>JBBGZY010000419.1:3553758-4970016 GCA_037952925.1 Lithobates clamitans
CAAGCTGTCCTGCCAGGCTCAGGGAGCATCAGTGTCAGAGAGAACTATCCATTGACATTTAAATGAAATGAAACGCTATGGCAGGAGACCCAGGAGGACCCCACTGCTGACACAGAGACATAAAAAAGCAAGACTACAGTTTGCCAAAATGTACTTAAGTAAGCCAAAATCCTTCTGTGAAAACGTCTTGTGGACAGATGAGACAAAGACAGAGCTTTTTGGTAAAGCACATCATTCTACTGTTTACTGAAAACGGAATGAGGCCTACAAAGAAAAGAACACAGTACCTACAGTGAAATATGGTGGAGGTTCAATTATGTTTTGCTGCCTCTGGCACTGGGTGCCTTGAATGTGTGCAAGGCATCATGAAATTTGAGAATTACCAAAGGATTTTGGGTCACACTGTAGAGCCCAGTGTCAGAAAGCTGGGTTTGCGTCTGAGATCTTGGGTCTTCCAGCAGGACAATGACCCCAAACATATATCAAAAAGCACCCAGAAATGGATGGCAACAAAGCACTGGAGAGTTCTAAAGTGGCCATCAATGAGTCCAGATCTAAATCCCATTGGACACCTGTGGAGAGATCTTAAAATTGCTGTTGGGAAAAGGCGCCCTTCCAATAAGAGAGACCTGGAGCAGTTTGCAAAGGAAGAGTGATCCAAAATTCCGGGTGAGAGGTGTAAGAAGCTTATTGATGGTTATAGGAAGTGACTGATTTCAGTTATTTTTTCCAAAGGATGTGCAACCAAATAGTAAGGGAAGGGTGCCAAGAATTTTGACCAGCCCATTTTTGGAGTTTTGTGTGACATTATGTCCAATTTGCTTTTTTTCCTCCATTTTTTTGTTTTGTTCCAATACACACAAAGGGAATAAACATGTGTATAGCAAAACATGTTACTGCAATACTTTTCTGTGAGAAATACTTAATTTTCTGGAAAAATTTCTGAGGTGCCAACAATTTTGGCCATGACTGTATATACCATAGTTTGTGGACTCTCTGACTTTCCTACAGACTAAATAATATACACTGATTTGGGTTATTTTCAACAAGGAAATGTAGCAGATTACATTTTGACCTAAATTTATGAAGAAAGTTTATTTATTTGCAAAAAGTGTTTTTTTTGTTTATTGAGCAAAAATAAAAATGCAGTGGTGGTTAAATACCATCAAAAGAAAGGTCTATTTGTGTGAAAAAAATGATAAAAATGTCTTATGGGCACTTTGTTGTATGACCGTGCAATTGTCATTCAAAGCAAAAAGTCAGCATCTTCAAAAAGCTGTAGCTGCTGACATTTATTAAGGAGACATTTACCTGTCCAGGGATCCAGCGATGTCCTCACCAGGGCCAGTTTCTTCACCAGTCTTCAGGCCCTGGCATCTTAACTATGGACAGCTGGCTGTGACTCCTTGAGGCTTCACAGCCGGCTGCCGTGCTGCACTTTGTGAATGGTCCCACAGCTTTCTGGGACCTGTGATTTGTCCCAGAAGGATTCAGGCGGGGGGGGGGGGGGGGTAGTTCAATATGGGCACAAATTAGAACAATAACATAAAATTGCATTAAAATTTAATTATTTTTTAAGACTCTCTACCTATTAACAATAAACATTGTTAGTTATTGACATAACTTGGATTTTAATGATATATGGATAGAAAAAAAACTTCTTTCACAGCTCGATTGCACAGAACATATTTGCAAAGCATTTTACAGACGAAGTGAAACATTCTGAAGTGCTATCTGTCACGTCTGTGAAACTAGAAGCCAGTTTACAGCAGTTTAATTAGAAATGCTGCCCCAGAAACAGAAAGTAATGAATTACTTATATATAAGCAAAGATATCAATATTTTATAGGCAGTGCAAATGCAACCTGCATTGTGATTGCATGCTGTGAGGCTCATTTAAAGAGGTAGAATAACTCAATATTGACCTAGTTTAATGTGACAAGGAGCACTTTCATTTGTGTTAAATATACAGTTGCTAATGGTTACAAACGTTTCATTATCCGAGGGATATATTTGACCATTATTATCAGATGTGATGTTAAAAAAAAATCCCAAAAATTCTAATGCTAGCAACAACAGGTCTCTATGGGCAACGATAACATCTCCACTGTATAACGCACAATGTTACAGTAAATAAAACTGTTGAAAATAAATGAGGTGCTATAGTCAACAGAAAAAAAAAATATTTTCTGCAAAATTAAAAAATGAATGCAAATTTTGGAATAAAGAATTTGCCAACAAGTCTTAATCCTGGGTTTAAAGCTTTGAACCTACAGTTACCATTCCTTGAATCCCAAGCTGTTAGCTGCAGGACACCAAAGATGGATTTATTTAGTTTTACTTTAAGTAACATGACCCAGGAGAATAATTAGGGTTCTGAATGGTGTTTATGATATCCTATGCATCCTCCAGCACATCCTACTGCATTCTCCTCAATATGAAAAAAATAGCTAGTGGAAATTCCCTCCTAACCCTTTGTCTACCAATATATGCTAATTAACATCTTTTGATTCAAGGGGTTAAAACAAATATTTGATTTTTAGAGTCCGTAAAGGGCTTTAATGTAAAAGTGATCTGAGTGGCTCTAACGCTGCGTGATAACTTTTACAGGCCTCGAGTCTCGATATGCTCCTTCTCCCACACCAGTGGTACTCACAGTGGGTCCTGGACTCTTTCATTACTCTGGTAAATGCCTGTATTACTGACTGTGGGAGGTGCTTGGGAAACAAATAATGAACAATTACTGAACCCTGAAGTGATGTGTTATTCCTCAGCTGTTATTTCCCAGCTGCTGTTACCAGGGAAGTGTTAAAAAACTGTAATATTTTTAAAACGGTAAAGCACCCACAGCAACTATGTACTTACCCCAATGCAAATGCACAGTGTAGGGTGCACATGTATATGTAAACATAATTTGCATCACACATGTGAGGTATTGCCATCACTGTCAGAGCAAAAGCAACAATTGTAGGGCAATTATTCATGGTTACTTTAACATAGATAAAGGCTTTTAAACCATCACCAATGGAGAATTTTGAGTAATTTTTTTTTGTGATTTTACAGATGCATGCAATTTTAAATCTTTACATATCTGGTACCCATTTAATCAACGCAACCCTATCTTTCATATTTTACTAAATATTGGGTGTAATTCTTCTCCATAAAATATATACTTGTTTGGGAGTATAACCACATCCTTCCCATGCTATAGCCGAAAAGCTATAGCACAGGCTTACTTTGCTGGGAGAGCATACATGGTCACACTGCCCGCACACTCTGTGATCACTGAGTCTTTTGTACTCAGCTGATCACAGATCGGGGTAAAGGGCCAATTACAGCTGCCCATTACAATGTGATCAGCTGTGTCCAATGACAGCTAATCAAGGATGTATGCACAAGCTGGTTATCGGCTTTTCTTTAGTCGCACTGACAGCATAAGGAGAGGAGAAGAGAGACGATAACTGGCTTGTGTTAAAGGGACATCAGCACTTATAATGAGGGCACTGTTTATCAGTGTCCTTATTATCAGTGCAGTCCCAACAGTACCCACCAGTTCTGCAAATTAGTGACCACCAGCGCTACCAATCAATGCCCACCAGAGCTGCCAATCAGTGCTCATTTGTGCTGCCAATCAGAGCCCATCAGTGATGTCAATCAGTACCCATCAGTGCCTCCTCATCAGTGTCCCCTATCAGTGCTGCCTATCAGTGCCCATCAGTGCCACCTACCAGTGCTTATCAGTGCCCATCAGTCCCGCCTATCAATGCCCATTAGTGCTGCCTGCCAATGTTGCCTATTAGTGCCCTTCAGTGCCACCTATCAGTGCCCATCAGTGCTGCCTATCAGTGCCACCTATCTGTGCAGCATCATCAGTGCCACCTCATCGGTGCCCATCAGTGCTGCCTTATCAGTGCCCATCAGTGTGGCCTCATCAGCACACATCAGTGAAGGAGAAAAATTACCTGTTTGCTAAATTTTTTATCAAACTATGAAAAATGTTTTTTTTTTCTTTCAGGCACTATTTGTTTGTTTAGCAAAAAATAAAAAAAACCCAGTGGTGATTAAATACCACCAAAAGAAAGCTCTATTTGTGTGAAAAAAAATTATGATAATTTCATATGGGTATAGTGTTGCATGACCACGCAATTGTCATTCACTGAAAGCTGAAAATTGGCCTGGGCAAGAAGGGGGTAAAAGTTCTCAGTAGGCAAGTGGTTTCTAGAAAACGATGCAAATTTTAACATGTGTGAGAAAAATTAAAAAAATTGCCCGGTTGATAAGAGGGTAAAGTAGACTTGAACTCAAAATGTAAAGATTTGCTATAGGGAACATTTAGAAATGTTAATTGTATTTAAAATTTAAACCTAAAATGTACCTTTTATTTTGAATTCCTCTTAAAAATAACAGTATGCTTCCTGAAAGAGGATGGAGCCTAGACAGCCTCATAACTATACATCTACTGTATATTTTTCTTAACACCAGCGACTTATGACTGGACATTTCTGTGTCTTGGGTCCAAGTCCCATCTAGCATACAATCTCCCACAATCCAGAAGCATAAGGGTGGGCTAATTGGCTTCTTTACATTGGAGTTAAGCCATCCAGGACTTTTGATTGCTCTTTTAAATGTATTACCCAATGGGATGCATTGGCTAATGCCCTTATTTAATATGCTCTTAAAGCAAACCCATCTCTCCTCCGTGTTCTTTGTTCCTAATATTTTATCCCAATTTATGCCAATTTATCCCCATTTATGACAAGCTGGAAGGTCCTCTTATTCCAGTATGTGAAACACCATAATGTGTTTGGTGAGTTTGTGTGACAAGATTCTAACCAGTAATGGAAAAAACAAGACATACACTGCAGCTCCTTACCAGACTGAAATGATCCCTTTACAAAACAGATAGGTCTAATGCCCGTACACATGGTCGGATTTTCCGACAGAAAATGTGTGATCAGAGCGGGTTGTTGGAAATTCCGACCGTGTGTGGGCTCCATCGGACTTTTTCCATCGGATTTTCCGACACACAAAGTTTGAGAGCAGGCTATAAAATTTTCCAACAACAAAATCCGATCGCGTCAATTCCGACCGTGTGTGGACAATTCCGACGCACAAAGTGCCACGCATTCTCAGAAGAAATTCCGAAACAGAACAGCTCGTTCTGGTAAAATTAGCTTTCGGAATGGATAGAGCACTTTCGTCACGCTGCAATCTTCAAAATTGTTTAATACAGCACACTCTTTTCTTCTTTATAATGCAGGAAGAACGAAATAGTTTTGCTGCTGATATTCACACAGAGTTCTCACAAACTTCTTTCTTTATTATTTATCGTGATTCCCTCAATATATTATGATTTGTTACATCTGACCGAAAATCTATATAATTTTTTTTGTGTTTTTTTTTGTTATTAAAACCCTGATGTGATTTTTTTTAGTTTTTTTTTTTTTTTTTTTTTTTTCAAGGATGATCTTGTTTTTTTTTTTTTAGTTATTTAACATCCTGAATATTTTTGTGTGTGTTATATATGTCAAGTTACCACAACACCATTATTATCTTGTATTATTTAATCTCAAGGAGGTTGCTTGGTGTTGGTGTCTCTTGTTAATTTCACATTGTATTTTTGAAATGTACCTGAATCCTCACAAACAAACTGTCCTTTTTGAAGGAAAACACATTGAATTGAAACCAAAAAACCTTTACTAAGGGCTCAGAATCAAACAAAGAGGGAGGCAACGCTGGAGAAACAGCAGAAGTTGGTGAAGCCTTTGGCCCCCAGGACACACATCAATTATTTTACTGCAAAATTGGTGGCCTGAGGAGTCCATATCTAAGGGAGTGCAGTCTGGTCCAGAAGTCCCAGAGATCATGAAAGCAGCAGATGACATGTATGTCCCCAGGCTGAGGTACTACAAGAGACTGCATATTTTGCCAGACCAGACTGAACCCAGGGCCATCACTCTCTTGTCTTCCTTCCACGCTTCCTTCCTGGCTGTGGCTCTGGTGTTGGAGATGTGGCAGGAGGAGGAGTAGAACCTGGAGGAGAAGGAGGAGGAGGAGGAGTAGGACCTGGAGGAGAAGGAGGAGGAGGAGGAGGAGTAGGACCTGGAGGAGGACTATGTGTGAGGTCACAAATGTGGCTAGCACATGTTATTTGGCCCCTCAACCCCTTATTGAGAGCTTCCAAAATTAAGGACTCACACAGGAGTCGTTGGCCCTCCTCCATCTGCATCATTTTGCACGCAGTTATGCCAGCAAAGTCCTCCTCCACACTGTGGGGGGTTCACAGGGCCTCTGTAGCCTTCCAAAAGAGGCTTATGGCAGCCTCCTCCAGGTTACTCCTCTTCCTGCCACTTTGTCTTTGAAGGTGTAGGGGAGGGACCTGGATATCAGGCAGCCTGCTTGACCCGGCCACCTCCTGGCTGAGACTTCCCTGTGTATGAAAAAGGGACATGGTTTTAGTTTTTGCATCATCAATCACAATCAGAAATTAGCACTATAAACTAACATCTAGTTAACATCATTGATTGGACAACCATGAATATTTAGAGGAATGCTATACCTGGCTCAAGCTGGGCTCCTCCACATGTTGCTGCCTGGAAGGCCCAGGTTGGGCGTCAGAAGCCTTAGCTGGGGGGGAAGGAAGCGTGGAAGGAAGAGTGGAGAGTGCTGGCCTGGGTTCAGTCTGACCTGCAAGAAAATGCAGCCTGTCATAGTACCACAGCCTGGGGACATAAATGTTATCTGCAGCTCCTGATATCAGGGAATCCTGGACCTTCTTGCGCTCTCTTAGATAAGTGCTCCTCATGCCACCAATTAGGATCTTCAAATAGGGGATGTTTGCCGTGGGGATCACCGTCTTCACAAATTCCAACAAATTATCCAGTGCTGCCTTCCTCTTTGTTTGGTTTTTATATTCAGGGTGGTTTATCTGCCACAGACAGGGCAGCTCCCTGAACATATCAATGAAGATTGGCATAAAGTCCTTATCTTTCAAGATATCCATTTTCACTGCAAGACACAACACAAGACAAACCCTAATGTCAGCCTAAAGTCTTCTAAACTTGTGCAAATACAGGCCTCAATCTAGAAGCAGTATAGGCCCAATGTTAAATCTTACCTTCGCAATCACAATCGGTGCCTCTGTTACTCCTTCTACTCCGCTCACAGATCGTACATACTACGCACGCGTGTTACGCTTTATAGACACTGCGCATGCGTGAAACTCCGCCCGTTCTTTCTAGTCTATTCCCCGCCCCTTCTCGTTCGGTGCAGTGGGGGAAGAGCACATGGCGGAGACACAGCAGGTGTCTGATAATTACACCAACGAGGAGGAGGAGAGCCCGGAGCCTGAAACGTCCCGATCCAGAAGGAGACGATTTAAGGCCTCAAATATTTCCTTTGGGGAGATGTTGGAGATGGTCGACATCCTGAAGAGGGCCGACTATGAAGGGAAGTATGGACCTTACCCCAACCCCAATGTCAGAATGGCCAAGAGTCTGCACCGGAATTTCGGGGTACGACGATCGAAAGATCAGCTCAGGAAGCGGTGGTCGGACCTCAAATTAAGAGAGCACGAGTAGTCCAGAAAGATCCGGAGAGTGCTGCAAAAAAGTAAGTAGTTGTGCTGTGTTCCTATTCTTTATGTTTATTACGTTCGTGCTGCTCCATGTGCTTTTCTTTACTGTTATCCAGTTTAAAATGGCAACTTTCATGTTCATGGGCACATTATTCGTTCATATAAAACATTGTTCGTTCGGCCTAGAAAACACCATTGTTTTGGCCATATGCATTTGCCCACATTTTTTATGGCCTACTTGTCTGCAAATAATTTGATTGGGTAGATGGGTTTGTAACTAGAATGAAATGCAAACTAGATTCTGTGTAAGGAGAGGACACTCAGCAGCAGTTTTCGCATCTGGACTCTGGAGCGCTAGTGTGAGACACATGAACACCCTTTTTATTAGGGGGCCCACACAGGTGCTCCAGTGTATACTATAGGGGGTGACTCCATCTGTGAAGCTTGTACAAAACAGGTAAAGTATTGAAGCTTGACAAAGGACACTAAAAATTCTTGGAACATCTTGGAACTCTGCCAAAATAGACAACTGTACCCCACTTCCAAGCAATGTTTCATATTCCTATTTCTGCCATCAAATATCTGTGTGCTAAGTATACTTTTTTTTTTTACATAGGGGATAAAAGACTCGGAGGACACCCCTTATCCGAGGAGACCACAGACCCCCCACTTCTGGAACAAGGGGAAATCCACCCAAGCCAAGCAGAGCAGGAGGAGGAAGACGTGGTGGAAATTGGCACCACAACAGGTGAGTGTCTGCGACCACAGGCTCAGGTAAGAGATGGATGCCGGCATATTTATAATACATGGTGTGTTTTTGTTTCTCTCTTTTTAGGTGATCGTGATGTTGTGGATCCAGATCCTTTCACCTCGGAAAGTGCACAGATCCTGATCGGGGAGATCATGGGGTGTAATAGGGACTTGGAAAACATCCTTAAAAACATCAATGATGTTCAACAAAAAATGAAGAACATCATTGATGTTTTAGGGAGAGTTTAAAACCCCTCAAAATCCCTTTTTTTTTTTTTTTGCACTTTTTGTGAGCTAAAACTTTTTAGCATTTTTTGACATATTTGCCAAAAGCCAAATTTTGAAGAGGCACACAGTGTGTCAACATGTGCTGTCTGCCATCACAGGAGATCAATGGACGCGTTTTTGGGGTGCAACCCCTTCCTCAATAATAAAATAGCTGTGAGGAAGGGGTTGCACCCCAAAAACACATCCCGTGATCCCCCATGATGGCAGCTAGCACATGTTGACATTCGGCAATTGGTGTGCATCTTCAAAATTTGGCTTTTCTAGGGGTGACTTCACCACATCTGAACGCAATATCAAACACAGTTTGTAAATACTCATGTCTGATATTGCCTTCAAGTTCTACCGAATGTGAACTTTGTAAGTTCAAGATTTGTGTCTTTCTTGTTGGTTTTAAACATGCCTGTTTTATCTTAAATGGACATTTCAACTTTTTCTAATGTGACCCCAAAAATTGTTATACAACAAACATGTTGGTTTGTATTCAAAACCTTTCTAAATGCACATGTGATTGTGCTGGTATTAAAAAGATTGTTAATCAAGAATGTGTGGATTATTGTTTCAACGCTCCAACACTTTTGTTGTACTCTAATTGGTATTTTCAGTGACAATGGAGGATATTTCCTAAGAGCAAATCCACTTTGCACTACAAGTGCAGTTTCAAGTGCACTAGTAGTGCAAAGTGTCTTTGCCTTTAGTAAATAACACCCAACAATGCTTTGTAATTTTACACAATCACGCCATTTTCAGGACTCACCACATTTCTGTCAGGGTCAGCTAAAAAAAAACCCACAAGCAGTAAATGTCAACAAAGATTTTAGTAGATACATTTTTTTTTATTTGAAAAAGTTTTCAGACATTGTCTGGCATATTAATAGCCCCCCTACCCGCAAAGTATCTTAGACGGACATCACGGGCACTCAGGGGAGGTAATCCAGGAGGGCCACTTTCAAGCGCCGTCAGGGTTGGTTTATTTTGAATTCCAGCCTCAGGCCTAACCGAGCCAGCATAGTTGGCAGAATGTTGCCGTAAAAAGTTGTGTAGAACACAACACGCCAGGATGATATGATTCAGTTTATACTCCATCATGTGTATGGGTGTAAGAAATAGGCGGAACCAGCTGGCCATGATTCCAAACATGTTCTCCACCACTCTTCTGGCCAGCCGATAATTAAAAACCCTCTGGTCCGGGGTGAGGGTCCTCATCGGGAATGGCCGCATAAGATGGTCCTCCAACGCAAACGCTTCATCTGCAACGCAGACGAATGGGAGTCCTTCCACATTGTCTTCTGGAGGTGGCAAGTCCAAGCTGCCTGTAGAACTCCGTCTGGGTGATGACTCCACCATCGGACATCCGGCCATTCTTCCCCACGTCCACATACAGGAACTCGTAAGTAGCCGATACCACCGCCAACATCACAATACTATTGAACCCCTATAGTTGAAATAGTATGACCCCAAGTTGGGTGGTGGGACGATGTGGACGTGTTTCCCATCAATTTCCCCTCCGCAGTTAGGAAAGTCCCACCATTGGGCAAAGTGAGAGGCCACAGTCTGCCATTCCTGTGGCGTGGAAGGAAACTGTGGAGTCAAACAAGAAAAAAAAAATTTGTCATTTTGCACATAAACAGGGAAAGCAGATTAGACACAAACATTCTTGGCCAACATCAAGATACCATTTATTTGAGGGGGTTTTTAAATACCAGAGTATAAGGTACACCTATCAGATTCTCCCTCCCCCACCCCCTCTCATGGGCCATTTCTAACATTATAGGGGGGGGACTCTTGGACAGGTAACCCTCTCCACTTCATTGAGAGATGAATGCCTAAATAATGGGTATTACTTTGTTACACTATTGGCAGCCCACTGGACAGGTAAGAAGTGTCATAATACAAAGATATAAATACACATTTGAGCACATGTGTACATTCTGCTATTACCTATCAAGATAATAATAGTATACAGAAACTTTTAACAGTACCATTTGAAAGTATTCAGGCAGGCCCTTGCACATGCTTTGGGGAATTCATCCATAAATCTGACCACAAAAGAGATGGGTATAGTGTGTATGGGTTTGGCAAAGTCAGCAGATAGATGATTGAGGATAGATAGAGAATTGGTATCAGCTGACTTAGCAGTTGGGGGAAGGGAGGGTTCCAAATGATTTGGGGACCCCCCAAAAAAGCCTCCGGAACTCTGCCTGAATTTAAAGCACAAATAACATTTAAAAACATTTTAGGGGGTGTTTGGGGTAAAGCACTACTATGGAGCTGATAAAATACATTGTTAAGTGACTACACGAGGTGAATATAGGGCCAGGAGACCATGCTGGGGAGGTTAGTGAAGGTAAATATGTATGAAGGACAAAAAAAATAAAAATCCAGCATGTATGAGGACAAAGGGGACATTCACAGCATATTAAAATCATGGTAATTAGGGAATGAGGAAAGAAATACAATACATTAGCAAACATTATATACAATAAAATGTGATATTAAAGGATAAAAATCTTACCTTAATATACTCCTTCTGCAGGACCTGTATGATGGCAGAACAGGTCTCTGGGATAATGATCCCCAGAGCCTGGGGGGAGATGCCTGTCGAGAACTTCAAGTCCTGCAGACTTCTCCCTGTCGCCAAGTACCGCAGGGTGGCGACGAGCCTCTGCTCCGGAGTGATGGCTTGCCTCATGCAGGTATCCTGCCTGCTAATATAAGGGGTCAGCAAAGCCAACAAACGGTGAAATACGGGGTCCGTCATCCGGAGAAAGTTCCTGAAATCATCAGGATAATTCTCATGGATCTCACAGAGCAAAGGCATATGACAGAACTGGTCACGCTGAAGCAACCAATTCTTGGTCCATGAACTCCTCCCCACCCTGTTCATGGACTGGACTTGTGTCAAGGTCAGGACTCCAACACCAAGCCCCCGCACAGCATGAACTCTGCGAGGAGTACATATACCCAACATGGCTAGAAAACGGTCGGCTGCTCAGAACGAAGTAACAGAATGCACTGAAGAACAGCAAGGCCTGTGAAGAGCGACCTGAAAAACAGTAATGAACGAACAAGAACAGAATGACAAGAGTCACGCGCCACTTGCTGCATGCACTGAAGAGCAGATACGAACCCACAAGCACAAACTGAACAGCAGAAAGCAATCTGAAAACCACGAGTCTGAAAAAGCGCGAATCGTCTCTCACCAAACTTTTACTAACACGAGATTAGCAAAAGGAGACAAAAGGGTGCCGCGCTTGGTTCTGAACTGGCCTTTTCTAGCCTTGTTGTACGAGGTGTACGTCACCGCGTTCTTGGCGATCGGAAATTCCGACAACTTTGTGCGACCGTGTGTACGCAAAACAAGTTTGAGCCAACATCCGTCGGAAAAAATCCATGGATTTTGTTGTCGGAATGTCCGATCAATGTCCGATCGTGTGTACGGGGCATTACAGTGTTTCAGCAAGATGAATGGACCACATCCACTGCTCAACATCCTCCAGCAAATAAAAGCAGATATACAGTATCTCACGAATGTAAGTACACCCCTCACATTTTTGTAAATATTTTATTATACCTTTTCAAGTGACAACACTGAAGAAATGACACTTTGCTACAATGTAAAGTAGTGAGTGTACAGTTTGTATAACAGTGTAAATTTGCCGTCCTCTCAAAATGACCCAACACACAGCCATTAATGTCTAAACCGCTGACAACAAAAGTGAGTACACCCTCTACGTGAAAATGTCCAAATTGGGCCCAAAGTGTAAATATTTTGTGTGGTCACCATTATTTTGCAGCACTGCCTTAACCCTCTTGGACATGGAGTTCACCAGAGCTTCGCAGGTTGCCACTGGAGTCCTCTTCCACTCCTCCATGATGACATCACAGAACTGGTGGATGTTAGAGACCTTGCATTCCTCCATCTTCTGTTTGAGGATGCCCCACAGATACTCAATAGGGTTTAGGTCTGGTGACATGCTTGGCCAGTACATCACCTTTACCCTCAGCTTCTTTAGAAAGGCAGTGGTTGTCTTCGAGGTGTGTTTGTGGTCAGTAACATGTTGGAATTCTGCCCTGCATCTCAGTTGCTGAGAGGAGGGGATCATGCTCTGCTTCAGTAAGTCACAGTACATGCTGGCATTTATGGTTCCCTCAATGAACTGTGCCGGTGTTCTGCCGAATAAGTTCCGCTCGGCGGATTAGTTCCCCCCTCTACTGCGCATGCGCAGTAGAAGCCGGCGGAAATAGCCGAAGCGGAACAGCTGAAAATCAGCTGTACACGGCGCGTGTAAGAGGGCCCCTCGCGGGCTCGCTTCGCTCGCCACGCTTCGGGCACGGCCTCGCTGCGCTCGGCACTTTTAGATTCCCCCTCTAGGTCCACTTGGATAGAGGGGAAGGAATCTGGACCCAGAGCGCAGGCGCCGTGTACAGCTGATCGAAGCGTTTGAGCTTCGGCTATCTCCGGCGGCCAACAATAGTACGTACTGCGCAGGCGCTGCGCCTGCGCAGTACAGGGGGGAACCTATCCGCCGAAGGAACTTATTCGGCAAGACACCGGCAGCACTTATGCAGCCCAAGACCATGACACTCCCACCACCATGCTTGACTGTAGGCAAGACACACTTGTCTTTGTACTCCTCATTTGGTTGCCACCACACATGCTTGACACCATCTGTCACGTACCTGGGTAGGTGGAGCCCGGAATGCAGAGAACGGCCTCTCGTATACCTCTGATTCAGGAACCCCTGGAAGTGTGAACAGGGGCTCGGGAGTACAAAGGGGCACAAGTGCCTGACTGGAACACTGGAGTAGAAGGCTGGATCCTGTAGTCAGCAGGGAGGTGCACTGTAGTCCCGTAGCAGGATGCAGACAGCAGGGAGGTGCAATGTAGTCCCGTAGCAGGATGCAGACAGCAGAGAGGTGCACTGTAGTCCCGTAGCAGGATGCAGACAGCAGGGAGGTGCACTGTAGTCCCGTAGCAGGATGCAGACAGCAGGGAGGTGCACTGTAGTCCCGTAGCAGGATGCAGACAGCAGGGAGGTGTACTGTAGTCCCATAGCAAGATGCAGACAGCAGAGAGGTGCACTGTAGTCCCGTAGCAGAATGCAGACAGCAGGGAGGTGCACTGTAGTCCCGTAGCAGGATGCAGACAGCAGGGAGGTGCACTGTAATCCCGTAGCAGGATGCAGACAGCAGGGAGGTGCACTGTAGTCCCGTAGCAGGATGCAGACAGCAGGGAGGTGTACTGTAGTCCCGTAGCAGGATGCAGACAGCAGGGAGGTGCAGACAAGCCGGGTCAAGGTACTGGCAGGCAGATCAGGTACAGGAGGGCAAACCAAGAGAATAGTCAGAGTCCAAGCTGAGATCGGGGCAGGCAGCAAACAGGTAAGTCAGGAACAAGCCAAGTAAGTACTGGATACAGGAAAACTGGTAACAAGGCAGCAGGGGTCTCAGGAAACGCTGTAGACCGGACAGCAAGGAGGCAAGGCATCAGTCTCTTTAAATAGCCCCCTATTGGCGCCAAGCGCTGTCACAAGGGGCGTGTGTGTGCTCCTGCGCATGCCTGTGTCCCGCAATATGGGCTACTGCGCATGCGCAAGCGCCGGACGGCTCTCCTATGCACAGGAATCTTCCTAGTAACAGAACGTCTGTTGAGAGGGTTTTCCTGACATTGCCCCCCTCCAATGGGCAGCCTCAGGATGCCCAACTGGGCCAATTTATTGGGGTGGGATCTTTTAAAGGCTAAGATCAGTCTTTTGGCATGGATATTGGTCTCTGGTTCCCAGGAGTTCTCCTCGGGGCCGTGACCCTTCCATTTCACTAGGTATTGAACCTGATTACGTCTCCTCCGGCAATCTATGATGGATCCAACCTCGAATTCTTCTTCGCCGTTAATGATTACAGGCTCAGGAGGACCGGTGTTCCGGTTAAGGAAGGGATCTGGGACTGACGGTTTAAGTAAAGCCACGTGAAAGACTGGATGTATACGGAAGGACTCCGGTAACTTCAACTCATATGCCACACTGTTAATTTTTCTCAGCACTGGGAAGGGACCCACAAACTTAGGGCCCGATTTCTTGGATGGGCATGCCAGTTTCAGGGTCAGAGTGGACAACCAGACTTGATCTCCAAGTTTTAGGTCAAGCTCCCCTCTTCTCTTTCTGTCAAACGTCTCCTTGTTATGATCTTGGGTCTTTGCCATTGTCTCTTGAAGTAGCTTGTTGTTTGTGCTGAAGAAGTTCAAGGTTTCTTGAGCCGCCGGTACTGTACACTCTGGAATGTTATTGGACAGAAACAAGGGAAAAAAATGGAGACTGGTTGGTTGCAGAATGAACAGAATTATTGTAGGCGAACTCAGCAAGAGGTAGCAGAGGCACCCAGTCATCTTGAGACAAACAAGAATGGCATGGCAAATACTGTTCAAGGGTCTGATTAGTGCGTTCTGTTTGACCATTTGTCTGGGGATGGTAGGCAGAAGAGAAGGAGAGGTCAATCTTCAGAGCTCCACACAGGGCTTTCCAGAATTTGGAAGTAAATTGTACCCCCCGATCAGATACAATATTAGCAGGTATACCATGGAGCCTTACAATGTCTTTAATAAAAATCTTCGCAGTTTCGGAGGCAGATGGGGTACCCTTCATAGGCAGGAAGTAAGCCATTTTAGAAAGTTTGTCGACCACTACGAAAATAGTGATGAAATCTTCTGAAGGTGGTAATTCCACAATGAAATCCATGGAGATTTTCCTCCATGGTCTTTCTGGTATGGGTAGAGGCCTCAGCAGTCCCCAAGCCTTGGTCTTGCTGCCCTTATTCTGGATGCAGGTAGTACATGCTTCAATATAACGTCTGCAATCCTTTCATAGCTGAGGCCACCAGAACATGCGCTGCAGGAGTTCGGAAGTCTTGTGTACCCCGAAGTGGCCAGCTAGTTTGTGGTCATGGCAAGACTTGAGGATGGCAGCCCGTGTCTGTTGTGGCACAAAAATTCTGTCCTTGTACCAAAGTAGATCATCTTTCCACTGTAAAGTGACATCTGTTGGATGGGGAGCCAATGAGGAAGCTTGTTTAATTTGAGAGAGCAGATCTCCCTGAAGCATGAGAAAATTTCAAGGAGCAAGGATGGTATCAGGAGGAGAAGGAACTTCAGGTTCGCTGAACATCCGGGAAAGCACATCTGGTTTAGTATTCTTAGATCCCGGCCTGTAAGTGATGTGAAAGGCGAATCTAGTGAAGAAGAGTGCCCATCTGGCCTGTCGTGGTTTCAATCTCTTGGCAACTTTCAGGTACTCTAAGTTCTTGTGATCAGTGTACACCAGAATAGGATGGGCCGCTCCTTCCAAGAGGTAGCACCATTCTTCTAGCGCAGCCTTGATTGCAAGTAGCTCCCTATCCCCGACATCGTAATTTCTTTCAGCTTCGGTTAGCCTGCGAGAGAAGAGCGCCACTGGGTGTAACAGAGCCTTGGATCCTTGTCTCTGTGAAAGAACTGCCCCTACTGCTATCTCGGACGCGTCCACTTCCAGTGTGTAAGGTAAGGCTGGGTCAGGATGTTTTAAGATGGAGGCTGATACGAACTGTTCTTTCAAGGAGGTAAAGGCTGCTTGAGCTTCAGGAGACCATTGGAAATGGGTGCCTTGCCGAGTAAGACTTGTGATGGGGGAAATGATAGAAGAAAATCCCTTGATGAACTTGCAATAAAAATTTGAAAACCCCACAAATTGCTGGACTCCCCTCTTATCAGTCGGGGCTGGCCAATCAAGGATGGCAGAGACCTTCTGTGGATCCATCTTGACACCATCAATAGAAATGATTAGGCCCAGAAACTGGATGCTTTGGCGTTCAAACTCCCACTTCTCAGGTTTTGCATACAAGCCGTGCTGGCGAAGGCGGGTTAGAACTTTTCCGCTGTGCTCCCGATGAGTAGCCAGTGAGGAGGAAAAGATCAAGATATCATCCAGGTATACTATGATAAACAAGTCAAAGTAGTCTCTAAAAGTATCACTAACAAAATGCTGTAAGGTGGCAGGAGCATTACATAAACCAAAGGGTATGACAAGAGACTCAAAATGTCCAAAGCAGGTGCGGAAGGCCGTTTTCCATTCATCTCCGCTTCGGATCCGGACTAGGTTGTAGGCTCTGCGAAGGTCCAATTTGGTAAAGATGCATGCAGTTCCGAGTCGCTGGAAAAGTTCAGTCACCAAGGGTAGAGGGTACCGATTTTTAATTGTGATCTTATTAAGGTCCCGATAATCTACGCAGGGGCGTAGAGAGTGGTCTTTCTTTTCTAAGAAGAAAATCCCTGCTTCTGCTGGGGAGGTAGAAGGACGTATGAACCCTTTTTTCAGATTGTCATCTATGTATTCTTTAAGAGTTCCAAGCTCAAGTTCGGTTAAGGGAAAAATTTGGTTAAGGGAAAAATTCTCCCAAAGGGAATTTCTGCTCCGGGGAGCAGCTCCGAGTCGCTGGCAAAGTTCAGTCACCAAGGGTAGAGGGTACCGATTTTTAATTGTGATCTTATTAAGGTCCCGATAATCTACGCAGGGGCGTAGAGAGTGGTCTTTCTTTTCTAAGAAGAAAATCCCTGCTTCTGCTGGGGAGGTAGAAGGACGTATGAACCCTTTTTTCAGGTTGTCATCTATGTATTCTTTAAGAGTTCCAAGCTCAAGTTCGGTTAAGGGAAAAATTCTCCCAAAGGGAATTTCTGCTCCGGGGAGCAGCGTCTCTGCCCCTTTCTTGCTGAACACATCCAGAAAGTTATGGTAAGCCCTAGGAACTGCTTGGCAGGCTTCAGCATCGGTCTCCAGACACAGCAAAGAAGACGGGACGTTGGTAGTTTCCTGTAAACAATGTTGATGGCAATAGGAGGAATGAAAACTGATTTTTCCAGTAGTCCAGTCAATTTGTGGATTATGTGCCTTGAGCCAGGGCATTCCCAGTATGATGGGAAACAAGGGAGATTCAATGATGTCAAGACAGAGTAGTAGAGTAGTTCTAGGTGGTTGCCGGAAATGGTGGCCTTGAGAGGAACTGTTTCTTGTGTTACGGGCCCAGCTTTTATAGCCGATCCGTCGGCCAGATGTACAGACAGTCCCTGTGCTCTGGGTCGTAGAGGAATGCGGAGTTTGCCGGCAAAAGACAAGTCCATGAACCCGCTACAGGCTCCGGAGTCAATGATGGCGGTTGCTTGCGTATTCCCTTCTGGAAGCTGTAGAGAGATGGGGATAGCCAAATGAGTAGCATTATCAAACACAGCAGGTGAAGAGGTAGAGGAGAGAGTAAAGTGCTTACCTCACATAGTGTCCAGATTCTCCGCAGTAAAGGCAAAGGTTATTAGCCCGCCGGCATTGACGTTCCTCTGGAGTCAGAGAGGGACGGATCAGGCCTAGCTGCATTGGCTCAGTGGAATCAGCAGGAACGTGGACAGAAGGCTGTGGTACACGTGAAAGCATCCAGACTGGGCGAGCGGACCCAGCAGTCCATTCAGCTCTTCGCTCTCTTAGACGCCTGTCTATCTGGATGGCGAGGTTGATAAGAGCTTCAAGTGGCCCGGGCCAACTCATCCTTTAGTGGCTCGGAGAGCCCCATGCGGAACTGGTGACGTAGGGCGGTGTCATTCCAGTTTGTGTCGGAACTCCAACGCCTGAACTCAGATGCATAGTCCTCCGCCGCCCAACGGCCTTGCTGGAGAGAGAACAGAGCTGCTTCTGCGGTAGCTACTTGTTGCGGGTGCTCATAGAGAAGGGCCATGGCTTGGAAGAAGGTGTCCAGTTGGTTAAGGCAGCTGTTCTTTTGTTCCAGGAGTCGATGGGCCCATGCCTGGGGTTCCCCCAGCAGCAGGGAAATGACGAACCCCACCTTAGTAGTTTCTAATGAAAAAGTTCTGGATTGCAGTGCAAAGAAAAGTTCACAGGCATTATGGAATGGTCTAAACCTGCTGCGGTCCCCGGAGAATCTTTCTGGTGTGGGAACCTTAGGTTCTAGAGGCAACATTACTACTGAAGGACCCGAGGAAGGACCTGGAGCTGAAGTAGAGAGCACTTGAACACGTTCTTCCAGAGGTTTGTAACCGTCTTGCAGGTCTTTAACAGCTTGTGTAAGTCCAGCCTGATGATGGCATAAGTCCTCCATAGGCGACGTTCCCTGCGTGGGCAGGGAACGTCGGACATGGCTGTCCGGTACTGTCACGTACCTGGTAGGTGGAGCCCGGAATGCAGAGAACGGCCTCTCTTATACCTCTGACTCAGGAACCCCTGGAAGTGTGAACAGGGGTTCGGGAGTACAAAGGGCACAAGTGCCTGACTGGAACAGTGGAGTAGAAGGCTGGATCCTGTAGTCTGCAGGGAGGTGCACTGTAGTCCCGTAGCAGGATGCAGACAGCAGGGAGGTGCACTGTAGTCCCGTAGCAGAATGCAGACAGCAGGGAGGTGCACTGTAGTCCCGTAGCAGGATGCAGACAGCAGGGAGGTGCACTGTAGTCCTGTAGCAGGATGCAGACTGCAGGGAGGTGCACTGTAGTCCCGTAGCAGGATGCAGACAGCAGGGAGGTGTACTGTAGTCCCGTAGCAGGATGCAGACAGCAGGGAGGTGCACTGTAGTCCTGTAGCAGGATGCAGACAGTAGGGAGGTGCACTGTAGTCCCATAGCAGGATGCAGACAGCAGGGAGGTGCACTGTAGTCCCGTAGCAGGATGCAGACAGCAGGGAGGTGTACTGTAGTCCCGTAGCAGGATGCAGACAGCAGAGAGGTGCACTGTAGTCCTGTAGCAGGATGCAGACAGCAGGGAGGTGCAGACAAGCCGGGTCAAGGTACTGGCAGGCAGATCAGGTACAGTAGGGAAAAACAAGAGAATAGTCAGAGTCCAAGCCAAGATCGGGGCAGACAGCAAACAGGTAAGTCAGGAACAAGCCAAGTAAGTACTGGATACAGGAAAACTGGTAACAGCAGGGGTCTCAGGACGGTGCCGGACGGCTCTCCTATGCACAGGAATCTTCCTAGTAACAGAACGTCTGTTGAGAGGGTTTTCCTGACACCATCTCTAGCAAATAAGTTTATCTTGATCTCATCAGACCACAGGACATGGTTCCAATAATTCATGTCCTTAGTCTGCTTGTCTTCAGCAAACTGCGGGCTATCTTGTGGATCATCTTTAGAAGCGGCTTCCTTCTGGGACGACAGCCATGCAGACCAATTTGATGCTGTCTGCAGTGTATGGTCTGAGCAATGACAGGCTGACCCCTCACCCCTTCAACCTCTGCAGCAATGTTGGCAGCACTCATACATCTATTTCCCAAAGACAACCTCTAGGTATGACGCTGAGCACGTGCACTCAACTTCTTTGATCGACCATGGCAAGGCCTGTTCTGAGTGGAACCTGTCCTGTTAAACTGCTGTATGGTCTTGGCCACTGTGGTGCAGCTCAGTTTCAGGGTCTTGGCAATCTTCTTATAGCCTAGGCCATCTTTATGTAGAGCAACAATTCTTTTTTTCAGATCCTCAGAGAGTTCTTTGCCATGAGGTGCCATGTTGAACTTCCAGGGACCAGTATGAGAGAGTGAGTGTGATAACACCAATTTCAACACACCCGCTCCCCATTCACACCTGAGACTTTGTAACACTAATGAGTCACATGACACCGGGGAGGGAAAATGGCTAATTGGGTTCAGTTTGGACATTTTCACTTAGGGGTGTACGCACCTTTGTTGCCCTAGGTTTAGACATTATTGGCTGTTTGTTGAGGTATTTTGAGGGGACAGCAAATTTACACTGTTATACAAGCTGTACACTCACTACTTTACATTGTAGCAAAGTGTCATTTCTTCAGTGTTGTCACGTGAAAAGATACAATAAAATATTTACAAAACTGTGAGGGGTGTACTCACTTTTGTGAGATACTGTATGTCTCCCAGTAAGCTCAAAGACGAGATACAAGAGGCACTTTCATAGTGTAAAACTCTTAATAAAACTTATTAAAAAGCAAGAGAAACACTTACATTTTAAACAGGCTAAAAAAACACACATCCAAGTAGCAAAAGTGGCTTGCCTGTGAGTTGCTGGAATCGGGATACCGGCTGTCAAACCAATCAAGCTCTGCATGTGTGATGATGTCACCATCGTAGGCCACACCGTTCCATCATAGATTACATTGTTTGGGGGCCGGTCTTACTTGGATGAGCTTTTTTTAGCCTGTTTAGAATGTGAGTGTTAAGACGGAATTGTGTCATGACAGGCTGTTGGAGGAAAATCCGACCATTTGTACGCTCCATTAGACAATTGTTGTCGGATTTTCCGTGGACAAATGTTGGATGGCAAGCTTTAAAAATTTTCCACAGACAACGGTCTGTTGTCGGATTTTCCGAGCGTGTGTACACAAGTCCGTCGGACAAAGGTCCAAAGTACAAACACGCATGCTCGGAAGCAAGGACGAGCCAGAAGCAGTCAGTCTTGTAAAACTAGCATTCGTAATGGAGAGTTAACATTCGTGACGCGGCAAATTATGAAATCTCCAAATATAGCGCACATTCTCTTCTTTATAATGGGATAATAATGAAGCTGCTTTGCTGGTGATACTGATGGAGTTCTGCCAAATGTATTTAAAAAGGCTTTTTTTGCTAGTGATATCAATAATAATTTTTTATTTGTTTTATTTTTTTGGGGTCAAGTTACCACAACACCATTATCCCATAGTTTTTAAGATCAAAGATACAACTATGTTGGTGTCCCTTGTTAATTTTACATTGTATTTTTTAAATGTACCTGTCTACTCCCAAACTGTCATTTTAAGTAAAACACATAGCCAAGTATTTTTGAAATTATTATTTGTTTTCTTTAATAGGGAGCACAAGAAGGTCCTATAAAAATCAAGAGGAAGGCAGCGATGGAGAAACTGTTGGAATTGGTGAAGCCTTTCTACCCCAGGGCAGACCTCAATTATGCGAAGAGGGAGCACAAGAATGTCCTGGACTCTGAGAGATTGGGAGCAGCAGCAGATGACCGGTATATGCCCAGGCTGTGGTTTTACCACAGCCTGTGGTTTTTGACAGACCAGACTGAGACCAAGCCATCGCTGTCAACGCTCCCTTCCACATCGGCTGAGGCAATTTTTTTTCTTGTGCGTTATTCAAAAAATAAAATGAATTAGACATGTTATCTGCCATTCAAATCAAAATTAACTAACTTAAGCAAAAAAGTGCATTCTCTGCATACAACAAGAAATAAAGTATAACAACTAAATTAGCAAATTAGTAATTGTATGGCTGAAAATCCCCAGCTCAGCTGGCTTGGGGCTGGAATTGCCAATGTCCGCCATGCTGCTGTGGTGGGTGGGGCTGCTGTGGTGGGTGGGGCTGCTGTGGTGGGTGGGGTTGCTGTGGTGGCTGTGGAGGTGGGGCATCCAAATCCGAGATATGGGTTTTGGAGGAAATTCATCCCCTCCTCCCTTGTTGAGAAGCTGCAGGATTAGTTCATCGCACATCCTCCTTTGCTCCTCATCCATATTTCGTAAATTATTAGCTGTCAGACAGCCAAATGCCTCAGCTGCATCTGGGGCCTTACTGATTGCAGTTGTCTCGTGGCTGAGAAAGGCAGCTGTGGCCTCGTCCAGGTTCCTTCTCTTCCTGGCCCTTTTAGCAGAATAGCATAGGGGAGGGATCTGGGACTCTGTGTGGCTGCTGGCCACAGGCTCCTCCTGACTGACACTTTCCTGTGTATGAAAATGGGACATAATTAGTATTTTTTTTGTTCATCAATCACACACAATTTTGAGCTCATGTCTGTTGCAAATTAAATTTGAAGAAATAGAAAAGACTATCATTCTGAGCCCAGCATTTATCATTCTTGTCCCAATCATATTTGGCAACTACTGTCTATTGATATGGAAACCACTTTGTTAAGGCAGAAATTTTTGAACAATAACGTCTAGTTATCATCATTCTATTTTTTGATACAAATATGTTCAACAATGCTATACCTGGGTCAAGCTGGGCTCCTCCACATCTTCATCCTGTGTCGAAGGACCAGGGTGGACCTCAAGAGCTGTGGCCTCATCTGATGTGGAAGGGAGTGTTGAGAGTGATGGCCTGGGTTGGGTTTAGTTGGACAAAAAATGCAGGCTGTTGTAGTACCACAGTCTGGGGAAATAGATATCATCAGATGATGCTCCCAATCTCTGGGATTCCTAGACCTTCTTGTGCTCCCTATTAAATGTACACCTCAGGTTCCCAATTTTGCTCTTCACAAAATTGATGTCTGCCCTGGGGTACAGAGTCTTCCCCAAATCCAGAAGTTTCTCCATTGCTGCCTTCCTCTTGATTTTCTTAGAGTAATCCCTACTCTTCACCTTCCAGAGACAGGGCAGCTCCCGGTACTGGTCTATAAATTGAGGCAAAAAGTCGGGCGCTGTGAATTTATCCACCATGGTGAATTATCATATACCTGCAAGACAAAACACAAGACAAACCATAATGTCAGGCTTAACTCATCATCTGGTCTCAATATAAGCCTCAATATAAGCAGTATAGGCCACTAACCACCAATGCCCCAATTTACAATTGTACCTTCGTTTTAGGGCTCCTTTCATGTGTTGGTTATGTGGATCGTTCGTCCTCCACTCCCAGATCATTCCTACGGTCGTTACATCGACCACGCGTTATGGCTTTATATTCACTGCGCATGCGTGAAACTCCGCTCTCAGTGCTTCATGATGCTGGGGCGTGACCATCTCTCTTCTGCATGCGACACACATGGCGGAACATTCGGGAGTGACAACATGGCGGATTCTGGGAATTCTAGGCAGGCCCGCAGTGGTGGAGCTTATAGGAGGCACAAAGCAACCCCCATGAGCAAGGGTGAGATTGTGGAGATGGTACGCATCCTCGAGAACCACGACTGTGACTGTAAGCTGCGCAACTATGAAATGCCCAACAGCCGAAAGGACCTCATTTTGGTCATCACCATTTTAAAAGGGAGAATTTTCGGTGCAACAAACGAAGGACCAAATCCGAAAGCGATAGTCTGATCTAAAGCACCACGAGCAAGAACTGAGTCCATCCATCACATAATCAAAAAAAGTAAGCAATATTTGTATCTAACCAATATGTATATGGGTAAATTAGCTGTCTGTATATGTGCTTTCTCCAAGTAGGTCTTGAAAAATCGAGTTACTGTTTTCTCGAATCGTTGTTTGAATTTGTTTTTTAAAGATGAGGTTAAATATAAAGCAGATATGAACATTCCTTTTTTTGGGAGGTTTGCCATTTATTTATTTTTTAAACTATTTTTTTTTGTTCTTTCAACAGGGAGGCACAAAAAAATGAGGCTACAGACCAAAGGAGGCTTCCCTCGCTTGGGCCCCAACAGGGGAGACAACAAGGCCATCTTCCCCCCAAGTGCCAACTTAAAACACACTCATTTAGCCACCGACAGGGGTGGTTCTAGGTGGGCCAAAGGTCATGGGCTTAGTGTGGAACTTAAAGCGGAGGTCCGTCCACCACTGCAAAAATTAAAAGTCAGCAGCTGAACATACTGCAGCTACTGACTTTTAATAATCGGACACTTACCTGTCCTGGAGTCTAGCGATGTCGGCAACGCAGCTGCTTCCATCAGCTGCCGGGTGCATGCCGCCTCCATTGTGAGTAAGGAAACCTGGCAGTGAAGCCTTGCGGCTTCATGACGGGAACCCTACTGCGCATGCGCAAGGCTTCACTCCTCTCTCCTACTGGCCCGGTGCCCAGGGAAGGAGGAGGGAGCCTGGGCGGTGACGTCAATACCCGCAGCTGAGGCTCCTGGAAGTGGGAACAGGATACCTGTGAAAAACAGGTATCCCGTCCCCCTCCCCCTGAAAGGTGCCAAATGTGGCACTTGAGGGGGGGAGGAGTACCACAATCAGAAATTTAACTTTTGGGTGGAACTCCACTTTAAGGAGTAAAGAACACTTTCTGGTTGCTGCCTGGCTCATCAGTGCCCATTAATGCAGCCTTGCCAGGGTAGACATGGCTAGAGGAGAGGCCCCGAGGATCACAGTCACACAGAGTCATGCCTGCTAGAATGATCCTTATATATCCCCTAGACATGTGCGAATGTATTTTCGTCCGAATTTCAGGTATTTTCGTTATCGTTTTAACAAACGATAACGAAAGTGCAGAATCCGAAAAACGAAAGATCCGACATAAAAAAATGCTTTATTTTCATTTTTGTTGCTACAACAGTTCGATATAGATAGGAGATTCGACATGATGATGACAATAACAATCTGTGTCCATCAAACCTGTGGTTGAATGTGCCTAACCTTAACTCTATTGCCCCGTACACACGGTCGGACTTTGTTCGGACATTCCGACAACAAAATCCTAGGATTTTTTCAGACGGATGTTGGCTCAAACTTGTTTTGCGTACACACGGTCGCACAAAGTTGTCAGAATTTCCGATCGCCAACAACGCGGTGACGTCAAGCACGTACGACGAGACTAGAAAAGGCCAGTTCAGAACCAAGCGTGGCACCCTTTGGGCTCCTTTTGCTAATCTCGTTTTAGTAAAAGTTTGGTGAGAGACGGTTCGCGCTTTTTCAGACTCGTGGTTTTCAGATCGTTTTCTGCCGTTCAGTTTGTGCTTGTGGGTTTGTATCTGCTCTTCAGTGCGTGCAAGTTCCGCGTGACCTTAATTAGTCATTGTGTTCTTGTGCGTTCGTTACTGTTTTTCAGGTCGACCTTCACAGGCCCTGCTGTTCTTCAGTGCGTTCTGTTACTTCGTTCTGAGCAGCCGACCGTTTTCTAGCCATGTTGCGTATGCGTACTCCTCGTAGAGTTCGTGCTGTGCGGGGGCTTGGTGTTGGGGTCCTGACCTTGACACAAGTCCAGTCCATGAACAGGGTGGGGAGGAGTTCATGGACCAAGAATTGGTTGCTTCAGCGTGACCAGTTCTCTCATATGCCTTTGCTCCGTGAGATCCGTGAGAATAATCCTGATGATTTCAGGAACTTTCTCAGGATGACGGACCCCGTGTTTCACCATCTGTTGGCTTCGCTGACCCCTTATATTAGCAGGCAGGATACCTGCATGAGGCAAGCGATCACTCCGGAGCAGAGGTTGGTCGCTACCCTGCGGTATTTGGCGACAGGGAGAAGCCTGCAGGACTTGAAGTTCTCGACAGGCATCTCCCCCCAGGCTCTGGGGATCATTATCCCGGAGACCTGTTCTGCCATCATACAGGTCCTGCAGAAGGAGTATATAAAGGTAAGATTTTTATCCTTTAATATCACATTTTATTGTATTGAATGTTTGATAATATATTGTATTTCTTTCCTCATTCCCTAATGACCATGATTGGAATATGCTGTGAATGTCCCCTTTGTTCTCATGCATGCAGGATTTTTATGTAATTATTTTTTTAGGTCCTTCATACAGATTGGCCTTCAATAACCTCCCCAGCATGTTCTCTCCTGGCCCTATATTCACCTCATGTAGTCACTTAACAATGTATTTTATCAGCTCCACAGTAGTACTTTACCCCAAACACCCCCTAAAATGTTTTGAAATGTTATTTTAGGTTTAAATTCAGGCAGAGTGCCAGAGGCTTTTTTTTTGTGGTGTCCCCAAATCATTTATAGTAACCCTCCCTCCCCCAACTGCTGAGTCAGCTGATCTCAATTCTCTATCTATCCTCAATCATCTATCTGCTGACTTTGCCAAACCCATACACACTACACCCATCTCTCTAGTGCTCAGATGTATGGATGAATTCCCCAAAGCATGTAGTGCAAGGGCCTGCCTGTATACTTTCAAATGGTACTGTTTAAAGTTTTTGTATCCTATTATTATCTTGCCAGGTAATAGCAGAATGTCCAAATGTCCTCAAATGTGTACAGTGTGTATTTATATCTTTGTATTATGACACTTCTTACCTGTCCAGTGGGCTGCCAATAGTGTAACTAAGGAGGGGCTGTTCCAAGTAATACCCTGTATTTAGCCATTCATCTCTCAATGAAGTGAAGAGGGTTCCCTGTCCAAGATTTCCACACACCCCATAATGTTAGAAATGGCCCATGAGAGGGAGGGAGGGGGAATATGATAGGTGTACCTTATACTTTGGCGTTGTTAAATTCCCCTTAATAAATGCTATCTGGAGGTTGCCCAGAATGTTTGTGTATAATCTGCTTGCCATGTTTATGTGCAAAAATAGTAATTTTTTTTTTCCTCTACAGTTTCCTTCCACGCCACAGGAATGGCAGACTGTGGCCTCCCACTTTGCCCAGCGGTGGGACTTTCCTAACTGTGGAGGGGCAATTGATGGGAAACACGTCCACATCGTCCCACCACCCAACTCGGGGTCGTACTATTTCAACTATAAGGGGTTCAATAGTATAGTGATGTTGGCGGTGGTGTCAGCTAATTAGGACTTCTTGTATGTGGACGTGGGGAAGAATGGCCGGATGTCCGATGGTGGAGTCATCACCCAGACGGAGATCTACAGGCGTCTCCAGAATGGCAGCTTGGACTTGCCAGCTCCAGAGAACAATGTGGAAGGACTCCCATTCGTGTTCGTTGCTGATGAAGCGTTTGCGGTGGGGGACCACCTGATGCGGCCATTCCCGATGAGGACACTCACCCCGGAACAGAGGGTTTTTAATTACCGGCTGGCCAGAGCCCGAAGAGTGGTGGAGAACACATTTGGAATCCTGGCCAGCCGGTTCCGCCTATTTCTGACACCTATCCATATGGCGGAGTATAAACTGAACCATATTATACTGGCGTGCTGTATTCTCCATAACTTTTGAAGGAAACATTCGGCCAACTATGCTGGCTCAGTTGGGCCTTAGGCTGGAATGATACATGAAACCACACTGACGGCGCTTGAAAGCGGCCGTCCTGGCTTGCCCTCCCTGAGTGCCCGTGATGTCTGGTTACGATACCTGGAGTTCTTTGCGGGTAGGGGGGCCATCAATATGCCAGCAAATATGTGAAGCCTTTTTATAATAAAAAAACAAAAAAAAGACATTCTTTGTGGACATTTACTGCTTGTGTTTGTTTTAGCTGACCCTGACAGAAATGTGTTGAGTCCAGAAAATGGCGTGATTGTGTAACCTTATACAAAGCACTGTTGGCTGTTATTTACTAAATGCAAAGACACATTTCACTACAAGTGCACTTGCAACTGCACTGAAACTGCACTTGTAGTGCCAAAAGGATTTGCCCTTAGTAAATAACCCCCATTTTCTCTGAAAACAGCAATGACATCACCCCAAAAGTGTTGTAGCGTTGAGACAATAACCCACACATTCTTGATTAACCAACTTTTTTATACCTGCACAATCACATGTGCATTTACCAAAGGTTTTTTAAACAAACCAACATGTTTGTTGTATAACAATTTTTGGGGTGGCATTATCAAAAATATAAATGTCCATTTAAGATAAAACAGGGCTGTGTAAAACCAACAAGAAAGACAAAAATCTTGAACTTACAAAGTTCACATTTGGTAAAACCTGAAGGCAATATCAGACATGAGTATTTAGGAACTGTGTTTGATATTGCGTTCAGATGGGGTCAAATCACCCCAGGAAAAGCCAAATTTGGAAGATGCACACCAATTTACGAATGTAAACATGTGCTAGCTGCCATCACGGGGGATCAAGGGACGTGTTTTGGGGGAGCAAGCCCTTCCTTACCGCTACTTTATAATTGAGGAAGGGGTTGCACTCCCAAAACGTGTCCATTGATCTCCCGTGATGGCAGATAGCACATGTTGGCACACTGTGTGCATCCTCCAAATTCGGCTTTTCGAAACATTGCTAAAATATTTAAAACATTGGACCACACTAAAAAAAGGGATTTTGTGGGGTTTTAAATTCGCCCCAAAACATCAATGATGTTATTATTTTTTTTAATCACATCATTTATTTTTTTCTGGATGTTTTGCAATTCTACATTACACCCCATGATCTCCCTGATCAGGATCTGGGCACTTTCAGATGTGAAAGGATCTCGATCCCTCACATCAAGATCACCTAAAAAGAGAGAAACCAAACAAAAACAGGTATCAAAAATCTGCCACCATCCATCTCTTACCTGAGTCTGTGGTCGCAGACACTCACCTGTTGTGGTGCCAATTTCCACCACATCTTCTTCCTCCTCCTGCTCTTCTTGGGTTGGGGGTATTTCACCTTCTTCCATAGGTGGGGGGTCTGTGGTCTCCTCGGATGAGGGGTGTCCTCCGAGTCTTTTCTCCCCTACGCTTGGAAGTGGGGTACAATATTTACTTTAGCCGAGTTCCAAGATGTTGTTTTTTTATTGGCCTTTGTCAAGCTGCAATACTTTACTTGTTTAGTACAAGCTTCACAGATGGAGACCCCCCTATAGTATACACTGGAGCACCTGTGTGGCCCCCCTAATAAAAATTGTGTTCTTGTGTCCCACACTAGTGCTCCAGTGTCCAGATGTGAAAACAGTTGCTCAGTGTCCTCTCCTTACACAGAATCTAGTTTGAATTTCATTCTAGTAACAAACCCATCTACACAAACAAATATTTGGCATCCAAGTAGGCCCTAAAAAATGTCGGAAAATGCATATGGCCTAAACAATGGTGTTTTAGAGGGGTCCAAAAAAATGTTTGATACGAACGAACAATGGGCCCATGAACATTAAAATTGACATTTTAAACTGTACAATTAAGAAAAGCATATGGAGCAGCACGGACGTAAGAAAGACAAAAAGAATAGGAACACAGCACAACTACTTACTTTTTTGCAGCACTCTCCGGATCTTTCTGTACTGCTCGGGCTCTCTTAATTTCAGGTCCGACCACCGCTTCCTGAGCTGATCTTTCTATCGTCATACCCCAAAAATCCTGTGAAGACTTCTGACCATTTTTGCAATGATCTTGGCCTTTCTGATATTGGGGTTGGGGTAAGGCCCATACTTTCCGTCATAGTCGGCCCTCTTCAGGATGTCCACCATCTCCAACATCTCCCCAAAGGACATATTTGTGGCCTTAAATCGTCTCCTTCTGGATCGGGACGTGTCCGGATCCGGGCTTTCCTCCTCCTCCTCGTTCCTGTAATTAGCACGCACCTGCTGTGACTCCGCCATGTGCTCTTCCCCCACTGCGTCGAACGAAAAGGGGCGGGGAATAGAATAGAAAGAATGTCAGGGGCGGGCGGAGTTACAAGCATGCGCAGTGTATATAAGGCGTAACACACGTGCGTATTACGTACGATCTGTGAGCGGAGGAAGGAGCATTGGATGCGCCAATCGTAAGAACGAAGGTAAGAGACAAACTTGTGCCTATACTGCTTCTACATTGAGGCCTATATTGTAACAAGATTAGGAGAGTTTTGTCTGACATTAGGCTTTGTCTTGTGTTGTGTCTTGCAGTGAACATGGATATGCTATTGAAAGACAATGACTTCATGTCACTATTTATTGATATGTTAAGGGAGCTGCCATGTCTGTGGGAGATTAACCACCCACATTACAAGAACCAAGCAAAGAGGAAGGCAGCACTGGAGCAATTGTGTGAAATTGTGAAGCAGGTGATCCCCACGGCAGACATCACCTATTTGAAGATCTTAATTGGTGGCCTGAGGAGCACATATGTAAGGGAGCGCAAGAAAGTCCTGGATTCACAGAGATCCGGAGCAGCAGATGACATCTATGTCCCCAGGATGTGTTACTACGACAGGCTGCATTTTCTGGCAGGCCAGACTGAACCCAGGCCATCCCTCTCCAGTTTTCCTTCCACGCTTCCTTCCCCCCCGGCTGAGGCTTCTGACGCCCAACCTGGGCCTTCCAGGCAACATGTGGAGGAGCCCAGATTGAGCCAGGTATAGCATTCCTCTAAATATTTCTGGTTGTACAATCAATGATGTTAACTAGATGTTAGTTGGGAGTACTAATTTAGGATTGTGATTGATGAAGCAAAAAATAAAACCATGTCCCTTTTTCATACACAGGGAAGTCGCAGCCAGGAGGTGGCCAGGCCAAGCAGGCTGCCTGATCTGCAGGTCCCTCCACTCCCCCTGGAAAGAGAAAGTGGCAGGAGGAGTGCCCTAGAGGAGGCTGGCAGAGGACTCTTTTGGAGGGCTACAGAGGTCCTGGGAGCACCACACACCATGGAGGATGACATTGCTGCCACCATTGCCTATAAAATGCAGAGGATGGAGGAGGGACAACAAGTCATGTGTGAGTCACTCATATTGGAGGCTCTTAACAAAGGTATGAGGGGCCAAATTACAGCTCAGACACACCTTTGCGATGGTCCTCCTCCTCCTCCTGCAGGTCCTCCTTCTCCTCCAGGTCCTCCCAGTCCTCCTCCTCCTCCAGGTCCTCCTCCTCCTCCTGCCACATCTCCAACAGCACAGCCACAGCCCGGAAGGAAGCATGGAAGGAAGACCAGAAAGTGAGGACCCTGGATCCAGTCTGGTCGGCCAAAAGATGCAGCCTCTTGTGGTACCACAGCCTGGGGACACACATGTAATCTGCTGCTTTCCGGATCTCTGCGAATTCTGGACCAGACTGCCCTCCCTTACATATGGCCATTTTGATGTTCAAGAATTGATGTCTGCCGTGGGGGTCCCAGGCTTTGCTAATTTCTCCTGTTGATTCAGTGTTGCCTCCCTCGTTGTTTGGTTCTGAGCCCTTAATAAAGGAATTTTGGTTTGAATTATACTCTCCTATGTGTTTTACTTCAAAAAGGACAGTTTTTTGGTGAGGATTCAGGTACATTTCAAAAATACAATGTGAAATGAACAAGGGACACCAACAACAAACAATCTCCTTGAGATTAAATAATAAAAGATATCAATGGTGTTGTGGTAACTTGACACACAAAACACACACAAAAATAGTCTGGAGTAAAAATAAAAATAACATTGAACAAAGATCAGCCTTGGAAAAAATACAAGCATAAAATCTAAAACAAAAAAGGCTTAAAATCACAAAAAAAAACAACAAAAAAAAAACCAAAAAAAAAAACATTATGTCAGATGTGACAATAACAATATATTCAGGGAAGAGGGGAAGAGAAGAGAGGGAAGAGAGTGCGCTGTATTAAACCATTTTTGGTTTAAAGTGCTGTATCCATTGCGAACGCTAAGTTTACCAGAACGAGCTGTTCCGTGTCGGAATTTCTTCTGAGCATGCGTGACACTTTGTGCGTCGGAACAGGCCACACACGGTCGGAATCGATGCGATCGGATTTTGTTGTCGGAAAATTTTATCTCCTGCTCTCAAACTTTGTGTGTCGGAAAATCCGATGGAAAATGTTCGATGGAGCCCACACACGGTCGGAATTTCCGACAACACGCTCCGATCGGACATTTTCCATCGGAAAATCCGACCGTGTGTACGGGGCATAATAGTCCAAGATTATTCTACATAGAGAGAAAAGATTCGACATAGAGAGAAAAGATTCGACATAGAGAGAAAAGATTCGACATAGAGAGAAAAGATTCGACGTAGGGGAGAAAAGATTTGACGTAGGGGAGAAAAGATAAATAAAAATAATGATGATGATGATGAATGTTATTGGCTAATTGTAACCAAAGAGGAGGAGCAGTAAAATAGCTAGAACTAAGTACACTCGTACTTTGGCTTATGGTGTCTGTTGAAAGTTCTAAGAAGGAGCAGGTAAACTATACGGCGTCGTACAGTTTAGCTGCTCTATCGAATCTTCTTTGAACATTCGACAGACACCATAAGCCTTTAATGACAGATTTGACCTTAATTTGGATTTTCGGACTAATGCAATTTTTAACGAGAAATGAAATAAATAAAAACAAATTTTGGGAGTAACTAAATAAATTAATTTTTTCGGATGAAAACGAAATTCCAAAACGAAATATTTCAGTGTGCACATGTCTAATATCCCCTATCGCATAGGAGACAAGAGGGGTGGGGGGGCAACTGCATGAGTTTTTCAATGTTGGCACTTGTCCAGTGTTTGCCCTCTGTAAAATGACATCACCTTCCCTTTTAGATGCATTTTTCTTGTAAAAAAAACATAGTGCAGCATGGTGGAGTCCACTAGTCAGGAGCAAACATTGTCCCAAGTGCAAGGTTGGTCAACTAATGCAGCAAAATGGATGCTAGAAACAGATGTGACTTGGGGTGGCTTAATGAATGGTGTATTGTTTCTTTTTAGAGGAAAATGAGTCTGGTCAGCTGAACCAGGATGTTGGTTTTGAGGCATGGGATCTGACACCTGGACCCAACACAGACCTTCCACTTGTTGATGTAACATCCCCTGATTCCCCTGTCATCCCCTGTCAAATAGAGGGCCAAAGAGACCCAGAAGTGGAAGAAACTATTTGTGAGCCTCTTGTTTGCGCAAGTGTATGGCTGACCGCAAGTCAGCCTGTATTTGTAGGAGGAGTCAGGCTGCATAAAGCCTGCCCTCCTTTGCCTCCTCCCTTGTGGTCATAGGCTCTCGTGTCTGAGTTGGGATGGTCAGAAGGGGGTGGAGGTGTAGCTCGTTTCACGTCACTTCCGGGTCCATTGCGGAGCGATGGTCGGCTGCTACAGTGTTTGCGGCGGCGGTTCCTCTCTCGGTGCTCACACCAGGCACCACCTGGGAGACCGCCCCCCCCCACCTTCGTATCACCCCAAGGATATCTGGCTCAACGAGTGGGCCGCCCGCCCGCTTCTCCTGGTGTTCACACCGGGGGAGAGGGGTGTTCAGCCACCCTCTGCTCCTTTCCTTGTGCTGCTCCGGTTCCATAAGGGGCCACCTTTCCGCTCCTCCCGGTGCTCATGCCGGGGGGGAGATCGGCCACCTGTCTGCTCCTCTCCCTGTGCAGATCCAGCTCCACGTGGGAGCCGCCATCCCGGTGCTCACACTGTGGGGGAAGGTCGGCAGCCCGCCTGCCTGCTCCTCTCTCCCTATTAGCGGTTATGAGCACAATGGGGATTATGTCACTGTTTTTTACAAGGTAACAGCTGTTTTTGCAAAGTTATTTAATGCATTAAAAACGGAGGAGGCTGGTACTTAGCATTAGGCTGGAAGCAGTGGGGTATGTAAACCTGCTTTTACATGCAGCATTGAGGTTTGGTCGGGGGGGGGGGGGGTCCACAGGCAGATGGCCACCTCCACCTGGACTATCGGGCATCTACTGGCTGGAGGGCTCCCCGCTGTCCTCCCGAGGATGGCAGTCTCAGTCCCTCTCCGGCGGCGGTGCGACTATTTCCGGCTCAACGGTGGGTGGGGGAGGCTCCCTCTCCTGATCACTGGGGCTTAGGGCTCCTTTACATCCCGATCCAGTTGCCACTACTCTCCCCATTTCAGGGTCCAGTCAGGATCTGAGCATCTCCAAATCCTACTCCTTAGTGGCAACCAGTACAAAAGCTCCATCACAAGTCATCAACGTCTTCGCCTATCAGTGGGCACAGTGCATCCTCATGCTGTAAGGCTGCGGATAGGGGTGTTCATGGTAGTACAGTTTGCAGACAGGGCAGCCTGCGGGTGCTGCCTTTTCACCTGCATGGGACCACGCTACTAGCGCCCGGTTACCTCATGCCATGCATGCATAAGCACAGGGATCAGGGGTTAATTCAGGCTGTGGGGTTGTCATGACACTTGCTCATCGCCTGTCATCTCATTATATTCTGTGGGGGTCCTTTGGGGGAATGCAATTTACGGTTTCTCATGTAATTTATGGTTTCTCATGCATTTTACGTTTTTCATGCGATTTATGGTTTCTCATGCATTTTACAGTTTCTCATTCATTTTACGGTTTTCATGCAATTTACGGTTTCTCATGCAATTTACGGTTTCTCATGCATTTTACGGTTTTTCATGCATTTTACGGTTTCTCATGCATTTTACGGTTTTTCATGCAATTTAAGGTTTCTCATGTAATTTACGGTTTTGTCATGCATTTTATGGTTTTCATACAATTTACGGTTTCTCATGCATTTTATGATTTCTCATGTATTTTTACGGTTTCTCATGCTTTGTTATGGTTTCTCATGCATTTTACGGTTTTCATGCGATTTACAGTTTCTCATGCATTTTACGTTTTCTCATGCATTTTACGGGTTTTCATGCAATTTACGGTTTCTCATGCATTTTACGGTTTTCATGCATTTTACGGTTTTCATGCAATTTACGGTTTCTCATGCATTTTACGGTTTTTCATGCAATTTACGGTTTCTCATGCATTTTTACGGTTTCTCATGCATTTTACGGTTTTTCATGCAATTTACGGTTTCTCATGTAATTTACGGTTTCTCATGCATCTTACGGTTTTCATACAATTTACGGTTTCTCATGCATTTTACGATCTCTCATGCATTTTTACGGTTCCTCATGCTTTGTTACGGTTTTTCATGCATTTTACGTTTTTTTCATGCAATTTACAGTTTCTCATGCAATTTACGGTTTCTCATGAAATGTACGGTTTCTCATGCAATTATGGTTTCTCATGCAATTTGTCACTTCTTATGCCTATTCATGTTTTTCTTACATTTCCCATGTTTCTCACGTTTCCCATGTTTCTTACGTTTCCCATGTTTCTGACGTTTTCCCATGTTTCTCACGTTTTCCCATGGTTCTCACGTTTTCCCATGGTTGTCACATTTTCCCATGATTCTCACGTTTTCCCATGCTTCTCACGTTTTCCCATGTTTCTCACATTTTCCCATGTTTCTTATGTTTTCCCATGTTTTTGCTTTCTTACATTTTCCCATGCTTTCTTACGTTTTCCCATGCTTTCTCATGTTTCATGTCATATGCCTTTTTATGTCATGGCCTTTAATTCGCTGCATTTCCGTTAGCTAGTGCTCACATCCAGGGTCTGTCACGTTTTTTCATGTTTCTCACGTCTTCCCATGTTTCTCATGCTTTTCTATGTTTCTTACGTTTCTCACGTTTTCCCATGCTTCTCACATTTTCCCATGCTTCTCTCGTTTTCCCATGTTTCTCTTGTTTTCCCATGTTTCTCACATTTTCCCATGTTTCTTATGTTTTCCCATGTTTTTGCTTTCTTACGTTTTCCCATGCTTTCTTACGTTTTCCCATGCTTTCTCATGTTTCATGTCATATGCCTTTTTATGTCATGGCCTTTCATTCGCTGCATTTCTGTTAGCTAGTGCTCACATCCAGGGTCTGTCACGTCTACAGATCCATGCGGGCTGAGGTTTTGTTTTAATTGATTGTTGTCCCACAATCTTCCCGCCTGTTTTCCATATGTCATACATGCACGTTCACCATTACACCTTTACTACTACCCACCACGGTCTGTGGGTACCTTAGCCCTGAGTGTTTGTTTTAATTTCCTGTCCTGGCACTGCAGGTTGCTCTGGCTTGCTTACTGCATACAGTAGGGTGCTGTCGTCATTAGGTTCACATTTTTGCGCTCTTGGTCTTGTCATTTCTGCATCCACATCATCATACTTGTCAGGTACCAGGGGTGTTATGTCATGGGCTGGTTGTCTGTAATGTTATCTGGTTGCTTTCACACAGCTGGGTTGTCCATGTTCTGCCACTGCAGGTTACCCATCACGTCTATGGGTTTAACAGATTGAGGTGATCGTTTTTTAATTGGCTTCTTCGGTGGCAAGTCTCCTCATCTGTTCTTACGCTGTATTTCGTACAAACTCACGTTTCTCATGCAATTTACATTTCTCATGCAATTTACGTTTCTCATACAATTTACGTTTTCTCATGCAATTTACGTTTTCTCATGCAATTTTCGTTTCTCATGCAATTTTCGTTTCTCATGCAATTTATGTCTCTCATGCAATTTACATCTCTCATGCAATTTACGTTTCTCATGCAATTCATTGTTTCTATGCCAGCTCGGGTTTTCATGTTTCTCTCGTTTTCTCAGGTTTCTCATGTTTTCCCATGTTACTCTCGTCTCTCATGTTTCTCACGTTGTTCATCAATTCACGTTCTCGTGCTACCGGCGTTTCTTATGTAGTTTGTGTTTTCTTGCAGCCTCGGTTCGCATGCTGCTCACGTTTTCGTCAGCTTGCGCTATGCATGTTTCTCGTTCCTTCATGCAGCTTACATTCCTGTCAGAGGTTTCTCAGTCTGCTCACGTTTTTCTTGCAGTTTATGTTGCTGAACCAGTTGTGTGTTATTTCCACTCAGTTCATGGGTTCTATTTTTTCATCATTTTTCTGGGTACCGTTCATAGGTTTTGTCTTCACAGTTGAGTTGGTCGGTTTTTAATTGGCGTGGACAGCAGCCAATCTTCTCATCCGGGTTACATTCTTTATATCTCGGTTTCTGTTTCATAAATTTACGTCTTACCATTTACTTCAGCACCTGGTCACATTTTTAGGTTGCAAGTTCCGGTTATGCAGGTCATGTCTCAAGCAGCGGATTTTGGTGACTTTGCTTCTATCCCTTGCTTCTATCCCTTCTTTCTCCAGCTGGGGGGGTCGGAGCACAGTAGCTCACCCTCTCTCAGAACCTGGTCCATCCCAAGGCTTCCTTTTTACACATAGCTAGCACTCTTTGACCTGACGGCAGTATTTCAACACAGGGGATTGCTTTTCCGGCTTCGGCTTGGTAAACCCAGCTATTTAGGTTACTGTTTCCTTGCACGTCGAGCGCGAGTGCGGAGCAGGTTACCCGGCGGACTGTGGTTTTTCCCTGTCCCAAATCCACACTACCTTTAATTCCCAGCTACGTCCGGCCAGGAGTGGCTATTGTATGGAACTATTGGTAAGTCAGCCTATTGCAGCTTCTACTGGCTCAGGGGCTTTAGTGGATTCCGGAACCCTCTCGGTGCCTAGGCTGGTACCAGTAGGCCCAGGTCTAGAATGCCTTCACTTTGATTTCCAGCATTTGTGATGGATTGGGTTTCTATTTGGCGGACGCAGCAGGTTTGATCGTAAGTCTTTATTTGGAATACCAGGAAGGCTCATGACACTGCTTGGGATGTTTTCCAGGCTTTCCGGTCAAGGTTTCCTAGTCCGGTTAATATCCAGTTCCTATTTGCTTTTCTGTTTTTTGCCTCTTCCAACTCATATCGGCCCACAGCACTATCGGGGCATATCTGGCTGAGACTCAGCATTTCATGTTGTTGGAAGACCTGACAGGCCTTTCTTATTTTCTGCGCACTCTATTAAGCCATCCTCAGGGATCCTGAAGAGTAGCCCTCCTGCTGTGCTCAGCAGACTTCCCATCGTAGGTCTTATTTTTTCGTGAAGTATCTGTCATGCTCTTAAGGTCTCCTTTTGCATTGGTTACCAGCTTGGTGCTCAAGGCAGCGCTATAGCTGGCCTTTTTGTGGTTCCTGAGGCCAGGGGAGTTGCTCTTCTGGCCCAGGGTCTCGTTTATTGTTGGCCAATCAACTGGTTTTGCACCCCGGCCTTTTCTGTTTACATCTGCATTTTAAACCAGCTCGTCAGTGCTACATCTGACAAACCCAGGGTTGGTCCTCTGTTGCCTTTTCCTATCACTCCCCTCTCCACAGCTCTATGCATACTTCATTGCCGCCCCTTTTTTTGGCCAGTCAGGGTCTGGACCCTTTAGCATACTTTGGCATTCATTCAGGATAGGAACAGCTTCTGTGTCTTTGCGCCAGGGGGCCCCGGCCCTTATTATTTGGTATTTGGGTAGGTGGAGGGCGGCTTGTTTCTCTGGGAACGTCCCAGAGCCTCTTTTGAGGTGCCACAAGCGTTTTGTCAATCTGGCAGATTGCACGTTAATTCTGTTTGTAATAAATCTTGTTGTTTAGCTTTCATCCTACTGTGTTTATTTCTGCCCCCTTTTAGGCATACTGACCACGTGACCATGGCACACTTCAGGTCTATGTTCTCTGTTGCTCTTTGTTCCTTCCTTACACTATCCACAGATTGACTCAGAGTACAAGTGTAAGGCTGACCGCAGGTCAGCCTGTATTTGTAGGAGGAGTCAGGCTGCATAAAGCCTGCCCTCCTTTACCTCCTTCCTTGTGGTCGTAGGCTCCCGTGCCCCACCCTCCCATTCCCCTTTTTCTTTTCATTTAATTTGATTTCATACTTGGGTATGCCCCCTTTTAGGCATACTGACCACGTGACCATGGCACACTTCAGGTCTATGTTCTCTGTTGCTCTTTGTTCCTTGCCTACACTATCCACAGATTGACTCTGAGTACAAGTAAGTATTCTTTGAATCTTGATTCAAATGTGCATACATGTCAAGTGTTTAGATGTCCAAACCAAACACACACTGCACACATTAGCAAAGTATGTAGTGCATTAGCATGGAGAAGGAAGAGATGGAAGGAGCTGGCAGTGTTGCTAGGTATCCGAGTTTTATAGACACAGGCACCAGGGCCAAGATTACATAGTAGTTGCATTCCTAGTAGTACATTCCTAGTAGTGTAGGTGTCTGAAGGTCAAGCAGGTTGCAAGCAACAATAGAGTTGGGTAGGTAAGTATTTACACAATTTGATTAATAACTTGACCATAATTCACTATGTAGGGCCTCAGCCACTTGACCATTGTTCCCTTAATACTTTTTTCTCTTCTTCTTAAAGCGGAGTTCCACACAAAAATGGAACTTCCGCTTTTCGGAACCCTCCCCCACTCCGGTGTCACATTTGGCACCTTTCAGGGGGGAGGGGGGTGCAGATACCTGTCCAAGACAGGTATTTGCACCTACTTCCGGCATAGACTCCCATGGGAGTCTACGCCTCTCCCAGTCCCCACCGCGCTGTCTCCTGGGAAACACACAGCTCCCAGGAGAGAGCGGGGACCACTTGGGACGCGCAGCGCGACTCGCGCATGCGCAGTAGGGAACCGGGAAGTGAAGCCGCAATGCTTCACTTCCTGATTCCCTCACCTAGGATGGCGGGGGCAGCTCCCGAGAACCGAGCGGGTTCTCGGCGTCGCCTGCCGACATCGCTGGACAGGTAAGTGGCCATGTATTAAAAGTCAGCAGCTGCAGTATTTGTAGCTGCTGGCTTTTAATATTTTTTTTTTTTTTGGCGGTGTGGGTGGACCCCCGCTTTAAGGTTACAAACTTCCAAGATGCACAATTGGCCAAATGAGTGCAGATATGAGTGCAGATGGAGAAGAATACGTGATTATGTCGACATGCTTGCCAAATGTTCCGTTCATCTGGCCTGGGCTGAAGTTTTGTTCCACTTGTTGGCTCCTGTTTGCACTTTTAATATTTCACATGTTTTTCTGACTTTTAAGCCCTGGTTCACATTGATGCAACTTGGAAATCGCACTACTTCACTAGAAGTTGCGCAATTTCAAAGTAGCAAGATCAGCGCGATTTTAGGTGCTACTTGATAGACATTTGTGTGGCTTCATGCCCAGATGTCTATTGAAGTAGAGGGGGATGTAGAGAGAAAGAAAGAAATACAGGGAGAAAAAAAAAGAAATAAAGGGAGCGAGAGAGAGAGCAGAGTTAAGGTACATGCTATGTACAGAAGGAAAAGTTCAGAACTGCATTTCACACCAGCTACTTTAAATAAAAACTGACTCCACCAAATGCTCATCCTACACAGGATCGCCATCCATCTTCCAGCACAAGTCCCCCCCCAAATCGTCTTCACCTGCCATAAATCCTTTTCTTTCTCCCCCCATAAATGTCCCAACACAGACCTCAGATGACAGGAGATGTTCTTTCTCCTAGGCTCCTCCTCGTGTGGTCTGTCACGAGACGAGTAGGAGCCTATGAAAAGTGTCCTTGGCTCTGTTACTCTGGGCGGCAACTGGCGTGGGAGATGCTGCGGGCACCAGCAAGTGCAGCGTCTAGATGGATGCCTGAGCTTTCTGATACTTGCGATGTCAGTCCCCTCCCCGCTTCCTGTACATTACACCAGCTGCATCCAGGTGGGGAGGGTTCAGTGCGGCCGACCGGAGAGCTGTGCTGTCACTTCTGCAGAAGCCTGGCTTCCGTATTGAAAAGTAACAGCAATGACCGGAAAGCACAAGGCAGCCCCGGAGGTGGTAGAACACCACCCTGCTGATTGATCACAGGCAAATTAGGCAGCCGTGAGGCCCCCAGTGAGTGCGAGGCCTTAGGCGACCACCTAATTTGCCTACTTAAAGAACCTCCTCTGAAATTAATCCCTAAAACTGAGCCCTTACTGTGTCAGGCACTGGAACATTGATACCAAAAACTCACTTCCAAGTTGCATAATCAGCACCAAATCTGCTGATTCGGACGCAAGATTGTGACCCTACAAACAAAATTTGCAGGCTCAGAAATTACTATAATATTTTCTGACATCATAGTTGAAATGGGAGACACCAATAGAAAGATAACAGATTATTAATAGCTGAAATTAAAGAATACTAACAGCTAACACAGGTGCCCAAGCTGCTATGTATACATTTAATTATGCATATAATTCAATTTATTTATATCATACAGCTTTACAAAAGACTGTCTATTTTCACTTTAATTTTTGTACCAGTTCCTAAGGCCTATGGTAATATTTTTTTCACACATGATAAAATAGGAAAACTTTTAACTATAACTACTGCTATGTCTTATGGAGAGGATTTAAACTTTAAGGCATCAATTCATTATAACTCAAAGATGTGAAGCTGTTATGGCTCTTCAAAAGTGAAGCAATTGACAAAAAAACCTTCAAAGGTTTTCTACATGATTTTCAAAGCCAATCTCCAGATAGATGTCAAACAATAATGTAATCCACAGTTACTAAGCTGCTAGAAAATTGTTGGGAAAATAAAGCTAATCGATAAAGTGTCAAGAGCCTGAAATAGAAATTATTGAATATTCATTTCTGACTTTTCAATAAGGATTACCAGTAAAACCATTAGCTAGTGGGATATTTTGTACAGTCCTAAATGATTTATATAATGTACTGATGTAAGGGACAATTCTGTGGCAATAGAAAAAAATATTGCATATTAGCAAAATGTTATTAAAAACTAGTGTCATACACACACAGTTGCATACATTTGCACATTTATTTATGTTTTCTAAAAATAATGCCATTAACATGTTCTGAGTTTCTGACCGTTAGTGACAGTTTAAAAACCACTACATTTATTTTAATTAAGTCAAAGGGATCTATTTCATGGGTAATTAGCCCAATATTCTCCAAAATGTATGCTTAATTTTATTCATACTTCTTTGGTGAATATACACTCTATGTATCAAGGCAAATTAGTAGAATCTTGCCCAAGATATCCCCAGTTAAAACTACTTTCCCTGTGTAATAAAAGGACAAATGTTGCCTTCCCTGCACATTCAGTTATCATTCCTTTGATCTGTTTTGAACTAAAATTCACCATGTTAAACCAATGGATTGTCTACCAAAAATACAACATTTGTCTGTGAAGATTGCTGAGAAGTAGGGATGGGCCGAACACCCCTTTTGGTTCGCCCCAGAACATGCGAACAGGCAAAAAGTTATTAAATTATTATTAAAGGACACGAACATGACAAATCAAAAGTGCTCATTTTAAAGGCTTATATGCAAGTTATTGCCATAAAAAAGTGTATGGGGACTCGGGTACTGCCCCAGGGGACATGTATCAATGCAAAAAAAAAAGTTTTTAAAACAAGGAGCAGTGATTTTAAGAATGCTTAAAGTGAAACAATAAAAATGAAATATTCCTTTAAATACCATGCCTTGGGGGGTCCCCTTAGTGGAGCATCTGTCTAATGTGTTTTACAGTCCCGCAGAAAAATGATATTTCTAAAGGAAAAAAATTATTTTAAACTTGCTCGCGGCTGTAATGTATTGCCGGCTCCCAGTAATAAAAATCAAGGAAAAAAATGGCGTGGGTTCTCCCCCAGTCAATACCAGGCCCTTTGGGTCTGGTATGGATATTAAGGGAAACTCAATGGGAATTGAAAAAAAAAAAAACAGCGTGGGGAAAATTTAAAAAATGGCATGGGGTCCCATTCAAAATCCATATCCATATCCATTCCCTCCATCCATATCCATGCAGCCTGGAGGATAGGGGAGCGAGCGAACCGGGGGCTTAACGGAATCTGGAAGCCCCCTTTAACAAGGGGGCCCCAAAATCCCACCCCCCCATTTGTGAATGGGTATTGGGTATTGGCTACATTGTACACCTACCCACTCACCAAAAAAAGTATCAAAAAAGTAAAAACCACAAAAGACAGTTTTTGACAATTCCTTTATTAAAAAAAAAAAAAGTGTCCTGCTCTGCATCCATCATCAATCATGCCACCCGATATATATATATATATATATATACACACTAAACTGCCTGCAACCCACTAACCAACCTGCCTCTAGTTAACGTTTTCTCAATCATTACACTATATATGGCCGCCGTGTAAGCAGCCTTATATAGTGTGGGCCGTGGACTTAGCCCCCTGAGCCATGATTGGTTAAAGGCACCCTGCCTTTGGCCAATCATGTCTCTCACAGCAGAGCGCACTGTGATTGGCCAAAGCCTGCAGGTTGGGTGCATGCTTTAGCCAATCATCAGACATCAATATAGTGCGATCTCGCAGTGCATTATGGGGCATTCCGCGGCACTCGAATTTGCTGCAAACACCCCATAATGTTCGGTATTCACCGAACGGGCGAACACCCGATGTTCAAGTCGAACGTAAGTTTGACTCGAACATCGGGACCATCCCTACTGGGAAGTGCTTAGAAAAAAGAGCCCCATCAGGATTTTCTTAATTTCTGTGTTCTCACCTGGAAGATTCATCTTTTTTATTTGTCCTACTAGCCATTGTCAGTGAGACCTAAAGTAAGGGGCAATTTAAAATTTGGAGCAATCACTAGATCAGCAATACAGGGGACAGCATGTGATGGGGACAAATGTTTCAGTGATAAATGTCGTAGCCTCCCTGGCGGTTTTCCCGAGTATGGCTCGGGGTTACATTTCAGCACCATTAGCGGTGACCCCGAGCCACACTCGGGATTGCATCGCAGGATCCTGGTGTGGCTTTACTTACCTTGTCCCCGGGATCCTGCGATGTCCCCCGCAGTGTCCGCGGGCTGTGTCCTCCTCCGAAGCCTCTCCATGCCAGGCTCCGTTCCCTGCGAGCGTCACGACGCACGGGGGCGGAGCCTGGCGGCAAATTCAAAAAAATGTAAAAATCATAACACATACAGTACTGTAATCTTACAGATTACAGTACTGTATGAAATGATTTCACATCCCCTTTGTCCCCAGTGCTTTGGCCCATGCCCTGCATGCAGTTTTATATTGCATATACTGTTCTTTCTGCCTGGAAACTGGAGATTGTCCATAGCAACCAAAAAGTGTCCCTTTACGTCAAAAATGGCTTTAGACCAGCTAGAAAACAGCGATAGTAAATTAGAACACTTGCAGAATTGAGCGATAGTGAATCGTGTGGAAATGTATTTTATTACTATTTATTTTTATTTTTTTTAATTATTATTTTTTTTTTATTATATTATAATTTATGTTTTTGTGTTTCAAACTTTATCATACCCGGGATATCTACTAGACTCTTGTTTGGGCAGATTTAAGTGTGTTATTGTTAGGAATTACAGACCTACAATATAAAACGCCAAATTTCCATGCAAAATAATTGTACCGCTTTCAGCACCTAAAATCCGAAATAATCATACCGCCAGGGAGGTTAATGGAGGTTTTCCTTACTTTGAAGATATTTCTTTTGACCTCTTGCTGTGTATGCAGGAAAAAGAGTGAAGAGAAATATCCCCAACAAGTTATGAATGGCAAAAATGCCAGATTTAAGAACATTATGTTGAAATAAATCCAATTTGTACGTACTGTACATGATCCATGGCAACTACAAGTGCATTTATGTGTGCAGCTGCAAATTAACTAGAATACTGTAAGAAGCATACTTTAATTTGCTAATATTAGATTTTATTAGTTGGCTGACTTATTATACAGTGTGTAAAGGATGTCTTTCCTATTTGCATTGCAGTATATTAAAGATAGAACTTTGCTGATATGGAATGAAAAAGAGTTACTTGAATTTCACAATTAACTGTACTATATCCCCTGTGTAAAAACACGTTAAAAGGAATGCACTCACCTGGTTTTTATACTAGTGCTAATCCTAGAACACAGACATTTGGTATTCCTTGGCGCTCCAAAATTAGGGCCAGAAAGGTGAAAACTGTTGTGGAAAAGGCAAGCTATATAATTGACATGTGTTTGATATTTTTGCTACATAAACTTTGTTCGGTTTTGAAATGACCCTTAGCACATCCCACCATGTAATGTAAATGTACTGTGGCACATGTGAACTTAATTGAATAGAAAAATGAGGTACTTGGGGTACAGTGATTTAAAAAAGAAAATAAGAATATGCAAAAATCAAAGACGTTTCTTTTAAAAATGTTTACTTTTTGTGTTTAGACTAAGGAAATGTTACATTGCTTACAATTGTATTTTATCCCAAAATACAACTTATCAGAAAGCTCAAGAGGAATTTTCACTAAAGAATCTGATACCAATAGTAACAAAAGTTGCTGCCATTTTGAGCATCATTTGAGATAAGTTAGTTATTTGTGACTGTCTTAGGTGGTAGTAATGGGTAGACATGTGCACACTGAAATATTTTGTTTCAGAATTTCGTTTTGGTCCGAAAAATAAATTTGTTTAGTTACTCCCGAAATTCGTTTTTATTTATTTCGTTTTTCGTTAAAAATTGCATTAGTCCGAAAATCCAAATTAAGGTCAAATCTGTCATTGAAGGCTTATGGTGTCTGTTGAATGGTCAAAGAAGATTCGACGGAGCAGCTGTATGACACCATATAGTTTACCTGCTCCGTCGAATCTTCTTAGAACTTTCAACAGACACCATAAGCCAAACTACGTGTGTACTTAGTTCTAGCTATTTTACTGCTCCTCCTCTTTGGTTACAATCAGCCAATAACATTCATCATCATAATTATTTTTATTTATCTTTTCTCCCCTACGTCGAATCTTTTCTCCCCTACGTCAAATCTTTTCTCTCTATGTCGAATCTTTTCTCTCTATGTAGAATAATCTTGGACTAATAGAGTTAAGGTTAGGCACATTCGACCACAGGTTTGATGGACACAAATTGTTATTGTCATCATCATGTCGAATCTCCTATCTATATCGAACTGTTGTAGCAAAGAAAACGAAAATAAAGCATTTGTTTATGTCGGATCTTTCATTTTTCGGATTCTGCACTTTCGTTATTGTTTGTTAAAACGATAACGAAAATACCTGAAATTCGGACGAAAATGCATTCGGACGAAAATGCATTCGGACGAAAACGAATGCACATGTCTAGTAATGGGCATTTCTAGCTGTTGGAGGCTCAAGTTAAACTGATGGACAATCCTTGTCTCTTTTCTACAGAAGATGGAAGAACCAGTGTACCATGTAACATGACAGTCACTGCAGAGAGAGGAACATGACCCCTTAACAAAATCTATTCAAGTGAAGACAAATATTTTTCTGCTTATTATTTTTTGGGGGGAAATATGCCCATCTATTGCTCATCTATGGTATTGCTGATCTCTGGGGAAGGTGAGATGATTCATAAGGAAGCCACAGCCTAAAAAAGGAAAAGCATAAATAAAAAAAATAATGTAGTGCTGGTGTTCTTGTCAAAACAGATAAGGGATTTGTAGTAGCAAACCCATACCCAGTACACCAAATGTTAATTGCTTTTGCTTTTATTCTAATTTACCTAGATTGCTGTAATATTTCCTGGGTTAGTATTGCAATTTTTCAGAATGCACTTACATACAGGACCAGGACAAGGGGTGGGCAGAAGGGGGCACATGCCATGGGTGCTTTGGCACTAGGTGGAGAGGGGGGGCGCTGAGAGCTGATGAGTGCTCCACCCTCCAGCTACCTGAATGACAGGAGTAACAATGTGTCAATCCTGTCATTCAGAACTGAGAACAGTGCAGTGATGTGATAGCTGCTGGAAGGTGAACTCTGCTCTCACCTTCCTCCAGCAGTAGTGTAATGTGGGTGGAAGAGAAGGCAGAAAAGCACGATGCTGAGAACAGACTTCCCATCTTCTCAGCACAGTTTTTTAACAGCTGCCTCTGCAGCACCACCACCACCTGGCAGCCACTGTGATAGTAGTTTTTTGCTAGGACTGCTTGGCATCCTAGCAACCAAACCACATGCTTGCACCACCCTCAGCATTTAGTGGAGGAGGAAGGAACTTTTTCCTTCAGACCTACAGCTAGAGGCCCATTTCCCAGATTTCACCCCTAGCTGCAGGCTGCACTGAGAATGTAAGGGAGTGAACTCTTATACAAAGGGAATAAGAGAACTCTAAAGACCCTGATTGAGGGGTGACCCTGGGGATTCTGATGTAAGTGGGGGGCTCTGGGGATCCTAATGTAAGAAGAAGAGACTCTGGGGACCATGATGTACAGGATGGTGATTCTGGGGACACTGTGTAAGGAAGGGATGACTCTGGGAACACTGATGGAAGAGGGGTAGCTGTGGGGACAATGATGTAAGGGGGTGACTCTGGGGATCCAGATGCAAGGAGGTGGCTTGGGGATCCTGATGTAAGGGGGCGATTCTGGGGACCCTGATGTATTAGGGAGTGACTCTGGGGACTGTGATGTAATGGGGACAGAAATATGAAATCTGATATAAAGGGGTGACTCAGGGGCCCTAATGTAAAGGGGTGACTCTGGGGACCCTGCTGTTAGGAGAGGGTCTCTGGGGACCCTGAAGTAAGGGGGAGGACTCGGATTTGGAAGTGCCATTATGGGGACCTGATGTGAGACTGCATTCTATTGTCGTTTACTTCTGTCCCCTACACTCAATACATTATGTTGTACATTAAATAGTCCTAAACAAGGTGTTCATTGTCCCAACATCTGCTGGTTTTAACTAAGTTCTTCTTTAAGATAGGTACAGACAAACAAAGTGGTCAGTTTTTATGTGCAGAAAAGCAGATGTGATGGAAACATGTATTTTTTTATTTTATTTTTTTTAAAGATCCTCCATTCTGAGGTTAATGTGCATCACTTTTGACATTGTGAGTTGGAGTAATTTGTGGCTACAAGGACTGTGGTATATCAATGCAGTGTATACAGCAACTAGGTACAGATCTGTTTAACTGCTAATGGACTGCCACATGCACAAATACGGGAGGGCCGCTTTGCCCCAGATCACGTAAATGCAAAGCAGGGAGAAAAATCAACAGCATCTACTAGTAAAAGCAGCACAATCTGCACACATTACATTTGTTAGGCACACAGGTAAATCGTTCATTTCCACTAGATGTTAACCCATTCCCAGCCAATGTCATTAGTACAGTGACAGTGTATAGTATTAGCACTCATCACTGTATTCATTTCACTGGTGATGTCTGTGACAGTTCACTATCACAGTCACTCTATAGGTCAATGATTACCGCACTGCCTTAACCTCCTTAACCTCCTTGGACATGGAGTTTACCAGAGCTTAAAAGGTTGCCACTGGAGTCCTTTTCCACTCATAGGTCATCCACATATGACGACATAACAGAGCTGGTGGATGTTAGATGTTAGAGACCTTGCGCTCCTCCACCTTCCATTTGAGGATGCCCCACGGATGCTCAATAGGGTTTAGGTTTGGAGACATGCTTGGCCAGTCCATCACCTTTATCCACAGCTTCTTTAGCAAAGCAGTGGTCATCTTGGAGGTATGTATGGGGTCGTTATCATGTTGGAATACTGCCCTGCGGCCCAGTCTCTGAAGGGATTGGATCATGCTCTGCTTCAGTATGTCATGGTTCATGTTGGCATTCATGGTTCCCTCAATGAACTGTAGCTCCCCAGTGCTGGCAGCACTCATGCAGCCCCAGACCATGACACTCCCACCACCATGCTTGACTGTAGGCAAGACAAACTTGTCTTTATACTCCTCACCTGGATACCACCACACATGCTTGACACCATCTGAACTGAATAGTGTTTATCTTGGTTTTATAAGACCACGGGAAATGGTTCCACTAATCCATGAACTTAGTCTGCTTGTCTTCAGCAAAGCTTTTGGGCTTTTTTTGTGTATCATCTTTAGAAGAGGCTTTCTTCTGGGACGACAGCCATGCAGACCAATTTGATGCAGTGTGCGGCGTATGGTTCTGAGAACTGACAGGCTGACCTCCCACCCCTTCAACCTCTGCAGCAATGCTGGTAGCACTCATATGTCTTTTTCCCAAAGACAACCTCTAGATATGACGCTGAGCACGTGCACTCAATGTCTTTGGTCGAACATAGTGAGGCCTGTTCTGAGTGGAACCTGTCCTGTTAAACCGCTGTATGGTCTTGGCCACCGTGCTGCAGCTCATTTTAAGGGTCTTGGCAATCTTCTTATAGCCTAGGCCATCTTTTTGCAGCGCAACAATTTTTTTTTCAGATCTTCACAGAGTTCTTTGCTATGAAGTGCCATGTTGAACTTCTAGTGACCAGTATGAGAGAGTGAAAGCGATAATACCAAATTTAACACACCTACTCCCCATTCACACCTGAGACCTGGTAACACTAATGAATCACATGACACAGGGGAGGGAAAATGGCTAATTGGGCCCAATTTGGACATTTTCGCGTAGGGGTGTACTCACTTTTGTTGCCAGCTGTTTAAACGTTAACCGATTGCCGACCAGCTCATGTACATTTACTGCAGGAGGTTGGCTCTCCTGCACAAACCAACGTACCGTGCCGTGGGAGCGTTCCCAGTGATCGGCAACAGTGATCTCTGTCATGTCCCAGTGAGCCCATCCCCCATATAGTTAGAACACACCCAGGGAACACACTTAACCCCTTGATCGTCCCCTAGTGTTAGCCCTTTCCCTGCCAGTGTCATTTTTACATAGATCAGTGCATTTTTTTTAGCAAAAGGTGTCATTTGGGGTCAGATTTGTCCGCCACAATGTCTCAGTCCCGCTAAAAATCACCACCACCACCAGATCACCATCACTACTAGTAAAAGCAATAAAAATAAATAAAAGTCCCTAAATCCATCCCGTAGTTTGTAGACGCGATAACTTTTGCGCAAGCCAATCAATATACACGTATTGCCATTTTTTTTACCAAAAATATGTAGAAGAATATATATCAGCCTAAACTGTTATGGGCATATATTGTAGATTACTGCCTTTTCTATACTTACAGTTGCTAAATATTGAAGGTTGTCTTTTCTAATATAATTATAATTAATTCTTTGCAACAAGGTTTAAAAGGGTTGTAAGTTTCCATATGCTTTAAACCGTGATAATACAGTGGGGACAGAAAGTATTCAGACCCCCTTAAATTTTTCACTCTTTTTTATATTGCAGCCATTTGCTAAAATCATTTAAGTTCATTTTTTTTCCTCATTAATGTACGCACAACACCCCATATTGACAGAAAAACACAGAATTGTTGACATTTTTGCAGATTTATTAAAAAAGAAAAACTGAAATATCACATGGTCCTATATATTCAGACCCTTTGCTCAGTATTTAGTAGAAGCACCCTTTTGATCTAATACAGCCAGGAGTCTTTTGGGGAAAGATGCAAGAAGTTTTACACACCTGGATTTGGGGATCCTCTGCCATTCCTCCTTGCAGATCCTCTCCAGTTCTGTCAGGTTGGATGATAAACGTTGGTGAACAGCCATTTTTAGGTCCCTCCAGAGATGCTCAATTGGGTTTAAGTCAGGGCTCTGGCTTGGCCATGCAAGAACACAGAGTTGTTGTGAAACCACTCCTTCATTATTTTAGCTGTGTGCTTAGGGTCATTGTCTTATTGGAAGGTAAACCTTCGGCCCAGTCTGAGGTCCTGAGCATTCTGGAGAAGGTTTTCGTCCAGGATATCCCTGTACTTGGCCGCATTAATCTTTCCCTCAATTGCAACCAGTCTTCCTGTCCCTGCAGCTGAAAAACACCCCCACAGCATGATGCTGCCACCACCATGCTTCATTGTGGGGACTGTATTGGACAGGTGATGAGCAGTGCCTGGTTTTCCCCACACATACCACTTAGAATTAAGGCCAAAGAGTTCTATCTTGGTCTCATCAGACCAGAGAATTTTATTTCTCACATCTTGGAGTTCTTCAGGTGTTTTTTTAGCAAACTCCATGCGGGCTTTCATGTGTCTTGCACTGAGGAGAGGCTTCCGTCGGGCCACTCTGCCATAAAGCCCTGACTGGTGAAGGGCTGCAGTGATGGTTGGCTTTCTACAACTTTCTCCCATCTCCTGACTGCATCTCTGGAGCTTAGCCACAGTGATCTTTGGGTTCTTCTTTACCTCTCTCACCAAGGCTCTTCTCCCCCGATAGCTCAGTTTGGCCAGACGGCCAGCTCTAGGAAGGGTTCTGGTCATCCCAAACGTCTTCCATTTAAGGATTATGGAGGCCACTGTGCTCTTAGGAACCTTAAGTGCAGCAGAATTTTTTTTGTAACCAGATTTTTTTGTGGCCAGATCTGTGCCTTGCCACAATTCTGTCTCTGAGCTCTTCAGGCAGTTCCTTTGACCTCATGATTCTCATTTGTTCTGATATGCACTGTGAGCTGTAAGGTCTTATATAGACAGGTGTGTGGCTTTCCTAATCAAGTCTAATCAGTATAATCAAACACAGCTGGACTCAAATGAAGGTGTAGAACCATCTCAAGGATGATCAGAAGAAATGGACAGCACCTGAGTTAAATATATGAGTGTCACAGCAAAGGGTCTGAATACATAGGACCATGTGGTATTTCAGTTTTTCTTTTTTAATAAATCTGCAAAAATGTCAACAATTCTGTGTTTTTCTGTCAATATGGGGTGCTGTGTGTGCATTAATGAGGAAAAAAATGTACTTAAATGATTTTAGCAAATGGCTGCAATATAACAAAGAGTGAAAAATTTAAAGGGGTCTGAATACTTTCCGTCCCCACTGTATATTCAACTTGTTTATCACTACCAGGTGTGCGTCTGTTTTTTGGTGATAATCCAAAGCCAGGCTAACAGTATTTTCCACATATGTCCCTAAAGCGGAGTTTCACTAAAAAAAAAAAAAATTAGATGTCAGCAGCTGCAAATACTGCAGCTGCTGACTTTTAAAATAAGGACACTTACCTGTCCCGGGGTCCAGCGATGTCGGCACCCGAGACCGAGCCGTCCCTCAATGCTCGGGTGCTGCCGCCGCCATTCTCACTGAGGGAATCAGGAAGTGAAGCGTTGCGGCTTCACTGCCCGGTTCCCTACTGCGCATGCGCGAGTCGCGCTGCGCGTCTACACTGGTCCACGTTGTGTTGTGGGAACTGTGTATTTCCCACAACACAACGGGGGTGGGCGGGGAGTCTGCGGATAGCTGCGGCTAGCTATACCCGGAAGTGGATGCAGATACCTGTATTATACAGGTATCTGCACCCCCCTCCCCCCTGAAAGGTGCCAATTGTGACACCGGAGGGGGGGAGGAATCCGATGAGCGGAAGTTCCACTTTAGGGTGGAACTCCGCTTTAAATGTGTTTGCAGTAAATTTATTTAACCAGGTGTGCCAAAAGGGCAGAGGTCATTCTGGGAGTTGAGGTGGAAATCAGAAAATCCAAATTCACCAAGCGGCTCCTTCGGGGGTATCGCTACATCTATATACTGTATATATATATATATATATATATATATATATATATATATATATATATATACACTCTTTTTTGCGGCACTGATTAGGGTGTGCCTAGGCACATCTGAGCCTATACCAATTAGGCATGTCCCCCTTACAATATATGAAACATTTGTCCTGAACTTTTTTTTTTTTACAAATATTTTTTTTTTTCAGCAGCTTTTTTTTTATTCATGTATAAGAATACCATACAGAAGGCTTGAACATAAGTTGTACAATACAATTTTTTAGAATGACAAAGTAAAGTTAAAATTGAGATTCAGTCACTTCTGCATAAACTTTAACAAAGTGGGTCTGGACCCAAAATTAGTTTCAGGATATGTAGTATTCCCTTGTAGAATGTTTCATAAGCTAAGTAGCCAAGTTAGTTCTGGATTGCTCCAAAATTTAGTCATGTAGGGTTGGGTAAAGTTAGTGCTTTTTTGTAAAATGAGTGGTCTTGGTTTAATCCCATAGGATTATGAAGTGGATTTGAAGTCAGGATATGTGGGTATACTAAATTAGAACATGGATGGGAAGGGGGGGGGGGGGGGTGAGAGAAAAGAGGGAGAGAAAAGTTAGGAGGGAATGAAAGAAAAAAAAGGTGAGGGGAGGAAAGGCCGTCACTGACTTCCCTCCTCAGTGATCGATTAAATGTAAGAGACTCCGACTTGAATTCATGTGTGTGTTGGAGGAGGACAGTGTTAAGGGTGAGGAGTGTTAAACAGGAATTGAGGTACTGGAGGAGAAGTACTAGAGGGTTCGGAGAACATGATGTATAGTAAGATTAGATTTGTCCTTATGTGGGTAAATTGTGTAAACTTGAGTATTCCAGTATCTGAAAATGTGACCAGCATGCCTATTTGTTTCCCGAATTTTGTAGGAGTGTTACGTGAAATGTGAATTAGTTCTTCCATTTTAACGACTTTACGGATTCTCCTAAACCATTCCTTAATTGAGGGTCTGTGAGGAGAGCCCCAGTGTGGGGGGATGCACTGTTTTGCTGCATTAATCATATGCATTGCTAAAGATTTGTGGTAAGATTTGTGTGGTGGGGCGAGTGGGTGAAGATGGAATTGGACTGGGGACAATTCTAGATCATAAGAAGTTACATGAGAGGTGATGCAACATACCTCTTTCCAGAAAGTTTGTAGGGGGGGCAGGACCACCAAAAGTGTATTAGTATACCTCGACTTTTATTGCATCTCCAGCATGTTTCTGGTGCAGTTGGTTTGAATTTGTGTAGAAGAGCTGGGATGCGGTACCATCTAGATTGGATTTTATATCCGTTTTCCTGTGTGGAAACATTTATTAATCCTTAATGAATATTCAGAAAAATGTGTTCCCAGTTTTCCGTTAAAAGCGATAGGGAAAGATCTTTTTCCCATTTTTTTAAGCTTTACTATGATTGGATCTTTGATCTGCAAAAAGTAGAGCATGTGTGGTATTGGTGATAAGATGATTTTGGGGTTCCTAGTGCAAAGCATTTCAAAGGGAGTGAGTTGTCTCAAACAGTGAGTTTTTGTCTAGAGATCTTAGGTAGTGTGTGAGCAATAAGTATGTCCAGAGGGGATAGGTGGCTTTTTATTTTTTTGTGCAAAGGTGGGAGGCAGACAGGAATTTCCCTTGGTTATAAAACAATGGGCCTGAATTTGATCATGCAACCAATGATCTGTAAGAAAGTGGCGGTACATGCCTGGGGGGAAATCTCATTCATTTTTTTATCAAGGTTAGTGGCACAGGGATAGACGGTTTGGGTACACAACTTTACGGAAGCATTGTAGAGTGGGTCCAATTAACGGATGAAGACGTGTTTCCGATGGGATGTGATGTACAGTTGTCTGTGGTAGAGATCAAGGGGAAGGGTGGCAATCGATGCTTCTAGAGGGACCCAGTCATTATAGGAGGAATGGACATTCCAGTCTATTATTCTGGAGAGATGTACAGCTTTATAGTAGTTTAGGAGGTCTGGAAGGCCTATCCCCTCCCCTAAATGTTTGGGTAGAGTAACCTGTATGAAACTAATTCTGGGTTTACGTTCACCCCAAAGAAATCTGGAGCATATACTTTTATATGTTTTGAAAAAGGCCGGTGGGACCTGTATTGGAATTGTCTGTAGGATGTATAGCAGTCTTGGTAGAGCATTCATTTTTAGAATTGCCGCTCCGCCAAACCATAAAAGTATCAGTTTATTGCAGTTTTTGAGATCAGAGGTCAGTTTATTTAGGATTGGCACATGGTTTTTCATGTACAAGTCTGATAGATTGGAGGGGAGTTGTATGCCTAAGTATGTGATTGAGTCAGGTTTCCAGTGGAATGGGAAATTTTCCTTACATTGGTCTACTAGGTGTTGTGGTAAGGATATGTTGAGAGCAAAAGATTTGGTGAAATTGATTTTAAGGTTAGAGATTATTTTGAAGAGTTGGAAATCTGTTAGTAGTACTGGTAGTGTGGTAAGTGGTTTTGTGGGGAATAATAATATGTTGTCTGCGAATGCAGCATATTTATATTCTCTGTTAGCTACTTAAATGCCTTGTATGTTTGGGTTGTGTCCTAGGTTACGAAGGAATGGTTCCAGAGTAAGTACAAAAAGGATAGGGGACAGCCCTGTCTCGTCCCGTTATAGGGGGAGGGGAATCCAGTGTGGATCAGCGGGGTCTATCAGAGTCCGCTGTGTGTGGAGGTGGTAGGTGATAATCTACAAGAGGAGAGAATTATGTGTCCCTATGAGTTCAATAGGGTAAGGAGGTGTGTTTATAGTGAGCTCAGTCGGGGAGTCAGAAGGGAGTGTAGCTTCCCGTCCAGTCCCACCTGTCTATGTTTGGATAATTTAATAGATTGGCATGGAGAGAAGATGATTGTTTGGAGTGAGGCGGAACGTCAGGTTTAGACATCAGTATCAGTGTTTTGCCATCAAAATGTAGGTTAAACTTTAAAACCTAAAGAAAAGACTGAAACACATTCGTATACTATAACATACCAGATTTCAGAGGTGCAGTTGGTATATCTGGGGAGTCTGGTGGCAGCATAGAACAGTTTTTAACATTTTAACTTGTAACTTGTGGTTTACATGACACATGTTCAACAGCATTAACATTAGTACCCATAGATATTTTATATAAGTCAACTGAGTCCGAGGGGTATTCAATTAAGTATGACTCAATAGATAAGTATTTGCGCTTCTCGCATCTTTTCTAGATTGAAAAGTACTTAATGTGGCATGGTATTGGAGGTCTGGGGACATGCTTATGTTCAGTTAAATAAAGAAATTGAATGTAAAGTTTGAGGCATTTTAGAACCTGCATTAGATTATGCAGCTATAGCAGGAACATAATAGAGGTGTGTATTATGATTATCTATCCCTTGGAAGATCACAGTGACACATTGCTTGGTCATATAATTACTACCCAGTTTACTTGCTTGTAGGGGGTAGAGGGGTGTGGTACGATATAGTGTGGAAAAAGGTTGGTAGGTAAGGGTGATAGGTAAAGTTTGGTATATAGTAGAGGAGAAGGTAGCAGGAATGAATAGAGGGAGTTAGGAGGGGGAGAGTGGTATCTCGGACTGGGAGGAAGGTAGTAGTGGATTGACCGGATTCTACCCTAGGTGGTTATAAAGGGTAGGTCTATAAAGCTGTAAGGTAGAGGCCCAGCAGGCTACCTGATCCCAGTTTTTGATGAGATAAGGTTATCGTCTGAGCCCCATCCACTGTTGAAAGGATATAGGATCCAACTTGAAAGAGAAACCATCAGTTAGTCTTGTTTTCTCTTTTTGTTGAGTTTTGTGGTTCCATAGGTGGTTTCTGGGTTTGCTCTGTTAGAGGTTTACTGGAACAAAGCAGCAAAATTTTCTTTCATAGGATTAAGCTGTGGTTTGTTCTGGTTGAAAGTATAGGGGGGTCTTGCACTTTTGAGGGTGAAGAGTTGGGGTCTCTATGTGGATTTTCCCTATGTAGGGGGTAAGTTATTATTGGTTAGTTGGAGAAGCTTAGGCGTGTAAGATGGAGTGTTGAAGCTTGGCTCTAAGGGTGCATCGCTCGGCTCTCTTTTCTTCGATCCAGTTTGCATTATTCAGGTGGTTTTTGTTCTATTGCATCCTGCAGGTTGAGTAGGCCAGTTAGTTTAGTCCACGTTTCTTGTTAAATGGCTATACAAAAGACTGACATTTTGAAGACTGCAATTCATAGCCTGTGATGGCTTAGGGAAGCTAGGCTTTGATCATATTTTCTGTGTAGGTTGTTTTCTGGTAGAGAGATTGGGTGAGATAGACTTTGTAGAATCCGGTCTGATGGTATATATGCTTTTGATCAGGGGAGGCCAATTATCATCATGAGACCATGAAAGAGTAGTAAATCATGTTCCAGTATTTTCATGCACAAAATACATTGCATTGTATGATACATTGTGGTTTTCTTATGGGTATTTGGTAAATTAGAATGGAGTCAGAGTTTTTGTGTCATGTAAAAAAGAATGATGTGAGTCTTTTACCTGTCTAGGTGAGGCGAGCTTTGCGATGTGCTGGAGAAGCAGTGGGGCTGCCATTTCTCGGTGCTCCTGAGACTCTCGATGGAGATTGTGGCGGAGGTGGGTGTCTGCAGCAACGTCTGATACTAAAATGGTCCTCTTCATCAATGCCATCCATGGAGGTGGTTCTCCTAAGTGGCCACAGTCAGAAGTCACTATACCAGTCTGGTAAGTCAACTTGTGGGATATCGAGAGTATTACAACAGTTATCCAGGTCTTCCGGGAATTTAAAAGATTCACTGTGCGACTTTGGTGCGTCGCTGAGAGACAGAAAGGGAATTTCCAGTGGTATACTATTGCTCTGGCTCTCAATATATCAGACAGAGGTAATAATTCCCTTCTACGCTGTAATGTGATATTTGAGAGGTCTTGGTATATCTTTATTTCAGTGCCTTGGAATGATAGTCAGTTTTGGTTCCTGGCTTCATGGAGGATTTCCTCCTTTAGAGGGAAGTCAGTGAGACAACAGACCGTTTCTCTGTGAGGGTCTGTGAGGGTCTATTTCTCTCCTTCTCGGGATATGTCAGCTTAGCTGTGTGTCTTGTTCCCGAGGGTATAGAATCTTGTCGCTGATGCACTCCAGGATGTTCTCTCCATGACAGACGCGTGGGTGAGCTGGGTAGAGGAAGTTGCAGGGCCTCATGGAACAGAAGCTCCAGGATTACACATCCATCTTGGAACAGAACCAGGCCACGCCCTCTTGTCCTGAACTTTTATACAAAAAGGCAGCAAACACAGTTCAATGCAGGAGGGTTTTGTATAGCAAGTAACATAGGATAAAGCAAACAAAACACCTGCTAGCCACTGACTAAACTCATGTCAGTTCCAGGCTAACAGGGTGCCCCTCAATGAGTTCCCCAAACACACAGGATACTCTTGTACATTTTTCGTGTTCTGTCAGTGTCTTTTCACCAATAAGCAGGCTCTCACAGCATAGGGAGTGAGAGACGGAGCATAGTTAGTATGAGATGGAGAGAGCCCTAGCAGCAGTCAGCTCATGTGTAAAAACAGCCTGTGGACAGCTGAGACTGATTAATAAGGTCTGACTGTGGACCTAGAAATGGAAGCTTTCTCAAAGTGTTACGAAGCCTTTTGTTGTTTGTTTTCTCCATATCAGACACAAACCTAGAACCCCTCACTATACGTAGGCAGGAAACCTAGGTGACAAATATACACCACCTACAGTCCTGCCAGCCAGGGCCTTACATACCATTTCCCTCTGTTAAAATCTGTGTGAATAAGCAGTTTACTACCATAGAGTGTTACCCAATGCTGTAGATAAAGTATTTGGCTTCTGCTAGGCCTTTTGCACATTTCTTTTTGGTTTGGGTGTTAACTCGGCCTTATGAAAGGAATTTTAAACTGCATGGACCTTCTGTGGGTAGGTATCTGTCAGAAACCATGAATCAGACCAAGACATAAGTACAGTTAAATCACATTTGTTTAATAATAAAAGTAAATAGAACAAATGTAGTCAAAACATAGCCAGGCACATCAAATACCCTTTTTTTAAAAGAAGCCACAATCTCAGGCTAACTCAAGACAACAGGTTTTTGCATCTCCCATAGTGGGTTTGTCCAGGCCAAGGCTTTCTCAGAAAACAAAAATATCATGAAACCTACTTTGCTTCTGTCCGTGGGAAACGCCTGGGGCAGCATCTCAAAGTATATCTCAACCTGGTTGAGAAACCCTCTGCATTGGACTGGATCGCCCCAAACAACTGGGGAAGCGGAGCGGAACCAGACATACCTCTTATAGAGGTAATACTCGAGGCGGGTGCCTGCACAGAGACTGGAGGGATGGCCTGTAACACAAGTTGTCCTGAAGAAGCCACAGTGGGAGATTCCAGGTGAGCCATGTGACTCAGGAGCATCTGTAACGCCATGGCAAACTGATCCATGCGGTGATCCCGCTCATCTAATCTGAAAAAAAATATTACCAACAAGTGGATTGACTGCATCTTCTGAATTCATGGCCTTCACCTACTGTCAGAAACCATGAAGATCAAGACAGAAGTACAGTTAAATCACACTTGTTTAATAATAAAAGTAAATAGAACAAACGTAGTCAAAGCATAGCCAAAGTTCTGTAACCAGAACAGATAGTCAGACAAGCCAGAAAGTCAGGAAGCCAGAGATCAGCATAGTGGAACAGCAAGCAGGATCTGGAACCAGAAGGAATGTCAGCCAAGCAATTCTTTAACAAGAACGCAGGAGATAGTCTCTGTGATGTTGACCAAGGTGAAGGCAGAGATCATCTGGGCTGGACGGCTTAAGTAGGCAGGACTGACAAGCAGGATATCATCAACAGGTGAGTCACTGTGGAGAGATAGGAGCTGGCAATTAGCCGACAGCTGAGCGGCTTGGCACTGTCATCATTCACGGATGCCTTATATTTTTTTTTAGTGAATGCAAGGCACTCTCTGATTGGATGAGGTAGAGATTGTGACATCACTGCCTCACCTCTCTACCTCGTCCAATCAGAGAACACCTTGGATTTATTGGAAAAAAAGGCATTCTGTGAATGGTGGCAGTGCTGAGTGAGCAACTATCTATTGTTAATATGCAAAAGGTCAGCCGCTCAGCATTGGCTCCAGGGACTACTGCTATTGCTGTAGCAACAGGGACTACTACAGTGAAATGCATCTTCCACAGTTATCTCTCAGGTATGAGATATGCATACTTACATTGTTCTAAGCTATGATGTAACTATGTAATAAAATTTATACCTAAACCTCAGCTTTAGGAATGTATATTATGCTGTCTTAGGAAGAATGGAAGGAATATTTTTTAAAGTTTTTCACACTCTCAGCTAATAATACTTATATAATCATATGGCAATTGGTATATCCATTTTTTCTGGCACTAAAACTGTTTTATTTGATTCTCCAACTATGACCACTAGTGTGAAATTGCCAACACTCCCCTCAAGTTAAGGAAAAATAGTGACATCATCCAGTTCCAAAAACAGAAGAAGCCACTAACTAAACTCCTGTCAATTCCTGACTAACAGGGAACCCCCTAATGGGTTCCGTAAACAAAAAAAACAGACAGATATTGTATCTTTTTAGTGTTCTGTCAGCAGTCAGCCTTTTCATCCAGCATCAAGCCCTCACTGCAGGAGAGTGAGAGGAGAAAACCCAAATCAGTCAGATCACAAATAAAAAGGCCTATGGAAAACTGATGCTAATTGATGAGGTCTGGCTATTTGGTAAGGCTACATTAACACTTGCATTCCTATGTTTAGCTTTTCTAAATGCTAGAGAAATTATCTGGAAAGTATAAACTTTATGTGTCCCATATGACTTTTCCTGTATTTAGATGTTTCAGCCTTAAAGTGATTGTAAAGTATCATTTTTTTTTTCTCTCAAAATACAAAACCTGCTCTGTTACCTGCTCTGTGCAGTGGATTTGCACAGAGCAACCCAGATCCCCCTCTTCTCTGGTCCCTCTTCAGCTCTCCTGGCACCTCCCTTCTGTTGAGTGCCCCCACAGCTAACAGCTTGTTATGGGGGTACCTGAGCCGTGTCACAGCTCCCTATGTCCAACCAGACACGAAGCCCCCTTTCGGCCCCGTCCCCTCTCTCTCCTGATTGGCTAACTGACTTTGATTGACAGCAGTGGGAGCCAATGGTGCCACCGCTGTGTCTCAGCCAATCAGGAGGAGACTGCCGGATGACTGAGGCACTCATGAGGCATTCACAGAAATCGCTGGAGAGAGATGGGGCTCAGGTAAGTATTAGGGGGTGCTGGGGTGGCTGCTGTACACAGTTTTTTTTATCCAAATGCATAGAATGCAGGTTTTCTTAAAATTTGACTTATAGCCAGTTTTATTTTTAAAAGGTTGCATGAAAATCAAAAAAACATAACAGAAAAAAAATCCTCTCCATGCAGGCACTAACTAAACAGTTCAGGATCCCAACTGCCAGTCCCAAGCCAAGAGCTATTATTTACGTATACTGCTTTATTTACACCACCTGTTGGTGGACACAAGTGTACTGCAAAATCAGGTCCAGAACCAACCCTGCCAAGGTGGCTGGTAAAACCCGGAGCAAATTCCACCTTAGTTCTCTGCAAATAAACCCATGTGAGGTGAAAAATAACGTTCATTAATCCCCTGGCCTTTTATAATGTCATATATCCCCCCCTCTGCTCAAGCCCCTGTGGCTGAGCAACTGTCCCAACCAGCCAATGGACACGGGAAAGGGCATCGACATTATTCTGGAGTTTAACAGTTCTATGCTCCATTATGAACTTAAATACTTGAAAAGCAAGGAACCACCTTGTCACCCGACTGTTTTTCTCCTTGTTATCACACATCCATTTAGGAGGGGCATGATCAGTGACTAGTTTGAATGGTCTCCCCAACAGGTAATATTTTGGAGCATCTTAGGCCCATTTGATAGCTAAACATTCCTTCTCAACAATGGCATAGTTTTTCTCATGTCTGTTAAGCTTTCTGCTCAGGTAGACCACTAGGTGCTCCTCCCCGTCTTTGACTTGGTACAGTACAGCACCCAGTCCCACATCAGAGGCATCTGTCTGTACCACAAACTCCTTCGTGAAATCTGGGGTCACAAGCACAGGTTGTGCACAGAGAAACTGCTTCAACATTTGAAATGCCTTCTCTGTCTCAGGATTCCATGTTTTCATGACCGAACCTCTACCCTTCGTCAGATCTGTCAGTGGGGCAGCAATGGTGGCAAAATTGGGTATAAAACTCCTGTAGTACCCTGTGATCCCAAGAAATGCACAAACTTGCTTTTTATTTATACTTTGGAACCGCCTTAATCTTGTTGATCTGAGGCTTGATCAGTCCTCGACCAATAATGTAGCCAAGGTATTTGGCCTCCTCCAAGCCTATGGCACACTTTTCGGGGTTGGCAGTGAGTCCTGCTTTCCTAAGGGAATCTACTACTGCTTTCACCTGGGGCAAATGAGATTCCCAATTTGGGCTGTGGATGACAACATCATCCAAAAAGGTAGCTTCTAATTGGCGATGTAGTCTCAATGTCTTGTCCATCAGTCTCTGGAATGAGGCAGGAGCACCATTCATAGTTACATAGTAGGTGAGGTTGAAAAAAAGACAAGTCCATCAAGTCCAACCTATGTGTGTGATTATATGTGAGTATTACCTTGTAAATCCTTGTATGTTGTGGTCATTCAGGTGCTTATCTAATAGTTTTTTGAAACTTTTGATGCCCCCCGCTGAGACCACCGCTTGTGGAAGGCAATTCCTCATCCTTGCCGCTCTTACAGTAAAGAACCCTCTACGTAGTTTAAGGTTAAACCTCTTTTCTTCTAATTTGAGTGAGTGGCCATGTGTCTTGTTAAACTCCCTTCCATGAAAAAGTTTTATCCCTATTGTGGGGTCATCAGTATGGTATTTGTAAATTGAAATCATATCCATTCTCAAGCGTCTCTTCTCCAGAGAGAATAAGTTCAGTGCTCGCAACCTTTCTTAATACCTAATATCCTCCAGACCCTTTATTAGCTTTGTTGCCCTTCTTTGTACTCGCTCTATTTCCAGTACATCCTTCCTGAGGACTGGTGCCCAGAACTGGGCAGCATACTCCAGGTGCAGCCGGACCAGAGTCTTGTAGAATGGGAGAATTATCGCTTTATCCCTGGAGTTAATCCCTTTTATTTTTCAAATATAATTTATTCGATTTTAACAAAGAATAGTTGACAAACAATGTCATGAAGTAATACGTACAAGATTTGTACTGAAGATTCCTACCATCCTTTATAGTATAAGAAGGGTGGGGTAGAGAGAGTTTGGAAAAAAGAGAGAGAGAAGGGGGAGCTATAGTCAAGAAGTAGAAGAAAGGATGCGAGTGAGTTGTGGGATTTGTGGAGAGGAGGGGAGAAGGGAGATAGAGAAGGGGCTTCCTAGGACTCACCCTTCCTGATGACCCCTGCCCAAACCTTGAGAAAAGGAGCAGAAATAACATCACTAATAACGAACATGTGAATCCAGTAAATGCAAATGTATTGACTCTAGTAGAACGTACTCTTGTAAGTGTTTGTGGCATCTGAACAGGAATAGATCGAAGAATTTCTTTAAGGTTTTCGATGAGAGGTGTGTAGGATCAATTAGCAATATGGTGAACTTGCAGTTGGATAAAGGTTCCTTGCGTTGTATGAAAAATTAGGTGCAGTTAAGATGGCTTTTTCTGAAGTTGTCAGGCAGCGATCGATGAAAGATGCCCATCGTTTTTTGAGTTTGGTATTGGGCCAGTTTTTGTGGAGCATAGCATCTAATTTTTCTTGGAATAGTAGAGTTTTAAGTGCTTTTACGGTTTCAGAAACGGTCAGAGAAGTAGGGGAGATCCAATGATTGAGCTCCTTCGAGCTATGATGTGAGTCAGGAGAGTCCATTGAAGGTTTTCCAGAGGAAGTGGCTTGGAGGTGACTGGTGTTGTACTGATTTTTGGTGGGTATCCAAATAGCAAAAGCATGGGGTCTTTCTCTGGAGTGAAGTCAGTCACATTTTGGATAAGGTTAAGGATTGTGGACCAGGAGGTACCAATCCGTGGACAGAGCTATAAGCGATGGATTAAAGAGGGTTTATGGAGGGAGCACTATGGACATAAGGTCCCTAAAGTGGAGGGGTGTCTCATAGAGAAAGGATAGTAACCCCTGTGCATTAGCTTGAATTGAGTTTCTCTCCAAGACTTGTTTGGTATAATGTATTCTTGTAATCTTATATCCTACTATGATATTGTCTATGTCGACTTGGTCCGGTAAGTCTACTGACCAGGATGTGATGGAGGTATTATGTATGGGTTTAGTGAACTTCCCGTTGAGAGGGTGGTAAATATCTGATATTGAGATAGTATAGAGAGGATGGTTCCTTTCCTATTTTAATGCCTAAGTACATGATGTGTTTCTCGTTAACGTAAAAGGGAGAAGAAAGGGACCATATTCGTGGGTTACATGTACCTAGAGGGAAAATTTCACTCTTGGTGAAGTTTATTTTCAGGCCAAAGCATTTGTGAAAGGATGTAAAGATCGATTGAATGGTGGGTATGTCTGTTTGGGGGGACGTGGTGAATATCAGGATATCATCTGCAAAAAGGGCGACTCTCAAATTTATGTAACCTTTATGTAACCAAATGGGATTGGATTGGACACCAGCAGCTATTACTGTAGCTGATGGTGCTGAGTATAGGTAGTGTATAAAGTGATAGAAGGGGCCTGATATCTCAAATTTTTGCATCACTAAGGATAGCCATTGGAAGCTGACATCCATGGGATGTTGTTTCACGTATTCTAGGGCAGCAAGGACTTTCCTCAGATTGGATGAGGCTGACCTACTTTTGGTGAACCCCGATTGTGCATGATGGTTAAGGGATGGGATGATACGTGCTAAACGAGAGGCTATAATTTTAGTATTTTGGAGTCTATGTTTAGCAATGAGATTGGGCGGTAAGACCCTGGCTGCAGTGGATCCTTTCCCTTTTTAGCAATTAGTTTTATATTTGCTTGGTGACCTGTCGGGAGGTAAGGACCACCATCCCAAATTTTGTTGTATACTGAAAACAGGAAGGGGGTGATATCTTATTTTAACAAATGTAGCTGTCAGGGCCAGGGTCTTTACCGCTTGCCAGACCTTTAATGGAGACTAGGATTTTTTCCCCTGTAATTGGGGAGTTTGAAGTTGTCAGTAATTCAGGTGTAATCCGTGGGAGGGGTGAGAATTCTAGCCATTTGGTCGCTTCGCATGGTTCTAAAGGGCATAAAGGTTGGCGTAGAATGTTTCCAAAGTTTTGTTAATGTCCTTGGGAGAAGTGGAAAGAGTGCCGTCATTGTTGTGTAAGGCGGTAATATGTCTGGGGAGGAATTTGCCTTTTGAGAGTCTGGCAAGTAATTTCCCTGCCTTATTGCCAAATTTGTGAAAATGTAATTGGGTATGGGACATTTTCAAGCGTTCTAGGTTGTGTGCCCAAATGTCAAAGCGGTCCTTGGATTCCTGCCACGCCTTTCGGTTTTCTGGAGTATTCCGCTGTGTAGGTTGTTTCTGGGCATTACGTAGACTATGAGGTATGTTTTGTGTGCATTCTTCTTGTAGGCCGATATGAAGGATATTATCTTTCCTTGGGGGAATGCTTTGCCTGCCTCCCAGAACAGATTTGTATTGTCTGCGTGGAAGCTATTGTTGTGTCTGTAGTCCTTCCAGGCCTCTTTCAGCATGGACTGAAAGCATTCATTTTAGTTTAGGTGTGATGGGAAGTGCCATTGTCTAAATTCTGGGTGGGTTTGGAGGTTGTCCAACATAACTGAGATAGGGGAGTGGTCTGAAATGGCCATGTCATGAATGCGGGAGTCCCTGACCATGTGGAGCAAAGAGGGGGTGCAGAGAAAATAGTCTAGCCTGGCAAAAGATTTATGGACTGGAGAGAAAAACGTAACTTCTTTATCTAGGGGGTGTTGAATTCTCCACGTGTCTATTAAGTGGAGGGCGTTCACCATGTGGACAAAGTTGGTGAATAGGTCTCCTGTTAACGGTCTAATTTACAATGGAAACTGGATCTGTCTTCAGAGTTGTTGATGACTGAGTTGAAAAAACCTCCTATGAGGTGGGGGAGGTTGGACTCAGTCGCTAATTGGGTTGTGAGGTCGGTGAAGTAGGATTTGTCTGGGGAGTTAGGTGTGTAGATGTTGGTTATCCTGATTTCTCTGGATGGGAATTTAAGGTGGATTGATACTGACCTTCCATCCTCGCCGCTGTCAACTGATAATACATTGCATGTTAATTTTTTATGAAGAAGTATGATAGTACCTGCTTTGCTGCCTTTATATGCTGATCCTTTCACCCTGCCTACCCATAATTTTTGCATTCGGAAAAAATCGCTTTCCATTAAGTGTGTCTCCTGGAGCAGTGCTTTGTCAGATTTTAATCTACTTAGGTGTCTAAGGACCTTCATTCTTTTTGTAGGGGAACACAGCCCCTTAACATTCCAGGATGTTATGTGTATAGTGGCCATGGATTAGGTTGAATGGAGATAGTGTATGGGGTAGAGTGTGTAAATTACCTGTGTGGTACGATCTGCCAAAGGGGGCTGGCGAGGTGTTGCAATTTTCCAGATTCTTAATTGAGGGAACCATCCTTTCTTGAGAGAGTGAGGCAGAAAGGAAAAGAAAAGGAAAGAAAAGTAAAATACAGTAAACTTGAGATACAAACATTTTTGAGACTTCACTTTTTTCTGTATGGTCATTACACCACCTGACAGACCACAATTCCGCAAGCCAGTGAGATGTGTTGTTAGGGTAGGGCACCCCTCCCCAGAAAGTAAGGTAGATCTGGAAAAAGTGCTCCACCATCCCCTGGCTTGCAGGATTTCCCTGTTGGGTGGGCTCAGAGACTAAAGAGCATAGTGGCCTCACCAGAGAGAAGACCCACGGTGGGTTCTGGCGGTGAGGAGCATAACAAAGAACACTTCATAAACATTGAGAAGACTGCATATGAAATATTTGGAACTCGGAACATAGGAAGAGTTAATCAATAAATCAATGAGGGAAACTCAACTGGGGAGTAACATCTGACAGGAAGAGGGCCCCCAGAAATCACTGGATAGAATACATTTCCTAGATAAGGTTTTAGTAATATTAATATATACTCACATATGGCAGACTTTAGACAAACAGAAATTGATTCATAAAAACACGACTTATTTATTTTAACAATTCAGCTACTGTAGAAGGCTGGATGGTTACAAATCTTGGTGGTCAAAGTTGGGTAATGAATGGTGGATCTAATAAATAATAAGTAAGTATAACCAATAATTAAAATAACATCATGAATATTACCAGTGGCGTCATAGGGATAGTGACACTTACCGTAGTAGTAATAATATAAAAAAAAAGGGGGGGGTCCCCTACCAAAAAAGAAAACCAAATTGATTGACAACATGTACTGTAATATATAATGCTAGGAAAATCTAGCAACACATATTGCCAATAAAGCTGCTGGACAAAAAGGAAACTAAATAAGTGCCAATGTAACACCAATTTCTATGTAGGGGAAGCGGCGGTCACGATCACTTGTATGTAGTCGGGTATGGGGCGACTGCAGCAAAGGACTGGGTAGAGGGACGCTGAACAGCGTTCCTTTGTACACACGCCCCGCCTGTTGTCAACCAATCGGCGTCCGCCGACGTGACGTCATCCAAGTCAGCTGCTCGGTGCAGACTGCGCATACTCCTGATCTCAGCGTCGGCATGATGGAGCAGCCTGGCGCATGAGAGAGGGATTGCAGCTGCCGCTTTTAAATTAGGTACAACAGGGGAGCACCCCCTGGTGGTACCAAAGTGTGCCAACAACCCTTGGGATTAGGGATGTGACGCTGTTCGGCCGCATAGTGGCAAAAGTTTAGCCCAGAGAACAACCATAACAGACTGACGAGGAATAACAAAACAGCATGGGTCCAAAAATCGCAGTGTTCTCCATTAGACATACATTATAAAAAACATATACATACACAATTGTATATATCATAATACAAAAATTATGGCTATTGTATCCCAATATCTAAGATTGATATAGATGGTATCTGGTAAAGTGCATTTAAATCTATGGTCTATCTATGATAGTTCTAATTTGCTTGTGCTGATTGTTGTATCTAGTGATGATCCTGATAGCATTGGTGTCATTTTTAGGTTTCTGGGAGTATAGCAGCTCATTCCTTGATTGTAAGGAGGCTTGTTTGAAAGAACGTTTAAGCAAGGCATGAGAGTAGCCTCGCAACAGCAGTCTTTTTTGCAGTTTGTTTGCTTCTATTTTGTAGACTGTGTCATTTGAACAATTCCGTCTTAACCTGAGGTACTGACTATAGGGAATAGAGTCCATAAGGGGTTTGGGGTGGAAGCTGGTAGCATGCAAAATGGCATTGCTTGATGTGGGTTTCCTATAGAGCCTGCTCAAAATGGCTCCCCCCTCTCCTCTATAGGCTTCCACATCCAAAAAAGGTGACGCAAGATTTGTCAAAGGACATGGTAAAACTTGAATTGAAGTCGTTCCTGTTCATCCTTAGAAGACATTGTTGGAGTAAATCAGGTGGTCCGTCCCAGACGATGAATATGTCATTGATATACCGGTACCAGCCAAGGATGTGGTCTGTGTACATCGATAAGGCTTCATCGCCTAGGAACATGGCCTCCCACTCCCCCAGATACAGGTTGCATACGATGGGGCACAACATGTCCCCATCTCAACCCCCTGCACCTGGAGGTAGTGGGAGCCATTAAAAGTAAATGTATTGTGGTTGAGGATAAATTCCAAAAAGGAAATAATGAATTCTTCGTATATAGGGTCTATACCTTCAGCTGTTTGTATAATGTGTTTAATGGCCGCTATACCTATTTCATGAGGAATTGAGCTGTACGGGGATTCGACGTCAACTGTTACTAGTAGAGCACTCTCAGGGATTCTTAATTTATCAATAATTTGTAAAAAGTATAAGTGTATCCTTTACAAAGGAAGGTAGAGATAGAACAAAAGGTTTCAAAAATTAATCCACCAATTTGTTAGCATTTTCACTTATGGCTCCTACACCGGAGATAATTGGTCTTCCAGGTGGATTATTAGCATCCTGGTGTATTCTTGGAAGTGCATAAAATACAGGGGTTCGAGGAAAGTTGTTTCTAATAAATTCCCAGAGTTGTTTGGTTATTATGGAATTTGAGTAGGCAGTCTATTAATGAATAGAAATCATCATTATATTTCTTTACAATGTTGGCCGGAATTCGGCGGTACCATTCTAAATTGTTGAGTATTTTATTACACATATTAACATATTTCTCATTATCGAGCACAACAATATTCCCGCCTTTATCTGTGGCCTTTATAGTAATTTGGTTGTTGCTAGATAATGTTTTCAGTGCCAACATTTCTTTTTTAGTAAGGTTGTTCGGATGTTTTGTATGAATTTTTAGCCTATCTAGTTCCTTGTCAACCAGTTTAAGGAAGGCTGCTGCATTTGGATGAGTACTCGGTGCTGGACAAAAGTCTGATTTTTTCTTTAATCCGGACCTATTTGTCTTGGGAGTGTCACTTGATCAGCGACAGCTGATTGGAGGGAAGGGGTTTTTATATCAGTATTGTACAAACAGGCTGGATGTCCACCGCACTTTGCTGTGTGGCACCAGTCTGTGCTATCAGAACTTGTTTATCTTTGGAACATAGGTAAGAAATCTTTTTCTACTGACCATTGCTGCTCCCCTTTTTTTGTGTGCTGCTTAAAACCTCTAATGTTAAGACTCTGCCTAAACTTCTAGAAGGCTGTTGTCCTTATTTAGGAAACAGAAATTAACTAACGATATCAATATAATAATTTTTATTTTTACTAAAGTTCAGCGCTTTTTTTACTCTTTTTTATTTAGAAATAAATTCTAATAAACTAACTCACTCTGCCCCAAGGGTATAGTGATATGGCAATTATGATAGTGCATTTACAATGTTGCTACATAATATTTAAAACTAGTTACTCAATCGATGAAATAAGTGATTTATTTATTTATTTTGTCACTATTATAGTTACTAGCCACACACTAGCAACATCAGCCGAGCTTAATAACAACCTTCAGGTATGATTTAATGTTTGCACACAAAATTAGTTTCCATCTAATTAAACATAATTATTGCTTTTTACTTTGAAGCAAATATGATACCATACTATACAACCCTTTTTACTGTTATGTTTTTTGCAGGACTTGCCTTTCGGCCTCAGTGTATCCTCAGAATATTCACCCTATAACTACACCCCTCACTGGCCTCCCTTTCTTTGGAAGGCTAAGGGAGGATTCATTTCTTCCCTTACTATTATTAGAAAAAATACACACTATCTGAATGAATTCTTACTTCCATCCAAGTATGGATATAAAATAACTTTCCACTGAAAACCACCACTTTATTCTGGAACCAAGAATATATCTGGTAGACAGACCGTGTCATTGCTGCTGTTTTTAATTAGAATTACATGGGATGCTAAACCAGCAATACATTATAATAACGTAAGTGCAAGAAATTTGGAGACCATATTGAGAATTGTTATACTCATACACATGCTTAAATGCTTATAGTTGCTTTTTCTATATTTTTTTTAGAGCAGAATGTTTCTAGTTCACACCCACTCCTGAGGAAGGAGGTTCACACACTCCGAAGCGCGTTGGGTGCAAGAGTACTTATAACTTTGTATATTGTTGTAAATAATGCTTTTTATGCACTCCAAACAGTAGATGCTACACCATTGTTGTGTTTTTAATATTGAAATTCAATAAACTATATTTGTATTAATATACTTTTAAATCTTTTATGTGCCTTAAAAGTCCACCACTAGGGGGTTCTTCTTTTTGTCTCCCTCCATAATATTGTCCAATCTTCAGGGTTAATGTGATTTTTTCACTTCGAATATAAATGCACTTTACCAGATACCATCCATGTCAATCTTAGATATTGGGATACAATAGCCATAATTTTTGTATTATGATATACACAATTGTGCATGTAATTGTTTTTTATAATGTATGTCTAATGGAGTACACTGCGATTTTTGGACCCATGCTTTTTTGTTATTCCTCGCCAGCCTGTTATGGTTTGTTCCCTGGGCTAAACTTTCGCCACTATGCAGCCGCCCAGCGCCACATCCCTAATGCCAAGGGTTGTTGGCGCTCCCCCGTTGTACCTATGGCAGCAGCTGCGATCCCTCTCTCATGCGACAGGCTGCTCCATCATGGAGACGCTGAGATCAGTAGTATGCGCAGTCTGCACCAAGCGGACGCCAATTGGTTGACGACAAGCGGGGCGTGTGTACAAAGGCATGCTGTTCAGCCTCCCTCTACCCAGTCCTTTTCTGCAGTCGCCCTATACCCGAGTGGCTGCTTTTCATGGTTACTTATCTTTACTGATTACCAGCAGCAGGTATGTTCCTGGAATAGGTTTTGTTATTGGCTCACTACCATCTCTCCCTCCTTTCCCTCCCCCTGGCCTCTTCCTTCCTCCTCGCTAGCCCTTATTTATTAAATGTTTCTTTCTGTCTGTTTACATCCCATTAGGTCCTACACTAATAACATCTATATGGGATACTTATTAATTTTTTTGACTACATACAAGCGATCGTGACCGCTGCTTCCTCTACATAGAAATTGGTGTTACATTGGCACTTATTTAGTTTCCTTTTTGTCCAGCTGCTTTGTCGGCAATATGTGTTGCTAGATTTTCCTAGTATTATATATTACAGTACATGTTGTCAATCAATTTGGTTTTCTTTTTTTGTGGGGGACCTTCCCTTTTTTCCCCCTCCCTACCCCTTTTTTTTCATTGCTCCATCATATTATTACTACTACGGTAAGTCACTATCCCTGTGATGCCACTAAATGGTAATATTCATGATGTTATTTTAATTATTGGTTATACTTACTTATTATTTATTAAATCCACCATTCATTACCCAACTTTGACCACCAAGATTTGTAACCATCCAGCCTTCTAGCTGAATTATTAAAATAAATAAGTCATATTTTTATTAATCAATTTCTGCTTGTCTAAAGTCTGCCATATGTGAGTATATATTACTAAAACCTTATATAGGAAATGTATTCTATCCAGTGATTTCTGGGGGCCCTCTTCCTTCCCCCCTCCCATCCCCTTTGCTCCCCCCCCATTTCCACTTTTCCCCTCCCCCTTTTCTTTGTTATTACCAATTTTTACCCCTGGAACATCCCATTGGTATTTATACTGATATGTATATAAGATCTACCACAATGTGAGCTTATACAAAATACTATTTTGTTGCATACATCCCCATAGTGAGTGAATACTGTCTAGGTCCTGCCTGATTAGGACTGGCCTATGTGGGCTTCCATCTCAGCTTCTCCAATTCGCAGTGTTTATGTCTATATATTTCTATATTATTTTTGTTCACTTTGCAGACTTATACTATCTGTCATACTTATTTGATGTTTTGTATTTTATCTAGCAAATCTGTTCCATGCTCCTGAAGAAGCGCTACGCGTGTAACATGTTGAGCTTTAAGACATCAATACCTACCGACTACATACCTCTCTCCTAGAGTACATAATTTTTATGATGGAATGATTGGTATCTCATTCTCATATTGTATATGTTACCTCATTGAGCTATGTATGGATTGTACTACTGTAATTGCATCTTTATGGACTGATTTTTTACAGATATTGTATCTGTTCTCTTTTTTAAAAAATAATATAATGTTTTCTATGTTTAATAAATTTTAGTTTTTAACTGTACAATACTTGTTATCGTGCCCATAAAGTCCAAGCCCACAATCTCCCTTTTTCAATTGTCTGCGTATGTGTCAGAAGATGGGTGCTTGGTTGGTGATGAAAGTGTGCGCAGGAAAGCGGTTGCCTTTTCAGGAGATTGAAAAGTGAGCTGTTAAATGAAGGACTGCAGGGTAGGCTAACATGAAGCGAACGTTGCGTTTGAATAGCTCTTCACACACAGCTTGGAACTCCTTGCATTTGCGAGATGCCAATGCTTGTGGCCGACGGTCACGATGACCACCGGCTATGAGCGATCGTGAGCAGGAGACATCGAACAGGGACGAGTGTGTGTAAACAGACACTTCCCTGTTCTATTCTGACAGGAGTGACAGATCGTGTGCTCCTATTAGCTAGGAACCATGATCCGTCACTTCCTCTAGTCAGTCCCCTCCCCCTTCATTAGAATCACCTCCCAGGGAACACAGTTAATCCCTAAATTGCCCCCTTCACTGCCAGTGACATTTTTACAATAATCAATGCATTTTATAGCATTGATCGCTGTATTAATGCCAATGGTCCCAAAAATGTGTCAAAATTGTCCAACTTTTGCGCAAACCAATCAATATACGCTTATTGCAAGTTTTTTTACCAAAAATATGTAGAAGAATACATATCAGCCTAAACTGAGAAAAAATGTCCTTTTTTTTAAAAAAAAAAGGGGATATTTTTTTTTAGCAAAAAGTACAAAATGATGTGTTTTTTTCAAAATTATCACTCTTTTCTTGTTTATAGCGCAAAAAATAAAAACCGCAGAGGTGATCAAATACCACCAAAAGAAAGCTCTATTTGTGGGAAAAAAAGGACGTTGATTTTGTTTCGGTGCAACGTTGCATGACCGCGCAATTGTCAATTAAACGACGCAGTGCCGAATCACAAAAAGTGCTCTGTTCAGGAAGGGGGTAAATTCTTCCGGGGATGAAGTGGTTAAATATTGGTGCTACATTGGCTTTTCTCCAATCTACTGGTACCATTCCAGTCAGTAGACTATCAGTAAAAATGAGGAACAATGGTCTGGCAATTACTTGACTGAGTTCCTAAGTACCCTCAGGTGCAAGCCATCCGGTCCTGGTGATTTATTATGCCGCGTACACACGAGCGGACTTTACGGCGGACTTTGCCCGGCGGACTTTTCGTCGGACTTTGTTTGCTCCTTGCGCCGGACTTAAAAACGGACGGACTTGGCCACACACGGTCACTGCAAAAGTCCGCTGGTTTTGAATGCGGTGACGTATAGCACGTACGACGGGACTAGAAAAAGGAAGTCCAAGCCCCACTCCGGCACCCTTTGGGCTCCTTCTGCTAATCTCATGTTTATCTCGTGTTAGTAGAAGTTTGGTTAGAGACGATTCGCGCTTTTCACACTTCAGCTTATTTCGTTCATTTTCTGCGGTTCAGTTTGTGCTTGTGAGGTTTGTATCTGGTTTTCAGTGCGTGTTGGTCAGTTCGTAACCTGCCTTGCAGGCCGTTCTGCTCCGCTCGTTCCTGATTTTCAGGTCGTTCTTCATAGGCCTTGCTGTTCTTCAGTGCGTTTGTTATAAGTTTGTTTGTTTGAGCAGCCGACCGTTTTGAAGCCATGTAAGCCATGACGTTCTCGTTCTCGAGTTCGTGCTGTGTGGGGACTTGGTGTTGGGGTTAATACTTTGACCCGAGTCCAGTCCATGAACAGGGTGAGGAGGAGTTCATGGACCAAGAATTGGTTGCGCCAGCGTGACCAGTTCTGTCATATGCCTTTGTTCCGTGAGCTCTGTGAGAATAATCCTGAGGATTTCAGGAATTTTCTCAGGATGACAGACCCCATCTTTGAGCGTCTGCTGGCTATGCTGACTCCCTATATCAGCAGGCAGGATACCTGCATGAGGCAAGCCATCAGTGCGGAGCAGAGGCTAGTTGCCACGTTACGTTACTTGGCGACAGGGAGAAGTCTTCAGGACTTAAAGTTCTCGACAGGCATCTCCCCCCAGGCTCTGGGGATCATAATCCCAGAGACCTGTTCTGCTATTATTCAGGTCCTGCAGAAGGAATATATGAAGGTAAGTTTTATCCTTTAACATTACATGATATGTATTAACTGTTTTTGGATGTATTGTAGAACTGTCCTCTTTACCTAATTGCCATGCTTTCAATCTGCTGTGAATGTCCCCTTTATCTTTGTGCATGCCTATTTTAATCATTTATTGCCCTATACATGCCTAATTTATTTCATTAACCTCCCCACCATGCAATGCTGGGTCCATTTTTATCTCTAGCCTATAGTCCATTGAACAATGTATATTGTCTGCTCCATTGTCTTGTTTGTCCCTCCCCCACCCCACAAATGTTTGAGCCAGTCATGTGTGTTTGTTAACCTAATTAGAACCCCTCCCCCACCCCACAAATGTTTGAGCCAGTCATGTGTGTTTGTTAACCTAATTAGAACCCCTCCCCCACCCCACAAATGTTTGAGCCAGTCAGGTGTGTTTGTTAACCTAATTAGAACCCCTCCCCCACCCCACAAATGTTTGAGCCAGTCATGTGTGTTTGTTAACCTAATTAGAACCCCTCCCCCACCCCACAAATGTTTGAGCCAGTCAGGTGTGTTTGTTAACCTAATTAGAACCCCTCCCCCACCCCACAAATGTTTCAGCCAGTCAGGTGTGTTTGTTAACCTAATTAGAACCCCTCCCCCCACATTCAAATGTATCAATGGGCCATCATAGGGGGTGAGTAATCTTATAAGTGTGCCTTATGTTTTTCAACATTTCAATTACAAACACACATATTCATAATATTTGACTGCTGTTGTTTACTAATGTTTTGGTGTAATCTGATATACAATTTTTGTTATTAAAGTCCTTATCTTATTTTTTTTGCACTCCACAGTTTCCTACAAGTCCACAGGAATGGCAGACTGTGGCCTCCCAGTTCGCTGACCGTTGGGACTTTCCCAACTGTGTAGGGGCGATTGACGGGAAGCACGTCCGGATTGTGCCACCACCGCATTCGGGGTCTTATTTCTTTAACTATAAGGGGTTCCATAGTGTAGTTTTGATGGCGGTGGTCTCGGCACATTTGGAGTTTATGTTTGTGGATGTGGGGAAGAACGGCCAGATGTCTGATGGAGGAGTCTTTGCACAGACCGAGCTGTGCTATCGTCTCCAGACCGGTGGCCTGGAATTGCCACCTGATAACGATAATGTGGATGGACTCCCCTCAGTTTTTATTGCTGATGAAGCAGTTGCTCTCTGTGAGAACTTGATGAGGCCGTTCCCCCAAAGGACACTCACCCCTGAGAGGAGGGTATTTAATTATCGGCTGGCCAGAGCAAGAAGGGTTGTGGAGAATGCCTTTGGTATTCTGGCCAGCCGGTTCCGTATCTTCCTTACGGCTATTAATTTGGCGGACTATAAAATCAACCACGTCATCCTTGCTTGCTGCATCTTGCATAACTTTTTAAGGAGACATTCAGCTACATATCTATCCTCTGTTGGGCCTGAGCCCAGACTGGAAGAGGCTAGTAGCACTTTCACAGGCCTAGAAATTGGCCGTATTGGCTTGGCCCCCCGAACCGCACGTCAAGTGCGTGACCGTTATGTGAATTATTTTAATGGTCGGGGGGCCATTGCTATTCAGCAACAGCTGTAAGTTTGTTTCAAAAATAAAAAAGAAAATTGGTTTATCTAAATATCTTGTTTTTATTGTTGTTTACCTTTAAGTTATGTCTGTCTCCTAGTGCACTTGTAGTAGTGTCAAGTGCATTTAGCTTTAGTTAATCAGGCCCACAAAAACAAACCCCAAATTTTGACTTCAAGAAACAGCCACACACATTGTATAGGGTAAAAATTTTTACTTGGTGCACATTGAAAGGTGCATTTGTTACCATATTTTTTATTTTTTTTTGTTTTGTTTTTTTTTTCAAAAATATTTTACGTTGTGTAAAAAAATTATATTTTACTAAATTATTCAAGCCATTTTTTCACAAATATATAGACCTTTATCTAACAAGATTTACATACACAACAGTGTTTTTAGAAACAAAACTTACAATAAATGAACTTACAAAGTTCAATATTTCTAGAACGGTGCATGTAATGTCACCCTTGCAGAAATTGGTCATTTATAAGATGCTCAAAATTGAGCTTTACTAAAGGGTCAAGTCAACATGTGCTATCTCCTATCATGGGAGAGCAATGTACGTGTTTTGTGTGTGCAATCCCATTTTTGGTTCCTCTCACCACCAAAGAATTTTCAGGATGAAGGGTTTGCAAACACAAAACAAGTACATTGCTAACCCATGATGGAAGATAGCACATGATGACACACCGTGTGCATCACACATTGTAAATTTGGGTATACCCCCAAAATTTAAAAAAAAAATTTAATAACAAAATAACTTCCCAAGGAAATGAAGAACATGATTGATGTTTTTAGGCCAAACGTGATTATATTCGGCCCAAAACATCAATCATGTTCTTCATTTCCTGTTGCATGGAGTCCAGGCGAAGTTTCATGCTGTGAATTTGTTCACGCATTTGATCTATGTGGCCATTCCACAGCATAATCTGGCCAATTAATCTTTGCGCACTGTCTGTGGTGAAGTGCTCTGCCGCTTGGCCTTCCACAACCAGAAACTCACCTAAAACGAGTGAATAAAAACAAGGTTTACAATATGCACGCCAAAATACAGTAAAACTCAAGCTGGGGTGTCAGTCACTCACTTGGTGGGCTTGAAACCTCGCACACTTCCTCCACCTCTCCTTCCTCAAGGTCGTCGGGTGGGCGTGGTCTTGGGCTGGGGCTTGGGGTAGGTTCGGCCTCAGGCTGGTGACTTGGGGGGGTCCTGAGATCCTTGGACTGTTGTCTGAGTCTTTTCTCCCCTATGAGATTTGAAAAAAAGGTATAGTTAAAACACACTGATCTTTTAGGTTTTAATCAATAAAGTAAAATGTTGGTTAATATTTTTTGCCAATTTTGCATCAAAATAAATGTTGAAGACAGGATGAACATTACCTCTGAACAACAATTATAAAGAATGCATATTTTTTGGCAATTTTCACAGATGCTGACACCTCAATGATCTCCTATGTGTATTACCCCTCAAAAATTTAGTTATGGTCACATAGTACACTAGAAAATGCATTTCCTTAGCAAAATGCGTGGGAATGCTGAATAGCTAAATGGCTAAAATGACCGCCATCAAAACTGCCCCATCATATTCCTATATTATAAATCAGTACATGGTGTGTCTGTCCCCTCCCCCCGGGCTCTGTAATCAGAGATGAGATGCTTCAGCCACCTCCCCCCCTGTGTATAACAGAAGCTTTGGTAACCATGGCAACAAAACAAACACAGTACACTCTGATTAATGTCTAAAATTTCACGAAATGACCTCTAAACAAAAAGCTTTTTCTCCAAAAATTATAAAAATATCAAACTGAAAGGATATAGCCAGATAGATGAATATTTAGTGAACATTGTAAAGTTTGTTTGGTGTCTCTAGGTGAAAGTATGAAGGAGCTGAAACTTTTGGGAGCGGAAGAAGAATTTGAGGATTTCAAGCATGCTCCCATTGAATTCAATGTTGAAAAAAGTGAATAAAAACTTATTATTTAATAAAGTATAAATGGTAGTAAAAAATTTGAAAATGACCACACATCAGCTAAAAGAGACAAACATTTTATTGTTGAATGGTTTTAATAGCTGAAAGTATGCAGAAGTTACGCAGAGCCAAAAAACGTACGGAATAAAATTCAAAGTAAATTTTTAAAAAAATAAAATCGAAGAACAATAGTGGGACTGCTAAATCATTCCCACTAACTATAGTGCTCGTGAGTCCAGATGTGGAAACAGCTGCTGTGTCCTGTCCCTACATTACACTGAATCATTTTTGATGAAGCATTATATTTTCAAACACATCTACACCACATCAACTCATTGTGTGAATTCGACAAATTATCAAGCCATAAATGTATGTCCAACCCTGTCCCATCGTATTTGGCGAAAAAATAACGTCACTTTATAAAGTATCCGATCTATTCCAAAGAACGGTATTTACGAACGATGCAGAAAAAACGCCAAAAATAAGGATCAGCATGCAAGTTCTGTATCTCAATAGTAAAACACAAGTACTTACTTTTTTTCAGCAGCTTCTTTATTCGCCAATATTGTTCTGGCTCACGACTTTTGATGTCAGACCACCGCTTCCGCAATTGTTCTTTCGAACGTTTTGTACCAAATTTCTCTTCCAGAGCGGTGACAACTGAGGACATTATTTTGTCCTTCCTCATATTGGATCGTGTGTACGGTCCTTTTTTGCCATCGTAGTCCTCCCTTCTTAATATGGACACCATCTCCACCATCTCTCCAAAAGCCATGTTGGTGGCCTTATATCTCCTCCAGGATGTGGATGTTTGGGGCTCCGGGCTTTCCTCCGCGCTACTTCCACTTAATCGCTCCGCCATCTTTTGCTATCTACTCCCACTGCGCAACGAAGAGTGAAGGGGCGGGGCCAAATCGTACTTACGAACGTCAGGGGCGGGCGACGCAGGCGGAGCATGACACATGCGCAGTGTATATAAAGCTAGTACGATGGCCTATGTATGTCCGTGCGGAAGTAGCGAGCGGCACAAACGAAGGTAAGATTAAAGTGTGTGTGTGTGTGTGTGTGTGTGTGTGTGTGTGTGTGTGTGTGTGTGTGTTTGTGTGTGTCCCCGTGTGTGTCCCCTAGATTACAACACAAACTAATCCTGAGATTTGGGACTGACATTTAAGTTTTGATCTTGTGTCTTGTCTTGCAGAAATAATGAATCCCTTTAAAGAGGAAGAGTTTTTGACCCATTTCATTGATCTATATGAGCAGAAGAAAAACCTCTGGGAGGTCAAACACCCCCAATATTATAATCGTGATGTTAGGAAGGCAACACTGGGCACACTTTTAGAGTTTGTGAAGACTCGACTCCCCCAGGCAGACCTCAAGTTTGTGGACAGGAAAATAGGTATCTTGCGTAATATGTATAAGCGGGAACACAGAAAAATCCAGGAGTCGCTGAGATCCGGGGCAGCAGCTGACCAAGTTTATGTACCCAAGTTGTGGTATTACCACAAACTGCGATTCTGGATGAGCAGACCGAAGCCAGGCAATCCCTTTCCAACCTTCCCCCCACCCTTCCCTCCAGCCTTCCCTCCAGCCTTCCCTCCAGCCTTCCATCCACCTCCACCCCAGCTGAGGAGTCCCAGGATGAACTGGGCCTTTTCACCATAGATGAAGTGGATGCGCCCAGCTTCAGCCAGGTATACTTTTTTAGAAGATTTTGGGATTGTGTAAATGTTATTAATGATGTTAAGGTGTTAATTTTGAAAGTGCTTCATCAAAAATCACTTCTGCACAAAGAGTAATATGTAGACATATCACTAGACAGTAGTGGCCAAATATATACGTAACTTCAGATCTTGTTGATCATCTGAAATAATGGTGTGGTCAAATAGATAGCCTTTACTATTTTGTGTAATTATCTTTGAAAGTTAGGAGCTGAAAATTGTGTGTGATTGCATAACAGAAAATTACAACTATGTCCCTTTTTTTTACACAGGATGACCTCAGCCAGGAGGAGGCCTTGCCCAGTGGGAGAGAGGAGGAGGCCTTGCCCAGTGGGAGAGAGGAGGAGGCTGTGGCTGGGCCAAGTAGAAGCCGCACGGAGTGCCAGGTGCCTCCCCTCCGCATTCTCCACAAAAGGCCCAGGAGAATGCCACCAACAGAGCAGGAATCCCTAGACCTCATACGGGAAGCAAGCCGGATCCTGAGCAAACCTCCCAATGCAGAGGAGGCGTATGGCACCTATATAGCCTGCAGATTACAGGAGTTGGAAAAGGGCCAACGCCTCCTCTGTGAGGGTCTATTTTTCCAGGCTTACCAGAAGGGCTTGAGAGGGGAGCTTACTGCTACCACATATCTAGCAGATGAAGCCACTCCTACTCCTCCTCCTCCTCCTCCTCCTGCCCCAAGTACACCACCAGAGGCACAACCTCCGAGGAAGGCTGCAGAGAAGCGTGGAGGGAAGGCTGCAGAGAAGCGTGGAGGGAAGGCTACACGGAAGAGTCGAAAGTGATTGCCTGGTTTCTGTCTGTTCTGACTGTGCTCCCTGTGCTCCCTATAGTCGCAAGATACCTATTTTCTTGTCCTCAAACTTGATGTGTGTCCTGGAGGACGAAAGGCTTCCCAGATTCTAAAAGTGTGTCCAGTGTTGCCTTCCTAATTTTTTGGTTTATCAAAAAAATACTTTTTGGTTTACCTTACATTCTTGCCTATGTCTTTTGATTAAAAAACGCCATTTTGTTTGGGAGTAGGCAGGTACAGGTCGAAAAGACTATGGGGTTGATTTGAGAAAAGCAAATAGTCTGTGCACTTTGCAGAGGGCAGTTGCCCTCTGCAAGTGCAATTGCTCCAGAGCATCAGAAATTAGTTAAAAGCTTGACTTTGCAAAGAGTACCCAATCCTGTGCAAGTAAAAGAAAAAAAAAACATTTTTGCTTGCACATGATTGGATGATGGAAGTCAGCAGAGCTGCTTCACATTTAATAAAGCTTGGGAGCAACTGCTCTTGCAGAGGGCAAATGCAATTTCCAAAATGCACAGGCTTTTTACCTTTAGGAAATCAACCCCTATGTGTGTTTTTGTCAAATAAAAAGAATTTATTTTGATTTTACATGATTTTAGGAATAAATCAGCAGAGCTTCCCCGAATTTAAGCTCTTTCCCTCAGTTTTTCTGCGACTGCACTTCCAACAAGTGCACTTGGTGTGCAATTTCTCAAGTGAACGTTTCACTTGATATTCTTAAATGATTTAAGCCTTTTGTCAAAAACAAGCTCGGGAGAAGCTCTGCTGATTTTTTCCGAAAATCATGTCAAATAAAAATTAATTGTTTTGGTTTGGGCTTCCTTGCATGTGCCCCTCGGATCCACAGCGAACACACTTCAAAATGCTCTTTATGTGGAATTATATGTATAATTAGCAATTGGAGTGAAAATGATTTTGCCTTTGTTAAATACACCCCCCTATGTCTAATGAACAAGGGACAACAACCTCATTAAGGTTCTTTAAAACAACACAAAATATGAATGTTAATTGTGGTAACTTGAAAATACACACCAAAAATGTGGTTAGCATTTAACACACATTGTAAAATAGCTAAAGTGTTGAAATAAAAAAAAAAAAAAATCTATTTTAAAATGTAAAAGTTATGGAGATCTGGCTGTTACAAAATATTATATTAGTCATGGCAGGAGGATAAATCACGAAGAAAGAAGTTTGTGAGAACTCTGTGTGAATATAAAGCAGAAAAACAACTTCATTCCTCTCGCATTATCAATCCTAAAAAAAGGCTGTATTAAAAGACGACAGAAGAGGAATGTGCTAGCTTCAAGACGAAGGCTAGTTTTACCAGACCGAGCGCTTCCGTCTTGTAATTGCTTCAGAGCATGCGTCAGTTTGAGTTCGTCGGACTAGCACACAGACGATCGGTTTGTCCGCTAGAAAGAAGAGTCCGTCGGATAAATTTTAAACAAGTTTCAAATCTAATTCCGTCCAACTTTTTAGAAAACAAAGTCCGCTGGAGCCCACACACATCGAATTGTCCGACGAAATCCAGTCCGCCGGGCAAAGTCCGCCGTAAAGTCCGCTCGTGTGTACGCGGCATTAATGTTAAGTTTCCCAAGTCTAATTCTAATTCTGTTCTCTGTTAGCCATGAGGGTGCTACCTATGATGTGTCACGAGGATAAACACTGCAGTTTTAGTTACTGAAGCCCCCCAATCCCCCCATGAAGACTGAGGAGAAGAATAAATTCAATACCTTCGCCATCTCCTCATCCTTTCTAACCAGGTGTGCACGAAACCACGTTACTGTACGTGGGATCGTTGGGTCCGGATAGCAGGCGCGCGCCCGCTGCACAGCGGGGGGTGCCAATACTCGTGGCCAGGAGACAAAGAACAGGGATGAGTGTGTGGAAACACACACTTCCCTGTTTTGTTCTGACAGGCGTGACAGATCGTGTGTTCCTATTAGCTAGGAACCACGATCTGTCACTTCCTGTAGTTAGTCCCTCCCCCTTCAGTTAGCCCAGAGAACACAGTTAATCCCTTCACCGCCCCTAGTGTTAACCCCTTCACTGCCAGTGACATTTTTACAGTAATCAATGCATTTTTAATCGCACTGATCGCTGTATTAATGCCAATGGTTCGAAAAACGTGTCAAAATTGTCCGATGTGTCTGCCATAATGTCGCAGTCATGATAAAAAAAATAATAATAAAAATGCTTTAAATCTATCCCCTATTTTGTAGACGCTATAACTTTTGTGCAAACCAATCAATATACGCTTATTGCGATTTTGTTTTGCCAAAAATATGTAGAAGAATACATATCGGCCTAAACTGAGAAAAAAAAAAATATTTTTTTATATATTTTTGGGGGGTATTTATTATAGCAAAAATTACAAAATATTGTGTTTTTTTCAAAATTGTCGCTCTTTTTTTGTTTATAGTGCAAAAAATAAAAACCACAGAGGCGATACAATACCACCAAAAGAAGGCTCTATTTGTGGGAAAAAAGGACGTCAATTTTGTTTTGGTACAACGTCGCATGACTGCGCAATTATCAGTTCAAGCAATGCAGTGCCGAATCGCAAAAAGTGTTCTGGTCAGGAAGGGTGTAAATTCTTCCAGGGCTGAAGTGATTAAAGAATTTCTTGGGATTTTTTTTGCTCTCCTCTGTTATGTGTCATTCGTGTTCTGTTCTAGTCACCCTAATTGCACCCTTACATTTCTTGATGCGTTCTTTATATAGTCTAAATTCTGATGATGATCCCTCAACCTGGTATTTTTTGAAGGCCTTCTCTTTTGCTTTTATATGGATTTTTACATTGGAGTTATGCCATCCCGGATTTCGCTCTTTTAAATTTATTACCCATTGGGAGCCCTTATTTAATATGCTCTTAAAGTGAACCCATCTCTCCTCCGTATTCTTTGTTCCTAAGATTTTATCACAATTCATGCCTTCTAGCAAGGTTCGTAGTTTAGGGAAGTTGGGTCTTTTGAAATTCAGTGTCTTTGTATTGTCCTTATGTTTCCTATTTGTGTGATTTATGCTGAATCCAATTGACCTGTGATCACTGTTTCCTAAATTGCCCCGTATTTCCACATCTGTGATGAGGTCTGTATTGTTGGTAATCAGTAGATCTAGTTACGCTTTATTTCTAGTTAGTGCATCTACCATCTGACCCATGAAATTGTCCTGCAAGACATTTAGGAACTGGTGAGCTTTAGACAAATGCACGGTTCCCTCTACCCAATCTATGTCTGGATAATTAAAATCCCCCCATTATGATAACACTTCCCATACTTGCTGCTAATCCAAATTGTGATAAGAGGTCCGTCCCCCCTCCTCCCTCAGGTTAGGGGGGCTATAGCATACTCCCAGTATTATTTTCCCCTTAGCTTCATCCTTTTGGAGCTCTACCCATAAGGGTTCCACCTCCTTGCTAGCTCCCTTAGTGATGTCATCTCTCACATTCACTTGTACATTATTGTTGACATATAGATATACCCCTCCCCTCTTTACCCTCTCTATCCCTGTAATAAAGGGTATACCCTTGAATGGTTGCCAGCCATTCATGAGAGCTGTTGAACCAGGTCTCTAAAATTCCCGCAAAATCCAAATCCTCCTTGTACAACATTACGTCTAGTTCACCCATCTGGTCCGCCAGGCTGCTGGCATTGGTGAACATGTCACATAGTTTAGACTGGTCACATACTATCCTCTTATTGGGTGTTCCGAGACTGCAACTAAGACTTGCTACTATACTTACCTTGGATTTATGTGCTTTAGTCAACCTACCACTAATCCCCCAATACTACCCTCTGGACTATGTTCCACGCTGACTATCTCTACCTCTGGACCCTCCCCCCCACCACCTAGTTTAAAAACCCCTCTAACTTTTAGGCCATCTTTACTCCCAGCAGATCTGCACCTCCTCATTTAGGTGCAGTCTGTCTTTTCTATAGTACTGGTGACCAACTGAGAAGTCGGCCCAGTCCTTCAGGAACCCAAACCCCTCCTGCTACATCAGCTCCTCAGCCACTTGTTTACATCCCTAATCTCCTTCTGCCTTTCTGGTGTGGCTCGAGGTACCGGTAGTATTCCTGATAGTACTACCTTGGAGGTCCTTTTACTCAATTTAGCTCCCAAGTCCCTAAAATTGTTCTTTAGGACACTCCATCTGCCTCCGACTTTGTCATTGGTGCCAACGTGCACCATGACAGCCGGGTCTTCCCCAGCCCCTCCCAGTAATCTGTCCACCAGATCCGTGTTGTGACGAAACTGAGCATCCAGTAGACAGCAAACAGTTCGGTGCTTCAGGTCTTTGTCACAGATTGCCCTCTCTGTCCTACGAACTGAGTCCCCTACCACCAGAATCTGCCTATCCTTTCCCTTTGCTTCCCCCCTCTCACTGGAGGAGTTCTTCCCCTAGCAGCTAGGAGCATCCCTCAGCTCCAGCAGTGCTGGTCCCTGACTGGTTTCACCAATGTCACTCAATGGGGCATACATATTGGGATGCTCCAGCCCTCGATCTGCCTGCCTGGCACTTCCCCCTCTATCCTTCCTGACTGTCACCCATCTACTCTTTTCTGGTGCCTGCACCTCTTTGTCTCCACCCGCCTCTGTGCTGGCCCCTGACGGTACCTGCCAAGTACGTTCCCGACTCTCCTTTAGTATGGAGGGTCTTCTCAATGCTGACAGTTGCTTCCCTAGATTCAGAACCTGGGCTTTTAGGGAAACAATGTGCTTACATTTTGCACAGCAGTATTCGCCCTAGATCAGATGATCAAGAAATGCATACATGCCGCAAAATGTACAACGAGTCACATCTCCACACTCGCCGGGCATCGTACCTACTAATTTATTGAGGATTGGGGATTATACCCTGTGCAAATTACCCAACAACTAGCTTCCTGAAAAAATTGTTAGACCCCCACGCTTATGGTGAAAAATAAAAATGAGAAGCTGCAGCCTCTATCAATAAATTCACCCTAAGGTAAATCTAGAAGAAATGTGAAAAAGAGGGGATAGGTATGGCGCTGCTCTTATTAAGAGGTTACCTACAACCTCTTGAGGGGTGTGTGTCACGGGTGCATTTAGTGCACAAAGTGACAATAAAAGTGCAGACAATAAATATTTGTATATTCATAAAAATCCACAAAAAAATCTTACTGTGTAAACTTCCTAACTGCTTATATATAATACATATTGTTATGTTCAAACGAAAATAAAATAAAATAAACACAATCCTGTGCAAAACCTGCAATTCAAAGTGACATTTCTGTGCAAAAAAACCAACATATATGACTGGTGTATATTGTTGCTGTGAAACTGGGTTCAGAAATATGCATATACCGTCCTTAAACCCTGGTGTATAAAAAAAAGTCCAATAAAGTGACAATGTGCTCCTTCAAATTGTTCTGTGCTTCTTTGAAAACAGTGCCCCATAAGAAACACACTCACCGCTATTATTCACCCCACAAGGAGGTATTTCAGCTTCACAGTATGAGTCACTGTGTAGCCTGTGGAGTGAGAGGAAACTTCCTGTCCTGTGTTCTCCAAGTGCCTCCTTGTCTGCGATGTAAGTGGTCTCCTCACTGTTAACCTCTTAGATGTTGCCCACATGTAGAGAGGAAAGAGACTCCATAGTGTGATACCGTACCAGATGACGTCCAATTGATGAAACGTGTAGGGCGGGACTATGCAGCGTCATTGCATCACTTCCAGTTTCGAGATGTGGAGCGCAGATTGCTCCGGTTTCCTGTTTTTAAACACTGTTTTCGCTTTTAATGATTTTTATTAAATGTGAGTACCCATCAGTATTATTAATACATTTTTGGATATTTGTACGGTATCACACTATGGAGTCTCTTTCCTCTCTACATGTTTTTCAATGTTATTACTTTTATTGGGAAAACTAGAAATCACAAACTTAAAATTCTATTAAAACTATATACTAAGACTAATAGGAAATATGATAGGCAAAACATGTGTTATATTAATCAACTTTGAACGATGCAATCCCTTGTTTTGTTCGCTTGATGACGACTTTTCTGTGATGCTCGACTACCCTCAACAAGAATTGTTTTTGTTGTTCATCCCTGACCGATTTGTTACTTTTTTATCAGAGCAATTCCTCTTCCTGCGGTATCAATGACAACCTTAAGAGCGTTCACATGGCTTCTTAGAGAATCACTGTAGTATTTTGTCACGTCGTGGATCCCAAACAATTCAAAGAACATCTTTGTTTTATTAGTAGCGATATGGCTCAGGTCTTTTCCTTCAAAAAACATGTTTTTACCCTCTAATCATTTCACTTCCTTTTTCTTTGCAGATTTGGTTTCTAAATTTTTAGTCATATTTTCCTTAACAGCCTGATTAATACGTTTGTCCAAAAAAGCCAATCCTACGTTTGTTTCTGACAGATACCAAAGGCGTCTCTTATGCCGCGTACACACGACCAGACTTTACAGCAGACTTGGTCCGGCGATCTTTCCAACGGACTTTGTAGCATAGGTGCACCGGACTTACATACGGACGGACTTGGACACACACGATCACTCCAAAAGTCTGATGGTTTTGAATGCGGTGACGTACAGCACGTACGACGGGACTAGAAAAAGGAAGTTCAAGCCCCATTACGCCACCCTTTGGGCTCCTTCTGCTAATCTCATGTTTATCTTGTGTTAGTAGAAGTTTGGTTAGAGACGATTCACGCTTTTCACACTTCAGCTTATTTTGATCGTTTTCTGCGGTTCAGTTTGTGCTTGTGAGGTTTGTATCTGGTTTTCAGTGCGTGTTGGTCAGTTCGTAACCTGTATAGCAGGCCGTTCTGGTTCGCTCGTTCCTGATCTTTAGGTTGCTCTTCATAGACCTTGCTGTTCTTCAGTGCGTATGTTCTAAGTTTGTTTGTTTGACCAGCTGATCGTTTTGAAGCCATGGTGCGTGGACGTACTCATTCTCGAGTTCGTGCTACCTGGGGAATTGGTGTTGGGGTTAATACTTTGACCCGAGTCCAGTCCATGAACAGGTCGAGGAGGAGTTCATGGACAAAGAATTGGTTGCGCCAGCGTGACCAATTCTCGCACATGCCTTTGCTCCATAAGATCCATGAGAATAATCCTGAGGATTTCAGGAATTATCTCAGGATGACGGACCCTGTTTTTCAACATCTGCTGGCTATGCTGACCCCTTATATCTGCAGGCAGGATACCTGCATGAGGCAAGCCATCACTGCGGAGCAGAGGCTAGTTGCCACGTTACGTTACTTGGTGACTGGGAGAAGTCTTCAAGACTTGAAGTTCTCGACAGGCATCTCCCCCCAGGCTCTGGGGATCATAATCCCAGAGACCTGTTCTGCTATAATTCAGGAACTTCAGAAGGACTATATGAAGGTAATTTTTTTATCCTTTAATATTACATGATATGTATTTAATGTTTGCTAATGTATTGTCTAAATTTCCTCGTTACATAATTACCATGCTTGGAATCTGCTGTGAATGTCCCCTTTATCTTCATGCATGCCTGTTTTTTTTCATTAATCATTTTTTGCCCTACATGCATATTTACCTTCTCTAACTTCCCCACCATGCAATTCTGGTTCCATTTATACCTCTAGCCTATAGTCCCTTTAACAATGTATATTGTCAGCTCCACTGTACTGCTTTACCCTCCGCCACCCCCTCAAATGTTTCCAAATGTCAGGTGTGGTCTTCTACTTATTTAGAACCCCTCTCTCACCCCTCAAATGTTTCCAAATGTCAGGTGTGGTCTTCTACTAAATTAGAACCCCTCCCCCACCCCCTCAAATGTTTCCAAATGTCAGGTGTGGTCTTCTACTGAATTAGAACCCCTCTCCCACCCCCTCAAATGTTTCCAAATGTCAGGTGTGGTCTTCTACTTAATTAGAACCCCTCCCCCACCCCCTCAAATGTTTCCAAATGTCAGGTGTGGTCTTCTACTAAATTAGAACCCCTCCCCACCCCCTCAAATGTTTCCAAATGTCAGGTGTGGTCTTCTACTAATTTAGATCCCCTCCCCCACATAAAATTGATCAATGGTCCATCAGAGGGGGTGAGTAATCTTATAAGTGGGCCTTATGTTTTTGGTTTTTATAAATAATATATTTTAAAAATGTTTGACTGCTGTTGTTCAAGAATGTTTTTGTGTAATTTGCTAGCAAAGTTATGTAAAAGTACTTATATCTTTTTTTTTCTTGTTTGACGCCACAGTTTCTTTCCAACACACAGGAATGGCAGACTGTGGCCTCCCAGTTCGCTGACCGTTGGGACTTTCCCAACTGTGTCGGGGCGATTGATGGGAAGCATATCCGCATTGTGCCACCACCCCATTCGGGGTCTTACTACTTTAACTACAAGGGGTTTCATAGTGTAGTATTGATGGTGGTGGTTTAACGGAGGAGTCTTTGCACAGACCGAGTTGTGCCAGCGTCTCCAGACTAGTGGCATGGGATTGTCACCTGATGACCAGAACGTTGATGGACTCCCCTCAGTTTTCATCGCAGATGAAGCGTTTGCTCTTGGCGAACACTTGATGAGGCCGTTCCCCCAAAGGTTCCTCACCCCTGAGAGGAGAGTATTTAATTACCAGCTGGCCAGAGCAAGAAGAGTTGTTGAGAATGCCTTCGGGATTCTGGCCAGCCAGTTCCGTTTGTTCCTCTCGGCCATAAATCTGGCGGAATATAAAATAAATCATGTGATAATGGCTTGCTGCATTCTCCATAATTTTTTTGAGAAGACATTCTGCAACATATATTACCTCTGTTGGGCCTGAGGCCGGACTTAGTGGCGAAGCTCCACTCACAGGCCTGGATATTGGCCGTACTGTCTTGGCCCCCCAAACCGCCCATCAAGTGCGGGACAGATATGTCAATTTTTTTTAGTGGTCGGGGGGCCATTGCAATGCCAGAACAACTTTAAACTTTTACTATACTTACTTTAATAAACAAAAATTATTTTGGATAAAATCTCTTGTTTTTATTCTTGTTTGTATTTAGTTTTGGCTGTCTCCAAGTGCACTTGTAGTGGCAAGTGCATTTCTCTTTAGTTAAAAAGGCCCTTTGTCACTGTAAACATCCAAAAAATTAAGAAACTGTTATTGATAAATAATAAGCCACACACATTGTAGTAGTAAAAACATTTTACTGTGTGCACATTGAAAGGTGCATTTTTTTAAACGTGTTTATGTTTTTTTTTTCTTATATTTTTTTGTTTTTTAACAATTTTTTTTTTTTTTTTAGTGTTATTTTAGGCATGTTTCTCAAAAATATTCTTTGTTTACAAATTTCTGCTGGACAACAGGGTTTTTTAAAACATAGTAAAAAAACAAAACAAAACAGGAACTTACAAAGTTCAACATGTCAAAAACGGTGCTAGTGATGTCACCCATGTAAAATCAAAATTTAGCAGATGCACACAAATGGGGAGTACAAATGGTTAAAGTCAACATGTGTTATCTCCCATCATGGAGGAGCAATGGACGTGTTTTGTGTGTGCAATCCCTTTTTTCCTCTCACAAACTAACATTATTATGAGGAAGGGGTTTCAAACACAAAACAAGTACATTGATATCCCCTGATGGAAGATAGCACATGATGACACACCGTGTGCATCTGCTAAATTTTGCTATTACTATTTCACAACTTGAAAAAATTTTAAAAGGTAACATTTTACAATGAAATGAAGAACATGATTGATGTTTTTAGGCAAAAAGTGAATAGATTCTGCCCAAAACATCAATAATGTTCTTCATTTCCTGTTGCATGCTGTCCGGCCGATTTCTCATGCTGTCAATTTGTTCTTGCATTGGATCAATTTTGCCATTCCATGCCATTATCTGCCCAATCAGTCTTTGTGCACTGTCTGTGCTAAACGGCTCCGCCGCTTAGCCTTCCACAACCAGAACATCACCTAAAATTTGTGGAGAAAAATGTTTTTAAAAATAAGCACACCTAAACAGATTACCTTAAGCTGGGGTGTCAGTCACTCACTTGGTGGGGTGCAAATCTCGCACACTTCCTCCACCTCTCCTTCCTCAAGATCATCGGGTGGGTGTTGTCTTGGGCTGGGGCTTGGGGTAATTCCTGCTTCAGGCTGGTGACTTGGGGGGGTCCTGGGATCCTCGGACTGTGAGTATTTTCTCCCCTATGAGAATGACACAAAAGGTATACTTAAAACACTGTGATATTGCAGTCCTGAAATAGGAATATGAAACCTTGCTTTGAAGTGGTGGACAATTGTCAGTTTGTTCAAAAAATATTTTTGAAGACAGGATTCAAATTCACTCTGAAAAAATATGCAAAACAATTCACATTTTGATGCAAGTTTCACAGATGCAGACACCTCAAGTATCCCCTGGAGCCCCTGTGTGTATTACCCTCAAAAATGTTCTCTGTTGTCACATAGTACACTAGTGCTCGTGAGTCCAGATGTGGAAACAGCTGCTGTGTCCTGTCCTTACATTACACTGTATCATTTTTTAATAAGCATTCTAGTTTCAAACACATCTACACAGCATCCAAACATTTTTGGAATACGACAAATTATCAAGACCGCATATTGGGTCTGGTGTACGGTCCTTTTATGGCATCATAGTCCTCCCTTCTCAGTATGGACACCATCTCCACCATCTCTTCAAAGGCCATGTTGGTGGCCTTATATCTCCTCCGGGATCTGGATGGTTGTGGCTCCGGGCTTTCCTCCGCGCTAGTTCCAGATAATCTCTCCGCCATCTTTCTCTATATACTCCCACTGCGCAACGAAGAGTGAAGGGGTGGGGACAAACTGTCCTAAAGAACGCCAGGGGCGGGCGACGCAGGCGTAGTATGACACATGCGCAGTGTATATAAAGCTATTACGCTGGCCTACGTATGTCCGAGCAGAAGTAGCGAGCGTCATAAACGAAGGTAAGATTTAAACGTGGGTGTGTTTGGTGAATGTGTTTGGTGTGTGTGTGTGTGTGTGTGTATGTGTGTGTGTGTGTGTGTGTGTGTGTGTGTGTATGTGTACCCTATATTCTGCAAAAAATAATACTGGGAGTTTGGACTGACATTACAGTTTTTATCTTGTGTCTTGTCTTTCAGCAAAAATGAACCCCTTTAAGGAGGAAGAATTTTTGTCTCATTTTATTGATCTGTATCAAGAGAACAGAAACCTGTGGGAGGTCAAGCACCCATTGTATTTTATTAGACATGCAAGGAAGGAAACACTGGGGAGACTTCTGGAATTTGTCAAGACTCGAGTTCCCCAGGCAGACATTAAGTTCGTGGAAAATAAAATTGGGATCTTGCGTAATATGTACAGGCGGGAACACAAGAAGATCCAGGATTCCCTCAGATCAGGAGTAGCAGCAGACAAGGTTTATGTCCCCAAGCTGTGGTACTACCCAAAACTGAGATTTCTGGATGACCAGACTGAAGCAAGGCAATCACTTTCGACCCTTCCCTCCACCCTTAACTCCACCTCCACCCTTCCCTCCACCCAAGCTGAGGCGCCCCAAGAAGAACCGGGCCCTTTAATCCTTGAGGAAGTGGATGCACCCAGCTTGAGCCAGGTATACTTTTTTGGAGAATTTTGGATTGTGTAAATATTAATGATGTAAACTATAAAATGTTTTAAGTGCTTAAAAAAAATGATTTAATCACAATTATTATTATGTATACATATCACTAGACAGTAGTGGCCAAAAATGTACTTCAAAGATTGTGATCAGCTGGAAAAATGGTGGAGTCAAAAAGATAGCCTTTTCTATTTGTTTAGAATTATATTTGCAAGTCATGAGCAAAAAATTGTGTGTGATTGCGGAAGCGAAAATTACAACCTTGTCCCATTTTTTTTTTACACAGGATGAGCTCAGCCAGGAGGAGGCTGTACCCAGTGGTATAGAGGAGGAGACCTTGCCCAGTGGGAGAGAGGAGGAGGCCGTGCCCAGTGGCAGGCAGGAGGTGGCTGGGCCCAGTAGAAGCCTCACCCGATGTCAGGTGCCTCCCCTTCGCATTACCACCAATAGGCCCAGGAAGATCGGCCGAACAGAGGAGGAATCACTAGCCCTCATTCGGGAAACCAGGCAAATACTCAGTACCCCACCCAATGCTGAAGAGGCCTATGGAACTTATATGGCCATCAGGTTGGTGGAACTTGAGAAGGGGCAACACCTCCTCTGTGAGGGGCTTATTTTTCAGGCCTTTCAGAAGGGGTTGACAGGGGAGCTTACTCCAAAAAGCCACATTACAGATGAAGCCCCTTCTCCTGCTCCTCCTCCTCCTCTTCCTCCTGCTACAAGTACACCACCAGAGGCACAACCTCCAAGGAAGACTGCAGAGAAGCGTGGAGGGAAGGCTGCAGGGCAGCTTGCAGGGAAGGCTCCGCGGAAGAGTCGAAGTTGATTGCCTGGCTTCAGTCTGGTCTGACAGAAGACGCAGATTGTGCTCCCTATTCGCAAGATCCCAATTTTAGTTTCCACTAACTTGATGTGTGTCCTGAAAAGGCTTCACACATTCCAAAAGTGTTTCCAGTGTTGCCTTCCTCATTTATGTTTTTCTAAAAATAAATGGATATTTTCTTTACCTTACATTATTGACTATGTGTTTTGATTCAAAAAGGACATTTTGTTTGTGAGTAGGCAGGTACATGTCAAAAAGACTATGTGGGTTATTTACAAAAGGCAAAATCATTTTGCAATTCAAGTGCAAAGTACAAGTGCAAAGTGCACTTTAGAAATTGCACTGAAAGTGCACTTGTTGGAAGTGCAGTCGCTGTAAATCTGAGGGGAAGATCTCAAATGAGGGGAAGCTCTGCTTATTTTATCATCCAATCATGTGCAAGATAAAATTATTTTTTGGGGGGGTTTCCTTGCATGTGCCCCTCGGATCCACAGCAACTGCGCTTCCAAATGCTCTTTCAGTGCAATTTCAAGTACACTTTGCACTTGTAGTGCTAAATGAATTTGCCTTTTGAAAATAACCCCACTATGTCAAATTAACAAGGGACACCAACCTCATTAACCGCTTCAGCCCCGGAAGATTTTACCCCTTCATGACCAGAGCGTTTTTTGTGATTCGGCACTGCGTCGTTTTAACTGACAATTGCGCGGTCATGCGACGTGGCTCCCAAACAAAATTGACGTCCTTTTTTCCCACATATAGAGCTTTCTTTTGGTGGTATTTGATCGCCTCTGCGATTTTTATTTTTTGCGCTATAAACAAAATAAGAGCGACAATTTTTGAAAAAAAACGCATTATTTTTTACATTTTGCTATAATAAATATCCCCCAAAAATATATAAAAAAACATTTTTTTTCTTCAGTTTAGGCCGATCGTATTCTTCTACATATTTTTGGTAAAAAAAATTGCAATAAGCGTTTATTAATTGGTTTGCGCAAACGTTATAACGTTTACTAAATAGGGGAAATTTTTATGGCATTTTTATTAATAATTTTTTGTTTTACTAGTAATGGCGGCGATCAGCGATTTTTATTGTGACTGCGACGTTATGGTGGACATGTCGGACATTTTTGACACATTTTTGGGACCATTGTCATTTATACAGCGATCAGTGCGATTAAAAATGCACTGATTCCTGTGTAAATGACACTGGCAGTGAAGGGGTTAACCACTAGGGGGCGGGGAGGGGTTAAGTGTGTCCTAGGGAGTGATTACTAACTGTAGGGGGATAGGCTGTGTGTGTAACATCACTGATCTCTGCTCCGATGACAGGGAGCAGAGATCCAGTGACACTTGTCACTAGGCAGAACAGGGAGATGCTGTTTACATCAGCATCTCCCCGTTCGTCCTCTCCGTGAGGCGATCGTGGGTATCCCCGCGGCGATCGAGTCCGCGGGACCCGCGACCCCACTCAGGAAGCTCCCGGCTGGCGCGCAATGGCACGGCGGGGAATTCAAATGGATGTACAGGTATGCCCATTTGCCCAGCCGTGCCATTCTGCCGATGTACATCGGCGTGCGCCGGTCAGGAACCGGTTAAGGTTCATTAAAACAATACAAAATAATAATGTTATTGTGGTACCTTGAAACTCCAAAAAAACAAAGGAAACAAAAAAAAGTTTGAGAATTTAGCACAAATTGTAAAATAGATATTGATTAAATATAAAAATACTAAAGATGAGTCAAATAAATAATTTTCTACATTATTTCTGGAGATCTGGCTTTTGAAAACTATAACATTAGTCATGGCATGAGGATAAATAATGAACAAAGTAGTTTGTGAGAACTCTGTGTGAATATAAGCAGCAAAACAACTTCATTCCTCTCGCATTATAAAGAAGAAAAGAATGCTCCCTATTAAAAGATCACAGAAGAGGAATGTGCTAGCTTCAATACAAAGGCTAGTTTTACCAGACCGAGCGCTTCCGTCTTGTACTTGCTTCAGAGTATGTGTCAGTTTTGGTCCATCGGACTAGCACACAGACGACCGGTTTGTACGCTAGAAAGCCGAGTCAGTCGGACAGATTTAAAACATGTTTCATTTCTAGGTCCGTCAAACTTTTGAGAAAAAAAGTCCGCTGGAGCCCACATACGATCAAATTAACCTCCAGACTCCAGTCCGCCGGACCAAGTCTGCCGTAAGGTCCGGTCGTATGTACGTGGCATTAGAAACTGTGAGAGCACATTTTTTGACGTCTGCATCTGGGTAAGTGCTCAAAAGCTGTAGCATATCCAAATCATTCTTTGGAGCCCATCAACTTATAATTGCCTCATGCCAAAAGCGAACATATATGAGGCTGACAAAATGTGCAACCCGTTTTATTCCTTCCAATTGTCGTTGAGGAATATTCAACTGTTTAGTGAAGAGGACAATTTTAAGTGCATATATTGCCTTTGCCATCCACCTTGCTTGATGCAGTGCCCCTGGGATCCTGAAACTGAAGTCGTTGTTAGACCAACCTCCTAGGTACAGGAGTGAGAGTTGTAATAACTCTGTGTAGTCTTCTCTTGGATGACTTCCGCCTTTTAGGACATTTTGGATGTAGTTAACCATTTTCACTCGTTGTTCTTCTAGAAAGCCTTGAATGGGATTTTCTTCATCTAGCATTGTTGTATATGACTTCTTATCAAGTGAAGCCCACAGACTTTGCTTTGATAAAAGTGATTAATGTGTGCAACCCCTAAATATTATCTAATCTTCTTGAAATTTGGCATATATATCTTTTACATCACCGAGACTCGGAGCTTAAGCAAAGGCATATGAAAATCACATCTTTGGAAAAATGAAACACTCTAGCCCGTAGTCTCATTATATGTGGCAACAGTCTTGTCATTTTTCCCCACGCCCTTAAACCCTGGAACAGTCTTACCGGACCTCCGGGTGGTTTTTCACCTCTAGTGACATTGGGGTGGGGCACAGACAACTTCTCGGTAGCAGTATATCATTCCACCAGGTCCACCAGCTGGTTTTCAGTCTTAGGGTCCCCGTGGCTGACCCACTTCCTCAAAGTGGCAGGAAACGTGCATACATAATGGTGAATGACCACATGCTCCACAATCTTAGGGACTGACAGTCTCTGGCTGCAGCCACTTTTGAGTGAGGTATATTAGGTCAAACATTTAAGAGCGGGATGCTTCGTCAGTACTGTATGACCACTGATGGACCCGTTGAGCCCGGACCGCAATGGTGACGCCCAGGCGTGCAAATATCTCAGCCTTCAGCGTCTCATAATCCTGGGCAGCATCTGATACCAGGTCAAAATAGGCCTTTTGGGGTTCTCCTGTTAGAAAGGATGCTATACGTCCTGCCCATTGATCTATTTGCCATACTTCTCAAACAGCAACTCTTTTAAAAGTTGCTAGGTAAGCTTCCACTTCATCTGCAGATGTTATCTTCTGCAGGTCATAGCTGGCATGCACCATTTTCTGTTCCACCAGCAAAGAACCTTCGGACCCCTTCTTTAACTCCACCAGGGCCTCCACATACTCGTGGTTGATTTCCTTCTGGGCAGCAATGGCCTTGTGATTCGCCTCCTGCTGCACTGCAGTGGCCTCTGCGAAACTGGTGGTTGGATTCCTGCTGCTAGCAATTGGTTTCCTGATGGGTTGCAGTGGCCTGGCGATTCACCTCCTGCTGTTGGCGGTTGGCTTCCTGCTGCCGGCGGTTGATTTCCTGCTGGGTTGCAGTGGCCTACAGCAGGGCTTTTAACACATCCTCCATCTTTTCACTGGTTCGGAAATATGCACCAAAAATCCACCATGTGTGGGGGTTAGCTCAATGGGGATCACCTTTCCTGGGAAAAACGGTAGTCCAAATGACAGGTTTTCTTAAAATCTGACTTAGGGCCAGTGTTATTTTTAAAAGGTTGCCCAAGAATCAAATAAACAAAACAGAAAATAAATGCTCGCCATGCAGGCACTAACTAAACAGTTCAGTATGCCAACTCACAGGTGAAGGGCTTCTCAGAGTCACCCACAAAACAAAGATAATGCATACACAAAGCAGACATCACATCAGGTATGGCTTTCTAAGTCCCAGGCCTAGAGCAATTCTTTGCTCCAGTTCTGCTTTATTTATACCACCTATTGGTAGACACAAGTGGGCCACAAAATCAAAAGGTGACTGCTAAAACTCGAACCATATTAAACCTTAGTTCTCTGCAAATAAATACATGCGAGATGAAACATAACATCCATTAATCACCTCACCTTTCATAATGTTACAATATGTATGTATGTTGTGTATACAGAGAGTAGGCTCAGGATCTAGTTAATAATGTCCCATTTATCTCCTCTTATTGTACCATGTGGCTTAGCTTATCTATCACCAGAGATGACCCAGGTCTTTCACAATTATGGAAATGCCCCTTTTGCAAGCCCCATTAAAAAAAACATAAGCAAAGTTCTTTTCACCCATCACCATGATAGCATCCATTAAAGCTCACCAAATGGAGTTTCTTGTTCAAGGACCTTCAATTTATGCAATACAATAATTTAATCATAGCTAGGAGCAGGAAAGATACTCAACCCTGTCTAAGCTCCAACTGAAAATTTGACTTGAGTGTACATAATTCTGTTTTTCTTGCTCCCTGAAGCAGAATAGAGCAGCAGAAGATGAATGGGAAGGTAAATACAGTATGTGTAAAATAGTGTAAGCACTAAGGCCCCTTTCACACTGGGGCAGTTTGCAAGTGTTATTGCGCTAAAAATAGCGCCTACAAACCGCCCCTAAACAGCCTCCGCCGAGGGCTTTCACACTGAAGCGGTGCACTGGCAGGAGAAGAAAAAATCTCCTGCGAGCCGCATCTTTGGAGCGGTGAATTGGGATGAGCCGAACACCCCACGGTTCGGTTCGCACCAGAACCTGCGAACGGACCAAAAGTTCGCACGAACGTTAGAACCCCATTGACGTCTATGGGACTCGAACGTTCGAAATCAAAAGTGCTCATTTTAAAGGCTAATTTGCACGGTATTGTCCTATAAAGGGTTTGGGGACCCGGGTCCTACCCCAGGGGACATGTATCAATGCAAAAAAAACTTTTAAAAACGGCCGTTTTTTCGGGAGCAGTGATTTTAATGATGCTTAAAGTAAAAAAAAAAAAGTGAAATATTCCTTTATATATCGTACCTGGGGGGTGTCTATAGTATGCCTGTAAAGTGACGCGTGTTTCCCGTGTTTAGAACAGTCCCTGCACCAAATGTCATTTTTAAAGGAAAAAATCTAATTTAAAACTGCTTGCGGGTTTAATGTAATGTCGGGTCATGGCAATATGGATGAAAATCAGTGAGACAAACGGCATGGGTACCCCCCAGTCCATTACCAGGCCCTTTGGGTCTTGTATGGATATTAAGGGGAACCCCGCACCCAAATTAAAATAAGGAAAGGTGTGGGGCCACCAGGCCCTATATACTCTGAACAGCAGTATACAGGCGGTGCAAACAAGACAGGGACTGTAGGTTTGTTGTTAAGTAGAATCTCTTTGTAATTTTGAACGGGTACATTTTTAACGTGTTTAGCTCCAGCCAAAAAATCTTTTTTAAGCTTTTTGGAAAACATAGGGAAGGGTTATCACCCCTGTGACATTTGTTTTGCTGTCTTTCCTCCTCTTCAGAAGATTTCACTTCACTTTTTGTCCCAATGAAAAATGTTTTTTGAAAATTTGGGTTTTTTTGTGGAACAAGGATTGGAAAGCATCAGTGGAAAGGAGAATTTTTTTTCCCATATTAACTCTTACAGGAGAGAATTTCCCTTCCTAGGGGTAGATTTCATCTCACTTCCTGTTGTCTCCTTCCGTTTGCAAGTAGGAGTCGTTTGTAAGTTAGATGTTTGAAAGTAGGGTCCTGCCCTATATACTCAGCAGAAATTTGGGCCTTAGGTGTTGCTGTGGCCACAACACTGTAAGCCCTCGCAGGGCCCTGCTGTGAAATATTAGATCAAGAATTGTAATTACATGCCCCTGTTGAACAGGAGCTGAAAAATTAGGCCTTAGGCACTGGTGCTGGTGCCACAACACTGCAACCCCTTACAGACACTCTAGTTGGAACGCAGGAACGAGCCCTGCTGCAAAGTATTGCATCAAAAATTGTAATTACAGGTCCCTGTTAGACAGGAGCAGAAAAATTGGGCCTTGGGCACTGGTGCTGGTGCCACAACACTGCAACCCCTCACAGACACTCTAGTTGGAATGCAGGAACGAGCCCTGCTGCAAAGTATTGCATCAAAAATTGTAATTACACGCCCCTGTTAGACAGGGGCAGAAAAATTGGGCCTTAGGCACTGGTGCTGGTGCCACAACACTGCAACCCCTCACAGATACTCTAGTTGTAACGCAGAAACGAGCCCTGCTGCAAAGTATTGCATCAAAAATTGTAATTACATGCCCCTGCTAAACAGGGGCTGAAAAATTGTGCCTTAGGCACTGGTGGTGGCGCCCAGAACCAAAATTGTTCTTACAAGCTATCAGCGTGATGATTGAGGAGGAAGAGGATAATTTCTCAGGGATAGTCACTCAGCATCAGCATAGGCAGTCTTTGAAGGGATCTGAGATTTCAAAAAAAATTATTCGGTTACATCAGCATCAGGTGCTTGGTAGCTGGTGGTGATCCAAGACTGATTCATTTTTATGAAGGTCAGTCGATCGACCGAGTCGGTGGACAGACGCACCCTGTGATCGGTTACCACGCCTCCAGCAGCACTGAATGTGCGTTCCGAAAGAACGCTGGATGCAGGACAGACCAGTAGCTCAATTGCATACTGTGCAAGCTCTGGCCAGTGATCCATCCTCAAGACCCAGTAACCCAGAGGATTTTCGGTGGGAAAGGTGTCCAAGTTTGATCTTGCCCCTAGGTATTCCTGCACCATGTAAAACAGACGCTGGCGATGGTTGCTGGAACCGATCATACCTTGGGGCTGCGGACCAAAAAATTGTCTGAACGCATCGGTCAGACGGCCACCTTCTCCACTGCTCCTTCTTTGACTGACCGAAGCCTCAGTAACACGTTGTCCAGAAACAGGAGTTTGTAACCTCCCAGTCTCTGGGAACGCGTTGCACAGACCTTTCTGCACGGCCTCCCGAAGGTGTTTCATCCTCTGCTCCCTCTGCGATGGCAAGATAAGGTCCGCAACCTTACCCTTGTAACGTGGATCAAGGAGGGTTGCCAGCCAGTATTGGTCCTTCTCCTTGATACCATGAATACGAGGATCCTTACGCAGGCTTTGCAGGATCAGGGAGGCCATGCAGCGTAGGTTTGCTGAGGCATTCGGTCCGGAGTCCTCTGGGTCACTAAAGACGACATGGTCCGCAGCCACCTCCTCCCAGCCATGTACATGTGTTTCTTGGGACTGATCCCTTAAAGACTGCTGCTGATGCTGAGTGCCAGGCTCCACCTCCATACTGACACAATCTTCCTCCTCCTCCTCCTCCTCCTCCTCCGCCTCGTCCTCTTCCTGTGTGATCGGCGGGCACGCAGGAACACTGTCTGGATAAAGGGGGCCTTGAGAGCTAAGGAAGTCCTCCTCTTCCTGCCTCTGTTCTGCCTCAAGTGCCCTGTCCATTATTCCACGCAGCGTGTGCTCCAACAGGTGGACAAGGGGGACAGTGTCACTGATGCATGCACTGTCACTGCTCACATCCTCGTGGCCTCCTCAAATGGTGACAGGACAGTGCATGCATCCCTGATCATGGCCCACTGGCGTGGGGAAAAAAAACCAAGCTCCCCTGATCCTGTCCTGGTGCCATAGTCGCACAGGTACTCATTGATGGCCCTCTGCTGCATGTGCAGCCGCTGCAGCATGGCCAACGTTGAGTTCCACCTGGTGGGCATGTCACAGATTAGGCGGTTCTTGGGCAGGTTAAACTCCTTTTGGAGGTCCGTCAGCCGAGCACTGGCATTATATGACCGGCGGAAATGCACACAGACTTTCCTGGCCTGCCTCAGGACATCCTGTAAGCCCGGGTACCTGCCCAAGAACCGCTGCACCACCAAGTTAAGGACATGAGCCAAACAGGGCACATGGGTCATTTGTCCCTGTCGGAAGGCAGAGAAGAGGTTGGTGCCATTGTCGCAAACCACCATTCCTGCCTTAAGTTGGCGTGGCGTCAACCACCTCTGAACCTGCCCCTGCAGAGCTGACAAAACCTCTGCCCCAGTGTGGCTCCTGTCCCCCAAGCACACCAGCTCAAGCACCGCATGGCATCTTTTGGCCTGCGTACTTGCTTAGCCCCTTGAACGACTACGGAGCACCGCTGGTTCCGAGGAAGAGGCCATGGAGGAAGAAGAAGAGGAGGGGGTGGAGGAGAGAGGTGTGTCACAATCATTAGCATTTTGGAGGCGTGGTGGCGGAACAACCTCCAACACTACTGCACCTTGTCCTGCATCCTTCCCAGCTGCCAGCAGAGTCACCCAATGCGCCGTGAAACTTAGGTAACGTCCCTGTCCATGCCTGCTGGACCATGAGTCAGCGGTAATATGCACCTTACCGCTGACCGCCCTGTCCAGCGAGGCATGGACATTGCCTTCCACATGCCGGTAGAGAGCCGGAATCGCCTTCCGTGAGAAAAAGTGGCGTTTGGGTACCTGCCACTGAGGAACCGCACATTCCACAAACTCACGGAAGGGGGCAGAGTCTACCAACTGAAAAGGCAGCAGTTGAAGTGCCAGCAATTTTGCATAGCTAGCATTCAACCGCTGGGCATGTGGATGGCTGGGAGCAAACTTCTTTCGGCGGTGCAGCAGCTGGGGCAGGGAAATTTGCCTGGTACAATCTGACGTCGGTGTACCAAAAGCAGATTGCCCACAAGTACTTGGCTGTGACACACCTAATTCTACACCTTCATTCCTCTCAGTGCAGGTCTCAGAGAGGACTGAAGGTCTAGTGGGGTTGGAAATCTCAGCTGATGAGGAGCAAGGAGAGGTCCTCTTTGTTCTTTGGTGTGGGTCTTTTAGATGCGCTTGCCAATGAACTGCATGGCAGGTCAACATATGTCTGGTCAAGCATGTGGTACCCAAGCGGGAGATGTTTTGGCCACGTGAGATACGCTTGAGACATATGTTGCAAATAGCAGCGGTGCGATCTGATGCACTCGTCTCAAAAAAGGCCTCACCAAAGAACTTTTTGAATAACACGCAGAGACTGCAGCGCCCTGCACATGTGATGCAGTCAATGTGCTGCCCTTAGGCTGGCCCCTGGAGGGCATCCTGCCTCGTTGGTGATGTGCCGCCTCCTCCTCCTCCTCCTCCTCCTCTCTCCTATCAGGCACCCACGTTGAGTCAGTGACCTCATCATCCCCTCCCTCCTCATCACTGGAGCAAACCCGGCAGTATGCTGCAGCAGGGGGAGCATGACTGCCAGATTGCTGTCCTTCTTGGGCACCCCCTCTGTCCGTGCTCATGTTACTGCCTTCATCGAGCTCAGTATCATCATCAGAGCCTTCCAAACGCTGGGCATCCTCCTGGAGCATGTACCCAACACTGTGGTCAAACAGTTCGAGGGACTCCTCAGGAGGACATGGTGGAGCTAGGGAAGGAGTCACTGATGACATTGAGCCGAGGGAAGAGGCCATTGCTTTGCCAGACAAAGCACCCTGAAAGAGGATGAGGAGGATGAGGACGGCTTGGTCATCCACTCGACCAAGTCTTCCGCATGTTGCGGCTCAAAATGGCCAGCTGCCGAAGGCCAAGCGTGTCCCATGGCCACGTGCTGATGAGGATGCACCGTCTCCACGACCAGCACTAGACACAGAGCCTGCTTGCCCTCTCTTATTGGCTTGTGACTGTCTGCCTCTCCTTCTTGGCCTCCCAGACATACTAATGGCCTGTAGCTGCACTAAGCTGGGATATATATATATATATATATATATATATATATATATATATATATATATACTGCAGCTAGCAAAATCAACTACCTGCCTGTAGTATGAGAACACCACCAACCTTCTACAGGTAGCTTTAGCTGAACACTGTGAGGTGGACGCACCCCACTAACTAGTAGGTTTAGCTGAACACTGTGAGCAGGACGCACTGCACTAACTGTAAATAGTCTAGCTGCCTGACCGTGGTACTAATAGGATCAAAAGAACACCAGTAATTTTCTTTAGGTAGCTGTAAATACTTTAACAAGGCAAGCCTGCCTGTCAGTAGGAAGATAACAGGAACGGATCTAGCTGAACACTGAGCAGGACGCACTGCACTAAATGTAAATAGTCTAGCTGCCTGACCGTGGTACTAATAGGATCAAAAGAACACCAGTAATTTTCTTCAGGTAGCTGTAAATACTGTAACAAGACAAGCCTGCCTGTCAGTAGGAAGATAACGGGAACGGATCTAGCTGAACACTGTGAGCAGGACGCACTGCACTAAATGTAAATAGTCTAGCTGCCTGACCGTGGTACTAATAGGATCAAAAGAACACCAGTAATTTTCTTCAGGTAGCTTTATATACTGTAACAAGACAAGCCTGCCTGTCAGTAGGAAGATAACAGGAACGGATCTAGCTGAACACTGTGAGCAGGACGCACTGTACTAAATGTAAATAGTCTAGCTGCCTGACCGTGGTACTAATAGGATCAAAAGAACACCAGTAATTTTCTTTAGGTAGCTGTAAATACTGTAACAAGACAAGCCTGCCTGTCAGTAGGAAGATAACAGGAACGGATCTAGCTGAACACTGTGAGCAGGACGCACTGCACTAAATGTAAATAGTCTAGAAGATAACAGGAACGGATCCAGCTGAACACTGTGAGCAGGACGCACTGCACTAAATGTAAATAGTCTAGAATTTAACAGGAATGGATCTAGCTGAACACTGTGAGCAGGATGCACTGCACTAAATGTAAATAGTCTAGAAGATAACAGGAACGGATCTAGCTGAACACTGTGAGCAGGACGCACTGCACTAAATGTAAATAGTCTAGAAGATAACAGGAACGGATCTAGCTGAACACTGTGAGCAGGACGCACTGTACTAAATGTAAATAGTCTAGCTGCCTGACCGTGGTACTAATAGGATCAAAAGAACACCAGTAATTTTCTTTAGGTAGCTGTAAATACTGTAACAAGACAAGCCTGCCTGTCAGTAGGAAGATAACAGGAACGGATCTAGCTGAACACTGTGAGCAGGACGCACTGCACTAAATGTTAATAGTCTAGCTGCCTGACCGTGGTACTAATAGGATCAAAAGAACACCAGTAATTTTCTTTAAGTAGCTGTTAATACTGTAACAAGACAAGCCTGCCTGTCAGTAGGAAGATAACAGGAACGGATCTAGCTGAACACTGTGAGCAGGACGCACTGCACTAAATGTAAATAGTCTAGAAGATAACAGGAACGGATCTAGCTGAACACTGTGAGCAGGACGCACTGCACTAAATGTAAATAGTCTAGAAGATAACAGGAACGGATCTAGCTGAACACTGTGAGCAGGACGCACTGCACTAAATGTAAATAGTCTAGAATTTAACAGGAATGGATCTAGCTGAACACTGTGAGCAGGACGCACTGCACTAAATGTAAATAGTCTAGAAGATAACAGGAACGGATCTAGCTGAACACTGTGAGCAGGACACACTGCACTAAATGTAAATAGTCTAGCTGCCTGACCGTGGTACTAATAGGATCAAAAGAACACCAGTAATTTTCTTTAAGTAGCTGTTAATACTGTAACAAGACAAGCCTGCCTGTCAGTAGGAAGATAACAGGAACGGATCTAGCTGAACACTGTGAGCAGGATGCACTGCACTAAATGTAAATAGTCTAGAAGATAACAGGAACGGATCTAGCTGAACACTGTGAGCAGGACGCACTGCACTAAATGTAAATAGTCTAGAAGATAACAGGAACGGATCTAGCTGAACACTGTGAGCAGGACGCACTGCACTAAATGTAAATAGTCTAGAATTTAACAGGAATGGATCTAGCTGAACACTGTGAGCAGGACGCACTGCACTAAATGTAAATAGTCTAGAAGATAACAGGAACGGATCTAGCTGAACACTGTGAGCAGGACACACTGCACTAAATGTAAATAGTCTAGCTGCCTGACCGTGGTACTAATAGGATCAAAAGAACACCAGTAATTTTCTTTAGGTAGCTGTTAATACTGTAACAAGACAAGCCTGCCTGTCAGTAGGAAGATAACAGGAACGGATCTAGCTGAACACTGTGAGCAGGACGCACTGCACTAAATGTAAATAGTCTAGAAGATAACAGGAACGGATCTAGCTAAACACTGTGAGCAGGACGCACTTTACTAAATGTAAATAGTCTAGCTGCCTGACCGTGGTACTAATAGGATCAAAAGAACACCAGTAATTTTCTTTAGGTAGCTGTTAATACTGTAACAAGACAAGCCTGCCTGTCAGTAGGAAGATAACAGGAACGGATCTAGCTGAACACTGTAAGCAGGACGCACTGCACTAAATGTAAATAGTCTAGAAGATAACAGGAACGGATCTAGCTGAACACTGTGAGCAGGACGCACTGCACTAAATGTAAATAGTCTAGAATTTAACAGGAACGGATCTAGCTGAACACTGTGAGCAGGACGCACTGCACTAAATGTAAATAGTCTAGAATTTAACAGGAACGGATCTAGCTGAACACTGTGAGCAGGACGCACTGCACTAAATGTAAATAGTCTAGAAGATAACAGGAACGGATCTAGCTGAACACTGTGAGCAGGACGCACTGCACTAAAGGTAAATAGTCTAGAAGATAACAGGAACGGATCTAGCTGAACACTGTGAGCAGGACGCACTGCACTAAATGTAAATAGTCTAGAAGATAACAGGAACGGATCTAGCTAAACTGAGTACAGTGTATATATATATGCAACACCTGGGATGCATATATATACACAATACACTGTAAGTGCAGCTAACTGACTGACTGTTCTGCCTAATCTATCTAACTCAAATCAAACACTGTCTCTCTGTCTATCTCTTTCAACGCCGGAACACACACTACACAGGGCCGCCGTGCAGGCGGCCTTATATAGTGTGGGGCGTGTACTAAATCCCCTGAGCCATAATTGGCCAAAGCCTCCTTGGCTTTGGCCAATTACGGCTCTCTGTTCAGGCGGCGCTGTGATTGGCCAAGCATGCGGGTCATAGTGCATGCTTGGCCAATCATCAGCAAGCAATGCACTGCGATGCCGCAGTGAATTATGGGCCGTGATGCGCCATTTGGCGCGAACGGCCCATATCGTTCGCAATTTGGCGAACGACCGAACAGCCGATGTTCGAGTCGAACATGGGTTCGACTCGAACACGAAGCTCATCCCTAGCGGTGAAGGAGCGGTGTATTCACCGCTCCTAAACCGCTCCTTCCCATTGAAATCAATGGGACAGCGAGGCTATACCGCGGCTATAGCCGTGCTATATGAGGGGTTTTAACCCTTTTTCGGCCGCCAGCGGGGGGTTAAAACCGCACAGCTAGCGGCCGAATACCGCGGTAAAACAGCGCTAAAAATAGCGCTGTTTTACCGCCGACGCCCCCTACTGCCCCAGTCTGAAAGGGGCTTAACTGAATAACATAATTTTTAAAACATTGTATAATAAACAAATATAATTTTTTGAATTATATACTTTTTTCACCTTTTTTTAAGGTTTATTAGCTCTCAATGTTACTGATCTCCTACATCCTCTATATAGCCATTTCTATATTTATGCACTTCAGGGTGGCATTTTTTTAGCGTAGAAGCCCTAGTACTGGAGTCACAAAGCAGGAGAACAATTAGGAAAAAGGGACAACACACTTTCACCCAATAAACTCAAAGTGACTGAACAAGATCCTTCATAGCAAGATCACCAGGTATTATTTTAATTAAAGCTAGATTTTAAAGTTTGAAAATTACTTTTGTAATTGAATTACCATGTTACAGAATATATATGATTTTAATGATTGCATTGATTTACATCATATATTTTTAAATCTTTGGATTGTAAAATGAAAAGGAATGTATCAGACAGAGACATTAAAATTGACTGGAAACACTTTTCCTTGAATATTTTTTTTTATGGCAAAAAACCTGTTTCTGGCATGGGACAGGTTAAGACATTATAAGTTCCCAGTCTTCGAACATAAAATTCAAATTAAGTGAACAAAAAACAGACTTCCGCAAAGAAAAGGAAGAACAGTAGTGATCTTAAATTCTGCCTATTGAACTTCTGTTCCAGATGTATTTTTGCCTTAAGAAGGTTTCACCATCTGTTGTTGTCTGAAGTCTGTAATTACCATGTGAATTTGGGTGGCATTTCTTAAAAAGTCTTTATTCCCAGGAAACACACAATCCGATTACCTAAAATATTCTTTGTTTAACTTAAGAGAATACACATCTTATATGCTATTAAAGTTGCATTAGAACATGCAATTGTTTGTGGTTGGATTGATCTGTCATGAACCAATAATGCAAGGAGCTTGTAATCAAAAATTGTGTTACATTACACAACAGACTGAGAGTGATCAAAGTTCTGATGCTAAATGACCATTAGTAAAAACAAGCAAAAATAAAAACACTTTATAACAATGGTGGTAGTAAATACATAGGAAAACTGATCATAAGATCAGACTACATGTACACACAGTAAATACTGTATATATATATATATATACTTTATTACCAAAAGTATTGGGACGCCTGCCTTTTCATGCGCATGAACTTTAACCACTTGCCGCCCACCGTGGCTCTCGTTCTGGGTAGACATCATCTGACGGCTTCCCAGAACGGTCGCTCATGCGCTCCAGTGGGGGCACACAGCATGCTGATCATGGCCACGCCATCTTGCTAGGACACGGCGCAACCCCGATCTCTGTAAAGAGCTGCGGCCGCATCTCTTTAACCATGTGATCAGCTGTGTCAAATCACAGCCAGTCACATGTAAGCATGAAGATGCCGGTAATCGCGCTCCTCGCCTCACACTGATAGAGTGTGAGGAGAAGAGAGCCGATCAGCGGGTGAACGGGTGAACACCACCCTAGCTTTTAGAGATACGCTGACATTATCTGGAATAAGGAATCCCTGTTTAAGTGGAGATTAACCCTTGTGGTTTTTTTCACCTTAATGCATCCTATGCATTATGCATTAAGGTGAAAGTACTTCTGTCACTGAGCAGCCCCCCAGCCCCCACTGTTTTACTCACCTGAACCTATTCGTTCCCATGCCAGAGACACGCACACCCTCTCTGGCCGGTGTCTCAGCTCTTGATTGGATAGGTTGATAGCAGCGCAGCCAATGGCTCCCGCTGCTGTCAATCAAATCCAATGATGCGGGCGCTGGGGGGTGGGGCTGAGTCCAGCTTTTTGTGTCTATGGACGTAAAAGCTGGACTCGGAAGCAGGCCCGCACGGTAACACCCAGGGGGAGCGTTTCTCCTAGGTGGTTTCCCATTGTGGGGAGGAGCCACAAGCGCCGCTGAGGGACCCCAGAAGAGGAGGATTGGGGCCACTCTGTGCAAAACAAACTGCACAGTGGAGGTAAGTATGACATGATTGTTATTTTTTTTTTAACACAAGGGTTTAGTAACCCTTTAAGCCATGAAGATTAACCCTCTCCTCCCCTGCTCCTTGGTTTCTGTTTATGCCTCCCTGCAGCTTTAGATGATTTGACTCTTTTCCCTAACACTTCTTGTTTTTGACTGCTTGTTCTGTTGAAAAACAACAGGCTTACTGGCCAGATCACCAGGTGAAAATAAAAGAAAGGGACCAGCACCACATTACCTCAGGTATTTATACAATGTGAGTGGAGATTACTGGAGTATCTTGGAAACTTAGTTACCTTATTACCAAATGGCATGCACCGTTTAAGTTTATATGAATACACCTATATGATTTTTGAACAGAAGAAGGTGGTTGGCATATGTCATGTAGGAAGACTGGATTTGTTTTAACTACTTTTATGAACTCACTTTATGCATTTGCACTTTATCATTGGACACCATTATTGATTAAATAACTTATTTTGGCTTATTGATTCACTTGATTTACTGTTTTGATCATATGTTCACAATTGTGAGTCTGCGCTACCCCATTTCACATTTTCATTACTATATAGAACACAATAGGGACAGCAGCAACCATTCACACAGAACACACTTGTGATTAATTGATTTCTACACACAGTTAGTTTCATCCACAAGTGCAGAGGTTCACACCTCTCATTTACCTTCCCCACTTAACACTCCATGTCAACAGATACAATCATTACTTCCCTCACTAAACCCTGCCACAATAGATGAGGTTGCTAAACTTTTTTCCAATGTCCACCTAACCACCCATCCTCTGGACCCTGTTCCCTCGCAAATGCTGCAGTCATCCTCTGGCTCTATCCTTAACTCTCTAACTCACATCTTCATCCTCACTTCTGGCATCTTCCCCAACTATCTAAAACATGCACTAGTCACCCCCATACCTAAAAAGCCCTCATTTGACCCCACCAATCTCAACAACCTATGCCCCATCTCCTTGCTCCCATTTTTATCCAAACTCCTTACTCTCCACAGAAACTGCTCTCCTAAAACTCACAAACGATCTGCTAATGGCTAAAACCAATAGACACTATTCTGTACTCCTGGACCTCTCTGTTGCCTTTAACCATACCCTCCTCAAAAAACTCCATGCCTGTACTCATCGCAGGTTCTCATCCTACTTATCCAACCACACTTTTAGTATTACTTACAATTCTACGTCCTCCTCTCCTCTTCTTTTCTCTGTCAGGGTCCCCCAAGGTTTTGTTCTTGGACCTCCCATATTCTAAATCTACACCTCCTTGCTGGGTCAGTTGATAACCTCCCATGGCTTCCAATACAATTTCTATGCTGACAACATCCCTCTGCCCTTCAGCTCACTTCTTCAGTTCCCTCACACATCACTAATTTACTAACAGACATATCAGCCTGGATGTCACACCACTTCCTCAAACTTAATCTATCCAAAACCGAGCTCAACATATTTCCTTCCCCACGTGCTTCTTCTCCGGATTTCTCTGTCAAGATCGATGGCACAACTATCAACTCGTCCCCACATGTCAAAGCTGTAGGTGTAATCTTGGACTCTGAACTGTTCTTTCGGACCCACATCCAATCCCTGTCCAAAGCTTGCTGTCTCAACCTACACAGCATCTCCAAAATATGACCCTTCCTAACCAATGACACCACAAAGTTCCTAGTTCCCTCCCTAGTAATCTCTCTCCTCAACTACTGCACCTCCCTCCTCATTGGATTACCCTTACATAATTCTATCCCCTCTTCAGTCCATCATGAATGCTGCTGCCAGGTTCATCTACCTTACCAACCATTTAGTGTCTGCTACTCCTATCTGCCAATCCCTCCACTGGCTTCCACTCACACAACAGATTAAATTCAAAATTCAAAATCTAATCGTTCTCTTTGTTCCTCCCAAGACTCCCTACTCTCTAGCTCCCTCGTCATCTTGTACTGTGCTCTCTTCCAGGACTTTTCCTGAGCCTCTCCCATTCTATTGAGCTCCCTACCCTAATCTTTTAGATGATCGCTGAAAGCACTTCTTTTCAGAGAAGCCTATTCTGCCCCACCTAACAACTATACTTTTATTTTCTCTTTCAGCTCATCCCCTACAGTCATTACCTTTTGTATCACTTGACCCTCCCTCTTAGATTGTAAGTTCTAATGAGCATGGCCCTCTTATTCCTCTATATTGAATTGTATTGTAACTGTACTGGTCTGCCCTCATGTTGTAAAGTGCTGTGCAAAATCCTGTATTATAATAATAATTATATTAATAATAATAACTGAAAACTGATGTGAACTTATGGAATCGGAATCAGTAATCAGATTCAGATAGCAAAAAACATGACTGAGCTGTTTACATCTGTGTATAAGGACCCTTAACCTGCATATACAGGAGCATTTATCCACAGTGTGAATCCCAGTGAACCTGCTGATTCCTGTGGCTGGGATTTACAGAGAACTTTAGCCCCTGAGAAAGTCCACTGCAATGACAAGCTGTTAGCGCCTAAATCTATTTGTGACTGTTCGCACAGCCAGCGATTACCTGTGGTGACCCTGGCTAAGTGTACTTTGTGTGTGTTCAGTCATGATTACTGCAGGAAATCCCTGGCTGAGTGAACAATCACAAATAACTGCAGAAATCAGGAATCAGTAGATTCTTGCTGTTGGGATTTGCATTTTAGCTAAATGCCCATGTGAATGCAGCCTTAGGATCCTTTCAGATAGGCGTACTCTGCTCCATTCAGGCAACGATCTGTAAGTAGATTTCCTGCTGAATTGTAGCTGAACATGACAGCTATCAGTTTTGTTATATCTGTACCAGTTCAGTTTTTGTCCACATTTTGTCAGCAGCTGGACAGGGCTGAACACTATAAAGAGCAGTAACTGCATTTATGGCCCTGTCCATTCAGGGATAAAGCCCTGGTGGTATTTTTTTTTGGGGGGTGTGGGGGTAAGGTGGCGGGTGGATTGTGTGCGGGTCAGTCGCCAGCCCCACGCTTACCCCATCTAGGTCATGGGCAGCACTTCCTCCGGGCAGCGGGCAGCAGCTTCACGCTGCGTCACCTCCTCCTGGGCTTCCCGGCGGCTTCCCCTGTATCTCCCCCCTCCTCGTCCTTAGTGGCTAATAGGATTGCTTCTCCTCTCAGCCAATCAGGTGATGGGTCTCCGGATCAGCTTCCTGAGTGACCGAGAGGAGAATCAGGAAGACAATAGCGAATTTATCGTACATCACCGTACACAGAGCCACAGTAAAAACTGTATGGGTTATATGGCTCCTTCAGGTGATGGACACTGGAACACCCTAAATAGGAAGTTCAATTCCCCATATAACCCCTCCCCTTACCGGGAGTACCTGTTTTTTCGCCAGTGTCTTAGGTGTTGGTCACAAGTAAAGATGTGCTGTGCTGAGCTCCGCTGGAATATTCCTTACTGGGGCAAGCCATGCAACCGGATCCATTCAAATTGTCTTTTCAGGCTGAATTGAATGGTACCCAGGCCTCGTGTCCGAAGAAACAAGGTTTTACCTGTAACGCTTATCTTTTTAGAGAGCTGGACCCTGGGATCAAGTATTTGTTTTTTTCAGCCATATTCCTGGCGGGGTGCTTTTTACAGGCCAAGGGCTGTGGATTCCCCAATAAAAAAGGGACCCCAGTCCCTGAAAGTTTTTTAATGGAGCCCACTCTGAGAGGTGAAGATTGGGTCTGTTACCACAGAACCCTGCAGCTGGATAAGGTAGGGAGATTCCTAAGGAATTTTTCTAATTCTTGTGGGTTTTCTCCTTTGAAGTAAATGTTGCTATACCTATAGTCACCACCGGGGCTGTCAAGAGCATGTACCTGTTCCATGCTTGTCAGTCTCGCCCCTGTGTCTCAAGCTGCACGCTACCTCTGGCCCAGGCTCCAGGTAAAGTTGTGGGAAAGGGGGGTTTTCTTCTCCTAGGAATGTCCCCCCACCTGGATAGCTTTCCTCCAGGCAGAGGAAGCATTGCATTAAACAGCAGTGTGCCGCGCTACTCCCGCCTCCATTGCGGCGGTTCCCTTCGCCAGCTCTCCTCTCCTCCACCCCAGTCCTCCCTCATGCGGTCCATCAGAGCCTGCTCGCGCGGGAAAATGCTCTATTTTAAAATAGATCAGGGAGGGGGGCGTGATGGGTGGTCAGCGGCGTTGGTGCAATTTAGCGTCCACAACGTGGGCTGCATAGCTATAAAATGCGCCTTTTTCAGGTGCATACAGCTAGGAGGGACACAGAGCGGATGGGTGGCATGTGAGTGGGTGACACAGGCATTCCCAGGCACATTTACTTTAAGCATCAGGCTAAGCTTAATAGCAGCTGCAGTTTCTGGACTATTTCTCAGCAGTGGGTGCATTTTTTTGGTGATACCTCTGAGTTTGTGCTCAGCACTATGACCTGAGGAAGTGGTTCAAATGCCACAAAGACCAAGGACACAAAAGGGTCGCGCTCAGGTCCTAAGGACTCTCCCTCTGCAACACCATCCTGATCTAAGGAGGCTGGTCAGAGTGAGACATCAGGGGCTGCAATTGCTTTCGACACTTCAGCCCCTGTCTGTATAACTGAGCAGATTTTCTCCTCAGTTATGAGTGGTTTAGAGGAAAGTTAAGTGGCTTTAATCACGTCTTCACAGAGTGGAAGAAAACGCATTAGGTCCCCTTCTACCACCCAGGATCCCCAACCGAAGGAACTGTGGGAGGGGGAAGATGAATCCCCCTCAGGGGACCGTGAACAGGCTTATGATTCCTCATACGAGGAATCAAGTGGGGAAGGACCTTTTTCAGCTTCACATGCTGAGAAGTTGCTGGTGCATTCTCTTACTGAAATGGTCTGCTCCACATTTAAGCTACCCTTAACAGAGTCAGTTGAAGAGCGCACTTAATGTTTGGGTTCACTAAAGCCTCCTCTCTTTCTAGTGTTAGACCGACTTTTGTCACAAAAGGTCATCATGGTGGTTCCTGTGGAAGAGCAGGGGTCAGGGTTTTATTCAAACCTTTTTACGGTACCAAAACCAAATTAGGATGTCAGGCCCATTCTAGATCTCAAAGATCTAAACCGGTTCCTGATTCGCTCTTTTCACATGGAATCAATCCGATCAGTAGTCTCCATCCTACAAGGGGGAGAGCTTCTGGCATCAATCGACATCAAGGATGCATACCTGCATGTACCTATTTTCCCTGCTCACCAGAAGTATCAGTTTGGAGTCTTGCCTTTTGGTCTAGGTACTGCACCTCGGGTGTTTACAAACCTTCTGGCCCTTCACCTGGCCAGATTAAGGACTCAAGGTATAACAATAATAACATACCTGGATGACCTGCTCTTAATAGACTGGTCGGTAGTCCGCTTGGACCAAAGCATGGTCACCACAGTTAACTACCTGGAATACCTAGGTTGGGTCATCAACCTAGAGAAATCTTCTTTAAATCCAGTAAGAAGATTGGAGTACTTGGGTCTGGTCATAGATACAGCCCAAAAGAAAGTGTTTTTACCCCAGGCAAAAATCAACGCCATAAAGGAGCTGGTCCAAGGGGTCAGGGCAAAGAAGGGTCCTTCCATTCACCTTTGTATGATGTTGTTGGGGAAGATGGTGGCTTCATTCGAAGCAGTTCCCTATGCTCAGTTTCATTCGAGACTGCTGCAAAACAGTATCCTATCAGCCTGGAACAAGAAGATTCAGGCACTAGATTTTCCAATGCGCTTGTCACCAAAAGTGCGCCAGAGCCTCACTTGGTGGAGGATATCCGAGAATCTGCAGAAGGGGAAATCCTTCTTACCGGTTACCTGTTAGGTGGTAACAACATATGCCAGCCTTTCAGGTTGGGGAGCAGTCCTGGAAGAAGCGTCAGTCCAAGGGAAATGGTCCAGAACTGAAAGGACCTTGCCCATTAACATTCTAGAAATTCGGGCAGCGTGTCTAGCCCTAAGGGCCTGGACATTCAGGTTGCAAAATTCTCCTGTCAGGATTCAACCCGACAATGCCACAGCAGTGGCTTATATCAATCACCAAGGGGACACCAGAAGTCAGGCAGCCCAGGGAGAGGTAAACCATATCCTAACGTGGGCAGAAAATCATGTGTCATGCATTTCGGCAATCTTCATTCCAGGGGTAGAGAATTGGCAGGCAGACTACTTAAGTCACCAGCAGTTGTTCCCGGGGGAATGGTCCCCGACATCTTCCTGGCTATATGCCTAAGGTGGGGGATCCTGGATGTAGATCTGTTTGCATCTAGGTTCAACAACAAAGTCAACAACTTTGTGTCATGAACAAGGGATCCACTCGCATGTGAAACAGATGCGTTGGTGACCCCTTGGGATCAGTTCTCACTGATTTATGCATTCCCTCATATTCTGCTGCTACATCGACTTTATCGCAGGATCAAGAGGGAAAGGAAGTCGGTAGTGCTTATGGCCCCAGCGTGGACCAGAAGATCTTGGTATGCAGAAATAGTAAAGATGGTGGTAGGGGCCCCATGGCCCCTACCACCACGTCCAGACCTGCTATCGCAGGGACCAGTGTTCCATCCTACTTTACAAACTCAAAATTTAAGGGTTTGGCTGTTGAAACCCACATTCTAAGGAATTGTGGGTTTTCAGATTCAGTGATACCTTCCTTGATTAATGCAAGGAAGCCAGCTTCCAGAGTCATTTATTATAGAGTCTGGAAGGCATATGTTTCTTGGTGTGAATCCAGGGGTTGGCATCCTAGGAAGTATGTCATAGGTAGAATTCTTGCCTTTCTGTAAATGGGGCTAGAAATGAAACTGGCCTTGAGTACTATGAAGGGCCAGGTCTCGGCCTTATCAGTATTGTTTCAGCGTCCGCTTGCTTTGCATTCTTTGATCCGAAGATTTATACAGGGGGTAACGTGGCTTAATCCACCGGTTAGGGCACCCCTGAACCCTTGGGACTTGAATTAAATTCTGCATTACAGAAAAAGCCTTTTGAGCTGATACGACATATTCCTTTGGTCCTTTTGACAAGGAAGCTAGTTTTTCTGGTAGCCATTTCTTCTGCAAGAACGGTATCAGAGTTGGCGGCTCTTTCTTGTAAAGAGCCATATTTAATCATATACAAGGATAGAGTAGTACTGCGTCCTCATCCTAGCTTTCTGCCAAAGGTGGTTTCAGGTTTTCACCTAAACCAGGATATTGTTTTACCTTCATTTTTTCCAGAACCCTGTTCTAAGGAAGAAAAGTCACTACACTCTTTGGAAGTAGTTTGAACAGTCAAGATCTATTTGAAGGCGACTGCTTAGATTCGAAAAACAGATGTTTTGTTAGTGTTGCCTAAAGGTCCTAGGAAAGGACAGGCAGAATCGAAATCCACTATTGCCAAATGGATTTGGCAGGTAATTATTCAAGATTATGGCTTGAAGAAAAAGGTTCCACCTTTTCAGCTGAAAGCGCACTCCACCAGGCTCTTAGTGCTTCGTCCATACATTCACCAGATTCTATTAGGTGGATGTAAGAAGGCATGAGGATATTGCCTTTGGGCGCAGTGTGCTGCAAGCAGCAGTATAGGTCCTCAGGTCTGATTGCACCCTACTTTTGTTTGTGTCCCCTCCCCTCAGGTGGCATTGCTCTGGGACATCCCATACAGTTATTACTGTGGCCCTGTGTCCCGTGATGTACGATAAAGAAAGGATTTTTATAACCGCTTACCTGTAAAATCCTTTTCTTGGAGTACATCACGGGACACAGAGGTCCCTCCCCTCTTTCTGGTTACACGTGTATTGCTTTGCTACAAAACTGAGGTACTCCCGGTAAGGGGAGGGGTTATATGGGAAATTGAACTTACTGTTTAGGGTGTGCCAGTGTTCATCACCTGAAGGTGCCATATAACCCATACAGTTATTACTGTGGCTCTGTGTCCCATGATCTACTCAAGAAAAGGATTTTACAGGTAAGCTGTTATAAAAATCCTATTATTGTCACACAACTGGGTGGACTCAATCATGTGCTTCAAAAAAACAAAAACAAAAAAAAACATTTTAATCCATGTGTCCAGCACGCTGCATGTAGATTAGGGGCCACGCGCATGGATTAGGGGGCAGCCACTGCAGAATACCTATGTTCCTGGACCTTATTCCCTGAATATACAAGGCTGTAAACATGGGTACTACTCCAGCCACAGACTGCCATAGACTTTAGAAGGCAGCCTGCAGTGGGAATGAACACTACACCTGTCCCTCTCAGTTGCACTAAAATGCCAGTTCTCCTAGATGGCCCCATGTGCCTAAAGGATAGATATCAGAGTGTGGCTGAACACAGGGTTCATTTTTTGCTGATGAAACAAAGGTGTGCAATAGGGTTGATAGTCCTGGAAATGTCTGTAACATGGGATATGATTTGGTATTGCTGGACAATTGTTAAACGCCATGGAAACTGTAATTTAAAGTGGACCTTCAGTCATTTTTTCATCTTTCCATCTTGTAAACTTTCTGTCCTTGTTGTTTTAACGTTGGATAGTAAAAAAAAATTCTGCCAGTAAATACCTTTTCCTGAAAGACTCAATGGCATCATACGTGTGGGTTTTTTGTCCTCCTCCTAAGGACCAGTTTGGTTATTCGTCTACCTGAAGTTTTTCTCTCTGCAATCAGGACCGGCCAGCAGTGAGCACTGGAAAGACAGATCGTGATATTCTGATAAGCCCCGGCTATTAGCAGGGTATGGAGCGAGCTAAACGGAAGATACTCTGATAAGCCTTGGCTGTTAGCAGGGTATGGAGTGGGCAAGCAAAGGCGGCTCTGGAAGAGCTAAAGCCTGGCCATTGGCAGGCAAGCAGCGCAATGGCCAGATAGCCCAGCTATTGGCGGGTGGCCCTATCTGCCCCAAGCCCGGGGTTATCAACCTACCTGGCCCGGTCTGATCATGGAAGCAGGACTGAAGTTGCCATGTGCATTGGTGTATACTTTTATATTATATATTCCAGGGCAGCAGTTTGTGTGTTTCTGTTTGTCTGTGTCTTCTCTGGCTCTAGTGTCATCCAGTATTTTCCAAGCAGCTGCTTTCTCTTTTCCGGCTGGGCGTCCCTGGGTTGCACCTGCCCAGGGGCCCAGTGCATGGGCGCTGCAGATGGTGGTGGCATCATTCCAGTGGAGAAATTCAATCAGTGATCAGTACTGTTAATGTAGGGATTTTTCTGTAAGCAGCTTGCAGCAGTTTCACAAAGTGGTGTGTGAAACCATCACAGCCTCTGCATTAACACTATGGTATGCTGCCTGTGTGTTTCTGCTATGATTTGATCTCCTGTTCAGGTTTTTCTGTCTGTGCAGTTCACACTGTAGATGTATCACTCTCCCCCGTGTGGCCAGCCCTGATGTAGCAGGTATGAGTGGGCAGGTTTAACCCTCTTTTTTCCTTGCTGACATGGGTAAACTTTTTGAGATCTTTTACTATTTCCTTTCTATCCTATTTTGCTTTTGTGAGTCTTTCTAGGTCAGGTTGACAATACACGGTAAAAGATGACATCATTAGGTCACATTATTTTTATTCAGATGTATTTGTCATAGGTCACCTTCAAGGTCCAGCCTTCATAGCAGAAGCTCTGAATCCTCCTCTACGCATACCAATATGTCAGCTGCTCCAAGAAGGGAGCCTGCTGGAGATGCGGGTCTCCGGTCCCAGAGGGCAAGTCTCTGTGTGAGCCATGCTAAGCCCAGGTGGTGGTGTTTTCCAGCAAATAGAATCCCTGGTAAGGGACATGGTACAAGAATCCCTTAAAGAGTGGGATACAAGCCACACACAAAGTCCAACAGTCATTGCGGCATGTTCTCCCACTAGGATGACCAGGAAGAACTAGAACTGTCCCAACCAATGTAGAGTCTCCTGCAAAGCAAGAGGAAGTTCCATAAGCACCTTTGGGCTCCATTTCCACTAGTGTGACTTGTCATGCAACTTTGGACACATGGGGTCAAATGGCGGGTCACAGCCTATTAAATTCAATGGCACCTGTTCCAATCTATGTAACTTAGAATTGCAGCAACTTTGAGGGTTTCCTGCGCTACTTTGATGCGACTTTTGAAGCAACTTTGATCCAGAGACTGTAAAGTCGGATCAGGGTCGCAATCTGAATCACAAATTTGGAGACATAGCCGTACAGAGAGTGTTCTAAATTCTCATTCTTAACAGAACAAGGGAACATAATTTTGGATTAGTGGAGCAATGTCACAAGACATCCCTTCCTTCTGAGCAAGATGGCAAAGCTCTATCCATTTAGAGATAAGGATGTGAAGCATCTAAAGGCTGCCTCTCTAAATGGATGAGGCCTTGATGAGGCGAGCAAGCATGTCGATCTTCCTTTGAAGTTGCAGTGAATAGCCTGAAAGTCTGCCTGGGCTCTTGTTGCCATATCGAAAAGGAAGGAAATGTGGATTGAGAATGTGGACGCAGTATTCAGGAGCATTTTCAGAAACTCTGTAGTTCAGGAGCTGGAGCTGGTGTCAGTTTCCATAATAAAGAGAGGGAAGTTCCCCCAGGGTGGGACTTTAAAGGCACTTCTAAGAAACGTGTATATGAAAAATATATAGTTTTATTTACAAAAAAGTGTTGACATATCAAAAGATGAATACATAAAACGCTGATACATAATAAACATACATATGGATACAATTAAGAAACCGTCAATGAAGGTATATATGAGCCCCCTGAACCGACGCGTTTCAGAAATTCTTTCCTTCATCAGGGTTCATACAGAGGAAATTACATCTGAGGAATTGCAAAATGTAGAGTAGTTAGTAATATATATCACCACCCCCAGAATAAACCTTCCATTTAGACATAAGCATGATTCACTTACTTTGAAATCATTGACAATGCATAAGTATCCATAAAGATAAAAATTGTGCAGCTGCATATCTGGCTCCCAACATGCATCCACTCGAAGATCTAATAAGAGTCCCCCAGGCTGAGTAGAAAAGGTGCCCTAGGGGAGACAGCTCAAAGTAGCGCTAAGAAACGCTGCTACAAATGTGGCGCTGGTGCGTGTGCTGGGGTCCAAGAATGCAAGGAATCTGAAACCAAAAACACATCAATGGGTAAACTAACAAATAAAGCTGTAGTATGTCCACAATTCCATAGACATGGAAACAACAGTTCGGAAGGAAACTAATATTTGAGCTTGCCCGGGGATCGTTGCCACATCCCAATTAAGGAAGGAAACCAAAAAGGAAGTGTGCCCCAAGGGGGATAATATGGGCAGTGTATCACCGGGCAGTGGATGGATGGTGCAAGCGTGAAATACACAATTAATGTTGGAAGTTTTATAACAAAAGTTTATTAAATAGAAAATTAAATAGAAAAATATACACACAGATCTATAGTATAAAATCGCATGAGCGGAAGAGACAAAAAACAGTGGTAATCAAACTGCTAACATGCTTTGGTATACTATCCCAGTAAATTCAAAGATGACCTGCTGCGGTGAACATACGGCAGCACATGATACTCTACATGTTTCGGAAAATAAAGGGGTTCTATTCCCTCTATATAGTGTATTTCCTTCTTCAGGAGTTTCGGGGAAGCAGTGATGATATTTTTCTAGAAAGAATAAAAAGGGATATATATGTATATAGGTATAAGTCAGTCACTGTATTTAGCACCAACATACGGTACAAGACCATTATATCTAAGAGTATGAGAGACTGTTTAAAATACAGACAAGACATGAGGACAGAGCAAAATCGCAGATTGAACAAACATATCTATACAGAAGTACTCACAAAGCATATGACTCTTCGACATATATACTGTACGCAGGTATCACGAGAAGGACTCCCACTTCCTAGGGTTCGGAAGATTACATCAATTAATTAAGGATCCAAATACTGGATATGATTTGAAGAGTGGAGACCAGGAAAGAGAGTATGGGGAGATTTGCAGGTTCTGGCCTTGACAAAGATCCCTGAAGGGGCGGCAAGCCAGGGCTCACAAGAGCCACCACTGCTGAATGGACTACAAACACACCTGCAGAGTCAGAGGCAAGGAAGAGGGGGTTGTTTTGAGAGATATGTATCCCATATTAACAATATAGGGCTAATAGAGCCTTAACATTAAGTGTCCTTTAACAGCACAGTGTATAAAACACTGAGACATGTTTGTGACAATCACAGTTAGGATTGACATACCTGGTCTCTAATGTTTCTATGTAAACAACTCCTGCAGGGAAGGAATGCTCCTCTCGGCTGTGTAGCAGAGAAGAGTGTGTTTGAGGCCAATACTAAGTATTCTGTTTGGTGTAGGGTGTGGTACTGGCAGACCAATCATTAGCCTGCAGGGCGGAGTAGACTTAGGTGGCTGCAATACAGCTGATTGTCAACCCAGCCGGAGCGTAGTGTCCGGAGGAGACATCAGCTGTATGCAGTTATGTTCGTAATAGCCGCCCACAGTAGCTCCTCGGCCTGGGCGGCGGCCGACGGCACTGCGTCATAAGACGTCACTCGTCGACAGAGGCTGCCGACACAGACGGAGAGCAGCCTGATGGGGTGAAGATGAAAGATCCCCAATGCGCAGGCGTGAGACGGAACGTCGGGCGCGTGCGCATCAGCGCTGCTGAAGAGATGCCGCTGTCCCCACTGAAGGGCTACAGAGGCCTTTCCGTGCCGGGGAGCACCGGCGAGCCATCCCCAGGGGCACATTGATCAAAGCCACATCTATGAATACAGTAATTTCATTGGTATGGTCATTTTTAAGGGAATTTAAATTTGACCTATTCCGGACTGTTCAAAGGTGGGAGCTCCGTCTTTACAAAACGTTCCTGGAAAGTCACAAACATATATAAATTCCCTTAAAATTACAGTGCAGATATATATATACACATACAAGCTGGACAATAAGATTTTAACACTGGTTAGCCCTGTGAGCACATTCTGTTCTTATTCATGGGAATAATTGATTGTCCTTTAGGCAAATCAATGTGGGCCTAATGAAAAGACAAATGGAAGACATAGAGAAAGGTAGTAGTAAAACTGGAATGATAGGGTAAAGGATAAGAGCAACAGCCCAGCATATGTAATCTGCAGTGGGCATAAGACTATTGAGATGAAATAGTTTTATAAAAAATTAAATTACTTAATACATAAGCACAAGAGATTCAGGATATTGGGTGCTTGAATGGAAGATAGGACAGAATGGCTTAGTAGAACAAGCCACTGTCCTATAATTCCTTGTCATAACCACCTGTGGAGAAGCCAGGAAGGAAGGGTTTAAGATTGAACGCCTCGTTCAGGCCAGGTGGCATTGTCGCATTCAGATTGGATATCCAGCGAAGTTCCCGCTGTAGGAGGATCTTGTTAAAATCCCCTCCTCGGGAACTTAGACGTAGCCGATCCAAAATTAGTACTGAGACTTTGGGACACGTGCCACCATGTACCTGGGCTTTGTGTCACCCTAAGGGGAAGTCAGGGTCGGCAGATTGCATCACCCTAAGGTGTCGATAGATGCGTTGCCATAATTTTTGTAAGGTTTTCCCCACATAAAAACAGTTACAGAGACAAGTCAATAGATACACCACTCCCGTGGTTTGACAGTTTGCATAGTGTTTCAGCACGAAAAGTTTGCCGTTATGCAAACATATATTTTTGCGTGTATCCATGTACCTACAGTATGCACATGATCCGCATTGGAATGTGCCCAGCGTAGTGCAGGGATCACCTCTATCCTGTCCCTTATACTCACTCTTAATTATTAAATCACCTACAGAAGTGGCGCGTCTATATGTTATTGGGGGACTGGGGGGTACCAGAGGGCCCAAAGTCGGATCTGAAGTTAATAGATGCCAGTATTTCTGGCAGATTTGCCTGATTTTTTCGTGATCATTCGTATAAGTTGTGATGATTCTAGCGGGGGCCTCAGCAGTGGATTTAGGTTTAGGAATTAGTAATTGACATCTCTCTTTCTGGTTGGCGCGTTTAAAGGCTCTTTTCAAACATTTGTGGCTATATCCACGTTGTAGTAGTCGGCGTTTTAATTTATTGGCTTCCTGTTTGAAGTCTAATTGGTTTGAACAATTTCGTTTAATTCTGAGGTATTCCCCGTATGGAATTGAATTAATTAAGGGTTTTGGGTGAAAGCTGGAGGAGTGGAGCACTGTGTTACCAGCGGTGGGTTTCCTGAAAAGTCTGGAGGATAGAACATTGGATTCATCAATCAAAATCTCAATGTCCAGAAACGTGATGGTATTTTTATCAGAGGTCATGGTAAATTTGAGGTTGAACAGATTAGTGTTGAGCGCTCATAGGCACTCATTGAGAAGGGATGGAGTCCCATCCCATATGATGAAAATGTCATCTATGTACCTGTGCCACATGAGGACGTGGCACAGGTACATAGAGAGATTCTCGTCGTTGAATATGGTTTTTTCCCACTCCCCCAGGTACAGATTGGCGTAGCCAGGGGCACGTCAAGTGGCCCTGGCTACGCCCTCCACCTGGAGGAAGAGTCCACTGTCAAAGGAGAAAATGTTGTGATTGAGAATAAAGTCTAGGGACTCAAGTATGAATTCGTTAAATGGTGTCTCATGGTGACTGGTTTGTGATAGGACCCTACGGGTGCAAGCCAGCCCTTTACAGTGGGGGATCAAACTGTAAAGGGCTTCTACATCAATGGTTACCAATGTACAGTGACTTGGGATTTGGACATCTTGCAAAATCTGGAGAAGGTGGATCGTATCTCTGATGTAGGAGGGAATAGTCAGGACAAACGGTCTGATGTGTTCGTCTATAAGTCTGGATAGATTTTCCGTGATTTTTTTCTCTTTCATATTTTTATTGAAGATTTTCAAGAGAATTACATTATACAATTGGACATTGTATGTCGTGCAACGACATTTTGGTTATTCGATACAAGGTAAACTGTTCATCTTATAATTTCAACACATATAGCGATTCACCAACTTGGGTTAGTTATAACTTTTATTAAACGTATATCTATTGTAGCTTCTAGGTTACCGGAGTTGTTGTTCGTTTTTGCGTGGTTTGACCTCTTCACTAGAGTCGCACCCCAAATGGGATCTTTAGTGCCACAGGAGTGAAGAGGCCTTGTTTTCCTTAAGATTAAATTGATGGAAATGTGCTAGTTAGAACTAGCTGTTGCAAACTACTTGTTTCTCTTGTCTACATAAAGGTATTGCTCGGTCAAGAAGAAGGGGTATGTATTAATGTTTAGGTTAGTGGTTTGCGCATTGCGTAGTCCAGTCAGTCCATGGTTGCCAGTTCTTGTTTGTTTTCGTCACCTGGCCAGTGTGCGTAGCTGTTATGATTTCGTAGCTGTAGTGAAGAGATACTAAGTCTGTGACTTGAGTTATTGTCAGGGGATTGTCAGACTTCCAATGTCTGGTTATGTTGAGTCTTGCTGCCAAGAGGACATGAGTGATCACTGGCCTGAATGAGTATGGGATTGATTCAATGTTTAGGTTAAGTATCGCCAGTGCTGGGGAGGGATGGATTTTAATTTGGGTTATGTTCGAGATTAAATTGAAGATTCTTTCCCAGTAGTTGTGTAGTTTAGTGCATGACCAGAATACATGGAGTACATCGCTAGGAGAGGAGTGACATCTCCAGCATATGTTGGGAGTTTTCGGGTTAAAGATTGTAATTCTGGCTGGGGTGATATACCAGCGTAATGTGATTTTCTGTGTGAGTTCCCATAGGGCCGCGCAATTAGTGGCCTTGTATATAGATTTGAGGGCGAGTTGCCATTGGTCTTCCGTATAAGACTGATCTAGGTCTTTTTCCCAGCTTTGGTGGGGTTTTAGTTTAAGGAAGGTACGTTTGTTGTGAAGAATGTTGTAGAAGTAGGATATACCTCTAGTTTTAGTGGCTGTGTTGGTGAGATATTCCCAGGTCTTAGGGTGAATTTTGTAGGGGGGGAGGGTTAGAGTGCTGAGGTAGTGGTGTAGACGTACGTAAGTGAATTTATCAGATGCAGTTAGATTGAATTCGGCTTGAAGTTGTGCGAATGTTTTCATGTGGTTGTTGTGTAGTAAGTCTTGTATGAGTAGTATTCCTTTGGCGGTCCAAGATGATAGGGAGATTTCTGGTAGTGTGTGATTTAGGGATTCTAAGGGGATGCAACTTAGAGACGTGGCGGGATTGGAGGTGAGTAGAGTTACTGATTTCTTCCATGCAAGTGCCGAAGCTCTCATGGTCGGGGGAAATGCTTTTGGTATAATGGTTCCCAATGGAATACTAAGTATCCAGGTTCTTAAGTTGGGTCGAGCTAATGAGGAGCTTTCAATTTGTCCCCAAAGAGTTGTGGGTTGTGTTTGGAACCAGGCAGGCATTTGAGCTAGGAGTGTTGCTAAGTAATAGTCCTCAAAATCTATAGATCCTGTTCCACCGACTAGTTTGTGTTTTACTAAGTTGTGATGGGCGCTCCTCGGTTTTTTCCCGTTCCATAAATATTTGTTGAATATTGTTTTGAGAGATTTGAAGAAGGTGTTTGGCAGGGGTATAGGTAGGGTTCTAAAATGATAGAGAATTTGGGGAAGGCATATCATCTTAAATGCTGCAAGTCTGCCCGACCATGAGAGCTCGTGTTTTGCTATTTGTTGTGAAGTAGATTGAATTTGTTGTAGGAGTGGTATGTAGTTGCATGGATATATTTTCTTAGTTTCCCTCGGGAGTTGAACGCCTAAGTATGATATGTCGGTTTCTGCCCATTTAAATGGGTATTGTAGTTGTAGGAAGTGTTTCATGGTGGTGTTTATGTTTATGTCTAGTATGAATGATTTGGTCACATTAACCTTGTAATAGGAGATCGAGCTAAACCATGTGAGCAGTTTTTGTACTTCGGCCAGGGAAACAGTCGGGTTTGTAAGGATTAGAATGACATCGTCCGCAAATAGACTGATCTTGTGGTGTGAGTGGCCTATACGCATACCTGAGATGTTAGGGTGGGAGCGTACGTGCTCAGCCAGGGGCTCCATAAGCATGTTAAATATTAGAGGGGAGAGGGGGCATCCCTGGCGTGTACCGTTAGTGATGGGGAATGGACGTGAGAGCATGCCTTCTGTGAACACTTGAGCCTCAGGGTTGGAGTACAATGCTAGGATGGCTGTTAGGATCTGTCCCTGGAATCCAAATTTGCGTAAAACTGCTTCTAAATAAGTCCAGTGTACTCTATCGAACGCCTTCTCTGCATCTAGGGAAAGAAGCAGAGAAGGCGTTCCAGTGGATTCAGCGTGGTGAATGAGGTCCAGCATTCTTCTGGTGGCATCTGAAGATTGTCTGCCTTTGGTAAAACCAGTCTGATCTTGGTGTATGATGGTTGGCATGATCTCGTTTAGTCTGTTGGCTATGGTTTTGGAGTAGATTTTTAGGTCTAGGTTGAGTAGGGAGATAGGGCGAAAATTTTGGGGGGTATCCGACTGTTTCCCTGGTTTTGGTATGGTGATTACTAGCGCTTTTAAGTATTCATTCGAGAAGCTAGCAGAGGAGGCAGCGTGGTTAAAGAGATCGGTAAGGTGTGGGATTAGTTGATTGGAGAACAATTTGTAGTATTCCCCTGTTATCCCGTCTGGGCCTGGCGCCTTGCCATTAGGCAATGAGTCAATGGTAGCCTTGATTTCCAGGTCTGTGAATGGAGCATTCAAGGTGGTCAGTTGGTCTAAAGTAAGTTTGGGTAGATTGATTTTAGTGAGGAAGTTATCAATATCGTCTGGTGTGGGTTGGGGGGTTTGGTGGTCATGTTTTAAGTTGTACAGGTCTTCATAGTAGGTACTAAAAGCATCTGCAATGTCTTGGGGGTTGGTCAGTGGGGTGTTAGTGTGGGGGTGTTTAAGTAGTGTAATTCTAGTTTTATTGCGTCTTCCTTTGAGTCGTTGGGCTAATTTCTTACCTGCCTTGTTGGAGGTAGAGTAGGAAGATGCTTTAAATTTCCTTTGAAGGAATTCATATGAGTGAAGGAGAAGGGTTTTCAGTTCCTGTCTTAGGGACAATAGTTGGTTTGTGAGTGGGTTTTGGGGGTCGCATTTGTGTTTCTTTTCTAGGTCCGCTATTTGGGCTGTTAGTGTATCTATACGCTGCGTCCTCTGTCGCTTATGATGAGAGCACAATTTAATGAGCATTCCCCTCATGTACGCTTTATGAGCGCTCCACACCACGGCAGGGTCGGGTACCGACCCCTTGTTCAGCATGAAAAATTCTGAAATGTGTTCTGAAATTTCTGGGGTGTATTTAGCATTTTGAATAATGGAGTTGTTTAGTCTCCATAGAAACGTGTTACGTTGGAGGTTGTGGTCTTGGATGGTAATTGAGGTGGGGGCGTGGTCCGACCATGCCGTGGTGTGGATTACAGATTGAGATATTTTTTGTAAAATATACTTATCAGACAGAAACAAATCAATTCTGGAGTAGGAGCGATGTCTGGGGGAAAAAAAGGTAAAGTCACGTTCGGCGCCATGGTGACAGCGCCAGACATCATACAGATCGTGGGAATGCATAAACGCTTTTAGAGGCGATTCGCGTCTCTTTGCTGAAGAGGTAGAGTCCAGGGAGACATCTGGGACCAGGTTGAAGTCCCCACACACAATAGTGTGGCCTTTTTGGATGGGTTTTAATGTGCGGATAAGCTTGCGTAGGAATCTCATTTGTTGAGAGTTCGGAGCGTACAGGTTGATGATGGTGTAGGTTGCTTTATTAATGGTGCAGATTAGGATTATGAAACGACCTTCGGGGTCTGGAAGTATTTCTAGGAGTTGGAAGTCTATGGTATCTTTGATGGCGATCATGACTCCTCTGGACTTGGTGGTATGGGTTGCGTGAAATACGTTTGGAAAGTGGTGATTGTTACACAGAGGGGTGTTGGGAGCTAGTAGGTGGGTTTCTTGGACGCAGATGATATCACTCTGGAGGTCCTTAACGGTTTTCCATAGTGAGTGGCGTTTGGCTGGATGATTAAGCCCGTTAACGTTGAGTGAAAGGATATTAAACGGCATCTTGTGAGTGTGGGCTTAGTGTACGCTTATAATAACACTTACAGTTAGATGATTTCGTGAGGAGCTGGTCTTTTTTTTCCTTTTCCAGGCGATGAGGTGAGTAGAATTCGGTGTGGAAGTCCGAGAGTCAGTGCAGTTTTGTTCCGGGTGGAGGAGCGGAGAGCGTTGCTTCTGGCTGGCCAGGGGCCGAGGTTAGGATGGACTAGTAGACTGCAAATAGAGCAATACGTTAGGTGACAAGGTAGTTATAACCAGTTATGGATCGTGTATGTTTTGGGTATCGGTGAAACTTGTGCAAAAGGTCTGTGTTGTGACCTAGTGATTTAGCTTGCTAGAAGATAGGTACTTGTTATAACGTTGCAAGAGAAAAAAAAACTTTGTGTAAGAGATAACAACAAAAAATAAAAAAAAAACAGAATACAAAACAATCAGAGGGGGTGCTGAGCACCTGTGGGCCTCTGTAAGGGGGTACAAAGAGTCACTGCCGCGGGTAGCAGGAAACAAACAAAGAGGATAGCCATAGCACAGGGGAGCTGTTGATGCTGTTATCGGCTTAGTGGATGTTGTATACTTTCATTTGGTGTTTTGATCACGTTGTCTACGGGGAGAGGATGAGATTCTGTCTTGTTGCGCGGTATTTGGTGGTTCCGGGTTTATGCCCCAGGAGTGGAGTAACTTTAGGCCTTTTTCAAGTTCTCCTATTGCGTGGGTTTGACCGTTGCGGGCAATGAGAATGGTGGCTGGGTATCGCCATTTGTATTGCAACTTATGGTTTTGTAAGCTTTTGGTGATGGGGTTCAAATGGCGTCTCATTTGGAGGGTGTATTTTGAGAGATCAGGGAATAGTTGGATTCCTGTGTATGGCGCTGGTAGTGGCGACTTAGCCCTAAGTCCCATAAGCAGCTTTTCTTTAATGTGGTAGAAGTGAACCCTCATCAGGACATCTCTGGGGACAGAGGCAGCTAGGTGGGATGGTTTAGCAATTCTATGGATTCTGTCCACAATGACGTCTCTCGGAGAGGCCTCAGGGAGAACTAAGTGCATCAGATCTTTTGCGTAGCGTGGCAGATCTGCGGGTAGTATGGACTCTGGGACCCCCCTCAATTTCACATTGTTTCTGCGAGATCTGTCTTCTAAGTCGGCCAGCTTGGCGCGCATCCATGTCTGTTCCTCTCTAATGGTTTCAAAGGCTTCAATGGTGTCGTTCACTGTGGAGGTACAGGCATGTATTCCTCTCTCAGCGTTTGTGACTCTATCATCCAGTATGTGGATGTCAGTGGTGATTTTGTGGAAGAGGGATGATAGATCTGTCATGAGGGAGGTCTGCAGGGATATGAGCATATCCTTGAGCGTTGTGTCCATGACAGGCTGCCCTGAAGTGGGGAAGGAGGCCATAGAGGAATGTAGGGCCTGGTCGAATGAGAAGGGATTAGGAGCCTGGGCCTCAATTTGCGAGTACCGCGACCGCTGCGGCATCGCATCCATCCTCATTTTTGCCTTTGCAGGGCTACCTAGGTTGGGGTCACTCTCTGGGGCCTGTGGGAGGTTATCCACGGTACCTGTGTCTAGAGGATCTTCAGTTTCGTCATCCGGCAGGTCCGTGTATGCTGTGGACGGCGCGGCCTGGCCGGCGCCATCTTGGATCTTCCATCCCGCCGGCTTGTAAGCGAATTCGGTGAGTTTCTGCGGTATGTGGTCTGTGAATCTTTTCCTGGATGTCATCCTTGTTGTCCCCTTGCTGTAAGGAACGTAGCTGGGTAGATTAGAGCCGTTTTAGTCAGCCGATGGCGTTGGATTCTATCCCCTGGCTCAGAGCTGTGGAATTAGGCGTCCATCTGCTATCCCGGCTGGCCACGCCCCCGATTTTCCGTGATTGAACCACTCCCAGAGAGAATTGGTCTCCCTGGCGGGTCATTCAAATTTTTAAGTAATTTAGGGAGCGCATAAAATGTTGGTACACGGGGGTAAGGAGTTCAGATGAACTCCCAAGTCTGTTTGGAGATAGTGTTGTTCTGGAAGGCCTCATCTACAAATGTGTAGAATTTCTTGTTGAAAACTTCAACTATGTCAATGCCTACCGGGCGGTACCAATCCCGGTTTCTAAGGATTTTGAGACACATTATTTTGTAGAAATCATTGTCCATCAGAACAATGTTTCCCCCTTTGTCACTTGGTTTTATAGTGATATTGTAATTGGTGGAGAGATTGTATAGAGCTATTCTTTCCTTTTTGGTCAAATTAGGGGTGTGAAAGTATGTGGAGTGGATCAATTTTATCTCCTGAGATGTCATTTTTAAAAAGGTTGCTACTCCATGGTTTGAGCTAGGGGCTGGGTAAATTGAGGAGGCTTTCTTCAAAGAAGATTTTTTGGTGGTAATGGGTGTAGCCCCATTTTCTTCCAAGAGAGCCTCCAGATCTAGGGTGTCTATTAGATCTAGGGTCTCACTTTCTTGTAGTAATGATTGAAGATTATCAAGGGCTCGTCGCTCACTAAAGGTGCGGCAGCCTTAATAGTCATGTTTGTGTTTGTCGAACATGTTTTTTAATAATAGTTTACGCGTATATAAGTGTAAATCTTTAATGACTGTGAATTTGTCTAATTTCTTGTTGGGACAGAAAGTGAGACCTTTTGATAACACTGCAATTTCTTCTGGGGTGAGGCTGTATGAAGATAAATTCACCACATCCAAAGTCGGTGATACAGTTGTGGTGGTTATGGGTTCGGGGATATTTGGGGGTTGCTCTGGTTTTTTGGAAAAAATATTGATGGGATCCTACCTGAGGATGCTGATGCGGGAGTTTCCACTGGGAGAGGTATGCTAGAATCATTAACGGACGATGGTGGATTCGTCATAGAGTTTTGGTTCCCTCCTCGGGGGGTTCGGGATTCTGATTTGGGAAATGTTTTTTTCCTATCATTGCCTATAGGGGAGTTACCCTCCTGGCGTCTTTTAGGTTTCCTATTACGTCCAGACTGTCTATGTACGGACTGGGAATTGGATGATGTGGAAGACGAATCGGATGTGTCTATATTTTTGGGATAGGATCTTGGATTTCATTTGGTACTTCTATTCCCTGGTATTTGGGCCCATCTACCTTCCTCAAACGCTTGTTTGTCTCTAAGAAATTTACTTTCTTTCTTCAAAAGAATATTTTTATTGAAGAGTTCGATGTGGATTTTCATAGACAGCACTATTATCAAAAAGAACCCACCTAAACGCAAAAATGTAGAAGTATACCGGTGGGTAGACTTAGCAGATGTGGAGAGATGAAAAGACATTAGTGGAACACCTCGGAACCCGAGCAGCTGCGGTATAGATATGGCCAGAAAAAGTGTAGATATGTGACATAAGGGGAAAAGAAAAAGGGTAAAAAAGACCCAAAATTAACCTTAATAAGCATCCAAAAGACAACAAATTAAGGATGTAAAGTGCCAATATATGGGATTTCCACTTACTTTTACATGTCTCAGTGTCACCAGACCGAACCGTCCTGAGCCCAACCTCATCTGTTGTCAAATGAGCTGGGCTAGATATAGTCTCACTGATCCCGCCATTTCAGCTTGGAATCATCTGGATGGGGGAGTGTCTGGCCAGATCCCCGCAATGGCCCCCCTGAACGTCAGCCACGCCCCATCCCCCCACCACGCCGGCGCAGACGACGCTCCGCGTGCATGCGCCAGCCAAGCTGGAACGCACAAGCAGACCAACGTCACAGCGCCACGGCTGACTCCCACCGGCACAGCTGACCAGCCCTGGAGACAGTCATGATTGGCTGGCCCAGGGCTGAAGGGGAGAGGATGTTAAAGAAGGAAAAACATCCAGCCCACCTCAGAACGGCGGCCATCTTGCTGCACCCAGCAACAGACTTGCAGATTCTCCTGACTTGCCGGGCCCCCCAGGGGACTAATTTCTGCGTGCAGGGGCCTCCAGATCTCCTCTGGGGACACAGCACCTGAGGAGAGGCCTGAAAGGTGAGGGAGTAAGATACAGAAAGAGCAAACTTCCAGCACACAAACTCCTGATAGAGGTCCTGAGGAACGATACACCAAAGTAATTCATCACAAGGGTTCCCCTTCTGTCCTGGGACCGCTGAGGACTATGTCACCGCCAAAGCGGAACACTGGGACGACAGACAAGCTCGCTCAATTTCGCCACCTGGAGAAAGACATGCAGCAGGAGGGCAACGCAGACACGTGTACGGGCCCCGCTCCTCAGACGTCAGACACCGCCAAAGTGCTGGACGCTATAGCTGCCTTGCAAGGTACTCTGACTGCGAAGATAGATGAAGTAAAAATCGATATATCCCTGATCAGACAGGACTTCTCAAAACTGAAAGACAGGGTCACGGAGGCAGAAACCAGAATCAGCAACACGGAAGATGCCCTGCACCCCATGAGACATACTACAGAGGAGATGCAGAGACAAATACAGCAACTTCATGCCCATCAAGACGACATGGAGAACCGCCTTAGACGCTGTAACCTCCGCTTCATAGGGCTGCCGGAGAAAGAGGAAGGAGCGGACCGCTCCTGCTCAAAACGTATGGCCGGGAAGCCTTTTCAGTAATGTTCGCGGTGGAGAGGGCGCACCGCATACCTGCGCGGCCACCACCACCTGGAGCGCCTCCCCGCACATTCATCGCCAAATTTCTAAATTTTTGGGACCGAGACAAAATCCTTAAACTCACCCGGGAGAGAGGAAACATACAGATCAGGAACAGCCAGATAGCAGTATTTCCGGATTTTTCCAGCGAGGTGCAAAGGAAGAGAGCACAATATCAAGAGGTGAAGCGCCGATTGAGGACCCTCCATCTCAAGTATGCAATGTTATTCCCTGCCCGGCTGCGGGTGGAGGAAGACGGAAGAGTACAGTTCTTTGACGACCTGGTGGCAGCGACAGCATGGCTGGATCGTAGAGACAGACCTGCTTAATCTCTCTAAGTTCATACAACCACAGTGAGTACTTTCTGACTTCGCACAAAATCCTACAATACAAATGTCACAGAGACTTGTTAAAAGGGAACCAGAATCCAGTTTAGGGATATAAAGAACGGGGACATGCACAGCTTGTACACAAGAGCAGTGGATAAGGATAAGAGAGCTAACTCCTGTATAATTCTGACATGGAACAAGCGGGATCATACAATAAAGTTGCGCGGGTTACCGGTTGCGCCCTTACATTTTGAGAAGAGTGGGGACAGTCTACAGTGATATGCTCTGCAAGACTCCTAAATGACAGAGATGAACTGTACTACAACATCCTGGAATATGGGTCATAATTTGACCAGTTGCAAGAAGGAAAAGTGCAAGGGGAGCTCACCGACTGAAAAGTGTGGTAGTCCTGATTATAACTGCTCCACGAGCGACAGGAAAACAGTCGCCCCCTTAACAAAGTTGTTTCAGCATAAAAGGACAACACACCTATTGCTATTAAGAAATGTGCCTCCAGCGGAGTGTATCCGCTGGATGATATGTTATATGCTGACAGTTTGGGTAAATATGCTCACATCAGGTTGGGGAGATGTGCAGCTGAGAGGGATGGGAACAGTTAAAAGGATAAGTTTTGTGTTTTACTTTGGGAATATAAGTATTGATGTGACTATGATACGGCTAGACAGACAATATGCATTCAACGTTAAGATAGGTATTAGCAGACTGGCACTGTGGAAAGGGCAGACTAAGGAGGCACCACAGTCTTGGAATCTCACTAGATGGCAGTCACACTATTATAATCAGAAACCAATATGGCCGGTGTAAAGTTTTTGACGTGGAACGTACGCGGTATGCGGAATAAGGTAAAACGAACCGCAGCTTTAACATTTCTAAAATCACAGAAAGCAGATATCATAGCTTTAATAGAAACACATATCACAGGCCAGATGCAGGTAGCCTTAAAAAAAACGTGGATAGGATGGTTATACCACAGCACGCACACCAATCAATCAAGGGGGGTATCGATACTGGTCGCCAAAAGAGTGCCCTTTGAACTAATTACTCTAGAGTCGGATAGATTAGGAAGATATATCTTCCTGCATGCCATCATAGGAGGCAACTCTTTATTGATTCTGGCGTGTTATATCCCCCCCCCTTTTTCGATCGAGGTAGTACTCAAGGGACTGGCATTCATGGCACAACACCCATCAGTTCCTGCTATATGGATGGGCGACTTTAACCAAACCATGAATCCAAATTTGGACAGACCAGACCTGGGAGATACATCCAGGACTGTGCCTCACCAAACCAGACTATGCAGATTATTCACAGAATTTGCGCTAACAGACGTATGGAGATGGCAAAACCCGACTAAAAAAGCATACACATGCCACTCGGCAGGCTGTGACACGATGTCCAGGATTGATTTTATTCTGGTCTCAAATGCATTACTGCCTAAAATAACAGGGTCGGGTATGGCTCCACGAGCACTATCGGACCATTCACCCTGTTGGATAACAACATCTCTATTAAAGGCAATGCCCACTTCTAATTGGAGGTTGAATCCATTCTGGCTGTCGGTCCTGCCTGATCTCGAGAGCATAGGGCAAGAATTACAATATATCCTAAACAACTTAAGATTTACAGATTCAGACACTGCTGTCTGGGACACCTTTAAAAATCAAGCTAGTAGACTACTTTCACTAAGAATAAACAGATTTAAAAATTCCACCAAACTGCTATTACAGATGACCACTGACAAACTACAGGAATTGGAACAGGTATACGCACAAGAACCCAGTACTGATAATCTCCATAAACTACAAATGCAATCCAGAACAGTAACCCAAATGCACATAGAGAAGGCCAAACAACAGGTTTTTTTCAAAAAACAAAGAATCTTCGAACACGGGGAGCAAGCAGGTAAATTACTGGCATATTTAGCCCATCTAAATGAAAAACCTCCAGTAGTGGTGACCCTAGCTACCCCACAGGGAGACGAGGTGACCGACCCACAACAGGTAGCAGACATTTTCCTAAACTTCTATAGGAATTTATACAAAACTCAGACAACACAATCCACACACGAAATTAAAAACTACTTACACAGAATTCAGTTCCCTAAACTCACATTAGAACAGGTTAAGCTACTAGACGCCCCCATTGGCCAGGAGGACATATCTGAAGCACTGTCCCAACTAGCTAAATCTAAGGCCCCCGGACTGGACGGCCTGCCACTAGAATTTTACACTGCATTCCCTGATATACTAGTCCCGAATTTGCAAAAATTATACCAACAAATATTTAAATATAAATCACTCCCTCCATCAATGCAAGAAGCACAAATAATAGTTATACCTAAACCAGGAAAAGACCCTAGATATCCCGAATCCTACCGTCCAATCTCACTACTACAAGTAGACATCAAGATACTGGCCAAAATCCTAGCATCCCGTCTAAATAAAGTTATTCTTTCATTAATTCACCCAGACCAGACCGGTTTTATGCCCAGGAAAAATACGGCCATGAATATAAGAAGACTGTTTCTAAATATTCAAGCACAGCACGATAATCAGGGTACCAGGGTAGTGGTGGCCCTGGACACAGCAAAGGCCTTTGACTCAGTGGAGTGGTCTTTTCTTTGGGAGTGTCCACGAGAATATGGATTTGGTCCCAATTTCATACAGTGGGTACAAATACTCTATCAGTCACCAAAAGCACGGGTCCTCGTTAACGGTTGTATATCGGGACAATTTCCTCTAGAGAGAGGCACACGCCAGGGATGTCCCCTTTCTCCACTGCTATATGCCTTGGCAGCTGAGCCATTGGCCATAGCTATAAGAGCTGACATGGGCATAGTGGGACTTAGAATAGGCAACTATATAGAGAAGATCGGACTATACGCAGACGACACAATACTCTATCTAGCCGATCAGGGCCCATCACTACAAGCAGCTTTGGACACTATAGATAAAATGGGAAAACTCTCAGGCCTACGGATAAAATGGGAAAAATCACAGATACTCCCCATAGACCAATTCCCCCCAACCAATATACATCCAGAACTACCATTAGTCAGGGTAAACACCATTAAATATTTAGGGGTACTGGTTACAAGAGACCTACGCGAATACACAACCAACAATATAGAACCATTGTTTACCATGATAAAAACCAAAATGCAAGCCTGGTCCAAACTACCACTGGGAGTAATGGGGAGGATAAATATCATAAAAATGATTATTTTACCCAAGATCCTATATATGGTATGGCACGCCCCACTATATATACCTATCAGGATTTTCAAGAAAATTGAATCTATTTTGAACACCTTTGTCTAGGGACATCAAAGACATAAGGTAGCTTGGCATGTCCTTAAAAACCCTACAGATATGCGGGGAACAGCTCTGCCAGATCTGCAGGAATATTACATAGCGGCACAGATGTCGCACATGCATCACTACCACAATAACGAAAGACAGCGCTATAGTACACTAGTATCTAGTAGCCCAGACAGTCCTTTATCTACCCCACTTCAAATTATACTACGAGGGGGCCAATTTAATAGGAAAAGTCCAAACTTTAATGATGGGGTACTCAACCATCACCAACGAATATGGGGATTAGCCCTGAAAAAACTTAAAATAGGGTGCATTCATTCCCACACTCCATTATGGGCTAACAACCAACTAGCGGAGCTTAAAAAAATACCAGACCCTAATCTATGGGCCAGATATGGAATTATTTATCTGCACCAGGTAATGGCAGGTGCTAGGCCTAAAGCATTTCAAACCCTTAAGGAAGAATACTCTATACCACAACAATTAATGTTCAAATACATGCAACTCAGACATGCCCTGCGTTCTCAATTCAGGAACGAAAACTGCATCCTGGAACATCCCCAAATTTTGGACATAGTAATGGGAGCCGATCCACAAAAATTGATATCTAATCTCTACTACTCCATAAGATTACCCAGAATCAAAGAAGTGACGCAAAAAGCCAAAACAAGATGGGAAAGAGACGTAGGTGCAGTTAGTGATTCGGATTGGGAGGAAATTTTAGAAAATGTAAAGGTGGCATCTCCAAAACTGTCTGATAGGCTAACACAGATATACATCATTCATCAAGCGTATCTAACACCTAACATAATAAGGAAGTTTCAACCTACACGCAATATAGCATGTCCTCACTGTCAGGCAGAGATGAGTAGTTTTTTTCACTTAATTTGGGAATGCTCTATTCTTCAATCATACTGGAGTCAAGTGATTAAGTTCTTACACGACCAGATGGGTTCCCCTGTGGTATTAGATCCAAAACTTTGTATATTAGGTCTTCTTCCAGATGTAGACATTGATAAATACCAGGCCATATTTATATCTGAAGTCCTATTCTTGGCCAGAAAAGTAGTTGCTAAGACTTGGATGCAGAACGTAAACCCCACCATAACAAGCTGGAAGAGAGATGTTAACAATTCCCTCCCGTACAAGCAGTTGATTTACAAACACAGGGGAAACAATCAGAAATACTCAAGGATTTGGGATGGTTGGCTGGGAGATGGGGAGACATGTGTATAGTAATGCGTGAAAACAAGTTTATCAATACCTAGCAACTAAAACATACAACCATATAATAGATAACCCGTTTAGGTCTGTCAGAACCTCACCGAATCACCAACAATTGGTATATCTCTGTTATGTAATGCCAGCCTTATAAGACTCAACTATATGTTAACATACCACATGTGATTATGTTTCATGTTTTTATACTTGGACCTCAAATGTGCTGTATTAATTTCTGTCTAACTTCAATAAAGATTATTTTCCAAAAAAAAAAACAAAAAAACATCCAGCCCTCCCTGTATGTCCTCGAAGAGAACATCTTAGCCGTGCTGGGCACATGCACAGGGTTCAGCGCCATAGATGGAGCAATAAAAGCACCATCCTGCTACATGAGCAAAGCTATAAATTAAATAAAAATGTGCAAATAAATGATATTGCCAATAGCTATTAAAGTGGCAGGAGAGAAGAAAGACTACCATGAGTCTCGACACTCCAGCCAAATATACTGTAAAAAGCTTACATGTAACAATGAAGATAATGCTGGTGTAAAAAATTTCAACGAATGGATTGCAGATGTGAGAGCCATCCGTGAAGCTGCCATGCAGAAACTGACCAAGCAAAAAAACAGGCAAACATAAGAGACAAAATAAGAACTGGACATAGTTACAACAACTCAATAAGGGATCTGTATACAAATATTGTTAAGTGCATAACTCACACATTGACCTAAAGAGAGAATCAAAACAGACAAAAAGAACACAATACGTAGTGATCAAGACCCAACAATATTACCGAACAGATAATGTATATATAAACCAAAACGGGGCCTATTGCCCGGTGGTTAAAAAAAGGGTCCTAATTTTCCATACCCCCAGAGTCAAAGCCCTCCAGAAATGGTTTGAAACAAACTGCATCGTTGAGCCCTGGGGGCTTGGTGGCTCTTAAATGATAAATCCACCGTAGTTCAAGCTGGAGGAGATTCTTGTTCCAATCTCCCCCCCCCTCGGGTTCGGGTGTACCCGGTCCAAAATCAAGAACTTAATCCTTGGGAAGACACATTGATGTACCAAGGTCGTATGTCTTCCCAATGGCAGATCGGGGTCACGTGTTTTCATGCTCCGGATGTGTCGGTATGCCCTATGCCAAAACTCAAGTTTTGTCTTCCTGACATAGAAACACCCACAATCACATTGGAGCATGTATATGACACCTTTGGTGTTACAGTTTGTGAAGTGCTTTGGCCTGAAGGTACTGCCATCAGGTAGGATGGGATTCTTGCTGGTATACATGAATTTGCAGTACCCGCATGCCCCGCACATGAAAATACCCTTGTACCTACAATGTTCAATGTCATGATACCCCTTGAATTCACTCCTTACTAATCTAGATGCCACAGAAGTGGCTTTTCTAAAGGTAAAGAGAGGATTCTTGGGAAGAAGTCTACCCAGATTGGGGTCCATAGTTAGGATGTGGCAAAATTTAGATACAATTCTTCACACTTCAACATGTTGGTTACAATACCTCGTAATAATGCGAAGAGGATTATCCTGGTTTTTAGATTTCTGTGAATAAATGAGTTTGTGTCGAGTATAAGACGTGGCCCGTTTAAAGGCTTTTTTTAAAGATGTGCGTGAATAGCCTCTAAGAAGAAGTCTTTCACGTAAACTGTCTGCCTCTATTTTAAAGGTAGCATCATTGGTACAGTTTCTTCTCACCCTAAAGGTACTGGTTGTACAGTATCAGTTTTATTAGACTCTGTGGGTGGAAACTGGAGGCATGTAATATAGTATTGCCGGCAGTGGCCTTCCAAAAAAGGCCACTGCTGAGCGTGCCATTTGCACTCCTTGAAACCATAACATCCAGGAAGGGAATTTCACTACAACTAGATGACATAGTGAAGGTGAGATTAAATAGTTTTTTATTCATATTATCGAGACATTGATGTAAAAGTTCTAAAGGGCCATCCCAGATGGTGAAAATGTCATCGATATATCGGAACCATACTAAAAGATGGTCCGTATATATTGATAAGTTCTGATCATTGAGAAACATGTTTTCCCACTCCCCCAGGTACAGGTTGGCGTAGGATGGGGCACAACAAGTCCCCATCGCTACTCCCTGGACCTGGAGGAAGTGGGAACCGTCAAAAGTAAAAATGTTGTGGTACAGGATATACTCTAATAGCAGTAGAATACATTCATTGTATACCCAGTCACCATCCCCTCTCTGATAGATAACATGTTTAACCAGCTGCCAACCCCTTGGAATGAGGGATGGAGCTGTAGAGGGCTTCTATGTCAATGGTGACTAGGTAAGCATTCTTGGGCACCACAAGATTTTCAATAATCTTCAGGAATTGAATTGTGTATTTTACAAAAGAGCGTAAACTTATGACATGGGGTTTCAGATATTCATCAATTAGTCGACCCGCATGTTTGCTGATGGATCCCCTTCCCGATATTATGGGTCTGCCTTTGGGATTTAGACTGTCCTTGTGGACTTTTGGTAAAGAATAGAAGGTTGGCACAGCTGGAAATTTAACTCTGATACATTCCCATATAGTTTTATTGATGACATTATTGTTGTATGCTGCATCAACCAGTGAATAGTATTCCTGGTTGAATCTCTCCACAATATCTCTAGTGGTGATCTTCTTCTACCAGTTTTTATTCATTAATATTTTTAAACACATAGAGATATATTGGGCATTGTCCATTAGGACAATGTTGCCCCCCTTGTCGACTGGCTTGATAGTTTTAGATTTGTTATCACTTAACATCCTAAGAGCCTGTTTATCCAATGTATTGAGGTTGGTCATCTTCAGGGAATGGATGGAAAGTTTATCAATCTCCATGTTAACCAGTTTCAGGAACATAGAGGTGTTGGGATTGGAGTTAGGGGGTGGGAACTGTATCGATTTTTTCTTTAATTTTGACCCCTTAGTGGAATCTTGTGTCTTCCTACCAATGTCATCCATTGGAAGGGAAAGCACCGTAGAGAAGTCAATGCGATCAGTTAGATCAGTCGTATCGCTCTCTTCCAAGAGTGACACCAAATGATCCATAGCTTGGTTTTCTTTTAATGTTAGATCAATGGATCCCTGAGGTTTCTGATACATGTTTTTCAACATTAGTTTGCATGCAAATAATTCTAAATCTTTCACCACTTCAAACTTGTCCATATTTTCATTCAGGCAGAACCCAAGACCCTTTTGAAGAACCTGGGTTTCATTGTCAGATAAGGATGTGAAGCATCTAAAGGCTGCCTCTCTAAATGGATGAGGCCTTAATGAGGCAAGCAAGCATGTCGATCTTCCTTTGAAGATGCAGTGAATAGCCTGAAAGTCTGCCTGGGCTCTTGTTGCCATATCGAAAAGGATTGAAATGTGGATGGAGAATGTGGATGCAGTATTCAGGAGTGTTTTCAGAAACTCTGTAGTTCAGGAGCCGGAGCTGGTGTCAGTTTCCATTAAAGGCTCCAAATGACATCAGCTACATAGTGGCACGGGTTATGCTTTCATCAGTTACGGCAAAGTGAGTGCTATGGCTGGGGCTTGGGCTTGCTGTTCCCACCTCTAATAGGCGTATTGTAGCATTCCCTTTTAGGGAGGTTCATCTTTTGCAAAGCTGGATAGCACCATAACCCAGGCCACAGTTGGCAAGTTGAGGTTCTACCTCAGGACCAGCACTGGCTAGGCCAGAAGAGGACAGTCTAGAGAACAAAATTCAGAGTGTGTGAGGGTGGCACATTTTTACAGACAAGGTTGGAATTTTAGGAAAAGCTGGTGAGGGGACCTAATGTCCCCTCAGAAGTATGCTAAAGCTTGAACTCAGAATCCAAGAAGCTACTGAGTTCGGCTTCAGACTATTGGAACATCAAAGTGGTCTTTTCAGGATGCATGGTCCATCAGAAGTCTTCCATCTTCTCTGATTAACTTCCATGGATTTTGCCTCACGCTGAGGTAAATAAAGCATATACTCACGCTTTACGTAAGTCGCTGGTGTGGCAAAGTGCTGCTGCGCCAGTCTCTGAATGCAAGAGATTTCAGGGCAGGTGCTCGCCCCTCTTATGGTCATGAAGAGGAACAGCTTGTGGAGGCCAGTCTTAGACCTTGCACACCTGAGACAATTTTCAGCGAAGGAGAAGTTCAAGGTGGAAACATCGTCCCTGATTCATAGGTGGTCCAGCCAGGTGACTGGCTTGTTTTCAATAGACTTAAGATGATTGCCATCATGTGCCCATTGTAGAAGACTTCCACAAGTTCCTTTGGTTCACCGTAGGTCAAGACCATCTCCAGCTCCAGCCATTCAGGCTTTCAACATCACCATGTGTGTTTTCAGGGTCTTATTGGTTGTTATAGTCTTTATCAAAGCAAGGAGCATATGCCTGCCTAGTTACATAGATGTCCTTGTTCTACTGTCCCAACACAGAGGGCAGCTGTTGGAGCCCAGAGCTCAGGTCTTTTCTATGCTCCTCAAATTTGGCTGGCTGGTGAATCTGGCAAGGAGGCACCTGGAGCCCACACAGTCTCTCGTGGCCTCAGGGCTCAGTTAAATATAATCTTGGATCATTGCCTTGGCTCTAGATCCCGATGTTATGGATCTGAATACTTGTGGCCCGGTCTTCTTCCCACCTGTGTGTCTTTCAGTGTCTAAAATGATTGGCACTATGGTGTCTACGGATCTAAGGATCAAGTGGAAGCTGGAGAAGGTGGCCTTTTCTGGAAGGGGTTACTCCAGCAGTGGGAGCCAGGAAGCAGATTTCAGGCCTTTTGCCATATAACAAAAGGAGCATCAGTGCTCTTAGGTTAGCCAACACTACGGCGGTCTCCTACGTTAAAAGACAGCCTGGGGACTCACAGCCTGTTCTCAGCCTGTTCTCTATTACAGGAAGCAGAGCCAATTATGTTTTGGGCTCAGAAGAATTGATCCTACAGCTCAGCGTCTAGGCATCTTTGCTGTCCAACAATTCTTCAAGGAAGCAGCTAGGCTCAGACCTCAGAGTAAGCAAAGGTTTTCCAATGGAGTCTCCCTCTTGTCCTTAACTCCCCCTTGGTAATTGGAGCGGAGTGTTCTAGGGCTGTCTCCATTAGAGTCCTCTTTGTCAAGTTAGCCTTTTCCCGGTTATCACGTTGGCATAAAAAGCCTTAGAGATTGATTCACTGGAGAACTTTCTTACGTTCTTTCCAGTCGAGCGGTGTGGTTACCTAAGCTTGACTCAATTCCCAAATTGCATCAGTCTTCGTGGGAGCCAAGAAATTGCTCTGCCAACCTTAGAGTTCTAACTTGCGTGGGAAAAAGTGCACTGTGGCTTAGTTGGTTAAAGAGCATTTATAGTAAACAGGGAATCCTGATTTAACTTCCAGCAGTGCCTCCCTTCAATTTTAGGAATCCCTCAGATATTGTAAAGTCATATCTACAAGCTACAGCTTCCTTCAGGCTTCAGAATGCCTGTTCATTCTTTTGCCAGAAAGGACAGAGAAACGTGCCTCATCTAGGGTGATTGTGGCATGGATTGTCATGGATGTTGTGTTTCTTTAAATGCAACTCTATGGTGCATCTCTGTTGTACTCACTTCCTGTGTGGTGTTTCCTGTTCCTACTGGTTATTATTCAATGAACATGGCTTCTGTACAGTAATGACGTGTGCTGAACATGGCCTCTGTACAGTAATGGCTTGTGCTGTCTTTACCTACATCACATCAAACACGTATTGCCTAGGTCATCCAACAGGCTCACAGAGCCAAGGGCTTGGCTCCTTTGAAGGTAGTGTCTGCTCACTCGACCAGGAGTCGGTCTACATCTGAATGAATGAATGATTTGTATAGCGCTGCAGTTGCGAACTGAATCGCCTCAAGGCGCTGGATCCATCCTGAGTAGTCAAGCTTCTTAGAAGAGGTAGGTCTTGAGTTTCTTTCTGAAGGCCTGATGGTTTTCTTCCATGCGAATGTGTGTAGGCAGAGCGTTCCAAAGCCGTAGTCCTTGGACTGTGAATCTTCGTTCTCCCTTTGTTTTGTGGCAGGTTTTTGGAATAAGGAGGAGGTTATGGTTAGAAGATCGAAGCCTGCGATTGGGTGTGTAGCGTTTTATTTTATCGCATAGGTATTGAGGAGCGTTTCCATGTATACATTTGTGGGTGAGGCAGAGGGTCTTGAAAGTGATCCAATTCTTTACGGGTAGCCAATGTAGGCTCCTCAGGGAAGGGGAGATGGATTCCCAGGTTTTTTTTCCTGTTAACAGTCTTACCGCCGTGTTTTGGATGAGTTGTAAGCGCACAAGCTGATATTGGGGTAGTCCTATGTAGAGGGAGTTTGCGTAGTCGAGTCTGGAATTGATTATTGTTCCAACTACTGCTGCTTTGTCCATCTGGGGCAGCTTTGCATCATGTAGCTCCCGAAGTAATTTGCAGGGTGGCTTCCTGGTCGTGTATAAACAAGTTTGTGTCTCATTACTGTGTTGAACCAGCTGCCCTATCTACAGTTCATTTTGGTTTACAAGTACTGTTGGTTGACGATGTTAAACTTTCTTTGTGCAACATTTTTCCCACCCGGGTGTGTACGGCGAGTTATTTCCCACACGTATGCTGCCATGGAGTCTGTTAGGAAAACTGAAAATTTCCTATGAAATACTTACCGTATTTTCCTTTCCTGATAGACTCCATGGCAGCAGGAGTTCCCTCCCAAATGTCTGGAGTAGGCTAGTTATTGAACACAGCCGCTGGCTTGAAGCAAAGATTTATGCAAGAGGGGTCCTATGGGGGAGGAGTTCAGGCAGGGTTAACCCACACGTATGCTGCCATGGAGTCTACCAGGAAAGGAAAATGATGGTAAGTATTTGATAGGAAATTTTCCGTTATACGGCCCACTTCCTCTTTGATTGTAAAATGAGCAGGCAGTGTGACCATGCAGTGGGAAAAGTGAATAGAATTCTAGGGTGTATTACTGGAGAGCTCATCAGAATCAGGAAGGAGGTATGGATTCCCCTATATTAATCTTTAGTAGGACCTTGTTTGAAATACTGAGGTTGATTTACTAAAACAAAATGAGTGCAAAATCTGGTGCAACTCTGCATAGAATCCAGAAAATCAGCTTCCAGGTTTTTTGTCAAAGTTTAATTGAACAAGCTGAAATTAGAAGCTGAATGGCTAAAATACACAGCTGCACCAGATTTTGCACTCTCCAGTTTTAGTTAGTCAACTGCACTGTGTCCACTGTCCAGTTCTGGAGATCTCACTTACAAAAGGATACTGATAGGATAGAATGAGTCCAGATATGGCAACAAAAATGGTGAAAGGTCTGGGGGATAAAACATATTAGGAGAGACTTCAAGAATGTAGTAAGTACAGTGTGGAGGACAGAAAGAAAAGAGGAGACTTGACTGAAACCATTAAAGAGGAACTGCAGTCTGCTCACATAATTTGTTATAAAAACATATTTGCCATTCTGAAGCTTCCCTCAATCCATTTTGCATATTATTTTATATTTACTGTGATTCTGTACTTGCCAAATATGCTGCAGAAATCTCCCCCCAATGAGTCTGGATTCATCCATTTTAACTGTGGGAAGCTGAAGCTGCTGCCTGTTCACTTCCTGGATTTACACAGAGGCACACCTCCAGCTCTGCAGCCCTCATTGGCCCTCGTATGACTCACCCCCCCTCCCTTCCTGGAAAACTCTCACGAGAGTTAGAGAGAGAGAGATGTGCATGATGTCATAAGCCTAGGCTAATTACTAGACAAGAAACAGGAAGTGAGCTGTATAATGTATTTACTGGCAGAAAAAGAAAATGTTTTACTATCCAAAACAACAAGGGCAGAATATTTAATAGTTGGAATGTTGAAAAAATTACTGAAGGTCCACTTTAACCACTTCCCACCTGGCCACTGCATATGTACGGCCAGGTGGGCACTCTCTCCTTCTGAGTGGGCGTTCAGGAATGTCCCTTTTTACACACTGATCACTAGCATAGTAACACACAGTGTAAAAAAAAGTCCACATCACCAACAATATACAAAAAACATCCAAGTGAAAATGATGAAATTCTGTGACAGCAGGGAAGGGTCCACCACCAGAAATGGAAGGGGTTACTCCTTACCAGAAGGCCATGACCCCCCACCACAGAGGATCACAGCAAGCAGGAATCTTTAGGAGCCAAGAAATGGAAAATGCCAGCGGTGTCCACCAGGGGTCATCTCATCCTCAGCAACTCCAACAACCCGGGGCATAGATACCATAAAATATAAAGGGACTCACATAGTGTAAAACTGATTTAATTTATTAAAAAGTAAAAAATACAAATGCGCACTTACAGAGTGTAAATGGATAAGACAGCCTTAAGTCCGGCTCCGTGGCCACCGGAGCTCGGACAAACCCGTCCTACTGGAATGCAAATCGCTTGGGGGTGACGTCAGCGCGTCGTCTGGCTCCGCCCTATGCGTTTCGTGACATCATCACGTCTTCCAGGGGCACAGGCGGCGTGCCGCGTCACCCTCCTTAAATAGTGCTAAACCAGACCAAGCCTCACTATGGATCGCTGCACACAATGGACCGCCCGGACCAACGTGCACACTTCCGGCGTCCGGATGCGCTCCACAGTGCGAGCGACCAACAGAGGCCACATAGCCCAGGCAGCACATACAGACCGATGTTTGATCATAAAAAAATTCTTGTACATAAACAATTTTGTCCAATATAACACTTTGTACAGATGAACACAGTACCTAATACGTGTATATAGTTAGGCACAAAATGGACAGAACAGAATAAACCATCCCTCCAGTTCTTATCGTCACTAAAACCCCAATCGAACGCAAATGATCTGGATTGGATGGCTAAACCGATCGGGGCCAAAAACCAACAAGGTCTAAGTGAAAATAAATAAAAAAATATATAAAAAAAGGGGGCTAATAGAAGGCCAATGAGGGATATGGCTAACCCTATTCCTCCAACCCTACATCTGGGTCTAGATTTTAAAAGCCAAAACTGGCATCTAAAAAACAGGTAGCAACAGGTAACACGGCAACGCCATCCAATGGAAAAGCCGGAAAGGCTCACCAGGGGGCTTATATCATACTCCCTGATAATCAGAGAAAAAATAGAATGAAAATATAAACCGTAAGTAAAAAATAATCTTAAAATGGCTCCAGGTAGGTAGATGGAGATTGGGACAGAGGGGGGCCGATTGGGGTTTTAGTGACGATAAGAACTGGAGGGATGGTTTATTCTGTTCTGTCCATTTTGTGCCTAACTATATACACGTATTAGGTACTGTGTTCATCTGTACAAAGTGTTATATTGGACAAAATTGTTTATGTACAAGAATTTTTTTATGATCAAACATCGGTCTGTATGTGCTGCCTGGGCTATGTGGCCTCTGTTGGTCGCTCGCACTGTGGAGCGTATCCGGATGCCGGAAGTGTGCACGTTGGTCCGGGCGGTCCATTGTGTGAAGCAATCCATAGTGAGGCTTGGTCTGGTTTAGCACTATTTAAGGAGGGTGACGCGGCGCACCGCCTGTGCCCCTGGAAGATGTGATGATGTCACGAAAGGCATAGGGCGGAGCCAGACGACGCACTGATGTCACCCCCAAGCGATTTGCATCCCAGTAGGACGGGTTTGTCCGAGCTCCGGTGGCCACGGAGCCGGACTTAAGGCTGTCTTATCCATTTACACTCTGTAAGTGCGCATTTGTATTTTTTACTTTTTAATAAATTAAATCAGTTTTACACTATGTGAGCCCCTTTATATTTTATGGTATCTATGCCCCGGGTTGTTGGAGTTGCTGAGGATGAGATGACCCCTGGTGGACACCGCTGGCATTTTCCATTTCTTGGCTCCTAAAGATTCCTGCTTGCTGTGATCCTCTGTGGTGGGGGGTCATGGCCTTCTGGTAAGGAGTAACCCCTTCCATTTCTGGTGGTGGACCCTTCCCTGCTGTCACAGAATTTCATCATTTTCACTTGGATGTTTTTTGTATATTGTTGGTGATGTGGACTTTTTTATGACACTTAACTGACGTTTCATCTAATGGGATTTTTTTCACTATCACCATACGTTTTTTGCACATGGACTTATTTTCATTTATGATCACTACATGAATTTTGCTTCACTGTGAATTATTTATTATGTTTTATTAGTATAGCGCAAACCCCTTATTTTCCTTATGCTTTTCTACAATTGATGTTTTTGTGGGGATTGCTGCTTTACACATTATTCGATTCTTACTTTGTTTCTAGCGCAGTTCTTCTCACTATTTTTCACACAGTGTAAAACACATGTCCCCAAAACATATGTCCCCAAAAACATGTCCCCAAAAACACCTGTCCCCCACATATGTCCCAGTAAAATCACATGTCCCAATGATTATCTGCACACATATGACCATGATCACCTGCGCACATCTGTACATAATAATTTGCGTACATCTGTCCGTGCTCACACGAACCAATTATTATACACTTAACAGGATTTTTTTTACCAAAGACATGTAGCAGAATACATTTTGGCTTAAAGTTATGACAAAATTTCTTAGATTTCTTTTAAAATAGAATAAAGAAAATATTGTTTTTTTTCAAATTTCCACTCTTTTTTCGCTTATATCGCAAAACATAAATACCACCAAAAGAAAGCTCTATTTGTGTGAACAAAATGATAAAAATTTCATTTTGGTACAGCGTAACATGACTGCGCAATTGTCATTGAAAATGCAAGAATGCTGAAAGCTGAAAATTGGCCTGGGAAAGAAGGGGGAGAAAGTGCCCAGTATTGATGTGGTTAAATACATTAAGGCAATGCGTCAGTCAACAGTACATTTATTCAAACATGCTTGGAACAAATACAGATAATAAAAAAAAATGAAAAAAGGTTAAAAATAAAACAATAATAGAGCAGAAATGATGGACTTTTTCTGCAGTCACTCTTCTATGCTTGCCATAGTGGAAAAGCCCTATCCCTTCTCCTATTTTAGTACTCTCTACCATTCTTTAACATCTTCACCTGCAACTTTAAAGAGCTACCAGGATGATTAATCTTCTACTATCTAAAGATTCATCATAACTGCAAATTCTTACATTCCAGTCAGTGGGGGTGATTTACTAAGAAGAAGGTACTGCACCAATTCATACATTAATTGGCGAGCCGGAAAAGTCATGAATTGAACCTGCAAAATGGCGCACATTGAAGCACGAATATCGATAATAAATACCCGCATATGTAAACTGCAACTGTCGCTAGGGTAACTGCGTTTTTCTCATTGATAATAGCGCACGCCCAATACAATTGGTTAATTTTATCTCATTGAATGTGTCTTGTTAGGCAATTAACTTCTAATATATCTTTGAAATGTGTTTTTCTTTTTCTACCCAAAACTTTCAATACATTACAAAGAACAGAGAAGAGTTTCTAAACCCAATAAATTAATATTTTCAGATCTTGATCTTTAACCACCTCAATACAGGGCACTTTCACCCCCTTCCTGCCCAAGCCATTTTTCAGTTTTCAGCGCTGTCGCACTTTGAATGACAATTGCGCGGTCATGCAACACTGCACCCTAATGAAATTTTTATAATTTTTCCCCACAAATAGAGCTTTCTTTTGGTGGTATTTGATCACCTCTGTGGCTTTTATTTTTTGCGCTTTAAACAAAAGAAGAGGGACAGTTTTGAAAAAACATAATATTTTTTACTTTTTGCTATAATAAATATCCAATTTTTTTTTTAACAAATTTTTTCCTCAGTTTAGTCCGATATATATTCTTCTACATATTTTTGGTAAAAAAAAATGCGATAAGCGTATATTGATTGGTTTGCGCAAAAGTTAGCGTCTACAATATAGGGGATAGATTTATAGCATTTTTATTTATTTATTTATTTTTTTATTAGTAATAGCGGCGATCTGCGATTTTTATTGTGACTGCGATATTGTGGCGGACATATCGGACACTTTTGACACATTTTTGGGACCATTCACATTTGTACAGCGATCAATGCTATAAAATTGCATTGATTACTGTGTAAATGTGACTGGCAGGGAAGGGGTTAACACTAGGGGGCGCTCGAGGGGTTAATGTATGACCTAAGGATGTGATTCTAACTGTGGGGGGAGGGGACTGACTGGGGGAGGTGACCGATCGGTGTCCCTATGTACAAGGGACACACCATCGGTCTCCTCTCCTCTCTGACAGGACGTGGATCTGTGTTTACATGCACAGATCCACGCTCCTGCTCTGTTACCTGGCAATTGCGGGTGCCCGGCGGACATCGCGGCCGCCGGGCATGCGCACCAGGTCCCGAGCGATGCAGCGGGCACGCGCGCACACCCCCTAGTGGCTCGGGAGGGCGATCACGTCATATGACGTCTGCCCAGAACAAGAGAAGCCTCGTCCCGCCGTCATATGACGGTGGGCGGTGGCTTAGTGGTTAAAGGTGACCATACACTGCAATCAGTTAGATCTTAAATAAATTAGATTTAGTAAAAAAAAAAAGAGAAAACCTGCGCTATTAAGCAAAAAATTAATATAACTGCAGCTGCAACAAAACCACAAATATCAATGAGGTGAAAAATTACATACAGAGAAAAAATTGTGCGCTTGCATTAGATATTTAAATCTATATTACTACATGATTATCATAAGTAGATAAACAAATAAATAAAAAAATAAATAAAAAACACCATCAAAGTTAATTGTGAGTGATTTAGAAAGTCGCTATGCTACAGAGCAAACAGCGACATGTAAGTCAAATACTAATATTGACCATTGCATACATATAAACCAACAATAAAGTTATAAACTGGTGTGCAAAAAAGAAAAAACAAAAAAAACAAAGGTTATTCCACCCAAGTGCAAAGTCATAAAGTTCAAAATTGCATCCTGAGTTGCAGGAAAAACGCATATCCAAAGTTCATGAATTGCATTTCTTAGTGGGTATAAATATATATATTTAAATAAAAAACACCATCAAAATTAATTGTGAGTGAATTAGAAAGTCGCTATGCTACAGAGCAAACAGTGACATGTAAGTCAAATACTAATATTGACCATTGCATGCATATAAACCAACAATAAAGTTATAAACTGGTGTGCAAAAAAGAAAAAACAAAAAAACAAAGGTTATTCCACCCAAATACAAAGTCATAAGTGAAAAAGTTCAAAATTGCATCCTGAGTCGCAGGAAAAACGCATATCCAAAGTTCATGAATTGTATTCCTTAGTGTGTATAAAGGAATAAGGGGACGTGAAGGGACCTCCAACCACCAGTGGATCCAAAGGTTGATAATAGATGTATCCTTACCAGACAGGTTGGATCTCCTTTATAGCAAGGTCTTAGAAGCATGCAGATTTAGCCCTCTGCAGGGACAGTAGATGTCAGCTCACCACACAGCTGGAGATGGTTCCGACACTTCCGCATTGATGTAAACACTCCCTCGTTTGGACTCGTAGGTAAAGAAGGGGAGAAAGAAAAAACTCCAATGGTATAGTATGTAAAAAAAAAGGAATTGTATTGCCTCAGACAACTAGGCATCTTTAAAACATCCAAAACATAAAAGCCGGCAAAATATGAAAACAACAGAGACGCCCGTGCTAGGTTACATGGGGCTCTATGGCGATCTGGCGTACACTGAGTAGCCACGCCCTACATGTTTCGTGATAGGTCACGTCTTCAAAGGGGCACGGGCGACGCAGTGGGCAATCGCCATTTATAGTACTTCCTTACATTCAAGCCTTGTTTTCATCTGAGTTTCAATTACAATCTGAGCATGTGCAAAGGATACCAAGCCTCGATATGGCTCCCGTTATAATGCTTCCTCTCTATTCAAGCCTCGTTTTCGTCCAAAGAATGAATTACGATCTGAGCATGTGCAAAGGATACCAAGGCTCGACGTAGCTCACATTATGAAACGCAAACCAGGAAGCTTGTTCCTGAATGTCATTAGCACACTTTATATGGCCAAAATTTTGTTCTCATCTCAAACTAATATATGTCATCTATTATAGGTCTAAGCAATTAAATATTTTTGGGTCAAATCGTCCCATTTTACATACCGTAGGACACTACTCCTACAGTAATAGACATTTAGCAACAAAAAAAGGGGAAAATTTGAAAAGGACGAAAAAAAAAAAATAATAAAAAAAAAAAACTGCTAAATCTAAACAATATTGCTTGTTCTTTCCTCAGACCACAACTACTGTATTATTGAAAAAAATCTCTATATTTGGGGGTTACATTACTAAGAATCATCGTCCTATATTTATGTGTATTACTACATTCAAAGGGCAGCCATATCTCGACATGGTATCCCCCTATATTTTTTACAAAACCGACAATATAACCACCCCTAGAAAAAGAGGGAGAGGGGGGAGGGGGGGGAGGTTTACAAATTATTCTCCCGAGTGTCGAAATCAATGCATCCACACACAACATCGTCTAAGCATTGTCAATAAACGCATTAATCTCGACATCTACATTGAGCCCAAAGGGTTTTAAACATTTCATTGTATATATCCACTCCATTTCAAGCTTGGATATAGCTCGTTTTTTCGGATCACCCCTCTATGGTGTCTTGAGTCTATCTATGGCTATGAATTTTGTACCCCTAGGATCTCGCCCATGTACATCCAAATAATGTTTGGATACTGGGTGGCCTATAAACCCTCTTCGGATATTTCCAATGTGCTCATTCAATCTGACCTGAAGGGGTCGTACTGTACGGCCCATGTATTGTAATCCACATGGACAGATTAAGAGGTATACTACGTGGGTGGTGGAACAGGTAATAAAGGATTTAATCGAAAAAATCCTTGAAGTGCTGGTAGAATGGAACTGTTTCACTTTACGATCTTTGATGCCATTAATAGTACAAACAGCACAGTTTTTACATTTATAATACCCAACCAAGTTCTGAAAGAACATTGGTTTCCTGATGGGAGGGTCGCAGACACCGGGAGCTATCACTGATCTGATAGAAGGTACTCCTCTGAAAATTACACGAGGTTTCTCAGGAAGTAGAGGGCCTAATACACTGTCATTTTTTATAATATGCCAGTGCTTATACATCAATTTCCTAACCAAGGAATATTGATGAGAGTAGCCTGTTATAAAGGGACAAATGGACTCTTTCCTTTCAGGAATTTCCACCCTACTCTTATCTCTAAGGAGTGACTCTCTATCAACCAACTCCACCTCTCTCATTTTTTAAAGTTTATAACTTTATTGTTGGTTTATATGTATGCAATGGTCAATATTAGTATTTTTATTTATATATATATATATATATATATATATATATATATATATATATATATATATATATATATATTTATACACACTAAGGAATGCAATTCATGAACTTTGGATATGCGTTTTTCCTGCGACTCAGGATGCAATTTTGAACTTTATGACTTGGGTGGAATAACCTTTGTTTTTTTGTTTTTTTCTTTTTTGCACACCAGTTTATAACTTTATTGTTGGTTTATATGTATGCAATGGTCAATATTAGTATTTGACTTACATGTCGCTGTTTGCTCTGTAGCATAGCGACTTTCTAAATCACTCACAATTAACTTTGATGGTGTTTTTTAATCTATTTTTGTATTTATTTGTTTATCTACTTATGATAATCATGTAGTAATATAGATTTAAATATCTAATGCAAGCGCACAATTTTTTCTCTGTATGAAATTAGATTTAGTGCAAGAGCCAGTTTGATTTCCTATAATTTGAATTAAGTGCATCTTCCTATTACCTATTTTTCCTAGATACTGAGTTGTGCAGAGATTGGCCAATCAGATTGCTTAGTGCATGACCATCTTAGGTGCCAAATTTGGAACGTAGATGTGCCATGATCTACTTGTCCAAATGATATTTCTTATGCCGCGTACACACATGCGGACTTTACGGCAGACTTTGCTCGGCGGACTTTTCGCCGGACTTTGTCGGCTCCTTGCGCCGGACTTAAAAACGGACGGACTTGGCCACACACGATCACTGCAAAAGTCCGCTGGTTTGGAACGCGGTGACGTATAGCACGTATGACGGGACTATAAAAAGGAAGTTCAAGCCCCACTACGGCACCCTTTGGGCTCCTTCTGCTAATCTCGTGTTTATCTCGTGTTAGTAGAAGTTTGGTTAGAGACGATTCACGCTTTTCACACTTCAGCTTATTTCGATCGTTTTCTGCGGTTCAGTTTGTGCTTGTGAGGTTTGTATCTGCTTTTCAGTGCGTGTTGGTCAGTTCGTAACCTGCCTTGCAGGCCGTTCTGGTCCGCTCGTTCCTGATTTTTAGGTCATTCTTCATAGGCCTTGCTGTTCTTCAGTGCGTTTGTTATAAGTTTGTTTGTTTGACCAGCCGACCATTTTGAAGCCATGTCGCGTGGACGTTCTCATTCTCGAGTTCGTGCTGCGTGGGGACTTGGTGTTGGGGTTAATACTTTGACCCGAGTCCAGTCCATGAACAGGGCGAGGAGGAGTTCATGGATGAAGAATTGGTTGCGCCAGCGTGACCAATTCTCTCATATGCCTTTGCTCCGTGAGCTCCGTGAGAATAATCCTGAGGATTTCAGGAATTATCTCCGGATGACGGACCCCGTCTTTGAGTGTCTGCTGGCTATGCTGACCCCCTATATCAGCAGGCAGGATACCTGCATTAGGCAAGCCATCAGTGTGGAGCAGAGGCTAGTTGCCACGTTACGTTACTTGGCGACAGGGAGAAGTCTTCAGGACTTGAAGTTCTCGACAGGCATCTCCCCCCAGGCTCTGGGGATCATAATCCCAGAGACCTGTTCTGCTATTATTCAGGTCCTGCAGCAGGACTATATGAAGGTAAGTTTTACCCTTTAACATTACATGATATGTATTAAATGTTTTTTAATGTATTGTATAAATGTCCTCCTTACCTAATTGCCATGCTTTCAATATGCTGTGAATGTCCCCTTTATCTTCATGCATGCCTGTTTTTGGACATTAATCATTTATTGCCCTACATGCATATTTACCTTCAATAACCTCCCCACCATGCAATCCTGGGTCCATTTATATCTCTAGCCTATAGTCCCTAGACCAATGTATATTGACTGCTCCATTGTCTTGTTTGACCCTCCCCCACCCCACAAATGTTTTAAACAGTCAGGTGTGTTTTGGGCCCTAATTAGAACACCTCCCCCACCCCACAAATGTTTTAAACAGTCAGGTGTGTTTTGTGCCCTAATTAGAACCCCTCCCCCACCCCACAAATGTTTTAAACAGTCAGGTGTGTTTTGTACCCTAATTAGAACCCCTCCCCTACCCCACAAATGTTTTAAACAGTCAGGTGTGTTTGTTAACCTAATTAGAACCCCCCCCCCACCCCACAAATGTTTTAAACAGTCAGGTGTGTTTGTTAACCTAATTAGAACCCCTCCCCCACCCCACAAATGTTTTAAACAGTCAGGTGTGTTTTGTGCCCTAATTAGAACCCCTCCCCCACCCCACAAATGTTTTAAACAGTCAGGTGTGTTTGTTAACCTAATTAGAACCCCTCCCCCACCCCACAAATGTTTTAAACAGTCAGGTGTGTTTGTTAACCTAATTAGAACCCCTCCCCCACCCCACAAATGTTTTAAACAGTCAGGTGTGTTTTGTGCCCTAATTAGAACCCTCCCCCACCCCACAAATGTTTTAAACAGTCAGGTGTGTTTTGGGCCCTAATTAGAACACCTCCCCCCACATTCAAATGGATCAATGGGCCATCAGAGGGGGTGATTAATCTTATAAGTGGGTCTTATGTTTTTTACCATTTCAATTACAAACACACATATTAATAATGTTTGACTGCTGTTGTTCACTAATGTTTTTTTGTAATCTGATATACAAGTTAGGTTTCAAAGTCCTTATCTTAATTTTTTATTTTATTTTCACTCCACAGTTTCCTTCAAGTACACAGGAATGGCAGACTGTGGCCTCCCAGTTCGCTGACCGTTGGGATTTTCCCAACTGTGTCGGGGCGATTGACGGGAAGCATGTCCAGATTGTGCCACCACCGCTTTCGGGGTCTTATTTCTATAACTACAAGGGGTTCCATAGTGTAGTTTTGATGGCGGTGGTCTCGGCACATTTGGACTTTCTGTTTGTGGATGTGGGGAAGAACGGTCGGATGTCTGATGGAGGAGTCTTTGCACAGACCGAGCTGTGCCAGCGTCTCCAGACCGGTGGCCTGGGATTGCCACCTGATGACCTGAATGTTGATGGACTCCCCTCAGTTTTTATCGCTGATGAAGCATTTGCTCTCAGTGAGCACTTGATGAGGCCGTTCCCCCAAAGGACACTCACCCCTGAGAGGAGGGTATTTACTTACCGGCTGGCTAGAGCAAGAAGAGTTGTGGAGAATGCCTTTGGGATTCTGGCCAGCCGGTTCCGTTTATTCCTTTCTGCAATTAATCTGGCGGACTATAAACTAAATTACGTCATACTTGCTTGCTGCATCTTGCATAACCTTTTAAGGAGACATTCAGCGACATATCAATCTTCTGTTGGGCCTGGGGCCGGACTGGAACAGGATACCACAATGACAGGCCTAGAAATTGGCCGTATTGGCTTGGCCCCCCGAACCACGCATCAAGTGCGTGACTGTTATGGTAATTAGTTTAATGGTCGGGGGGCCATTGCTATTCAGCAACAGCTGTAATTTTACCAAAAAAATAAAAATAAATAATTGATCAAAAATATCTTGTTTTTATTCTTGTTTGCATTTAGTTAGGTCTGTCTCCTAGTGCACTTGTAGTAGTGGCAAGTGCATTTACCTTTATTTATTCAGGCCCCCAAAAAAATAAAAAAATATTTGTCTGAAATAATCAGCCACACACATTGTATTATTAAAAATTTTTTACTTTGTGCACATTGAAAGGTGCATTTTTGAATATTTTTTTGGTTTTTATTTTTTTTACAGATTTTTCTTGGTGTAAAAATATATCTTTTTTAAACATTAGTAAAGGCATATTTTAGCAAAAATAGACCTTTATAAAAATATTTACATTCACAACAGTGTTTTTATAAACATAACAAAACATTAAAGAACTTACAAAGTTCAAGATTTAAAGAACAGTGCATGTGATGTCATCCTTGGAAATCGTTCCTTTGGAATATGCTCAAAATTGAGAATTAAAAAAGGGTCAAGTCCACATGTGCTATCTCCCATCATGGGTGAGCAATGTACGTGTTTTGTGTGTGCAATCCCTTTTTTTGTTTCTATCACCACAAAATAATTTTGAGGATGAAGGGGTTGCACACACAAAACAAGTATATTGATAACCCATGATGGAAGATAGCACATGATGACACACTGTGTGCATCATAATGACAATTTGGGTATCACAAATAAATTCTAAAACATTTAGTAGAAAAAACAAACTTCACAAGGAAATGAAGAACATGATTGATGTTTTTAGGCCAAACGTTATTATATTCTGCCCAAAGCATCAATCATGTTCTTCTTTTCCTGTTGCATGGAGTCCAGGCGAAGTTGCATGCTGTGAATTTGGTCACGCATTTTATCTAGTTGCCCATTCCACAGCATTATCTGGCCAATCAGTCTTTGGGCACTGTCTGTGGTGAATGGCTCTGCCGCTTGGCCTTCCACAACCAGAAACTCACCTAAAATGAGTGAATAAAAACAAGGGTTACAATATGCACGCCAAAATACATTACCTTAAGCTGGGGTGTCAGTCACTCACTTGGTGGGCTGGAAACCTCGCACACTTCCTCAACCTCTGCTTCCTCCAGGTCGTCGGGTGGGCCTGGTCTTGGGCTGGGGCTTGGGGTATCTTCTGCCTCAGGCTGGTGACTTGGGCGGGTCCTGGGATCCTTGGACTGTTGTCTGAGTCTTTTCTCCCCTATGAGAATTGAACAAAAGGTATAGTTAAAACACATGGATATTTTAGATTTTATTAAATAATCTTAAACGTTGGTTAGGAGTTGTGGCCAATTGCCTTTTTTGATCATCAAAAATTTTGAAGACAGGATCAACATTCCCTCTGAACAACAATTATAAACAATGCACATTTTCAGGCAAGTTTCACAGATGCAGACACCTCAATTATCTCCTATGTGTATTACCCCTCTAAAATGTATTTATGGTCACATAGTACACTATAGTGCTCGTGAGTCCAGATGTGGAAACACCTGCTGTGTCCTGTCCCTACATTACACTGAATCATTTTTGAAGAAGCATTATATTTTCCAACACATCTACACCACATCAACAAATTGTGGGAATTTGACAAATTATCAAGACATAAATGTATGTCCAACCCTGTACCATCGTATTTGGCGAAAAAATAACGTCATTTTCTAATGTATCATATGTATTTTACAAAGAACGGTCTTTACGATCGATGCTGTATAAAGTCCAAAAATAAGGATCAGCATGCAAGTTAAGTATCTCAATAGGAAAACACAACAAGTACTTACTTTTTTTAAGCAGCTTCTTTATTCGCCAATATTGTTCTGGCTCCCGACTTTTGATGTCAGACCACCGCTTCCTCAATTGTTCTTTCGACCGTTTTGTGCCAAATTTTGCTTCTAGAGCGGTGACAACTGAGGACATTATTTTGTCCTTACGCATATTCGATCGTGTGTATGGTCCTTTTTTGGCATCGTAGTCCTCCCTTCTCAATATGGACACCATCTCCACCATCTCTTCAAAAGCCATGTTGGTGGCCTTATATCTCCTCCGGGATGTGGATGTTTGGAGCTTCGGGCTTTCCTCCGCACTACTTCCACTTATTCTCTCCGCCATCTTTAGCTATCTACTCCCACTGCACAACGAAGAGTAAAGGGGCGGTGCCAAATCGTACTAAAGAACATCAGGGGTGGGCGACGTAGGCGGAGCATGACACATGCGCAGTGTATATAAAGCTATTACGATGGCCTACGTATGTCCGTGCGGAAGTAGCGAGCGTCAGAAACGAAGGTAAGATTAAAGTGGGGGGGTGTTTGGTGTGTGTGTGTGTGTGTGTATGTGTGTATGTATGTGTCCCCTAGATTACAAACCCAAAAAATCCTGTGATTTGTGACTGACATTAGTTTGGATCTTGTGTCTTGTCTATCAGAAAAAATGAATCCCTTTAAAGAGGAAGAATTTTTGTGCCAATTTTTTGAGCTCTATCAGGAAAAGAAAAACCTGTGGGAGGTCAAACACCCACTATATTATAATAGGGATGTAAGGAAGGCAACACTGGGCACACTTTTAGATTTTGTGAAGATTCGAGTCCCCCAGGCAGACCTCAAGTATGTGGACAAGAAAATTGGTATCTTGCGAACATGTATAAGCGGGAACACAATAAAATCCAAGAGTGGCTCAGATCCGGTGCAGCAGCTGACCAAGTATATGTACCCAAGTTGTGGTATTACAACAAAATGCGATTCCTGGATGACCAGACCGAAGCCAGGCAATCACTTTCGACCCTTCCCCCCACCCTTCCCTCCAGCCTTCCTTCCACTCTTCCCTCCAGCCTTCCATCCACCTCCACCCCAGCTGAGGAGTCCCAGGATGAACTGGGCCTTTTCATCATTGATTAAGTTGATGCACCCAGCTTCAGCCAGGTAGCCTTTTTTGTGTAATTTGTGATTGTGTAAATGTTATTAATGATGTTAACGTGTTAATTTTTAAAGTGCTTCATAAAAAATGACTTCTGCACAAAGATTAATATGTAGACATATCACTAGACAGTAGTGGCCAAAAATATACTTCTGCATAGGTGTGTGCAGCCTCTTGCATTAGGGTGTGCACCCCAAAGCTCAAATACATATGCATGTGTATATGTACTGATGGTGTCAGTAGGGCAGTGGACAGTGTAATTTAGTCAATTTTCTTTTCCCCAAATTTTTGGCCTTGTTTAACATTTTTTTGGGGGGATGAAATATCAGTGGTCAAAACAGGGGGGAATATGCAGCACACAAGGTAATTAGGGTGTGCCCAGGCACACCTGGCACACTCTGTGTGCACGCCTATGTACTTCAGATATTGTTGATCAGCTGAAATAATGGTGGTGTCAAATAGATAGCCTTTACTATTTTGTGTAAATTATATTTGAAAGTCATGAGCTGAAAATTGTGTGTGATTGTATAACACAAAATTACAACTATGTCCCTTTTTTTGACACAGGATGACCTCAGCCAGGAGGAGGCCTTGCCCAGTGGGAGAGAGGAGGAGACTGTCAGGTGCCTCCCCTCCGCATTCTCCACAAAAGGCCCAGGAGAATGACACAAACTGAGCAGGGATCCCTAGCCCTCATACGGGAAGCAAGCCAGATCCTGAGCAAGCCACCCAGTGCAGAGGAGGCGTATGGCACCTATATAGCAAGCAGATTGCTGGAGTTGGAAAAGGGCCAACGCCCTCTGTGAGGGTCTAATTTTTAAGGCATTTGAGAAGGGCTTGAGAGGGGAGCTTACTGCTACCACATATCTGGCAGATGAAGCCACTCCTCCTCCTCCTCCTGCCCCAAGTACACCACCAGAGGCACAACCTCTGAGGAAGGCTGCAGAGAAGCGTGGAGGGAAGGCTGCAGAGAAGCGTGGAGGGAAGGCTGCAGAGAAGAGTGCAGGGAAGGCTCCACGGAAGACTCGAAAGTGATTGCCTGGCTTCTGTCTGGTCTGACTGTGCTCCCTGTGCTCCCTAGTCGCAAGATACCAATTTTCTTGTCCTCAAACTTGATGTGTATCCTGGGGGACGAAAGGATTCCCAGATTCTAAAAGTGTCTCCAGTGTTGCCTTCCTAATTTTTTTTTAACAAAAATAAATGTATTTTTTGGTTACCTTACATTATTGCCTATGTGTTTTGATTCAAAAACGCCATTTTGTTTGGGAGTAGGCAGGTACAGGTCATAAAGACTATGGGGTTGATGGGGTTGATTTAAGAAAAGCAAATAGACTGTGCACTTTGCAGAGGGCAGTTGCCCTCTGCAAGTGCAATTGCTCCAGAGCATCATAAGTGAGTTAAAAGGCTTGACTTTGCAAAGAGTACCCAATCCTGTGCAAGTAAAATTCTAAAAACAGCATTTTTGCTTGCACATGATTGGATGATGGAAGTCAGCAGAGCTTCTGCTCATTTACTAAGCTCTGGAGCAACTGCTCTTGCAGTCTTTTTCCCTTTAGTAAATCGACCCCTATGTGTGTTTTTGACAAAAGGCTAAATCATTTCGAATATCAGGTGAAAAGTACTAGTGAAAAGTTCACTTTAGAAATTGCACAGCAAGTGCACTTGTTGGAAGTGCAGTCGCTGTAAATCTGAGGGGAAGAGCTGAAATTAGGGGAAGCTCTGCTGATTTTATCATAAAATCATGTGCAATAAAAAGTTTTTTTTTTTTTGGGCTTCCTTGCATGTGCCCCTCGGATCCACAGCGAATGCACTTCAAAATGCTCTTTCTGTGCAATTCCAAGTAGAATTAGCACTTGTAGTGAAAAATGAATTTGCCTTTGTTAAATACACCCCCTATGTCTAATGAACAAGGGACAACAACCTCATTAAGGTTCATTAAAACAACACAAAATATTAAGGTTATTGTGGTAACTTGAAAATCCACACAAAAAACACGAAAAAAATGTTGGTATAATTTAGCACACATTGTAAAATAGATAAGTGTTGAAATCAATTAAAAAAAAAAAGATGAGTCCAAAATCTAATTTAATTTTTTTTATTTATGGAGATCTGGCTTTTTACAAATATTATATTAGTCATGGCATGAGGATAAATCATGAAGAAAGTAGGTTGTGAGAACTCTGTGTGAATATAAAGCAGAAAAACAACTTCATTCCTCTCGCATTATAAAGAAAAAAAAAGCGCTGTATTAAAAGATCACAGAAGAGGAATGTGCTAGCTTCAAGACGAAGGCTAGTTTTACCAGACCGAGCGCTTCCGTCTTGTAATTGCTTCAGAGCATGCGTCAGTTTGAGTTTGTCGGACACAGACGACCGGTTTGTCCGCTAGAAAGAAGAGTCCGTCGGATAGATTTAAAACATGTTTCAAATCTAAGTCCATCCAACTTTTGAGCAAAAAAAGTCCGCTGGAGCCCACACACGATCGAATTGTCTGACGAAATCTAGTCCGCCGGGCAAAGTCTGCCGTAAAGTCTGCTCGTGTGTACGCGGCATTAGGCTTTATACAAGGCACATGAAAAAAACACTTTTTTCAAGACATGCTAGAGTGATCAGGAATCTTCAAACTATGGCTCTCCAACTGTTGCGGAACTACACAACCCATGAGGCATTGCAAAACTCTGACATTCACAGACATGACTAGGCATGATGGGAATTGGAGTTCCTGAACAACTGGAAGACTGTAGTTTGAAGACCTCTGTGCTAGACCATTATCATGCCTCCAGAATTGGGAGTGTGGGATCTACCCAACTTCCTTCTGCTGGTGGACACAAGAACCTATATATATATATATATATATATATATATATATATATATATATATATATACACACACACACACACACACACTAAAGCAGGAAGCAATATACATTGGCCCGAAAGTAAATCTGTACACAGGAAGTAGGTGTGTGTTTTGAGACCAAATCATTTAGACATACACACATGACCCACACAAACACCACCCCATGTAAAAATAAATTAAAAATTATCTTAATTTGCAAATAAGGATCATCTCTTCCTCAGATAACAGTGAGCGGGGTATGGTGGTGGGAAGAAATTAGCAGCAGTACAAGCAACTTCCTGGAGGGGCGTTATGTCATTCTTGTGTGCTGGCCACCGCTTCTGGGAACCAGATATGAGCCACGGTTACATACATCCACGCACACAGCAGTTGCGCATCTCACATACACAGCGGTCGCGCATCTACCTGCGGGAACCCAATTTTTATGGAAATTAATAGTAGAGCAGATGCAGATTTCCAGGACTGGACTAACAAATGTTTATAGTGAAAGGCAACTGGTGTTTTCTATTAAACAAGGTCTAAATGGGCCATTGACATGCATCAAAGTTGAACTTAGGAATGTGTCTTTGCAAAGTTAAACTAAATGAAATCCTCTCTTATTTTTGCTTGGGGATAGAGTGCGGAGGGATTAGAAGTTTTGCCAGTTTTTGGGGATGTCTGCACCCCTGATAGGGTGACGATACCTCCCAAATTTTGCCAGTTTCTCCTTCAAATGTTTTCACTTCCTGTCACATAGCCAAATGGGAAGTAAAAGTAAAACCCTACCAATGTCTTTCCTTGGTGACACACAGATCAATCTAAATAGTTTCCCCATTAGGTAAATTGCACTCTAGCATTTTGCTGTGTGCAATTTGCCTAATGGGGACACTAGATAAATTGACCTGTGTGTCCCCAAGTTTGGCTAAGTGACAGGAAGTGAAGCCAATTTTCAGAAAAAGGACACAAAGCCCAACCTAAAAAAGAAAAGCAGGGGTTCTAACACTCATTTGGTTTCCTTCAAATGCCCACAATTAGAATAGGATTGTCTTGAGCTAGATTTTAGCTCAGTGCTCTAAATCAGTGGTTCTCAATGCTGTCCTCAAGTACCCCCAACAGGCCATGTTTGCAGGTTTTCCTTCATCTTTAACAGGTGCTTTAAATCACAATGGCTTGGTATTTTGGACAGCTATTTTAGCTAAGATAAATTCCCAAAACATGTCCTGTCTGGGGTACTTGAGGACTAAGGCTGAGAAGAACTGCTCTAAAATGGAAAATTGAATACTTACCTCACTGTAATTTTCCTTTCCTGGTGCCTATCCATGGCAGCATATGCACAATACATGCATATGCTACCATGAAGGCACCAGGAAAGTAGCTTTTAGACAAATCACACCTTTTTGTTTTGCCATGCCAATCAGCCTAGTTAAGCTGCAGCTGGGAAATCTGTTGCATGAAAATTGTTTGGGGGGTAAAATGCACTACTTGGATTGAGCATGCATCTGCAAAACAAACAAACCACATAAAACATAAAAATTTGTTACAACAACAATACAGGACCTGGAAAGGAGCAAGGAAAGCAAAAAATGTTAATTTGAGACACTAACAAATTGGTTTTGAGGTCGGACCATTTTGCAGAGGAAATGAACAGGAGTTAAAAGGACTGCGCCCACAAATGGACAATCTCTTAAGGATTTAAACATTTAGTAGTCACAACAGCTTGAGGAAGATTTTGCAAAATAATGCAGCACAGACAATTAAATCAAAGTGAAACTAACAACACAGATTGACAACATCAAAAATATTTCAAATATTGAAAAATATCCCCCCCAAAAAAAAAAAAAAAATTTGCTCTAAAACACATCTGTTTTGCAAAGCCATAACAAACAAAATACAAAGAGAAAATACATGTGTTACAAACTCTATAAGAACACCCAAATGTACTCTCTTGCCACACACACCATCAAGCAATCGTGCCTCTTTTCAGGGCAATGTAAAGAATGCTATCTACAAGCTTTACATAACATAGGTTTGTGTGCTAATGAGGCATTTGAAAACATATCCACAGTCCATGAAACACACAAAATGCAAGTTCACCAAATGTAGAGAGAACTTCAAAGTGGGTACACCTGTTAAGGATGTCCTTAAAGTGGAGTTCCACCCAAACAAAAAAAAAAATCATTAATGTGCATGAAAAAAAACAAAAAAACATTTGGAATTTTTTTTTATTTACTTTACTTTTATTTTTTTATTTACTTTATATGCCTGTTGCTATGTGGTCCCTCGAAATCTGCCTCCTTCAGGGCCTGGGCTCCTGACGTCACTTCCCTCTGCACAGGAAGGGAGATCACCTCTCCCCCTCCCTCTAGGCAATCATCTGGGACATGTGACAGGTCCCAGATGATTGCGCAGCCAGCCATGGCGCACGGCACAGCTCACGCATGCGCAGTGGGTGCCTGGCTGTGAAGCAACAGCCGGGCGCCCACAGTTAAAATGCGCTGCCGAGCGGAGGGGGAGACGAGCAGGGCTTCATTCCCCTGCATCACTGGACTCTGGGACAGGTAAGTGTCCGATTATTAAAAGTCAGCAGCTGCAGTATTTGTAGTTGCTGACATTTATTATTTCTTTTTTTTTAAGCGGAACTCCGCTTTAAATTACTAACCCAAAAAACACACTCTCTGAGCATGCCCAGAAAAATCCAAGTGCTGTTCACACACAAAAAGCACCAAAAAAAAATCAGTCCCTGAGCATGCCCAGATCAACACAAATGCATTTCACACACCAAAAGCCACAGCAACAAACCAAAGTCCCTGAGCATGCCCAGAACAACCCAAATGCAGCTAGCACATAATAAGCCACCCCCCTTTCCAAAATGAATCATATCATGCAGCATGCTACAAAATTACAGATAGGACAAATGCCCCCCGGTCCAGGGGGGCAAACAAAGAGATTAACATGGGCAAAAGTTATACAACAAATACCATTGCAGTCTATGGGAGCTGACTTGTTAATTTTGCTAGTCCCCACTTGGCTGGCTTATATTCTAGTTATTGGCCTTAAAATGGGTAGGGGGCACAGTTCCCACCCTGAGGGACATATATCAATGTCACCAATTTGGACAACCCCAATAACGAAACAAGGAGAAGTGCCTTTAAAAATGCAAAATTGCTTAAAAGCTAGTAACTTGGGGGGGCTTACTCTGCCTGTAAAGTGGTGCATCCATAGAATGTTTCCAAATCTACATTGCAGCCTGTGGTGTACCTAGAGAATTTGGCACACTGGGCAGATCCTATATCTGGCACCCCCTCCCCAGGTGGGCAGTCGACGCACCGCACATTGACATCAAATGATGTCACGTGTAGCGCCTCCACGCACTGGGGCCTGTGCTGCTGCCAGTGGTGTCACTAGGGCTGGTGTCACCCAGTGCAGTAAAACATGGTGTCACCCCCCAAAAAAATATATATTTTCCTGTTTTCTGAAAGTGTGCCAAAGATGCAAACTTTTGGTGCGTTTTCAGAAAATGCAGAAAAAAATATGCAAGAGAAATCTATAGCACTGCATCTATAACTGCTGGTAAAATGTAGGTCAAAATGTAGGAAGACCCCCTTTACATTACACAGCCCCCACACATCTGGACCCCTTTACATTGCACAGCCCCCAAACCTCTGGACCCCTTTAAATTACACAGCCCCCACACCTCTAAACCCCTTTACATTGCACAGTCCCCATTGACACCAATGCTGTGGGGGTAATTATAACATCCACTGATATCATTGCTTGGGGTTATTAACAAATGGGCTTATTTTACTCCTGCTCTATTCCCATGTGCCTTGCTGCAAAAAAATGACATTTACAGCGTATTATGCATCCGTAGAACAGGAATAAAATAAAATTATGGGAGCATTGGAACTACTAAAATAAATACTGTTAAAATTAATGAGTGATATCTGATTTGAATTAATTAAAGGAGTTGTAAACCTTTGTGTTTTTTCACCTTAATGCATTCTATGCATTAAGGTGAAAAAAAAAAACACCTGGCAGTCACCAGCCCCCCAGCCCCCCAACCCCCCCGTTTTACTTACCTGAGCCCCTTCATCTCCTCGGCGAGGACACGCTGTCCCTCTCTCCACAGGGTCCCGGCTTTGATTGGATAGATTGATAGCAGTGCAGCCATTGTCTCCCGCTGCTGTCAATCAAATCCAATGATGCAGGTGCTGGGTGGCGGGGCCAAGTCATACACTTGGCATCTATGGACACCGAATGAATGAATCAGGAGCTCGCCTGCAAGGTAACCCCTTCGGGAGAGCGCTTCTCCTAGGGGGTTATCTAATGCAAGGAGGAGCCGCCGAGGGACCCCAGAAAAGGATGTTCAGGGCCACTCTGTGCAAAACGAGCTGCACAGTGGAGGCAAGTATGATATGTTTGTTATTTTTATTTTTTTAAACAAACCTTTAGTATCACTTTAAGGGCTCGTTTATACCAGAAGGTGGTGCAGGAAATCCATGTTCCATGTGCGTTTCCCACACTGTGTTCAAAATGCACTGCATATGTGATCTCCTGCAGGTGTATATATATTTTTCTAAGAACACCTCTAACACAGATCACAATTGTAGTGCTTTTGCCTGCCCCAGATCTCATGGTACCCTAGTACCATGCAATTTGGTGCAGTACGCTTTTCAAAAAGTAGTATGTGCATTATATTTTTGTGCGATCCAATGTGAATTAATCCCAGTTAAATTAATGAGTTGAAAATTGCACCACATGGAGTTGCACAGGAATCCAGCAGGCATTCCTGTGCAACTCCATGCGGAGTTGTACAGAAATTCTTGGGCGGAGAATAGTAACAGGCCTGGCTCGGCAGCGCAGCAGTGGTGGGAAGAAAACACAGACCAGAGCATTGCTGCCGCAGTGTGGGGGTGATTTGGCTAAAAAAAAACTGCCATAGGGAGCTGCCAGGGCTCTCCTCACCCTTGTAAAGTGGTGTCACCCGACCGGGGGGTGGAGTGCACCCCCCATTAGATACACCACTGACACCTCCCCAATGTGTGGCACCCGGGGCGGACCGCACCCCTCGCCCCACCGTTGGTACGCCCCTGATTGCAGCTGCAAGATTTTAACCCAAAGCAAAAAATAGCCTGCCCCCCAATACATACAAGGCTTTTTGGGTCTGTTAAGGCTTAAAATGAGAACCCCTATGTTAAAAATACCACCACAAACTAATAAAATATTGTGCCCCTCCCACATACTAACAAACCCCACTAGCCAAAAACGCAGCAAGTGAGCCCATGAAAGGGGGTGGATGCTTGGGAGCAGGAGGGGCTCAGGCACCCCAAAAGTCAACCACCTTGTTCCCATATTCGGGGGGACAAGGGCCTCTTCCACACAACCCTAGGCTGGGGTTGTGGGGTGCTGCAGACAGGGGGCTTTACAGAATGTGGAAAAACCTTTTAAACTAGTGGGTACAAGGTGCTTTGTAGTTGGTATTGGGCTGAGCCCAACATGCTCCAAAGGCAGCCAGCTATGTTGAGTGCATGTGGCCTTGTATGGTTCAGGAGGGGTTTGAATGATCGCTCTTCTCGCCCCTTTCCTAGCTGGCCCTGTTGTATGCTCTGAAAACGGATGTGGTTTGGATTGGTAAAGGCAGATCATAGCATTTTGAGAATAAAGTGGAGTGTGGAGTTCCCCTTTAAAAGCAAAATTTAGCCAATGGAAATCCAAGGGGTTAGAGGGGGAGACAAGAGCATTGTAGAATGGAGTGTGGAGTTCCCCTTTAAAAGCAAAAGTTAGCCCATGGAAATCTGAGGGGTTAAAAGGGGGAGACAAGAGCATTGGAGAATGGAGTGTGGAGTTCCCCTTTAAAAGCAAAAGTTAGCCAATGTAAATCCAAGAGGTTAGAGGGGGGGAGACAAGAGCATTGGAGAATGGAGTGTGGAGTTCCCCTTTAAAAGTAAAAGGACAAGGAAATCTTATGCATTAGAGGGGGAAGGTTAAATGTCCTTTTAGGAGGAGCTAGAAGAGCCTTTTTACATAATTCTAACAAGGTGCATGTCACATGTTGGCAACGTAACATGCTAACATAACCTGTGTGCAAATCTCCTTAAAAAAATACATAGAGGTGAACCAGTGTAAAAAAAAAAATTGTCAAGTTTAGAGGTGCGCCCATTCAACCCATGCAATTGCATGTACGTTGCTTAACATTTACTAAGATTTTGGCCGTGCAGTGAAAAACTCATGTAAACGAGCACAACAGCCGCTTGCGCGTGTGCACTGTTTACATTGATCTCATGCAGTTCTAAACGTACTTGCGGGCACAGCATGCTTTCTCTGAAAAAGTTATTCTATTTTGGGCATATTTGTTACTTGGGCAGTTGTTACTAAACTTCTTCACATCACCCCATAATAATGGCACCTCCATCTTCTGTCGATATTGATTTAGAGATGCCATGTGCCATGTCCATAGTGGCGCACAAATTGCATTCTCCCGTGCGCCGAGATCGCTATAGTAAATGGGGGATTTGCGCTCTGCGGCGCACCATTTCATAACTATGGAAATGTGCGTTGCGCCTGTATACTTTCGAAAAAAATAGCATTTACTTTTCTAAGTAAACAACCTCTATACTTTTAGTACACTTGGGGCTGATTTAAGAAAGCTGTACGCCATCAGTAGAAGTGCACGGCTTTCGTAAATCACCTCCAGTGTATTAAAAGAATAGAGGTTGTTTACTTAGAAAAGTGAATGCTATTTTTTGGAAAGTATACAGTGTCTTGAAAAAGTATTCATACCCCTTAAAATTTCCACATTTTGTCAGGTTACAACAAAAGACGTAAATGTATTTTATTGGGATTTTATGTGATAGACCAACACAAAATGGCACATAATTGTATAACCGTGAAACATGGTGGCGGCAGCATCATGCTGTGGGGATGCTTTCTGCTGTGGGGATGCTTTTCTTAGAGCCAAATACAGGGCAATCTTAGAAGAAAACCTATTATGCCCTGTACACACGATCGGACATTGATCGGACATTCCGACAACAAAATCCATCGTATTTTTCCAACGGATGTTGGCTTAAACTTGTCTTGCATACACACGGTCGCACAAAGTTGTCAGAATTTCCGAACGTCAAGAACGCGGTGCCATACAACATGTACGACGGGACTATAAAAGGGCAGTTTAATACCAAGCGCGCCACCTTTTGGTCTCCTTTTGCTAAGCTCGTGTTAGTAAAAGTTTGGTGAGAGACGATTCACGCTTTTTCAGACTCGTGGTTTTCAGTTTGTTTTTCTGCTGTTCAGTTTGTGCTTGTGGGTTTGTATCTGGTCTTCAGTGCATGTAGTGAGTTCCCATTGGTTTATCATTGTGTTCTTGTCAGCTCGTTGCTGATTTTCAGGTCGCTCCTCACAGGCCTTGCTGTTCTTCAGTGCGTTCTGTTACATCGTTCTGACCAGCCGACTGTTTTGAAGCCATGTTGCGTGTACGTACTCATCTTAGAGTTTATGCTGTGTGGGGACTTGGTGTTGGGGTTCTTACTTTGACACAAGTCGAGTCCATGAACAGGGTGGGGAGGATTTCAATGACCAAGAATTGGTTGCTCCAGCATGACCAATTCTGTCACATGCCTTTGCTTCGTGAGATCCGTGAGAATAATCCTGACGATTTCAGAAATTTTCTCCGGATGACAGACCCCATTTTTCACCGTTTGCTGGCTTTGCTGACCCCTTACATCAGCAGACAAGATACCTGCATGAGGCAAGCCATCACTCCGGAGCAGAGGCTAGTCGCCACGTTGCGGTACTTGGCGACAGGGAGAAGCCTGCAGGACCTCAAGTTCTCGACAGGCACCTCCCCCCAGGTTCTGGGGATCATTATCCCAGAGACCTGTTCTGCCATCATCCAGGTCCTGCAGAAGGACTATATTAAGGTAAGATTTTTATCCTTTAACATCACATTTTATTGTATTTAATGTTTGATAATATATTGTATTTCTTTCCCCATTCCCTAATTACCATGATTGTAATATGCAGTGAATGTCCCCTTTGTCCACATGCATGCTGGAATGTTTTAACGTTTTTTTTGTCCTTCATACATATTTGCCTTCACTTAACCAGCATTCTCTCCTGACCTATAGCCACCTCACCTAGTCACTTGTATGTAATAACAATGTATTTTGTCAGCTCCATAGTAGTGCCTTACCCTAAACACCCCCTAAAATGTGTATAAATGTTATCTGTGTCCTTAAATTCTGGCCAGAGTGCCAGAGGCTTTTTTTTGGGGTCCCAAAACTCATTTGGAACCCTCCCTCCCCCCAATCGCTAAGTCAACCCATAGCAATCCTCTATTTGTTGACTTTGGCAAACCCATACACACTATATACCTACCTCTTTTGTGGTTAAATTTCTGTATGAATTACCCAAAGTATTTAGTGCAAGGGCCTGCCTGAATACTTTCAAATGGTACTGTTTAAAGTTTTTGGATCATATTATTATCTTGATAGGCAATTGCAAAATGTTAAAATTGTGCTCCAATTTGGACAGTGTGTACTTATATTTTTGTATTATGACACTTCTTACCTGTCCAGTGGGCTGCCAATAGTGTAAGTAAGGAGGGGCTGGCCAAAGTAATACACACTATTTAGGCATTCATCTCTCAATGAAGTGGAGAGGGTTACCTGTCCAAAACATCCCCCCCTAAAAATTTAACAATGGGCCATCAGAGGGGGTGAGGAATCTGATAGGTGGACCTTATACTTTGTCTTTAAATACTCCCTAAAATAAATGTTATACTGATGTTGGGCAAGAATGTTTGTGTCTAATCTGCTTTCAATGTTCATGTGCAAAATGACTATTTTTTTTATTCGTGTTTGACTCCACAGTTTCCTTCCAACCCACAGGAATGTCAGACTGTGGCCTCCCACTTTGCCCAGTGGTGGGACTTTCCTAACTGCGGAGGGACAATTGATGGGAAACACGTCCACATAGTCCCACCCCCCAACTTGGGGTCAAACTATTATATTCACAAGGGGTTCAATAGTATTGTGATGTTGGCGGTGGTGTCGGCTACTTACGAGTTCCAGTATGTGGATGTGGGGAAGAATGGCCGGATCTCGGATGGTGGAGTCATCACCCAGACAGAGTTCTACAGGTGTCTCCAGAATGGCAGTTTGGGCTTGCCACCTCCAGGAGACAATGCGGAAGGACTCCCATTTGTCTTCGTTGCGGATGAAGCGTTTGTGCTGGGGGTCCATCTTATGCGGCCATTCCCTATGAGGACCCTCATCCCGGACCAGAGGGTTTTTAATTACCGGCTAGCCAGAGCCAGAAGAGTGGTGGAGAATATTTTTGGAATAATGGCCATCCGGTTCTGCCTATTTCTTACACCGATACACATGGCAGAATATAAACTCAATCACATCATTCTGTGTTGCTGTGTTCTCCACAGCTTTTTAAGGAGAAATTCTTTCAACTATGCTGCCTCAGTTGGGCCTGAGGCCGGAATTCATATTAATGAACCAACCCTGACGGCGCTTGAGACTGGCTTGCCTCCCCAGAGTGCGCACGAGGTCCGTATAAGATACATGGAATACTTTGCGAGTAGGGGGGCCATTAATATGCCAGACAATGTCTGAGACATTTTTAAAATAAAAATATATTTGAAACTGAACAAATTTTTGCTTTGACTTACTGCTTGACTTACTTTTAGCTGTCTCCTCGGTTATATTTTATTAATGTTCTAATTTTTTGGCATTTTTGTTCAACAGTGCAAACAAAATTTCGTTGACACATGAGGTGACAATCTCTTCTTCGGCTAGCTATTATTATTATATTGTGTGTCTGCTACACACACACACTTTTTTTTTTGCTAATATATGTAATGCATTACTGACAAAAATATTAATAATTTTCAACACATGACCGAAATTTGGGGAGTCATGAAAATGGCGTGATTGTGGCAAATTATAAAGCACTGTTGGGTGTTATTTACTAAAGGAAAATACACTTTGCATTACAAGTGCACTTGAAACTGCACTTGTAGTGCAAAGGGGATTTGCCTTTAGTAAATACCATTGTCACTGAAACCAACAACTTTACTACAAAAAATGTTTTTGCGCATTGAAAGAAGAAGCCACACATTGTTGATTATCAATCTTTTTAATCAAAGCACAATCACATGTGCATTTATAAAAGGGTTTTTGAACAAACCAACATGTTTGTTGTATAACATTTTTTAGGTCACATTAAGTAGAAATTGCCTTTTAAGGTAAAACAGACATGTTTAAACTCATAAAACAATACACAACTCTGGAACTTCAACTTTTATAAAGTGAACGCAATATCAGACATGAGTATGTACAAACTGTGTTTTTTACATTGCGCTCAGCAGATGGGGTGATGTCACCCCTGTAAAAGCCAAATTTAGAAGATGCACACAAATTGCCTAATGTTAACATGTGCTAGCTGCCATCATGGGGGATCAATGGACGTGTTTTGTGGGTGTAACCCCTTCCTTTCAGCTACTCTATTATTGAGGAAGGGGTTGCACCCACAAAACGCGTACATTGATCTCCCGTGATGGCAGATAGCACATGTTGACACACTACATCTTTTAAACTTGGCTTTTAACAAACGTAAAAAAATTTTGTCACAAAAAACAGAAGAAATTTAGGGATTTCTGGGTGTTTTAGATTCTCCCAAAAACATCAATGATGTTCTTCATTTTGTTTTGAACATCATTGATGTTTTGCTTTATGTTTTCTAAATCTCTATTACACCCCATTATCTCCCCGATGAAGATCTGGGCACTTTCACTGGTGTAATGACATTCCTCTTCCACAACATCCCAATCACCTACAAAAAAAACAAAAAAACACACCATGTATTATAAATATGCAGACATCCATCTCTTACCTGAGGCTGTGGTCGCAGACACTGACCTGTTGTGGTGACAATTTCTACAACATCTCCCTCCTCCTCCTCTGGTTGGGTTTGGGGGATTTCCCCTTCTTCCTGAGGTGGGGGGTCCCTGGTCTCCTCTGATGAGTGGTGTCCTCTGAGTCTTTTCTCCCCTATGTGAACAAAAATAGGTATACTTAGCACACAGATATTTGATGGCAGAAATAGGAATATGAAACATTGCTTGGAAGTGGGGTACAGTTGTCTGTTTTGGCAGAGTTCCAAGCTGAAGAATTTTTTGGTCCTTTGTAAAGCTTGAATACTTACCTGTTTTGTGCAAGCTTCACAGATGAAGACACCCCTATATTATTCACTGGAGCACCTGTGTGGGTCCCCTAATAAAAAGGGTGTTCTTTTGTCCCACACTAGTGCTCCTGCGTCCAGATGTGTAAACAGCTGAGTGTCCTCTCCTTACACAGAATCTAGTTAGCATTTCATTTTAGTTACAAACCCATCTAGGCAACAAACTTTTATTAATAGAAGTAGGCCAGAAAAACCGTATAGAACTGCATCTGCCCAAAACATCGTATTTTAGTGGCCGAACGAACAATGTTTCCTATGAATGATTAATGTGCCCATGAACATGAAAGTTGCCATTTTAAATTGTACAACAGTAAAGAAAAGCACATGGAGCAGCACGAATGTCATAAAAAGAAAGAATAGGAAAACACAGGACAACTACTTACTTTTTTGCAGCACTCTCCTGATCCTTCTATTCTGATTGTGCTCCCTTAATTTTAGGTCCAACCACCGTTTCCCTAGTTGAACCTTGGATCGCCATACCCCAAAATTCCTGTGTAGATTCTTCACAACTTTAGTCATGATCTTGGCCTTTCTGACATTTGGGTTGGGGTAAGGTCCATACTTCCCGTCATAGTTGGCCCTCTTCAATATGTCCACCATCTCCACCATCTCAACAAAGAACATATTTGATGCCTTAAATCTTCTCCTCCGGGATCCAGACGTTTCTACCTCCAGGCTTTCCTCCTCCTCCTCATTGCTGCTATTATCATGCACCTGTTGTCTCTCCGCCATGTGCTCTCCCCCACTGCGCCGAAAGAGAAGGGGTGGGGAATAGACTAAAAAGAATGTAAGGGGCGGGCGGAGTTTCAAGCATGTGCAGTGTATATAAACGTAACACGCGTGCATCATATGTAAGATCTGTGAGTGGAGGAAGGAGTATCAGAAGCGTCGAATGTGATAATGAAGGTACAAGTTTAACTTGGGCCTATACTGCTTATAGATTGAGGCCTATATTGGGACAAGATTAGGAGAGTTTAGCCTGATATTAGGGTTTGTCTTGTGTTGTGTCTTGCAGAGAAAATGGATCTAGTCAATGATTATGACTTTATGCCAATATTCATTGATATATTCAGGGAGCTGCCCTGTCTGTGGCAGGTAAACCACCCACATTATAACAATAAAACAAAGAGGAAGGCAGCGCTGGATCAATTGGTGGAATTTGTGAAGCCGGTGATCCCCACGGCAGACATCCCCTATTTGAAGGCCCTAATTGGTGGCCTGAGGAGCACTTATCTAAGGGAGTGCAAGAAGGTCCAGGATTTCCAGAGATCAGCAGCTGCAGCAGATGACATTTATATCCCCAGGCTGTGGTACTAAGACAGACTGCATTTTCTGGCAGACCAGAGAGAACCCAGGCAAGTACTCTCCAGTCTTCCTTCCACGCTTCCTTCCCCCCCAGCTGAGGCTTCAGACGCCCAACCTGGGCCTTCCAGGCAGCAACATGTGGAGGAGCCCAGCTTGAGTCAGGTATAGCATTCTTCTAAATATTTCTGGTTGTCAAATTAATGATGTTAAATATATGTTAGTTTTTATAAATAATTTCTGATTTCACAAAGTGTTTTACATATCAATAGACAGTAGTGGCCACAAATGATTGTGACAAGAATGAAAAATGCTGGGGTCAGAATGATAGTCTTTTCTATTTATTAACATTCAATTTGTAACAGTCATGAGATGAAAATTGTGTGTGATTGATGAACCAAAAACTAAAACGATGTCCCTTTTTCATTCACAGGAAAGTCTCAGCCAGGAGGTGGCGGGGTAAGTGGCAGCCAGGAGGTGGCCGGGCCCAGTAGCCAACCCGAATCCCAGGTCCCTCCCCTCGGCCTTCCACAAAAAAGTGGCCGGAAGAGGAGTAACGTGAAGGAGGCAGCAATGGCCTATTTATGAAGGCTACTGCGGCCCTCAGAACCCCCCACAGTGTTCAAGAGGAGTTTGCCTATATTACAGCCTGCAAAATCCTGCAAATGGAGGAGGGCCAATGCCTAATATGTGAGTATCTCATCTTCCAAGCCCTAAATAAGGGGTTGAGGGGTCATCTTACAAGCCAAAGCCACGTTTGTGAGTTAAACCATGGTCCTCCTCCTCCCCCCTCAGGTCCTCCTCCTCCTCCTCCTCCACCTCCTGCCACACTTCCAACACCAGTGCCACAGCCTGGAAGGAAGCATCCAAGGAAGACCAGAGAGTGATGGCCTGGGTTCAGTCTGGTCTGGCAAAAGACGTAGGCAGTTGTATGACCACAGCCTGGGGGCAGATATGTCATCTGCTGCTGTTTTTGATCTTTTGTAGTCCTGGACCAGTTTGTGCTCACTATTATAAGGACTCCTCAGGCCACCAATTTCGACTGTAAAATTATTGATGTTTGCCCTGGGGTACAAAGTCTTCGCAAATTTCACCAGTTTCTCCAGTGTTGCCTTCCTCCTTATTTTGTTATGACCCAGAATGAATGGATATTTATTTTTCAAAAATACTTGCCTTTGTGTTTTACTTCAAAAAGGATAGTTTGTGAGTAGGCAGGTACATTTCCAATATACAATGTGAAATTAACAAGGGACACCAACCAACCTCCTTGACATTCTAAAATACAATATAATAATGGTGTTGTGGTAACTTGACACACAAAACCCACAAAAATAATTATAGAGATCACCAAAAAAAAAAAATCACAAAAACAGGAGATCTTGATTAAATAAACAAACAACAAATTATCAAAAATATAAAAACATAAAACCCCAAAAATATGTGTTAGATCTGATGAATACAAATATTATATTCATTAAATCACAACAAATAATAAAGAAAGAAGTTTGTGAGAAGTCTGTGTAAATATGAGCAGCAAAACAACTTCATTCTTCTAGCATTATAAAAAAGAAGAGTGCGCTGTATTCAACAATTTAAAACATTGCACGCTATTTTACCAGACGAAGCAGTTCTGTCTCAGAATTTATTCTGAGCATGCGTGGCACTTTGTGAGTCGGAATTCTCCACACGCAGTCAGAATTTACGCAAATGGATTTAGTTGTCGGAAAATTTTATAGCCTGCTCTCAAACTTTGTGTGTTGGAAATTCCGATGGAAAAAGTCCGATGGAGCCCACACACGGTTGGAATTTCCGACAACAAGCTCCGATCACACATATTCCGTTGGAAAGTCCGACCATGTGTACAGGGCATTAGAGTCTGCAAAAGACTTGAGACTGTGGTGGAAGTTCACCTTCCAGCAGGACAACGGCCCTAAACATACAGCCAGAGCTACAATTAAATGGTTTAGATCAAAGCATGTTCATGTGTTAGAATGGCCCAGTCAAAGCCCAGACCTAAATCCGATTGAGAACCTGTGACAAGACTTGAAAATTGCTGTTTACAAATGCTCTCAATCCAATCTGACAGAGCTTGATCTATTTTGCAAAGAAGAATGGGCAACATTTTCACTCGCTAGATGTGCAAAGCTGGTAGATACATACCCCAAAATGCTTGCAGCTGTAATTAAAGCAAAAGGTGGTTCTACAAAGTATTTATTCGGGGGGGGGGGGGGGGGGTGAATACAAATGCACGCCATATTTTTCACATATTTATTTGTAAAAATTTTTGAAAACCATTTATCATTTTCCTTCCACTTCACAATTATGAGCCACTTTGTGTTGGTCTATCAAATAAAAGCCCAATAAAATACATTTACGTTTTTTGCTGTAACATAACAAAATGTGGAAAATCTCAAGGGGTATGCATTTTTTTTCAAGGCACTCTGTATCCATATTTTTTACTTTCCCTTGCATGGGATTGACTATTTAAAGTGAACACAAGTACTTGCCAAAATTAGGTTTGCAAAGTGATAAGAACTCTGTATCTATCTATCTATCTATCTATCTATCTATCTATCTATCTATCTATCTATCTATCTATCTATCTATCTATCTATCTATCTATCTATCTATCTATCTATCTATCTATCTATCTATCTATCTATCTATCTATCTATCCATCCATCCATCCATCCATCCATCCATCCATCCATCCATCCATCCATCTATCTATCTATCTATCTATCTATCTATCTATCTATCTATCTATCTATCTATCTATCTATCTATCTATCTATCTATCTATCTATCTATTATATTATAACAGTAATTTACTAGAATGTAAAATAAGGCATTATTGATTAACCAACTAATATATCATTTAACAATTACAATTTTAATACATTTTTGCAGAATCATAAAATCAGCTTAAAGATGTATTAGAACATTTACAAAACTCCAATATGTTGCATTGCTCCCAGAAATTTTAACACAAAACTAGTTACATACAAATTTGTTGGAAGTTTTAGGATGTGGGGGCTGAAACAAATAACATTTAATCCCTTTATCGGATGTGGAATAAAAAGGTTTTACCACTTATGGTTTTCATTTCAAATAAGCAAATCATACCCCATAAGTGGATACTTCAAAACAATGCATTTACACTGAAACACCTCATAAATTTAATATGTAACACTTGTTCAGAGTAGCCCTCGCTCACTTAAGTATTTTTCCTCATTGTTTATAATATGACCACGTGTGTGTTGACATGAATAATTATCTTAAGAAGCAGCACGTTATAAAATCAATGTGTGAAAACGAAGTCTCTTTATCAGGAAGGGGTGGGGGAGGTTGAGGTTACGTTGGGATGTAAACAAAATTTCTGTGCATTCAGTGTTTGCGTTGTAAGAGTCAGCTGGAAAATGTTCGACATTACTGAAGGAATTTGGTCCTACATTTTACATGTAGCTCTGCCTTGTGTTATAAAATGTACTGAAAGCTTTTAAACACCCTTTAAAATGTGCGTTACTGATGATGTCAGAAGGGCCCATCCACCCAAACAAAACAGAAACCAATTTGTGGCCTTGTTTTTACTGGAGCCTGTTAAATGATTTCATATTAAAATGTCTACATGCTATTAAGTACTAATATCTCCCTAGAATTTAGGTGGCTTTGTGGGCTGCTACGCAGGGAAATTTATTTAAAGACCTGTAGACACATCTTCATGTGTTCGTATTTAGATTACTGTATTAAAATTTTTTTTGCCAATGACTTGAAAGAGAAATTTCTAGAACATGTAAATTCAAAAATGTTGCTAGTCGAACAAATCAAACCTACAATTTTTTAGGTCTGTAGCAGCTTTAACCACTTCAATACCATCACGTATACACATTCCTGCCCAGACCAATTTTCAGCTTCCAGCGCTGTCGCATTTTGAATGACAATTGCGCGGTCATGCTACACTGTACCCAAACTAAATTTTTATCATTTTGTTCCCACAAATAGAGCTTTCTTTTGGTGGTATTTGATCACCTCTGGGATTTGTATTTTCTGCTAAACAAATAAAAAAATGACCATAAATTTTGAAAAAAATAAGTTTTTTTTAGTTCAGTTACAAAACTTTCTAAATAAGTAAGTTTTCTCCTTCACTGATGGGCACTGATGGGGCTGCACTGACGGGGACGGATAAGGCGGCACTGATGGGCACCAATGAGGTGGCACCAATGAGGTGGCACTGATTAGGTGGCCTTGATGGGCACTGATGATGGGCATTAATATGCGGCACTGATAGGCGGCACTGATAGGTGGCACTGATATGTGGCATGGATGGGCACTGATAGGCGGCATCGATGGGCACTGATAAGCGGCACGGATGGGCATAGATAGGCTGCACAGATGGGCACTGCTAGGCGGCATGGATGGGCACTGATAGACAGCATGGATGGGCAATGCTTGGTGGCACGGATGGGCACTGATAGGTGGCACTGATGTACTTATTGTATTGTACTGATGATACCAATCAGTGCCAAACAATAATGCCTGCCAATCAGTGATGCCCATTGTGGCACTGATTGGCATCCATTATGAGCACTGATTGGCATCCATTGTGGGCACTGATTGGCATCCCTGGTGGTCTAGGTTGGCATACCTGGTGGTGGGCATCCCTGGTGGTCCAGTGATAATCGATCAGCACAGACCCCCCCTGTCAGAGGAGCAGCCGATCGGCTCTCCTCTACTCGCGTTTGACAGACGCGAGTGAGGAAAAGCCGAACACTGGCTTTTCCTGTTTACATCGTGATCAGCCGTGATTGGATACGGCTGATCATGTGGTAAAGAGTCTCCGTCAGAAACTCTTTACCTAGATCAGAGTTGCGGTGTGTCAGACTGACACACTGCAACAACAATCGCCGCGATGCGTGCACATCGGCTTAATATCCTGAAGATGTCATATGACGTCCGGTCAGGATATTGAAACCACTTTGCCGCCGTCATTTTGCTATATGACCAGCGGCAAGTGGTTAATATCACCTATGTCACACAGTCCATCTTCTGTGTGTTTTGTATATTCATGCTCTTTGCACACTGAGGGGTTGATTTACTAAAGGCACAGCAAAAGGGAAGTTGCACTTTGCATGGGAATTTTCCCCAGAGCTTAGTGAATGTGGTGAAAAAATACCCAATCACATGCAATGATGGAAGTCAGCTAGGTTTAGGGGTTGATTTACTAAAGGCAAATAGAATGTGCACTTTGCAAAGTGCAGTTGCACTCTGCAAATGCAGATGCTCCAGAGCTTAGTAAATGAGGTAAAGCTTCACTTTGCAAAAAGTATCCAATCCCGTGCAAGGAAAAAAAAAAAAAAAAACAGCATTTTTTCGGGAGCAGTGATTTTAATAATGCTTAAAGTGAAACAATAAAAGTGTAATATTCCTTTAAATTTCATACCTGGGGGGGTGTCTATAGTACGCCTGTAAAGGGGCACATGTTTCCCGTGCTTAGAACAGTCTGACAGCAAAATGACATTTCAAAGGAAAAAAAAGTCATTTAAAATTACTCATGGCTATAACAAATTATAAGTCTTTAAAATGAGCACTTTTGATTATTCATGTTCGTGTCCCATAGACTTTAACAGTGTTCACGTGTTCGAACAAATGTTTTGCCTGTTCGCAAGTTCTGCTGTGAACCGAACCGGGGGGTGTTCGGCTCATCCCTACTCCTGACAGTGCAATATGATTTTACAGCCTCTCCAGCATTCTTCTGATTGAGTTTTTAGACATCTGACAGAACTGATATTTTTTTTCCCCAAGTTTCCTTGCAAGTATTTGTATTATCTTTTCCTGACGCATCATGGCAGCACACACTGGGTTGTGACTCCGCCCCCACAACATGGCAGGATTGGTTAACTATAAATTTGAAGGAGAGGCACCTCCTGTCATTCTCTTTTCTTTCTTCATCTGACATGATTGGAACAGGATTCCGCACCCTTACCGAATTCGCCCCACCAGGTTAAGCCTCTCCTGGCTGGAAGTCTCCCCTGTACAGCCTCTAAAGGAGGCTTTATCGATAGAGCCCCACTCTGGTGGTCTCAGGGGCAAGTATTACTGGCATATACAAACATTAAAGAAGCTTAGATTTCTGCACTGGCTTTCTACCTTTCTCCATTTTCTTTAGTGTTTCATTTCTTTCTTCGTTTTTGTGTTTCAAGGTTTGACTGGGCTCTGTAGTTCCACCAGCAGGGTAGTTTCCAGCATGGCAACCGCGTCCTCCTTGGCGCTCTGTGCATGCGCCAGGGGGAAGTGACGTAATTTTGCAGTCTCTTTGCCCTTCTCTAAAATGAAGGGCCCGGGACAACACTTCGTTACTGCGCATGTGCCGTGACATCATTTTCGCTGCGACGGCGACAGTGAATTTAAAAAGATCTGTAACCTGTCAGTTTGTTGCTGATGCTTACAGCCATATTCAAGGCAGATTTCTTGGTGTTCCTTGCTGCCCTCAGTCTCAGGTAAGTTCCACATCTCCTTTTATGACCAGTTTGTAACAATTTTTTCCTCCTTGATTGCTTTGCATTTGTATACTGTGTTGCTGTTTATTAGATACTGTCTTCCTGTTGCACTGTCTTCATGGAGGCCACTGCCCAAGCAGACCACCCTCATCATATGAGGTAAGAGGTGCCCAGCATGTATGGTAGGTATGGAAGAGAAAAAAAGAATGCATATTAGTTAATGCTGCGATTTCTGACAGCCCTTCCAGGTCTAAATCTACCAACTCCAAGCATCATGGACACTCCAGCTCAAGATCTTTATCTTGCCATCGTCACTCTGATCACAGCCAGTATCATTATAATCGCTCACGCCGGAGTTGCTCATACAGAAGGTCACCTTCTCCCTGTCACGAGAGGAGCCATCACACCCACCCTGCAGCAAATGCCTGCTGGGTGTGTGGAGCTCCAGCTTTGCCAGACAAGTTGGCCTGCCGGGCATGCTTCCATGAAGCATCCAAGGAAAATGAGTCTGATGTAAGGTAACTGACCTCATCAGAGAGTCTTTGCGGGAGTCTATCTTGGAGACATCACTCCCTGAACTGGACAAGGCAGGCTCGAGCACATCTTCCGTGGCTCAAAATCCTCCTATGGATTCAGATTCTGACAATAATTATTCAGAGGTCGCTACTGGATTTGACTTCACTCTGGTGGAGTCCTTTATAAGATCAGTGAAGGAGGCCATAGGATGGGAGGAAGCAAAAGAAGCCCCTCGTAAAGTTTGAAAGTACTTTCCTAATCTAAAGAGGGAACCAGAATACTTCCCCTTTATCGAGGAACTGGAAGACATCCTTAAGGCTGAGTGGGAGAGATTAGACAAAAGATCTAATCTGAATAATAGATTAGCTAAGCTGTATCCTTTGAAGGAACAGAAGGTGAGTTCGCTATCCCACCTGCCGGTGGTTTACACTTCCTTAATGCGACTTGCAAGACATGTTACTTTACCCATAGAAGATGCGGTAACTTTCTGAGATGTGTTGGATCGGAAGATTGATCTGGACATGAAGAAAGCATACTGCACAGCAGGAGGTGCATGTAGACCTGCGGTAGCAGCAGCCGCAGTAGGCAAAGCGATTTCTGGATGGTCTGCTAATATAAAGAAATCCATTCGTGAGGGGGCTGACCAGGAGAAAATAATCAGTTCTCTTTGGGAATTGAAGCTGGCAGGGGATTTCGTGGCAGAGTCCTCAGTGGATGTAATTAGTTCTTCTGCAAGGGCTATGCTGGCATCAGTCATGGCCAGAAGAACTCTGTGGTTCAAGCCATGGGTGGCTGATGCAGCATCAAAGACCAATTGGTGCAAGATCCCTTATGATAGGGTTAATCTCTTTGGGTGGAAATTGGACTTGGCGATCTCCATAGTAACACGTGGAAAATCGGGTCTGATTCCTTCTGACAGAAGATCTAAGCCACAGAAGGGGCCTTCTTTCAAATGCAATCTTCCGGAGAGGTACAGGGAGGCGAAAACATACAGGCCGGGAAGAGAATTTAAAAGGAATTGGAAGAATCCACAATCATCTTTTCTGAGGCCTCAGAAGTATAAGACCAAATCGTCATGGGAAAAACAGAAGTCTTTTTGAGGGTACGCCCGTCCTACCTGGGAGAGTGGGAGCCAGGCTCAGAAAATTCTAGCAGATCTAGACGGAACACATAAAGGATGCATGGACATTGTCCACAGTAAAGCATTGAATCAGATGGAGGTTTATAGACAAAATAGCAGAGAACCATTTTCAGTCAACCAGACTGCCGTCATCTCCAATCTAAAAAAGGTTACTTCTCAAATATGTGGCGGAGCTAGTAATGAAAGGGGCAATTTTGGGTGTTCCAACATTCCAAAGAGGAAGGGGGTATTACTCCCCTCTATTCCTGGTAAGGAAGAAAACAGGCGACTTACGACTTGTTGTGGACCTAAAGAGACTCAACAAAAGTATTCAAGTAGAAGCCTTCAAAATGGAGAGCCTCCAATCAATTCTGTTAGCTGTAAACTTAGGAGACTGGATGCTATTCGTAGATTTATTGGATGCCTATCTACACGTGCCCATACACCCCGCCTTTCAAAAGTATCTGCGATTTTCAGTCAATCATCAACATTTCCAGTTTCAGTGCCGTTGGGCATCTCCACCGCTCCCAGAACATTTACCAAGACTCTCCTTCCTGTGATTGCATTTCTAAGGGAGAAAGGCCTGAGGCTCCATCACTATTTAGACGATATTATTCTCCTAGCAGACAGTCAGGAAACGCTGATTCACCATCGCGCTATACTGATCAACACACTTTAGACCTTCGGGTGGATGATCAACTGGAAGAAGTCTTTAGCCAACTCAAAGTATGACCTTTCTAAGGGCAGAACTCGATACTCTATCAAACAAAGTCAGTCTACCTCAGGAAAAGGTAGGCCCCTCATTACAAAAGTTAAGGAGACTAATGGCGTAAAATTTCTTCCAGCAAGAGTCTGTCTGTGTATCTTAGGTTCGATGTCGACCACTCTACCGATGATTCAATGGACAAAGTGGCACATGAGGACAATGCAGTACTCATTCCTTACTCAGTGGAATGGAACATCAATGCTCCAGTCGATCACTGTTCATCGCAATGGGAAGCAGTCAATTTGGTGGTGGATGCATACAAGCAATCTTAGGAGACACAGACCTATAGTCTACCCAGAACTGAAGGTGATCACCTCAGATGCCAGCCAGACAGGATGGGGAGCCCACTATCGGAACCAGGTGGCTCAGGGTCAATGGCAATTTCAGACGAGAGATCTAGTATTGAATGTCCTCGAGCTCAGAGCAGCCTTCCAGGCCCTCCTAGCTTTTGGCTCATCTTTGAAGGGGAAGAGTGTCCTAATTCGGATGGACAACAAGGTGGCAGTAACATACATTTAGAGACAAGGGGGTACCAGAAGCAGTGCATTGCTGGAGGAAGTCCATCCCATCCTAGAATGGGCTCAGATATTTCTATCAGACCTACGAGTGGGGTATGTTCCAGCAGCTCAGAACTTACTAGCCAAGCAGAAAGTTCCTGTCGAACAATGAGTGGTCCTGGAACCATCAAGTCTTCAATCTCCTGATCCAAACTTGGGGAATTCCGAAGATCGATCTGGCCACGACACCCTCAAACACCAAGTGCCAGAGGTTCCTATCGAGAGCGGCACATCCATCTGTGGAGGGGGTAGACTGCTTTCTTCATCCATGGAACTTTCAATTGGGGTACATATTTCCACCAACACCTCTAATTGCGAGGTTCCTATCCAAGCTCAGGAGGTCTTCAGCCTCAGTAATAGCAGTAATTCCTTTCTGGCCCAGGAGGCCTTGGTTCACGACTCTGCTGCAGCTCAGTCTGGAAGACCCACTACCTCTTCCATTGTCTCAGGATCTTCTTCATCAGGGGAAATTCCTCCATCCAGTACCAAAGAGGCTCCATCTGATGGCCTGGATGTTGAGAGGAATAGGTTCCTAGAGCAAGGCTGTTCACAGGAGGTCATTTCAACGTTACTCCAGGCTAGGAAGTACACAACTAACGCTACTTATGACAGAATATGAGATAATATGGGATAATCTCACGATTATGGCCCAGTAGAATGGCCGGGACCCTCTATCCCCAGAAGTTATGCAAATGTTAGAGTTTCCTCAAACAGGCTTATCTAGAGGACTCAGTTCAAGTACTCTTAAAGTACAGGTTTAGGCTCTTTCAGCAAAAACAGGCGTCAAGTGGGCCACTCATCCTCTTCTAATCCAATTTATAAGAGCATGTGTAAAGATCAAGCCTCCAAGAAGGCTGACATTCTCAGCATGGGATTTATCAATAGTTCTGAATACACTTATCATATTTGCCTTTTCACCCAGCTGCCAGTACCTGGAGGCATTAGGGCTCACTCAACAAGTGCAGTGGAAGCTTCCAGGGCAATGTATTGCAGGGTGTCTCCCGAGACAATTTGCAGGGCAGCAACCTGGTCCTCCAGGCATGCATTCATTTCCCACTACATGGTAGATTTTGGAAGAGCCATTGTTCGAGGCAATTCTACAGCTATATAACAAAAACTACTACTTTAACTTGTATCCACCCAACTGGCGAGTTATTTGCCAGTGTGTGCTGCATCAGGAAAATTGTATACTTACCTTTCCATAATTTTCCTTTCCTGATGCATATCCATGGCAGCACACAGCATCCCACCCTTCTTTAGGATGATAGTTAAAGAGAATGAAAGGGGGTGCCAATTCTTCAAATGTATAGTTAACCAATCCTGTCAGGTTGTGAGGGCGGAGCCACAACCCAGTGTGTGCTGCCATGGAGATGCAACAGGAAAGGAAAATTACAGAAAGGTAAGTATACAATTTTTCGTTTTCTGCTACTTGCAAGGCTGAAAGTATAATGAAAATACATCATACACTTGCACATATTCTTGTATGTTTATTGGAAATCTTTGTTATTTTTGTGCTGAGCAATGAGTAAGTGAAGTTGGGAGTTTTTGTTTCTACAAAAACTTTTGTAAAAATCAGGGCATCTTAAAATAATTTTTACATATAGCCAAGTGCATTGGTGTTAAAGGTAAAGGATGAAATTTGGGTGGTCTTAGGAAATGCAAAACGTTTTAAAGTGTTACTAAACCCAGGACCCTGCATTCACTATGTGTGGTCTTGCACAGTACACAGAACATGGGAAAGCAAAGCCTGTAGCAAAAAAATAAAAATAAGTGCAGGGCTACATGATAAGGTACACAGGGAGGCAGGGCTAGTGGGGTTTAAAAATGATTGCAGTTAAAAGGTTGGAGGCAGGGGATTGGCCGGACAGGGTAAAAGGGGGAGGCATTACTGTGGATAGGTCATGGGTATCAGACATCCAGTCAGCACAGAGGAGAGGAAATGTCCCCACCCGCCCTACAGGTTTTGAAGCTTTGGTAATTTTCTTTTGTTTGATGTTTTTGTTTGTATGGGTTTTTTCTTTTTGTTTTTTTCTCTTTCAGGTGTGCGGTTGGGTCTTTGGAGGTATTTGTAACTAAACTGCTGGAATTAGATGATTGGGACACATCTGAGGTATTGGTCCCCGGTGAATGCCAGTTATGGTGGATTAACTGAGAGTGAGAATGGTGTATCTGCTGAAGGTGGTTCGTTCCGAGTCGGTGCAATGCGTCAGAGACCATGGAAAGTGTTTAAGCAGATATAAGGAAAATATTTTGATATGTAGTGCCTCCAAGGATCGGCAACCAAAAAGATTATGCCTTGTTTTTGTTTATATTGTTAAATATTTGTTTACTTTAATAAAGGGGCCATAAAATTGCCAGTTTAATCCCAACCTTGGTGTTGGACTATTTTTGGTAATTATAGAGGGGGGTTATAAGATGGGGGTATAGAAATGTGGGGTAAAAGGGCCAAGATACCTTTTCATGCAATAGTTGCGATGGGTTACCTTTTAATAGTGATGGGTTACCTTTTCATGCAATAGTTTTAGTAAATATAAACTGCTAAATACCTTTTCTCACCAGCAGTATATAGCAGTCATGTGACCTTTTTCAGTATCTAGTTAAAGCTTGTAGGATGAGTTTTCATTATACTCTGAATGTCCTATGAGGCTGCATGACTCCTGACCCTCTGTCTGGACAGTGCTGATTGGTCTTGTGCTGAACACATTCACCCTCCCAAAAAAAAACTCTCTAGCAATACACACTAAACTGAGCATGTGCAGAGTGACTTCAAAGGTTCTGTCATATCAGGAGATAGATTGGGGACAGTGGAAGAAGGGGAGAATCAGAGAGGTCAGAATCAAACAGCCTTTTTACAAAATGTGGAGAATTAACCCCTTAGGTTCCACAGTGAGTATAATACCCTTGCTTTACTGCATAAACAGACTGATTTTACTATAGTGAGTTTAGTAACACTTTATATTTCAATGTTTTTTATTGAAGTTTTTAAGACAGATAAACATTAAAGAGGTTTAACAACATTCCATAAACCTGTATCATAGTACAGTGAATATTACAGGAAGAGTATTTTTACATCTTCTAACCTGCACATCTGTTGCAGCTCATTACTCGACAAGCCACATCAGGATAAACTACAAAGTAACATTCATGTACCTAAAAATAAAAACAGGTACCTTTTTTTTTTCCTGTCGCTCCTCCACAAATGATATGGGGCGGGGGGGGATCCATGATAACGTAAGGCTGGCATCCTCTTTCCCATCCTTTATGGAATCAATGAGATCTAGAAATACAGACTAAAAAATAGGATTTTTTATAACAGCTTACCTGTAAAATCCTTTTCTTTCGATGGACATCACGGGACACAGAGCCACAGTATTAACTGATGGGTTATGTAGGTACCATTAGGTATTGGACACTGGTCACACCCTAAGCAGGAATTTCAACTCCCTATATAATCCCTCCCCTTCCAGGGATACCTCAGTTTTGTAGCAAAGCAATATAAGTGTATTAGAAGAGGGGCGGGACCTCTGTGTCCCGTGATGTCCATCGAAAGAAAAGGATTTTACAGGTAAGCTGTTATAAAAAATCCTATTTTCTTTCTCGAACATTACGGGACACAGAGCCACAGTAATAACTGATGGGATGTCCCAAAGCAATGCCAACTGAGGGGGGGAATCACAACCAAGTAGGGTGCAATCAGACCTGCTGACCCACTGTCTGCAGCACACTACGCTCAAAGGCAATAAACTCATGCCTTCTCATATCCACCTGATAAAATCTGGTGAATGTATGAACTGAAGACCAGGGTGCGGCCTTGGAGATCTAAGCCATCGAGGCCTGGTGATGCACTGCCCAAGAAGCACTAATAGCCCTTGTGGAATGTGCCTTGATCTGAAACGGAGAAATCTTCTGTTTCAAACCGTAAGCTTGAATAATCAATTGTCGAATCTATTTAGAAATGGTAGCTTTTGACGCTGCCTGTCCTCTATTGGGACCCTCTGGCAGCACAAACAAAACATCCGTTTTGCGAATCTGAGCAGTTGCTTCCAGATAGGTCTTGACTGCTCTTACTACATCCAAAGAATGTAGTGACCTCTCTTCCAGAGAACAGGGATCTGGAAAAAAGGAAGGCAGAACAATGTCTTGGTTTAGATGAAAGTCTGAAACCACCTTCGGTAAAAAACTAGGATGAGGGCGCAGTACCACTCTATCCTTGTGTACAATCAAATAAGGCTCTTTACAGGAAAGAGCTGCTAATTCTGATACTCTTCTAGCAGAAGAGATGGCTACCAGAAAAATGAGTTTCCTCGTCAGCAAGACCAAAGGAATCTGACGTATTGGTTCAAAAGGCTGTTTCTGTAACACAGACAGAACCAAGTTCAAGTCCCAGGGGTTTAGGGGTACCTTAACCGGAGGATTAAGACGCATCACCCCCTGCATAAAGTTTCAGACCAAAGAATGCGAAGCAAGTGGCCGTTTAAACAGTACTGATAAGACCGACACCTGGCCCTTGATGGTACTCAAGGCCAGTTTCATCTCTAATCCTAATTGTAGAAAATCAAGAATTCTACCTATCACATATTTTCTGGGATGCCAACCCCTGGATTCACACCAGGATACATAAGCTTTCCAGACTCTATGATAAATCATTCTGGAAGCTGGCTTCCTTGCATTGATCAAGGTAGATATGATAGGGCCTAAAAGCCCACGACTCTTCAGAATGTGGGTCTCAATAGCCAAACCGTCAAATTTAGCGTTTGTAAGGCAGGATGGAACACTGGGCGTATCACCCCCTGCATAAAGTTTCAGACCAAAGAATGCGAAGCAAGTGGCCGTTTAAACAGTACTGATAAGACCGACACCTGGCCCTTGATGGTACTCAAGGCCAGTTTCATCTCTAATCCTAATTGTAGAAAATCAAGAATTCTACCTATCACATATTTTCTGGGATGCCAACCCCTGGATTCACACCAGGATACATAAGCTTTCCAGACTCTATGATAAATCATTCTGGAAGCTGGCTTCCTTGCATTGATCAAGGTAGATATGATAGGACCTAAAAGCCCACGACTCTTCAGAATGTGGGTCTCAATAGCCAAACCGTCAAATTTAGCGTTTGTAAGGCAGGATGGAACACTGGACCTTGAGATAACAGGTCTGGGCGTATCGGTAGGGTCCACGAGGAACCCACCATCATCCTTACTATTTCTGCATACCAAGTCTTTCTGGGCCAAGCGGGGGCCACCAGAAGTACTGACTTCCTTTCCTGCCTGATCCTGCGAAGGAGTCATGGCAGTAGCAGAATAGGCGGGAATGCATAAATCAATGAGAACCAATGCCACGGAATCACCAACGCATCCGTCCCACATGCAAGAGGATCCCTCGTGCTTGCCACAAATCTGTCTATCTTCTTGTTGAATCGGGATGCAAAGAGATCTACATGTGGGACCCCCCATCTTTGGCATATGGCCCAAAAGACATCGGGATGCAGAGACCATTCCCCTGGGAGTAACTGCTGGCGACTTAGATAGTCCGCCTGCCAGTTCTCTATCCCTGGAATGAAAACTGCCAATATGCATGGCACATGCATCTCTGCCCAGACTAAGATCTGGTTCACCTCCTATTGAGCAGCTCGGCTCCGGGTGCCTCCCTAATGATTGACATAAGCCACTGCTGTGGCATTGTCGGACTGGATCCTGACCGGGCAACCCTGTAGCCTGATAGTCCAGGCTTTTAGGGCTAGGTATACCGCCCGGATCTCCAGAATGTTGATGGGTAAGGTCCTCTCGGTCTTGGACCATAGCCTCTGGATCGCAGACTGTTCCAGAACTGCTCCCCAACCTGACAGACTGGCATCTGTTGCTACCATCGTCCAGGTAACCGGTAGAAAGGATTTCCCCTTCTGCAGGTTTTCGGGTATGAGCCACCAATTGAGACTCTGACGCACCTCTTGTGACAGGTGCATCAGAAAGTCTAATGCCTGAACCTTCTTGTTCCAGGCCAACAAAATACTGTGTTGCAGTAGTCTTAAATGGAACTGAGCATAGGGAACTGCTTCGAATGAAGACACCATCTTCCCTAGCAGTCTCATACAAAGACGGACAGAAGGACCCTTCTTGGACCTGACTGTCAGAATCAGCTCCCTTAATGCAGTGATCTTAGCCTGAGGAAGAAATATTTTCTCCTGGCTTGTATCTATGATCAGACCCAAATAATCCAGTCTTCTTACTGGTTTTAGGAAAGATTTTTCTAGGTTGAGGACCCAGATACTTGACCGTGGTCCTCAAGTTTCCGTTCAAGGAGGCTACTGACCGGTCTATCAAGAGCAGGTCGTCTAGGTATGCTATGACAGTTATACCCTGAGCCCTTAATCTGGCCAGAGGAGGAGCCAAGATCTTTGTGAACACTCGAGGCGCAGTGGCTATCCCGAAGGGTAGAGCCACAAACTGGAAATGGCGCCCTCCTACCTCGAAGCGCAGAAACTTCTGATGAGCAGGAAAAATGGGCACATGTAGGTATGCATCTCTGATGTCTATCGATGCCAAAAATTCTCCTCCCTGCAGGATGGAGACTACTGTCCAAATTGATTCCATGCGGAAGGACTGAATCCTTAGGAATCGATTCAGATCTCTTAAATCCAGAATGGGTCTTAGATCCCCATTTGGTTTTTGGACCGTAAAGAGGTTGGAACAGAAGCCCAATCCTTGATCCTTTGTGGGAACCACCATAATGACCTCTTGCGACAAAAGTCGCTCTAACGCTAGAAGGAGTGACTGCTTCTTCTCTGGGTCTCTGGGAACACTTGATCTGAGGAAACGAGGAGAGGGAAATTCTTGGATCTCCAGCTTGTATCCTAAGGTTACCGTAGAGATTACCCATCTGTCCTGGAAGTCCTCCTGCCAGAGCTTTGAGAACTGCAGCAGTCTTCCCCCCACTCGAGCGGGGGCACCCCTTCAAGAAGAGGCCTTAGTGTCTTGTCTAGTAGACTTCTTCCCCCAGGACTTCTTTTGTCCCTGGGGTTGACTCTTGTTCCTTGCCCCAGAGGGAGGAGGCCGTCATGACTGCCTGGAGGCTGATGCCCCTGGTGCTGGGGAAAGAGTCAGTTTGAAAGAGCGACGCTTACTCTTCTTCTTAACAGGTAAGAGAGTGCTTTTCCCACAAGAGATTCTCTTGATATAGTTATCCAAGTCTTCTTCAAACAACCTTGCACCACGAAAAGGAAACCCAGCCAGGAGCTTCTTACATGGTGCCTCGGCTGACCAATTTTTCAACCATAGGATTGTACGCATATGAACCAACCCAAGTGAAAGACAAGAGGTTTGCATGATAGAATCTTTGATGGCGTCAACAACATAACATAAGGCCACTGGAAGGTTAGTGAACCCCTGGACCTGCTGTTCAGGTAGCACTTTGATGACCTGCTTAACATGGTCTCTTAAGTATTGACAGACTCCAATCGCTGCTATAGCAGGTTGGGCCACTGATCCTGCTAAGAAAAAAACATCCTTCAATAAGGATTCCATCTTTTTATCCACAGGATCCCTGAGCATCTGAGCGTTGTCTACAGGACAAGTCAGGCTATTATTTATAGAGGAAATGGCCGCATCAATGGTCAGCATTCCCCACATCTTAATAAACTTTTCTTCTATAGGATAAAGTGTAGAAAACTTTTTTGGCGGATGAAAACGCTTATCTGGGTGATCCCACTCAGAATAAAGGAGCTTTTCAAGTAAATTATGAACAGGAAAAGCATGCGCTGTTTGAGAAGGTTTCAGCGACCCCAAAGAAGAAGAGGATTCCTTAACAGATTCAGGTACGGGCAACTTAAATGTGGAGCGGACCAATCCAGTAAGGATCTGTACTAAGACTTTCTCCTCTTGGGAAGTCGAAGAGGGTCCCTCTCCACCTGATTCCTCTGAAGAGGAATTATCTGTCCCATCCTGATCCTCTGAAAGGGATTCATCTCCTTTATCCCAGAGCTCCTCTGTCTGAGGGTCTTGGGAAACAGAGGAAGGCCTAGTATGTTTTCTTCCACTGAGTGAAGATGTAATCACGGCCATTAATCTTTGCTCTAACCCAGTAATGGTTGAGGAAAAAACCTCTTGTGTAATGTATACAGGGGCTGAAGTGCCAGAAGCAGGTACAGCCCCCGACCCCAATGGCTCTCCCTGGCCAGCCGTCCCTGGCCCCTCAGGGGGGGAGGGTGTAGCAGACAGGGGGTCCTCAGAACCTGACCAAGATCCCCTAGTGTCTCTGGTTCTGGGGTTACTTGAACCTCTTCTACCCATAGTGCCAAGCAACAAGGTGTGAGGTATCCAAAAAATGAACACTGACTGCTGAGCGATGTAGTCCGGCAAAGCCCTGCTACCAAATGCCCAGTCTGGTGTTACCTTTAGTAAATGCAGCCTAGGAGAATGCATGTGTCCCACCTTACATGCAACTGTCAGCTCTGTGTCCCTCCAAGGCTCAGAGCACCTGTAAAGTGTGCTTTAAATAGCCATGCTTTCTGGCACTGTGGGCGTCTGAGCACGCTGACGCTATGCTGCCGCCCCTCCCCCTTGTTTTTGAAAAACGAGCGCTTCCCGCATGAGCCGACCCTTCCAGGGCAAGCATGGAGGAAGGCTGGGGGTGGAGGAAGAAGGAGGAGGCCAGCAGTGATGGGGCCTGCATTGCAATGGCAGCCTGGCGGTGGCAGCGGCGGTGACAGTGCGGTGTAAAAACCGCCTTACAGCACACCTGTAGCCTCCCCCTAGCCGGGGGGGAAAATCCCAGATGAGAAAACCCCCCATCCATCCTACCTGGAGCCGGTCGGAAGAGCCTGTGCAGCGTGGAACGCTGAGACAGAAATCAGCAGGTCTGTCTCAGCAGGAGAAGGTATGTGCTCTTGGCAGCCCCCGGTGGTCACAATAGGCATAGCATGCATTTACCTTAAAGGAGAAAACCCACTAGAATTCAAAAATTCTGTGGAATCTCCTCTTACCTTATCCAGCCGCAGGGTTCTGTATACACAGACCCAATCTTCACCTCTCACAGTGGGCTAAAAAAAAAAACGTCAGAGACTGGGGCCCCCTACAAATAGGGGGATCCTGCAGTTCTGGCCCTGTAAAGCACCCAGCCAGAAATTAGGAGGTTTAAAGCCATTTTCTGATCTGCGGGGTCCAGCTCTCTAAAAGGAGAAGCGTTACAGGTAAAACCTCGTTTCTTCGGACACGAGGCCCGGGTACCATCCAATTCGGCCATGAAAGGACACTTTTAATGGATCCGGTTCACCTGGCTTGCCCCAGTATAGGATATCAGGATATTCCCTTTGGAACTTCGGCACAGAACATCTTTACACGTCCAACACCTAAGACACTGGCGTAAAAACTGAGGTATCCCTGGAAGGGGAGGGATTATATAGGGAGTTGAACTTCCTGCTTAGGGTGTGACCAGTGTCCAATACCTACATAACCCATCAGTTATTACTGTGGCTCTGTGTGCCGTGATGTTCGAGAAAGAAATTAGGCACTTGAACAGGGTGCTATAGCCTCCCCTTTAATTCCCCACTTATTACTATAGATCTTATATCGTCTATCTCCCTGGTACTGCAGGGAGAACCAAGTGGGTGGCAGTTAACCCAAAGAAAGGGGAGAGAGAGGAAAGAAAAGAAAGAAAGAGTAAAAGGAAGTGCACCCTATAATATGAACCTGTCTGATTCCTGACAATTCACGAGGGGTCAGACAAGTATTTTATCCAGGATTCCCAGACTTTATCAAACATGGTTTGTCTAATAAGATTGCTGAGAGGCGCTCATTTAGCATGATCCATGACAACTTGTTTTTCACCAGGTCGAAGGGGATCGTGGATGTCCTCCAGGATCTAGCTATTGCTGCCGTGGAAAACAAGGCTATGAATGTCCCTGCCTGTCTCGGTGTCCCATCAACTGGATTTCCCAGAAGGGCTTGCTGTGGTGATTTAATTAGGTTCACCTGTTTCAATGAATAAATTAAGTTGTAGATGCAGATCCAGAAGCGCTTTACTTTTGGGCATAACAACCATGTGTGTAGTACTTTGCCTTCCATACCACATCCTCAAAAGTAAGAGGAAGAGGCCTCTGGCATGTATGCAGCCACTCTCGCCAGAACCATGTACCATCTCATCAAAACTTTATATTTAGCTTTGATCAATTAGGTATTTATGTACAAATTTCAAAAGAATGTATTTCTAAGCACAAATGTGTCATTTTAAACAGTTTTAAAGTTTCAGTTTTTCTGACTTGGAGGTCAGTATGTTAAAAATTTTGGAGATATGACCAATATGCTTATCAAAGGACCTGCACAAATACTCCATTGAGGTAGAAGTGGTAAGATCAGACACACGCTGCAGGGACTTCAGAAAATGTACAATTTGAACATAATAAAAGAATTCTGAGTTTGGGAGTTGGTGTATGTCTTGAAGGGTTTGTTTCGATAAGATACCTCTATGGTTGCAGAAGTCAGCTATGCGTATCAAACCCTTGTTCGTCCCTCAGACAAAGGTTTGGGTAATGAGACCTGGGGTGAAATCTGGATTACAAACCAGGGGTGCCATGGGAGTGTGTGGAGACTATAAAGCTAGTCTGTCCCATGGATTCAATGAGAATGATAATGTGGGACACATCATAGTCGGCCTGTCTTTGGGTCTCAGCCACATTAAGTGACTAATCAGTTTTGTGGGGTGTAAGGAAATTCTATTCTCATCCAAATCAGTTGGGATGGCAAAGAATGGTAGGGAATTAGCTGTGCCAATTGCACTACTTAGAAATATGTGGAAAGGTCCGTAACTCCCAGACTGCCCCTCAAGTTGGGTGTGTATAAAGTACGTTTGTTCACCCAAGGTCTCTTATTCCCCCATATGAATTTCTAAACCTTATTTTGGAACTTGTGTAGATCTGGCATACAAATTGAGATAGGAAGTGTTCTGAACAGATATATAATCTTGGCAAAAGATTCATCTTAATCATATACAGTGATGCAAAACAATGATGGGGGGGTTGTTGTCCCATCGTTAAAGATCTACCATCATCCTTCTATATAGTGGGGGGTAGTTTGCCTGATATAGAGTATCTAGAGTATGAGTTAGAAAAATTCCTAAGTATGGGAGGGCCTCCATTTGCCATTTAAAGGGAAATGAGTTTTATATTAGTGTGACCATGTCCGAATCCAATGAGAGATTTAGGTTAACCAACCACGAGTGATTGATAGAAAGACCCGAAATAGTGGAAAAGTGGTGCAGTGCTTGGTATAAATTTAAGAGCGATGTAACCGGAGAGTAGAGAAGCAAAAGGGATATCGTCAGCAAATTGAGCACACTTGTGTTCATGTTCCCCACAATATATATCTTTTACACCAGAATGGCACCTAATTTTGATAGCCAGAGGTTCCAAGGCCAATTTAAATAGAATAGGAGATAGAGGGCACCCTTGTCGTGTTCCCCTTTTAATATCTATTTGTTGTGAGCCATATCCCTTTACCAGGATTCTGGCAGTGGGTGCACTATAAAGAGTCTGCAGTACCGTCAAGAACTTTGGGCCAAATCCATAGTATTTAAGTACATAAAATAAATAGTCCCATGACACTGAGTCAAAAGCCTTGCAAATGTCTAACTACAACAGCATCCCCTTCCTTGTTCCAGTTGGACCGTAGCGCTGATATTATATCTATTAATCGTCAGATCTAATCAGGAGACGATTGTCTGGGTGGACATACCTAGATAAGAAAGTGTTCATTCAGTTTGCCAAGTCTTTAGTTATCAATTTGAGATCTACATTACTGAGTGAGATCGGGCTGTAGTTTGAACAGTCCCCATGATCCTGCCCAGGTTAAGGATGACATGGATAAAGGCCGCATTTTCATGCTTAGCCAAACCAGAGCCTTTTTTCAAATCATTAAAAAGGAGCATAGGTGAGGTACCAGCAACTTAGAATACTTCCTATAGTAGTGACCAGAGAATCCTTCGGGGCCAGGTGCCTTTGAGGGATCCAGACCATTGATAGTTGCCCTAATATCCCCTTCTGTGAAGTCTCCCTCCATCAGTTCTATGTGATCCCTTGCCACCCTAGGTAGAGGGATGTCTCTAAAATAACATATTGGCTATGACCGTGGAGAAAGCATTCAGTAAGATGTATAATTTAGAATAGAAGTCACAACATTCTTGAATAACTAAATGGTGGATTTATGAAAAAGTGAAAAAACAATCCCCTGCACTAAAGATACTAATTAGTAATTAGGCCTGCTGCTACTGTACATGACATAAGTCAAAACATGGAAAAAAAGAGTATGAGTACCACAGCGCTGACAGCCTGAATAAATACAATAAAGTGCAACTGTAGTGCATAATAAAATTAAATGCAAAATTGATCCAGAAAAACAAAAAATATATCAAGCATTTAGCCAGTGAAAACCTAAAAAACACGTGCAAATATGTATAAACTTCTAGTTGGGAGGTTCCTTTCACAGGTGCCTTCCACAGGTGGTGCTGTGCTAGAAATAGTGAAAATCAATATTAAGCATGTGACCAGTGAAAGTCCAAAAAAGACATGCACATAAACATATAGAGTGCAGTTCTCAGTTGATAAGCCCCTTTACAAAGTTCCTTTCAAAAGTGCTGCTATGCTAAAAAAAATATGATGCTGTAAACAGGTGCATACAGGATCCATACCATACCCCCTCTTATGGTTACATAGTTACATAGTTACATAGTAGGCGAGGTTGAAAAAAGACACAAGCCCATCAAGTCCAACCTATGTGTGATTATGTGTCAGTATTACATTGTATATCCCTGTATGTTGCATTAATTTAGGTGCTTATCTAATAGTTTCTTGAAACTATCGATGCTCCCCGCTGAGACCACCGCCTGTGGAAGGGAATTCCACATCCTTGACGCTCTTACAGTAAAGAACCCTCTACGTAGTTTAAGGTTAAACCTTTTTTCTTCTAATTTTAAAGAGTGGCCACGAGTCTTGTTAAACTCTCTTCTGCGAAAAAGCTTTATTTCTGTTGTAGGGTCACCAGTACGGTATTTGTATATTGAAATCATATGCCCTCTCAAGCGTCTCTTCTCCAGAGAAAATAAGTTCAGTGCTCGCAACCTTTCCTCATAACTAATATCCTCCAGACCCTTTATTAGCTTTGTTGCCCTTCTTTGTACTCGCTCCATTTCCAGTACATCCTTCCTGAGGAATGGTGCCCAGAACTGCAATTGAACGGGCATCGGATGTGATGCCGCAAGCTGCGTCTGATGCTGTGTCTCTCCCTTCCCACAGGGCGTTATCAAAGACAAAGTCATAACTTGTTCATTGCTTTTCTCGACCACCATAATGTATCTCTTCTTTGTCTTTGATTAGCGTGCTGGGGTGAAGGGGCCGTTTTTAGCAATGCAAATCGCAACTCCCCCTTTTTTCTCTGGACAATTGGATAAATAGCATGTTGGGAAGCAGGCGTTCAGATATTTGGGTGCCGAGGCAGGGGAGAAGTGTGTTTCCTATAGAAACATAATATCCACTCCCCATTTATAGTATTGTTAGAAAGCCATTGCCCTCTTAGTTGGGGAATTTAGGCCTTGTACATTGTGGGTAGGGATGAGCTTTGAGTTCGAGTTAAACTCATGTTCGACTCGAACATCGGCTGTTCGCAAGTTCGCCGAACAGCGAACAATTTGGGGTGTTCGCGGCAAATTCAAATGCAGCGGAACACCCTTTAAAAGTCTATGGGAGAAATCAAAAGTGCTAATTTTAAAGGCTTATATGCATGGTATTGTCATAAAAAGTGTTTGGGGACCTGGGACCTGCCCCAGGGGACCGGGATCAATGCAAAAAAGTTTTAAAAACGGCCGTTTTTTCGGGAGCAGTGAATTTAATAATGCTTAAAGTGAAACAATAAAAGTGTAATATCCCTTTAAATTTTGTACCTGGGGGGTGTCTATAGTATGCCTGTAAAGGGGCACATGTTTCCCATGTTTAGAACAGTCTGACAGCAAAATGACATTTCAAAGGAAAAAAAGTAATTTAAACTACTCGCGGCTATTAATGAATTGCCGGTCCGACAATACACATAAAAGTTCATTGATAAAAATGGCATGGGAATTCCCCACAGGGGAACCCCGAACCAAAATAAAAAAAAAAAAATGACGTGGGGGTCCCCCTAAATTCCATACCAGGCCCTTCAGGTCCAGTATGGATATTAAGGGGAACCCTGGCCAAAAAAAAAAAAATGCGTGGGGCCCCCCTCAAAATCTATACCAGGCCCTTCAGGTCTGGTATGGATTTTAAGGGGAACCCCGCGCCAAAATTAAAAAAAAAAAAAAACGGCACGGGGTCCCCCCAAAGATCCATACCAGACCCTTATCCGAGCACGCAACCTGGCAGGCTGCAGGAAAAGAGGGGGGACGAGAAAGCACCACCCCCCTCCTGAACCGTACCAGGCCACATGCCCTCAACATTGGGAGGGTACTTTGGGGTAGCCCCCCAAAACACCTTGTCCCACAAGGACCTCATCCCCACAACCCTGGCCAGCGGTTGTGGGGGTCTGCGGGTGGGGGGCTTATCAGAATCTGGAAGCCCCCTTTAACAAGGGGACCCCCAGATCCCGGCCCTCCCCCCTGTGTGAAATGGTAAGGGGGTACAAAAGTACTCCTACCATTTCACTAGAAAACTGTCAAAAATTTTAAAAAATGACAAGAGACAGTTTTTGACAATTCCTTTATTTAAATGCTTCTTCTTTCTTCTTTCTCCTATCTTCTATCTTCCTTCGGTTTCTTCCTCCATCTTCTTCTTCTTCTGGTTCTTCCTCCGGTGTTCTCGTCCGGCATCTCCTCCATGATGTCGGCGTCTTCTTCCCTTCTTCTCCTCGGGCCGCTCCGCATCCATGATGGCATGGAGGGAGGCTCCCATTCTTCTCTTCATCTTCTTCTCTTCATCTTCTTCTCTTCATCTTCTTTTCGGGCTGCTCTGCATCCATGATTGGCATGGAGGGAGGCTCCTGCTGTGTGATGCTTATCCTCTTCTCACGGTTCTTAAATAACGGGGGGGCAGGGCCACCCGGTGACCCCGCCCCCCTCTGACGCACAGTGACTTGACAGGACTTCCCTGTGGCATTCCCCGTGATGCCACGGGGAAGTCCCATCAAGTCACCATGCGTCTGTTATTTAAGAACCGTCAGAAGAGAAGCATCACACAGCGGGAGCCTCCCTCCATGCCATCATGGATGCGGAGTGGCCCAAAAAGAAGATGAATACAAGAAGATGAAGAGAAGAAGATGAAGACAAGGAGATGAAGAGAAGAAGATGAAGAGAAGAGCGGGAGCCTCCCTCCATGCCATCATGGATGTGGAGCGGCCCGAGCAGAAGAAGGGAAGAAGACGCCGACGCCGCGGAGAAGATGCCGGACGAGAACACCGGATGAAGAACCAGAAGAACCAGAAGAAGAAGAAGATGGAGGAAGAAACCGAAGGAAGATAGAAGATAGAAGAAAGAAGAAAGAAGAAGCATTTAAATAAAGGAATTGTCAAAAACTGTCTCTTGTCATTTTTAACATTATTGACAGTTTTTTAGTGAAATGGTAGGGGTACTTTTGTACCCCCTTACCATTTCACACAGGGGGGAGGGGCGGGATCTGGGGGTCCCCTTGTTAAAGGGGGCTTCCAGATTCCAATAAGCCCCCCCTGCCCACAGACCCCCACAACCACCGGCCAGGATTGTGGGGATGAGGCCCTTGTCCTCATCAACATAGGGACAAGGTGTTTTGGTGGGGCATTCCCATGCCGTTTTTATCAATGAACTTCTATGTGTATTGTCGGACCGGCAATGCATTAATAGTCTCAGTGAACATAAAACAATTGATAGATAAGGGGTACCCCTGCCTAAAAACATGGCAGTGGTGTCTGTATCATGGGTAAACAATATTACAAAAATGAAGTACAACCTAGTGAAAAAGGTGTAAGACCCAAATAACTTGGAGGAAGTTCTGCAGATTTACATCAAATCTGACTTTAATCCAGCAAGATACTGACTCTGGTTCAGAAGATCAGGGTCAGGATCATCCGTATGCTCCTGCAGCTGGAGAGGGCCTCTTGGATGAAGAACGAGCCCTGGCTTGTGGTGAGATGGGAGGTGACAAGTCTCTGGTGATTAGACCAAGATTTAGCAAGCTATCTTCTCCATCTTAGAAGTTGGCAAAAGAATGTGTTTTATTCTTGTGGGTAAAGGATAGGCGAAAGGGAAAAGACCAGCACTATTTTATGTGCCGATTGGTTAAGTGTGCTAGCAGTGGTTTCAGTGATCGTCTCTTCCGGACAGTCAGTTGAGAGATGTCTGGGAATATTTGAACGGTGTGGCCCAATAAAGTTATATCTCCCTTGATCCTGGCCTTATACAGGATTTTTTCCTTGATTTTGTAAAAATGTGGTTTTAGTATTAAATTTCTAGGGAGGCCATCAGCTGCTGGCCAGTCTAGAGAGCGGCATGATTGGCTGCTCTGTCTGGAGTGTCACAAGACACGCCCACTCCATCCTGCAGATAAAAGAGGAAGTGATGGCCCGAGTGTGTTTTTCCTTTTCGGATTGAGGACATCCAGCTGATGAGTGATTCATCACTTTCTGGCCAATTCCCCTGTGACTATTCAAGGTAATCTAAGGAATGGAGATATTGGAGGATCCAAGTGTCCCCGCAGAGGGCTTAATCTGTCTGCTTGTATGACCCTGCTCTTGAGGGGGTCCACCAGTTCCGCTAAGGGTTATCACATATAGAGCTTCATACCCTAGTTTTCTCTTTGTTTTGGTACTAAAGAGTAAGATAAACCACCCGGACTCTGTTACCTGCTGTGGATCTCACTACCCACCTCTTTTTTGTGTATACATCTATCAACTATATTTAAGAGAAAGGACACTGTATTTTTGCACCATTTTGTATATGGACATTTATCTACATATTTTTATCTTTTGTATTGGTGTAATTTGATTTTTTTCACTAATGATTTATTCACATGCACATGTTTTTATCACATGATAAAGATTGCTATTTTCTCATCATAGAGATTACTTAACCTAGCGCAACTTTGTATACATAATCTGCATCAGAACATGTACTGTATCTTCCAAATCGACAACTGATTCTGGCAATCCGCGTTTCTTCAAGTTATACCGTCTGGATCTGTTTTCCAGACCTTAGGTAGCTCCTTCTTGAGTAGTGCGGAAAGACGGGCCAGTAATGCAGCATCTCCAGAATAGGGAGCTGGTGGTGGGGGCTGAGATTTTTCCTGCACTGAACTGGCCTGGCTGATAGAGCTGCCATGTGTCTATCCATGGGTGAAGTGGGAGACCCTGCATAGTCTAGGCCCTCACCTTGATAAACAGAGACGGGGAAAACTGTTGAAGCTCGCCTCTGTGCAGTGGTGTCTTCTCATCCTGTGACTGGGAAGAGAATGAGTGAATGGTAAAAACATGGATTTGTTCATAAACAGAGAAATGTTAATTAATACTGAGATCCCACAACTAGGAGTAATGCATTCTCTTAGTATTAGAAATGTTGATCACATTTGACAAAGAGAAATTGCTTTATGGTAAAAACTGCCTGCTCATTTCCCTATTCCTAGGTTTCTAAAAAGATCTTTCCAGAACAAGAAAAATCATTAGCATTTAGCAATAGGTAAAAATAATAACTACTTCAAGCTTATAATCAGTAGTATTACATTGTCTGCCTTTTCTGTTTTCTACACTACCACACAAAACTGTCAAAGTAGTTTGACTTACTTGGGATGCTAGACAGGTATCAAATATGTTCACCTATTAATGCTCAATATCGTTTTTAAAAATAATTGGTAAGCAATATGATTGTTAAAGGGTCCAATCTACCCAAAAGTTTTGTTTCAGTTGTAGGTGGGAGTCTGGTGGACCAATTTAGCCACTGGATTCTGATATTTCTTAGGGGATCCAGTGAATTGATCTGCATAAAAGTGTAAATGCCATGAAAATGTATCTTTTTTGATGTAAGAAATACACACGTTCCTCCTCCTCCAAACATTTGTACTAATAAGCCATGCCAGAACTTGCTGGTTGTTAGTCTTACAGACTCCACCCAGCAAACCCAAACCTGGCTGTCCAGCAGTGTGAGGTAATGTCAAGTAAAACACTTTCTACATGTTCTAAGCACCTGCACTGAAAGGCCTATATCTGACAAGTTTTGCCATTGCTAGGCAATACTTCTCACAGCCACATGAGGCTTCATTGGCCCACCTACTGCCGCCACCCTTTAAAAAGATGTCTCCACCCTATTCCTTTGCTCACTATAGCATTAGCAATGTTTACTGAGTTGTTTTGGTTGTGACCCAACTTCCTGATGGAGACTTCTCTTTACCTGTTTGTGTACTAACCTCTGCCTGTATGACCACTCTCTGCCTCCTGATTTGGATTACTACATCGGTGCATACCTATTTATTTGACAAGTTACGATCCTGGCCTGCATGACTGTTTTGTTTTCTGTGTATATGTTCACCTCTCCATGGCTATCACTGCTGTGTGCACTTTCCAAAGTCAGATCCTGCGTCAGTATTACCACCTGTCAACTTCCATGTAATCATTAGGGAACTGCCTCTCTAACCAGCTTCCAGCTTATGGCGGCTTACTGATCACAGTGACTGTATAGTGATAATATAGTGATTATACTGGCATCACAGTAGAACAAACCTTATGCCCACCAGAAAAGTATAATTCAATATCTTTTTATACAGGGAACTGCTGCTTTTTTGTGTGTGTGTGTGCAATGTTTTTTAACGGAGTCACTTCAATCATTCAAGAAGGCAAAATTGTGGTCGTAGGGGGAACAAAAAATGTAGAAAGTATTAATGTCCAATGCCTAAGTCCTTCCAATGCCAGACAGATCCCCTCTGCTGGTTCTGATCTGGTAAAGGAAATGTTCGGGGTCTGAAACATATCAGTGGGAAAAGGTAGCGCAGTGTGCATATAATTATGCTAATAACAACAACACGTTTCTATTTGCATACTAATGATTTTTATTGTAATCACTTGTTTCAACATTTTAAGTCTCTGTCCTGAAATCAGTGTGCAGATAAGTAATTATGATTTTTCTCTGAATTTATTCCTTTCTTCAAACTTGTTCTGAGCTAGTAACAAAAAAATAAAGTTTGAAGCTCATCCCCAGGAAACTTAAAAATGATCCATTTCAGCACCGCAAGGCTTGTTTAGGTCTAAGGAACCTAGAAAAGAAAACATATTTACCCAATCCTCCACTCTGCACTGCTAGACTGGTCCTGCAGCTTCTTTTTACTCATGTTCCAGCAGGAACCTGATGATCCAGATGTTATCAGGATCCTGACAGGGTCCATAGCCCTGAACTGTACAGGATGATGCCAAGGGTCAGTCCACATTCGGAGCATGGGGAGCACCATCTTTTGGGGAGTTGAGGATCAGGTAAGTTAAAAATCTCCCCTAAAGTAAACAAGCAGTTAACACTTGCAATGTGGGCACAGCCACATTGTAAGGGAGATTTTTTTTTTTCTTTCAAAAATTTTCATTGATAAGAGCTCAGAGTTGAGACAGAAGGAAATCACGATATACACATGCAAATGGCACATCTTGAACAGTATATAACAAGGTGACAAAATGGTACAGTCCAGCTAAAAATTGCATATTTAGGCTAACTCGCTGTTATCATTGAGGTATGGAGGAAGGCTAGAGAAAAGAGGAGGCCCCCGGGAGGCACTCCTAATGGGAACATACTGTGCCCTGGGGGGGCTCCCTCACTCCCTGCAACTAGCAGGATGGGTCTGTAAAGTAGCAAACAACAGATCTTTAATAGACATTGTAACAAGCCCCTGCTCACTCAGTTTCACTCTCCCGACACTCCTCTGTGGCTATTGAATCAGATTGCAGATCGCAACATCTGATGGTTCAGTCATCTGATGCTGCGGGAATCGTACTACAGCTATGTGCCATTCGAATCCAGTTGTGATAGCTCAGAACAAAACACCAGGCAGGCTGTAAGTTCAAACAGGAATCTCACCTTTATTGGATGCACACAACACACTTTTATATACAGCAGTTTTAACACCCCGCCCGCAACAACCACTTTCCTATTGGTCAATTGTAAAGTACACTTTAGTCCTCAATTAGGTCCTCTTGGCCATGCAAATGAGGACTTGAAACAGGGTCAGCAGGGATTGGTCCGATAGCTTGGATAGGAGGACTGATATGTGTGATGACACAGAGAAGCCCCAGGGGGTAATTAAAGTACATAAACAAACAGTCAAACACAGAACAATGCATTCCTTCCAGACCATGGAGCCGTCTGGAGGGGGTTAGCCTTAAAACAGGGCAGAAGACCCCCCCACTGTGTAATAGAATCAAAGGAGAAATACTTCAGTATTCCAAGCTTCATGACAATACTCCCCCCTGGAAAACAGTCCAACAGCCACAGTGGGACCCCGAAAAGGTCAACTCGAGGATGTTGGAAAAGTAGTCCTAAGGTTCCAACAGTATGAATCGGTCACTCTTTGTAATATGGCAAATACAGGGTTCCCAGAATCTGTGTCTCTCGGAGGGATATGGACCTGAATCAAAAGTACCACCACCTCAAGGATCCTCAGGCATACAGCTCACAAAGAGTACCTTTCCCCCAAATGCCAGGGCCCACGATCGGTCGGCAAGAGGCTAGCATTCAGTCCTCTCCAAAAGCCTCTGTCCCGGCTAGGTCTGTCACATTTCTCCCTTGTCGGCAGATGACTAACACAGAAGGAGACCCCAGATGGATTAACTCCGAAGTTAGTCGACGTTCCAGTCCCCTAATGCCTGTACCCACACAGTACCCCAAACAAATTGTTCCAAACAGAGCATTACTTACCCAGCCAACCTCTGCCTCTCTCAGAGAACATGCCTGCCACTGGGGACAGGCCTGGATTGGCCCTTCTTCCTGGAGTCCTTTCAGCCGCTGGAGAGAAGACAGGGTGACTGGGCTCACTCCGTCATGCTGTTGGGGATCTGGGCCGGCTGCCCAGCATCCCTGGGGTATACAAGTGGGGACTGAAGTCCCATGCACTTTTAGTAGGTGAAAATCCCACAGTGCTTGTAAAGCATGGCTGACATCCTCCTGTCTCAGTATTGCACCATTTTCTGGGGTTGTGTCAGTGGAGACCAAAGTCCCATCCACTACCACAGGAACTCCCTCTTCTGTTAGTTGCACTTCTTCTGCTGGGGACTCCACATCCTCCGCTCTGGCTAACCATTGGGGCAGAAGGCTGGCTTCCTCCACTCCCAAACTGTGTAACTGCCATTGGGGAGGTGAGCCGGCTGCTTCCTTTTCCATTATCTCATCTGGCTGTTGGGACGATATGTCTGTGGTACTGTCTTCCAGGTGCACGGATCTTTGCTGGGGAGGAAAGACCGCTTCTTCCACCCTGGCCAACTTTTGGGGAGGGACGTCAAATACCTCCTCTCCCTTCTCCCCCTGTATCCTGATCTGCTGCTGGGAAGTAACCACCTCCTTCTCACCCTGAGCCTCCGGAACTGCCACAGATGTGGGGCAGAGGTCTTGGAACCTCTGTCCGGTGGCCAGCGCTTCAGCTGGGGAAGATCCTTGTGACTCCACAGATACTGCTGTTGGTGCTGGGCAGAGCACAGTGAAGTCTGGCCCTAATAACAGCTTTTCTTCTGCTGGAGGCTCACCAGGTTGTTCTTCCTCAGCAGAAAGGTCTATCAAATCCCCTGCCTCTGCAACTGGTGTTTGGGGATAAAAGTTCACCATCTCCTGTCCGTGGAACCCAGAAGATGCTATCAGTGCTGGGCAGAGGTTAGCAGAGCTCTGCCCTGTTGTCAGCACTTCAGCTTTGGGGATAGTGATCTCCAGACTTTCCACTGCCGATTCTCTGGCATTCTGCTGGACAGGCACATTCCTCCATCAAAGATCATCCAATGCAGAAACAGGTTAATCAAGGTCAGTCAGCACTTGCTCCATCCGCCATAAGACCTCCGCGTCCATAGCTGCAGGGGCAGGTTGGCAAAGCACACTGTTACTCTGCCACATTGTCGACTCTTCAGCCAGGATTTCAGTGTTGTCCACTGGTTTTACCTAATAGTCCCAGGCAAAGGGAGCCCAGCCCTGGCGCTGAGCAGAGTCTAGCAGCTGTCTGTAGGCGATCTCCAGCTCCCATTCCTGAAAGGCCAGAAACTCTATATCTTCCAGTGCCCAGTGCACTTCCGAGACATTCAGTCTTCACTCTCTGTGCTCCATTATTTCCTCCAAACGCCACTCCTGATCACTCCCAAAGTCAGGGTCCCTGGACAGCCTCCAGTACAACAATCCTAGGCCATCGTAGTCAAAGCCTTCCGTGGGGCTGTCATCCGCTGTCCATGGGCACACTTGGGCTACATACCACTGGAGGGCTCTGTAGCTCTCGTCCAACCACATTTCTGCCCAGATCAGGCTGCTTAACTCAGCTGTCTACTCCTTGTTCGGTTGTTCCCCCAATAACAGCACTCGTACTTCATACTGCGACCAGTACCTTACATGGATGGAGGGGAGAACTTTTCCGTGGTGTCGCTGCTCATGGGCTAGCGCTTCCTTTCAAAGTTTGCAGTGGACAGAATCAAACCATCCCAGCAGGACCTGCTCTGATACTGGTCCTCTGTGCTGTATCTGCATCTCTTGCAACCTCCTTCCGAATTCCTCTTCCATGGTGGCTGGTATCTGTACCTCTCCTCTCCTGCTATCTGGACCTTGGATCCAGGTGATGGTTTGGATGTGTTCATGGCAAGGAAGCACGATCCCACTGGTCCCTCCCCGGCTCTCAGGTAAGTCTTTCAGCACAGCTCTCCTGCAGGCTGCATAGCTGGTCATTCACTTTGGTGGTTCGGAGTGTCCCAGTAACTGGATAGCAAATCCCACGGCTGCCAACCAATGTAACAAGCTCCTGCTCGCTCGGTTCCACTCTCCCGACACTCCTCTGTGGCTATTGAATCAGATTGCAGATCGCAACATCTGATGGTTCGGTCATCTGATGCTCCGGGAATCGAACTACAGCTATGTGCCATTCGAATCCAGTTGTGATAGCTCAGAACAAACACCAGGCAGGCTGTATGTAATTTCAAACAGGAATCTCACCTTTATTGGATGCACACAACACACTTTTATACACAGCAGTTTGAACACCCTGCCCCCAACAACCACTTTCCTATTGGTCAATTGTAAAGTACACTTTAGTCGTCAATTAGGTCCTCTTGGCCATGCAAATGAGGGCTTGAAACAGGGTTAGCAGGGATTGGTCCGATAGCTTGGATAGGAGGACTGATATGTGTAATGACACAGAGAAGCCCCAGGGGGTAATTAAAGTACATAAACAAACAGTCAAACACAGAACAATGCATTCCAGACCATGGAGCCGTCTGGAGGGGGTTAGCCTTAAAACAGGGCAGAAGACCCCCCACTGTGTAATAGAATCAAAGGAGAAATACTTCAGTATTCCAAGCTTCATGACAGACATCTGCCTACTTTATTCTCAGACAATATTTGTTCTGAGTTATTAAAGGGGGTGTCAACATTGTTTCACATTGAGCCCCCTCTCTGGGGTGTTCGTTGTCACCTAGCTTTTTTCACACCAAAGCTCCCAGATCGGTTACTTGGTTATACTGTAATGCCCTGTACACACGGTCGGACTTTCTGACGGAATATGTGCGATCGGAGCTTGTTGCCAGAAATTCCGACTGTGTGTGGGCTCCATCGGACTTTTTCCATCGGAATTTCCAACACGCAAAATTTGAGAGCAGGCTATAAAATTTTCCGACAACAAAATCCGTTCTCGTAAATTCCGACCGTGTGTGGACAATTCCGATGCACAAAGTGCCACGCATGCTCAGAATAAATTAAGAGACGAAAGCTATTGGCTACTGCCCCGTTTATAGTCCCGACGTTCGTGTTTTACATCACCAAGTTCAGAGCGATCGGATTTTCCAACACCTTTGTGCGACCGTGTGTATGCAAAACAAGTTTGAGCCAACATCCGTAGGAAAAAATCAATGGATTTTGTTGTCGGAATGTCCGATCAATGTCCGATCGTAAGGGTAACTACAGATGTGGTGCAGTGAGATGCAACTGCTGCAGTCACATCCAGGGTGGTAACACCTTCAGCTCTACTGTTAATCACAAAATATACAACATTGGGTGCTTTTTCAACTGCAATACTAGCAACATAGTTTATTTAATCACATGGGCGATTTGTAACATGCAATATGTGGGAAGGACTACAAGACAGCTGAGAGATTGATTCCAGGAACACATTTACAGTGTGGACAAGGATTTGTCCACTAATGTGGCCAAGCATTTTAACAGGGGGAAAAAACAGCTATGCGGGTTCAGGTTATAGAAAAGGTCAAAGTATCAAGATGAGGTGGTGATGCATTCCGATCCCTTTGTCGGAGGGAAGTTTTCACCTCCAGACTCGCATCCCACTTGGGCTCAACTTTGAGTGGGATGTTAGTCATTTTTATGAGTGATTTATTTATACATCTCTCCACACATCGAGACCGACAGACTGTTTTGTTTATTTATTTATTTACTTGATTTGTTATATATTTTTCAATATGTGTCCCCATATTCCATTATTCGCCTTGTCAGCTTTTTATTGTGCCAAGTACCTTCTATCTTTATGACCCTCATGTGAGATATACATTGACTCTCTCATACATATATATATATATATATATATATATATATATATATATATATATATATATATATATATATATATATATATATTTTTTTTTTTTTTTAATTTTATCTATAAATATGATTACTATTATTCTATGTGCATCTTAGAGTAGTTCTCGCAGTTTCCTATTGCAAGTGTTTTTATGTAGATGCATTGTTTCTGGATTTATCTTGGTAAATGAATATCACATATGTATGGATCCAATAGTCGGGTGTCGCACTGTGTCTGCATTTATCCTGGGACATGGTGCGTTTTTATGGATCCTATAATGGAGGCAGCTTCCTTTGATGTATATATGCATGCTTATATATGTGGACACACATGCATTTCGTTGTGGATTTTTCATTGGTCCAATATGGATTAGCAAATGATTTGATATGCACGCCCCTTGTGTACATGTGTGGGGACACGTGGATATGTGCACCTGCACATGCATACATGTCTATATGGAACGATTACTTTATTGTCATATATGTGCATATGTGTATAGAATTATTTTTCATTAAGTGGTTCGTTTTTCACGTTTTATGTATGTATATTTCTTTTTTGTTTTTCTCCTTTTTCAAATGTTTTTATTGGTTTATTGGTTTACAGTATAATTTATAAATGTTTACATGCGACTGTTGATCCGTGTTCCTATGTGTATGCAGGATTCTTTGGCATGCATGGGAACATGGACCTTCAGTTTGAGCTTTTACTCAAGTTTCTAGCCACATGCTCTTTGGGGCTGAGGTTTGGTGATTGATCGAGCTGTTCTGTGTTCTGATCACTGATTATCACTGCCCCCAGAAAAACTGTAGCTATTGGGGAGGTCTATTTAAGATCTATCAGTTGTCTCAGTCATTGTAATGATTAAGCACAAGACGTATGTGTGAAACGCATCTACGTGACCACAGTTTGGTATCTTTGGTGTTATCTTTATGAAACAAAATAAAAGGCAAGCAGAAGTTCTGGATGTGTGGGAGGAAGGGGGCAAGGAGGCCAATCACCTGGAAGGAGTTGAAGAGAAATTGGGAACCTGGGGATCGTAGTAATGGGGATCCCAGCGAAACGCGCCAGTGTTCCCAAATAGTAGAGTCTGTGCCAGATAATTTTTCTTGGGTCATAATCCATGAAATTTTGCGAATGGCAGCTGCAAGGGAGATCCTGGGTTGCCTCCATGCTTTAGCAATGGTTATTTTGGCACCAGGAGGAATAGAATTTGTTTAAGGGTGTGTTTGTGAGTTTTTGGCAAGTCGTCATTCAAGAGGGCTATGGTTGGGGTTCTAGGGAGTAGACAGTCAGTGATTTTGTAGATCAAGTTAAAGATCTTTTTCCAAAATTGCCTAATTTGTGGGCATTCCCACAATATGTGGGACATGGTACCCCGAAGGAGGCATTCTCGGAAGCATAGGGGATTCGCTGTTGGGAAGATGGAAGCCAGGTTAGTAGGAGTTAGTAGGAGTATAATACCATCTGGACATTACCTTGAGGTTAGCCTCTATTAGGGAGATGTTTAGTAAACCGGCATAAGATCTGAAGTGGACCTTCTGTGACTTCTCAATATTTCAATGTATCTGAAGTTCATCTTCCCAGGCTGTCATGTAGGAGGATTTGTCAGTTGCGTTGGCAAGAGACTGGTAGAATACTGTGATGCCACCCCTTAGTTTCCCTGGCTAACTGCACCATTTTTCATAGGCTGTAAGGGAGGGGGGTTTGGTTTGTTGGTCCATATTTTTTTTAGGAAATGGGTAATTTGTCTGTGAAGCTTTCCGAGTTTGGTAATTGCAGAGTGCTCACACAGTAGCTCAAGGATAGAGGACTCATGGAATTAAAGAAGTGACAAATCCGGTACATTCCCTTGTCCAACTACCACCTGAATGACCTTATGTCTGGACTTGGAGGAAAGTCGGGGTTGTGGAAAATGTGTGCCAGTGGATGGTAATCTGAGGTCAGGGAGGACGAGGATTGAGGATTCAACTCTTGCCTACCGAAGCGTAACAGGAGTATGAGGTCTACTCATTGGATCATCGTTCAGTGGGCAAGGGAGAAAGATCCATGGCCAGAGTGTCCGATGTCCTTTTCAGGAATGTGAAGTTCGGAAAAGGTGGGAGCTAAAGCTCCAACTATGGGTTGAGCCCCAGATGAAATTGGGGGTTAAGGGAGTCCTGTAGACATGAAAGCAGGAAAGGCTATGAGGACCTAATGATCTTTGATTAAGGGGCCTTGTGTGAGTGGTTTTCTTGCTTTTGGCTTTGTTCCAAACTGGGGCCACCGGGCTGTCTGGAAGAGGACACTTGGAGGTTCCAGTCGCTGCGTTAGTAAAATCCATTGCCGATTCTTGTGTGATTCATTTCAGGTTCAGCAGGGTTTTTTCTCTGTCTGGGAAGTCTTTGAAGGAGTATGCTTTGCCCTTAAAGGTGAATTTTACAGCAAATGGGAATCCCCACCAATATTTGATTTCCATTTGGGAAAGAACATTTAGGGTTTGAGGGATCTTCTTCTTTGAATAGTCGTAGGAGAAAGGTCTGTGAATATTTGAATTTGATGACCCTGGCACATCACCTGGGCTTTGGTTTGAGAATGTCACATCACTTCCTCTTTTGTGACGTAAAAGTGGGGCTTGACTATGACATACCTAGGGGATCAATCAGTCCTTCCTGGGGGGGAGCAAGCGCTGTGGGCTCTGTCCAGTTCAAGGCGATGTTGGGGGATACCTGGAATCAGGTTCCTCATGAGATCCTGGATTGCTGTTGGGATGTCAGTGATTTTCTCAGGGAGACCCCTGACCCTGAAATGATATCTTCTCAACCTATTCTCAGGGTTGTCTATTCTGGTGAGAGCTTTATCGAGCTGATCCTGTAATACTTGGATGTGGTCAGAGTTCTGATTGGTCCTTGAGACCATGATGTCCAGTTTCTGCTCTATGGCATCCATTCTGGCACCCAAATTTTGAAAGACGGATTTAATGTCTTCCATTATTTTTGCAGCTGTATTGGATAAACCCCTGTCCAGTAATTCTGACACTTTGCATAATAGATCTGCAGAAAGGAGGGCTGTGTCCACACCTGGTAATCCAGGCGAGAAGGCCTCAGGGGGGCAGGCTAGGGTAGGCCTTAGGGTAGGAGAAGTTATAGTCCTCCATAGTGTGGCCCAGTAAGGAATCTGTGGATGCTGGGGATGGGGCAGGGAAGTGCTGGCCTTTTACCTAAGAGATGGGGGTGTAGGTGAGGGTTGCTGGAGAGATGAGGTGCCTCGTGTCAGCAGGCCCTGGGGACTCAGCGCTGAGAGCCTGTGTTTGTCTGGCCACGGCGGCCATCTTGGTACACCAGTCCGGAGCCTGGCTGTTGAATTGCTGCCTGAGGTCCCTCCAAGCGCCCGCCTCCGACATCCGCAGGTGTGAAGTAGTGCTTGGGGGGAGTCTGCGCCCCATTCTTGGCGGTCTCGGTGGCTGTGCTTGGGCACAGTGAGCACCATTGGTCCGAGGCGGTGCGGAGCTCCGGCGCTAGGCATCCATGTGGGAGCTCTCGTGCATGCGCACTGAAGGGAGATTTTTTTAAGTTTCCTGGAGTTGGGCTTTGATACCACTTGGTCAGCAGAAAAGCCAGGCAACTAGCATTTTCTAATGGATAGCAAGGACAACCCTCACTAGGCTCTTATTGGCCCTTTTAGTCCAATGGATACATACAGGTCCTTTGCACTGTGTGGTCCCTTATTTAACCAGTGCTTTGGTTCAAAATACATTAGAGTTTAGAGATGATTGGGTTCATATTGATAAGTATGAGTCTATATTAATTTTATTATAGATATCTATGTAATCCACCCTATGTATGTGTGTACACATAGGGCCCTTTTTAGAATCGGGACATCATAATGATTACTACAGACCAGGCCTGCATTTTACAATTAGATTTTTAAAATTCCAAGCCCGCAATGTGGGCACAGTCAAAGTCATATGAAAGGTTCTTCTTCCTCCTCCTCCACCACTTCCCCCCATTCATTAAAATGAATAGGGCTTCACTTACATTTGAGTTCCAAAGTAAGTGAACCAAAAAGCATACAGGTAATGCACAATGATGTGCTTTATAAATGTTGCAGAGATTTTTTTTTTTCACAGAGATATGGATGTAGTTAGAACTGTTTAACTAAAGGGCCGCATAGTTCATTACTGTATGCAAACCTAAAATGTCTAAGCAATATATTATCTTTCTGCTTTCTTCACCAGAATCACCTTTTTGATTTTTGGGGGATTTTTGCATGAAGATTCATCCAGTTTAGGCAGTCATGATTTATAAATTATATGACCATATAGAGACTGGACATATCTGCAGCCGTACTATATATCCAGGCTATATGTTCAGCATGGCTTGCTTATATGTTGTTTTATACCTTATGCATTTGGTTCATTATTAGGTGCCTGTGTCTTTGTTTTTCCTTTTTGTGGTATCATATTGATCTGTAATTTGCTTTATAGGACTTCAAATTTGCTGTATCAACTTGGTATTTTAATATTTAAATGCAAGGATAAAGGTTAGAGAAATATAGATTTTTCTGCTAGGGATATATGTATGCTGAGATATTGTCAAAATGAGATGTTGTTGAGATCTTGCCAAAATAAATAAATATATATACTGTGCACAGCCCTCAAATTTTCCACTCGCCTACTCGCATTTTGTGAGTGGAACATGAGGGCTGGCGAGGAGCTGGGCTGCCTGGGAGGGGGGGCCGGGGTTGATCGGGAGCCATTCTCCCAGCAATCGCCCCGGGGGGAAGAGAGCATGGAGGAAGAGGACAGCCTTGGGATCAGAGAGCAGGATAGCATGCTGTTACAATTTACCTTACAATTGTCTCTGCTCTGCTCGCCTTCACACACCGCCCTGCCTCTTCCTGACCCATAGACTGTGATAGACAAAATGCGGGTACAATGCTGGGTTACATTCTGTCTATCACAGGCACCAGGTCAGGAGGAGGTAGGGCAGTGTGTGATGGGCACCGTGTGGCTGCAATGGTGGGCACAGTGAGGCTGCAATTATGGGCATAGTGAGGCTGCAATGGTGGGTACAGTGAGGCTGCAATAGTGGGCACAGTGAGGTTGCAATGGTGGGCACAGTGAGTCTGCAATGGTGGGCACAGTGAGACTGCAATGATGGGCACAGTGTGGCTGCAATGTTGGGCACAGTTAGGGTGCAATTATGGCTGCAATTGTAGGCACAGTGAGGCTGCAAAGATGAGCACAGTTAGGGTGCAATGATGGGTGCAATGGTGGGCACAGTGAGGCCACAATGGTGGGCACAATGAGGGTGCAACGATGGGCACAGTGTGGCTGCAATGGTGGGCACAGTGATGCTGAAATGATGGACACAGTGAGGCTGCAATGGTGGGCACTGTGTGGTTGCAATTGTGGGCACAGTGAGGGTGCAATGATGGGCACAGTGTGGCTGCAATTGTGGGCACAGTGAGGCTGCAATTGTGGGCATAGTGAGACTGCAATGTTGAGCACAGTGTAGCAGCAATGGTGGGCACAGTGTGTCTGCAATGGTGGGCACAGGTGAGGCTGCAATGGTGGGCACAGGTGAGCCTGCATTGATGACCACAGGTGAGGCTGTGCTGAGGGGCACTGATAAAGTTGTTAATATTTATTTTTTGTAACTTAATTCTGCATAAAACATTTAAGTGTCATTTCATGAGATAATTTATGAGGGCATGTTTAGGGGCGGAATTAGGGGTGGGACACGGTAGGGGTTGGGTTGGGTGGGGCAACTGGTGATGAGTAACCCTTGAGGCCTGGCTAGTAGCTCAGGACTTGAAATTTTGAGCCCTGCTGTATATATATATATATATATATATATATATATATATATATATATATATATATATATATTGTATGTTTTATTTTATAGTTTATTTGTGTTGCCATGTCATCCATGTCACTCTTTATAGGTTGGTTGCGTCCCCTGGGGTTTGTGGGGATGGGTTGGTGGGGGGATGGTTTGTTGACCTGATGGGAGGGTCAAGCTCTAATTTATCAGATAAAAGGGACCTTGTGATAGTTTTCTCATTGCGCGGTCTCTCTGGGAGTCAATGTGTGCATGCTCAGACTGGCAGGTTTAGGTGTGCGCACCTCCAGCACCCAGTGACCAGACCTGAACCTAGTAGCTCTCCCCCACCTTGTGTCTGATTGCCCCATGTTGGCATTGTGTCCACCATAACATTTGCAGTGGCAGACCAGTGTAGGACTGGCAATAAGAGGGATTACTGACGCAGTTGGCCAGCTTAAAAATGTATTGCCATATGCGTGAACTAAAAAACCCTGTTTTTCATTGCATAGTTTATTGGAAAGGGTGTATAGCAGTGTGCAGAGGATCATCCAGAAATTGTAGTGTTAACATGTGGTCATACCCCTTTAGCACCTGATAGTTCAAATACATGTACAAGCTATTGGGATTTAAGCACAGGTATATCTTGCCTCCAGCACTCAGGGTCACAGTGGCTGGCAGTGTTTTCCATCAGGTTGCAAGATGGCAGCAGTGGCGGATTGGGTATGCATTGACATATGCACAGTTTCTCTTTGGGCACCACAGTGGCTATCTTTAAACCACCCTGGTGCCCTTTAAAGTCCTGGGTGGTGTCTTGCCACCTGTGGTCAATTTGGGGGACTATATTAGTGGGCAGTGAACCCCGGACATTCAGGCTCCTCTTTCCTTCGGTGCCGATGATGTCAGTATCCCTGTATATTATGGTATGAGTGAAGCTTGTGAATATGCTCTTTTTGGTAAGATACATCCTTTTGCATCAGCTAGTTGCAAGTTGTTATGTACCGGTAGGTGCCCTGCTTAATATGTTTGTTCTTATTTTCCTCTATTTTCGAGTCTGTGGATGGGGGTGCAGAGATGACATGTGGAGAGGCAGAGAGATAGTCTGTGGATGGGAGTGCAGAGGTGAAATAGTCTGTGGATGGGGGTGCAGAGGTGAAATAGTCTGTGGATGGGGGTGCAGAGGTGACATGTGGAGGGGAAGAAAGACAATCTGTGGATGGGGTGCAGAGGTGACATGTTGACAGAGGGTGAGCTGTGGATGGGGAGGGGAGGGTGAGCTGTGGATGGAGAGGAGAGGGTGAGCTGTGGACGGAGAGGAGAGGGTGAGCTGTGGATGGGGAGGAGAGGGTGAGCTAGCTATGGAAGGGGAGGAGAGAAGGTGAGCTGTGGATGGGAATGCTATTTTTTTCTGCACAATGTGTGATACACACTCCTCAGCACTGCATAATATGTACTCCTGTGTGTTATGCACTCCTAAGTCCAGTACTCTGTGTGTTACACCCCTCTGGTCTCTCTGTGTAGCCACCCCTTCCCCTTCCTCCCCCCTTTCTTTCCTCCTTTCCATTTGTAGCTCTCTCACCTCTTCATGGTTTATAGCACACAGGTTATCTTCGCAGCAATAGAACAGTGCAGCCGGCTCCGTTCCTATTAGGTAGAACATTCTACTGTGCAGTCTCCTCTCTGTACAGCGTCACCTGTCAGATCATCATTGTACACAGAGCCGAGGAGGACTTTCACAGCGCTTCACTTGGCTCCGTGCTACACTGATCTGACAGGCAGCAGGCGGTGACAGAAGCTGCCTCTGGAAGCCCCAGAGGAAAAAGCTTCTTACAGTTGCTGCATCTGGACCCGGGGCACCTATTAACAGGTGTGGGGAAGGTGCCCTGGATGCTGGCGTAAGCTGGTGGAGGAAGTAATATAGAAAACTTCCTCTACCGGCTTCAGTGTTGAGTGACAGTGTGGAAAGGAGAGGGCTGCCATAGGTGGCGGAACGCCATTCCACCCCGTTCTGGCTGAAAAAAAGCCCTGTATATATACACAGTATCTCACAAAAGTGAGTACACCCCTCACATTTTTGTAAATATTGTATTATATCTTTTCATGTGACAACACTGAAGAAATTACACTCTGCTACAATGTAAAGTAGTGAGTGTACAGCTTGTATAACAGTGTAAATTTTGATGTTCCCTCAAAATAACTCAAAAACACAGCCATTAATGTCTAAACTGCTGGCAACAAAAGTGAGTACACCCCTAAGTGAAAATGTCCAAATTGGGCCCAAATTGTCAATAATTTGTGTGGCCACTAGTGATGAACTGAACTCCCCTCGGTTCAGTTTGTGGCAGAACATGTAAACAGCTAAAAAATTTGTGTCAACGCGCAAACACCGTTAAAGTCTATGGGACTCGATTGTAAAAAATCTAAAGTGCTAATTATAAAGGCTAATATGCAAGTTATTGTCATAAAAAGTGTTTGGGGACCCGGGTCCTGCCCCAGGGGACATGTATCAATGCAAAAAAAAGTATTAAAAATGGCCGTTTTTTCTGGAGCAGTGATTTTAATAATGCTTAAAGTGAAACAATAAAAAGTGAAATATTCCTTTAAATATCATGCCTGGGGGGTGACTATAGTATGTCTGTAAAGTGGTGCATTTTTCCCGTGTTTAGAACAGTCCCTGCACAAAATGACATTTCTAAAGGAGTAAAAGTCATTTAAAACTGCTTGCGGCTGTAATGTAATGTTGCCCCCCCCCCCCCCAGCCCATTACCAGGCCCTTTGGGTCTGGTATGGATATTAAGGGGAATATTAAGGGGAACCCCGCACCCAAATTAAAGAAAAATGGCGTGGGGCCCCCAGGCCCTATATACTCTGAACAGCAGCAGTATACAGGCGGTCCATAGGTTACAAACAAGATAGGGACTGTAGGTTTGTTCTTAAATTGAATCTGTTTGTAATTTGGAACAGGTACATTTTGTAAGTGTAGCTCCAGCCAAAAAAAATCTATTTTTAAGCTTTTTGGATAACGTAGGGAAGGGTTATCTTAACCTCTGTAACATTTGTTTTGCTGTCTGTGCCCCTGTTCAGAAGATTTCACCTCACTTTCTGTTCCAATGACAATTGGATTTAGAAAATTTTGGGTTAGTAGGGAAACAAGGATTGGTGATAAAGCATCAGTGGAGACACCTTTTTCCCATATTAACTCATACAGGAGAGAATTTCCCTTCCTAGGGGTAGATTTCCTCTTACTTCCTGTTGTCTAACTTCGTTTCTAGGAGGAGTTGTTTGTAAGTCGGATGTTTGAAAATAGGGGACCGCCTGTATATACTATATAGCCTGCCCTATACACTCTGCGGAATATTCGGCCTTAGGTGTTGGTGGTACCAGAATACTGTAAGCCCTCACAGTTACTCTTGATGGGAGCTGGAACAGGCCCTGCTGTGAAATATAATATCAAGAATTGTAATTATGCGCCCCTGTTAAACAGGGGCATAAGAATTAGGGCCTTAGGCAGTGGTGGTGGTGGTGAATCTCTGCCCCAGTGTGGCTTCTGTCCCCTAAGCAGAACAACTCAAACACCGCATGGCATGTTTTTGCCTGAGTGCTTGCATAGCCCCTTGAACGCCTATGGAGCACCGCTGGTTCGGAGGAGAAATCTGCAGAGGAAGAGGCGATAGAGGAAGAAGAAGAGGAGGGGGTGGAGGAGAGAGCTGTGGCAGAATTACCACTAGCATTTTGGAGGCGTGGTGGCGGAACAAGCTCCAACAATCCTGAACCTGAGTCCTGCATCCTTCGCAGCTGCCAGCAGAGTTACCCAGTGTGCCATGAAAGAAAGGTAACGTCCCTGTCCATGCCTGCTGGACCATGAGTCAGCAGTAATATGCACCTTACTGCTGACCGCCCTGTCCAACGAGGCCAAGACATTGCCTTCCACATGCTAGTAGAGAGCCGGAATAGCCTTCCATGAAAAGAAATGGTGGTTGGGAACCTGCTACTGAGGTACCGCACATTCCACAAATTCACGAAAGGGGGCAAAGTCTACCAGCTGAAAAGGCAGCAGTTGCAGTACTAGCAATTTGGCCAAGCTAGCATTCAAACGCTGAGCATGTGGATGGCTGTGACCGAATTTCTTTAGATGGTTTAGCAACTGTGGTAGGGAAATTTGCCTGCTAAAATCAGATGTTGGTGTATCACTAGCAGATTGGCCACAAGTCATTGGGTCACCTATTTCTATTTCTTCATTCCTCTCAATGCATGTTTCTGAGAGGACTGGAGGTATAATGGGGTTGGAGATCCCAGCTGATAAGGAGCAAGGAGAGGTCCGCCTTGTACTTTGATGTGCGTCTTTTAAGTGCTGTTGCCAACAGACTGCATGGGAGGTCGTCATATGTCTGGTCAAGCATGTGGTGCCCAAGCGGCTGCTGTTTTGGCCACGCTTGATACGCTTCAGACATATGTTGCAAACAACAATGGTGCGATCTGCTGCACATGTGTCAAAAAAGGCCCACCCCAAACAACTTTTCAAAATACGTGGGGAGTCAGCAGCACCCTGCACCTGCTTAGCTCTGCGGTGTGATGCAATAGGGTGGCTGCCCTTAAGCTACCCCCTGGAGGGCATCCTGCCTCTTCGGAGGTGTGCCTCCTCCCTCTCCTATCAGGCACCCAAATAAAGTCAGTGACCTCATCATCCCCTCCCTCCTCGTCACTGGAGCAAACTTGGTAGTATGCTGCAGCTGGGGGAACATGACTGCCAGTTTCTTGACCTTCTTGGGCACCCCCTCTCTCTAGGCTCACGTTACTCCCTTCCTCAACCTGGGTACCATCATCTGAGCCTTCAAATCGCTGCGCTTCCTCCTGCAGCATGTACCCGACACTGTGGTCGAATGGTTTGGGGGACTCCTCCATGCATGATGGGGCTAGGGAAGGAGTGACTGTTGACATGGAGCCGATGGAATAGGCCGCTTTGGCAGCTGCATTTGCAGGCAAACTACTCTGAGCCTGGGTGACAGAGGATGAGGAGGATGAGGATGGCTTTGTTATCCATTCCACCAACTCTTCTGCATGTTGTGGCTCAATAACACGGCCAGCTGCAGGAAAAAAGGACAATCATGGCCCACGGCCACGTGATGAGGATGCACCGTGTTCCATGACCAACACTGTCAACTGTAGACACAGAGCCTGCTTGCCCTCTTTTAGTGGCCTGTGAGCGTCTGCCTCTCCTTGGTGGCCTTCCAGACATGCTGTAAAATTTTGTTTAGCAAAACCACACTACACTGTATTGTGTACTGAGTTAACTCAAGTTAAGCATGAAAGATGTGAATTTAAACCGTCAAAAAATCCTATGCTTGATCTGTTAGGAGATGACGCAAGACGTTGGTCAGGCCACTCCCTATGCGTTTCATCGTTGGACCTCTACGGGAGCGTGCCGCTTGCTACATCTCCCATCATTAAATAGTGTGCGGTATTCATGCTGCGCTTGTGCATTTAGTTTGGCGGTGGCCATTTTCCCTGTGATTATTACAGACCGAAGTCTGTGCCGATTTCCTATCTGCTGTGGTTATACAATTTTATTCCCACTAGGCTTGTATTCAAATTGGTGACTCCGCAAGCTTGTTACTCATATCTGGGTTGTTGACACCACTCATTTTGTGCTTTAATTATATGATGATACAATTATTTGCGCAAGGCAGATTTTGGATGAAATACCGCATATCATAACCAGGATCTATTATGTGAACGGTTATACACAACAACATATGAAATGAAAATAGTAAAAACAGATTTATAATAAAATGTAAAAACACATAACTAAAATCATATTAAAAACAGAACCTTGATGAATGGGTATTTCTATGTATCTTATTATGTTCCAAATAAGATATTATTTGAAGTATATGTAATGTATGAATGTTTGAATTACTTTTGATAAGGAATTAATACTGTGATTGGGAGATTATGGATCGGTAAGTATTCTCTACAGAGAACGAAGGAGGTGTTATATGAAAGTTTTCCCTAAAAAAATAATAATGAAGGATAAAGAGATTGTCTGTTTTGGGTATAATAAGGCACTTTTCTTTTGAATCTAAAATAGGCAAAAAATTACGCTGGAGTTATGTCCTTAGATTCAAAATAGGCAAAAACTCGTAATCGAGTTATGTCCTTGGATGTTGGGCGGGCATTACCCAGATATGTATTTCTTTGCCTCGATGTCGCCTCCTGATGTATAAAGGACATGTATGTGTGACCCTCGTAACACGGGTACATATTAAAGGCCACATATAAATAAGTTGATCAAAAAATGGATTGAATGTGATATATTCCTATACCAGATATAAGTGAGTTTATCAAAAAAGTGGAACGGATGTAATATATTCTTAAAATTATCAGACACAGCCCCAATGGCATGTGCCCCTTCATTATTTATATTCTGGTTAGAATTGTCCGCGGAAATTACTGGTGGTACTAGAGTTTGTGTAGTTTTATGGTTTTTGTGGGGTATTCTATTAAAAAAGGGAAGGTTGTGGGGATGAAGCATAATGAATGTGTACGTTGAAATGAAAGAAGTGTAGTAAGCATTAAAAAGTTATGCTGCATTTGATTACTTGGGTCGAATGTAATATATTCATAAACCCCTAAAAAGGGATTTTTTATACCAACATTTAAATTAAACCTAGTGATCTACTAAAGTTATTGTGTGAACATTTATATTCAAGCATTTATATAAAGCATAATGTATGTGTAAGTTGGAACAAAAGACGTGTAGTAAACATTAATAAGTTATACTGCATTTGATCACTTGGGTCGAATGTAATTTATTCACAAACCCCTAAAAAGATTATTATAACATTTACATTCGACCCAGTGATCTTATTAGAGTTATTGTATGAATATTTATATTCAACCTTATTGTTTACTAGAGTTATTATATGGGGTCAAATGGATTATGCTACCTTTAATTGATTGGATCGAATGTAATATGTTCATAACCCCTGAAAAGATTTTGATAACCACATTTAACCTTGTGGTCTGCTAAAATTAGTATGTAAAGTGGAGACATACCACCCAAAATATAGGTCACAAATTAGGAACATATATTTGGTGGACCCCTTAATAACAGCTAGATATAATGTATTTATAGAGCCCAGGAAGTTTTTCCTTTAAGTTAATTGTTATTCCCAACATTTTAAACATATGCTGGAAACTATTATATGGGTCGGATGTAATATAGTTATAAAACCCCCACCATAATTATTATTTGTGTCTGAAAATGAGTATTGTTAGTCTCAAAAATAAATTGTTATTATTACATAATGTTTACCTAGCATGCTCCTAATACTAAAAATTGGTAAGGAAACAGTTTTGGTCCACATCAATGTTCATTCCTGTTGGTTGGAGGGTATCTAACTGAAAGATCCACTTAGTCTCATTTTGCGAGATCTTAATTCTTTTGTTGTCCCCTCTCCAGTGTCCCTTTATTTTGTCAATGCCATAATAAACCATGTAAGTTGGGTCTTTGTTGTTATAGTCTCTGAAGTGCCTAGAGACGCTGTGTTTGTTGAATCCATTTTTTATGTTGGTAATATGCTCTCTGATTCTAACATGTAGCTGCCTAGTTGTTCTTCCAAAGTATTGTTTATGGCACGGGCACTCCAATACATAGGTGACATGGGTGTTATTGCAGGTTATTAGTTCCTTGATGTTATATTCCCTTCCATTGGATGTGGACCTAAATTTTGTTATTTTTTTATTTGTTTTCTTGCTGACCCTACATGGTAAGCATTTTCCGCATTTGTAAAATCCTTTTAAAATTTTTACTAATTTAATCTGTTTTGGAGGGTCAAGGGCATTATGTACTAGCTTATTTCTGAGAGTTGGGGCTTTTCTGTAAATAAAAGTTGGGTTGCCCTTTAATTTCTTATATGTGTTTGGTGTTTTCAATAATTTCTCCATTTCTAATTCTTAATCCCTCTTATTTAATATGACTAGGCCTCTGCCCTTGTCAGCAGGCTGGATGACTATATCCTTTTTTTCTCAATTTCCTTGATGGTATTCCAGATATTAGTTTTTATTTTCTTTGGTTTTATTTTTCTTAGGTCTTGTTCAACCATCTTTTTGAAGACCGTGGGGCTTTCGTTTTGTTGCATATTGGGGGTGAATGTGGAATTATTTCTTAATTTTGAATGTTTGAAATAGGAAGTGTCCTTCTCTGTTTGTCCCCTATCATTAGGGGACAAACAGAGAATTTTTTGTCCCCTATCATTAGGGGACAAACAGAGAATTTTTTGATATTTAGTTTTCTTACGAATTTTGGAGGTCTATATATGCTTCAAAGGGGTCTAGATTTTTGTCTGGGGCATATTTGAGGCCCAAGTCAGACACCTTAATTTCCTCCTCATTGAAGGTTGCTTCACTTAGATTGAAAATGCCTCCTCCTAATATTCTCTTCTTCTTTTTCTTGTTTCTTGGTATAAATTCTTTAATGAAAGTGAGACCGCATTACTGCAAAAAATAGTGGTACGAAGACAACATAAACTAAAGAATATAGAATCAGAAATTTTACAGATAAGAGACCAGTTAATACCTTACCTAGTATCAAGAGAATACAAAGACAAAGAAAATAATGTACAAGAAGCAGTAAAGAAATATGATAAGGAAATATAACAAAAAAAAAAACAGAAACTTTTTAAAAGAGACGTGTTGGACTACAAGAACCAGCAAGTCTATAAATGGCAAACTGATGAGAACTACATAGAGGAAAATCATAACATTTCAATGATAGACAAATCTAGAGATAGCTCAATGGAGAGAGAAACAACAAATTGGGCAGGAAACAAGACCTGTGCCAATTAGAACACAGAGAGTTTTACCTGAAGAAATACCAACACCTAGGATTAGAAGGGAAGGAGTTAGCCCGGATCGTAGAAATTATAGACAGCAGGAAAGGTATGAAAATAGAACACAACAATCTAATAATGCTCCGATTACACCATGAACACCAAGATATAGGAATAGATATTTCCCATTAAGATATGAACATCAATACACCCCCTATGAAGAACCACAGCATAGGCAGGGTTTTTTTCCCAGAGAATACAGAGGAAGACCCCCGGCATTCAGGAAGAGGCCGTCACCATTCAGGGGAAACAACGGCCCTCCCAGACTACTAAGGGGGTGGAAACCCTTCAGGTTCCCCTCCAGGAATCGAAACAACGGAGACCCCCGGCAAGGGTGGAATCCCAGGGTAACCAGAGACATAGACACAAGACCAAGGAACAGAATACAGGAAGAAACACAATGGGAAGAGAGAATGGATTAAATACACAGACCACAGAGATGGGGAAGAGGAAACGAACAAGAGGAAAGAGAGGAGGGAACAAGAAAAAGAAGAAGAGAATATTAGGAGGAGGCATTTTCAATCTAAGTGAAGCAACCTTCATTGAGGAGGAAATGAAGGTGCTTGACTTGGGCCTCAAATATGCCCCAGACAAAAATCGAGACCCCTTTGAAGCATATATAGACCTCCAAGATTCGTAAGAAAACTAAATATCAAAAACGTCTTTCTAACGAAAGCTAATGATAGGGAACAAACAGAGAAGGACACTTTCTCTTTCAAACATTCAAAACTAAGAAATAATTCCACATTCAACCCCAATATGCAAGAAAACGAAAGCCTCACGGTCTTCAAAAAGATGGTTGAACAAGACCTAAGAAAAATAAAACCAAAGAAAATAAAAGCTAATATCTGGAATACCATCAAGGAAATTGAGGAAAAAAAAAGGATATAGTCATCCGTCCGGCTGACAAGGGTGGAGGCCTAATCATATTAAATAAGAGGGATTATGAATTAGAAATGGAGAAATTATTGAAAAACACCAAACACATATAAGAAATTAAAGGGCAACCCAAAAGTTGACTATAAAAAAAAATTGAAGGCATATATCCAAAGGGGTGAAAAAAGAGGAATTCTAACCAAAAATGAAGCAAAGTACCTAGTTCCTGAAGCGGCAAAAACTCCAGTCATTTACTATGTTCCCAAAAACCAATCGAATCCCCCCGGTAGACTCATAATAAGTGGCATAGATTCACTGTTCTCTAGACTAGGAGCATATCTAGATGGCTACTTACAACCATTGGTGACGGAGGGAAAATCCTATTTGAAAGACAGTAGGCAATTGATCGCGGAGTTGAGCAATTTTAAAATACACGAGGAAGATATCCTTGTGACCATTGACGTTAACTCTTTGTATACGAACATCATACAGAAGGACGGCTTAAGTAGTGTGGAATGGGCATTACATCTACAAACTGACCTGAAAGGAGAACAAATCAAGTACCTATTAGATGGACTAGAGTTGGCCATGAGCCATAACTATTTTTGGTATAAAAGAGATTTCTACACCCAAGTAAAGGGAGTAGCCATGGGGGCTAAGTATGCCCCCAGTGTAGCTAATTTGTTCCTCAACAGGTGGGAGGAAGAACAAATTTACAGTATAAACAGTAGAAATTTGAAGCTATACCGTCGATATATAGACGACATCATCATAGTGTGGGGCGGCACAGAAGAGGAGCTGCAATCCTTTTTTTGATGAGATAAATCATAACATCTACGGGCTTACATTTTCGGGAAAATGGAGCAAACAAAGCATAGATTACCTTGATTTACAGGTTTATAAAAATAATGGATACCTAAATACCAGAACGTTTTTCAAGACCATGGATAGAAATGGGTACATCCCAACCAGTAGCTGCCATCATCCACAATGGATTGGGAACATCCCTAAGGGACAACTCATGCGAATATATAGAAATTGCAGGTATGATACAGAGGTATAACGCTTTGCCACAATACTAGAACAGCACCACACCCACACTCAATTTTTCTCCATTACAGCTCTTTTCACTTTGGTGGTAATTGTCTGTGGGGGTAGCAGTTCTGAATTATATTTGCACCTATCTCTGTTGCGCGGATTCATTATCATTTTCCTGCAGTCAGATATAGCTAAACTGGATACAGTGGATATCTATCTATCTATCTATCTATCTATCTATCTATCTATCTATCTATCTATCTATCTATCTATCTATCTATCTATGGCTGAAGCCCTATGGCCGATACGGGCATGGATAACCTTTATAGTTAAGATAAGACTTACCATATGAAATGAACCTGAAAGTGTGCCTTGGCCTGATGGACGGTATGCCAAAATAAGAGGGCATACCCTAGTTTAAGAAATGATTAAATTGTAAAGAGAAATGAATAATTGAGAAATGCCCTGAAAAGGGGGTATGGGAGGGTGGGTATCGCGCACAGGAAACCGACAGGTACCACAGGCGAGTGGGCTGGTTTAATACCCCCTGGGCTCCTCCCATAAATTCAGGCCACCATACTGGCCTTCCTACTTATGGTTGAAGCCCTATGGTCAATACGGACATGGATAACCTTTATAGTTAAGATAAGACTTACCATATGAAATGAACCTGGAAGTGTGGACTTACCATATGAAATGGACCTGAAAGTGTGCCTTGGTCTGATGGACGGTATGCCAAAAAAAGGGGGCAAAAACATTCAGGTAGGGGTATATATTTTATTGGTATTAAATAATTCATTGAGCCAATTTTGAAAATACCAGTGCCATCTCCACTTGAGGATTAGGGATATACCGGGCGAAGCAGGCTGACTTCCACCTGCCTAGTCTTTTAATGACGTGGTCTGGGACCCCGTGGTGGGATGCTGCTGAGGCCGCTCCAATACGAAAGAATGGCCGGAGTACTGACTAGGGTTACGGTGAAGGTTGCGGAGCAGTATCTTTATGTGTTTCACAAACTGACAGGCACTTAAGGGTTTGACTGGAAACGGTAGAAGGGAACTGGAGTCCGGTTGTTCAGGCAGGAGTGACAGAAGATGATTAAGTACGGTGACTGGTCACCAGTCATTATTGGTTTTGTAAAGGTGAATGTCCACTCCAGAGCCTGCCTGCTGGGTTTTAGAAACCTCAAGGTGGAGGACGAAGTGGTCTTGGTAGCGAACCAAGTGCCGCCTGCGTAGTACTTGGCCAGCGGGGTTGTTACAGGTAAACTCGACAGGTTGTAAGAACCCGTAGTAGGCCAAGTATATTGCTGCTTGTAGGACCGTACTGGAGAGAAGAGCGAATGGAGAAGTATTCAGGATGGTCGACATATCCCTGAAGATGGGCCCTGTAATGGGTAAACGTTTGGTACTGACCACCGGTTGGTGTTTCTGAGTGCCACGTAGGATGGCTCGGATAGCATGGGATGAAAACAGTGAAGATTTTGCAGGGTTTTGAAGAGTCAAGAAATGTTGTATGCCAGGTAGGTATAGCCGAATAGTATTATGGGACAAGGCCAGCTGAGTGTGGCAATATGAAATGAAGGCCAGTACTTGCTTGACATCTGTTGTTCCCTCGAAGCAGGGTGCCAGAAATTTATTGAACGCCCTCCAAGCTGTCTGGTAGGCTTTGAGTGTGTTATGGGAGAGTGAGTGATTGATAAGCTGTGTTGCTCCTTGTAAATGTTGAACTAATCCAGGGTCAGCTGAGACCAAACAGGGATAGGGGTCGACACTTGATCGGCTCCGGGAACCTGCTTGAAAAAGGAGGTGTAATTAAAATGTGACAGTGCGTCAGCAGCTAGATTGTATTTACCTGGAATAAATGAACAGTGGATGTTAAACTGGTGTTGCAAAGACAGTTGTACCAACCTGCGCAGGAAGGACATGACTGATAGGGACTTGGACCTGCCTTTGTTGATAATGTCTGCCGTGGCCTGATTGTCGGTGGTGAAGACCACAGTTTGCTGATGCTGGTTGGAACCAAATGGGAGGGGTAGGCAATGGGGCTCCACCCTGTGGTACCTGCAGGAAGGGGTGTCATAACTTGGGTTGCTCTTGAGTCAGGAATAGCCGCAGCCGGCCGAGCCTCCAGGAGTGCCACCCTGGTTTGTACGTCCGTGACCGAGGAAGACAGGGACGACACCATAGTGTGCAGTTGTGAGATGGCAGAGGATATCGACTGGAGAGACGCCTGCTGGGTACTGGGTCCTGCTGCAGCTGGTGGGGGGAAGAGGAGCTTGAAGAGCTCGCCTTTCCTAGCTTTAGCGGAGAAGGGCACGCCTCTGTGTCTCAGCTCTGCCGTCAACTTGGGGATAGTCCATCCCCTGAGGGACTGCACACTGCCACTCTCTGAGACCGGAGAAGGTGACAGAGGGGCCATGAGGTCTTTGCTGCCGGCCTGGGACATGGTTGGCCTAGATAAGATATCCTGTCCTTGAGATCGTGTTTTAGTTGACTGTAACCTATTGGGGTGACATGTATTTCAAGTTTGCTTCGTTTCCCTAAAAGCCATACTTACCCAGCTTGTGCTCTCCCCTTTTGTTTTTTTTTTTACCTGGGGGTATATCGTCCAACCTGGTGCAGGGTGGACCTACTGAACTTTGACTGACCTGGAGGAAAATAAAGGTGATAACTCGTAAAGGGTTTGCCAACTAACTTGAAGTATTAACTTGTAATGTGATTTTAACAACAGGTGCATGGAATGGAATAACATAAGTGAAATGTAAATGCCTTGATGGTGGCAGGAATCGGTATGCTGCGACAAGCTACAATTCGAACTGTGGGGCCTGGCACGAAACGAGGCCAGGACTGTTGTGGCCTAACGAGCTGAAATGCTTTAAGATTCAAATCTTAAGTGCGGTGTAGCGACAACAAAATGATTGAAATGTTTGCCTTGATCATGAAATGAGTGAAATATCTTGCCATGACAGAGGCCCGGCTCGGTCACGCCGCGACTGACCATGAACTGGGCTCTGGAGCATGTATTGAAATGAGGCAACAGAAAACATTGGTGCACACCGGAACGAATCGGTGCATCTTTAGATGTGACTAAATTCGAATCGGAGCGCAGTACGTAACAAAGAAATCACTGAAATGTTTTTTACCCTGACCAAGGCACGAATTGAATGTGCCGCCACTGCGACTGACAACGAACCGAGCTCTGGTACAGGTATAGGATAAGCCGAAATAACACTGGCACGCCATAACGAATCGGTGCATCTCGGATGCGACTGGATTCGCAAACGGTGGTACGATATGTGGGAGTGAAATGAATGGTATTTAATTCCCATGACAGAGATGCAGATCGGTCGCCCGGCATCTGCGACTAACCACGATCCGGACTCTGGAGCATGTACTGAAATGAGGCTGAGCCCTGGGGCACACCGTAATGAATCGGTGCATCATAGATGCGACTGGATTCGAACCGGAGCGCGGTAAGTGACAGTGGTGTAGTTATTTGCCATGACAGAGGCACGAACCGATCATGCCGCTGTTGCGACTGACTACAAATCGGACTCTGGAGCATGTACCGACATGTGGCAAATAACTGGGACACGCTGAGATGAAGCGGTGCATTTCTTAATGCGACTGGATTCGTATCGGAGCGTGATACGTGACAGTGAAATGCTGGCCATGACAGAGATATTAATCGGTGAGTCGTGACGAGCGATTGACAACGAATCTGACTCTGGAGCATGTACTGAAATGAGGCCGTAAGCAACTGGGGCACACCGGAGCGAATCGGCGCATCTTTAGATGCAACTGGATTAGAATCAGAGTGCGGGACGTGACTGAAATGAACAAAATGATTTGAAATGGTTTGAAATGTTTGAAATGCTTAGAAATGTTTCTGAAATGCGAAATGATTTAGTGTTGAACTGACACGAGTTGATAGAAAATTTCGAATTGTACTCGGAGTCAATCTGTGGATAGTGTAGGAAAGGAACAAAAAGCAACAGAGAACATAGACCTAAGTTGTGCCTGGGTCAAGTGGTCAGTATGCCTGAAAGGGGGCATACCCAAGTATGAATTGAATTAAAATGAAAAAGAAAAAGAAAAAAAGGGAATGGGTGGGTGGGACACAAGATCCTACGACCACAAGAAGGAGAAGAAGGAGGGCAGGCTTTATGCAGCCTGACTCCTCCTACAATTACAGGCTGACCTGCGGTCAGCCTTACACTTGTACTCGGAGTCAATCTGTGGATAGTGTAGGAAAGGAACAAAAAGCAACAGAGAACATAGACCTGAGTTGTGCCTGGGTCAAGTGGTCAGTATGCCTGAAAGGGGGCAAAAAATGACCAGTAGGATGAATATGATACCAAATTATTACCCACTGAAAATGCTTATGATCTACCAAATTACCAAACGCTGTGGTATCTCAAAAAGTGGCTCTGGGCCAAGCCCCAAGAAACAAGACGACCTCCACCTGCCCAATACGGGCTGGGATCCCTGGCACAAATATGCAGAACCTGCTCCTATCTCTTATGACCCCAAAACCCGGGTATAGGCCTGCCTTGAGCACCGAGCTGGTACCCAACACGAAGGAGACCATGAGAATGTGATAGATACGACATGGAAAATATGACCCATGATGAGAAGTCTGCTGATCTCAGCAGGAGGGTTACTCGACAGGAACCCTGAGGATGGCTTAATAGAATGCACAGCAAATAAAGAAAGATCTGTCGGGGTCAACCCACAACATGAAATGCTGAGTTCAAACCAGATATGCCCCGACAATGCTGAGCCGATATGAGTTAAAAGAGGCAAAAAACGAACCAAGTAGGAAGACTACTGAAACTGGCCTAGAGACTGAAAAAATTTGGAATCCACTGAAGCCCCTGAGCCCGCAAAGGCTGCTGGAGCTACCAAGGCTGACTTACCAATACTTCCATGCCTCTGCCAACCCTAGCCAAATGTAGCTAGGAAATAAAAGGTCGAGTGTATTATGACAGGGAAGAACCGCAGTCCCCTGGGAACCTACTCCGCGTAAGTGACACGCCACTGGGACAGCAACATGAACTACGAGAAAAACGTGAACATACTGAGAACCTGCGCCAGGAACATAATCTGCGTGAAGGAACAAAACACATGTATTGCACAAGCTGACGAAACGTGAGCAGCCTAAGCACCGAGGCTGCAAGAACTCGCAACTACATGAGAAACACCGGTAGCACGAGAACGTGAATTGATGAACAGCGTGAGAAACATGAGAACGAGAGTAACCTGGAAAACAAGAGAAACATAAAAATGTGAGTTTAACATAGAAACAAATTGCATGAGACACGCAAACTGCATGAGACACACGCAAACTGCATGAGACACGCAAACTGCATGAGACGCGCAAACTGCATGAGAAACGTAAATTGCATGAGAAACGTAAATTGCATGAGAAACGTAAATTGCATGAGAAACGTGAGTTTGTACGAAATACATAAACAGCGTAAGAACAGATGAGGAGACTTGCCACCGAACAAGCCAATTAAAAACGAACACCTCAATCAGTCAACCCATAGACGTGATGGGTAATCTGCAGTGGTAGAACATGAACAACCCAGCTTGTTTGAAAGCAACCAGATAACATTACAGACAACCAGCCCAAGACCTAACCCCCTGGTATCTGACAAGTATGATGAAGTGTGTGCAGAAATGACAAGACCAATAGCGCAAGAATGTGAACCTTATGATGACACCCCCCTACTGTATGCAGTGAGCGAGCCCGAGCAACCTGCAGCGCCAGGACAGGAAATTAAAAACAAACACTCAGGGCTAAGGTACCCACAGACCGTGGTGGGTAGAAGTAAATGTGTGATGGTGAACGTGCACGTATGACGTATGGAAAACAGGCGAGAAGATTGTGGGACAACAATCAATTAATAACGAAACCTCAGCCCGTACGGATCTATAAACGTGACAGACCCTGAATATGAGCACTAGCTAACGGAAATGCAGCGAACAAAAAACTGTGACATAAAAACATATGACATGAACGTAAGACACATGAGAAAACAAGAGAAGCATGGGAAACCGAGAGAAGCATGAGAAACCAAGAGAAGCATGAGAAAACGAGAGAAGCATGAGAAAACGAGAGAAGCATGAGGAAACGAGAGAAGCATGAGGAAACGAGAGAACATGAGAAATGTAAGAAAAACATGAGGAATGTAGGAAAAACATGAAAAAGGCATAAGAAGTGACACATACCTGAGAACCGTAATTGCATGAGAACACTGTGAAACTGCATGAGAACACTGTGAAACTGCATGAGAACACTGTGAAACTGCATGAAAAAAAACTGTGAAACGAATGACAGACCAAGACATAAACATATGACATGAAACGTAATGGACCTGGGAAAAAAACGAGAATAAGCATGGGAAAACGAGAAAATCATGGGAAAAACGAGCAAAGCATGGGAAAAACGAGCAAAGCATGGGAAAAACGAGCAAAGCATGGGAACAACGAGCAAAGCATGGGAACAACTAGCAAAGCATGGGAACAACGAGAAAAGTATGAGGAAAACGAGAAAATCATGGAAAAACGAGAGAAGCAATCGAGAGAAACATGGAAAACTTAAGAAAACATGTGAAGACGTGAGAAACATGGGAAGACGTGAGGAGCATGAAAAAAAAATATGAGAGGCATGGAAAACAAGGGAAGCGTAAGAAACATGGAAACCATGTAAAACGTGAGAAACGTGGGAAACATGAGAAATGTAAGAAAACATGAATAGGCATGAGAAGTGACAAATTGCATAAGAAATCGAACATTTCATGAAAACACCGTAAATTACATGAGAATTGTAAATTGCATGAGAAACGTAAATGCATGAGAAACCGTAAAATTGCATGCGAAATCGTAACTGACATGAGAAATCGTAACCGCCATGAAAATCTGTAAAATTGTATGAAAAATAGTAAACTGCATGAGGAATCATAAATTGCCTTAGAACATAAATTGCATGAGAAAAAACAAATTGCCTGAGAAAACATTAAAATCGCATGAAAATGTAAATTGCATGAGAAACCGTAAATCGCACATATGAAAAACATCAATTGCATGGGAAAACCTTAAAAAAAAAAAAAATCGCATGAGAATGTAAATCATACTATGATGTGGACGTCCCTAATGCGTGAGAAAAGTGTCCAACCTAAACAAAAACTACAGAACATACCTAACAGCTAGGAAACCACCAAACAGAATTCTGAGCACCCTGCTGCAATGTGGAAACCACTATAGATGGGAAAAAAAAAAAAAAACACACACCATATACCTACTTTGACCAGAAATATTTGACACGACATGCCCAGGATACCAGAGAATAGCAGCTGGCGAGAATGTTATGATGCCACGTAGCAGAGCCGAGGCCGGGGGTCCCTGATTGAGCTGTCCCCCCTTTTTTTTTTTTTTTTTATGAATAAAAAACCGTAAAATGCATGAAAAACCGTAAAATGCATGGGAAACTGTCATCGCATGAGAAACCAAAAAATTACATGAGAAATCGTAAATTGCATGCCCCCAAAGGACCCCCCCAGAAAATAATGAGATGACAGGCAATGAGCAATCTCCTATGCCCTCTAGAATGAGATGGATCTTCAGGCTGTCCCTGCTGTCACCTGCCCACACTATATACCTCCATGTATGCTCAGTATACACTCCCATGTATGCCCAGGACCCGCACACACACCCGGAGCCCACTAACACAACCCACGTGCACTAGTACAAAGCACGGATGCTGGAATCTGATGGTGTGAATGCTCAGTCCTGTGCGATCAGACAGACACAATACCTAGGTGGCGGTATCCCTGGTGGTGTGTCCGGGCGGGTGTGCGGTGTGTACAGGCAGACTCGGATCGCAGCGCCCCGGGAGTCTTCCGAATCATCATTTGCCCATTAAGGAGACAGAGCATCCCCCTCTCTCTCTCCTTTACATCCCATCTGCCGTCTAACACTGTCTCTTTGCAGCCCCAGCCCAGGCCGGCACCTGAGTGGGACGGGTGGCATCTGATGTGGATCCTCCATTGATACCACCCGCCCACACTTACCGTAACCGCGACCACCGGGAGAGAGATCCAAAAAGAAAACCTTGCAGCCGACCATGCTGCCGCCCTGCAAGCCACAAACAGGAAGTGATCTGCCGTGACGTGACCTGACCTGACCTGACCTGACCTGACCTAACCTAACCTAACCCGGAAGTGACCTGTCAACACAAGATCCTACGACCACAAGAAGGAGAAGAAGGTGGGCAGGCTTTATGCAGCCTGACTCCTCCTACAATTACAGGCTGACCTGCGGTCAGCCTAATGCCCCGTACACATGGTCGGACTTTGTTCGGCCATTCCGACAACAAAATCCTCTGATTTTTTCCTACGGATGTTGGCTCAAACTTGTTTTGCCTACACACGGTCGCACAAAGTTGTCGGAATTTCCGATCGACAACCACACGGTCACGTACACCACGTACGACGAGACTAGAAAAGGCCGGTTCAGAACCAAGCACGGCACCCTTTGGGCTCCTTTTGCTAATCTCGTGATAGTAAAAGTTTGGTGAGAGACGATTCGCGCTTTTTCAGACTCGTAGCTTTCAGATCGTTTTCTGCCGTTCAGTTTGTGCTTGTGGGTTTGTATTTGCTCTTCAGTGCGTGCAGTCAGTTCGTATCGGAGTTTTCTGTGCGATCTTGTCCGCTCGTTGCTGTTTTTCAGGTCACTCTTCACAGGCCTTGCTGTTCTTCAGTGCGTTCTGTTACTTCGTTCTGAGCAGCCGACCGTTTTCTAGCCATGTTTCGTATGCGTACTCCTCGTACAGTTCGTGCTGTGCGGGGGCTTGGTGTTGGGGTCCTGACCTTGACACAAGTCCAGTCCATGAACAGGGCGAGGAGGAGTTCATGGACCAAGAATTGGTTGCTTCAGCGTGACCAGTTCTGTCATATGCCTTTGCTCCGTGAGATCCGTGAGAATAATCCTGATGATTTCAGGAACTTTCTCCGGTTGACGGACCCCGTATTTCACCGTTTGTTGGCTTCGCTGACCCCCTATATCAGCAGGCAGGATACCTGCATGAGGCAAGCCATCACTCCGGAGCAGAGGCTCATCGCCACCCTGCGGTATTTGGTCACAGGGAGAAGCCTGCAGGACCTCAAGTTCTCGACAGGCATCTCCCCCCAGGCTCTTCTTTGTGGACATTTACTGCTTGTGTTTGTTTGAGCTGACCCTGACAGAAATGTGTGGAGTCCAGAAAATGTCGTGATTGTGTAACCTTATACAAAGCACTGTTGGCTGTTATTTACTAAATGCAAAGACACTTTTCACTACAAGTGCACTTGCAACTGCACTGAAACTGCACTTGTAGTGCAATGTGGATTTGCCCTTAGGAAAATACCCCCATTTTCTCATCAAACAACAATTACATCACCCCAAAAGTGTTGTAGCGTGAGACAATAATCCACACATTCTTGATGAACAATCTTTTTAATACCAGCACAATCACATGTGCATTTACCAAAGGTTTTTCTGACAAACCGACATGTTTGTTGTATACCAATTTTTGTGGTGTCATTATCCAAAATCAAAATGTGCATTTTATAGAAAACAGGCCTGTGTAAAACCAACAAGAAAGACACAAATCTTGATCTTACAAAATTCACATTTGGTAGAACTTGAAGGCAATATCAGACATGAGTATTTAGGAACTGTGTTTGATATTGCGTTCAGATGGGGGGAAATCACCCCTGGAAAAGCCAAATTTGGAAGATGCACACAAATTTCACAATGTCAACATGTGCTATCTGCCATCATGGGGGATCAAGGGACGTGTTTTGGGGAGAAAGCCCTTCCTCACCGCTACTTTATTATTGAGGAAGGGGTTGCACCCCCAAAACGCGTCCATTGATCTCCCGTGATGGCAGATAGCACATGTTGGCACACTGTGTGCATCCTCCAAATTTGGCTTTGGGAAAAAATCACAAAATTATGACAGGGAAGAACCGCAGTCCCCTGGGAACCTACTCCGCGTAAGTGACACGCCACTGGGACAGCAACATGAACTACGAGAAAAACATGAACATACTGAGAACCTGCGCCAGGAACATAATCTGCGTGAAGGAACAAAACACATGTATTGCACAAGCTGACGAAACGTGAGCAGCCTAAGCACCGAGGCTGCAAGAACTCGCAACTACATGAGAAACACCGGTAGCACGAGAACGTGAATTGATGAACAGCGTGAGAAACATGAGAACGAGAGTAACCTGGAAAACGAGAGAAACATAAAAATGTGAGTTTAACATAGAAACAAATTGCATGAGACACGCAAACTGCATGAGACACACGCAAACTGCATGAGACACGCAAACTGCATGAGACACGCAAACTGCATGAGAAACGTAAATTGCATGAGAAACGTAAATTGCATGAGAAACGTGAGTTTGTACGAAATACATAAACAGCGTAAGAACAGATGAGGAGACTTGCCACCGAACAAGCCAATTAAAAACGAACACCTCAATCAGTCAACCCATAGACGTGATGGGTAATCTGCAGTGGTAGAACATGAACAACCCAGCTTGTTTGAAAGCAACCAGATAACATTACAGACAACCAGCCCAAGACCTAACCCCCTGGTATCTGACAAGTATGATGAAGTGTGTGCAGAAATGACAAGACCAATAGCGCAAGAATGTGAACCTTATGATGACACCCCCCTACTGTATGCAGTGAGCGAGCCCGAGCAACCTGCAGCGCCAGGACAGGAAATTAAAAACAAACACTCAGGGCTAAGGTACCCACAGACCGTGGTGGGTAGAAGTAAATGTGTGATGGTGAACGTGCACGTATGACGTATGGAAAACAGGCGAGAAGATTGTGGGACAACAATCAATTAATAACGAAACCTCAGCCCGTACGGATCTGTAAACGTGACAGACCCTGAATGTGAGCACTAGCTAACGGAAATGCAGCAAACAAAAAACTATGACATAAAAACATATGACATGAACGTAAGACACATGAGAAAACAAGAGAAGCATGGGAAACCAAGAGAAGCATGAGAAACCGAGAGAAGCATGAGAAAACGAGAGAAGCATGAGAAAACGAGAGAAGCATGAGGAAACGAGAGAAGCATGAGGAAACGAGAGAACATGAGAAATGTAAGAAAAACATGAGGAATGTAGGAAAAACATGAAAAAGGCATAAGAAGTGACACATACCTGAGAACCGTAATTGCATGAGAACACTGTGAAACTGCATGAGAACACTATGAAACTGCATGAAAAAAAAACTGTGAAACGAATGACAGACCAAGACATAAACATATGACATGAAACGTAATGGACCTGGGAAAAAAAACGAGAATAAGCATGGGAAAACGAGAAAAGCATGGGAAAAACGAGCAAAGCATGGGAAAAACGAGCAAAGCATGGGAACAACGAGCAAAGCATGGGAACAACGAGCAAAGCATGGGAACAACGAGAAAAGTATGAGGAAAACGAGAAAATCATGGAAAAACGAGAGAAGCAATCGAGAGAAACATGGAAAACTTAAGAAAACATGTGAAGACGTGAGAAACATGGGAAGACGTGAGGAGCATGAAAAAAAAATATGAGAGGCATGGAAAACAAGGGAAGCGTAAGAAACATGGAAACCATGTAAAACGTGAGAAACGTGGGAAACATGAGAAATGTAAGAAAACATGAATAGGCATGAGAAGTGACAAATTGCATAAGAAATCGAACATTTCATGAGAACACCGTAAATTACATGAGAATTGTAAATTGCATGAGAAACGTAAATGCATGAGAAACCGTAAAATTGCATGCGAAATCGTAACTGACATGAGAAATCGTAACCGCCATGAAAATCTGTAAAATTGTATGAAAAATAGTAAACTGCATGAGGAATCATAAATTGCCTTAGAACATAAATTGCATGAGAAAAAACAAATTGCCTGAGAAAACATTAAAATCGCATGAAAATGTAAATTGCATGAGAAACCGTAAATCGCACATATGAAAAACATCAATTGCATGGGAAAACCGTAAAAAAAAAAAAAAAAAATCGCATGAGAATGTAAATCATACTATGATGTGGACGTCCCTAATGCGTGAGAAAAGTGTCCAACCTAAACAAAACCTACAGAACATACCTAACAGCTAGGAAACCACCAAACAGAATTCTGAGCACCCTGCTGCAATGTGGAAACCACTATAGATGGGAAAAAAAAAAAAAAACACACACCATATACCTACTTTGACCAGAAATATTTGACACGACATGCCCAGGATACCAGAGAATAGCAGCTGGCGAGAATGTTATGATGCCACGTAGCAGAGCCGAGGCCGGGGGGGTCCCTGATTGAGCTGTCCCCCCTTTTTTTTTTTTTTTTTTTATGAATAAAAAACCGTAAAATGCATGAAAAACCGTAAAATGCATGGGAAACTGTCATCGCATGAGAAACCAAAAAATTACATGAGAAATCGTAAATTGCATGCCCCCAAAGGACCCCCCCAGAAAATAATGAGATGACAGGCAATGAGCAATCTCCTATGCCCTCTAGAATGAGATGGATCTTCAGGCTGTCCCTGCTGTCACCTGCCCACACTATATACCTCCATGTATGCTCAGTATACACTCCCATGTATGCCCAGGACCCGCACACACACCCGGAGCCCACTAACACAACCCACGTGCACTAGTACAAAGCACGGCTGCTGGAAGCTGATGGTGTGAATGCTCAGTCCTGTGCGATCAGACAGACACAATACCTAGGTGGCGGTATCCCTGGTGGTGTGTCCGGGCGGGTGTGCGGTGTGTACAGGCAGACTCGGATCGCAGCGCCCCGGGAGTCTTCCGAATCATTTGCCCATTAAGGAGACAGAGCATCCCCCTCTCTCTCTCTCCTTTACATCCCATCTGCCGTCTAACACTGTCTCTTTGCAGCCCCAGCCCAGGCCGGCACCTGAGCGGGACAGGTGGCATCTGATGTGGATCCTCCATTGATACCACCCGCCCACACTTACCGGAACCGCGACCACCGGGAGAGAGATCCAAAAAGAAAACCTTGCACCTGACCATGCTGCCGCCCTGCAAGCCACAAACAGGAAGTGATCTGCCGTGACGTGACGTGACCTGACCTGACCTGACCTGACCTGACCCGGAAGTGACCTGTCAACACAAGATCCTACGACCACAAGAAGGAGAAGAAGGAGGGCAGGCTTTATGCAGCCTGACTCCTCCTACAATTACAGGCTGACCTGCGGTCAGCCTAATGCCCCGTACACACGGTCGGACTTTGTTCGGACATTCCGACAACAAAATCCTCTGATTTTTTCCTACGGATGTTGGCTCAAACTTGTTTTGCCTACACACGGTCGCACAAAGTTGTCGGAATTTCCGATCGACAACCACGCGGTCACGTACACCACGTACGACGAGACTAGAAAAGGCCGGTTCAGAACCAAGCGCGGCACCCTTTGGGCTCCTTTTGCTAATCTCGTGTTAGTAAAAGTTTGGTGAGAGATGATTCGCGCTTTTTCAGACTCGTGGCTTTCAGATCGTTTTCTGCCGTTCAGTTTGTGCTTGTGGGTTTGTATTTGCTCTTCAGTGCGTGCAGTCAGTTCGTATCGGAGTTTTCTGTGCGATCTTGTCCGCTCGTTGCTGTTTTTCAGGTCACTCTTCACAGGCCTTGCTGTTCTTTAGTGCGTTCTGTTACTTCGTTCTGAGCAGCCGACCGTTTTCTAGCCATGTTTCGTATGCGTACTCCTCGTACAGTTCGTGCTGTGCGGGGGCTTGGTGTTGGGGTCCTGACCTTGACACAAGTCCAGTCCATGAACAGGGCGAGGAGGAGTTCATGGACCAAGAATTGGTTGCTTCAGCGTGACCAGTTCTGTCATATGCCTTTGCTCCGTGAGATCCGTGAGAATAATCCTGATGATTTCAGGAACTTTCTCCGGTTGACGGACCCCGTATTTCACCGTTTGTTGGCTTCGCTGACCCCCTATATCAGCAGGCAGGATACCTGCATGAGGCAAGCCATCACTCCGGAGCAGAGGCTCATCGCCACCGTGCGGTATTTGGTCACAGGGAGAAGCCTGCAGGACCTCAAGTTCTCGACAGGCATCTCCCCCCAGGCTCTTCTTTGTGGGCATTTACTGCTTGTGTTTGTTTGAGCTGACCCTGACAGAAATGTGTGGAGTCCAGAAAATGTCGTGATTGTGTAACCTTATACAAAGCACTGTTGGCTGTTATTTACTAAATGCAAAGACACTTTTCACTACAAGTGCACTTGCAACTGCACTGAAACTGCACTTGTAGTGCAAAGTGGATTTGCCCTTAGGAAATTACCCCCATTTTCTCATCAAACAACAATTACATCACCCCAAAAGTGTTGTAGCGTGAGACAATAATCCACACATTCTTGATGAACAATCTTTTTAATACCAGCACAATCACATGTGCATTTACCAAAGGTTTTTCTGACAAACCGACATGTTTGTTGTATACCAATTTTTGTGGTGTCATTATCCAAAATCAAAATGTGCATTTTATAGAAAACAGGCCTGTGTAAAACCAACAAGAAAGACACAAATCTTGATCTTACAAAATTCACATTTGGTAGAACTTGAAGGCAATATCAGACATGAGTATTTAGGAACTGTGTTTGATATTGCGTTCAGATGGGGGGAAATCACCCCTGGAAAAGCCAAATTTGGAAGATGCACACAAATTTCACAATGTCAACATGTGCTATCTGCCATCATGGGGGATCAAGGGACGTGTTTTGGGGAGAAAGCCCTTCCTCACCGCTACTTTATTATTGAGGAAGGGGTTGCACCCCCAAAACGCGTCCATTGATCTCCCGTGATGGCAGATAGCACATGTTGGCACACTGTGTGCATCCTCCAAATTTGGCTTTGGGAAAAATCACAAAAACATTTCGCACATTGTAGCAGACAAAAGAAGAAAGTGATTTTGAGGGGCTTTAAACTCAATGATGTTTTTATATTTTGGAATAACATCATTGATGTTTTGCTTGATGTTTTCCAATTGTAAATTACACCCCATGATCTCCCGGATCAGGATCTGGGCACTTTTGGATGTGAAAGGATCTTCATCCACAACCTCACGATCACCTAAAAAGAAAGGAAACCCAAAATAAATTAGGTCTAAAAAAAATGCCGCAATCCATCTCTTATCTGAGCCTGTGGTCGCAGACACTCACCTGTTGTAGTGACTACTTCCACCACGTCTTCATCCTTCTGCTCAGCTTGTGTTGGGATTTCCCCTTCTTCCAGAGGGGGGGGGGCTCTGGTCTCCTCGGATGAGGGGTGTCCTCCGAGTCTTTTCTCCCCTATGTAAAACAAAAATGGTATAATTAGCACACAGATATTTGATGGCAGAACTATAAAGATGAAACATTGCTTGGAAGTGGGGTACAATGATCTATTTTAGCAGAGTTCCAAGATGTAGCTTTTTTAGTGTCCTTTGTCAAGCTGCAATACTTTACCTGTTTAGTACAAGCTTCACAGATGTAGCCCCCCTATAGTATACACTGGAGCACCTGTGTGGCCCCCTAATAAAAATGGTGTTCTTGTGTCCCACACTAGTGCTCCAGTGTCCAGATGTGAAAACAGCTGCTCAGTGTCCTCTCCTTACACACAATCTAGTTTGCATTTCATTCTAGTAACAAAGCCATCTACACAACCCAATTCTTTGAAGACAAGTATAGGGCCTCAAAATGCTGGCCAAATGCATATGGGCTAAACAATGGTATTTTATAGTCCGAAAAAAAAAATGTGTGATCCGAACGAATAATGTGCCCATGAACATGAAAGTTGCCATTTTAAACTGTACAACAGTTCCTAAAAGCACATGGAGCAGCACGAACATAATAAACACAAGAACAATAGGAACACAGCACAACTACTTACTTTTTTGCAGCACTCTCCGGATCTTTCTGTACTGCTCATGTTCTCTTAATTTCAGGTCCGACCACCGCTTCCTGAGCTGATCTTTTGATTGCCGTACCCCGAATTTCCGGTGCAGACTCCTGACCACTTTCGCCATGATCTTGACCTTTCTGACATTGTGGTTGGGGTAAGGCCCATACTTTCCATCATAGTTGGCCTTCTTCAGGATGTCCACCATTTCCAACATCTCCCCAAAGGACATATTTGAGTCCTTTAATCTCCTTCTGGATTGGGACGTTTCAGGCTCCAGCCTTTCCTCCTCCTCCTCCTCCTCGTTGCTGTACTTAGCACGATCCTGCTGTCTATCCGCCATGTGCTCTTCCTCCACTGCACCGAACGAAAAGGGGCGGGGACTAGACTAGAAAGAACATCAGGGGCGGGCGGAGTTATACGCATGCGCAGTGTGTATAAATCGTAACGCGCGCGTCTTACGTACGATCTGTGAGCGGAGGAAGGAGCATCGGAGACGCCGATCGTGCTAACGAAGGTAGGATCTAAACTTGGGCCTATACTGCTTCGAAATTGAAGCCTATATTGTAACAAGATTAGGGGAGTTTGGCCTGACATTAGGGTTTGTCTTGTGTTGTGTCTTGCAGAGAAAATGGATGGGTTCAACGACCACAATTTCCTGCCCCTTTTTATTGACAAGTACAGAGAGCTGCCCTGTCTGTGGCAGGTCAGACACCCCCACTATAATCACAAACAGAAGAGGCAGGCAGCGCTGGAGAAACTGCTGGAGTTGGTGAAGCCGGTGGTCCCCACAGCAACCATCCCTTATTTAAAAGCTAAAATTGGTGGCCTGAGGAGCACTTATCTTAGGGAGCGCAAGAAGGTCACAGATTCCCAGAGGTCCGGAGCTGCAGCAGATGACGTTTATGTCCCCAGGCTGTGGTACTATGAGAGACTGCGATTTCTGTCAGACCACACTAAAGTCAGGGAATCCCTCTCTACTCTTCCTTCCACGCTTCCTTCCATCCCAGCTGAGGCTTCTGATGTCCAACCTGGGCCTTCCAGCCAGGAAGAAGTGGAGGAGCCCAGCTGGAGTCAGGTATAGCATTCTTCTACAGATTTCTGGGCAATAAATAAATGATGTTTACTAGATGTTATTATTGATCACTAATTGCTGCTTGAAAGTGTTTTACATATCAATACACAGTAGTGGGCACCCAAAATTGGGACAAGAATGAAAACTGCTGGGCTCAGAAGGATAGTCTGTTATATTTGTTAACATTGAATTTGCAGCAGTCAGGAGGTGAAAATTGTGTGTGATTGATGAAAACAATACTAAAACTATGTCCCTTTTTCATACACAGGAAGACCTCAGCCAGGAGGAGGCTGTGGAATGTGGCAGTCAGGAGGAGGCGGGGATTAGTGGCAGCCAGGAGGAGGCGGAGCTAAGTGTCAGCCAAGAGAAGCCAGGGACAAGTCGCAGCCTGACTGAGTCTCAGGTCCCTCCCCTCCGCCTGCCATATGAAAGGGCCAGGAAGGCCACTCCCAGTCCTGTGCAGGATTCAGCGTACAGGCTGATCCAGGAGGCTTCGGCGTCCCTCAGAGCCTTCCCCAGTCCTGAAGAGGCCTTTGCCTGCATGGCTGCCACCAAATTGCAGGGCATGCAGGAGGGCCAACGCAAGATTTCTGAGGACCTGATTTATAAAGTCCTTCGTAAGGGGGAGAGTGGGGAACTGACACCCAAGACGGATGTCATTGAGATGGACCATCCTCCTCCTCCTCCTCCTCCTGCTGCCACAACTCCACCACCACAGCCAAAGCCTGTAAGGAAGCGTGGAAAGAAGACCTGAGAGTGATGGCCCTGGGTTCAGTCTGGTCTGACAGAAGATGCAGTCTCTCGTATGACCACAGCCTGGGGACACAGATGTCATCTGCTGCTTTCCGGATCTCTGGGACTTCTGGACCAGACTGCCCTCCCTTATGATATGGACTCCTCAGGCCACCAATTTTGCTTTTAAATAATTGATGTCTGCCCTGGGAGTCCAAGGCTTCGCCCACTTCTGCAATTTCTCCAGCGTTGCCTCCCTCTTTGTTTATAGTTGTGACCCCTTAATAAAATATTTTTAGGTAAATTCTACTCTCCTGTGTGTGTTTTCATCAAAAAAGGACAGTTTGTTGGTGAGTATTCAGGTACATTTCTAAAGTACAATGTGAAATTAACAAGGGACAACAACACCAAACAATCTCCTCCTACAGATTAAATAGAACAACATATCAATGGTGTTGTGGGAACTTGTCACAAAAAACACACAAACATTTTCGGGAGTACAAATCAAAATCACCAAAAAAAATAAAAATAAAAAGAGAAACACAAAAAAAGATTCTACATTAAAGTAAAAAAAAAAAAAAAAATATGTTGTCAGATGTGAGAAATCAAAATATATTGAGGGAATCCCGATAAATAGTAACGAAAAAAGTTTGTGAGAAGTGTGTGTGAATATGAGCATCAAAACGACTTAATTCTTATCACATTATAAAGAAGAAGAGAGTGCGCTGTATTAAACCATTTTGAACATTGCAGCGTGACGAAAGTGCTTTATCCATTACGAACGCTAAGTTTACCAGAACGAGCTGTCCCGTGTTGGAATTTCTTCTGAGCATGCGTGGCACTTTGTGCGTCGGAACAGGCCACACACGGTCGGAATTGACGCGATCGGATTTTGTTGTCGGAAAATTTTATCTCCTGCTGTCCAACTTTGTGTGTCGGAAAATCCAATGGAAAATGTCCGATGGCGCCCACACACGGTCGGAATTTCCGACAACACGCTCCAATCGGACAATGTCCATCGGAAAATCCGACCGTGTGTACGGGGCATTACACTTATGCAAATCACAACGGTTTGTCTAATGAAGCATGGTAACAATTGTTTAGACATGCTTAAATGAAGCGACATCTACGTCGTGGTGGTTTGCAAATAACGAAAATAGCTGATATAACAATAGTGCGAGTAGTATGCGTTGCGGTGACTTTGTGAAATTTGCGAGTGATTCCTAAGTTTGATATCACGGTTTAGTGACATGATATCTAACAATGCGTGAAAACAAAACGTCAGCCGGAACCCTACCTGCGACAGCCGAGCCAGACGCGTGGTACGAAATACGAATCGGTAACGAGGACCTCGGAACTCTCGAGCACGGAAATTTGAGAATGCGGGAATTTGCGAGACAAGAACTCACGTATGCTGGTTTTCGAATAGTCGGCCTAGTGACGTATATCGCGCACAGGTAACCGTCAAGTACCACAGGTGAGTGGGCTGGTTAAATACCCCCCGGGCTCCTCCCTTAAATTCAGGCCATAATACTGGCCTTCCTACATGTTATATACACTGCAGCTAACTTAATACCCTGCCTGCCTGGAGTATATTCGAAAAAGTACACCAGGTACGGCCTGCAGTCAGATATAGACTAAACTGGATACAGTGAATATATATATATATATATATATATATATATATATATATATACGAGACTGTCTGTATATATATATATTAAATACACTGCAGCTAACTGAATAACCTACTTGCCAGAAGTATATTAGAAAATGTACACCAGGAACAGCTTGCAGTTAGATATAGCTAAACTGGATACAGTGGATATATATATATATATATATATATATATATATATATATATATATATATATATTAAATACACTGCAGCTAGCTGAATAACCTGCCTGCCTGCTCAATCTAAATGGCTCTCTCTCTCCGCCCATGCCAACCATACACTACACAGGGCCGATGTGCAGGCAGCCTCATATGGTTTAGGGCGTGGACTTAGTCCCTGTGGCGTAACTAAAACCTTCAGGGCCCCGATGCAAGAAATCATGAAGGGCCCCCCTGACCCCTGGACAGCGCTTTTCCTAGGGGGATGTCTGATAAGAGGAGGAGCCGCGAGAGCCGCCGAGGGACCCCAGAAGTCGGTGTTCGGGGCCACTCTGTGCAAAACTAACTGCACAATGAAGGTATGACATGTTTGTTATTTAAAAAAAAAAAACTTTATTATTATTATTATTATTATTATTTGGGATTTATATAGCGCCAACAGTTTACGCAGCGCTTTACAATATAAAAAGGGAGACAATACAGTTATAATACAATACAATACAATACAATAGGATTAAGAGGGCCCTGCTCAGAAGAGCTTACAATCTAATAGGGTGGGGCAGGTGGTACAAAAGGTTGTAACTGTGGGGAATGAGCTGGTGGAAGTGGTAGGAGATTAGTTGGAGACGTGATAGGCTTTCCTGAAGAGATGAGTTTTCAGGGATTGCCTGAAGGTAGCAAGAGTAGGGGATAGCCGGATAGATGGAGGTAGCGAGTTCCAGAGGATGGGAGAGGCTCTGGAGAAATCCTGGAGACGATCATGGGAGGAGGAGATGAGAGAGCTTGAAAGCAGGAGGTCTTGAGAAGAGCGGAGAGGACGATTTGGGTGATATTTGGAGACAAGATTAGTGATGTAGCTTGGGGCAGAGTTGTGAATGGCTTTGTATGTTGTGGTTAGAATTTTGAATTTAATTCGCTGTGTGATTGGGAGCCAGTGTAGGGATTGGAGGAGAGGGTTGGCAGACACTGAGCGGTTGGTAAGGTGGATAAGTCTGGCAGCAGCATTCATGATAGACTGGAGAGGGGATAGCCTATGGAGCGGTAGACCAATGAGAAGGGAGTTGCAATAGTCAAGGCGAGAGATAACAAGGGAGTGAATGAGGAGTTTGGTGGTTTCATTTGTTAAAAAAGGACGAATTTTAGAGATGTTACGGAGGTGAATTCTACAAACTTTTTAAGGGGTTAAAACAGGTGGTCAGGAGGCAACATATTGCCTCTTTACCGGCTGTCAAATGCCTCTGAAAAGTGATCTGAGCATGGATCGCTTTTCAGAGGAACAGCATTTTGTTGCTGGTACATTGAACGAGCAAGAAAAAAAAATCAGTCCTGATTGTACACATATAGGGTGTCAGGATTAAACGTGCATACATAAAATGTGCATACATACATCTAAACAGTGGCGGCTGGTGCTCAAAATTTTTTTGGGGGCGCAAACATTTTTTGAAAAAAAATCAAATGCAGCCACTGTGCCCATCAATTGCAACTGTGCCACTTAAATGCTGCCAGTGTGCCATCAAACGCAGCCACTGTGCCAAACGCTGCCACTGTGCCCATCAAACGCTGCCAGTGTGCCCATTAAACGCTGCCACTGTGCCCATCAAACGCTGCCACTGTGCCACTTAAATGTTGCCAGTGTGCCATCAAACGCAGCCACTGTGCCATCAATTGCAGCCACTGTGCCAAACGCTGCCACTATGCCCATCAAACGCTGCCAGTGTGCCCATTAAATGCTGCCAGTGTGCCCATCAAATGCTGCCACTGTGCCCATTAAATGCTGCCAGAGTTCCATCAAACGCTGCCACTGTGCCCATCAAACGCAGCCAGTGTGCCCATCAAATGCTGCCAGTGTGCCCAATAAATGCTGCCAGTGTGCCCATCAAATGCTGCCACTGAGCCATCAAACGCTGCCACTGTGCCCATTAAATGCTGCCAGAGTTCCATCAAACGCTGCCACTGTGCCCATCAAATGCTGCCCGTGTGCCCATCAAATGCTGCCAGTGTGCCCTTGAATGCCCCCAGTGTGACCCCCGACCGCTCATTGGCACTTACCCTGTCTTGGTGGAACAGCGGGTGACTGCGATGATTGGGGTCCTCCATGCGTCTCCTGCTGTCCACATCTCCTGTCCTCTCCTCCTGATAGGCGTCCAATAGCGGCGCCTGTCGTTTCAGCCAATTAGGTGACGGGTAACAGACCCGAGCACCTGATTGGTGGAGAGGCAGTTTAGTGTTAGGAAAGCGAATAGTCATTCGCTTTTCTAACACAGCTGAGTGGCCTGCGAGGTCACCTTTTTTGATGCCTATTAGAGCCTATGGCTCTAATCCGGTGCTTCAAAAACACCCCCCGCCACTGTAATTCAGGTTCCCTGCACCCAAAAAGGGGCTGGGCGCCTGAATAGGGGGTGGCAGCGGCAGCCATAGATAAATTCATGCAATGCATGAAGCTATCTATTGGTGATAGAGGGGTGGCTGGAGAGGGGGGGCGGCGCCCGTGTGCCCTTAATGCATGGGCCGCCACTGCATCTAAACACACACACACATATACTGTATATACACACACAAATACATATACATATATAAATACACACATAAACACATGCAAACACATACATGAACACACATATAAACACACATAAGAACACACATACAGAAAGCCTTTTCAAAAACGGCAGTGCTTTACCTCACCTCTTCCTGCCGGGTACTGCACTGTAGGGGGAGACAAAGAGCACAGCACACACTGTGATTTCACTTTAGATCAGTGTGACGAGCTCCCCGCACAGTGCCGATTACAGTTCGGCCGATGATCGGGTAGATCGATCTCAGCCCCTCCTCCTATTAAGATAAACAGGGGGCCCCCTGCAGCATGGGGCCCAGTCGCCATGGCGACCTCAGCGACCCCTATACTTCCGCCACTGCTTAGTCCCCCTGAGCCATGATTGGTAAAGGGCACCCTGCCTTTGGCCAATTATGGCTCTTTTAGCTTAGGGCGCTGGGATTGGCCAAAGCATGCAGGTCATGGTGCATGCTTTGGCCAATCATCATACAGCAATGCACTGCGCTCCCGCAATGCATTATGGGCCGCTACGCGCCGCTTGAATTTGGCGCGAACGGCCCATAATCTTCATTTTCGACAAACGTGTGAATATGTTCAACCCAAACAGAAAGCTCATCCCTTGTGGTCACCATTATTTTCCAACACTGCCTTAACCCTCTTGGGTATGGAGTTCACCAGAGCTTCACAAGTTGCCACTGGAGTCCTCTTCCACTATTCCATGACTTGTTCTCAACAACATTGTCCCTTACTTGTTTGGAGAGTTCCTTGGTCTTCATGGCAGTGTTTGGTTAGTGGTGCCTCTTGCTTAGGTGTTGCAGCCCCTGGGGCCTTTCAAATAGGTGTGTATATGTAATGACAGATCATGTGACACTTAGATTGCACACAGGTGGACATCATTTCACTAATTATGTGACTTCTGAAGGTAATTGGTTGCACCAGAGCTTTTTATAGGCTTCAGAACAAAGGGGGTGAATACATACGCACATGCCAATTATGTTTTTTTTATTTCTGAAAAATAATTTTATGTATATATTTTTCTAATTTTACTTCACCAACTTAGACTATTGTGCTCTGAACTAAAGGCTGTAATGTAACAAAATAGGTAAAAAACCAAGGGTAAAAACCATTCAATGTGAATACTTTTGCAAGGCACTGTACTGTATATATCACACAATGAACAGGTTCAGACAGATTACTAGTGATGGGCCGAAAACCCCCCTGTTCAGTTCGCAGCAGAACATGTGAACAGGCAAAAAATTCGTTTGAACACGCGAACACCGTTAAAGTCTATGGGACATGAACGTGAAAAATCAAAAGTGCTCATTTTAGGGGTTAATATGCAAGTTATTTGGGACTTTTATGAGTATTGCAGAGACCCGACAATTCATTATAGCTGCCGGCACTACCGCTAGTACTTTTAAATTACTTTCTTTTCCCTTAGAAATGTAATTTTGCTCTTGGACTGTTGTAAACACGGGAAACATGCGCCACTTTACAGGCATACCATAGACACCCCCCAGGTACAAAATTTAAAGGAATATTTCACTTTTATTGTTTCACTTTAAGCATTATTAAAATCACTGCCCCCGAAAAAACTGCAGTTTTTAAAACTTTTTTTGCAATGATACATGACAATAGCTTGCATATTAACCTTTAAAATTAGCCCTTTTGATTTCTCCCATAGAAATTTAAAGGGTGTTTCGCAGCTTTCGAATTTGCCGCGAACACCCCAAATTGTTCACTATTCGGTGAACGGGCGAACAGCCAATGTTTTAGTCGAACTCATGTTTGACCCGAACAGAGAGCCCTTCCCTACAGATTACATAAATGAGCATATTCATACTCTCCTAGCAGAAATCCTGCCACAGCCCATGTCCACCAACATCTGGATAGGCAAAAAAGTGGAGATTCCAAGGAGTACAACTTGTGTCACAGCTTTCAGATAAGATCTTGTAGGTGGGGCATTCAAGTCCTGTCTTGTAGGCAGAGAGCGCAGTATGTTTTTAGGCTTTGAGTCTGCAGACCAGTATTTCAGTGCCGAGTATCTGGAGTTTAAACACAAAAATACAGTAAAGAATTTCACTGATGTGAAATCAATTAAAAGGTACACTTGTATTCGTGAATACTAAGAACATGACAGGGAACATGAAAATGTCTTGAAGTGCCAAGAGGTGAGGGAAATACATTAATGCAAGAAAATGACAGCAATCATTACATAAACACGTAAATATTGAGAGTTCAAAGGAATATACTAGTCATAGAAAGTAGCATTAGGTATGTAATAGAAACAAGCTCCTGATCTAAGTATAAAGAGTTACAATAACTTAGGTAAATTTGTTATCTGGAATGTGCTATATTACAGCATTCCTGTATTTTTATTCTCTGAATGATAAGGGCTGATGTACAGCAGTACAGTATGTATGAAGATGGAGGGTAATATAAGGCTGAGGAGCCCAATGGGAGGATTAAAGGGAGATGGGCTGTAAGAGAAGATACTTGAGAATTGGGAGGTAGGTTAAAAAAGTATGTTGTAAGCTTCGGAAGATAAAGGGGAAATGGGGCAATAGGAGGAGGCTGGAGCAAGGACTGCTATTTATGAGCATCGATAATCTAAGATATATTGGTCAGGTGTCAGAAGTGCAGAGAAGAGTTCTGAAGTTTAGCAACTCCACCTTTTAGACACGCCCTTTTTTAAAGCTTTTAAAATTACTTTCACTTAAGTTTATTGCTATGACATGCGGATCTGACAAGCTCTCTACGTGATAGCATTTTTCTTGTCACTGGCTCTCTTTACTGAGACATCAGGGGTCTTTTAGATAATGCACTTTCTGACCACAGTGGCTGAGGAAAGTGACACCCTGAACCTGGAAGTGACAAAATCCTCACTTCCCAATTCTTACTATGTAGGGGAGATCAGCAAATGAGTGCTCTGTGGTAAGAAATAAAAAACGCAGAGGTGATCAGATACTGCCAAAAGAAATCTCTATTTGTGGGGGAAAAAAAGGACATAAATTTTGTTTGGGTACAAACGAACGTGCAATTGTCAGTTAAAGCGGCGCAGTGCCGTATCACAAAAAATGGCCTGGTCAGGAAGGGGGCAAATCCTTCCGGAGCTGAAGTGGATAAAAAAAAAAAAAACTGTGCACTACTTTTTTTTTTTTTTTTTTAATTAATTTCTGCTTTAATTATTTAAAGTCCGGACACATTCAACCCCTTCCAGTCCAGGCACTTTTTCAGTTTTCACCACTGTCACGCTTTGACAATTACTCAGTCATGCAACACTGAACTCAATAAAAAGTTTATCATTTTATTGAGACAAATAAAGCTTTCTTTTGGTGGTATTTAATCTCCACTGTGTTTTTTTTATTGTGTACTATACAAATGAAAAAATACTGAAAATGTTAAGCAAAAGCATGATTTTCTCAAAAAATGTATTCTACTTTATTTATTTGGTAAAAAAACAACCCAAATCAGTGTGTTATATTTAGTCTGTATGAGGGTTATAGAGTCTACAAACTATGGTATGTATATTATATATATTTTAAAATTGATCAGTCTTGTTTTACTGACTGCCTATCTAATTTTGTCACATACCTAGTCAGAGGCCGAAGGAATGAGAGGTCTCCCTTTGTGGCTGAGTGCAGAGCACCACTGAAGGTGGTGACAGTTGCGCCCAAAGAAGCACAGGTTGCCAGCTGCATGATGGTCTGTGTTGATGGGACTCATTATGAAGGCAGGGCTGATGACACTTGGGATGAGCAGGTGGGTATGAGCAGCAGGCTAGATCAGAAGAGTAGTTAGGAGTCGGTGTCAGGAGATCAGTCAGGAACAGAAGCAAAAGCAAAGTCAGCAACAAGCTGGGGTCATACACTGGGAGCAAGCAGAAGCTGAGTCCGTGAGAGCAAGCCATGATTAGAGCCAGGAAAGAAGCTGAAGACAGATCCAGGGAACAAGCCGAGTCAGTAACAGGTAATCCAAGAATATAAAACAAACAGGAACACAGGATAGAAGGAAGCAACTTCTGAACAAGAGCACAGTTTTCATAAAGGTCATTGGGCGCCCTTAAACTAACACACGCTATGTGTGCCTGTGGGCACGAACGTTCATCAAACTTCCACACGCATATCTGGCACATCTGCCAGATATACGCCTATTCAGGTAAACCCCCTGACACATTTTGTGAAGCCCTAAAATTCTACGATAATACAAATACCCCCAAATGACCCCTTTCTGGAAAGTAGACAGAGAGTCCAAGGCATTTAGTAAAAGGAATGGTGAGTTTTTTGAAGTTGTCATTTTTTGTCACAAGTTTTGGAAAATTAAGGAATCAAAATTTCTTTTTCTCACAAAGTTTATTCTCACCCACAGCATAGATATACTTAAAATTACACCCAAAAAACAATTCTGCTATGTCTCCTGTATAGCCTAGGTGCATAGGGGGGCCTACAATCCAAGGAGCACCTTGAGGCTTTCAAGGGGCATTTCCTGACTTTCTATCACATTTTTGCAGCCCATGGCACTAGGACAGTGGATGCGGCCACAAAATGACCCCACTTTTGAAATGCATAGTGAGTCTTTTAAAAATCAGATTTTTGCTACAAGTTTTTGGATAATGCAGGAAAAAAACGGAAAATGTATTATCAAAGCTTATGCCGCATACACACGAGAGGATTTCTTGGCAGACTTGGTCCGACGGACCGGACTCCGTCGGACAATTCGTTTGTGTGTGGGCTCCAGCTGACTTTTTCTTCCCAAAAGTCCGACGGACCTAGAAATAAAACATGTTTCAAATCTTTCCGACGGACTCAAATCTGGTTGAAAAATCTGCTTGTCTGTATGCTAGTCCGACGGACTAAAACCAACGCTAGAGCAGCTATTGGGTACTGGCTATCAACTTCCTTATTTGAGTCCGGTCGTACGTCATCACGTACGAATTGATCGGACTTTGGTGTGATCGTGTGTGTCCAAGTCCGTTCGTTTGAAAGTCCAGCGGACGTACGCTGCAAAGTCCGGCGGAAAGACTGTCGGACCTAGTCCGTCGAAAAATCCACTCGTGTGTATGTGGCATTACCGTAATTTTCCTTTCCTGATATACTCCATGGCAGACTATGTGTGGGTTAACTCTGCCTCCTCTCCCCACTCCCATAAACTTGAGCTCACCACTAGAGACTGCATTCCGTAACTAGCCAACTCTTTGACCAATGGGGTGAAACTTCATTTGCCATGAAGTCCATCAGGAAAGGAAAATTACGATGAGTTTTGATAATAAAATTTCCCTTTTCCTGACAAACTCCATTGCAGACTTCTTGTGGGAAATAACCAGCCAATCCACACGAGTGGGTATACAGATCGAAAAGAAATTTAATTTAGCCCATCAACTGACAGGACTCTTATACCAAACGTCACAGAAGATAGAGACGCAGGCTCTATGCAATAATGTGACATAAAGGTATTAATGGAGGCCCATGAGGCCGCTTTACAGATGACGTCTGGAGCCATATGCCAGGCTGCTGCCCACGATGCTGCCATACCTCTGGTGGAATGTGCCCTTGGCCCTATAAGCTTGCTGGATGGACTAGGCAATCCAAGCTGCAATCGTTCTGGAAGAAGCTCGCTTCCCTCTGTTACTGCCTGGGTGCAAGATAAACAGGTAGTCGGAGCGTTTAAAGAAGGAAGTAACTTGCAAGTATTCCTTCAGTATTTTGCATACATCCAGAGGATGAACTTCAAAGGACCCCGGGGTCCTGAATGTAGGTAGGACAATTTCTTGGTTCTCATGGAACACTGAAGTAACTTTCGGGTTTGAGCCAAGCATAGGGATGAGGACCACCCAGTCTGGAAAGAAAGTCAGGAAAGGTTCTATGTACTGACACATAATCACACACATAGGTTGGACTTGATGGACTTATGTCTTTTTTCAACCTCACCTACTATGTAACTATGACCCAAGGACCCGATCTCCAAAACCCTTTTGGCCAAAGTGATGCCAACTAAGAAGGCAACTTTTGCAGAAAGATCTTTGATAGAAAGCGGAGCAGATCCTGCGATACTGGGACCAGACAGTGAGCAGAGAACAAGGGGAAGATCCCATTTGGGACGCAGTCTCTAGTGGTGAGCTCAAATTTATGGGAGTGGGGTCCTATAGCATCGGAGAGGAGGTGGGGTTAACCCACAAGTAGTCTGCCATGGAGTCTGCCAAGAAAAATTTTCTTTTTTCTTCTTTTTTTTACATAAAGTTGTCATTTAATAAAATATTTCTAACACACATCATAGGAATACTAATAATTACACACCAAAACACATTCTGCTTTTTCTTCCAAGTAAGACGATACCACATGTGTGAGGCTTATTCACAGCCTAGCCACACAGAGGGGCCCAAAATCCAAGGAGCACCTTCAGGCTTTCTGTGGGGCATAAATTACACATCTAATTTCCTACCTATAACATTTTTGGATGCCCTAGAGCATTAGAACAGTGGAAATACCCACAAAATGACCACATTTTAGAAAGCAAATACTCCAAGGTATTTTCTGAAAGGCATAGTGAGTCTTTTGAAAATGTAATTTTTGGCACAAGTCTTTGGAAAATGCAGGAAAGAAAATAAAAATGTATTTCTTTGCATACAGTTGTCAATTAATAAGATATTTCTAACACACATCATATGCATATTTAGAATTACACCCATAAATATATTCTGCTACTTCATAAAAGTATGGCAGTTGTCAATTAATAAGATATTTCTAACACACATCATATGCATACTTAGAATTACACCCCTAAATATATTCTGCTACTGCATAAAAGTATGGCGATACCACGTGTGTGAGACTTTTTCACAGCCTAGCCATACAGAAGGGCCCAAATCAAAGGAGCATGTTCAGGTTTTCTAGGGCATAAATTATGCATCTCATTTCTAACTCCCTCTCTCACGTTTTGGAGGCCTTGGAACACAAGGACAGTAGAAACACCAACAAAATGACCACATTTTGAACGCAAACCCTCCAAGGTATCTTCTGAATGGCAGTTATTTTTTTTGAAAATTAAATTTTTGACACAAGTCTTTTGAAAATGCAGGAAAGAAAATCAAAATGTATATTTTTTTAAAATAAAGTTTTCAACTAATAGGATATTTCTAACATACATCATAGGCATACTTATGACGCGTACACACGATCGCACATTCCAACAACAAAATCCAAGTTTTTTTTCCAACGGATGTTGGCTCAAACTTGTCTTGCATACACACAGTCACACAAATCTTGTCAGAAATTCAGAACGTCAAGAACGCGGTGACATACAACACGTACGACGAGCCAAGAAAAATGAAGTTCAATAGCCAGTGTGGTTTTTCTGCTTGATTTCAAGCATGCATGGAATTTTGTGTGTCAGAACAAATTTTGTTGTCGGAAAATTTGAGATCCAGATCTCAAGTTTTGTTTGTAAGAAATTCCGATGTAAAATGTCCGATGGAGTCTACACACGGTCGGAATTTCCAAAAATGATCGTGTGTACGTGGCATTAGAATTACACCTCTAAACATATTCTGCTACTTCTGAGTATGGCGATACCACGTGTGAGACTTTTTCACAGCCTAACCATACAGAGGGGCCAAAATCCAAGGAGCATGTTCAGGATTTCTAGGGGAAAAAATGATGCATCTAATTTCCCACTATCTATCCGATTTTGGAGACCTTGGAACACCAGGACAGTAGAAACACTCACAAAATGGGCACTTTTTGGAACGCAAACACCCAATGGTATTTTCTAAGAGGCATTGTGAGTCTTTTGAAGACTTAATTTTTCCGCCACAAGTGTTTGGAAAAATTACCATGTAACTATGTATGTGACTGGCCAGGAAGTACAGGAGGTTAAAGAAAGGAAGAAAAAAAAACTTCCTGTGGTTCCAGGAGTGCAGTTGTCCACACTGGATGCCTTATGCCCTGTACACACGATAGGATTTTCCGATGGAAAATGTGTGATAGGACCTTGTTGTCGGAAATTCCGACCGTGTGTGGGCTCCATCACACATTTTCCATAGGAATTTTCAACACACAAAGTTTGAGAGCTTGCAATAAAATTTTCAGACAACAAAATCCGTTGCCACGCATGCTCAGGATAAAGTAAGAGACGAAAGCTATTGGCTACTGCCCCGTTTATATTCCCGATGTGCGTGTTTTACGTCACCACGTTCAGAACGATCGGATTTTCTGACAACTTTGTGTGACCGTCTATACATGGCCACTTGCGCTCAGCAGGGGGGGGGACCTTGCCAGAGGAGACTCTCTAGCAAAGCACCTTGTTACCATGTTGAGGAGCGACAATTTCCCTTCCTAGGAGTAGATTTCATCTCACTTCCTGTTGTCTCCTTCTGTTTGCAAGTAGGAGTCATTTGTAAGTTAGATGTTTGAAAGTAGGGGCCTGCCCTATATACTCAGCAGAAATTTGGGCCTTAGGTGTTGTTGTGGCCACAACACTGTAAGCCCTCACAGGGCCCTGCTGTGAAATATTAGATCAAGAATTGTAATTACATGCCCCTGTTGAACAGGGGCAGAAAAACTGGGCCTTTGGTGGTGGTGGTGGTGCTGGTGCCACAACACTGTAAGTCCTCACTCGCTCTTGGTGGGTGCAGAAATGGGCCCTGCTGTGAAATAATAGATCAAGAATTGTAATTACATGCCCCTGTTGAACAAGGGCAGAAAAATTGGGCCTTTGGTGGTGGTGGTGGTGGTGCTGGTGCCACAACACTGTAAGTCCTCACTCGCTCTTGGTGGGTGCAGAAATGGGCCCGTCTGTGAAATATTAGATCAAGAATTGTAATTACATGCCCCCGTTGAACAGGGGCTGAAAAATTAGGCCTTAGGCACTGGTGCTGGTGCCACAACACTGCAACCCCTCACAGACACTCTAGTTGGAACGCAGGAACGAGCCCTGCTGCAAAGTATTGCATCAAAAATTGTAATTACGCGCCCCTGTTAAACAAGGGCTGAAAAATTGGGCCTTAGGCACTGGTGTTGGTGCCACAACACTGCAACCCCTTACAGACACTCTAGTTGGAACGCAGGAACGAGCCCTGCTGCAAAGTATTGCATCAAAAATTGTAATTACACGCCCCTGTTAAACAGGGGCAGAAAAATTGGGCCTTAGGCACTGGTGCTGGTGCCACAACACTGCAACCCCTCACAGATACTCTAGTTGGAATGCTGAAATGAGCCCTGCTGCAAAGTATTGCATCAAAAATTGTAATTACACGCCCCTGTTAAACAGGGGCTGAAAAATTGTGCCTTAGGCACTGGTGGTGGTGCCCAGAACCAAAAATGTTCTTACAAGCTATCAGCGTGATCATTGAGGAGGAAGAGGATAATTACCCAGGGATAGTCACTCAGCATCAGCATAGGCAGTCTTTGAAGGGATCTGAGATTTCAAAAAAAATTATTTGGTTACATCAGCATCAGGTGCTTGGTAGCTGGTGGTGATCCAAGACTAATTCATTTTTATGAAGGTCAGTCGATCGACCGAGTCGGTGGACAGACGCACCCTGTGATCGGTTACAAAGCCTCCAGCAGCACTGAATGTGCGTTCCGAAAGATGCAGGACAGGCCATAAGCTCAATTGCATACTGTGCAAGCTCTGGCCAGTGATCCATCCTCAAGACCCAGTAACCCAGAGGATTTTCGGTGGGAAAGGTGTCCAAGTCTGATCTTGCCCCTAGGTATTCCTGCACCATGTAAAACAGACGCTGGCGATGGTTGCTGGAACTGATCATACCTTGGGGCTGCAGACCAAAAAATTGTCTGAACGCATCGGTCAGACGGCCACCTTCTCCACCGCTCCTTCTTTGACTGACCGAAGCCTCAGCAACACGTTGTCCAGAAACAGGAGTTTGTAGCCTCCCAGTCTCTGGGAACGCGTTGCACAGACCTTTCTGCAAGGCCTCCCGAAGATGTTTCATCCCCTGCTCCCTCTGCGATGGCAAGATAAGGTCCACAACCTTACCCTTGTAACGTGGATCAAGGAGGCTTGCCAGCCAGTATTGGTCCTTCTCCTTGATACCACGAATACGAGGATCCTTACGCAGGCTTTGCAGGATCAGGGAGGCCATGCAGCGTAGGTTTGCTGAGGCATTCGGTCCGGAGTCCTCTGGGTCACTAAGGACGACATGGTCTGCAGCCACCTCCTCCCAGCCACGTACAAGTCCATGGGTTTTTCAGGACTGATCCCTTAAAGACTGCTGCTGATGCTGAGTGCCAGGCTCCACCTCCATACTGACACAATCTTCCTCCTCCTCCTCCTCCTCCTCTTCCTGTGTGATTGGCGGGCACGCAGGAACACTGTCTGGATAAAGGGGGAATTGAGAGCTAAGGAAGTCCTCCTCTTCCTGCCTCTGTTCTGCCTCAAGTGCCCTGTCCATTATTCCACGCAGCGTGTGCTTCAACAGGTGGACAAGGGGGACAGTGTCACTGATGCATGCACTGTCACTGCTCACCATCCTCGTGGCCTCCTCAAATGGGGACAGGACAGTGCATGCATCCCTGATCATGGCCCACTGGCATGGGGAAAAAAAAACAAGCTCCCCTGACCCTGTCCTGGTGCCATAGTCGCACAGGTACTCATTGATGGCCCTCTGCTGCATGTGCAGCCGCTGCAGCATGGCCAACGTTGAGTTCCACCTGGTGGGCATGTCACAGATTATGCGGTTCTTGGGCAGGCTAAACTCCTTTTGGAGGTCCATCAGCCGAGCACTGGCATTATATGACCGGTGGAAATGCACACAGACTTTCCTGGCTGCCTCAGGACATCTTGTAAACCCGGGTACCTGCCCAAGAACCGCTGCACCACCAAGTTAAGGACGTGAGCCAAACAGGGCACGTGGGTCATTTGTTCCTGTTGGAGGGCAGAGAGGAGGTTGGTGCCATTGTCGCAAACCACCATTCCTGCCTTAAGTTGGCGTGGCGTCAACCACCTCTGAACCTGCCCCTGCAGAGCTGACAGAACCTCTGCCCCATGTGGCTCCTGTCCCCCAAGCACATCAGCTCAAGCACCGCATGGCATCTTTTGGACTATGCGTACTTGCGTAGCCCCTTGAATGGCTATGGAGCACCACTGGTTCCGAGGACAAAGCACAGGAAGAGGCCATGGAGGAAGAAGAAGAGGAGGGGTAGAGGAGAGAGGTGTGTCACAATTATTAGCATTTTGGTGGCGTGGTGGCAGAACAACCTCCAACACTACTGCACCTTGTCCTGCATCCTTCCCAGCTGTCAGCAGAGTCACTCAATGTGCCGTGAAACTTAGGTAAGGTCCCTGTCCATGCCTGCTGGACCATGAGTCAGCGGTAATATGCACCTTACCGCTGACCGCCCTGTCCAGTGAAGCATGGACATTGCCTTCCACATGCCGGTAGAGAGCCGGAATCACCTTCCGTGAGAAAAAGTGGCGTTTGGGTACCTGCCACTGAGGAACTGCACATTCCACAAACTCACGGAAGGGGGCAGAGTCTACCAACTGAAAAGGCAGCAGTTGAAGTGCTAGCAATTTTGCCAAGCTAGCATTCAACCGCTGGGCATGTGGATGACTGGGAGCAAACTTCTTTCGGCGGTGCAGCAGCTGGGGCAGGGAAATTTGCCTGGTACAATCTGACGTCGGTGTACCAAAAGCAGATTGCCCACAAGTACTTGGCTGTGACACACCTAATTCTACACCTTCATTCCTCTCAGTGCAGGTCTCAGAGAGGACTGAAGGTATAGTGGGGTTGGAGATCTCAGCTGATGAGGAGCAAGGAGAGGTCCTCTTTGTTCTTTGGTGTGGGTCTTTTAGATACGCTTGCCAACGAACTGCATGGCAGGTCAACATATGTCTGGTCAAGCATGTGGTACCCAAGCGGGAGATGTTTTGGCCACGTGAGATACGCTTGAGACATATGTTGCAAATAGCAGCGGTGCGATCTGATGCACTCCTCTCAAAAAAGGCCCACACCAAAGAACTTTTTGAATAACGCGCAGAGACTGCAGCGCCCTGCACATGTGGAGCTTTGGGGTGTGATGCAGTCAATGTGCTGCCCTTAGGCTGGCCCCTGAAGGGCATCCTGCCTCGTTGGTGATGTGCCGCCTCCTCCTCCTACTCCTCCTCCTCCTCCTCTCTCCTATCAGGCACCCACGTTGAGTCAGGGACCTCATCATCCCCTCCCTCCTCATCACTGGAGCAAACCTGGCAGTATGCTGCAGCAGGGGGAGCATGACTGCCAGATTGCTGTCCTTCTTGGGCACCCCCTCTGTCCGTGCTCATGTTACTGCCTTCATCGAGCTCAGTATCATCATCAGAGCCTTCCAAACGCTGGGCATCCTCCTGGAGCATGTACCCAACACTGTGGTCAAACAGTTCGAGGGACTCTTCAGGAGGACATGGTGGGGCTAGGGAAGGAGTCACTGATGACATTGAGCCGAGGGAAGAGGCCGCTGCTTTGCCAGACAAAGTACCCTGGGCATGGGTGAGAGAGGTGAGGAGGATGAGGACGGCTTGGTCATCCACTCTACCAAGTCTTCCGCATGTTGCGGCTCAACACGGCCAGCTGCCGAAAAAAAGGCCAAGCGTTTCCCACGGCCACGTGCTGATGAGGATGCACTGTCTCCATGACCAGCACTAGACACAGAGCCTGCTTGCCCTCTCTTATTGGCTTTTGACAGTCTGCCTCTCCTTCTTGGCCTTCCAGACATACTAATGGACTGTAGCTGCACTAAGCTGGGATATATATATATATATATATATATATATATATATATATATATATATATGTACTGATACTGCAGCTAGCAAAATCAACTGCCTGCCTGTAGTATGAGAACACCACCAACCTTCTACAGGTAGCTTTAGCTGAACACTGTGAGGTGGACGCACCCCACTAACTTGTAGGTTTAGCTGAACACTGTGAGCAGGACGCACTGCACTAACTGTAAAAAGTCTAGCTGCCTGACTGTGGTACTAATAGGATCAAAAGAACACCAGCAATTTTCTTCAGGTAGCTGTAAATACTGTAACAAGACAAGCCTGCCTGTCAGTAAGAAGATAACAGGAACGGATCTAGCTGAACACTGTGAGCAGGACGCACCCCACTAACTTGTAGGTTTAGCTGAACACTATGAGGTGGACGCACCCCACTAACTTGTAGGTTTAGCTGAACACTGTGAGCAGGACGCACCCCACTAACTTGTAGGTTTAGATGAACACTGTGAGGTGGACGCACCCCACTAACTTGTAGGTTTAGCTGAACACTGTGAGCAGGACGCACTGCACTAACTGTAAATAGTCTAGCTGCCTGACTGTAGTACTAATAGGATCAAAAGAACACCAGCAATTTTCTTCAGGTAGCTGTAAATACTGTAACAAGACAAGCCTGCCTGTCAGTAAGAAGATAACAGGGATGGATCTAGCTGAACACTGTGAGCAGGACGCACCCACTAACTTGTAGGTTTAGCTGAACACTGTGAGGTGGACGCACCCCACTGACTTGTAGGTTTAGCTGAATACTGTGAGCAGGACGCACCCCACTAACTTGTAAGTTTAGCTGAACACTGTAAGGTGGACGCACCACACTAACTTGTAGGTTTAGCTGAACACTGTGAGCAGGATGCACCCCACTAACTTGTAGGTTTAGCTGAACACTGTGTGCAGGACGCACCCCACTAACTTGTAGGTTTAGCTGAACACTGTGAGCAGGACGCACTGCACTAACTGTAAATAGTCTAGCTGCCTGACTGTGGTACTAATAGGATCAAAAGAACACCAGTAATTTTCTTCAGGTAGCTGTAAATACTGTAACAAGACAAGCCTGCCTGTCAGTAGGAAGATAACAGGAACGGATCTAGCTAAACTGAATACAGTGTGTATATATATATATATATATATATATATATATATATATATATATATGCAACACCTGGGATGCATATATATACACAATACACTGTAAGTGCAGCTAACTGACTGACTGTTCTGCCTAATCTATCTAACTCAAATCAAATGTCAGTGTCTGTCTGTCTCTCTCTCTCTCAATGAACGCCGGAACACACACTACACAGGGCCGCCGTGTAGGCGGCTTTATATAGTGTGGGGCGTGTACTAAATACCCTGAGCCATAATTGGCCAAAGCCTCCTTGGCTTTGGCCAATTACGGCTCTCTGTTCAGACGGCGCTGTGATTGGCCAAGCATGCGGGTCATAGTGCATGCTTGGCCAATCATCAGCCAGCAATGCACTGCGATGCCGCACTGAATTATGGGCCGTGACGCGCCACACGAAATTGGCGCGAATGGCCCATATCGTTCGCAATTCGGCGAACGGGCGAACAGATGATGTTCGAGTCGAACATGGGTTCAACTCGAACACGAAGCTCATCCCTAGTCCACATCATTTGGCATGAAGTAACTTTCTGGTTCCTTAACAACTAGGAGGAAGATATAACATTTATGGGTGGTAAAAATATTAGTATCATATACTATAGCTTTTTTTTAAAAATCTATCAAGTGTACACATAACTACATCAGTAAACTCTAAAGGGTATGTTCATAAATCACTAAATGTGATATTCACCAAACATTCACTGCAGGTGAAGTGGTGCATGTACTTTAAATTGCAATGATTCATTCACCTGCAGTGGATGTTTGGATGATGTCATATTCACTGCTTTGGATATATGTCCCTATATTTTTTTGTTTATTATTCAACATTTGTTTTTCCTGTCATGTTTATCCCCGAAGTCTCTGATATGGAAAATTAGCAAATATGCAAAACAGTGGCATTGGGTTTTACAGTCATGCTTTTGTAAAGTGATGGTATCCACTCAAGTAGGTCATGTTGATTGATAGGCAAGTTTAAATGTAAAGAATAAGGATGAGCTGAACACACCCTGGTTTGGTTCGCACCAGAACTTGCGAACAGGCAAAAAATTCGGACAAATACACGAACACCATTAAAGTCTATGGGACACGAACATAAAAAATCTAAAGTGCTCAAAGGCTTGTATGCAAGTTATTGTCATAAAAAGTGTTTGGGGACAGGGGTCCTGCCCCAGGGGACATATATCAATGAAAAAAAAAGTGCCTCCCCTCTAATGCCACGTAACATTAGAGGAAGGCGGGGTCACCCGTTTACATCACCGAGTAGCCCACCCTCAGCTATATAACAGCTGTCATCGAGAAGAAGCATCCCTCGGCGGGAGCTCAGCCTCAGCTATATAACAGCTGTCATCGAGAAGAAGCATCAGCTCATCGGGCAGCGTGAGATGGATCTACATCGTGGGACATATTTTTAATAAAGGGCTTAAACTTGTCCCAAAGTGTCTCCTGTCTTTTTTACTATTTTTGACACTTTTTTTGTGAAACGGTAGGGGTACAATGTACTCGTTAGCAATTCACATGGGGGGAAGCCAGGATCTGGCGGTCCTCTTGTTAAAGGGGGCTTCCAGATTCCAATGAGACCCCTGCCCGCAGACCCCCACAACCACCGGGCAAGGGTTGTGGGAATGAGGCCCTTGTCCCCATCAACATGGGGACAAAGTGCTTTGGGGGGCTACTCCAAAGCACCCTCCCCATGTTGAGGGCATGTGGTCTGGTACAGTTCAGGAGGGGGGCGCTCTCTCATCCCCCCTCTTTTCCTGCAGCCTGCCAGGTTGTGTGCTCAGATAAGGGTCTGGTATGGATTTTGGGGGGGCCCCTATGCCTTTTTTTTATTTTGGCGCAGGGTTCCCCTTAAAATTCATAGCAGACCTGAAGGGCCTGGTATGGATTTTGGGGGGAGCCCCACGTAATTTTTTTTTAAATTTGTGGTTCGGGGTTCCCCTTAACATTCATAACAGACCCAAAGGCCCTGGTAATGGACTGGGGGAGGGGGGAGCCCATGTTGTTTCTTTCAATGAGTTCAATCTATATTGCTGAGATCCGACAATTAATTATAGCCGCAATCAGTTTTAAATGACTTTTTTTCCTTTAGAAATGTAATTTTGCTGTGGTACTGTTCTAAACACAGGAAAACTGTGCCACTTTACAGACATACTATAGACAACCCCCAGGCATGATATTTAAAAGATTATTTCATTTTTATTGCTTCACTTCAAGCATTATTAAAATCACTGCTCCTGAAAAAACGGCCATTTTTTTTTGCATTGATACATGTCCCCTGGGCAGGACCAAACACTTTTTATGACAATAACTTGCATATAATCTTTTAAAATGAGCACTTTTGTTTTTTTATGTTAGTGTCCCAAAGACACGGCTTTGCCGTGAATACCGCATAATGTTCATTGTTCGCCGAATGTCTGAACAACCAAAGTTCGGCCCAAACTTATGCTTGGACCAAACCATTCTCCCATCCCTAGTAAAGAAGCCTGAAAGCCCAGTCTGTCACAGCCTATAGCTGGAAACAGTTATAGCCTGTGAAACACAGAGAATAGTAGGTAGAGCAGAGTTCTAGCTCAGAGTCCTGCTCTTCTGCCAGAGCTAGAATGCCAGATCATCTGTGGGATCTGCAAATGTTGCAAATCTTCAGGTAGAAGGGGAGGCAATTGCCTAGTTTTCCCACCCCAAACGTCAGCCCTGGCTAGAAAGTAACAAGCCACAGCTAAGCAGTCACATAGTTGACAATATTTGAAAATCATTTGTGGGGACACCTTGAATACATTTAGAAAAATGCGGCGCACAGCACACCACCAGCCAAGAGTGTGTGGGTATGGCCAAAAAGTGGGTGTGGTCAATATTTCTGTACTACTTCCAGGTGTTTCGCTTGTAGTGTGGCACCTTTCCCTCTTTTGCTTTGGTATATTTTAGCCAAAATTGGGCCTTGGGGTACTTTGAAGAGAAAAAAGGAATATAGTAAGCTCCATTATTACAACATAACTCACATAACTCCTGCTAAATATAAAAGATTATAATTAATAAGTTAATGAGTTAATTAATAAAAGTTAAGATGAGATGAAAATAATATACAGGCTGGGCTCTTGGATCAGAGAGACAGATGGAAAGAAACAAATTTACAGAGATAATAAAGGTAAATAAAGAAGCTGTGCTAAAAAAGATACAAATAATTCCAAAAAATATGAATATCCAATGAAAGCACTTAGAATCTTGTAATCACCATAGTGTACACACACAAACAAGGTAAAGTGCCTGACCACCGTAGCTGTAGATTAGGCTTACCAGACAGCAAGCTTTAAGGCTGGGTTCACACTGCTGCGGTGCAGGAACGCAGCGAATTTACTGCGGGTTCCCGCACCGCACCAACTCGCACGGCAGTTCACACTGCCATATGCGAACTGCTGGGGAGTGTCATACAATGTTAATGACATCCCCCAGTTCAGCCCGCATATCGCAATGCGAACTGACAATTCGGACATCTTCGGATCGCATAGGTGTGAACACCCATGCGATCCGATTTTGGTCCGAACAAAAAAAAGGGTCCTGTGCGAGTTTGGACCGAATGCGGTGCGATATCAGCCATACTATCTGTATGGCTGATATCGCACAGCACAGACATCGCATGTGATGTGAACAGCAGTGCGCTGCGAATCACATGCGATGTCTGCAATGGCAGCAGTGTGAACCCAGCCTAAAGGTGGATGGCTTTTAGCCCAGCCCAGGCCTCTAAGCTTGCAGATGATCACAATAGCAATGATGACTCGGATGATGGAAATCACTCACTTATTCCGGCTACGATATCCATTCTCTCAGTATAGAGCCCAGAAGAGAAAAGAACTGGCCATAGTGTAATACATTCAAAATAGCTTTAATAAAATATAGTATTGCACTTACAGTTAAGAAGTAGTGATATCGCATGTACAAAAAAGCCGGCTGACAAACGGAGCCCGTCCTCCTCATCCAATCGCGTGGTAGCGTCACTACGTGCCTTCCTCCATTCAAGGACACATTTTTCAGCGCGTTTTTTTCTTTTATATTTTTCAGCAAATTTTTTTCTTTTATATACAGAGATAATAAACTCAGGAGTAGGGATGAGCTTCGAGTTCGAGTCGAACTCATGTTCGACTCGAACATTGGCTGTTCGCAAGTTCGCCGAACAGCGAACAATTTGGGGTGTTCGTGGCAAATTCGAATGCCGCAGAACACCCTTTAAAAGTCTAAGGGAGAAATCAAAAGTGCTAATTTTAAAGGCTTATATGCAACTTATTGTCATAAAAAGTGTTTGGGGACCCGGGTCCTGCCCCAGGGGACATGGATCAATGCAAAAAAAAGTTTTAAAAACGGCTGTTTTTTCAGGAGCAGTGATTTTAATAATGCTTAAAGTCAAACAATAAAAGTGTAATATCCCTTTAAATTTCGTAGCTGGGGGTGTCTATAGTATGCCTGTAAAGGGGGGAAAGGTTTCCCATGTTTAGAACAGTCTGACAGCAAAATGACATTTCGAAGGAAAAATTCCATTTAAAACTACCCGCGGCTATTGCATTGCCGACAATACACATAGAAGTTCATTGATAAAAACGGCATGGGAATTCAACACAGGGAAACCCCGAACCAAAATTTAAAAAAAAAATGACGTGGGAGTCCCCCTAAATTCCATACAAGGCTCTTCAGGTCTGGTATGGATATTAGGGGAACCCCGGCCAAAATTTAAAAAAAAAAAAATGACGTGGGGTTCCCCCTAAATTCCATACTAGACACTTCAGGTCTGATATGGATTTTAAGGGGAACCCAGCGCCAAAAAAAAAAATGGCGTGGGGTCCCCCCAAAAATCCATACCAGACCCTTATCCGAGCATGCAACCTGGCAGGCCGCAGGAAAAGAGGGGGGGACGAGAGTGCGGCCCCCCCCTCCTGAACCATGCCAGGCCACATGCCCTCAACATTGGGAGGGTGCTTTGGGGTAGCCCCCCAAAACACCTTGTCCCCATGTTGATGAGGACAAGGGCCTCATCCCCACAAACCTGGATGGTGGTTGTGGGGGTCTGCGGGCGGGGGGCTTATCGGAATCTGGAAGCCCCCTTTAACAAGGGAACCCCCAGATCCCCGCCCCCCCTGTGTGAAATGGTAAGGTAGTACTTACCCCTACCATTTCACTAAAAAACTGTCAAAAATGTTAAAAATGACAAGAGACAGTTTTTGACAATTCCTTTATTTAAATGCTTCTTCTTTCTTCTATCTTCCTTCATCTTCTTCTGGTTCTTCTGGCTCTTCTGGTTCTTCCTCTGGCGTTCTCGTCCAGCATCTCCTCCGTGGCATCTTCTATCTTCTTCTCCTCGGGCCGCTCTGCACCCATGGCATGGGGGGAGGCTCCTGCTCTTCTCTTCATCTTCTTCTTCATCCTCTTCTCTTCTTCCTTCTTCTCTTCTTCTCTTCTTCATTTTCTTCTCCGGGCCGCTCCGCATCCATGCTGGCATGGAGGGAGGCTCCTGCTGTGTGACAGCATCTCCTCGTCTGACGGTTCTTAAATAACGGGGGGCGGGGCCACCCGGTGACCCTGCCCCTTCTGACGCACGGGACATGACGGGACTTCCCTGTGGCATTCCCCGTGACGTCACAGGGAAGTCCCGTCAAGTCACCATGCGTTAGAGGGGGGCGGGGTCACCTGGTGGCCCCGCTCCCCGTTATTTAAGAACCGTCAGACGCGGAGACTCCATCACACAGCGGGAGCCTCCCTCGATGCCAGCATGGGTGCGGAGCGGCCCGGAGAAGAAAATGAAGAAGAGAAGAAGGAAGAAGAGAAGAGGATGAAGAAGAAGATGAAGAGAAGAGCGGGAGCCTCCCCCCATGCCACGGGTGCGGAGCGGCCCGAGGAGAAGAAGATAGAAGACGCCATGGAGGAGATGCTGGACGAGAACGCCGGAGGAAGAACCAGAAGAGCCAGAAGAACCAGAAGAAGAAGAAGATGAAGGAAGATAGAAGAAAGAAGAAGCATTTAAATAAAGGAATTGTCAAAAACTGTCTCTTGTCATTTTTAACATTTTTGACAGTTTTTTAGTGAAATGGTAGGGGTAAGTACCCCCATACCATTTCACACAGGGGGGTGGGATCTGGGGGTCCCCTTGTTAAAGGGGGCTTCCAGATTCCGATAAGCCCCCCGCCCGCAGACCCCCACAACCACCGGCCAAGGTTGTGGGGATGAGGCCCTTGTCCTCATCAACATGGGGACAAGGTGTTTTGGGGGCTACCCCAAAGCACCCTCCCAATGTTGAGGGCATGTGGCCTGGTACGGTTCAGGAGGGGGGGGCGCACTCTCGTCCCCCCCTCTTTTCCTGTGGCCTGCCAGGTTGCATGCTCGGATAAGGGTCTGGTATGGAATTTAGAGGGAACCCCACGTCATTTTTTAAAAAATTTTGGCCGGGGTTCCCCTTAATATCCATACCAGACCTGAAGGGCCTAGTATGGAATTTAGGGGGACTCCCACGTCATTTTTTTTTTTTTAATTTTGGTTCGGGGTTTCCCTGTGTTCAATTTCCATGCCGTTTTTATCAATGAACTTCTATTATTATTCTATAAATTTAAAGGGATATTACACTTTTATTGTTTGACTTTAAGCATTATTAAAATCACTGCTCCTGAAAAAACGGCTGTTTTTAAAACTTTTTTTTGCATTGATCCATGTCCCCTGGGGCAGGACCCTGGTCCCCAAACACTTTTTATGACAATAACTTGCATATAAGCCTTTAAAATTAGCACTTTTGATTATTCATGTTCGAGTCCCATAGACTTTAACGGTGTTCGCGTGTTCAAGCAAACTTTTTTCCTGTTTGCATGTTCTGGTGCGAACCGAACAGGGGGGTGTTCGGCTCATCCCTACTCAGGAGCACAGCCAACATTAGAGCCAGTGCTGAGAGGGAGGGGGACCACACAGGGAGGGGGATTAGTGGGGGATGACTGTCAGTTTCTCAGCAGATAAAAGCTGGCAGTAGGGAGAGAGGCAGAGACAAGCTTTCAGCTGCTGGAAGAAGAGAGAGACAATTGTTCTCCATCACTAATCCCCCTCCCTGTGCGGGCCCCCCTGTGTGCTCAGGCCCCCTACAAGAGGACCGGTGGTCCCCCCTATTAGCGCCCGGGTGACTGCAATAACAATGCCCAACACTGGTGTCAGTGGTGCAATAATAACCCCCAGCACTGGTGTCAGAGGGTGCAATAATAACCCTCAGCACTGGTTTCAGAGGGTGCAATAATAACCCCCAGAATTTCTGTCAGGGACTGCAAAAATAAATAGCAAAATTGGAGTCAGTGGATGCAATAATAACCAATAGCATTTTTTCATCACTCGCTTCTGCCCTGCTCTTCTACAGTCCCCCTCTGCACCATCATCCACAGCCTGCTTCAGTACCCCTCATCCACCACTTGCCTCTTCACAGATTGTCCACTGTATGCACCCCTTCTCAACAGCTCAGCCTCCCACTATTCACAGCTTGCCTCTGTATGCCTCATTCATGGTTTGCTTTAGTATTTCTCATCCACCAGCTGCCTCTGCATAAATCATCTACCTGCTGCCTCTGCATAAATCATCCACCACTCACCTCAGCACCCTTCCTCCACTGCTCATTCCTTGTTCACAGCTCCTCTCATCCTCCACTGGGGGTTGCACGCATCATCCACAGCTTGCCTCTGCATTACTTGTTCATAGCTCACCTTTGCAGCCCCTCATCTACAGCTCAATCTTACACACACACATCACAGTTTGTCTCTGCACCCCTTTACCACAGCTCACTTGCACACTTCATCTACAGCTTACTTACACCACTTGAACCCCTCATGCACAGCTTACCTGCATCCCTCCTCCACAACTCACCTTCACCTCCGCACCCTTGGTCCACAGCTCACTTGTACCCCTTTTCCTCAGCTCACCTATACCCTCAATTCTGTGTCCACAATTCACCTGCACCCCTGTCCACAGCTCACCCACAGCCCTGAACCCCTTGTCCACAACTCATCTGTACCCTAAACCCCTAGTCCACAGCTCACCTGAATCCCTTTCTCAAATTTTACCTTTCCCCAGCTAACCTGCACCCCTTGTATACATCACCATTTACCCTTTCTCCCAGGTCACTTTCAGCATCTTGCATGGTTGCACCTGTGTCTACACTCAGTTGAATGGGAAAGCTATCCCAGCATATGGTCTTTTCTTTCTTTGTTCTCTGGCCTTGTTTGTGCACACTCGTGATGCTGGCAGCCATAAAAAAATAATAAGCAGCTTTTTCAGCAGTCAGAGCATTAGTCAAGAGGTGTGGGGGATTTAACTTAGGTATCAGGTCCTAGCAATGTCATTTCCAGCAGAGTTGTGGTATTACTGACTTTTCTGTCCATGTGGAAACTGTCTGCAGCTTGTGGTCAATGTGCATTAGAGTTTGGATGACATCCTTCCAACAAAATGGGTTTATCCACAATGGTGCTTTTCAGGTTGATGCTGTGATCTAATGACATGGCCTGGGAAATCAGTGAGAAAGAGGGCCAAGATGAAGGACTGTTCTGGCAAATCCAGGGCGAATGGCATCTATGTAATATATATTAGCAGTGAAGGTGAGAACATTATCATTCTAATTTGCCCCCTGTAAAGAGGACACAAGCACATTTGTGGGTTCCCCTTTCCTCTAAGCTATCTTAGAAGATCAACATTTTTGTTTTGAATAGAGGAGGGAAGGGTTATAGCCTCTGTCAGATTTGTACTGGTGTCTGTTTTCCTGTTGGGGAGATTTCCTATCGCTCATTGTCAAGGCAAGAAGTGATGGCAAATCTAATTTCTTATACAGTCACTAAAGGGACAGGAAGTGCGTGGAAACTAGCCAAATGGAGACACAGACAAAAATAAATAAAAGCCCTAGAAATATAAATAAGAAAGCCAGAGAAAAACCAATTAAATATACCTTTAATTGTTGGTAAAAAAAAGTCAGATAAAAACTTTCAACGTGTTTCGGGGCAATACTACTCCACCTTCATCAAGGCAACAATAAAAAAATAGTCATAATGATGAAAAAATATGTCTAGATATGCATATCAGTATATACCGCAAAATCTACAACATCACATAATAACAACAAGCTTGTCACATGACCTTCAGTTGTTTCAATTAAAAGATACAAGTGCTATACATAGTATAACATACAAAGTGGACATATAAAGTAAACATACAGCATATTAAATTGCTTCAAAAAGAAAATGTGCAAAGAAGTAAAATTCAGGCTGCTCTTTTAATACTTATTATAATAGCCAATGATTTCTGTTTCAGCGGCCTTATATTTGAGAGAACTGAAATGAATGTGCCAAGTAGAGATGAGCCGAACCCCCCCCCCGGTTCGGTTCGCACCAGAACCTGCGAACGGACTGAAAATTTGCACGAATGTTAGAACCCCATTGACGTCTATGGGACTCGAAAGTTCGAAATCAAAAGTGCTCATTTTAAAGGCTAATTTGCATGGTATTGTCCTAAAAAAGGGTTTGGGGACCCGGGTCCTACCCCAGGGGACATGTATCAATGCAAAAAAAACGTTTAAAAACGGCCGTTTTTTCGGGAGCAGTGATTTTAATGATGCTTAAAGTAAAAAAAAAAGTGAAATATTCCTTTAAATATCGTACCTGGGGTGTGTCTATAGTATGCCTGTAAAGTGGTGCGTGTTTACAGTGTTTAGAAGAGTCCCTGCACCAAATGTCATTTTTAAAGGAAAAAATCTCATTTAAAACTGCTTGCGGGTTTATTGTAATGTCGGGTCCTGGCAATATGGATGAAAATCAGTGAGACAAACGGCATGGGTACCCCCCAGTCCATTACCAGGCCCTTTGGGTCTTGTATGGATATTAAGGGGAACCCCGCACCCAAATTAAAATAAGGAAAGGTGTGTGGCCACTAGGCCCTATATACTCTGAACAGCAGTATACAGGCGGTGCAAACAAGACAGGGACTGTAGGTTTGTTGTTAAGTAGAAACTGTTTGGAATTTTGAACGGGTACATTTTTAACGTGTTTAGCTCCAGCCAAAAAATCCTTTTTAAGCTTTTTGGCAAACATAGGGAAGGGTTATCACCCTGTGACATTTGTTTTGCTGTCTGTCCTCCTCTTCAGAAGATTTCACCTCACTTTTTGTCCCAATGACAAATGTTTTTTGAAAATTTGGGTTTTTTGTGGAACAAGGATTGGAAAGCATCAGTGGAAAGGAGAAATGTTTTTACCATATTAACTCTTACAGGAGAGAATTTCCCTTCCTAGGGGTAGATTTCATCTCACTTCCTGTTGTCTCCTTCCATTTGCAAGTAGGAGTCATTTGTAAGTTAGATGTTTGAAAGTAGGGGCCTGCCCTATATACTCAGCAGAAATTTGGGCCTTAGGTGTTGTTGTGGCCACAATACTGTAAGCCCTCACAGGGCCCTGCTGTGAAATATTAGATCAAGAATTGTAATTACATGCCCCTGTTGAACAGGGGCAGAAAAATTGGGCCTTTGGTGGTGGTGGGGGTGCTGGTGCCACAACACTGTAAGTCCTCACTCGCTCTTGGTGGGTGCAGAAATGGGCCCTGCTGTGAAATATTAGATCAAGAATTGTAATTACATGCCCCTGTTAAACAGGTGCAGAAAAATTGGGCCTTTGGTGGTGGTGGTGGTGCTGATGCCACAACACTGTAAGTCCTCACTCGCTCTTGGTGGGTGCATAAATGGGCCCTGCTGTGAAATATTAGATCAAGAATTGTAATTACATGCCCCTGTTGAACAAGGGCAGAAAAATTGGGCCTTTGGTGGTGGTGGTGGTGCTGGAGCCACAACACTGTAAGTCCTCACTCGTTCTTGGTGGGTGCAGAAATGGGCCCTGCTGTGAAATATTAGATCAAGAATTGTAATTACATGCCCCTGTTGAACAGGGGCTGAAAAATTAGGCCTTAGGCACTGGTGCTGGTGCCACAACACTGCAACCCCTCACAGACACTCTAGTTGGAATGCTGAAATGAGCCCTGCTGCAAAGTATTGCATCAAAAATTGTAATTACACGCCCCTGTTAAACAAGGGCTGAAAAATTGGGCCTTAGGCACTGGTGCTGGTGCCACAACACTGCAACCCCTCACAGATACTCTAGTTGTAACGCAGAAACGAGCCCTGCTGCAAAGTATTGCATCAAAAATTGTAATTACACGCCCCTGTTAAACAGGGGCTGAAAAATTGTGCCTTAGGCACTGGTGGTGGTGCCCAGAACCAAAAATGTTCTTACAAGCTATCAGCGTGATCATTGAGGAGGAAGAGGATAATTTCTCAGGGATAGTCACTCAGCATCAGTATAGGCAGTCTTTGAAGGGATCTGAGATTTAAAAAAAAAATATTCGGTTACATCAGCATCAGGTGCTGATGTCGATCGACCGAGTCGGTGGACAGACGCACCCTGTGATCGGTTACAAAGCCTCCAGCAGCACTGAATGTGCGTTCCGAAAGAACGCTGGATGCAGGACAGGCCAGTAGCTCAATTGCATACTGTGCAAGCTCTGGCCAGTGATCCATCCTCAAGACCCAGTAACCCAGAGGATTTTCGGTGGGAAAGGTGTCCAAGTCTGATCTTGCCCCTAGGTATTCCTGCACCATGTAAAACAGACGCTGGCGATGGTTGCTGGAACCGATCATACCTTGGGGCTGCGGACCAAAAAATTTTCTGAACGCATCGGTCAGACGGCCACCTTCTCCACCGCTCCTTCTTTGACTGACCGAAGCCTCAGCAACACGTTGTCCAGAAACAGGAGTTTGTAACCTCCCAGTCTCTGGGAACGCGTTGCACAGACCTTTCTGCAAGGCCTCCCGAAGATGTTTCATCCTCAGCTCCGTCTGCGATGGCAAGATAAGGTCCGCAACCTTACCCTTGTAACGTAGATCAAGGAGGGTTGCCAGCATTGGTCCCTCTCCTTGATACCATGAATACGAGGATCCTTACTCAGGCTTTGCAGGATCAGGGAGGCCATGCAGCGTAGGTTTGCTGAGGCATTCAGTCCGGAGTCCTCTGGGTCACTAAGGACGACATGGTCCGCAGCCACCTCCTCCCAGCCACATACAAGTCCATGTGTTTCTTGGGACTGATCCCTTAAAGACTACTGCTGATGCTGAGTACCAGGCTCCACCTCCATACTGACACAATCTTCCTCCTCCTCCTCCTCCTCTTCCTCTTCCTGTGTGATTGGCGGGCAAGCAGGAACACTGTCTGGATAAAGGGGGCCTTGAGAGCTAAGGAAGTCCACCTCTTCCTGCCTCTGTTCTGCCTCAAGTGCCCTGTCCATTATTCCATGCAGTGTGTGCTCCAACAGGTGGACAAGGGGGACAGTGACACTGATGCATGCACTGTCACTGCTCACCATCCTTGTGGCCTCCTCAAATGGTGACAGGACAGTGCATGCATCCCTGATCATGGCCCACTGGCGTGGGAAAAAAAACAAGCTCCCCTGACCCTGTCCTGGTGCCATAGTCGCACAGGTACTCATTGATGGCCTTCTGCTGCATGTGCAGCCGCTGCAGCATGGCCAACGTTGAGTTCCACCTGGTGGTCATGTCACAGATTAGGCGGTTCTTGGGCAGGTTAAACTCCTTTTGGAGGTCCATTAGCCGAGCACTGGCATTATATGACCGGCGGAAATGCACACAGACTTTCCTGGCCTGCCTCAGGACATCCTGTAAGCCCGGGTACCTGCCCAAGAACCGCTGCACCACCAAGTTAAGGACGTGAGCCAAACAGGGCACATGGGTCATTTGTCCCTGTCGAAGGGCAGAGAGGAGGTCGGTGCCATTGTCGCAAACCACCATTCCTGCCTTAAATTGGCATGGCGTCAACCACCTCTAAACCTGCCCCTGCAGAGCTGACAGAACCTCTGCCCCAGTGTGACTCCTGTCCCCCAAGCACACCAGCTCAAGCCCTGCATGGCATCTTTTGGCCTGCGTCCTTGCGTAGCCCCTTGAACAGCTACGGAGCACCGCTGGTTCCGAGGACAAAGCACAGGAAAAGGCCATGGAGGAAGAAGAAGAGGAGGGGGTGGAGGAGAGAGGTGTGTCACAATCATTAGCATTTTGGAGGCGTGGTGGCGGAACAACCTCCAACACTACTGCACCTTGTGCTGCATCCTTCCCAGCTGCCAGCAGAGTCACCCAATGCGCCGTGAAACTTAGGTAATGTCCCTGTCCATGCCTGCTGGACCATGAGTCAGCGGTAATATGCACTTTACTGCTGACCGTCCTGTCCAGCGAGGCATGGACATTGTCTTCCACATGCCGGTAGAGAGCCAGAATCGCCTTCCGTGAGAAAAAGTGGTGTTTGGGTACCTGCCACTGAGGAACCGCACATTCCACAATCTCACGGAAGGGGGAAGAGTCTACCAACTGAAAAGGCAGCAGTTGAAGTGCTAGCAATTTTGCCAAGCTAGCATTCAAACGCTGCGCATCTGGATGGCTGGGAGCAAACTTCTTTCGGCGGTGCAGCAGCTGGGGCAGGGAAATTTGCCTGGTACAATCTGACATCGGTGTACCAAAAGCAGATTGCCCACAAGTACTTGGCTGTGACACACCTAATTCTACACCTTCATTCCTCTCAGTGCAGGTCTCAGAGAGGACTGAAGGTATAGTGGGGTTGGAGATCTCAGCTGATGAGGAGCAAGAAGAGGTCCTCTTTGTTCTTTGGTGTGGGTCTTTTAGATACGCTTGCCAATGAACTGCATGGCAGGTCAACATATGTCTGGTCAAACATGTGGTACCCAAGCAGGAGATGTTTTGGCCACGCGAGATACGCTTGAGACATATGTTGCAAATAGCAGCGGTGCAATCTGATGCACTCGTCTCAAAAAAGGCCCACACCAAAGAACTTTTTGAATGACGCGTAGAGACTGCAGCGCCCTGCACATGTGGAGCTTTGGGGTGTGATCCAGTCAATGTGCTGCCCTTAGACTGGCCCCTGGAGGGCATTCTGCCTCGTTGGTGATGTGCCGCCTCCTCCTCCTCCTCCTCCTCTCTCCTATCAGGCACCCACGTTGAGTCAGTGACCTCATCATCCCCTCCCTCCTCATCACTGGAGCAAACCTGGCAGTATGCTGCAGCAGGGGGAGCATGACTGCCAGATTGCTGTCCTTCTTGGGCACCCCCTCTGTCCGTGCTCATGTTACTGCCTTCATCAAGCTCAGTATCATCATCAGAGCCTTCCAAACGCTGAGCATCCTCCTGGAGCATGTACCCAACACTGTGGTCAAACAGTCGAGGGACTCCTCAGGAGGACATGGTGGGGCTAGGGAAGGAGTCACTGATGACATTGAGCCGAGGGAAGAGGCCGTTGCTTTGCCAGACAAAGTACCTTGGGCATGTGTGAGAGAGGATGAGGAGGATGAGGACGGCTTGGTCATCCACTCGACCAAGTCTTCTGCATGTTGCGGCTCAACGTGGCCAGCTGTCGAAAAAAAGGCCAAGCGTTTCCCACGGCCACGTGCTGATGAGGATGCACCGTCTCCACGACAAGCACTAGACACAGAGCCTGCTTGCCCTCTCTTTTTGGCTTGTGACTGTCTGCCTCTCCTTCTTGGCCTTCCAGACATACTAATGGCCTGTAGCTGCACTAAGCTGATGTATGTATATATATATATATATATATATATATATATATATATATATATGTACTGATACTGCAGATAGCAAAATCAACTGCCTGCCTGCAGTATGAGAACACCACCAACCTTCTACAGGTAGCTTTAGCTGAACACTGTGCAGAGCTCACAAAAAACGAACTTGTAGCTTTTTTAGCTGCCTGCAGTAGTGATAGGGTCAGGAAAACACCACCAACCTTCTACAGATAGCTTTAGGTGAACACTGTGCAGAGCTTGCAAAAAAATAACTTGTAGGTTTAGCTGAACATTGTGAGGTGGACGCACCACACTAACTTGTAGTTTTAGCTGAACACTGTGAGCAGGACGCACAGCACTAACTTGTAGTTTTAGCTGAACACTGTGAGTAGGACGCACTGCACTAACTTGTAGCTTTAGATGAACACTGTGAGCAGGACGCACCGCACTAACTTGTAGGTTTAGCTGAACACTGTGAGGTGGACGCACCACACTAACTTGTAGATTTAGCTGAACACTGTGAGCAGGATGCACCCCTCTAACTTGTAGGTTTAGCTGAACACTGTGAGCAGGACGCACCCCACTAACTTGTAGTTTTAGCTGAACACCGTGAGCAGGTTGCACCACACTAACTTGTAGGTTTAGCTGAACACTGTGAGCAGGATGCACCCCACTAATTTATAGGTTTAGCTGAACACTGTGAGCAAGACGCACCCCACTAACTTGTAGTTTTAGCTAAACACTGTGAGCAGGACGCACTGCACTAACTGTAAATAGTCTAGCTGCCTGACTGTGGTACTAATAGGATCAAAAGAACACCAGCAATTTTCTTCAGGTAGCTGTATATACTGTAACAAGACAAGCCTGCCTGTCAGTAAGAAGATAACAGGAATGGATCTAGCTGAACACAGTGAGCAGGACGCACTGCACTAACTGTAAATAGTCTAGCTGCCTGACTGTGGTACTAATAGGATCAAAAGAACACCAGTAATTTTCTTCAGGTAGCTATATATACTGTAACAAGACAAGCCTGCCTGTCAGTAAGAAGATAACAGGAACGGATCTAGCTGAACACTGTGAGCAGGATGCACTGCACTAACTTGTAGGTTTAGCTGAACACTGTGAGCAGGACGCACCCCACTAACTTGTAGTTTTAGCTGAACACTGTGAGCAGGACGCACTGCACTAACTGTAAATAGTCTAGCTGCCTGACTGTGGTACTTTATAGGATCAAAAGAACACCAGCAATTTTCTTCAGGTAGCTGTATATACTGTAACAAGACAAGCCTGCCTGTCAGTAAGAAGATAACAGGAATGGATCTAGCTGAACACAGTGAGCAGGACGCACTGCACTAACTGTAAATAGTCTAGCTGCCTGACTGTGGTACTAATAGGATCAAAAGAACACCAGTAATTTTCTTCAGGTAGCTATATTTACTGTAACAAGACAAGCCTGCCTGTCAGTAAGAAGATAACAGGAACGGATCTAGCTGAACACTGTGAGCAGGATGCACTGCACTAACTTGTAGGTTTAGCTGAACACTGTGAGCAGGACGCACCCCACTAACTTGTAGTTTTAGCTGAACACTGTGAGCAGGACGCACTGCACTAACTGTAAATAGTCTAGCTGCCTGACTGTGGTACTTTATAGGATCAAAAGAACACCAGCAATTTTCTTCAGGTAGCTGTAAATACTGTAACAAGATAAGCCTGCCTGTCAGTAAGAAGATAACAGGAACAGATCTAGCTGAACACTGTGAGCAGGACACACCACACTAACTTGTGGCTTTAGATGAACACTGTGCAGAGGTCTCACTACACTAACTTGTAGGTTTAGCTGAACACTGTGAGCAGGACGCACAGCACTAACTTGTAGTTTTAGCTGAACACTGTGAGCAGGACGCACCGCACTAACTTGTAGGTTTAGCTGAACACTGTGAGGTGGACGCACCGCACTAACTTGTAGTTTTAGCTGAACACTGTGAGCAGGACCCACCGCACTAACTTGTAGGTTTAGCTGAACACTGTGAGGTGGATGCACCACACTAACTTGTAGGTTTAGCTGAACACTGTGAGCAGGACGCACCCCACTAACTTGTAGGTTTAACTGAACACTGTGAGCAGGACGCACCCCACTAACTTGTAGGTTTAGCTGAACACTGTGAGCAGGACGCACCCCACTAACTTGTAGTTTTAGCTGAACACTGTGAGCAGGACGCACTACACTAACTGTAAATAGTCTAGCTGCCTGACTGTGGTAGTAATAGGATCAAAAGAACACCAGCAATTTTCTTCAGGTAGCTGTATATACTGTAACAAGACAAGCCTGCCTGTCAGTAAGAAGATAACAGGAACGGATCTAGCTGAACACTGTGAGCAGGACGCACTGCACTAACTGTAAATAGTCCAGCTGCCTGACTGTGGTACTAATAGGATCAAAAGAACACCAGCAATTTTCTTCAGGTAGCTGTAAATACTGTAACAAGACAAGCCTGCCTGTCAGTAGGAAGATAACAGGAACGAATCTAGCTAAACTGAATACAGTGTATATATATATATGCAACACCTGGGATGCATATATATATATACACAATACACTGTAAGTGCAGCTAACTGACTGACTGTTCTGCCTAATCTATCTAACTCAAATCAAATGACACTGTCTCTCTGTCTATCTCTTTCAATGCCGGAACACACACTACACAGGGCCGCCGTGCAGGCGGCCTTATATAGTGTGGGGCGTGTACTAAATCTCCTGAGCCATAATTGGCCAAAGCCTCCTTGGCTTTGGCCAATTACGGCTCTCTGTTCAGACGGTGCTGTGATTGGCCAAGCATGCGGGTCATAGTGCATGCTTGGCCAATCATCAGCCAGCAATGCACTGCGATGCCACAGTGAATTATGGGCTGTGACGCGTCACACGAATTTGGTGCGAACGGACCATATCGTTCGCAATTCAGTGAACGGGCGAACAGACAATGTTCGAGTCGAACACGGGTTCGACTCGAACACGAAGCTCATCCCTAGTGCCAAGTTTGTTGTTATATGTTCTAAAATTTGTGGTATTTACTCATATGCATATCTAGACATAATTTTTCATCATTATGACAGTTTTTTGCCTATTATTGTAGCTCTAATGAAAGGGAACAATCCTGCCCCCAAAACACATGTGCTGTCTTTATATGACTTTTTTTACCAATGATTAAAATTACCTTAAACTCTTTTATCTGGTTTTGGTCTAGAGCTCCTTTTTGCATTTCTATGCTTGGGCTGCCATTGGGTGTGCTTCAAGGCACGCCTTGCTGTGTGGGAATATAGAAAATCATAAAATGCAGCACTACCAATATCCTAAAATGAATGGTGGCAGCCTACCCCAAGTGCTTCAATTATATATACCTGTGTATCTATATATTCAATAACTCAAATAGAAAAAAAAAATATATATGGTAGCATGGCGAAGCCCACTAATGGCACAGGTGTATGCTGTTCTTTTAGTAGTATCAGGATTAGAGGTCAGTGCCCCACCCTCCCGAGGGGTCAGAGATTGTAAGGGAGACGAAAGGTACATACCTGCACTTTTCTGTCCAGGACGGGACAGGCTAAGAAGACAAGAGACGGTGTCACCCAGGGGTCAGAGGTGCCCCAATTCAGAGGCCCGAGTCAGAGACAGAGTCTATGAGAGACGGAACAGCTGGAAGCTGTAAAGGAAAGATGCAGAGCTGAAATAGGTACAGTGTTTGTGTACTAGTACTGGGGATGGGTGCTAGATGGTCTGGAGGACCAAGGCATGTGGCCTGAGCTACAAAGAGAGCCAGAAGACTTGAATATTGTTCTTTGTCATTTTGATAGTGAGAACCTCCTGCATGGGAAGCTATACATTTGTGAACATTTTTTGTCTTTAAATAAAAGTGGGCAGGAAGAAATGTACTTCTGGTGTGTATTAAACTCACTGTTTTGCACTACCAATGAGCTACAAAACCCCCAACTGGTCACAAATGGTGGAAGTCTGATGTGGGCAAAAGATGGCAGAGTTCCAGATCCTCACGCACCAAGAACAGAGTAGCCAGAGACTGTTTGTTCTGCAGAGGGCAGCAGCTGGTGTGATTGCAATGAAATCTGCATGGAGATGTGTATTGTTCTGCAAGCCTTAAAGAGGCCCCAAAGCACCCTCCCCATGTTGAGGGCATGTGGCCTGGTACGGTTCAGGAGGGGGGAGACGCTCGCTCATCCCCCCCATTCTGACCTGCCAGGTTGCATGCTCGGATAAGGGCCTGGTATGGATTTTGGGGGGGACCCCCACACCATTTTTTTTTACATTTTGGCGTGGTGTTCCCCTTAATATCCATATCAGAATCGAAGGGCCTAGTATTGCTGGGAGCCGACAATACATTACAGCCGCTAGCAATTTTAAATATTTTTTCCTTTAGAAATTTAATTTTCTGAGGTACTGTAATAAACATCGGAAAGATGCAATATTTTTTTACAGGCAGACTAAAGGGACCCCTCAGGCATGATATTTAAAGGAATATTTAAATTTATTGTTTCACTTTAAGCATCATTAAATTTACTGCTTCTGAAAAAACGGTTCTTTTTGAAACTTTTTTTTGCATTGATACATGTCCCCTAGGGCAGGACCCGGGTCCCCATACACTTTTTATCGCAATAACTGGTATGTAAGCCTTTAAAATTAGCACTTTTGATTTTTTATGTTTGTGTCCCATAGACTTTAACCACTTCAATACAGGGCACTTAGACACCTTCCTGCCCAGACCAATTTTCAGCTTTCAGTGTTGTCGTAGTTTGAATGACAATTGCGCGGTCATACAACACTGTACCCAAACTAAATTTTTATCATTTTGTTTGCACAAATAGAGCTTTCTTTTGGTGTTATTTGATCACCTCTGCGGTTTTTATATTTTGCTAAACAAATAAAAAAAGAACAAAAAATGTTGAAAAAAATAAAAGTTTTGCTTTTGTTTCTTAAAAATTTTTTTGTAAATAAGTAAGTTTTCTCTTTCACTGATGAGTATTGACGATGGACACTGATATGCAGCACTGATGGGCATTGGTAGGCAGCACTGATGGGTGGCACTGATATGCAGCACTGATGGGCATTGATAGACGGCACTGATGGGCACTCATGGGTGGCACTGGTGGGCACTGATGGGCACTGATAGGCGACACTGATGGGAACTGAAAGGCTGCAAAGATTCTTATGGGTGGCACTGATAGGTGGCACTGATAGGTCGCACTGCTGGGCACTGATAGGTGGCACTGCTGGGCACTGATAGGCGGCACTGATGGGCATTGATACGTGGCACTGATATGCAGCACAGATAGGCATCCCTGGTGGCACTGGCAGTGGTAGGCATTTGAGTGGGCACTGATTGGCAGCTGCCTGGGCACAGATTGGTATTTCCCTGGGGGTCTAGGGGAGGATACCTGGTGGTCTAGTGTGGATGGCCATCCTGGTGGTCCTGGGTGGCATGATGGTGGTCCTGGGTGGGATCCGAGGGGGGGCTGTGCTGATAAACAATCAGCACAGACCCCCCTGTCAGGAGAGCAGCCGATCATCTCCCCTCTACTCGCTTCTGTCAGACGCGAGTGAGGAAAAGCTGATCACCGGCTCTTCCTATTTACATCATGATTAGCCCTGATTGGACATGGCTGATCACGTGGTAAAGTCTCCATCAGAGACTCTTTACCTAGATCAGAGTTGCGGTGTGTCAGACTGACACACTGCAACAACGATCCCAGGGGCGCGCAGCAGCTTAATATCCTGGGAACCTCATATGACGCTTAGTCAGGATATTGAAACCACTTTGCCGCTGTCATTCTGCTATATGGCGGGCGGCAAGTGGTTAACAGTGTTCACAAGTTCGCACAAATTTTTTGCCTGTTCGCATGTTCTGGTGCAAACCGAACTGGGGGGTGTTTGGCTCATCCCTAATCTGTAACAATTTCATATTTTAATCAATTTATTTAGTGTGCTTGGGGAGGCAGTGTCTAGATATTGGACACTGGCCTCTTAAAGAGCTAAAAGATCAAATCCATCTCTCCTGGCTAAGCTGACATCACTTCTGGTGAGATGATGACGTTATTGGCTCCACCACCAATGATAGCATAACATCACATAATCCAATGACATCATCATGGCAACAGAAGTGATGTCAGCATAGCCAGGATAAGTTAAACCAGTCTTTTAGCTTCTTAAGAGGCCAGTGTCCAGTATTTATACCTTTGATTGTATAGCACAGGTTATATGCAGTTTTTCATGTGCATAAGGCTTTAGTTTTTTAATAAATACATGGAGTTTTTACAATCTATACGATGATGGTTCCATTTTTATTACTTTGAGCACTGATTCATCATTTATTGAAAGTGGTGGAACAAGGAATAAAGGTGTTCATTACTTATCCATAATTTAAAGGCACACACCAGGAGGAGACACAACCATTGTTATACTGTACCTGATCCCCATTAAAAGGGATAATAAAGTGCCTCTGACCTATTCATAAATAGTTCAATAAATGAAGGTGTGCTGCTAGTACGTATGGTGGAGGAGTCACATGGTGTGTCACAAATCACAGATTCACTATTGTATATGTTTCCATATTTCTATGTGAGTACATAATAAAATGGTGTCTTTATTCATGGATTTATTTACAATTTGCTTGATGATGGTTTTACTCTTTCTTGGTTTTATTTCTCTGAGTGCATCTCTCAGTGGAAGTGATTGATTGAGAAAGAGGCATTCATATAAATAATTACCTGACACTATAAGGTGTATACCAAGAGGAGCATCGTCCACCATTGTTGATTCCAAATTTAAAGGGGAAATAGTGTGTTTGACCTACAGTGGATATAAAAAAAGTCTACATATCCTGGGTAAAATGTCAGATTTCTGTGATGTAAAAAAATTATACAAAGATCAATCATTTCAGAACTTTTTTTCACCTTTAACGTGACCTGTAAACTGTACAACTCAATTGAACAACAAACTGAAATCTTTTAGGTGGAGGGAAGTAAAAAAAAAAAAAAAATAATAATATGGTTGCATAACTGTACACCCTTAACCTAATACTTTGTTGAAGCGCCTTTTGATGTTATTAAAGCACTCAGTCTTTTTTGGGTATGAGTCTATCAGCATGGCTTGACTTGACATTATTTGCCCACTGCAAAAACACTCCAAATCCGTCAGCGTGCGAGGGCATCTTCTGTGCACAGCCCTCTTCAGATCACTCCACAGATTTTCTATCGGCTTCGGGTCCGAGCTCTGGCTGGGCCATTCCAAAACTTTAATCTTCTTCTGGTGAAGCCATTCCTTTGTTGATTTTGATGTATGCTTTAGGTCGTTGTCATGCTGAAAGATGAAGTTCCTCTTCATGTTCAGCTTTCTAGCAGAAGCCTGAAGGTTTTGTGCCAATATTGACTGGTATTTGGAACTGTTCATAATTCCCTCTACCTTGACTAAGGCCCCAGTTCCAGCTGAAGAAAAACAGCCTCGAAGCATGATGCTGCCACCAGCATGCTTCACTGTGGGTATGGTGTTCTTTTGGTCATGTGCAGTGTTGTTTTTGTGCCAAACATATCTTTTGAAATTATGGCCAACAGGTTCAACCTTGGTTTCCTCAGACCATAACACATTTTCCCACATGCTTTTGGGAGATTTCAGATGTGTTTTTGCAAAGTTTAGCTGGGCTTGGATGTTTTTCTTTATAAGAAAAGGCTTCCATCTTGCCACTCTACCCCATAGCCCAGTCATATGAAGAATACAGGAGATTGTTGTCACCACACAGCCAGTACTTGCCCGATATTCCTGCAGTTCCTTTAATGTTGCTGTAGGCCTCTTGGCAGCCTCCCTGACCAGTTTTATTCTCATCTTTTCATCAATTTTGGAGGGACGTCCAGTTTTTGGCAATTTCACTGTTGTGCCATATTTTCTCCACTTGAGGATGACTGTCTTCACTGTGTTCCATGGTATATGTAATGCTTTATAAATTCTTTTGTACTCTCTTTTCCTGACTGATACTTTTTAACAATGAGATCCCTCTGATGCTTTGGAAGCTGTCTGCGGATCATGGCTTTTGCTGTAGGATGCGACTAAGAAAATGTCACGAAACACCTATTAGAACAGATGAACTTTATTTGGAGTTAATCAGAGGCACTTTAAACATTAGACGACCAGCCGCCGCAGTTATACTGCGGTAGGTTGGCTCACCTGGGCAAATCGCTGTAGATATACGTCGGTCACTTTAAGATCAATAGGGGGCGCGCACACCTGTGGCACGACGCGGAGCCGATGCTCGTGCCCGGCAGCCGCGTTGTTTGCCGGAAACCAGCGATCGCTCCTGAGAGACAAAGAACAGAGGTCTGTCAGTGTAAACAGACAGATCTCCATTCTGTCAGTGTTGAGGAGAGCGATCTGTTGTTCATACTCCACAGTTAGAATCACTCCCTAGGACACACATTTAACCCCTTGACCGCCCCTAGTGTTAACCCCTTCCCTGCCAGTGACATTTATACAGTAATCAGTGGCTATTTTGAGCTCTGATTGCTGTATAAATGTCAATGGTCACAAAAAAGTGTCAAAAGCTTCCAATCTGTCCACCGCAATGTCGCAGTCCCAATAAAAATTACAGATTGCCGCCATTACTAGTAAGAAAAAAATTGCGCAAACCAATCAATATATGCTTATTGCGATTTTTTTACCAAATAAATGTAGAAGAATACATATCGGCCTAACCTGAGGAAGAAATTTTTTTTTTTTTTTTTGGGGGGGGTGGGGGATATTTATTATAAACAAAAAGTAAAAAAAAAATTGCTTTTTATTCAAAATTGTTGCTCTTTTTTTTGTTTATAGCACAAAAAATAAAAACGGGGGTAAAAAGAAAATCAATTTTGTTTAGGTACAACTTTGCATGACCGCGCATTTGTCAGTTAAAGAGACGCAGTGCCGTATCGCAAAAAAATCCTTCCGGGGCTGAAGTGGTTAAATTATGGCAGGTGTGTAATGACTCCTATTTGACATGAGTTTGAATGTGTATGCTTAATTCTGAATACAGCTACATCCCCAGTTATAAGAGGGTGTGCACACTTATACAACCACATTATTTTAGTTTTTTTATTTTTCCTCTCCCCCTAAAAGATTTAAGTTTGTTTTTCAATTTAGTTGTACAGTTTATAGGTCACATTAAAGGTAGAAAAAGTTCTGAAAAGATTTATCTTTGTCTCATTTATTTACATCACAGAAACCTGACATTTTAAGAGAGGTGTGTAGACTTTTTAGATCCACTGTATATACTGTATATCATAGGTCCACACATGGAGCTGAGCTGCTAGCATATCAGATGGACGGTTCAAATGGTGTAATACTTTACCCTTGTATGGATTAGGATAATATGTGTCATAAGGTGAATTGTATTTGAAAGATAAATATTTGAACATCTATAGATTTATGGTCTACACAGGAATTGCAAGGACTGTATAATACCGTCAGGTCCATTAATATTGGGACATCAACACAATTCTAATCTTAAAAAAGATTAGAATTGTGTCGATGTCCCAATATTTATGGACCTGACTGTATGTGTGGGTTATCCACTCTTTGCCCGTTATATATTTTTTGGCATATATTGCATACTGTATATATTTTTTTGTTTTGCTATTTGAGTTATTGATATAGATAGATATAGGGTATAAATAATTGAAGCAACTAGAGTGATAGAGTATCTATCACTGCAGGTGTGGAAATAAATGTCAATGATAGCTGCTACCCAGTCATTTGAATAGCCACTCAAGAGACATTAGTGTGGCTGCATGGTAGTTTTTTTTTTTTTTTACTTTATATACTTAATGTGTGGGAACAGCCTTGCCAGAGTTATTGAGCTTGTTTGAAGTTGTCCTTCATCTGACTGTACATGCAAGTCTAAAAGTTCCCAGCACCTTTTTGAGTATGTTGTTCTGGAGTGATAAAAGCCTGACACAAGCTTTCATCTTTCTTAAAGGAGAAGTATGCCCAAAGGGGGTGCACTTAGTTCTGCACTCCTGTGTCCCAGATTTAGCTGACAAAAGCCTTCTGTCAGCTGATGTCACAAAGGCGGTCCAGGCTCTGCAGGGATATTGTGGGTATCTGCCTAGATGCCTGAATGGCAGTTGTCTCAGCTTCTCAGCATGCCGCTGAGAACTTGAGGTAGCCACTTCCACCCCTTCCACAGCCCAATGCTATATTGAGAGCTGGAGGGCCAGAGCAGAAAGCTGGTGACTGACAGTCACCAACTCACTTCTCACTGAAGACCAAGGACTGAGCATGCTCAGTTCTCATTGAGCCATCGGGTGACAGCTGCAGCATCAGACTGACGCTTCTGCCATCAAGCTGAGACAATATATTTGTTCTTTATAAACCCGCGCTTCTCTTTTAAAGTGGTTCCAAAGTCTAACTGTTTGTTACCTTAATGCATTTACCCGGATTAACTTTCCTGGTGGTAAGAGTCTAGTAGACATCCCAGGTATGATAAAGTTTGAAACACATATTCATAAATTATAATATAATAAATAACTATAAATACTTATAACAAATAATAATATAATAAAAATAGAATAAAATTCAATAATATAATCAATTTAAAAACACTGAAATTTGCTCAGTTGCAGAATTGTAGCTGTCATTACAGTATTTGATGACAAATTTCCCCTTGAATCACTATGGCTCAATTCTGCAAGTGATTTTAATTTATTATCGCTATTTTCTAGCTCATCTAAAACTGCTTTTGATGTAAAGGGACACTTTTTGGTTGTAATGGACATTCTCAAATTTCCAGGCAGAAAGAACAGTATATATAATATAAAACTGCAGGCAGGTCACTTAACAAAGCATTAGGGACAAAAGGAATGGGAAATAATTTGATACAGTAATGTAATCTGTAAGATTACAGTGTACTATATGTATTTTGTGTTTTTCACTTTTTGAATTTGGTGGCGGGCTCCGTCCCTATGCGTCGCAACGCTTGCAGGGAATGTAGCCCGGCACTGTGATAGATCGAGTGGAGGACACAGCTGTGGACACAGCGGGGAGACATTGCAGGAGTCCTGGGGACAAGGTAAGTAACTTTTCCTAGATACTGCAATGCAATCCCGAGTGTGGCTTGGAGTTACCGCTTTTGGTAATGAAAATTCACCCCAAGCCACACTCAGGAATACCGCTAGGGAGGTTAAGGTAAAAAAACACCCTACTAAATGTCTCCCCCATCCCTAAACACTTACCTGACTCCTCCTGATACAGCGCTGCCCTGGTTGCAGCTCTGCTCTCCCTTATTCCTGGTTTCACAGGAGACACTAGTAGCAGAAGGATTTAAACTCCTGTGAGGAGAGGGCAGGGGTGTGGCTTGCCAGAACTGTGTATCTATGAATGCACACAGCCCAGACTGGGAGCATGCCTGCACAGGTGCTTCCATAGCCCATGGCTTGCTAAGGGAGCACCTGGAGGAAGAAGAGTAGACAGCGCTGGTAGAGGCTAAGCCGGAGACATGTTGGGCAACAGACACATCACAGGAAACCAGCTCAGTATGTGAGCGATCTGTGCTGTGGATCCTTACCCCCGTGTCACTTTACACTACTCAACCCTTCTGGTCCTTGTCTGGCTCCTGTGGCCACCTGCAGCTCTGCAGTGGATTTGACACCTTACTTGAGCAAATCAGTGACTACATATTTAAGTGACATTGCAGAAATCCGGGAGGGCTGAGACCCTAAGCAGATAGCAGCTCCTGAGGAAGCCCAATATTAAGGCAAAACATGTCGGGATCTACATCTATACCGCTATACAAAAAATACGGACCATAATATATGGGTTGCAAGCATATTTTTTTGTGAATATATGATTGGTAATAAATATTGAATGTTTTAATTCTAATTTTGATTTTATTTTCATTTTGCACCAATATAATCCCAGTTAATTCATCATTGTCTCCTAAAAACCCAGGGATGAGGTGCTTAAATTTGATGATGATATATCCACATTAGACCATATTCTAGAGCAGGGGTCTCCAAACCCCAGCCGCTGGCCACATCCGTCCGGCAGGTGTGATTTGTCCGGCCCGCAGCTTACCCAGGCTCTGCCAACACATCACTTCCGATTTGCTGGCTTTTAAAAGCAGCTGCTGTTATCGGCAGTGCGTCTGGCAGGTCCTAGATACAAAACTGCTCCCCCCACACCCTCCCATGTTGCCAGGGGATTAGCTGCTGTGCTGCGCTGTGGATTGGCTACTAGGAGGTGATGTCATCAGCATGGCACCTTCCGGCTTCCCCACTGTTTACATTAGAATTCCTTACAACATACAGCCTGCATGTGTAGCAGCGGGCGGGAGTCAGTAGGTGCAGGAGAGCTGAAGTCGGCTCAAACAGTAACAAGAGGCAAATGGGCATAAATCTGCAGACATAAATGTACAGGAGACTCTGCTGGGGACACTGATGGGGAAAACTCTGCTAGGGACACTGATGGGGAAAATTCTGCTGGGGACACTGATGGGGTAAACCTTGCTGGGGACACTGTTTGGGAAAACTCTTCTGGGGACACTGATGTGAAAAACTCTGCTGGGGACACTGATGGGGAAAACTCTGCTGGGGACACTGACGGGGAAAACTCTGCTGAGGACACTTATGGGGAAAACTCTGCTGAGGACACTGATGGGGAAAATTCTGCTGGGCACACTGATGGGGAAAAATCTGCTGGGGACACTGATGGGAAAATTCTGCTGGGGACACTGGTGGGGAAATTCTGCTGGGGATACTGAGGAGGGAAATTTTGCTGGGGACACTGATGGGGAAAACTCTGCTGGGGACACTGATGGGGAAAACTCTGCTGGGGACACTAATGGGGAAAACTCTGCTGGGGACATTGATGGGGAAAACTGCCGGGGACACCGTTGGAAAAAACTCTGCTGGGGACACTGATGATGGGAAAATTCTGCTAGGGACACTGATGGGGAAAACTTTGCTGGGGACACTGATGGGGTAAACCTTGCTGGGGACACTGATTGGGAAAACTCTTCTGGGGACACTGATGTGAAAAACTCTGCTGGGGACACTAATGGGGAAAACTCTGCTGGGGACACTGACGGGGAAAACTCTGCTGAGGACATTGATGGGGAAAACTCTGCTGAGGACACTGATGGGGAAAATTCTGCTGGGGACACTGATGGGAAAAAATCTGCTGGGGACACTGATGGGAAAATTCTGCTGGGGACACTGATGGGGAAATTATGCTGGGGACACTGAGGGGGGAAATTTTGCTGGGGACACTGATGGGGAAAACTCTGTTGGGGACACTGACGGGGAAAACTCTGCTGGGGACACTGATTGGGAAAATTATGCTGGGGACACTGATGGGGAAAACTCTGCTGGGGACACTAATGGGGAAAACTCTGCTGGGGACACTGATGCGGAAAACTGCCGGGGACACTGTTGAAAAAAAAACTCTGCTGGGGACACTGATGATGGGAAAATTCTGCTAGGGACACTGATGTGAAAAACTCTGCTGGGGACACTGATGGGGAAAACTCTGCTGGGGACACTGATGGTGAAAACTCTGCTGGGGACACTGATGGGGAAAATTCTGCTGGGGACACTGATGGGGAAAACGCTGCTGGGGACACTGATGGGGAAAACTGCCGGGGACACTGTTGGAGAAAACTCTGTTGGGGACACTGATGATGGGAATATTCTGCTAGGGACACTGATGGGGAAAACTCTGCTGGGGACACTAATGGGGAAAACTCTGTCGGGGATACTGATGGGGAAAACTGCCGGAAAAGCTGTTGGAGAAAACTCTGCTGGGGACACTGATGATGGGAAAACTCTGCTGGAGACACCGATGGGGAAAATTCTGCTGGGGACACTGATGGGAAAAACTCTGCTGGGGACACCGATGGGGAAAACTCATCTGGGGACACTGATGGGGAAAACTGCCGAGGAAACTGTTATAGAAAACTTTGCTGGGGACACTGATGATGAGAAAACTCTGCTGGGGACACTGATGATGGGAAAACTGTGCTGGGGTAACTGAAAATGGAAAAAACTCTGCCGGGGACACTGATGATGGGGAAAACTCTGATGGGGACACTGATAATGGAAAAAACTCTGTCAGGGACACTGATGGGGAAAAACTCTGCCGGGGACACTAATGGGGAAAACTCTGCTGGGGACACATAATGGGAAAACTCTGCTGGAGACACTGATGATGGGAAAACTCTACCGGGGGGACTGATAATGGAAAAAATTCTGCTGGGGACACTGATGATGAGAAAAATCTGGGGACACTGACAATGGGGAAAACTCTGCTGGGGACACTGATGATGGGAATGATGATTCATTAATTTGTACATAACTTATTTTTTTTGGTCCCCGAATACTTGTAAAAACTACAATGTGGTCCTTGTGTTGAAAAGTTTGGAGATCCCTGTTCTAGAGGAATCTAATATTGAAACATATCTGCAAGTGTTTAACCAGTTCAAATCCGCGCTATTGCCAAATGACGGCAACAGATCGCTGTAAATGGCCAATCACAGCGGCCGTTTACAGCGTGATCGCTGTGGCCAATTAAAGATGATCTCAAGTGTAAACACTTGAGATCATCTCCCATTGCCGGCTCTCTCTCCTCACACAGAGACAGCGTATGAGGAGAGAGAGCTTCTGTGAATAGTGAGTGAGTAGATTTTTTCAGTAATAAAACACAAAGTGTGCCCAAAAAGTGCCCAACAGTGCCCACAGTGACATCTATCTAGTGCCATCTGTGCCCACCTGTGAGCATCAGTGCCCACTTGTGCCATCAGTGCATCATCTATGCCATTAGTGCCCATCTGTGTCATCTGTTCCATCAGTGCCCGTCTGTGCCCATCTGTGCCCGCCTGTGCCTATCTGCAATCAGTGCACATCTGTGCCACCTCATCAGTGCCCATCTGTACCAATCAGTGCCCATCTGTGCCGCCTCATCAGTGCACATCTGTGCAATTAGTGCACATCTGTGCCGCTTCATCAGTGCCCATCTGTGCCGCCTCATCAGTGCCCATTTGTGCCAAATCAACAGTGCCCATTTGTGCCACTTCAACAGTGCCCATCTGTGCCACCTCAACAGTGCACATCTGTACCAATCAGTGCCCATCTGTGCCGCCCCATCAGTGCACATCTGTGCAATCAATCAGTGCACATCTGTGCTGCCTCATCAGTGCCCATATGTGCCGCCTCATCAGTGCCCATCTGTGCTGCCTCATCAGTGCCCATCTGTGCCGCCTCATCAGTGCCCATCTGTGCCACCTCACCAGTGCCACATCAATGCATATCTGTACCCACCTGTGCCACCTCATTGGTGCACATCTGTGCAATCAATTAGTGCGCATCTGTGCTGCTTCATCAGTGCCCACCTGTGCCACCTCAGAGCCCATATGTGCCACCTCATCAGTGCCCATCTGTGCCACCTCATCAGTGCCCATCTGTACCACCTCACCAGTGCCACATCAGTGCATATCTGTGCCCACCTGTGCCGCCTCATTAGTGCACATCTGTGCAATCAATCAGTGCACATCTGTGCTGCTTCCTCGGTGCCCATCTGTACTGCCTCAGTACCCATCTGTGCCACCTCATCAGTGCCCATCTGTGCCGCCTCATCAGTGCCCATCTGTGCTGCCTCATCAGTGCACATCTGTGTAATCAGTGCCCATCTGTGCCACCTCATCAGTGCACATCTGTGCCATCAATCAGTGCACATCAGTGCACATCTGTGGTCATCAGTGCCACCTCATCAGTGCCCACCAGTGCAGGCTTAGCACACACCTGTGCAATCTCATCACCACCAGCAGCCATGTCCTAAAAAAGCTTTTCCACCGAGGAGGCATACCAAATTCTTTCCACGGCCGACGAGAGCAACAGGGAGCTCTCTTTTTCGGATTCCCTTTCCAATTTGGATTCTGAGTCTGACGTAAATTATGAGCCAGCCCTCAATTGTGGAACACTAATGCCGCGTACACACGAGCGGACTTTACGGCAGACTTTGCCCGGCGGACGGGATTTGGTCGGACAATTCGATCGTGTGTGGGCTCCAGCGGACTTTGTTTTCTCAAAAGTTGGACGGACTTAGATTTGAAACATGTTTTAAATTAATCCGTCGAAATCGAGTCCGGTTAAAAAGTCAGCCGTCTGTATGCTAGTTCGACGGACAAAAATCCATGCTAGGGCAGCTATTGGCTACTGGCTATGAACTTCCTTGTTTTAGTTTAATTCGACGGACTTTGGTGGATTGTGTGTAGGCAAGTCCGTTCATTCAGAAAGTCCGTCGTAAAGTACGTCGAAAAGTCCGCCGGGCAAAGTCTGCCGTAAAGTCCGCTCGTGTGTACGCGGCATAACAGACTCAGAGGAGGAAGAAATTCAGCCCACCAAACGAAGGCGTTCTGGTGAGGAGGCAGTGGCATCCACCAGCCCCGCAGTGGCATCCACTAGCACCGTGGTGCCATCCACCAGCACCGCAGTGCCATTCACCAGCACTGCAGTACCTCGGCAAGAAAGGCCAAGTACCAGTGGGGTGTCACCTCAGCCCCAAAGGGTTAGGCCCATGCCAGCCTTCCCTATGCCCTTCAGAACCACTTGTGGCTTCCTCCTAATTCAGGAGAAGCTAGTGTTCCCCCTTTCACTGCCCAGCCAGGAGTCCAGGTGGACACAGAGAATTTTACCCCAATTAATTTTTTTAATTTAATTTTTATGGGGGACATGTTGGTGTCAATTGTGGCCCAGTGCACCCTGTATGCACAGCAATTTATTTTGCAAAATCCCACATCATATTATGCCCGTCTCTACGAGTGGAGAGACCTAACAGTGGAGGAGTTCAAGGTTTTTTTGGGCCTCGCATTTAATATGGAATTCACCAAAAAAAATTAATTACGTTCCTATCGGTCAACCCACCCCACCACCACATGCCGCTCTTCTCCGCGGTAATGCCCAGAACCAGGTATCTGATGATAATGAGGTTCCTACATTTCAGTGACAATACCCAGTGCCCTCCCCGAAATGACCCAAATTATGACAGGCTTTACAAAATTCGGCCAATATTAAATTATTTTTCTGAAGTATTCCCCCAGCTGTTCACCCGGACCAACACATATGTGTGGATGAGTCCCTTGTTAAATTTAGCGAAATTAAGCAATTTATCCCCAGCAAAAGGGCCCACTATAGGCTGAAGGTGTACAAATTATGTTACTGAGCCACAGGGTACACATATGCCTTCATAGTGTATGAAGGGAAGGACACCCAGCTGCAGCCCCCTAATTGCCCGGACTACTTGGGAACCAGCGGGAAAGTTGTTCGAGACCTAATATACCCCCTACTGGAGAAAGGCTACCACCTGTATGTAGACATCTTCTACACATCTCTGCCCCTGTTCCACAACCTTCACCGGAAGAAGACACCAGCATGTGGCACGGAAAAAAAGAATCGGAAGGGCTTTCCTCAAAGTCTTGCTAATAAGAAGTTGAGAAAAGGAGAAACGGCAAGTCTGCGTAACAATGAGATTCTGGCAGTGAAGTAGAGGGACAGAAGGGATGTCTACATGTTGTCTTCCATCCACAATAACACCTATGTGGAAATCCCCAGAAGGAATGGCCCCATCCAAAAATAAACATGCATCGATGAATACAATTTTTTATGGGGGAGTCGACTTCAACGACCAAATGTTGGAACCATACCTTGCCACAAGATGGACATACCATTGGTACAAAAAAAGTAGCAATTTATTTTTTTCAATTGGCCATATTCAATTCCTATATCATTTAATGCAACTCCACCCAAAACCCCCAACCCTTCCTTGGCTACCAGGAGGAAATTTACACTGTATAAATCAAATACGTGCAGCGCTAAACCAAAACTCAAAACATATATCAAACAAAAATGAATAAATTGGTGACTTTAAAGCAACTATAAGCAATGTGAATCAACACAATCAGAACTTGTGAGGTGTATATGAATGTCCAAATGTAATGTGTTAAGCTCTGCAGCCAGAGTCCATAGATATAAATAGAAAGAGTCTTCTCAAACCGAGGGGGTGCTTGGACACAGGATGATGAAGACTGGAATTAAAAACAACCACAGGCAACACGTCATAAACATCTAGAGTTAGGTAATCTTACCTGATCCAGTAGGACGTATCTGTCATATAGCAGTCTCCTTGTGGAGGTGGCCATGACTTCATCCATGATTGGTTTCTTCGGATCTTTTGAACCTACCTGGAATCTGAGAGTGTGCGAGTGAGCTGACCCCCCACCTGTGACCCCCACCTGTGACTAATCTGGCTATCGGTGACCGTGACCCAAGTGATAACCTTGGAGATCGTGACCGAAGGGAGAACATCTGGGGAGATTGCACGGGAGGCCACCTCCACAAGCTCTGACAGACGCACTGCTCTATAGCAGATACGTCCTACTGGATCTGGTAAGAGTACCTAACTCTAGATGTTTATGACTTGTTGCCTGTGGTTGTTTTTAATTCCAGTCTTCATCATCCTGTGTCCAAGCATCCCCTCGGTTTGAGAAGACTCTTTCTATTCATATCTATGGACTCTGGCTGCAGAGCTTAACACATTACATTTGGACATTCATATACACCTCACAAGTTCTGATTGTGTTGATTCACATTGCTTATAGTTGCTTTAAAGTCACCGATTTATTCATTTTGTTTGATATATGTTTTGAGTTTTGGTTTAGCGCTGCACGTATTTGATTTATATTTGATGCGACTTGGTTTGTTTGTGTGCTAGCGGCTATTCACCACATTGTTCACTCACTTTTGTTTTGGGGTCAGCGCAGCTTCTCATATATATCACATTCGGAAATTTACACTGCCCTTATATTCCTGAACGGCCCACCAGAAAACATCCGATCAGATGTTGTTAGTCGACTCTCCGAGCGCCACTTTCCAGATAAACTCCCTCCCAAACCAACAGGCCAAAGACGTCAAAAAAGATGTAAGGTGTGTACCAGAGCAGGAGTCAGAAGAGACACATCTTATTATTGTGCACAATGTCCTTCCCAACCAGGCCTCTGCATAGGTGAATGTTTCTGCCGTTACCATACTTCACTAAATTTTTAGTGAAGTATGGTAAACATAATCCTCAGTTCCTGCCTTCACACCCCTTATGCCACTGCCTGCTCTGTAACTGACCCTGGCTTGTTATTCGACCACGCTTCTGCCTGCCAATTTTGTACATACCGCTGCCTGCTCTGTAACTGACCCTGGCTTGTTATTCGACCACTTCTGCCTGCCGATTTTGTACATACCGCTGCCTGATCTGGAACTGACCCTAGACTGTTATTCGACCATGCTTCTGCCTAACGATTCTGTACATACCTCTGCCTGATCTGGAACTGACCCTGGACTGTTATTCGACCATGCTTCTGCCTAACGATTCTGTACATACCTCTGCCTGATCTGTAACTGACCTTGGACTGTTTGACCATGCCTCTTGCCTGCCTCTTGGACTGATCTTGTACCCTGCAACTGGACTAGTGGGATTCAACACAGGAGTCTCACATATGTGAGGGGCTCCAGAATAGTTTTTCTGCATGAAGAAAACAATTTTCTTTGTTTTCTCATTCCTAGATTAGGGTCTGGAGACTCGGAGGCTTCAAAGAGATTTGGATGGGAGAAGCCTCTACCCCGTCCCCATTCTGTCCTGAACTAGGCCCTACTTCTGCCTGCTGCCTGTAGGACTTACTGCCGTCATGCCTCTGTTTGTCGCACTGACCACAGCACATGGACCATGTTCCTGCCTACTACCAAGACCAATATTTTGGCACTGCTGACAATCTCTGCCTGCACTGACCCTGGACTGTATATGGACAGTATCCCTGCCTGCTGCCTGTACTGACTATGGACAGTATTCCTGCCAGATGCCTGAAAAATTGTGTTCACTGTTGCTGACCAAGTCCCTGCCTGCTGCCTGGACCAGTGCTATCCTCCTGTGGACAACTGTGCTACTAAAACCACAGGTAATCTTTTGTTTACCCTTTGCTCAGCATAATGTATTTTGGGGTGTAATTCTTGGTATGTGCATGCTATGTGTCCCTGGAACACCTGACGGTGTTCCTTGCATGTTGGATCTCTGTATGTGGCCAGGCTGTGTAAAGGTCTCACACATGTGGTATTGCCATACTCAGAAGGAGTGGCAGAATGTATTTTTGGGTGTCATGTTTGCTATGTAAATGCTATGTGTTGGAAATATCTTATAAACGGAAAGCTTTGTGTAAAAAAAAATGCGTTTTCATTTTTTTCCATTTTTTCCAAAAACTTCTGGAAAAAAATGAACCGTTCAAAAGACTCATTATGCCTCATAGATTATACGTTGGGGTGTTATCTTTCCAAAATGGGGTAATTTTGTGGGCGTTTCCATTGTCCTGGTGCTCCAGGGCCTTCAAAATTGTAATAGGTGGGCGAGAAATGAGATGTGTAATTTATGCTCGTAGAACGCCTGAAGGTGCTACTTCAATATTAGGCCTCTGTATGTGGTCACGCTGTGTAAAGGTCTCACACATGTGGTATTGCCATACTCAGAAGGAGTGGCAGAATGTATTTTTGGGTGTCATTTTTGCTATGTAAATGCTATGTGTTGAAAATATCTTATAAACGGACAGCTTTGTGTAAAAAAAAATGTGTTTTAGTTTTTTTTCCACATTTTCCAAAAACTTCTGGAAAAAAATGAACCATTTAAAAGACTCATTTGCCTCATAGATTATACGTTGGGGTGTGTGCTTTCCAAAATGGGGTCATTTTGTGGGTGTTTCCATTGTCCTGGTGCACCAGGGCCTTCAAAAGTGTAATAGGTGGGTGAGAAATGAAATGTGTAATTTATGCTCGTAGAACGCCTGAAGGTGCTACTTCAATGTTAGGCCTCTGTATGTGGTCAGGCTGTGTAAAAGTCTCCCACATGTGGTATCGTTTTACTCAGGAGGAGTAGCAGAATGTATTTCAGGGTGTTATTTTTGCTTTGTAAATGCTATGTGTTGGAAATATCTTATAACGGACAACTTTGAGTAAAAAAAAATGCGTTTTCATTTTTTTCCACATTTTCCAAAAACTTCTGGAAAAAAATGAACACTTCAAAAGACTCAGTATGCCTCATAGATTATACGTTGGGGTATTAGCTTTCCAAAATGGGGTCATTTTGTGGGCGTTTCCATTGTCCTGGTGCTCTAGGGCCTTCAAAAGTGCAATAGGTAGTCAACAAGTTAGATGGGTAATTTATGCTCCTTGAACACCTGATGATGCTCCCTGCATGTTGGGCCTCTGTATGTGGCCAGTTAGTGAAAAAGTCCTACACATGTGGTATTGTAATACTCAGGAGGAGTAGCTGAATGTATTTTGGGGTGTCATTTGTGGTATGCACATTCCATGTGAGAGAAATAAGCTATTACAATGACAATTTTCTGAAAAAAATATAAAAAATAAAATAAAATCTTAATTTGCAAAGAATCGTGGGAAAAAATGACAACTTCAAATAACTCACCATGACTCTTACTAAATACCCTGGAATGTCTACTTTCCAAAAATGTGGGTTATTTTTACCAAAGATATGTAGCAGTATAAATTGTGGCCAACATTTATGAAGAAAAATTGCTAATTTGCGAAATTTTATCACAGAAACGAAGAAAAATGATTTTTTTTTCAAAATTTACGGTATTTTTTCATTTATAGCGCAAAAAATAAAAAACCCAGGGGTGATCAAATACCACCAAATGAAGGCTCTATTTGTATGAAAAAAAGGACAAAAAAATCATTTGGGTACAGTGTTGCATGACTGAGTAATTGTCATTCAAAGTGTGAGAGCACTGAAAGCTGAAAATTGATCTGAGCAGGAGGGGGGGGGTTAAGTGCCCAGTAAGCAAGTGGTTAAATTATTTTATGTTAAAATACATTTAGTATACAATTGGCAGATAAAAATGGAGTTCAACCTTAAATAGTGTTTTCCAAATAGGGAAATCGCAAAGAGGGCTTCATATTTTCAGAAATGATGTAATTGCTGTTACCATAATTTGAAGACAGGCACTGTAAATAAGCCAATACTATGAAGCAACTCTTACTGTAGGACATTCTGCTATGCTTCTGATATGCTGCCCAATCGCAGACATGATGTCATGTGGCACTAAAATACAATCTATGTAACTATATGATCTATACAATCTGAAATACAGTCAATGTAACTGGGGTTTCTAAAGGATTTTTTTCACATTGCTGCCTGAAGCCTAGAATTGGTTGGCTTCCTTACCTAGGATGACTGTAGGTCATATGATACCTTTAATATAACCAGCCATTTGAATAACATTAAACCACCATTACCTGTTATATTTGCAAAGATCTCCAGGTATTATTTGAAAACCAGAAATAACATTTGAATTTGTTTAGGTTCTTGTTTTCTGACTTTCAAAGAATTTGTATTTTTGGTTATGTCTATAATTTCACTTCCACAGCTACTGCAATGCACCTAAAAAACTTTCTTCACAGTAACCTGGACAGAGATTGAGCCAACATTATCGATACTTCATCCCATAGCCCTATGCAAAAAGAATTCTGTCAGCCAGAAATTTAAGTACCGCTTGGCAAGTTTGATTCCCAATGCCACTAGCTAATTTTATTTGGCGTCAGACACTTAACATGTAATAGAACTCTGTATTTTTGTCATCCAAGCCTTGTAAGAAGGAAATGTGGCACTTAACAGAATACGGGATTATTGTGCTGCTAAAGAGGATTATGAAGGGAACATTTTAGAAAGATTGTGTCAATTTATGTCTGCTGACTTACTATGCAAAACATAATTCAAGCTAGGAATTCTGAGAAGTTACGTTTATCCTGAACTTTCCAGGAAAAAAATTTTTTTTCCTTGGTTTGCATATAGGGCCTATGTTTTCTATGTTTTTTCCCCAGAAAGGCTAATAATTGCTTAGAGGATTTTAATCAACAGGAATAGACACAACCTGTAGAAAGCAATTGTACAAAAAAGGACTTTGATGACCATTTACAATAGACATTAAAAATATGATTGTCCTTTTGCCTGCATTCCACCTAGCTAATGTTAATTTCTTCCAAAAAAATTTGCCAATATTACAACTTCCTTCTAGTATGCCCTTTGCCAATCCTGTGAAGTTCTTTCAGTGCCAGTAGATTTATAGCCATATCTCTGAATAGTCTGATGGTGTCTCTACATAGATGGAAAAGCAACCTCTTCTTCTGACAGCCCGGATACTATATAGTGCTGCAATTGTACGCTATTGATGCCTTTATGGAACTTTTAATTTTCTCTTGTTCCTGCGCAGATACTCAGGATGAAAAGACATACACTATATTGTCAAAAGTACTGGGACACCTGCCTTTACATGAACTCTAATTGCATCCCAGTCTTGGTCCGCAGGGTTCAATATTGGGTTGGCCCACCCTTTGCAGCTATAACAGCATCAACTCTTCTGGGAAGGCTGTCCACAAGGTTTAGGAGTGTGTCTATGGGAATGTTTGACCATTCTTCCAGAAGCACATTTGTGAGGTCAGGCACTGATGTGGACGAGAAGGTCTGGCTTGCATTCTCTGCTCTAATTCATCACATAGGTGATCTATCGGTTTTAGGTCAGGGCTCTATGCAGGCCAGTCAACTTCCTCCATGCCAAACTTACTCATCCATGTCTTTATGGATCTTGCTTTGTGCACTGGTTAAAATCATTTGGTGGAGGGTGATTATAGTTTGTGGTTGTTTTTCAGGGGTTGGGGTCGGCCCCTTAGTTCCACTGAAGGGAACTCTTAAGGTGTCAGCATACCAAGACATTTTGGACAAATTAATGCTCCCAACTTTGTGGGAACAGTTTGGGGATGGCCTCTTCCTATTTCAACATGACTGCTCACCAGTGCACAAAGCAAGGTCCATAAATTTTGGGGTGAAGGAACTTGACCGGCCTTCACAGATTCCTGACCTCAACCCGATAGAACACCTTTGGGATGAATTATTTTTTATTTTTTAAATATTAGAATTAGAATTAGAGCGGAGACTGTGAGCCAGGCCTTCTCGTCCAACATTAGTTCAGAACCTCACAAATGCGCTTCTGGAAACATTCCCATAGACACACTCCTAAACCTTGTGGGCAGCCTTCCCAGAAGAGTTGTAGCTGTTATAGCTGCTAAGGGTGAGCCAACTCAATATTGAACCCTATGGACTAAGACTGAAATGCCATTAAAGTTCATGTGCGTGTAAAGACAAGAGTAAAAGAGAGAGTGCACCAGCCCTAGTGTGACACCGTTTATTAAAAAAGATATAGACAAAATAATGTAGTACACTCACATTGTGTTGATAAAAACAAGTGCATCCATAGAGGCTGTGATTGCTCTCCTGAGTCCAGAAATCCAAGCTGGATGTGAAGCGAACTGACAGTTGCTGTCTGAATTGTCCACAAGCAGCCACCGACAAACTCCACGAGAGTCACCCGCTTTCAGCGAGGATCCTGGAAAGCAGAGAGACTCTACACAAGGACACATGCACCCAGCTGATAAATGGCGCTTGATGGTTACTATGACTACGCGTTTCAAAAGGCGTGGCCTCCTTCTTCAGGTCTACCATGTGGTCTAATAGGAATGATTTTGTCAGCAGCTGCTCGTGGACTATTCAGTCAGTTCGCTTTACATCCAGCTTGGATTTCTGGACTCAGGAGAGCAACCACAGCCTCTATAGATGCACTTGTTTTTATTAACACAATGTGAGTGTACAACATTCATTTGTCTATATCTTTTTTAATAAACTGTATCACACTAGGGTCTCTTTTACGCTTGTCCTTTCATCCATCAGTATTCCCACTGGTTGATGGAGCAGCACGGCTAAATCTATGTTACACCCTACTGATTTAACCCCTACTATTGAGATCTTAATGGTTCCTTTGCATACATATACTCTATTGATGGATTCTTGTGGAACTGTTTTGGCTTTTACAGTGGGGACGGAAAGTATTCAGACCCCCTTACATTTTTCACTATTTGTTATATTGCAGCCATTTGCTAAAATCATTTAAGTTCATTTTTTCCCTCATTAATGTACACACAGCACCCCATATTGACAGAAATCACAGAATTGTTGACATTTTTCCAGATTTATTAAAAAAGAAAAACTGAAATATCACATGGTCCTAAGTATTCATACTCTTTGCTCAGTATCTAGTAGAAGCACCCTTTTGATTTAATACAGCTGGATTTGGGGATCCTCTGCCATTCCTCCTTGCAGATCCTCTCCAGTTCTGTCAGGTTGGATGGTAAACGTTGGTGGACAGCCAATTTTAGGTCTCTTCAGAGATGCTCAATTGAGTTTAAGTTAGGGCTCTGGCTGGGCCATTCAAGAACAGTCACGGAGTTGTTGTGAAGCCACTCCTTCGTTATTTTAGCTGTGTGCTTAGGGTCATTGTCTTGTTGGAAGCTAAACTTTCGGCCCAGTCTGAGGTCCTGAGCACTCTGGAGAAAGTTTTCATCCAAGATATCCCTGTGCTTGGCAGCATTCATCTTTTCCTCGATTGCAACCAGTCGTCCTGTCCCTGAAGCTGAAAAACACCCCCACTGCATGAGGCTGCCACCACCATGCTTCACTGTTGGGACTGTATTGGACAGGTGATGAGCAGTGCCTGGTTTTCTCCACACATACCGCTTAGAATTAAGGCCAAAAAGTTCTATCTTGGTTTCATCAGACCAGAGAATCTTATTTCTCACCATCTTGGAGTCCTTCAGGTGTTTTTTTAGCAAACTCCATGCAGGCTTTCATGTGTCTTGCACTGAGGAGAGGCTTCCGTCGTGCCACTCTGCCATAAAGCCCTGACTGGTGGAGGGCCGCAGTGATGGTTGACTTTTTACAACTTTCTCCCATCACCCTACTGCATCTTTGGAGCTCAGCCACAGTGATCTTTGGGTTCTTCTTTACCTCTCTCACCAAGGCCCTTCTCCCCCGACAGCTCTAGGAAGGGTTCTGGTCGTCCCAAACATCTTCCATTTAAGGATTATGGAGGCCACTGTGCTCTTAGGAACCTTAAGTGCAGCAGAAATGTTTTTGTAACCTTGGCCAGATCTGTGCCTTGCCACAATTCTGTCTCTGAGCTCTTCAGGCAGTTCTGTTGACCTCATGATTCTCATTTGCTCTGACATGCACTGTGAGCTGTAAGGTCTTATATAGACAGGTGTGTGGCTTTCCTAATCAAGTCCAATCAGTATAATCAAACACAGCTGGATTCAAATGAAGGTGTAGAACCATCTCAAGGATGATCAGAAGAAATGGACAGCACCTGAGTTAAATATATGAGTGTCAACAGCAAAGGATCTGAATACTTAGGACTATGTGATATTTCAGTTTTTCTTCTTTAATAAATCTGTAAAAATGTCAACAATTCTGTGTTTTTCTGTCAATACGGGGTGCTGTGTGTACATTAATGAGGAAAAAATGAACTTAAATGATTTTAGCAAATGGCTGCAATATAACAAAGAGTGAAAAATTTAAGGGGGTCTGAATACTTTCCGTCCCCAATGTATATCTATCTTGCCATCAGCTTATTGCCTTCATTGATTTTCTGGACTTCAGCGCTTTTGGTGTATTTTATTCTTTTTACATGTGCGGGTATAGACAGGTGTTCCAATACTTCTGATACTATTGTGTATACAGTGCCCTGAAAAAGTATTCATACCCATTGAAATGTTCCAGATTTTGTCATGTTACAACCAAAAACGTTAATGTAATTTATTGAGATTTTATGTGATAGACCAACACAAAGTGGCACATAATTGTGAAGTGGAAGGAAAATGATAAATGGTTTTCAAATTTTTTCACAAATAAATATTCGAAATGCGTGGCGTGCATTTATATTCAGCCCCCCCCCCCCCCCCCCCGAGTCAATACTTTGTAGAACCACCTTTCGTTGCAATTACAGCTGCAAGTCTTTTTGGTAATGTCTCTACCTCATAATGTCTTATCTGACCAGAGCACCTTCTTCCACAGCTATATTTATACTGAGATTAAAAGATTAAATTACATACAGATGGACTCTATTTACTAATTGGGTGACTTCTGAAGGCAACTGGTTCCATTAGATTTTAGTTATGGGTATCAGAGTAAAGGGGACTAAATACGAATGCACCCCACACTTTTCGAATATTTATTTGTAAACAATTTTGAAAACCATTTATCATTTTCCTTCCACTTCACAATTATGTGTCACTTTGTGTTGGTCTATCACGTAAAATCCCAATAAAATACATTTACGTTTTTGGTTGTAACATAACAAAATGTGGAAAATTTCAAGGGGTTTGAATACCTTTTCAAGGCACTGTAAATGCACTAGAATTGTACTTTCTAAGTCAAAAGGGGAGGACCTTTCCCTAGCAATGCAGATTTTTTAAAGAGAAAGTTTAAAAAAATCACCTTGCCATAGGTAGCCAATCATTCTAGCCTCCTGTTTGTGATTGGACTCAACTGAAATTACTTGGAAAAAATAAAACTAACTAGAAAGTTTTGTTAGGTGAATTGCAGTGGCTGTAATAGTGAAATTACAGACAAAACCTAAAAACTAAAAAAAAAAAATAATGAAGATCCTGTATTGAATTAAACTTATCTTAACAGGTATTAACACTTTTGCTGCCAGGCTTTGAGGTCCACTTTTGATCTCAGGTAGCCCATCCGAACCCTCCAAACCATACATTTTCTAAAAGAACGGGTAAGGTACAATAAAATGATGGTGCTATTGGTTTTGTATGTCCTGTGAATTTGGACAAATGTTGAATAAATTATATTTTCCATATACATTCACTAAAATTCTGATTAGCACACACAACAAAATAAATTTCCTACTAAATAAAAAAATAAAACCATACTGAGTTAATATGTTAGATGCAACATATGCACATCACAATGCATGTCTGCTGGTGTAAATGGGCCTTTAGTGTGTTGGTGCACTGCTTTGCACCAACACATGTAAAGTGCAAAACCACAATGTATGTAGTGCACATTTATGTTCTGTGTATGCTTAGAGGAGATATCAAGATTCTAAACAGACTCTGTTATTTTACTTTGTTATCTTCCAGTCTTCTCAATCTTCTTCTCAGAGTCCAGCAGTGATATGATACTCAGATTAGGGTGTAAGAAAATTGAGGGAATCTCTAGCAAGAATATGTAACTATATATGTGATATTAGCTGGATGCATTTTGTTTTTTTGTTTTTTTTCCATAAATTTTTTTATTGTGAACAAAGTGTCGTTACACAGTTTTTACATACAATAGGTAGTTAGACAACATGAACATTATTGATATAACTTAACTCACTGAAGTATAGCGAGTCAGATATGTGTTTATCAGAAAATTAAACAGATAAATACAGGAACAAAACAGCCTCGAACTCAAGGTTTACCTCGTCATCTGAGATCTGGAACTGTATAAAGCAGGAAGGCCACTTTGATTGTAGCTCCAAGATTAAGGGGCTAGTTATGGAAGTGGCAGTATGCATTTAGATATAAATCAGTTAGTTTATTCCTGAGCACGTATGGAAGTGTTGGGTTTGTAAGGTGGGGTATATCTGTATGGGGGGTAGTCTCATCAGTTTTTTAGATGTGAGGAGTAAATGGGAAGTCGTACACTTGAGTTGGAGTAGTCATGGGGATAAATATGTGGTTATCATCGTCTGAGCGGGTGGGGTAGGGGCGTGGGAAGGGGGAAGGACATAGAGGGGAGTGGAACTTAGGGATAGAGCAGAAGACAAATATGGGGAAGGCAGGGAGGGCTCTGGGGTATCCCCTCCCCGGTCTCCACCGAGCTTCAAGGGTATGAAGGGTTTTGTGGGAAGATCCCTGTCTGAAGGGGTTTCCCCCGCATTTTGTAACTTCATTGGCCCCTGTGCCCAAAGAAGGATGCAAAATTAACAATGCAAACTAAATGGACTAAATAGATGTCCTTAGATGTACCCCTAAGAGGTCATATTTTCAGGATTTCCCTCAGATGAACAGCTTTGATAATTACTAAGGCAGTGAAACTGATCAAATCATCTGTGCAAAATATTAGGAAGCCCGAAACAACGACACTGTACTAAAACATAATAATGAGACAACCTATAAATTAAAAAGTATCTCCACTTTTGTGGGAAAATATATAACACATAAAAAATAATATAGCATATATAATTGCTACAAAAGATATATTGTATTTTATTGTTATAAAAAAAATATCCCTTTCTTTTCAATTTGTAGCTCCTGTAATTTTCTGAAAAACATTATGCAATTTGACAACCTGTAGGTCTTCTGTACACATTTGGTGTACAAAAGCCCCCAGAAATGTCATTTCCTGCTGTGTGATTGACTCAAAATGTGATTTTCCCAAAAGTCTGCATTAAGATACACATCAGATGTTAGGCACCCTCTGCAACAAAAATGTCATTTTTTTGTGACATACTCCCAAAGGGTTAATTATTTCTAAATGGATTCAGATACTACACCTTTCCTCACTAGAATGCTGCAAGAGCATCAGCTGATTAGAATCTACACAGACACTCCCATTCAGGAATCAGTATTCCAAGGACATAGTTGAACATACAGTGACACATACCTTGGAGATGAGCCTGACGTGCAGAGGGAGACCTCTCATACAGCCCTAGCTCTGGAGTCACCGAAGTTCAGACAGTGACCGTAGGAGCACAGTGAGGTATGAGTGCCTGCAGAGTTTTCTTGGTTGGAGATGATGGAAGCTGAGCAGGAACCGGCTTAGGTGCTGTGGATGCAGGATACAAGATGCAGGTGCACTGCTGATACAGGTCAGCGAATGCAGGAGCGCTGAGGGGCAGCTTATGCAGATGCACTAGAGATGTAAGACTGCAGACAGGAGAAAGGTCAGACAAGCCAGGTTATATACAGCGGATCAGTCGGCAGAGACGGCAGGCAAGGGATGTTCACTGTTAGAGTTCAGGCCAGGTTGGTAACAGAGGATCAGACAGACAAGTAAACAGAGCAAGGTTAAGGAAGCCAAGGGTCAGGACTGAAAACAGCAGTGAGGTCAGTATTAGATCAGATGCAGGCTCAGAATCAGGTTACAGAGTAAAGCTGCAGATCAAAGAGCAAAGAACTAGTGCAGCGGAAGCCCTTTCAAAGGCCACTGGGCGCCAAGGCATAGTTACTGTGCACGCATGCATGATCTCCGCGATTTGCACACGCGCATGCGAATTGGCGCACGTCTCCACTGCATTATGCTACCTGATGCCGGTCTGAGCTGTCAGAACTAAAGCAACTCTCGAGTGTGAAGCCACGATCAGCTTCCCATACACTACAACTATCATTCGTTGGTTCTTCAACGGCTACCTTCAGGACTTGCCATTTGGCCCCAGTGTAACCTCAGAACACACCCTGTTGTTGTGCCCTCTCTCCATCCTTGTGTGGTGGGGGGTTGAATACTTCTGTTTTTTGATCGGGCTTGGATTTTTAAAAAAAGTCCTTTAAAACACGTACATTAAGAGCCTTCTTGTTTTGGAGTCGAGAACCTTTCTGGCAGACCGACCTTTCTACTGTTTTTAATTGGGATTATACGGAATGCTAATTCAGCAATTCATTACAAATATAATAGAAACTTCTCTTGCTTATACCCACCCCTGAAGAAGGAGATACGCACACTTCGAAACGCGTTGGATGAAAGAGTATTTTATACTACTGTATGTACATTGTTGTTAAATATGCATTCTGGATATTATATGTTACATGATTGACATGATTTTATAATATACACTCAATAAATTATTTTTGTATTAAAAAACTATTTTACTTTTCATGTGCCTTAAAAGTCCACCTTCAGGGGATTGTCTTCTTTCTTAGATTGGCACACGTCTGTTTACCTCTGGATGCCTATTAGCCGGACTGCGCCTCTGTGATCCTGTGTGCCTTAGACTAGCAGCAGAACTTTGAGCATACAGCTTTTCCTTCAGAGCAGAAACAGGTAGGAATCTCCTACAAAATTTGTTAAAATTCTTGCAATGTACATAGATTACCCAGAGGTAAATGTGTTTTTTTTTGCTCAACAAATGAGGAATTACTTTTTAAACTCATAAATTATGGTAATCTGGATTTTGTTTTGACATTCTGAAGCTCAGACCCTTCCTATCCCAACATTTCGCAAAGTATTTTAACAACCTATTGAGAGTTGCATACATGGCATTGTGGGGTGTAGTGGGCATGCATGGATTCCCCACTGGAGTAAACTCAGGATTTTCACACTGAGCACGCTCTGGGTTCATGTTTCCATGGCATACAGGAGTAGAACTACAGCAAGCTAATTGATATAATTTATAGCAACTACCATCCCTACCTTTAATAGTTAGGAACATGCACCATGCAGTAGAAATGGAGATGAGTGTTCTACATAGCTTTGTATATACAACACATGATATACTATGCTAAGGAGTTGACGCCTGTTATTAACGGATAAGTCCACCTTTGGGAACATGTTACATGTTCCCCCCTTTTTTACATGTTACATGTTCCCACTGCTGCAGCTCCTCCCCCGATCAGCTGGCCCTAGTAATGGCAAGTCAGGGATTTTCTTCCCAAGCTTGCTATCACAATTTAAAGAAAAAACACAGCCGTGTAGGGCTCTGCCCATCCAGCCATGACATTCATTCACAGAGTTCTGTGAATGGGAAAAGTACAACTATCATCAGCTTTTTTGGCTGGTGGCTTGTAGTTTTCAGTGAACTACCAGAGCACTGGTGAGCACTCTAGGTAGTTCATTGATGGTTCCTGGCATTGTGTAACTACCTGCCCATACAATGTATGAGCAGATACTATATTACCAAAAGTATTGGGACACCTGCCTTTTCATGCACATGAACTTTAATGGCATCCCAGTCTTAGTCCGTTGTGTCCAATATTGAGTTGGCCCACCCTTTGCAGCTATAACAGCTTCAACTCTTCTGGGAAGGCTGCCCAAGTTCCCCTTGAAAAACAATCCCGCACCATAATCCCCCTCCACCAAATGATTTGGATCAGTGCACAAAGCAAGGTCTATAAAGACATAGATGAGCGAGTTTGGGGTGGAGGAACCTAGTCCTGACCTCAACACGATAGGACACCTTTGGATTGAATTAGAGCAGAGACTGCGAGCCAGGCCTTCTCGTCCACATCAGTGCCTGACCTCACAAATGCTCTTCTGGAAGAATGGTCAAACATTCCCATAGACACTCTCCAAAACCTTGTTCACAGCTTTCCCAGAAGAGTTGAAGCTATTATAGCTGTGGATGAGAAGGCCTGGCTCACAGTCTCTGCTCTAATTTATTGCAAAGGTGTTCTATCTGGTTGAGGACTCTGTGCAGGCCAGTCCAGTTCCTCCACACCAAACTTACTCATCCATATCCTTATGGACCTTGCTTTGTGCACTGGTCCAAATCATTTGGTGGAGGGGGATTATGGTATGGTATGAAGTTGTTTTTCAGGGGTTGGGCTTGGCCCTTTAGTTCCAGTGAAGCTGTTGTAGCTGCAAAGGGTGGGCCAACTCAATATTGAACCCTATGGACTAAGACTGAGATGCCATTAAAGTTTATGTGCGTGTAAAGGCAGGTGTCCCAATACTTTTGGTAATATAGTGTATATTTATATATCCTCATTGATAATAATTGGAACAGTAGATAAATAAAACATAAAAAAATAATTACATCTTTTTTGTGCACATACAATTGTGATCTTTTGCATGTTGAAGTTATCCAGATAGGGTAATACTTCATTTAAAGAAGTTAATGGAAAAAAAGCTGTTATAGACTGGTCTTGAGCCAAGAAAATGAATATCCTCCATAGGAAAGTGAGGCAATAAAATCAAAAGCAGACACCAAACTCAATTTAAAATTTGTAAGAAAACTTTTGGCAGGTTTATTATGCATTTTTTACAGGAAAAAAAAGTTATTTGAGATTATATGTAACTATAACCTGTAGCACAATGTCTATATATCTCTTTAAAGAGCATTGATAGTTTTGTATCATTGTCTGTTTTATGTAAATGAACTTTAGGCTGTTTGTAAGTTTTGACCCTAGTCATTTTTTATGGATAGATACTCTCTATGAAGTAATGTATTTATAAAGTACCTGTTAACATTTTGTTCATATATAACAGATGGCAAAACTATTTAACAGATGTATGCAGCACTAGAACCCATGCACATTTTTTATATACGTACTAAGCCTTTGAAAAATCACCTACACTTTTTAAGTGCTAAAACATCTGTTGGGCTCAAACAATAATGTCAAATGTATCTACTGAATAGCAAAGGATGTGCCGACAAGCTTGAAACAGCACAAAGAAACATATGTATCTATTTGGAATAAGCCTAAAAAGGGCTGAAAATATATATGTTGCTCATAGCAACAAAATATATACTAAGTGTTGCCTTTAGCCTGTTCACACTTTTGCAAGTGCATTATTTCTTGACAGTGTTTTGCTATTCATTTTTATTTGACATACCAAATTGTCTACATGAAAAAAAATGCACTTGTTCCTGCATTAGGGGCCTGCGTGACACTGCAAACATACAGTAAATGTGTATGTGTGAATAGACGCTAAATATTCATTATATGAAGACAAGGTAATAGCTTTAAAATAATTGGTTCACATTAGATAAGTGTATAAATCCAGTAGATTTTGTAGTCTACTGATTCAAAATTGTCCGATATCCTATGATTATCCAATGCACTGCTAAATTTCCTCTGCCATCTTTTACCCACCTCTCAGCCAGCCATTGTAGGTAAACGTCCTATTGGGAGTACAGTTATTTTGAATAGACTTTTAAAAACATTCTAGTAGTTTTCCAATGCCTGTAATTAGGCAAAAGCTTTCAGTTTGGCTTGACCATGAGTTTGACCAAAACCAGACTGTCCTCAGTTCAACAAAAGGGCTAACTAAATGGCAAGATTTGGCCAGTTCACTCACCTGCTGAACCTCCAACTGCTGCAGCTGGAAACCATCTATTTAGTGGCAGTATCACTGCCTTCACTAAATGACAGATTCCCGCTGCCTACTGGTTTGTTTCAAGTTGAAAACAAGCCAGTGGGCATGAAGGCTAATGTCATTGACCACATATGGTTGTGGTTACCAAATTCGACCAATGACATCAACTAGCAGCCCTTGCCTGTTTGTTGATATTCAGCAGCCGGCCAGGGGGCTATCAATTGTACTGTTAAAAGTGATCATTTTGGCTCCAGGCTCCATGTGCTTGGAGCACTGTTCATCATGATTTATGTGGATCTACATCACTGGGTGACATGATTGACACTGGATTTACTATACATCTGTTTATTTTTTTATTACAGGTCTAGATGGCCAGTATGAACAATATGTTCAGGGTTCATGGATTTCCTGCTGGGTTTGGTAAATGTCCATCAAACCAAACTTTTCTTGGTGTGCTCATCCTTACTTGTGATTGTGCTGTCATTAGAGTGGCTCTGTGCATTGTGATTGCTATGATGGCCAATCACAGTGATCACAAATATAAACACTGCCTGTGTTTGCATTTGAGAGCCCTCCACGTCCTCTCACAACAGCGAATATGGAGGAAGAAGAATTGTAGTCTGATCAAAGGAGAGGAAAGCAGAGGCAGCAGCACAGGGAAGACTACTTCATTCAAGGTGCAATTCAGTGAAATGCAATTTCATCCAGGTAAATATCCTCAACTAATAATGTAAGACTTAAACTTGGCTTCAATGGGCAACTTATAAAGCAGGAATGCTTACTGTCACATTTGCTTGTGCTCTCACCCCACTGTCAAACTATTAGATGGCTGTTGTGTCATAACTGATAACATGTGCAGCACCATGGCAGTTATAGATCTAAGATTGCAGCTTCCTTGGCTGAAAAGATTAGGAGGGTTTAGTTCCACTTTAAAGGATAAGTTCACCTTAACCCATCTTAATACCAGCTTTTTTTTTAAATGTGTCAAAAATATGATCTCGTGGTGTCTACTTTCCAAAAAGGGGTAATTTTGAGGATGTTTGTACTGTCGTGTCATTTTTATTTGAAACGTTTTATAACAGACAGGAAACAAGGCTATATTTTTCAAAACAATAGTGCTCACTGTTGTAATTTTAACTGGTTCCCGCCCGGCTCACGTACTTATACTGAGGCACAATGACTCTCCTGGGCGGAACCCCGTATGGGCTACGTTCTTCCCTTCCCTTTAAGAGCTGCCAGTGGGCGCTCGCCCGCTGCATGGCGGGGGACCCGATTGCATGCATTAGAGCCAGCAAGGGGATTTGTGTGGGTAAACACACAAATCCCTGTTCTGTCAGGGGAGAGGAGACATATAGTTTGTTCCTACCAAGTAGGAACAATGATATATCTCCTCCCCCAGTCAGTCCCATCCCCATACAGTTAGAACACATCTAGGGAACACACATTTAACCCCTTGATCACCTCCTAGTGTTAACATCTTTCCTAGAAGTGACATTTACACAGTAATCAGTGCATATTTTTAGCACTGATCGCTGTATAAATGTCAGTGGTTCCAAAAATGTGTCAAAAATGCCGGATCTGTCCGTCGCAATATCGCAGTACCGCTAAAAATTGCAGATCACTGCCATTACTAGTAAAAAATAAATAAATAATAAAAATGGAATAAAAATGCCATAAATCTTTCCCATAGTTTGTAGACGCTAGAACTTTTGCGCAAACCAATCAATATACGCTTATTGCATTTTTCTTTTTTTTTTTACCAAAAATATGTAGAAGAATATATATTGGCCTAAACTGATGAAGAAATTTGTTTTGTTTTTTTTAATTGGGGGATATTTATTATAGCAAAAAGTAAAAAATATTGTTTTTTTTTTCAAAATTGTCGCTCTAGCACAGAAAAATAAAAACCGCAGAGGTGATCAAATACCACCAAAAGAAAGCTCTAATTGTGGAAAAAAAAGGATGCAAATTTTGTTTGGGTACAGCATTGCATGACCACGCAATTGTCAGTTAAAACGACCCAGTGCCAAATTGTAAAAAGTGCTCTGGTCAGGAAGGAGGTAAAATCTTCCGGGGTTGAATATTGCTATAGTGGGATATATCGCACTATAGCAATATAGCACATCTGGTGTGGAGCTGTCTACATGACGTCATGCCGCCATGCCGGTCTCCAAGGTGGCGGCATTTTGATGAGCGGCATTCTGTTACATATCCGGCTGATTACTATTCATTTTAGTGATTGCTTTGTTGCTGCATTCAGTTCTTATAATAAATTACTACACTATATGGTTTACTATCCATGTTGTTTGGTGGTACTGCTTTGATAAAACAAGCGGCTCAGTGTCCCCTGGGGAGAAATATGGAGTGGATTCTATAAGAGAAGATTTGATGCTTGGCTTCCATCCTGTTATGTGTGTTGGCTGCATATCCTATGGCAGCACAATATTTTCAGTGAGTGTGCACTGCATGGGAGTGAAAAATCCTTTTTTTGTGAGTGTACACCAAATATCACTTTTAGCATGAGTGTTTATTTCTACTATATTATACCAAGAATTTCTTTACCATAAATCACTACACTATATGATTTTTCACTTCTATAGTAACTTATGTGATGCAATATTCCGAGGAGAAGAGGATACAGCTAACCATTGAACTTTGATGACTACACCATATACTAATCATTAAAAAATGTGTGCTGTGCTCTTGGTTGAGACAGCATTTACTTTTGGTGAGTTACCACTTCTCCCACTTTTTATATATGAGGAAGCTTTATCACGCAATATGGAGGACTGGAAAGTGTTTGTATTTGGTTGTATATGTGTAGATTAAAAAGAGTTGTCCAACATACCTCCCTGGAGCTGAGATGCATACCTCAACAGCTCTTTTCTGTGCCCTTGCCTGAACTGATGACAGTTATCTGCCTGTAATGACACCCCGAGTATAAAAGGGGTTAAAGTCGTTTAGAACATTCCATAGCCAAACACAAAGGCAGCTACCGAACACTTCCATCAGCCGAACAAGAAACCCATACAAATAATTCTCCCCCAGATACGAGACAAGCCTCTGTCTTGAGGTTCAAGCAGGAATGAATCTTTATTCAAACACATGTTATACAGATCCCACTTCAAAACACTTCCCCCCACCCTTGGAAAATAGGGCGGGTTAAACTGTCCAATGACAATGGACACACAGGTCAGGTGTGTTTAACTTCTCATCAGTAAACTGTCTTAACAGGGGGGCTGCTGGAGGAATCCCCCCTCCCTCTTTCCTCACAGCAAGACACTTAGACATCCCATAATAATTGAGGCAGAGAGCCACAATAGACAATAAAATACAGTCACACCCCAACCATCACAGCAAATAGTACACAACATAATGAGACAGCACACATTATATATACATATATACAGCATTGAGTCTGACTAGCACAGATCATAGTGGGGTTCTCATTCACCTTGTGCCCCTGTTAGTGACTCCCGTCACAATGGCATATCCAGGGTCCCCAGAGTCTGCGTGTGTTGGGGGACATGGACCTGAATCTAAAGTAACGCCACCTCAAGGGTCCCCAGGCATACAGCTCACAACGAGCACCGTTCCCCCAAATGCCAGGGCCCATAATCAGTAGACAAGAGACTGGCATTCAGTCCCCTCCAGAAGCCTCTGTCCCGGCTAGGTCTGTCACACTGGCTTTAAAAGCAAACATCTAGCTGTTATTCTGTTATTAGAGTTTAAACCTATGCTTTTTTCTCAGAGGTCTAAATGAGTAGTAGAATCGCTGAAGGTTATAGTCATGGCAGCTGCTTAAAGCCCAAGTGAACTCTTTGTGTGAATTGGCTAAATACATTTTGGAAAAACAAAAGGTGTGCAAAGGCTTACAGTTTGTTTTCTTTAAAAAGCTGCCACAGCCTGAGTAAGAATGCCTATTTCTTGCACGCATGCAGCAGAATGGGACCCTTGCTCTCTGTGGGGAAGCACTGATCTCTCAAAGCATGGGCTTTACTGATTGCAGAGCTATACAGTAGGTTTGACTCATTAGGGGTGTTTTGAACCTCTCCACTGCATCCAAAGAAGAAACCTGGAATGTGTTTATACTACACAACACAAGCAGATTGGGTTTTAGAAAGTCTCCCCATCATGTGTCATGGAGACAGCTGAAGCACAAGTTTTGGTATTGGGCACAAAAAAGCAGGGCAGCCACAAAGTGTCCTAAGGGATGATGGGGAAAGAAATTATATACAACCAAACCAACGCCAGGCGCTTATGCTATAATGCACCAGAATGTGAACTGTCCAATACAGTTTATTCCAACAACGAAGCAGCAATACAAATGTCAGGAAGCCAGATATGAATGTGGAACAGCATTACCAGAGGTGGTTTCAATCCAGACCTGCAGCAGCAGAAGTTGGCAGGAGGGCCCTGATGATGAGGGGAACCTGCATTTACTGGGGGATCTGGATGGAGGGCAGATCCTGTGTTGGAAAGCCGTGGCTGAAAGGGGGAAACTCTGGTCACCTGAAACAGAGTGGCTGGAACACAGAGATCAGCTGATTGCCAGGACTACATGTTTCGGAGCATGCTCCTTTATCAAATCCTGGCTTTTCAACTGGCAGCAGCATTATCTAGGCATGTTAAAAAAAGGCTTAAAAAAAACACACTGAAAAAAATGGCACCCCCTCTGTTGGAACACGGGTTCGGATAACTTCTGAAATGAAACATGCAAGCAAGCAATGATAATCCAAAAAAACTGTATAAAATTATATCCACATTGGTGCCATGCATATATATTGTGGGAAAATAAAATGATAGATTAAAAAAATATAGGAAGGTACACGACAGGGTTGCCCATTATCTCCCTTATTATTTGCCCTTATACTCGAACCCATGGCCCAATACATCAGAACAAACCAAACTATAACTGGCATTGAAGTAGGAGGTATTACACACAAATTATGTATATTTGCAGACGATATATTACTTTTTCTATCATCACCACAGGTCTCTGGTCCTAACTTAATACCAGCTCTTGATGGATTTGCAGCCCTATCCGGCCTTATGATTAATCCTAAGAAATGCCTAGTGCTTAATATTTCACTCACAAACATGGAATTGATCCCAGCTAGGGCTGCACTCCCATTCACATGGGCAGAAAAATCAATCCCATATCTTGGAATTCATTTAACAGCATCTCATTCTGACTTATTCTCAACCAATTATCCTCCAGTATTAAGACAGATCACAAATCTAATAAAACAATGGTCGCAACTTCCTTTATCCTGGATAGGGAAGATTAATGCAATCAAAATGACTATTCTACCCAAATTGCTTTATCTATTCAGAGTCCTCCCTATTCCAATTCCTTCCTATTTTTTGAGAATAGTACAAAAAAGAGCAACTTCGTTTATATGGGGCTCTTCTAAACCACGTATACCTATACACACACTACATCTTCCCAAAAATAAAGGAGGCCTGGGATACCCTAATTTTACTAACTACTACAGAGCAGCACATTTGGCCAGTCTGTCCAAATACCATGCAAAACAGGAAATCCCATTATGGGTATTTATAGAGGCTTCAGAAAATGACCCTCTATTAATATCAAACTTATTATGGCTTGATCCGAAAGACCGCTTTAAAATTCATAATCCCATAACTAAACACTTCTTATCTCTCTGGGATAAACTAAAAACCAAATATCAGTTACAATCTCCACACAATCCTCTCCTTTCTTTTATCAGAAATCAGGTCTTTTATCCGGCATGGATCTACCCAAATTCTTTTAAAGCTTGGACAACATCAGGCATTCAGACACTAAATGACTTCATAGCATCTAAATCATTCCTTTCATTCCCATCGCTTAGAGAAAAATATGATCTACCAAACTCTGAGATATTTAGATATCTCCAAATCAAAAATTTCTATACACCATTCCTAAAGGGGGATACACCATCTGTACAAAAGATCCATTTGCTAAAGGTACAATTTCATCACTTTATAATCAATTATATGGAGTAGCAAATCTTAATAGACCCTCTTACGTTCAGAGGTGGGAGGAGGACCTGGGACGAACTTTAGAAGACACGGACTGGTCTAACATATGGCTCACATCTAAGTCATCTTCACCCAACATCTTAGCACTGGAGACAAATTATAAAGTCCTAACTCGCTGGTACCTTGTACCCGCTAGAGTGGCAAAATATTCACCTAATACCTCAGCTCTTTGTTTTCAAGGATGCCCAGAAATAGGCACACATTTACACATATGGTGGACGTGCCCAGTAATCCAAACCTTCTGGAAGGAAGTCTTCGTGATTGCATCTAAAATATTTAAAAAAATAATACAACCAGATCCATATATAACTTTACTTAATCTAAAACCGGAATGGTTAACACTCTCTCAATTCAAACTTATGATCCAACTAATAACGGCTGCAAAATAAACAGTGGCCAAGGCATGGAAATCTCCTACATTGGTACTAGCAGAAACAATTCACAGAATGAATAATACAATGTCCCATGCTAAGATGGTAGCCATCGATCAAAATCAAATTCCAAAATTTGAAAAACTTTGGCATCCTTGGATAAAACAACAGTTCCTGTCAAACTTCAATGACTCTGTCCTGTTGCCATGGTAACATATTAAATGACTTACAGAGACACCCATTCTAAGGCTTCAAAGAGAACTAAAAAGAATAATAAACTGACGAGCGGGACAACCTTTCTACCCTTTTTCTTCTTTCTCTTTCCTTTTCTCCACCTTACGATTGAAGCTCATTATCAGAATTTATTTGACCTATATACACTCTACCTGTAAACAATATGTATAGTAGGTATAAATCATTTAAATACCTACAAAAGTAACTAAGGAAATTATATATATCTTTAATTTAGGTTTACGTGAACCCAATGTTTAATATTTGAAATTTCATGATATTTACCTATATAAACCCTACTGTAAAACAATGAGCTTACTTTATAGAACCTTGTAAACTTACTTTATGTATCTTTATAATATTGTATACTCAATAAACTTCTTTTGACAAGGAAAAAAATATAGGAAGTACATCCTTTCTCAGGAAGGATGTACTGGAAATGGAGCAAGTACAAAGAAGGGCAACAAAGCTATTAAAGCTATTAAAAAGGGCCTGGAGGATATTAGTTATGAGGAAAGGTTGCGAGCACTGAACTTATTCTCTCTGGAGAAGAGACGCTTGAGAGGGGATATGATTTCAATTTACAAATACCGTACTGGTGACCCCATAATAGGGATAAAACTTTTTCACGGAAGGGAGTTTAAAAAGACTTGTGGCCACTCATTAAAATTAGAAGAAAAGAGGTTTGCCCTTAAACTATGTAGAGGGTTCTTTACTGTAAGAGCGGCAAGGATGTGGAATTCCCTTCCACACTCGGTGGTCTCAGCGGGGAGCTTTTCAAGTAGTTTTCAAGAAACCATTAGATAAGCACTTGAACGACCACAAAATACAGGCATATACAAGGTAATACTGACATATAATCACACACATAGGTTGGACTTGATGGACATGTGTCTTTTTTTAAAATATAATGATGATGATATTGTTGGGGGCAGACAATGCTAAATAAGAAGCTAGGGGGAATCAAACCAAATATGAGATATATATTTGGATTAGGGATGGGCTGGCTGTTCGAGTCGAACATGAGTTCGACTCGAGCATGAGTTTAACTCGAACATTGGCTGTTCGATCGTTCGATGAAGGTGCCTTTGGCCAATCATGGCTCAGGGGGTTAAGTCCACGCCCCACACTATATAAGGCCGCCTGCACGTCGGCCGTGTGTAGTGTGTTGGTGGCGTTGTTAAGAGAGAGACAGAGAGAGACAGAGAGAGGCAGAGAGAGTGTAATTTCATTTAGTTTGAGCAGGCAAGTGATTCAGTTAGCTGCAGTGTATTTCATATAAATATATATACAGTTAGTCCAGTATATGTATATATCCACTGCATACAGTTAAGCTAGATCTCACTGCAGACCGTTCCTGCTGTACTGTTTCTTTTTTTTTTTCAAAATTGTATTTTTATTGGGTTATCAAATAACAAATTATAAAGTTGTAACATAATGTACAATACACTATTAATAAAAGTGTATTATAAACAGACATAATAAAAAGGAAAAACAGAGAACAAAATAATAGATATAAGTGAATAATGTTCACAGATACTAGGCACAAGTGTGAATTGCATCTCTTCCCCTTGACATACAGACACCAACAATGTAGAAATAATATAATATTATTATTAATAATTAATTAATTAATAAGGCGTGATGTGTGATATGGAAGTCCCGTATTCCGAAAGATCCCATGGCTCCCATACTTTATTAAATTGGGGGATGCAGTCATGCACCGAGGCCATCAGAAACTCCATCGTCCGAATCTCAGCCACCAAGTGCAGAAATCTGGACCATGAAGGGGGTGTATTGGATAACCAGGACAGTGGGATAAGCCTCTTGGCAGCAAACAAAATATAGGATATTAGTGGATTAGCCTTTTTAGAAACACCTAGGGAAGGGAGGCCCAAAAATAATTTAAAGGGTCCAGTGAAGGGGACACCCCAATCATCTTTTGTACAAGTAGATGCACATCCCACCAAAAGGGTTGAATTAGGGAGCATTGCCAAAAGATATGAAATAGAGAGGCTATGTCGGTCCCGCACCGCCAGCAGCGCGGCGAGACCGAGGGCTCATACTTATGAATTACATCAGGGGTTCTATACCAAAACATGAGAATCTTAATGGAAGTCTTCCCCTGAGTCATACATTTGGAAGATTTAAAAGTAGAGGACCAGATCCTATCCCACATCTGTATTGTGATAGGGCGGCCTACTAGATGGGACCACCTGTTCATATAATGATGCGTGATTTCCGTGATAGGAATCGACTCATGGAGGATACGGTAAATACATGAAATTAAATGTGGTTGGGGAGGGCCCTGAGCACATAAGTATTCAAAGGTAGTTGTCTTATCTAGGGTCAGGGTTGGAGATTTAGAGTGGAAGAAGTGTCTAACATGTAGGTAGAAGTGGAAAAGGTGTGGTGCTATGTCAAATTTCTCACCTAAAGTATTGAAAGTATGTAGTCTCCTTGTTATGGGATGGACCAGGTTTCGGAGCTGAAAAAGAGGTACATTAAGCCATGAAAGGATCCTGCCCAGGGACGTACTGTCTGGAATGAGTGGGTTGAATAGTATAATCACGAGAGGGGAGCAGGGGGATATAAGGGAATAGTGTTTGAGACACTGACTCCAAATGGATAAAGTAAATGTCATTGGACCAGTGCACTGATGTCTGTAGATGGGATCCAGGGAGGGGGGGGCGCCAAAATCAAGGAGCATGGGTGGACTGGATAAAGTACCCCATTTTCAATGGCGTCCCATTGATTCAGTGCGTGTAAGGAAGTCCAAGACGTGATAGCCCTTAAGTGTGTGACGTAATAGTATTTAGTATTGTCCGGGGCTCCCAAAACCTCCCTGGATCTAGGAGAAAACACCACTGAGCTCGCTATGCGGTGGGCCCTACCATTCCATATACATTTTTGAAAACAGAAAAGAAAAAAGTTAACCCTGCGCTTACTCAACAATTTCAGCAGCTCACACAACACATAGGATATTTGTCCAAGATAACAGGTGCATAGAAAGTGTAGCGCTTAATGTATCAAATGAAAAAATATATGTGATATTGCATACATAAACCAACGAAAAAAAGAGAAAAAATAAATGTCTCTATTATTGCATACAGCACGAAGTATAATCCCTGGTAATCTTCACATATAACTTGAGTGCAAAGATTTATTCATAGTCCAATGATTCAGTAAATGATCCTATTCACCACGTGATTAACTGATATGAAAAAAGTGAATATGATGGACCCTCCACACAGAAGTGATGCAGGCTTACCAGAAGAGTTGGACTCATAAGAACATATGCTCAATGAGTCAGAAGGGCTTATATTACCAACCGGTAACAAGGAAGGACCTTTCAAACAAATGGCAGTGGAACTTCAGAGACATCAAGAACTTTGAGGAAACCTCTTCTCTTAGGAAGTAGCCCGTCTCAGAGAAATAGCCCATATGAAATAAAAAGGGGGCCACATAGCATAATTCTGTTTATAAAACAAATATATTAAAAAAGTAAAACACTTACATTTATGTAGTAAGAAAGAGCTTAATATAAAATCATGGCAGGCAGTGGAGTCTCCTAACCCTACCATTCCATATACATTTTTGAAAATTCCTGTGAAGTGCTTTTAGTTGTGAGGCAGGCAAGGCTACTGGCAGTGTTTCAAAGTGGTAAAGCAGTCTGGGTAAAAAAGACATTTTTAAAACATTAATCCTGCCTAAAAGAGACGGGGGTATTTGGTCCAGTTCGACAGAGATTTATTAATGTCCAGTATCAAAGGAGGGAAATTAGTATTATAGAGGGAAGCATAGGAAGGAGTAAGTAGGATACCCAAGTATTTGAGAGAGGTGTTACACCATTTATAAGAGTATGATTCTTTAAGTTGAGTTAATAAGGGTGACGGGTTGTGTATAGGAAGGGCTTCAGTTTTGGAGGTGTTAACTTTATAACCGGAGTTGACACCAAAGGAAATCAGTAGTTTATGTAACGAGGGGAGAGATATCAACGGGTTGGTAAAAGTAAGCAGAATGTCATCTGCAAATAATGACAATTTGTATTCCCCCTGTCTCTTCACCACCCCACGTATATCCGGGTGAGCACGGATGGACTCGGCTAGGGGTTCCAAGCACAAGATAAAAAGCAATGGCGATAGAGGACATCACTGCCGAGTTCCATTTACCATGGGGAAACCAGGAGACAAGAAGGACGACATCTGCACCTGCACTGTTACAGTTGAATATAGGGCCTCTAAGGCCTTTAGAAATTAGCCGTCAAAGCCATATGATTTTAAAGTGGCAAACATGTGAGGCCAACTCAGCCTGTCAAAAGCCTTCTGTGCGTCTAAACTCAAGATTAATGCCGAACGAGAAGTTCTATCTAGAAGGTCTATTAGATCTATTGTACATCGAGTGTTATCCCCTGCATGCCTTCCAGGCACAAAGCCCACCTGGTCACTATGGATCAGTTTGGGGTTGAGCCTGGACAGATGGGAAGCAAGAATTTTAGTGAATATTTTATAGTTCGAATTTAGAAGGGCTATAGGTCTGTAGTTAGATATAGAAAAATTCTGCGCTACCCTAAACTGAAAAACATAGAAGCAGCCAACACGACCAACAAAGTGTAGAATGGAAAGACAACAAAAAAGTGTGGCGCTAAACAATGTATGTTGCTACTATATGCAAGTCAATAGACAATAGGAGAGTCAATTATATCTGCTACAAGCATATAGTCCTTTTATGATCATCAAAGATACATAGTCTCTATGGCAACGTGTTAAAACAAAATATTGAAGAATAATATAAACATCTTGACCGAAAATCCGCTCACTATCACCAAGAGTTGGGGAGGCTTACCAGATGAGGTGGACCCAATGGGGCATACGCCGGATTGGGTCGGATAAGGCTTAGGTGGTGAGTGGCTGTGTGTACTCCGAGGAGGATGCGGTCTCACGGATTGGTTGTGTTCGTCCAGTAATGCCGGGAGCTTGAGAGGTGTGCACAATCTCACAGATGAGGGTCTTAAGGAAGTAATGGGGTGTTCCACAAGAAAACCCCTCAAAACAACATTCACCGGACCAGAATTTGATGTGGAAGGATGGAAAAAGAAAAAAAGGGCCACATAGTGTAAATCCAAAAAACTAAAAATATTTATTGCGGATAAAAAAAGATGTAGATCCAAAACTTAAAACAGCACTGTTAGAGAAAAAGTGGCGACAATGGGTCCTGCCCGACGCGTTTCGTCCCAAAAGACGTCATCAGGGGGGTTCCCCCCACTGTAGCCACCCCAATATATATAAGAAATGTGCCCCTCATGATGGGAAACAGCTCCACGTATGAAAAATAATTACTTCCGGTTTCGGCCAAAATGGCCGACCGGCGTGCGTTCCAGGCGTGCGTACCACGCCTCTCTTCCGTAGTGTATACTACACCGGAAGTACAGAGAGCGAAGTACAGCATAAATGCTGAAAAAAAGGAAAATCCATGAAGGGATGGTGCGTATCGAACCGATGCTTGGGCTGGATGGTGTGCCCGAAATGAAAAAATAAGAAATAGAGTCCATAAATGTGCCCTCTGATCTGTGAAGTGCGTATAGTACTGCGCATGTGCAGTGGGTGCGAGTGCTGCGCTCAACACTGCTCATGCGCAATAGGTGTAAGGGGAAGGTGACGCAGTGATACGATGTGTGGGCTTGACGGCCCCGGATAGTGACACTGCAAGTGCTGCACTCAATACTGCTCATGCGCGATGAGTGTAAGGGGAAGGTGATGCGGTGGATCCGATGTGTGGGCGTGGCGGCCCCGGATGATAACACTGCACAAGGGACCAATGGGGTGAAGGAATAGCCCCTAAGTACATGTGATGTGGTCAGACAAAGACGTTCGTGCAATAAAGTAGGTATAACTTGGTCTGGAGAGTCACCAAACAATAGAGAGGTCACCCAAAAAATGTAGACCAAGTTGAAAATCTAGAATTTGTGATGGAAAAAAGGGAATGAGAGTGCAATAAAGGACAAGGTTGCACTTTTAAAATTGGTTTATAAATCGTCGATTAAATCAACATTGGGTATTGTCACCTAAAAAGTGAAGCGTGTTTCATGGTGAGGAAGGGAAATAAACGCGTCGGGCAGGACCCCATTGTCGCCACTTTTTCTCTAACAGCGCTGTTTTAAGTTTTGGATCTACATGTGAGTGTACATCTTTTTTTATCCGCAATAAATATTTTTAATTTTTTGGATTTACACTATGTGGCCCTTTTTTCTTTTTCCATCCTTCCACATCAAATTCTGGTCCGGTGAATGTTGTTTTGAGGGGTTTTCTCATTACTTCCTTAAGACCCTCATCTGTGAGATTGTGCACACCTCTCAAGCTCCCGGCATTACTGGACGAACACAACCAATCCGTGAGACCGCATCCTCCTCGGAGTACAAACAGCCACTCACCACCTAAGCCTTGTCCGACCCAATCCGGCGTATGCCCTATTGGGTCCACCTCATCTGGTAAGCCTCCCCAACTCTTGGTGGTAGTGAGCGGATTTTCGGTCAAGATGTTTATATTATTCTTCAATATTTTGTTTTAACACGTTGCCATAGAGACTATGTATCTTTGATGTTCATAAAAGGACTATATGCTTGTAGCAGATATAATTGACTCTCCTATTGTCTATTGACTTGCATATAGTAGCAACATACATTGTTTAGCGCCACACTTTTTTGTTGTCTTTCTATAGGTCTGTAGTTATCTGGTATAGAGGAGTCTTTTCAAGGCTTTGGGATTACCGAAATGTACGAGTGGGAGAAGTGTGAATGTGGAGGAATGCCTTTAAGGAGGGAATCATATAAGGCTAACATATGTGGAGACAAAATGTCATAAAAAGATCTATAGTAAGAATAAGGCAAGCCATCAGAGCCAGGTGACTTATGCAATGGGAGACTTTTAATTATAGCTAGGAGCTCTTCAGCTGATACTGCCACATTCAAACTCTCTAGATCTGCTGTAGATAATTTTGGTAGCTTAATATTAGAGAAAAAGGACTCAAATTTTTCTTGGGTAAAGTTAAAATGATTCTCCGGGGTCAGGCAATTACACAGGTTGTTGTAAAATTTGCCAAAAATTTTGGACATCTCACGGGGACAATGTGCTCTAGATCCATCTGACTGCTGAAGAAAATCAGGGAATAAGTTAAACGGACTTGGGCATAGTTTGTTTACTAACATCCTGTGAGGTTTATTAGAATATTCGTAAAATTTTTGTTTCGTCCACAGCATGGACCTGGCTGTTTTGTCAAGTTTTGTTGATTTATTTTGTTCTCTGAGAGATATGACTTTACGTAATTTCATCACTGTGGGACCACACAAAAGCCTCCGCTCTGCAATTGCTAGGGTGGTCAGTAAAGACCGCACAAGACTATTTCTATCCCTCTTCAACCGAGAATTTTCCGCTATACATGCGCCACGAAACACAGCCTTGTGTGCCTCCCACAGCGTAGAAATCTGAGATACTGATCCTGTGTTGAGCAGAAAGTACCCTTTCAAACTATTTGCTAGGATGGAATGTGATACGTCGGACTGCAAAAGGTGATCATTAAGACGCCAGTGACATGATTTGGGATAAGTCTAAGAGAGTATAAGGTCTAACATAATGGGTGCATGGTCTGACCATGTAATAGGGGAAATATCCGACTCGACTACATAGGGAATGTGGAGCCGAAATAAAAAAGTGGTCAAGATGGGAGTACATTTTATGGGCTGGCGAATAAAATGTATATTGTTTAGCAGAGGGGTGTTTTATCCTCCATGAGTCGAATAGCCGATGTGACCTGACACATTTACGGAAGGCATTGGCTTGGGACATGATCCTTTTGGATGGTACAGTGTTAAAGAGGGTTTGTCGATCTCTAGTGGGTGACATGACCAGATTGAAGTCCCCACCAACTATCATAAAAGGTTGTGAATGATATTGAGGGGTATCAAAGAGTTTGTTGAGGAAGTCAATCTGGCCCATATTTGGAGCGTATAAATTTACCAGTGTAAAAGAGGCGGACATGTATTCGCATTCTAAGATGAGAAATCTCCCTTGAGGGTCTACATGAGACTTCCTGACCTTAACAGGGCACAATTTTCTGATCAAGATCGCCACTCCTGCCCTGCCCATGGAATCAGAAGCAAGGAAGGAGGTGGGGAAAAACTTTGAAGCAAAGTTTAATGATCCGCCTGCCCGAAAGTGGGTCTCCTGAATCATTACCCCGTCTGCACCTGAGGCTCTGTAATCCTTCAGGGCCATCCAGCACTTACTAATGGAACCCAAACCTTTCACATTATATGACATAATTTTCAGAGCCATGGTTGTGGTCTATTTAGATAAGCTAGTGTAGAAATGGTAGATAATACAAGCATTGGAACACTGGTAACATAGAAAAATATATAAGGCAGCTTATGGGTATTGTTGATAACAATCGTTTTTCCACTTCTGACTACTAAATACCAAACCCTATGTTGATACTGCTTTAAGATGAGGTAATAATAACAATGAAATCTTGATCTGTGAAACAAAGCTATAGACATAAGCAAAAAAGGTAAAAAAGAAAACCAAAAAAAAAGACCAAAGGAAAAAAAAGAAAAAAAGATTTAAATCTCTGAAGGCCTGAGAAAAAACTGTATCTCAGGAATCTCTGGGCGTAGACCAGGGCCTGGTAGGAGCGTGAACGGGCTTCTATCTGGAGACTCTGGATAGAGCAATGGGAAGGGCCCGCTGCTCACCTTATGAGCTTGATAGCAAAAATAAAAAAACAAAAGGACATTGAAAAAACCCGTATACCTTAGGAAAAGCAAAGTTAGAAAATAAACAGGTAAATTTGTCACATAAAGTAGTGAAACTTCTAATGATAGCACCCTATGGGATTGGAAAAAATTCTACCCCGAAGAGGGGACAGGGTAGTCTCAAAACTATAGTAACCAAAACAGCAACATCGTTTCATCCAAAAATTTGAGGAAATGGAAATGCAAAGGGCAATACGGTAGAGATCCAAAAAGGTATGTTCAGAGTAGAGTTCAAGGAGGTTGTTTAGAGGATAGGAGGCGTTGAGAAGTGGAGAGTTGTTTCTTGGACCTGTCCCTAACAGGGGTCCAGATGCGATTGGGTGTGTTTGGAGGTAGACGGACCTGTGTGGCTGGAGGGATCATGTCATCCTCCGGAAGAGGAGGGAGACCAAGTTTAGAAAGGCCTCAGCCTCTTGCAGTTCACGCAAGGTATATTGGGCACCATCTTTGGATACAGCTAGGCAGAAAGGAAATCCCCAATAGTATGGGATCTTATGTTGTTGCAGGTGTGAAGTGAGTGGGCGTAAATTCCTCCGTTTAGTAAGGGTGATGGGGGAAATGTCGCTGAAGATCTGTAATTTAGCACCCTTATACATAATTTGGGATTTGTTACATGTTGCCATGGTTAGTGCCTCTTTGCTTTTGAAATAATGAAACTTTACCACAACATCTCTTGGTCTAGCTCCCGCCGGAGGTTTGGGGCCCAGAGACCGATGGGCCCTATCCAGGCGCCAGTCTATATCCACAACTGAGGGAGCCAAGTTGTTAAAGAAACCCCTGAAGATAGGTCCGGAGCTCAGAGTCTCCCACCATCTCCGGGATATCTCTAAAGCGTAGGTTTTGTCTTCTCTCCATGTTCTCCAAGTCCTCTTGTTGCAGTTGCAGTTGAGAGACTGAGAGGCATAAAGTGTGATTTTCCTCCTCAATGGCCTGTACGTAGTTGATCATCTTATCGAATTTATTCTCCAGGGTATCTGTGCGATCCCCAATTTGAGTTATTCCCCCTCTCAATTCGGCAGCTAGTTTGCTTACCTCAGCTGAGACATTGGACATGATTTGTTGAAGCAAAAGCTGTAGTTTAGTGTCCAGAATGCCAGGGGTAAGAGTCTCACGTGAAGGTGAAGATTTGAGAGCTTGACTCTGAGAGCTAGATAGTGGGGGATTTGCAGAGATGGATCCAGCAAGGCAAAAGGGTTTGTGGAAGAATTCGAGGAGGCAGGTTGTGGCCTAGTAACAAAGCGTTCCATGTTTATTTCCTCACGCGAGCCAAACTGTGGTTTATAGTAACGTTGCTGTTGGCCAACTTTGCCCATGAGGTGTGGAGAGATTTTAGTAGTCAGACAGGCTTACCTCCGTATCTGTATATAGCTATAACAGCTTCACGGAGGTCTCGGTGAGCAGGCAGGGGCCCTGGGTTTATTCAAGCAGCATCCTCCATATAGGTAGTGGTATGCTCTATTGCTTCAGAAAAGTTACCAATCTGCGGTCCCTCCAACCCCCGCTGTCAGTAAGAGGGATGGGAGACAGTCTCTAAGAGCTCCAGAACCTTATAAGCGACAGATTACCTGAAGGAGCTGAGGGAGCACTGTCAGGGTGTACTTTGGAGGAACAAGATGGCCGCCGACTTCCAAATGTAGGTTGAAGGCGCGGCCTTTCCTGAGGTGCGATCGCCGGACAAAAGGAAAGTCCGTTCGGGAGGCCAGAGAGATTCCCCGTTGCAGATATATGATGTCTCCTGAGGGATTACTCACAGCCGAGGGTATCGATTACAAGAAATTGCATTTGGGTCATGCGTTGCGGACCGTGTTCAGGATCATAGGCCTCTATGGTATGCCGTGTGTAGCCGGAGACTGTGACATGCCGCACTCGGTATCCGTCTCAGTCTGGGAGCCAGGCCCCGCAGCCGGGGGGAGTACAGTTCATGCACCCAGACAAAGGAGACGTATTTCGGGCAGGGCTCGGTCGTGGGATGCAGGAGGCAGTCTTCTGCTTAGTAGGCCCCAAGATGGCGGCGCCCGCCACATTGTATGATCAGCCGTAGGCCTAGGCCCGGTCAGCAAGAACTCCCGCCGGTTCCCCAGACAAGGGCGGAGGAGACTCAGGGATCAAACAGGCAGTCTGGAGCAAGATTTGGGCAGAGGAAGGTAGTGGATGGCACTCGATTCTGTGAAGCGAGCGAGGATCTCGAGCTCAACACATCTTCCCAGCTTGACGTCCAGGACACGCCCCTGTACTGTTTCTAATATACTTTAGGCAGGCAGTTGATTCAGTTAGCTGCAGTGTATTTCATATATATATACAGTCAGTCTAGTATACAGTTGTGCTCATAAGTTTACATACCCTGGCAGAATTTATGATTTCTTGGCCATTTTTCAGAGAATATGAATGATAACACAAAAACTTTTCTTTCACTCATGGTTAGTGTTTGGCTGAAGCCATTTATTATCAATCAACTGTGTTTACTCTTTTTAAATCACAATGGCAACAGAAACTACCCATATCACCCTGATCAAAAGTTTACATACACCAGTTTTTTAATACCGTGTATTACCCTCTTTAACATCAATGACAGCTTGAAGTTTTTGTGGTATTTGTGGATGAGGCTCTTTATCTTCTCAGATGGTAAAGCTGCCTATTCCTCTTGGCAAAAAGCCTCTATTTCCTGTAAATTCTTGGGCTGTCTTGCATGAACTGCACATTTGAGATCTCCCCAGAGTGGCTCAATAATCTTGAGGTCAGGAGACTGAGGTGGCCACTCCAGAACCTTCACTTTATTCTGCTGCAGCCGATGACAGGTCGATTTGGCCTTGTGTTTTGGATCATTGTCCTGTTGAAACGTCCAAGTACGTCCCATGCGCAGCTTCCTGGCTGATGAATGCAAATGTTCCTCCAGTATTTTTTGATAACATACTGCATTCATCTTTCCAACAATTTTGACCAAATTTCCTGTGCCTTTGTAGCTCACACATCCCCAAAACATCAGCGATCAACCTCTGTACCTTTCATCATAGACCTTGTTGACTCCTCTCCTAATGTAGCGTTTATGGCGAACAAAAAGCTTAATTTTGGTCTCATCCATCAAATGGCTTTGTGCCAGAAGGTTTGAGGCTTGTCTCTTCTGTTTGACGTATTGTAAGCGGGATACTTTGTGCCATTTGCGTAGTAATGGCTTTCTTCTGGCAACTCGACCATGCAGCCCATCTTTCTATAAGTGCCTCCTTATTGTGCATCTTGAAACAGCCACACCACATGTTTTCAGAGAGTCCTTTATTTCACCTGAAGTTATTTGTGGGTTTTTCTTTGCATCCCAAACTATTTTCCTGACAGTTGTGGCTGAAATTCTAGTTGGTCTACCTGACCGTGGTTTGGTTTCAACAGAACCCCTCATTTTCCACTTCTTGATTAGAAGTGGAGTATGCTGTCCAGTTCTGGGCACCAATCCTCAGGAAGGATGTACTGGAAATGGAGCGAGTACAAAGAAGGGCAACAAAGCTAATAAAGGGTCTGGATGATCTTAGTTATGAGGAAAGGTTGCGAGCACTGAACTTATTCTCTCTGGAGAAGAGATGCTTGAGAGGGGATATGATTTCGACATACAAATACCATACTGGTGACCCTACAATAGAAATAAAACTTTTTTGCAGAAGAGAGTTTAACAAGACTCGCGGCCACTCATTAAAATTAGAAGAAAAGAGGTTTAACCTTAAACTACATAGAGGGTTCTTTACTGTAAGAGTGGCAAGGATGTGGAATTCCCTTCTACAGGCGGTGGTCTCAGTGGGGAGCATCAATAGCTTCAAGAAACAATTAGATAAGCACCTGAATGACCGCAACATACAGGGATATATAAAGTAATACTGACACATAATCACACACATAGGTTGGACTTGATGGACTTGTGTCTTTTTTCAACCTCACCTACTATGTAACTATGTAACTATGTAAGTTGAACACTGCCGATTGACAGTCTCAATTCCTTGAATATCTTTTTATATCCCTTTTTTGTTTTATACAGTTCAACCACCTTTTCCCGCAGATCCTTTGACAATTCTTTTGCTTTCCCCATGACTCAGAATCCAGAAATGTCAGTGCAGCACTGGATGAAAGATGCAAGGGTCTGTCAGGAGTCCAGAAATGCATTGACCTTTTATACACACACACTAATTACAAGCAAACAGATTACAGGTGAGGGTGGTTACCTTTAGTAGCCATTCAAACCCCTTTGTGTCAACTTGTGTGCATGTTATCAGGCCAAAATCACCAGGGTATGTAAACTTTTGATCAAGGTCATTTGGGTAGTTTCTGTTGCCATTATAATTTAAAAATAGTAAACATAGTTGATTGATAATAAATGGCTTCAGCCAAACACTAACCATGAGTGAAAGAAATGTTTTTGCGTTATCCTTCATATTCTCTGAAAAATGGCCAAGAAATCATACATTCTGCCAGGGTATGTAAACTTATGAGCACAACTGTATATATATATATATATATATATATATATATATATATATATATATATACACTGTATACAGTTTAGCTAGATCTCACTGCAGACCGTTCCTGGTGTACTGTTGTTAATATACTTCAGGCAGGCGATACAGTTAGCTGCAGTGTATATATCATATATATACATCCCGGCTTTGTGTGTATATATATATATATATATATACACTGTATACAGTTTAGCTTCATCTCACTGCAGACCGTTCCCGGTGTACTGTTTCTAATATACTTCAGGCAGGCAGTTGATTCAGCTGGCTGCAGTGCATTTAATATATATATATATACAGGCTTGTATATATATATATATAGTCTAGCCAAGCCTATACCTGACTGTAAGCCATTCCTGCATCGCGTGTTCAAAGACACTTCCAGGCAGGCAAGTGACTCAGTGAGCTGCAGTTCATAAAATATATATCCACTGCACTGTAGTCCAGCCAAGCCTATACCTGACTGTAGGCCATTCCTGGAGTACTGTTTTTAGTAAACTTCAGGCGTTGTTTTGCTAATCTAATTGTACAGTATAAGAAAAGAAAAAAACTGCACTAGAAACCTGTATAATAAAGCAGCAGCTATCAGTGGGGTAAACACTACAAACAAATACAAAATAGAAATGCCGCACTTAAAATATGATAAATAAATAAATTCTGTGAAAGAAATAAACTCTTGGTGATGTGAAACTAATTAAAGTCCAAAGAAAGAAGAAAAAGAAAAATTCAGAACAATTCAACTGTCCATTAATAACACTCTGTGATTGGATGAAGCAAAAGGTATTCCCAACTGATGAATGGCATGCTTACCGGATAGCAAGCCAAATCGAGCAGGTGGCTTAAACCCAGCCTGGGCCTTTTAGAACCGGTCACAGTGGGGTATAGCAATTTTCACTCACGTTGAATAAGCATTGAATCCATGGAAAATTATCCCAAAAAAATATAAAGTGACAACATAGCGTAATACTGACATATAAATTAATGGATAAAATTAAAAGAGTGACACTCACATAGTGAGAGAGACATAAATGTCATGTATTAAATACCCAGTGTTTGAAAAAATAACTTTAATAGCAGCAGATACCCCATGAAAGGCCTCCTTACCAGATATCAAATATTTAGTGCAAATCATGCAGGTATGTGAATCCTCTACCAGTGAAAAAACAATAAGTACACCAACACCACACGGGGAGCCTGCTTACCAGATGGTAAATAACAAATAGTGAATCCTGTATTCGTGTGAAATATCAGCTGAATATCTATCAGTGAAGGGGTTAAAAAGTGCACCGACACCGCTTGAAAAGCCTGCTTACCAGATGCCAGTCTTTAGTGGGCAGATATCTTATCAACCGGATGGGTGGCCAACTAGGTATAAAAAGCGTTATGGATGATCCATCCCCGAAATCATACCGAAGGCTCCACGATTCAAATGGTGTAATTGGGGAATCCCAGAAAAGATGGAATAATGGCAAAATAGTGTGATACCATATATACTAGTTTATTAAAAAAAAAAAAGATAAAGCTATCTTAAAGATTTGAAAAAAAATATATCAAAAGGTTTCTCAACCGGCATCTTGAATGAAAAGGAAAGTTTATTTTTGGTTCCTAGAGCCCCCAGGACACCAACCATCTACTATTTGCCTAAGGTACATAAGAATCCTATCTGCCCCCTGGGACGCCCCATTGTGAGTGGCATAGATTCAATTACATCCCGGGTGGGCAGATATATTGATTTTTACCTTCAGCCCTTAGTTCAAAAGATGCCCTCTTATATAAAAGACACACGACAGGTGTTAAATCTCCTTTCAGGGATTAATATTAAACCAGGTTTATGGATGGTGACGGCTGACGTCACCTCCTTATATAGCATAATTCCTCACAATTTGGGTTTGGAGGCTGTAAAGGGTGCTTTGGTTTGGGATTCAGGACTCCCTAGACGTCAGGTTTCTTTTATTATGGAGCTTCTTGAATATGCAGCCTCCCATAATTATTTTTGTTTTTCTAATAAATTTTATCGCCAAAGTCAGGGGGTTGCCATGGGGGCTAAATATGCCCCCAGCTTGGCCAATTTGTTCATGGTCAAGTGGGAGGAGGATGTCATCTATGCCCACAGGAGTCCCCATCTTATCCTGTGGGCTAGGTATATTGATGACATCCTCCTCCTATGGGATGGTGATGGCCAAGAACTTAATGAGTTCATGTCCTCTCTTAATTTAAATGATCGGGGGATCCATCTCAATTTTGAGATGAGTCAGACTCAAATACATTTTTTAGATCTGACTTTGAGTATTGAAGGGGGTGCTTTGTCCACATCTACCTTTTTTAAAAACACTGATCGCAATTCCTACATCTCATTAGACAGCTGTCACTATCGGCTTTGGCTCAATTCAATACCTAAGAGTCAATACATGAGACTGCGTAGGAATTTCTCAGACTCAAGAGTATTTCTAGCACAAAGTAACACTCTCATTGGTAGGTTCCTTGAAAAAGTATATACCATGGACACATTGTTACCTGTGTTTAATGAAGTGCAGGAGATGGACAGGGAACTATTGCTCCGAGACAAACCGTGGATGAGTAACTCAGGTCCTGATTTTTGGGTACCCTTCATTACCACATATTCCCTCCAGCATAAAAAAGTGAAGCAGTGAGTTTCCAAACATTGGCATATTGTCAACAATGATAAAATTTTGAGTAAAGTTTTGCCACCTAAACCAAAAATAGTATTTAGAGGGGCTCCCTCACTCAGGAATAGAGTAGCCCCTAATATATTAGACCCCCCAGTGAATAAGACTACTTTATTTGATCAGTTGACAGGTTTTTACCAATGTAAGAAATGTCGGGTCTGTTCTTTAAACAGTTGTACATATAGGAGAACCCAGACTTTTGTTTCTACAAGTACTGGTAAAACGCACACTATCACCCCATTTATTACTTGTTCCACCTTTGGTGTGGTATATTTATTGCAATGCCCGTGTGGCTTGCAATATATTGGGGGGACCAAACGCCCCCTTCAAGTCAGGCTGAATGAGCATATTACCAATATCCTATCTGGGTTCAGGAACCATTCGGTTTCTAAACATTACCGTCTAGTGCACAATAGAGACCCCTCCAATACCCTTTTTTTAGGGATTGATAGATATAAACCTTACTGGCGTGGGAGCTCTATGGTGCGTGAAATTTCCAAACTTGAGATGTCTTGTATCCATAAGATCAGAACCTATATGCCTTATGGATTGAATGTCGATGCAGATGTTAATGCCTTCATTGATAATTCTTAACATCCAGGTCGCTGTGAGTCCCAACAGAGGTTTATATTGGCCCTTTTTTTGCTTATTTACTGTCTTATTATATCCATTCAAGAGTAGATAAATGTTCTCTCCATTTCATGGAGATATATATGATAAAATTAATAATTTTTGCATTTATATTTTTTATTTTCATATTCAAATTTTTATGTATTCATTTTATTTTATTAATTTTTGCACTGGTTTAACATTCAGTGCTAACAGCCATGCATTATCTTGTGTGACTGGTTTAATTACATTTTAATATAAATTTGTATTGGTTTTTGAATAGGGGAATCTGTGTTTCTTATTTATATTTATGGCTTGTTATATATTTATTAATTTTATAACACTAGAATGGAGGAGCAGTTCCTCTATTCCCCTTTTCTAATGGTAGTCATTGGCTGCGCCCACACCTAAGATGGCGCTTTGAAATTCTCGTTGCGGGACTCAAAGCGAGGCTTGGTGTACACATATAAGGTGGTTGTTCAGCACGCTGCCCATTCCCCATTGAAAACGTCACCTTATGATGAAACGTGTCTAGTAGGTACGTGCTAATTTCACCACGTCGCCCCATTGAGGAGGATGGGAGTTTGTTTGTTGCCGGCTGGCATCGTTTTTATCTGTTCGCTTTCTAATCAAGATTGTTTGTAAGTGCTATTTCTTTTTTTAATAAACTAGTATATATGGTATCACACTATTTTGCCATTATTCCATCTTTTCTGGGATTCCCCAATTACACCATGTGAATCGTGGAGCCTTCGGTATGATTTCGGGGATGGATCATCCATAATGCTTTTTCTACCTAGTTGGCCACCCATCCGGTTGATAAGATATCTGCCCACTAAAGTCTGGCATCTGGTAAGCAGGCTTTTCATGCGGTGTCGGTGTACTTTTCAACCCCTTCATTGGTAGATATTCGGTTGATATTTCTCACAAATACAGTATTCACTATTTGTTATTTACCATCTGGTAAGCAGGCTCCCCGTGTGGTGTTGGTGTACACATACCACATTCACATACCTGCATGATTTGCACTAAATATTTGATATCTGGTAAAGAGGCCTTTTGTGCGGCATCTGCTACTATTAAAGTTATTTTTTTAAACACTGGGTGTTTAATACATTAAATTTTTATCTCTCTCACTATGTGAGTGGAGTGTCACTCTTTTAATTTTATACATTAATTTATATGTCAGTATTATGCTATGTTGTCACTTTAAATTTTTTGGGATAATTTTCTGTGGATTCAATGCTTATTCAACGTGAGTGAAAATTGCTATACCCCACTGTGACCGTTTCTAAAAGGCCCAGGCTGGGTTTAAGCCACCTGCTCGATTTAGCTTGCTATCCGGTAAGCATGCCATTCATCAGTTGGGAATACCTTTTGCTTCATCCAATCACAGAGTGTTATTAATGGACAGTTGAATTGTTCTGGATTTTTCTTTTTCTTCTTTCTTTGGACTTTAATAGTTTCACATCACCAAGAGTTTATTTCTTTCACAGAATTTATTTATTATATTTTAAGTGCGGCATTTCTAATTGCACAGTATGTCTGGAAGGCCACCAAGGAGAGGCAGACGCTCACAGGCCACTAAAAGAGGGCAAGCAGGCTCTGTGTCTACGGCCTACAGTGCTGGTCCTGGACACGGTGCATCCTCAGCATGTGGCCGTGGGGCACACTTGTCCTTTTTTCAGCAGCTGGCCATGTTGAGCCACAACATGCAGAAGAGTTGGTAGAGTGGATGACCAAGCCATCCTCATCCTCTTCAACCTCTGTCACCCAGGCTCAGGGTGCTTTGTCTGCCAATGCAGCTGCCAAAGCGGCCTCTTCCTTTGGCTCCATGTCATCAGTCACTCCTTTGCTTGCCCTGCCATCATTCCCTGAGGAGTCCCCCGAACTGTTTGACCACAGTGTAGGGTACATGCTGCAGGAGGATGCGCAGCATTTTGAAGACTCTGATGAAGGTTGAGGATGAAGGCAGTAACGTGAGCCCAGAGAGAGGGTGTGCCCAAGAAGGACAAGAAACTGGCAGTCATGTTCTCCCAGCTGCAGCATACTGCCAGGTTTGCTGCAGTGGCGAGGAGGGAGGGGATGATGAGGTCACTGACTCTACGTGGGTGCCAGATAGAAGAGAGGAGGAGGCTGGGAGGAGGCACATCTCCAACGAGGCAGGATGCCCTACAGGGGCCAGCTTAATGGCAGGCAACTGACTGCATCACACCGCAGAGCTCCGCATGTGCAGGGCGCTGCTGACTCTGTGCGTTTTTCCAAAAGTTCTTTGGTGTGGGCCTTTTTTGAGACGTGTGCAGCAGATTGCGCTGTTGCTGTTTGCAACATATGTCTGAAGCGTATCAAGCGTGGCCAAAAAAGCAGCCGCTTGGGCACCACATGCTTGACCAGACATATCTAGAAATGAAGAAAGAGCTGCGCTAAACCAAATAAAATAATAAATGCAATGAAGTGACCAAAGCAGCTGACACACAAACAAACCAAGTCCACTAAGTATACAAAAAACCAAAGTGCAGCGCTAGGAGTATCCAGCATATACTAGACACATATGTGAAAAACAAATAAAATAATTATTGAACATATATATATGACACCATCAAATGTGAAAAGCCAGACAAAAGCCCTGCTTTAATTGGAGTGTCCAAATAAAAACCAGGACAGCAAATGGTGAAAGTCCATAACATGTGAGGTAAAGAAAGGTGTCTTCTCCAAACCGAGGTTAACAGTAGATGCTGGGAGTCATGTGTGCACTCAAATGGGAAGGCGACAGCAGATACCACAGCACATAGATCTCCAATGAGTATAAATGGATACCCTTACCGGATCCATAGGACGCACCTACCGTATAGCAGTGCATCAAATAGGCATAAGGGGATGATCTCCCGTGATATCCAGCCGGATGGTATCCCACAGGCCACGGTCACCGAAAGGAAGTGATGATCACAGGTGGATGTCGAACAGCTTGGCTTTTCACATTTGATGGTGTCATATGTATATGTTTAATAATTATTTTATTTGTTTTTCACATATGTGTCTAGTATATGCTGGATACTCCTAGCGCTGCACTTTGTTTTTTGTTGACCAGACATATGTCGAGCTCCCATACAGTCCATTGGCAACAGTACTTAAAAGACCCACACCAAAGAACAAGGCGAACCTCTCCTTGCTCCTCATCAGCTGGGATCTCCAACCCCACTATAACTTCAGTCCTCTCAGAGACCTGCACTGAGAGGAAAGAAGGTGTAGAATTAGGTGTCCCAAGCACTTGCGGGCAATCTGCTAGTGGTACACCAACATCCAATTGTAGCAGGCAAATTTCCCTACCCCAGTTGCTAAACCAGCGAAAGAAATTCGGTCCCAGCCATCCACATGCTCAGCAGTAGGGATGAGCTTCGAGTTCGAGTCGAACTCATGTTCTACTCGAACATTGGCTGTTCGCAAGTTCGCCGAACAGCGAACAATTTGGGGTGTTCGCGGCAAATTCGAATGCCGCGGAACACCCTTTAAAAGTCTATGGGAGAAATCAAAAGTGCTAATTTTAAAGGCTTATATGCAAGTTATTGTCATAAAAAGTGTTTGGGGACCCGGGTCCTGCCCCAGGGGACATGGATCAATGCAAAAAAAAGTTTTAAAAACGGCCGTTTTTTCAGGAGCAGTGATTTTATTAATGCTTAAAGTCAAACAATAAAAGTGTAATATCCCTTTAAATTTCGTACCTGGGGGGTGTCTATAGTATGCCTGTAAAGGGGCGCATGTTTCCTGTGTTTAGAACAGTCTGACAGCAAAATGACATTTGGAAGGAAAAAACTCATTTAAAACTACCCGCGGCTATTGCATTGCCGACAATACACATAGAAGTTCATTGATAAAAACGGCATGGTAATTCCCCACAGGGGAACCCCGAACCAAAAAAAAAAAAAAAAAAATGATGTGGGGGTCCCCCTAAATTCCATACAAGGCCCTTCAGGTCTGGTATGGATATTAAGGGGAACCCCAGCCAAAATTTAAAAAAAAAATTGACGTGGGGTTCCCCCTAAATTCCATACCAGACCCTTCAGGTCTGGTATGGATTTTAAGGGGAACCCCGCGCCAAAAAAAAAAAAAAAAAAAGGCGTGGGGTCCCCCTAAAAATCCATACCAGACCCTTATCCGAGCACGCAACCTGGCAGGCCGCAGGAAAAGAGGGGGGGACGAGAGTGCGGCCCCCCCCCCCTCCTGAACCGTACCAGGCCACATGCCCTCAACATTGGGAGGGTGCTTTGGGGTAGCCCCCCAAAACACCTTGTCCCCATGTTGATGAGGACAAGGGCCTCATCCTCACAACCGTGGCCGGTGGTTGTGAGGGTCTGCGGGCGGGGGGCTTATCGGAATCTGGAAGCCCCCTTTAACAAGGGGACCCCCAGATCCCGGCCCCCCCCCTGTGTGAAATGGTAAGGGGGTACTTACCCCTACCATTTCACTAAAAAACTGTCAAAAATGTTAAAAATGACAAGAGACAGTTTTTGACAATTCCTTTATTTAAATGCTTCTTCTTTCTTCCTTCATCTTCTTCTTCTTCTGGTTCTTCTGGCTCTTCTGGTTCTTCCTCCGGCGTTCTCGTCCAGCATCTTCTCCGCGGCGTCTTCTATCTTCTTCTCCTCGGGCCGCTCCGCACCCATGGCATGAGGGGAGGCTCCCGCTCTTCTCTTCATCTTCTTCTCTTCTTCATCTTCTTCTTCATCTTCTTCTTCTTCTTCTTCTTCCTTCTTCTCTTCTTCCTGTCTTCTCCGGGCCGCTCCGCAATCCATGCTGTGGCATGGAGGGAGGCTCCCGCTGTGTGACGGCGTCTCTTCGTCTGACGGTTCTTAAATAACGGGGGGCGGGGCCATCCGGTGACCCCGCCCCCCTCTGACGCACGGTGACTTGAGGGACTTCCCTGTGACGTCACGGGGAATGCCACAGGAAAGTCCCGTCATGTCACCGTGCGTCAGAGGGGGGCGGGGTCACCGGGTGGCCCCGCCCCCCGTTATTTAAGAACCGTCAGACGAAGAGACGCCGTCACACAGCGGGAGCCTCCCTCCATGCCACAGCATGGATTGCGGAGCGGCCCGGAGAAGACAGGAAGAAGAGAAGAAGAGAAGAAGGAAGAAGAAGAAAAAGAAGAAGAAGAAGATGAAGAAGAAGATGAAGAAGAGAAGAAGATGAAGAGAAGAGCGGGAGCCTCCCCCCAAATGCCATGGGTGCGGAGCGGCCCGAGGAGAAGAAGATAGAAGACGCCGCGGAGAAGATGCTGGACGAGAACGCCGGAGGAAGAACCAGAAGAGCCAGAAGAACCAGAAGAAGAAGAAGATGAAGGAAGAAAGAAGAAAGAAGAAGCATTTAAATAAAGGAATTGTCAAAAACTGTCTCTTGTCATTTTTAACATTTTTGACAGTTTTTTAGTGAAATGGTAGGGGTAAGTACCCCCTTACCATTTCACACAGGGGGGGGGCCGGGATCTGGGGGTCCCCTTGTTAAAGGGGGCTTCCAGATTCCGATAAGCCCCCCGCCCGCAGACCCTCACAACCACCGGCCACGGTTGTGAGGATGAGGCCCTTGTCCTCATCAACATGGGGACAAGGTGTTTTGGGGGGCTACCCCAAAGCACCCTCCCAATGTTGAGGGCATGTGGCCTGGTACGGTTCAGGAGGGGGGGGGGGCCGCACTCTCGTCCCCCCCTCTTTTCCTGCGGCCTGCCAGGTTGCGTGCTCGGATAAGGGTCTGGTATGGATTTTTAGGGGGACCCCACGCCTTTTTTTTTTTTTTTTTTTGGCGCGGGGTTCCCCTTAAAATCCATACCAGACCTGAAGGGTCTGGTATGGAATTTAGGGGGAACCCCACGTCAATTTTTTTTTTAAATTTTGGCTGGGGTTCCCCTTAATATCCATACCAGACCTGAAGGGCCTTGTATGGAATTTAGGGGGACCCCCACATCATTTTTTTTTTTTTTTTTTTTGGTTCGGGGTTCCCCTGTGGGGAATTCCCATGCCGTTTTTATCAATGAACTTCTATGTGTATTGTCGGCAATGCAATAGCCGCGGTAGTTTTAAATGTGTTTTTTCCTTCCAAATGTCACTTTGCTGTCAGACTGTTCTAAACACGGGAAACATGCGCCCCTTTACAGGCATACTATAGACACCCCCCAGGTATGAAATTTAAAGGGATATTACACTTTTATTGTTTGACTTTAAGCATTATTAAAATCACTGCTCCTGAAAAAACGGCCGTTTTTAAAACTTTTTTTTGCATTGATTCATGTCCCCTGGGGGAGGACCCGGGTCCCCAAACACTTTTTATGACAATAACTTGCATATTAGCCTTTAAAATTAGCACTTTTGATTATTCATGTTCGTGTCCCATAGACTTTAACGGCGTTCGCGTGTTCGAACGAATTTTTTTCCTGTTCGCATGTTCTGGTGCGAACCGAACAGGGGGGTGTTCGGCTCATCCCTACTCAGCAGCTGAATGCTAGTTTGGCTAAATTGCTAGCACTCCAACTGCTGCCTTTTCAGCTGGTAGACTCTGCCCCCTTTTGAGAATTTGTGGAATGTGCGGTACCTCAGTGGCAGGTTCCCAAATGCCACTTTTTTCTCAGAAGGCCATTCCAGCTCTCTACCGACATGTGGAAAGCAATGTCTTGACGTTGTTGGACAGGGCGGTCAGCGTTAAGGTGCATATTACTGCTGACTCATGGTCCGGCAGGCATGGACAGGGACGTTACCTATCTTTAACCGCGCACTGGGTGACTCTTCTGGCAGCTGGCAAGGATGCAGGACAAGGTGCAGTAGTGTTGGAGGTTGTTCTGCCACCATGCCCCCAAAATACTACTAGTGGTGATTCTGCCACACCTCTCTCCTCCACCCCCTCCTCTTCTTCTTCCTCCATGGCCTCTTCCTGTGCAGATTTGTCCTCAGAACCAGCGGTGCTCTGTAGGCATTCTAGGGGCTACGCAAGCACTCAGGCAAAAAGATGCTATGCGGTGCTTGAGTTGGTCTGCTTAGGGGACAGGAGCCACACTAGGGCAGAGATTCTGGCAGCTCTGCAGGGGCAGGCTCAGAGGTGGTTGATGCCACACCAGCTTCATCCAGGAATGGTGGTTTGTGATAAAGGCACCAACCTCCTCTCCACCCTCCGACAGGGACACTTCACCCATGTTCCCTGTTTGGCTCACGTCCTTAATTTGCTGGTGCAGCGGTTCTTGTGCAGGTACCTGGGCTTACAGGATCTCCTGAGGCAGGCCAGGAAAGTCTGTGGGCATTTCCGCCGGTCATATAATGCCAGTGCTCGGCTGGCTGACCTCCAAAAAGAATGCAACCTGCCAAAGAACCGCCTCATCGGTGACATTCCCACCAGGTGGAACTCAACATTGGCAATGCTTCAGTGGCTGCACATGCAGCAAAGGGCCATCAATGACTACCTGTGCGAGTATGGCACCAGGACAGGGTTTAGGGGAGCTTGGCTTTTTTTCACCACGCCAGTGACTCATGATCAAGGATGCATGCACTGTCCTGTCACCATTTCAGAAGGCCATGAGGATGGTGAGCAGTGATAGTGCATACATCAGTGATACTGTCCCTCTTGTCTATATAACAATAAATAAATATAGAGGCTTGTCTTTAGACATGTATATAGTACCGTGACCTAAACCTTGTGATTGCCAACCAACCCCTATAGTCAGTACACCAAAAAATATGTCCCAGACAGATGGGGACCAAGAGAACAGCGGGGCTTATTGGAAAGGCAATGAAGAGGATGTATATATCAAAAGAAATAATTTATTGTGGGTACACAGTAGAAAAACATGAAGAGATATACAACAGCTTAACCAAAGAGTGACCTTGCCCTAATAAAATATGACCAAAGCCTAGATTGATCAAAAAAAAAAAAAAAAAAAAACGAAAAACACACAGACATGGGGAACATGTGACATGACATACAAAAAACAACCGTCCGGACGTCAAAGCTTATTGATGTCTGCGCAAGCCCACCATGGGGAGTGTACAGCAATTGCTGAATAAGGTTTTGCTGGAGCAGACATCAATACCCCCGGGGGAGGGGCGGCTCAAATGGTGGGGTGGGGGTGGGGAAGGGGTAGGGGTGGGGGTGGGGAAGGGGTAGGGGAGGGGTGGTGGAAAGGGTGGGGAAGGGGCGAGGGCTGTGGGGGAGAGGGGTTAATGACCGTGGGCAGGGATGCCGGGAAGAGTCCTGGGACATCAATTGGTGTGAATGGCGAAAATATGCCGGCCTTCCATGTGAAATAGGTGGGTTGTGATAACCAGGATTCAAAGTAGTATACAGCTGTGCTGTTGTCATATACAGTACTTTCCGGAATGGTATGGGTACTCCTACATCTAGCCTCCCTGTGGTTGGAACAGACAATACTGTGCATGGGCTGCACTACATATACAGATGGCTGTGTACGTTACCGCTCCCGGGTCCCAGCTGGGAATCCTTATGTGATGCCGGATAGCGGTAGCCTCTGTATATTTTTAGCTGCTCCACTGGTCGCTATGAATGGTACCAAGTACTGTCCCGGTATGGTTGTTCACACACCCTGGATCAGAAGGTGTAGATCATAGGGGTAGATGTACGGCCGTGCAGCTGCATCTATAACCTTCCCCACGGTTCGTTCACAGCATGGAGCGGAACGACCTCTCGATCGGTGAGCCGGCTAGCCCCAACGGGGGATGACAGCAGGCATGACGTCCGGACGGGATGACGTCAACGCGTTTCACAACATAGACTTGTGTAGCTTCGTCTGGACGTACAGGTGGTGTGTGAGGGCTCCTTCTTATAGTAATCCCTCCCTCTAACACGCCCACCAGGCTGGATTCAGTGAAGGAGATGTATCAAGTCTGTGTATGTCCAGGCTGTCATATACTGCATGTTTATTATTTGTTGCTTGTGATTTGTTTTATGCTCGAGTGTCCATGTTTTCAATTGGGTATACATTTTACCTGCCTAGATTCTGAATAGTGCAGCCTGTCTTCATGTAAAGGGTATTCCCATCTCATAGCGTATACCAGTTACAAATAGTGTGTATAGGGATAACATATTGAACAGGCTATTGTTAGTCTGTGCGGCACACAATACATAGTACAGGAAACAGATATATACCCAAATGACGGATACTTCAAAGCATGGAAATTAATTAAATTTAGATTATATCAAAAAGAAAGGTGGACCAGTGAGATACAAGGGACAGAGGGGGGGGGGGGGAGGGGAAGGGTAAGAGGAAGGGAAGGAAAGGGGAAAGAGGGAAGGGAAGGAAGGGGAAACCCCTTAGCTCCCAAAATAAGGAAATTCCTGAGTCGAGAGGGTAGATTCAGGAATCAGGCCATTACTCCATTGAGGAAGTTACTCATTTTTGGGGAAGTGGTCTTGGTGGATCAATGTTGGTATTTTGTGTGCTAACCCCAGCTATGCAGATATTCATACTGCAAGGAAAGGCTGGAGGTTCAGTTCTGTATTTAGGCCCAGGGGAGACAAAGAGGACAGGCGAAAGATCCATCTTTTTTCCTTTTGTTGTAGAATTTGATCAAAGTCCCCTCTTCTGGGGGAGAGATTCAGGGCATAAATTCCCTTTACCTGCATGCCAGACAGTTTGCCCTGGTGGTATTGGGCAAAGTGTCTGGCTATGGGTTTTTCCGGATTTTTCTCCAGGATCTCCCTCATATGTTCCCCTAGGCGAATCCTGAACTGCCGTTTTGTCTTGCCAATGTACATTTTTTTACAGGGGCATGTCAGCATGTATATGACCCTGGTGGTAGCACAATTAATGAGACTTTTTATCTCGAAATTGTTTTTATTTAAAGAATCACTGAAGGTACTTGTCCTGTGCACATAAGGACACACCTGACAGTGTCCACAGGGGAACATCCCCTTGCTTCTGGGGAATCGAGAGAGCCATGAATCATTTACCGTTCTCGTATGTTCCGAGTGGATTAAGGAGTCACCTAAATTTCTGGCTCTCCTAGCAACCATTTGGGACTGGGTCCCACTATCTGAGCTATACCTGGGGTGTTGGTAAGTATACCCCAGTGTTTCTCTAAGATAGTTTTGACTGTGTCCCATTGGGATCCAAAATCTGTGATAATTCTCACCGGTTCTTGGGTCGGGGGTGAGGGAAAGGTAGGTCGTGGGTTTTTTGATTGTCTGCCGTCCAGGAGGGAGGGGCGTTCCCTACTTGCTGCCTTAAGTTTTGCCCTCCTAAGCTGTTTATGTGAGTACCCGCGCTCCCGGAAACGTTTCTAGAGCTCGTCACTTTCCCTCCTATAGTTTTCTTTGTTGGAACAGTTTCGCTTAATGCGGAGGAATTGGCCCACGGGAATACTGTTCTTAAGCCAATTTGGATGGTGACTATCTGCTCTGAGGAGTGTGTTTGCAGAGGTCTCCTTGCGGTAAGTCTGTGTCTCCAACACGGAGCCCCTTCTGCTAATAAATAGATCTAGGAAGGAAATTTTGTCAAGGTCCCATGAGTATGTTAATTTGATATTGCGTTCATTGATATTAAGAAAATCAATGAACTGTACCAAGGTGTCATGGTTACCCCTCCAGATGACAAACACATCGTCGATGTACCTGAGCCACATATGTACATGGCCCAGGTACATCGGCGAGGCGTATACGACCTCCTCCTCCCATAGTCCCAGATGTAGACAGGCATAAGCTGGGGCCCATGGTGCACCCATAGAGGTGCCATTAGTTTGTTGATAGAAGTTGGACAGGAATTGGAAAAAATTGTTTTTGAGTGCAAAAGACAGAAGGTCCACCAAAAACTCATTTTGTGGGCCATGACTAGGGAAGTGTCTATCCAAAAAGGTGTTGACTGCTTTGATTCCCCATTCATGGGGAATCGACGTATACAAAGATTCGACGTCGATCCCCACTAGGAGTACCTCTCCCTGTACATTGATCTGTGAGATATGTCTCAGAACATCACCTGTATCCTTCACATAAGATCTCAGATCTATAACCATCTCCTTCAGTAGGCTATCTAGATATTTTCCCATTCTCTCAAGGGGACCTCTTATTGCTGAGACAATTGGTCTCCCTGGAGGGTTATCAAGCGATTTGTGTACCTTGGGAATAATATAAAATGTCGGTACATTATATTCCTGGACAGTGAGGTAATTTAGTTCTCGTTTGCTCAGTAGTCCTGCTTCTGCCGCCAATTTGAGTTTGTCATTAAGGTTAGCGACTAGGTTCGGGAAGGGATCACTAGACAGTTTTTTATATGTTTTGACATCGCCAAGCAGGCGGAAAACTTCCTTCTCATAGTTTTTTTCCTCTAGGAGTACCACATTCCCCCCTTTGTCACTCCTCTTTATAACCAACTGTGGGGCTTCTGATAGTTCACGAATCGCTTTACGTTCCGCCAGGGACAAATTGTCCTCATTTTTGTTTTTGAATTTCCAGTTCACCTTGGATAGATCTGTTTGTATCATATCCAGGAAGAGACATAGCCACCTGTTTTTATTAAGTGGGGGCATCTTGGTAGATTTGATGTTTAGTCCAGCCTGTCTTTTGTACGGGTCATGCTCAGCTTCCTCTCGCTCATTTTCCTCCAACAGGGAGCCGAGGATGGCCAGCATTTCTTCATCCTGGCTTGTAGTAGTGTCTTTGGCAGTCATGGGCCCTGAGCTGTTTGTATGGATGAAGCGTAAAAATACCTTTCGTATAAACAGGGTAACATCTTTAAATACCGTAAATTCATCCATTTGACTAGTGGGTGAAAAAGACATCCCTTTTTGTAGGAGGTCAAAATGTCTTTTACTTAATTTGAATTTTGACAGATTGATAACTTTCATATCCTCCTCAGCCACCTTATCGGTGGATGACCTATTTATTTCCGCTGGCTCCGAGTTCGTGTTCCTCCTCTGGCTATCTGTCTCTGGGGTTCGGGGGCTCGTTGTTTGTGCTGGTTTGAGTTCACGTCTGGGTGATTGTCTTTGTTTTCGCCCACCGCCCCCTCTCCCTCTAAAAAAGTTACCGTCTTATTCGGATTGTCTTCCTCCGTGTCACTTACAGGTTTTTTACCCCTGGAGGATGATCTATTATTTCTTCTCCTGGAGCTGCTACGACTTCGGCGTGGGGTTAAATCAAAGATGTCTCCCTTTTCCCAGTCGCTCAGGTCCCGTCTAAATTTGGATTGTTTGGTTGTTTTTATTGTAGACTGGGTTCTTTCTACCTCTTTTCTCAGGGCCTCATTAAGTTTCTGGAACTCCTCCAGCTCTTTGAAGGGTTCCAGTCCTTGGGAGCTTTCTGTGATTGCTTGGACTAATTCTGCTAGTTGAGTTTTCTCCTCTTCGACTATTAGTTTCATAACGGATACTCCGTGATCTATGCAGAGTTCCTTCCACTTTTCCAAAAATCTTGGGCTGTGGAGGTGCTCAGCGGGTATCACCTTATCTCTAAGGCCCCTTGGAACTATCCTATTATTAATGTAGGTTTCCAGGAAAGACACGTCCCACTTTCTATTCAAATGTTTGATAAGTAATTTTTTGTGCTCTTTGAACCGAGTTTTTACCTCTTCTTCTTGAGAGGGAGTGGTTACCGTGTCTGTCCTGAAAGCCTGACTAATTTCTAGATCTAGATATATCTAGATATATCTTCACCGATCACAAATGCCATACTTCTTTGACTATGGCAACATCAAAACATGCAGACTATGGACAGCGTGGAACCAATAGGGCAAATATGGGTGCTGCTGTAGATCTCAAAGTGATGCCTCAGGAATGGATCACCAGTAATCCCAATATCACACATATAACAATAAATAAATATAGAGGCTTGTCTTTAGACATGTATATAGTACCGTGACCTAAACCTTGTGATTGCCAACCAACCCCTATAGTCAGTACACCAAAAAATATGTCCCAGACAGATGGGGACCAAGAGAACAGCGGGGCTTATTGGAAAGGCAATGAAGAGGATGTATATATCAAAAGAAATAATTTATTGTGGGTACACAGTAGAAAAACATGAAGAGATATACAACAGCTTAACCAAAGAGTGACCTTGCCCTAATAAAATATGACCAAAGCCTAGATTGATCAAAAAAAAAAAAAAAACGAAAAACACACAGACATGGGGAACATGTGACATGACATACAAAAAACAACCGTCCGGACGTCAAAGCTTATTGATGTCTGCGCAAGCCCACCATGGGGAGTGTACAGCAATTGCTGAATAAGGTTTTGCTGGAGCAGACATCAATACCCCCGGGGGAGGGGCGGCTCAAATGGTGGGGTGGGGGTGGGGAAGGGGTAGGGGAGGGGTGGTGGAAAGGGTGGGGAAGGGGCGAGGGCTGTGGGGGAGAGGGGTTAATGACCGTGGGCAGGGATGCCGGGAAGAGTCCTGGGACATCAATTGGTGTGAATGGCGAAAATATGCCGGCCTTCCATGTGAAATAGGTGGGTTGTGATAACCAGGATTCAAAGTAGTATACAGCTGTGCTGTTGTCATATACAGTACTTTCCGGAATGGTATGGGTACTCCTACATCTAGCCTCCCTGTGGTTGGAACAGACAATACTGTGCATGGGCTGCACTACATATACAGATGGCTGTGTACGTTACCGCTCCCGGGTCCCAGCTGGGAATCCTTATGTGATGCCGGATAGCGGTAGCCTCTGTATATTTTTAGCTGCTCCACTGGTCGCTATGAATGGTACCAAGTACTGTCCCGGTATGGTTGTTCACACACCCTGGATCAGAAGGTGTAGATCATAGGGGTAGATGTCCCTCTTGTCTACCTCTTGGAACACAGGCTGCATGGAATAATGGACAGGGCACTTGAGGCAGAACAGAGGGAGGAAGAGAAGGACTTCCTTACCTCTCAAGGCCCCGTTTATCCAGACAGTATTCCTGCAGACCTGCCTATCACACAGGAAGAGGTGGATGAGGAGGAGGAGGAGGATTGTGTCAGCATGGAGGTGAAGCCTGGCACTCAGCATCAGCAGCAGTCTTCAATGGATCATTTCCAGTCCCCAGAAGCCCATGGACTTGTACGTGGCTGGCAGGAGGTTGCTGCAGATCAGATCATCCTTAGTGACCGAGAGGACTCCAGACCGAATGCCTCAGCAAACCTATGCTGCATGGCCTCCCTGATCCTGCAAAGCCTGCAAAAGGACCCTCGGATTAGTGGTATCAAGGAGAGGGATCAGTACTGGCCAACCAACCATCTTGATCCACGTTACAAGGGTAAGGTGGCAGAACTTATTCAGCCATAACAGAGGGAGCAGAGGATGAAGGCCTTGCAGAGAGGTTTGTGCAATGCGTTTCCAGAGCCTGGGAGGTTACAAACTCCTGGTCCTCCTGGACAACATGTTGCTGAGGCTTCGGTCAGTCACAGAAGGAGCGGTGGAGAAAGTGGCCGTCTGACCGATGCGTTCAGACAATTTTTTAGTCCACAGCCCCAAGGTCTGATCGGTTCCAGCAACCATCGCCAGTGTCTGTTGTACATGGTGCAGGAATACCTAAGGGCACTTGGAGACCTTTCCAACTGAAAATCCACTGGGTTACTGGGTCTTGAGGATGAATCACTGGCCAGAGCTTGCACAGTATGCAATTGAGCTACTGGCCTGTCCTGCATCCAGAGTTCTTTCAGAACGCACATTCAGTGCTGCTGAAGGCTTTGTAACTGATCACAGAGTGTGCCTGTCCACCCACTCGGTTGATCGGCTCACCTTCATAAAAATGAATCTGCTGATATAACCGATACATTTTTTTTATAAATGTGAGATCCCTTCAAGACTGCCTATGCTGATGCTGAGTGACTATCCTGTTATGCTGAGTGACTATCCTATTCCTCCTCAATGTTCATGTTGATAGCTTCTAAGAACATTTTTGGTTCTGGGCACCACTACCAGTGGCTAAGGCCCAATTTTTCTGCCCCTGTTTAACAGGGGCATGTAATTACTATTTTTGCTGTAATATTTTGCAGCAGGGCTCATTCCTGCGCTCAACAAGAGTATCTGTGAGGGGTTGCAGGGTTGTGGCACCACCACCACTGCCTAAGGCCCAGTTTGTATGCCCCTGTTTAACAGGGGCTTGTAATTACAATTTTTGATCTTATATTTCACAGCAGGGCCTGTTCCTGTGCTCAACAAAAGTATCTGTGAGGCTTTACAGTGTTGTGCCACCACCACCACCACCGCCTAAGGCCCAATTTTTCTGCCCCTGTTTAACAAGGGCATGTAATTACAATTCTTGATTAATATTTCACAGCAGGGCCCAGTCCAGCACCCACCAAGAGTAACTGTGAGGGCTTACAGTGTTCTGGTACCACCAACACCTAAGGCCCAATTTTCCCAATTTTTCATGACTACTTCCTGTTTATGCTGGCTCCTGTCGCTCACTGCTGACATCACTTCCGGGATCTCCATCCATCATGAACTCGGTGTGTGTACCCATTCATCAGCTTACCAGTAGCTCTATGTTTTTGGTACAGCACAGGACACAATTGTGAGAGTCTTTACATGCCAGGGACCCATTCACCTGCAGGACCATTATCAATGACTACATGCTTTTTAATTCGTCAGATTTTGTAAGTGTTTTTAATCTTGTTTGGGGAAATAAACAGCTACTAATTCTGCACTTAAAGGCACCTCTCTCTTCTGTCTTAAATGACTTTTATTCCTTTAGAAATGTCATTTTGTGCAGGGACTGTTCTAAGCACGGGAAACACATGCCACTTTACAGGCATACTATTGATACCCCCCAGGTATGATATTTAAAGGAATATTTCACTTTTATTTTTTCACTTTAAGCATCATTAAAATCACTGCTCCCGAAAAAACGTCAGTTTTTAAAACTTATTTTTCCATTGATACATGTCCCCTAGGGCAGCACCCGGGTCCCCAAACCCTTTTTAGGACAATAATTTGCATATTAGCCTTTAAAATTCGCACTTTTGATTTTTCATGTTCGAGTCCCATAAACTTTAACGGTGTTTGAATGTTCGCGCAAACTTTCGGTCCGTTCGCATGTTCTGGATGCGAACCGAACTGGGGGGGTGTTCGGCCCATCCCTAATTTGGATATATATTGTGCTGTTCTGTTCTTTACACTCCATATGTACTGTCTACAGTCATAACAAGCTGAATGTGCACTGCAGTCGTGATAGGCTGTTTTTTACAGGAAATATTTCCTAATTTTTCCTGGCTGCAATTTTTTTAAAGCATGTCCATGAGTCTATGTGCACTTCACTGAAAACTGGCTGCATGTTTTTTTTTTTTTTCAAAGATCCGTACACTTAAAAATCCTTTTAAGAACAAAAATCTGTCTTCTGCAATTAATTGGCAACTAGGTTGCAGTAGGTCCCAGGTATGCTGACAGCGTCTGACTTGAAGCCGCAGAACACCCTTTAAAAGTCTATGGGAGAAATCAAAAGTGCTAATTTTAAAGGCTTATATGCATGGTATTGTCATAAAAAGTGTTTGGGGACCTGGGTCTTGCCCCAGGGGACATGTATCAATGCAAAAAGAAGGGTCTGGTATGGATTTTGAGGGGGACCCCATGCCATTTTTTTTTTCATTGTGGCGCGGGGTTCCCCTGTGGGGAAATTCCATGCTGTTTTTAATCAATGAACTTTTATGTGTATTGTCAGACCGACAATTCATTATAGCCGGCGCTAGCGATAGTAGTTTTACATGACTTTTTTTCCTTTAGAAATGTCATTTTTTCTGTCAGACTGTTCTAAACATGGGAAACATGCGCCCCTTTACAGGCATACTATAAACACCCCCCAGGTACAAAATTTAAAGGAATATTACACTTTGATTGTTTCACTTTAAGCATTATTAAAATCACTGCTCCCGAAAAAACGTCCGTTTTTAAAACTTCTTTTTGCATTGATACATGTCCCCTGGGGCAGGACCCAGGTCCCCAAACACTTTTTTATGACAATAAATTGCATATAAGCCTTTAAAATGAGCACTTTTGATTATTCATGTTCTTGTCCCATAGACTTTAATGGTGTTCACCTGTTCGAACACATTTTTTGCCTGTTCGCATGTTCTGGATGCGAACCGAACCGGGGGGTGTTTGGCTCATCCCTATTCCTGACAGACGGGTGACCGGTCCCTACTCTAGCCACTCGCAAAATAATAAAATAAATAAAAAAAATTTGAAAAAGTAGCAAAATAAATAGTCCAAACTTCCAATTATCAATAGTCCATCACCATTGTATTACATATGTGAAGATTTTCTCTAAACTTCCCAAACTTTCATGCTGTGTCTCCAGCCACACAGTGCAATATATCTGTTCTCTCCAATTGTGGACTCAATGTAATATCAAGGTCATAAAAGCTTAAATCATCAACACCAAGGGGATGTCTCTTCCAGCATGTATTCTCCTCCTCATCCTCCAGAAGCTCCAGATTCACAGTTAAGGATACATGCAAATACAAAATAAAAATAATAGTGTTCTCTGTATAAAAGGATATACTCATGCGGTTTCCAAAAAAGTACTAATAATGACAGCCTTAAATGCATCTAGATGCTATTCCCACTGTACATGTGGCTAATCAGAGCAAATAATGTGCTCACCTCCCACTGTGGACCCCAACATAATCAAGTCAAAATTGGCATATGTTAATCCATCCGAAGCATGTTGTATTCCATCCAGGGAGGTATTTCCTTCGCTCCACTTAAACACTCCCCTTCTTCAGCCAATAAAAACACTCACATTCCAAGAGCACCCCCAGTGCTATGGTAAGTGCTTCACAATGTATACAGGAACTCACCAATAACACATACACATACAACTTTCACCTACAGCGTGGCTCCACTCCTATACGCATTACGCCCAATAGCTGGACTTCCTCAGTAGGCCCTTCTATTGGGAGTAATGAGTATTGGAGCTTAAATGCATCTTCTAAGCCTTAAGCACAGATAAAAAAACAAACAAATTTCTCAGACAGGACCAATAGTGTAGTAGGTTAACAACTCACTGACAAAACTGTACCTTTACTAAGGTAAATATAAGCAGCTGGTCTCATCTGTCAGCCTTCTGATCCTGACCACTAATGTCAGCAGGGAATGCTCCTATGTAGGAAAAGGGAAGGTGCCCCAGATGATGAACAATTGTCATGCCAATCCAAAGATGTTCCGCCCCTTCACTGTCATGTTGCTGTGGTGCATATGTAGGAATGCATTTTGGGGATGCCGTCCTGTTCATCAGCCTGACTGTCAGTAAAACTGATGATAGATGGGTGTCCATATAGGGAAGGCACCTGGTGGTTGTCTCCCCAAAATGTTTTAATTATTGCAAATTTACATGGAATCTGAATCTCATAATAGAGGGTTAATTAGTCAAGGCAGTCAGAGGAAACTTCCCTTTTAGACCTTAGATATAGAAAATGATAGCCATTTCTCTAATCTATGGATCAGAGACAGGACACATTTTCTTTTCAGAAGCTCATGTGGAGAGAATCCTTTCTTATGCCTCGTACACACGAGCGGTTTTGCCGTCGGAATAAACTCTGAAGGTTTCTCCAACGGAATTGCGACAGAATTCTGCTCAAGCTGTCTTGCATACACACAGTCACACCAAAGTCAGACCGCCAAGAACACGGTGACGTACATCATGTACGACGGGACAACGCGTACAATGTCTCGTACATGCTTCAGAGCATGCGTCATTTTTGGTACGTCAGAACAGCATACAGACAAGCGGTTTTTATGATAGTAATTAGTTCTGTCTGAAAAATATAGAACATGTTCTGTATCTAAGTCTGTCTGAATTTTCGACAGAAAAAGTCCAATGGGGCATACACATGGTCAGAATATACAATGAAAAGCTCCCATCGGACTTTTGTGACAGAAATTCCGCTCGTGTGTACGTGGCATTAGGGTGCTCCTGAATGCTAGAGGTGGACGGGACCACATCTTTCATTGTGTCTACTAGTTCTTTTCTCTTTTAATTTTTTTATATATACAGTATTTATTGATACCTGAGGTTTACACACAGGAACCTCTGGTAAGTTTTAACTTTATTACAATAATCTTTTGACAAACCTTTAATTTATTCAACAGGGGAGACCTGCATGCCAACGTCTCCGAAACAGTGTCCATCTCAGAAGAATGTGTTTATTACTTCCAATACATCATCAAAGTGAATAATTATGTTCATGGGGAACCAAATACTCACACAGTGCTTTTAGGCTTTTACCTACAGTATGTGGAGGGGCTGTTACAACTGAGCATAAACCTTAGTCCCTTTTCCTACATGCACCCTCCTGATATAGAAGGGTGAGTCTTCTACATGCTGCAATTGCTTTCAAAACATCTTAGCCAATCAGCAACAGGCCACTTAATGTATTTAGAAGGAATGTCTGTGCAGTGCTAAAAAGAGGTTAACTCTTTCCTTTCCGGGCATCTTATTGCACATACAGTATATACACAATTGTTTTTGAATAGTTCTGTATCAGACACTTTTGGATTCATGTTGCATTATGACAATTGGTCTGTAAAGATAACTGCGTTTAGAGATCCAATGATATATCAAAGAATAAAACGTTTCTAACATATTGATGTATATAAATGTTTACAGAATGCAGAGTTACCCCTTGTGTTGTTTAGTGTAGGGCCCCTTTACATTGGTAGTAAGAGGGTGTCCCATTACATTTTCTTTTAATTCCTTCCTTTTATATACTTCAAAATCTTAGTATTCATGTGACTTAACAACTACTAGCCATGCTCCTATCCCCACTCCAGTGTGCCACTATTTAACATTAGCCGTATTACAAATTCATGAATCTATTTAGAATGCACAGGTGGTCTTCAATTTTTCTCTTCTGCCTATTTTATTTTTATTACAGTTTTAATTATTTTATTTTTGTATCACTACTGCAAGCTTGAAAGCAAAACTATTTAAAACATACGCCCTACTGTAACATAATTCATTTTCTACATATATGTGGTTCAAATTGATTTGTCCCTTTTGATTTTTCCTATACATCAAATGAGTAATGAAAGCAAAACATTTAGTATTGCTCTGATTCAAAGTGTGACAATCTAACTACAGTGGAATGAGTGACATCAGCCTCACAAACAGAATCAGCTAGTGTATCTGGAACATTAGCAATCTACAGTAAAGCTGAATTTTTTTTTTTTTTTTGCTATTCTCAGTTTTACACATTATCAAGAGGAATTATTTAAAAGTAAGATGCAATAGTTTTTTTCCTTTTAAAATATGTTAACTTCAGCTGAATTGCTATTGATTCATCATCCTTTCTAAAAGCTGTTGTTAATTTACATGTTTCAGGCAGCAAGCAATCTGCACAAATATTTCATTGACTTCTAAAAGGTAAGCAAATAGAAACAGATCTTCTTAATTGCTTCTAATGCAAGCTGCAAAAGCCTTTATAATTGTTATTTGTAATTATCACTGGGATGGTTCTGGTTAATTGCCATAAAGGATGAAATGCAATTACATTTTGGAAGGATTGATGGCACAATTCTATTTACAGAATACAATAAATATTTTAGTTCACTTGCAAGGTGATTTGCTGGAGTGTGTGATTAACCCTATAGCTGACTAGAGAAAGGATGCCATAGAGCGGGTTAACATTGGCATGCTGTGATTTTGCCGCAGTGTGATTGTATATGCGGTTTATCCACAGTTTCAGGTGTTTTCCCCCTAATTCTATAAGTATGTGCTTTTTCTGAAAGTGCACCAAAGTTGTAGCATGCAGGACTTTGGTGCTCTTTCATGAAAACACATTGTTTAATACAATTCAATGGGAGCACACCTTAAATTTAACTTTTTACATGAACTAATGGGGCACATGTCAGTATTATAAAATTTACATTATGATTTTGAGAATAAAATACCATTTCCTTGACATGTATAAAAGTTATGCTTCCAAACTTCCTCAGGTGAAAAATATTATTTTGATTTAAGATTTATTTAAGATTTGGATCACTGGCCACTAGGAGAATTATGATTGTTTGACATCATTAAAAGCTGTATAGAATCCATTGTTTTCAATCAGACATGCTGCTATGGTAGATGCATGTGATAAAATGATCAGCTATGAACAATCCACTTTCAAAACTACTAACCAGGATTCAACCTTCAAGGATGTAAACCCTTACATATACCCAGTGAAGTGACTAGCCTCAGGTAATACCCAGAAATATAAGTTGCATAAGTTGTACCTGTTAATTTGCAGCCATCTGTCCTGTACATCCAAGGTTCAGAATTGACACAAAATCTCTCAGCTCTGAATAGCAGGGGGTGGAAAGCTGAAGTAACACTCTGCAGAGCTCAGTGAGGAGATCTGAGAGCTCATTGGAGGGAAGGGACACACCCCCTTCACACATCATACAGAAGCAGAGCTGAGGCTGTCAATCACAGTCTGTGTGCTGAAGCTCCCTCTCTTGTCACATTTTTTATTTTGATGTCAGGAAAACTTTTTAGAAGTGACTCAGATAGCAGACAAATGAGGCAGCAGACAAAAATGATGCTTAATGCTTTGGACTGAGACAAACCCACACTATAGACACATATGTCTTTACACATGGATTGCTCAGATATACTACTCTTTCTTATTTACTTTAATCTCCTTCAAATGTTGCACCAACAAACCTCAGTGGGATGATTTGACTCTTTGGCCACTTTATTAAATGGTGGCATTATTAGTAAGAACTAGATAAGACTTTCAAAAAATGGTGGATTCTACAACCGACAAATGATAGTGCTGTTCATGCGAGGAAAAAAATTTAGCATACTCTTATTAAAGCAGTAGTAACCCCAAAATCAAAAATGCAATATACTGCATCTTACAAATTATTAGATGTAGTGGCTACATTACATTTCCTTTTTTAGGCTTTTACCTTATGTTTTCACCTGGTGATCTGGCCAGTGGCCAGTAACAAACTTTTTGTATTAGCGTGCTTACACTCTGGATGAAGGAGCACAAGGGCACTTTAGACAGCAACATTGTCAGTCTGGGGGGAGTGTTAAATGTACTAGCAGATTTAGATACACCAACAATTTAAAACGTAACTGCAGCCCACACTGCAGTTAAACAATCAGTTACTGGGACTTATATAATGTTGTGACCAGGTTGGCTTTAAGTTTTCCGGGAACACTGTGGAAAGTGTACATGCCCATTGGTAGCTTGGAGTTCGCGGGACAGGTAAGAAGCTTAAGCAGGTAGAGATTTTTAGACAGAAATAGGGACAAAATAAATTAGGAATCTCCCTTGCTCACACCCAGATATCATGAGAGTGGTAAGTACTTTTGTATGTATGTTCATATAATCTGCTAAGTTTTCTTTAACCACTTCAATACCAGGCACTTTCGCCCCTTCCTGCCCAGACCAATTTTCAGCTACACTGTACCCAAACAAAATTTTTATCATTTTGTTCTCACAAATAGAGCTTTCTTTTAGTGGTATTTGATCACTGCTGGGGTTTTTATTTTTTGTGCAACAAATAAAAAAAGACAGAACATTTAGAAAAAAAAAGGTTTTCTTTGTTTCTGTTAAAAAATTTTGTAAGTAAGTACGTTTTTTCCTTCACTGATGAGGCTGCGCTGATGGGCACTGATACAGCGGCAGTGATGGGCACTGATGAGGTGGCACCATGAGGTGGCACTGATGATGGGCACTGATAGGCGACACTGATGGGCACTAATATGTGGCACTGGTATGCAGCACTGATCGGCACTGATAGGCGGCACGGATGCGCAATGATGGGAATTAATGGGTGGCACTTATAGGTGACACGGATGGGCAATGATGGGCACTGATGGGCATGGATGGGCACTGATAGGTGGGCACAGATGGGTGGCACTGATCTGCATCGCTGATGAGGAGACATCTGGCAGGCATTTGTAGTTTGCACTGACTGGGACCATTTCTGGGCACTGATTGGCATCTTTTAGGGCACTGTGTGGCATCCCTGGTGGCCATGGGGGGCATACCTGGTCATCCATGTGTGCTAGCAATCCCTGATGGTCCTGGTGGCATTCCTGGTGGTCCAGTGTGGGCATCCGTGGGAAGGCTGCGCTGATAAACAATCAGCGCAGACACCCTGTCAGGAGAGCCGCCGATCCGCTCTCCTCTACACGCATCTGTCAGACGCGAGTAAGGAAAAGCCAATAAATGGCTCTTCCTGTTTACACTGTGATCAGCCGTGATTGGACATGGCTGATCAAGTGGTAAAGAGCCTCCATCAGGGGCTCTTTACCGAGATCGGTGTAGCAGTGTGTCAGACTGACATGCTGCACCACCGATCGCCGCGCTGCATGCCCCCATTGCGCGTGCCGGCAGTTATCCTGAAAGACATCATATGACATGCATTCAGGATAACTGAACCACCACCTGCCCGTCATTTTGCTATAGGCCGGGCGGGAAGTGGTTAAAGAATGAAAGAAGGTATGCAGAGGATCTCAAATGTAGGTAGGACATCAACTAAGGTGTTAAAAAGACTGATAAAATAAGGAAACTTATGTTGCTATGGTGCATATGGGAAAAAGGAGTTTTAGCTGTGCGTTCTAAACTTAACGCTTTAACTACCATGCAAAAAATTATAACCAGAGTTACATGGAGAATTCGAAGGGATACGTTAAGGATTAAAAAAGAGAAAGCTTCTTTGATTAAGTTACCACAGCCACCGGTACATTCTAACAGAGGGGTAGAAACGGATATTTATATTATTACTGAGTGTCAACAAATACCTAAAGAGAATAAAACAGACATATAGTATATAAAGAGAATGAACATTAATGGGCCAGTCACTGTAAAAGTACAGTAGTATATGAGGAAGGTCTCCCCTTTACAAATATTTGTTATTAGAATGATATTGTATACGTGCTTAAATTGCTTGCAAATGGTGTGTAATTGTTTAAATACATGTTTAATGTGTTTTGATGACTCTTTAAAGGTTGCGGGTCCCGCGGACTCGATCGCTGCGGGGATACCCACGATCACCTCATGGAGAGTACGAACGGGGAGATGCTGATGTAAACAAGCATCTCCCCGTTCTGCCTAGTGACAATGTCACTGATCTCTGCTCCCTGTCATCAGGAGCAGAGATCAGTGACGTGTCACAGCTAGCCCATCCCCCCTACAGTTATAACACATCCCTAGTACTGACTTAACCCCTCCCCACCCCCTAGTGGTTAACCCCTTCACAGCCAGTGTCATTTACGCAGGAAACAGTGCATTTTTATAGCACTGATTGCTGTATAAATGACAATGGTCTCAAAAATGTATCAAAAATGTCCGACATGTCCACCATAATGTCGCAGTCACAATAAAAATCTCTGATCGCCATCATTACTAGTAAAAAAAAATTATTAATAAAAATGCCATAAAACTATCCTCTATTTTGTAAACCCTATAATTTTTGCGCAAACCAATCAATAAACGCTTCTTGCGATTTTTTTTACCAAAAATATGTAGAAGAATACGTATCGGCCTAAACTGAGGAAAAAAATGTTTTTTTAAATATTTTTTGGGGATATTTATTATAGCAAAAAGTAAAAAATAATGTGTTTATTTCAAAATTGTCATTTTTTTTTGTTTATACCGCAAAAAATAAAAACCACAGAGGTGATCAAATACCACCAAAAGAAAGCTCTATTTGTTGTAAAAAAAGGACGTCAATTTTATTTGGGAGCCACGTCGCACGACTGCACAATTGTCAGCTAAAGTGGTTAAAGTAGATTATATAATAAAATAGATTCTTATGAATTTTATTTTATGGGTGCACTTCATTATCATATGTATTCCTCGAGAATGCATATTGCTATATTTGCATTCCATATTCATTGAGTCCTAGACTTGCTGGAGGGGAGAGTAAATGTGGAGACAAGTTGTTGAGAAGGGTTTCGTTAAGAGAAGTTATATGTATAGATTTAAAGTATGTTTTTATTATATGTTTATTGGTAAAATGCTAACTACTACTTACTACTGCTAACTACTGTTAGTATGTTCATGGAATGTGTTGGGGACATATTATTAAGCCCATGCCCAATGCACTGTTAATTGAAATCATATATGGAGAACGTGGTGTCACTACTAAATTACATATATATAATGGTACCAAATGTCCTCTTTTAAAGAATCTGATCAGATTAAAAAGTTTAAAATAATTGCAAAATACAAACTTTTAAGAGTAACATTTTAACTTAGAGCTGGGGTATTTTGATTATTTCAGTTAAAGTCTGACTTTAAAGAATGGTTTTAATTGTGCAATTACCTATTCTTACATTGTTGAAGGTTTGGAAGGTATTTTTCAATATCAACAAGTGTACTATACTTCAGATTGATATAATTGCCCTGGACTCCGAAGTGTACAATAAATGTCATTATAGTTTTTGTAGAGGAGCCTAGGGTGGTGTTATATGTAGGAAAAATATGTTGTTTAACATTAATTATGAAAAAAAATAGATTGTATGTTTGAAAAGTAATTGTAACAAAGAGGCCATTTGTTGATATTGAAATAAAAAAATGGGAACTTGGCACTGCACAAAGACATTGCCTGTTACAAAACAAAGGGAATGGTTTATTTGTGCAAATATTTTTTAATTGTGTTTAAGCTGTTACACATATGAGTAGGGATGAGCTTCGAGGTCGAGTCGAACCCATGTTCCACTTGAACATCGCCTGTTCGACCGTTCGTCGAATTGCGAACGATATGGGCCATTTGCGCCAAATTCAAGTGGCGCGACACGGCCCATAATTCACTGCGGCATTGCAGTGCATTGCTGGCTGATGATTGGCCAAGCATGCACTATGACCCGCATGCTTGGCCAATCACAGTGCCGTGTGTACAGAGAGCTGTAATTGGCCAAAGCCAGGGTGGGTCCAATTATGGCTCAGGGGGTTTATTACACGCCCCACACTATATAAGGCCACCTGCGTGGCAGCCTTGTGTAGTGTATTGTGGCAGCGGAGAGAGATAGATAGAATAGCACAGACAGGCTCTTCAAGTATTTGCAATTAGTGTACTGTGTACCCTGCACAGTTGCACCTATAGCTACCTGAAGACAAGTGATTGTGTGGTTCTTCTGATCCTATTAATAGCACAGGTAGGCTCTTGTAGTATTTACAGTTAGTGTACTGCTTACCCTGCACAGTTGCACCTATAGCTACCTGAAGACAAGTGCTTGTGTGCTTCTTTTGATCCTATTAATAGCACAGGCAGGCTCTTGAAGTATTTACAGTTAGTGTACTGTGTACCCTGCACAGTTGCACCTATAGCTACCTGAAGACAAATGCTTTTGTTATTCTTCTGATCCTATTAATAGCACAGGCCGGCTCTTGAAGTGTTTACAGTTAGTGTACTGTGTACTCTGCACATTTGCACCTATAGCTACCTGAAGACAAGTGCTTATGTGCTTCTTCTGATCCTATTAATAGCACAGGCAGGCTCTTCAAGTATTTACAATTAGTGTACTGTGTACCCTGCACAGTTGCACCTATAGCTACCTGAAGACAAGTGCTTGTGTGCTTCTTCTGATCCTATTAATAGCACAGGTAGGCTCTTGAAGTATTTACAGTTAGTGTAGTGTGTACCCTGCACAGTTGCACCTATAGCTACCTGAAGACAAGTGCTTGTGTGCTTCTTCTGATCCTATTAATACCACAGGCAGGCTCTTGAAGTATTTTCAGTTAGTGTACTGTGTACCCTGCACAGTTGCACCTATAGCTACCTGAAGACAAGTGCTGGTTTTCTTCTTCTGATCCTATTAATACCACAGGCAGGCAGATTGAAGTATTTACAGTTAGTGTACTGTGTACCCTGCACAGTTGCACCTATAGCTACCTGAAGACAAGTGCTGGTGTGCTTCTTCTGATCCTATTAATACCACAGGTAGGCATTTTGTTAGCTGCTGTATAATCAGTATATAAATACATCCCAGTTTTGTGCAGCTACATCTCACTGCAGTGCAGGCCATTAGCATGTCTGGAAGGCCAACAAGGAGAGGCAGACAGTCACAGGCCAATAAAAGAGGGCAAGCAGGCTCTATGTCTAGAGGCAACAGTGCTGGTCATGGACACGGTGCATCCTCATCAGCACGTGGCCATGGGACACGCTTGTCCTTTTTTTCGGTAGCTGGCCGCATTGAGCCGCAACATGCGGAAGACTTGGTAGAGTGGATGACCAAGCTGTCCTCATCCTCTCTCACCCAGGGCTCAGTGTACGTTGTCTGGCAAAGCAGCTGCCAATGCAGCCTCTTCCCTTGGCTCAATGGCATCAGTCACTCCTTCCCTAGCCCCTCCCCTACATGTGATGACACAGGGCTAATCACGTACTTCCTCAGGGGGATCTGATTGGGTGGTGGAGATTACTAGAACATATACTATGCCAGCAGCAATTGAAGTGTAGCCGCGATATGCACCATTTTGTTGTAGGTGTATTCCAATGATAACCACAACCACGGCCATATTAATGAAGCCACAAGTCGCCACAATAGGCACCATTTTATTGTGGTTCTGCCCGAAAGATAAAACACATCTACGGCCATATAAATAAAAAACGCCAATGACAAAGCTAATTACAAATAATATGGGGAACTTCACTAAATATAGGACGAGGAGGACACATAGGAAGGAAGCCACCTAGTGAGAAATAAATACAATGCGTATAATATATTCCCCATTCAACAACTAGTAATTACAATAAGAGCCTGTTTATAGTTCCTCTAATAACAAATATAAATTAAATGAAATGCATCAATAACCCCCATGTAATAATCCCTCTAAAATAATGCGCGTAGTGTCATGGGTGGGACTTCAACCCATGACCCACTGGCTGCAGGGCAGAAGTGCTAACCACTTAGCCACTATAGATTACTCATGCTCAATAAATGATGTGATAAATGTGATAAATAAAGAATAAATAAGAATATAAAATTACAAAACCATTCAAAAGCCCCTCAATAGGTAGATAAAATTAATCATCAGATTATTTACCAGTGACATATCTATTACCCATATCACAATGGAATTAAGAAGGAAGGATAAAAAAATATATATTTATGTGCAGCCATATAAACCCATTAATCAAAGGGCCTGAAATCATCTAATTCTAACAATTGCTTAAAAAACACTGGAGATCAAACTCTTTGTTTGATCCCCCGGTGATAAAGTCCCCAATTGGTGTATTCACCAGGACTCGCGCTTGCTGATTTCTCTAATATAATTGCATCCTCTCCAATGATGCTTAGGGGCCTCTATCCCCCAAAATTGCATCCCCTCCGGGTTTTTGTTCTGTTTGTCCCTAAAATGAATGGATAGGTGGTGTTTGTCCAATCCATGTGTTCTTCCATTCTGACCTTGAGAGCTCTCTTTGTTCTACCGATGTAAATTAAATTGCAGGGACATTTGATGGCATAAACTACCTCTTTAGTTTCACAGGTAAAAAAATCCCTGATGTTGTATGCCAGATTATTCTTGGGGTTAATAAAGGTTTTTAATTTCTTAACATTCTTTGGGACTCGGACACAGCTATAGCAACGGCCACATCCATAAATGGATGGTGGAGGTTCTACAATACAATTCTGTCCCTTAGTTTAGGGGCCCTTTTATAAACAATTTTTGGTTTATTGGGTAAAGAATCACATAATGATGCATCCTGCTTTAGCACCTGCCAATTCTTCGTAACAATCCTTTCTTCATCCTTATTCTGAATGTTATTTTTTTTTTTTTGAATAAATGTTTATTAAAATTTTTCAGATATACATAAAATCACAGTTGTCGGGTGAACATTGAAACAGAAACTGCTAATACAATCAAAAAGTCATACAATCAACATATCTGGCAGAAATGTAATAACGAGTTCAAAACATGACAAACTGAGCTTCCTACTAAGTTACTTCTGCAGTAGTGGTGCAGGTGAAATGTCAACCCAGTAAAGTCTGCTTATGGTAAAGTGGGAGTACATTAATTAACAAGTGTATTAACTGAGGATCATTAGGCATCTCCGTGTGAGGGAGAAGGAGTGGGTGTGGGGGTAGGGTCCATTCGGAGTAATGTTATGTACCGATCAAGGCCACCCTTGAACCCATTCACCCCTAAAGGAATCTAACTGTGAATGGTGGGGGACATAAGTAGCGATGTATGTGGTTTAAACCTGTTGGGTAACAATATTATTGAGAGAAAGCTCTGTTGGAATATTATGTTATCCAGGAGTAGGGGGGTAAGGAATCCAGAGACCATTAGGGTGTGTGCTCCTGCTGGAACAGTGGAGACATGTTGGTGTCAAATTGAGCGGATGTGGGGATCGCCTAAGTAGGATCAGTGAGGAGCAATTGGGTGAGAGAAAGGGTAAGGGTGGAGAGAGAGTGTGATATGTCAGGCACTATGGCTCTTCTGAGACAGGTCAGCATCCATCATGGCTGAGAGGATGGGTCACTGGGCGGATTGGCCTGCGGTGAGGAATCTCTAAAGTGCAGCCAGCATGCCCATGTAGTACTAAATTTTGTTGGATTGTCTTTCGCTTGGGAAATTCGTTTTTCCATCTCTGCCGTTCTATCGACTCTTTTGAGCCATTCAGACACTGTAGGTGGTGTGGAGCTTCTCCAGTGCACCGGGACACAGAGATTGGCTGCATTGATAAGGTGTAGGGTAAGGGATTTTTTTTATGAGGAGAGTGGCATGGAGATATGGTGGAGCATATATTGGGCCGGAGTGAAGTCTGGGGCATAAGAGGTAATTTGGGTGATCAGGCGGTGAATTTCCATCCAGTACGGTTGGATAAGAGGACACACCCACCAGTTTTGGAGGAGGGTGCTATGTGCAGCATTGCAATGCCAGCATGTCGGGGGGACCGAGGGGTGAATTTTGTGGATCTTATCAGGTGTCCTGTACCATTCGGTGAATATTTTGTATCTGTTTTCCTGGGTGGATACATTAATGGAGCCTTTATGAATATGGATGTGTATACGTTCCCATTCAGTGGAGGTTAAATCTATGGATAGTTCTGATTCCCAACGCCGGATAATCTTATCGTATTTAACTTTGCGAGTTGAAAATAGGAGTGCATAGACAGTGGAGATCACATGACGTTGGGGTTCTGCACTCTCACATAGCAATTCAAAGGGTGTGCAATCTCGGTACCATAGTGAGGTGGATTTGGCGTCAGTAAAGAAGTGTCTTAATTGTAGGTACTTGTAAAAGGGGATGTTGTATTCAGTGAGTTTAGCTGACATAAATTGGGAGGGAGGAGTTCACCATTTTGGAAGAATTGGCATGCCCTGGTGGGGGCTGTGCGTGGTTCCCTGGGCAGATCTCTCAAGGCAAGACCTGGCAGAAAATCAGGGTTGTGTACAAGGGGGGTCAGAGGTCAAGGGTGAGGTATGAGGCCAAGGGCTTTGCAGGCTAATTTAAAGTGGGTCAATGTGGCTCCGATAAAGGGACGTGTCTTCAAATCTCTACGAATGGAGTTGTGATTAATACAGGGTTTATATGACAGCGGAGATTTAGCGAATGAGTCCTCAAGTGTGATCCAGGCTTTATTCGAACAATGTAAATGCAAATCTACAATCCTAGTTAAATAACATGCCCAGTGGTACTTTTGAATGTCAGGAAGGCTAAGGCCCCCTAGTAGTTTGGGAAGTACCAATCTATCCCAGCTTAGTCTGGGGTCTTGGATGCCCAGATAAAAGTCCTACACATTTGTTTGTATGATGAAAAAAAGGAGGTGGATAGCTTTATGGGGATTGCCTGGAAAAGGTAAAGAAGTCTGGACAGTACGTTCATTTTTAGTATGGCCGTCCTACCCAACCAGGAGAAGGAGCCAAAGTTCCATTTAGTTAAATCAGATTGTATGTTTTGAAGCGCGGGTTGAAAGTTTTTCATGTAGAGGTCTTGTAATTTAGTAGGTATTTTGATGCCCAGGTATGTAATGTCATGTGGTTCCCCAGAAAATGGGAAGTTATGCTTGCATTGGGTGACCAGTGTAGTTGGTAGGGTGATGTTCAGTGCTTTCGATTTTGTAAAGTTAATTTGAAGGTTTGATAAGGTTTTTGAAAAGTGAGAAGTCTTTAAGAAGATTGGGGATAGTGACGATAGGGTCTGTGAGGAAGAGTAAAACGTTATCCGCATAGGCTGCTATTTTATAGTGTTTATTACTAATGTCAATGCCTTTGACGTCCAGGTTGCCTCTGAGTCTGCGGAGCAGTGGTCCCGTAGTAAGGATGAATATTAGCGGTAATAAGGGGCATCCCTGATGGGTTCCATTTAAGATAGAGAAGGCGTTCGACAGGCGGCTGTTGATCCTAAGTTTAGCTGTAGGGGAAGAGTATAGCTCTAGGATCATTTGGAGTAGATGCGATGGGAAACCCATTACTCTTATGCCGCGTGCACACGAGCGGACTTTACGGCAGACTTTGCCCGGCGGACTTTTCGACGTACTTTACGATGGACTTTCTGAATGAACGGACTTGCCTACACACAATCCACCAAAGTCCATCGAATTCGTACGTGATGACGTACGACCGGACTAAAACAAGGAAGTTCATTGCCAGTAGCCAATAGCTGCCCTAGCATGGCTTTTTGTCCGTCGAACTAGCATACAGACGGCAGACTTTTCGACCGGACTCGATTTCAACGGATTAATTTAAAACATGTTTCAAATCTAAGTCCGTCCAACTTTTGAGAAAACAAAGTCCTGGACTTCACATACCACACACAGCCTCATCCCCCCAGAGGCCTGGCATACAGCAACAAAATGTGAATCAGTTCTCCTCATGTCCCCCTGATATCTCAATGCTCTTTAACAAATTTGCAGAAATGCTTGATAAAGGACTTGCACAAACTGCTGCCAAAATAACTTCAGATATCACCTCTGATATTAAATCAGACCTCCATCTCCTGGGATCCCGCATTGAGCATATTGAAACTAAAATGGACGCCACAATTGATCGGGTCAATCAAAATACGGATCGCTTTCAGGAACACAATGATCAGCTGGAGGGGGCCATCTCCAAAATCGGTGACCTTGAAAATAGGTCCAGACGGCTGAACTTAAGGATAAGGGGTCTTCCTGAGACTTTAACAGACATTCCGGAAGCAGTTCACTCTCTCATCAAACACCTGATACCTGATATCAGAGCCCACAGGTTGGAGCTCGACAGGGCCCACAGAGCCCTAGGTCCCCCTCGCTCGGATGGTCTTGTGGTAAAACCTCACTACTACAACCTTAAAGAGGAGGTCATGAGGAGGGCTCGCTCCATGCCCCAAATTCAGCTCCTGGGTCATTCAGTTCAGGTGTACGCTGATATTTCTCCTTATACTATTCAAGACGGCAAGCACTTAAACCACTTCTGAATGGCAAGCCTTTAATATTTCCTCACTAGCGGAAGGAGAACTTTTACTGAAAAAACTGGGACTCTTGAACACTGATCCAACATCACCGATGCAGTCTTCTTCATCACTCCTACCCAAACGACCACCTCCACCTAACCCTCTGACTTCTACGTGGCAAAAACCCAAGTATAAGAAAGACATATTTATATCTCGGGATATGATGAACGCTTTTTTCACATATCCCTGGATCTTCTTCTCTTTTCCTACTATTCTTCTGCTTTTTCTCTCTCTTAATCCCCTTACTAAATTTTTACTCTTTTCAGTGACGTGTGCGGTCTCGCTTGCCCACGGGACCTGGGATCGTGATCTGAGGATCCTAAGATTGATACATGACCACATACCACCCATCAATTGGAAGGTAGGTGATTGGGGTTTGCTGGCATCTCAACATATCCTGCTCCATGGCTGACCACACCACCTCCTCACAGGCCCTACGCCTGGCCTCACACAACGTACAGGGGCTTAATTCCCCACTTAAGCGTCGGAAAATCTTTCAATATTATCATGACCAACAAATAGACATACTATTTCTTCAGGAAACACACTTTCCAAGATCTTACGCTCCGTCTTTTATACATGCCAAATTCCCCACATTCTTTCTTGCCAATTCTGATAAAAAAACCAAAGGGGTGGGAATTTTCTTCTCCCGCAAAACACAATTTTCACTAACTTCTGAATTTAGGGACCCTGATGGCAGGTTCATTCTAGTGAAGGGACTCATTGATGGTCAGATTTACTCACTAATCTCATATTATGCACCTAACCGAGGACAATCCAAATTTTTCCAATCCCTCTTTCTCACCCTTGCTCCAATGCTGGAAGGCATGGTCCTTTACGGCGAAGATTCCAACATAGCATTTGACGCAGGAAAGGATAAGTCTAGACCCCCGTGAAGGGATGGTGTGCGCCCCACCAGACAGAGCCTCAATGTAGCCAGACAGATCTTCCAACAGGGTCTGGTAGATGCTTGGAGGGAACTAAATCCTGGTACTCGGGATTATACGCATTATTCCAGCCCCCACAATACTTTTGCCAGAATTGATCACTTTTTCATTATGCAAAAACATATCCCGCTGGTGCGAAAAACAATCATTAAAGACTCTGTCTGGTCGGATCACTCCTTCCTTCTCCTAATCATACACAAACCTGTAACTCATCACCACGGGTTTCATTGGAAATTAAATGCCTCCTTACTCAGCAATCCCTCACATGTCAATGAACTTAGCAAAGATATTCAGGAATATTTCTTACATAATGATGTTGATAATATCTCTCCCATCACATTGTGGGCAGCTCACAAAGCCTATGTAAGGGGTAAGCTAATCCAAATGTCCACTAGAATAAACAAAGCCCGCAAACTGGAAATAGCTAGACTTGAAAGTGAATTTTCTCACTTCAGTAAACAACATAAATGCAACCCCACTGTTACATCGACAGCTAGCCTTGAATCCGCGCGCATGGCTCTTAATCTGTCCCTCACAGCCGTAGCGGAGAAAAGTTTACGATGGGATGGTGGGAGGTTCTATTATCAAAAGGACAAATTGGGTGCCATGTTGGCACGCAGGCTTACTCCAAGGCTGAGGGTGTGCACTTTACCTAAGATACGTTTAAGTAATGACTCCCTATCCCAGAATCCTCTGAAAATCATGGAATCCTTTCATGATTTTTACCGATCTTTATATAGTACTCAAGGGTCGGAACCCTTGTCTCACACAATTGATTCTTATCTGAGCTCCCTGAAGCTCCCTAAGCTACGAGAGCATCATAAGGACAGCCTTGAAAATCCTATTTCTGCGGAGGAAGTATCTCAGGTCATTCATGACCTCAAAAATGACTCCGCTTCTGGTCCAGATGGTTTTTCAGCCCCGTATTACAAACACTTCTCCCAGCAGCTTTCTCCATATCTAGCTCGCTTTTATAATCAATTACGAGCAGGGGGTCAATTAGACAAGACGCTTAATTCAGCTTTCATTACAGTAATACCAAAGCCAGGTAAGGACACTAGCTGTACAGCTAATTACAGGCCCATATCATTGATCAACAATGATCTAAAAATCTTAACTAAAATCTTAGCTAATAGAATATCCTCCTTTATAAGCCTGTTTATTCATAGCGATCAGGTGAGCTTCATTCCTGGGAGACAGGGTCCAGACCAGATCAGGAGAGCGATAGACATAGTTTCGTTACTAAACTCCGGCTGGGACAAAGGACTCCCTCAGCAGGGATTTGTGTTGTCTCTGGATCTAATGAAAGCTTTTGACTCTGTCTCCTGGGCCTTCCTGTTCCCGATACTAAAAAAGTGGGGTTTTGGTCGAACCTTTATGAATATAATAGGAGCACTATACGATACCCCGGTTGCACAAGTCAAAATGCAGGGTTACTATTCAGACTCTTTTCCGATCCTAAGTGGTACTAGACAAGGCTGCCCTTTGTCTCCATTGATTTTTGCCGTAGTCATCGAGACACTAGCTAGCGCCAACCGGGATAATCCGGACATACAGGGAGTGCGTTGTGGCCAACAAACCCACAAGTGCGCTCTCTTTGCTGATGATGTTTTACTATTCATCACGTCGCCACTTACTTCTTTACCTAACCTATACAAGGTGCTCAATGACTTCAGCAAGGTATCTGGTCTTAGGGTTAATTACTCTAAATCTATGGCTCTAAACATTAATCTACCGACCTCCATGATGGCCTTACTTAAAACCAACTTCCGATTCAGTTGGGGGGAAAAAATGATCCCCTATCTGGGTATCAACCTTACTTCATCAATTGACAATCTCTATAATGCTAATTTCCCCCCACTTTTTCGTAAATTAGGAGAGGACTTATCCAGATGGAACAAAATGGGGCTATCTTGGTTAGGTAGAATCAATTCTGTAAAACTAACTTTGCTACCACGTGTTCTTTATCTTTTTAGGTCCTTACCGATACCTATCCCCAAAGATCACCTCAGGAAGTTTCAATCTAAAATTATTAAATTTATATGGGGTGGGAAGGGACATAGAATTGCCAAGGAGACTCTGTTCAGGAGCAGGGATCAAGGAGGAGTGGGTTTACCTAATCTTCTTTGGTATCATCAAGCAGCACAACATTCCCAACTGTCCACTGTATATTCTAGGGTTGCTCACCCAGATTGGGTTCATATAGAGCGACAGGCTATACCTCAATTTACTTTAGATTACATTATCTGGTCCCATCCTAGATCTAGACATGCCATCATGGTCCCTACACTTTCCCACTCCCTGACACTGTGGGACTCTCTCAAACACAACCCTCGAATAGTATCAAATTGGCATCCGCTTTCCCACATATTCTGAAATCCTCTTTTTCCCCCAGGCATGGACATACAAGCATTCCAATGGTGGCTAGATAAGGGGATGTATAGAATAGGACACTTTGCTAATCCTACGGGACCCCTCACTCTGACCCACTGCATCAACAAACTTGACATGCCCAACACTGAAAGATTTCATTTCAGACAGATATTTCACTTTCTGCAGTCTCTTAGGTCCCCCAGTCATACCCCACTTTCGATCATGGAATACGAGCGGTGGTGTGGTCGAGCTGTGGAGCAGAGGGGCGGGATCTCAGTGATTAACCGATCGCTAGCTAGGGCTGAGACTAAATCACTCTTCATGCGAGAATGGGAGAGTGATTTCCATCACACATGGAGTGTTGAGGAATGGCATGGAGCTTCCTTTGCTGCATCTAAGGGCATATTGAATATAGCTTTAATTGAAGCAAATATGAAAGTCCTTATGCGGTGGTACATGGTCCCTCTCAAACTCTTCAAAATCTACCCCAGTGCTTCCCCTATGTGCTTCCGAAATTGTGGGCATATAGGGTCCATGTTACACATTTGGTGGGACTGTCCTAAAATCCGGGGTTTATGGAATAGGATCTTTCATACCATTAGGAAAATAACAGGCTTCCCAATCCAAAAGTCTCCCCAGCTGGCTCTCCTGAATTTTCCCTGCCCTAAAACTCCTAAAGTAGTTCAACGACTTATTATGTTCATTTTCCTGGGGACCAAACTCACGATTGCACGGGCCTGGAAGAGATCCACTGTTTCATTTCTCTTGGTTAAGAGAAAGATTTCATGGATCATGGCCCAGGAGAAGACGGTTAGTGTTCTCCTGGACACTACCTCTAAACACGATGCCACCTGGGACCCATGGGTTAAATACATATCTCCGCCACCTTTGTCTACAGCTTGACCTGGACCCCTGTGGTTGAGCGAGTACTGCACCATCTCAAGATGTATCATTCCTTGTTCTCTATCCTTTCTTTTCTTCTCTCTCTCCTTTCCTATCTTCTTCCCTTGTTTACACTATAGATTTTTGGCATACAGGTTAGACTACTTTGCTAACACTTACAGAAGTTACTATAATCCATTACTTTATTATAGATGATAGGCTTCTTCAGATACTTAACAAAGCTTATTTACTGCTGACTGAACCTATGGTTCCATTTTCCTCGCTAATTGGATAGTCACATGCAAACCTTACTATAAGCTCTACTAGTTATTCTGTCTTTCTGGGTATAATACTCATGATAGACACCTCAGGTTTGAATTCACTACTTCAATTAAAGACTTTACTTCATTATTATTTCATCATATATCTTTGGTTTACTGGTATTGCTTCTCCTGAGTGGTGGACCTCCCCTCCTAGCACAGCGAGTACCATGTGGGGTGCTGGAGTAGGGGAGTGGCCCCTCTTTTCGGAGTCAATCTTATGGAATTCAATGTAATGATTACGACATATCTTTCTTTGTCCTACAAGCAGTTTATGATCTGTCTACTACTTTATGTGTATGAGTATAAGTTGGTCTTGTGGTTGGACCTGTAATCTTGATCATCCTTATTGCTTTGTTAACTTCTCAATAAAACTATTGAAAGTAAAGAGAAAACAAAGTCTGCTGGAGCCCACACACGATCGAATTGTCCGATGAAATCCAGTCCACCGGGCAAAGTCTGCCGTAAAGTCCGCTCGTGTGTACGCGGCATTAGAGTCGCTTCCATATAGTCCCAGGCCACCCTGTCAAACACCTTCTCTGGATCTAAGGGCAAGAAAAAAACCTTGTGTGGATGTTTTGGAGAGCCAGTGATGGATATTTAGCGCCTTGGTAGTGTTGTCCCTGGCCTCCCTACCAGGGACAAAACCCACTTGATCAAGAGAGATTATTTTGGGTAGCAGAGGGAGAATGCAGTTTGCCAACACCTTAGCGTAGAGCTTTAGGTCCACGTTAAGGAGTGAAATCGGGCGGTATATAGAGACCAATGAGGGGTCTTTGCCTTGTTTGGGAATGAGAGTGATGTATGCTTCAAGGATGTCTCTCTTCGCAGTAGAGGTTGGTGATAGATTATTGAGGCTTTGGTGAGATGGGGAATGGGGGTGTCTGGGAAGGACTTATAATAGCTAACTGTCAGGCCATCTGGGCTGGGGCTTTTGCCTGGTTTCATCTGTGTTAATGCAGTCCGAATTTCATCCCCTGAGAGTGGGAGGTCGAGGTCAGAGGATTCATCAGGAGAGAGGGGGGAGGGACAGTAATGTGTTAGGAAGTCTGTAATGGCTGTCAGTCGGTCCGAGGTGGTTGCAGGCGGGCAGGGAGGTTGTAAAGTTTGGAGAAGTACTGAACAAAATGGTCAGAGATGTCTTCAGTTATGACAAGGGTGTCACCGGAGGGTGTTGTAATTTTGTGAATGGTATGGTCCTCTTTCTTCTTGAAGTGCTCTGGCTAAAAGTTTACCCGACTTGTTGCCGAATTCTTAGAATAGTTTTTGTGTCAAGGTATAATTCAGTTTCAGTGTGTGACTGAGTTCCTCTAGGAGTTCTTCTCTGGTCTGAGTCAGTTCCATCAAGGATGAGGCTGCTAGCGATGCTTTGTGTGCTTGTTCGAGTAAAAGTATGCGGTTAGTTAGCTCAGTAATGCATGCTTTTCTAGGTTTGTTTCATTGGGCCACAAGGGAGATAAATTTCCCCCTTATGACGCATTTGTTTGCTGCCCAAACGGAGATGGGAGAGGTGTCCTCTGTTGCATTTTCTGCAAAGTATTGGGTGAGGCTCATAGTTATTTGTTGTATATGGACCATATTGGTCAGTAGAGAATTGTCAAGTTGCCATACTTTGGACCTACCGTGGGTTGTCGGGAGGGATAGGGTTATAGATATGGTGTTGTGATCGGAAAGCACCATGGGGTCAATTGTGGCTTTTGAAAGGTATGTGAGATCATTTTGGGATATGAAAAAGTGGTCTATTCTGGAGTATTTGTTATGAGGTGCGGAAAAGAAGGAGAAGTCTTTTATGTTGGGGCGCAGCGTGTGCCAGGCATCGTGAAGGCTCTTTAGGTTAGGGAGGATGCACCATTGGATGTGTCAAGGGAGTTATTCAGAGCAACGTTGAAGTCGCCTCCTACTATCAAAGTACCCGATTGGAAGCTGAGAAGTTGTTGGAAGGTGTCTCTAAAGAAGGCCACTTGTTGTGAGTTTGGGGCATAAACGTTAGCTATTGTGATGGACCTGTAGTGTAGAGTGCCTTTGATAAATAGAAATCTCCCTTGGGTGTCTCTTTGGACTTTCGTCACCTGCAGGGGGCATTGTTTAGAAATTAAGATTGAAACTCCTTTGGATTTGGCCTCAGTGTTGGAGGCATGGTACACCTGTGGGAAATAGTGATTATACAGTTTAGGGATGCTATCTGTCCTGAAATGCGTTTCCTGTATAAAAGCTATATGTGTTTTCGATCGTTGTAGGAAATATAACAGTTTAGATCTTTTCTCTGGGATGTTAAGGCCTTGTATATTGATTGAGTAGAGTTTGAGTGTCTGGGTTGGGTGGTGAGGCCCAGGGGTCTGTGTCCTCCGCCATAAGTACGAGTGAAGGGAGAGGGGGGACCTAGGCGATCAGTATGTGAATCTGTTTGGCGTACGGCAGGATTAAGTATATTGTTAAGCTCACTGGGAGTATACTGATGAAGTATGGTGGTGACTTGCCCCTCTACCTCTAAACTGTACAGTATTGGTAAAGTACAGTGCGGGCGCGATGTTTGCACCCTGAGGGGTGTGACAGCACCATAAACATGCAACTGTGTGGGGGCTAGCAGTCACGAAGCAGTGAAGGAGGATTATAAGTAAAGGAAAGAATGGTATATTCCGATGCCACAGAATGTCCAGGTGATAAAGGGGAGGAGGGTTTAGAGAACGTATTTTCTGGGGGATGTTTGACAGGGCAAGGGGAAACTCTCAAAGAAGAGTGAGTGCTGGGTCGCAGGATTTGGGTGTGCAAATGCATCAGTACTAAATCATCTTGTGAGAATGATCATATAGAAATTCTGAAAGTTCTGAAACCATCACTCAGTCCCGACACCTAAAGGCACTCAAATCGCTATCAAAGACTAACCCGTCTAAACCTGGGATTTTAGAAGTGGTTTCCCTCTCAAGGGCCAAGTGTTGGCCCCAGAACATATATGGTAATTAAACATAATTAAACATAAATCATTTCTAGAGCAGAAAAACATCACAAAAATATCAGTAGAGGAATTGTACACTTTAACCCGAATGCTATGTAAATAAACAAGTAAATCAGTCAGATAGCTGACCGTGCTCGCAGTGACAGATACCAAACTAGAAAGTCTGAGTAGTACTATACTTGCAGACTGGAAGATTACCATAGAGTGAGTGTGGAAGACACCTCATTCCTCGCCATGTGGTCTAACATGCCAGCAAGAGTGATTGGGTAAGGTCACAGGCCACTTAATTGAGGCAGTGCACTCCGCATCATCCGTCAGGTAGGTATAGCAGCAGTTCCATATGGGGAGTGCCTGTACTGGGCATGTAGATGGAAGGGGGCAGTCTGCGTAGGCTCCTCAGTAAGTGCACGAGCCATAGCGGCAAGAGATGGAGGTGAGGAGGAGGCCATGTGAGACACGGTTTTTGATGTCAGCATTGAGTACGACGTTCTGTATGAAGTGCTGTCCAGGTAACAGTCACTGCGTTCATTGGGCGTTCTTGAAGTATGTCTCACCTCAGAGGGCTTCTTGACGGAAGTGACACTGTACAGAACTGCTGCCCAGCCAGGGGCGGTTACAAACCGCAGGGAGTTGTGGGTCATGTAGTTTTGGTCACTCCATGATACATACGGGCGGTGTTCCTTCTGTGGACAGGTGCCACCGCTTTCTGTCTGAACTTGTAATGTCCATGACAAGGACACTGTCTGTATCCAGTAATGGGAGAAAAATGTCTATTGTGCTGAATATCTCTTGAAGAAAGTCAATCACATGAACATGAGATTAAAGGTTAACAATCCAAAAGAACTAGTTAAAGCCAAACAGTGCAAACTGGGATTGTATGGTAGCAGATATCTGAGGCTGGCTAACGGTCTTGGCGAGCTCTCCAGAGCCTCAGCGAGTTTGTGGGGCTGCCATCTGAATAGTGAATGCGGGGACTGGCAAGGTGTCTGGGGGGCGGATGGAGACCTTCGCCTATGGTACCTGGAATCTTGCGCCTCCATGGGTTCTTCTTGAGGTGCTTCTTTGCATGTCACTGTGCGGCGAAACTCTGCATACCAGTTAGGGACATCTACCAGGGGTATGCCCAGGGTTCTGCAGAAGTGTGGAAGATCCTCTGATACTTTTAGGAGAGCCGTGTTGCCCTGGGTGGAGGCAGAAAGGCAAAATGGGAATTTCCATTTATATGGAATACCTTTCATGTGAAAGGCATCCAGCAGGGGCTTCAGGTCACGCCTGTGTTGTAAGGTGATGCCTGAGTGGTCCTAATAGATTTGAAGTGCTCTCTCGTCATGGAGAATTTGAGGCCTGGTTCTAGCCTGTCTAATAATTTCTTCCTATAGCTTGAAGTCTATTATGCAGCAAATGATGTCCCTCGGGGGATCCATCTCCTTTCCCTTGAGTCGTAAGGCCCTGTGGATCCTTTCCATGTCAATGGGCATATGAGGTGATCTATTGAGCAGACCATTGAAGATGCCAGTCACGGTGGGGACTATTTGTTCTCCCTCAATGGCCTCCGGTAGGCCTCTGACTCTGAGATAGTGACGCTGACCTCTGTCTTCCAGATGGCGCTGCATATCTCTCATTTGTAACGTGTGGGAGTCAATGCGATTTGCGTTTTGTGGATAGTCACATCATGGCGTTCAGTCACTTTTTCAACTGTAAGGACTCTGTCACTGAGCGCACGGATATCGAGCCTCATGGCCCCCATCCCCTGTTTGTTCGTGGGGGAACGGGATCGGGAGGCGGAGGAATTCCGCAATGCAGTCACCATGTTCTGGAAGCGTTCAGGGGCAATATTACTTCCGATTCTAGTCAGCTTTTGCCTGTGGCGGCGGGAGCTCAGGGAATAAGCATCCATCTTCATGCTAGGTCCTATTCTGAATGTTATAATCCAAAACCAAACTGATCTCATTACCTAAGTTCCTCTCCCTATCTGTAGTGTCCTCCAGTATTTTTTCTCTATCCATATCCCTAATTTTAATCCTTTCTCTCTAGGAAGTCGGCTTCATATCCATTATCCCTAAACATCTTCATTAACTTATCAGTTTGTTTATCAAAATCTCCAATACTCGTACAATTCTTTTTTATTTGCATGTATTGTCCCCTGGGAATGTTAACAATCCTGGGTTTGTAATGGCAACTCATCTTGGGAATGTAAGAATTCCGATCTGTATCCTTAAAATATGTAATTGCCTCTATATCATATTAGGTGTTACTAATCTCTAAGTCGAAAAAGTGTATCTTTTGAGCACTGATTTCCCATGTAAGACTTATATTGTGGTGATTTTCATTCATTGTTAATAACAGGAATTCCACATAATTTACCTCTCCTTCCCAAACAATAATTAGATTGTTAATATATTGTTTGTATAAAAGAATTCTAGGGTTAGGATTCAATAGAGCACCCTCCTCCTCCCACTTTGCCATATACAAGTTAGCCACGCTGGGTGAAAACTTTGCCCCATTATAATACTCCGTACCTGCAAATAATAGGTGTTATTGTACCAAAAATAATTATGTCTCAAACAAAATTTCAAACTCTTTAAAATAAACTTTCATCCCTTACGTATATACTTCTGACTTCTTTTTAACTCCCACTTAACTGCTTTTATAGCTCAATGGTGATCTATATTAGTATATAATGAGGCTACATCAGCCGTTGCCAACACTACACCATCGCCTGCGTTGCATTGTTTAAGCAATTGTAACGGGTGTTTTGTATCTTTAACCACTTGACCACTGGGCACTTAAACCCCCTTAATAACCAGACCAATTTTCAGCTTTCGGTGCTCTCACACTTTGAATGACAATTACTCAGTCATGCAACACTGTACCCAAATGAAATTTTTGTCCTTTTTTTCACACAAATAGAGCTTTCTTTTGGTCATATTTAATCACTACTGGGTTCTTTATTTTTTGCGCTATAAAAGAAAAAAGACTGAAAATTCTGTAAAAAAATGCATTTTTGTTCGTTTCTGTTATAAAATTTTGCAAATTAGTAACTTTTTCTTTATATATTTTGCCCAAAATTTATACCGCTATATATCTTTGGTAAAAATAATGCAAATCAGTGTATATTATTTGGTCGTTGTGAAAGTTATAGAGTCCACAAGCTATGGTGCAAATCTCTGAAAATTGATCACACCTGAAGTACTGGGGTCTCATTTCTTGAGACCCTAACATGCCAGAAAAGTACAAATACCCCCCAAATGACCCCTTTTTGGAAAGAAGACATTCCAATGTATTTAGAAATAGAATGCATGATAAGTTTTTTGAAATTGTCATTTTTTCCCACAATTCTTTGCAAAATCAAGATTTTTTTTCTTTTTTTTTCACAAAATTGTCATATTAGCAGGTTCTTTCTCACACACAGCATATGCATACCACAAATTACACCCCAAAACACGTTCTACTATTACTCTCGAGTACGGTGATAGCACATGTGTGAGACTTTTACACAGCTTGGCCACATACAGAGGCCCAACATGCACGGAGCACCTTCAGGCGTTCTGGAGCACCCAGGCTAATTCTGACATTTCTCTCCTACATGTAAAAATCATAATTTATTTGCTAGAAAATTACATAGAACCCCACAACATTATATATGTTTTTTTAGCAAAGACCCTAGAGAATACAATTGCAACTTTTTATCTCGCACGGTATTTGCGCAGCAAGTTTTCGAACAAGTTTAAAAAAAAACAAAAAACAGTTTTGTGCTTTTATAAAAAACAAAACAGTAAAGTTAGCCCAATATTTTTGCATAATGTGAAAGATGAAGTTATGCCGAGTAAATAGATACCTAACATGTCACCCTTCAAAATTGCACACCCTCGTGGAATGGCGCCAAACTTCGCTACTTAAAAATCCCTATAGGAGAAGCTTTAAAATTTTTTACTGGTTACATGTTGTGAGTTACAGAGGAGGTCTAGGGCCAAAATTATTGCTCTTGCTCTACCGATCACAGCAATACCTCACATGTGTGGTTTGAACACCATTTTCATATGTGGGCGGGACTTGCGTATGTGTTCGCTTTTTTTTTTTATTGTTCATTTTAATTTATTTATTTTGGTTTGACGCTTTTTTCCAAAAAATTAATTTTTTGATCACTTTTATTCCTATTACAAGGAATGTAAACATCCCTTGTAATGGGAATATGGCATGACAGGTCCTCTTTACAGTGAGATATGGGGTCAATAAGACCCCATATCTCACCTTTAGGCTGGGAAGCCTGAAATTAAAAAAAAAAAAAACGATCCTGGCTTCGATCGTAGCGGTGAGTCGGTAGAAGCACCTTAGGGCGGAGGGAGGCCACTCTCGCCTCCCTTAAGAATGATCAAGCAGTGGAACAGCCGCTATGATTGTTCTCATGGTGTAGGGAATCGCCGACTGAAAAAGCTGATATCTGAATGATGCCTGTTGCTGCACCCATCATTCAGATATCCCTGCACAAAGTCAAGGACGTCGTATGGCGGCCAGCGGGCGGGAAGTGGTTAAAACACATTTTTTTAACACAAAGTTGTCCATTTATACAATATTTCTAACACATAGCATGTACATACCAAAAATGACACCCCAAAATAGATTCTCCTACTCCTCCTGAGTACAGCGATACCACATGTGTGAGACTTCCACAGCCTGGCCACATACAGAGGCCGAGTATAGCAGAGCATGGCTGGGTATGGCTGAGCATGGCAAAGTATGGCTGGGTATCACCGAGTATTGCAGAGTATGGCTGGGTATTGCAGAGTATGGCTGGGTATGGCAGAGAAAGGCTGGGTATGGCTGGGTATGGCTGGGTATGGCGAGGTATGGCGGAGTATGGCAGAGTATGGCAGAGTATGGCAGGGTATGGCAGAGTATGGCAGGGTATGGCTGGGTATGGCTGGGTATGGCAGAGTATGGCTGGGTATGGCTGGGTATGGCGAGGTATTGCAGAGTATTGCAGGGCATTGCAGAGTATTGCGGGGTATTGCAGAGTATTGCAGGGTATTGCAGGGTATTGCAGAGTATTGCGGGGCATTGCAGAGTATTGTGGAGTAGTGCGGGCATTGCAGAGTATTGCGGGGCATTGTAGAGTATTGCAGGGCATTGCAGAGTATTGCGGGGCATTGTAGAGTATTGCGGGGCATTGCAGAGTATTGCGGGGCATTGCAGAGTATTGCGGGGCATTGTAGAGTATTGCGGGGCATTGCAGAGTATTGTGGGGCATTGTAGAGTATTGCGGGGCATTGCAGAGTATTGCGGGGCATTGCAGAGTACTGCGGGGCATTGTAGAGTATTGCGGAGCATTGCAGAGTATTGCGGGGCATCGAAGAGTATTGTGGGGCATTAAAGAGTATTGTGGGGCATTGCAGAGTATTGCAGGGCATTGCAGAGTATTGCACAGGGAATTGCAGAGTATTGCACAGTAGTGCTGGGTATTGCTGAGCATGGGGGGGATGGCTGAGCATGGAGGGATGGATGTGACTGCACATGTCACTGAGCAGCGTTGTGGGCACTACACATCTATCCCACAGCGCTCCTCCCATCCGATCCCTCCCCCTCTGTACCGATCGGTACAGAGAGGGGAGATAGGAACCGGCGTCATGACATGACACCAGTTTGTTTACATGCAATCAGTGGCCGTTTACCGTGATCCGTGATGTTCGCGTGTGCGCGCCCCGGGGGCGCGTGGGAGCTGTTTTATGGAATCACGTCATATGACGTGCTCCCAGAGTTATCCAACCGCCCTGCAGCCCTCATTTGGCTATGGGCCGGTTGGCAACTGGTTAAGGAATGCTCTTGTATCCCTTACTAGGGATGAGCTTCGAGTTCGAGTTGAACTGATGTTCGACTCGAACATCGGCTGTTCGCAAGTTCGAACAGCGAACAATTTGGGGTATTCGCGGCAAATTCGAATGCCGCAGAACACCCTTTAAAAGTCTATGGGAGAAATCAAAAGTGCTAATTTTAAAGGCTTATATTCATGGTATTGTCATAAAAAGTGTTTGGGGACCTGGGTCCTACCCCAGGGGACATGGATCAATGCAAAAAAAAGTTTTAAATATGGCTGTTTTTTCAGGAGCAGTGATTTTAATAATGCTTAAAGTGAAACAATAAAAGTGTAATATCCCTTTAAATTTCGTACCTGGGGGGTGTCTATAGTATGCCTGTAAAGGGGCGCATGTTTACCGTTTAGAAAAGTCTGACAGCAAAATGACATTTCAAAGGAAAAAAAGTCATTTAAAACTAAACTAGTAGCCCGAGAAGAAGAAGGGAAGAAGACGCCAACGGCGCGGAGGAGATGCCGAACGAGAACACCGGAGGAAGAACCAGAAGAACCAGAAGAAGAAGAAGATGGAGGAAGAAACCGAAGGAAGATAGAAGATAGAAGAAAGAAGAAGCATTTAAATAAAGGAATGGTCAAAAACTGTCTCTTGTCATTTTTTTGCCTGTTCGCATGTTCTGGTGCGAACTGAACAGGGGGGTGTTCGGCTCATCCCTATCCCTTACTAAGGGCTGGAGATGGAGATCTATGTACTCCCCCAACCTAGCGGTTAGAGACTCAATCCCACTGACAATGGGTCTACCTGGGGGGTTTGTCCTGTCCTTATGAATTTTTGGTATATAATATATAACTGGAGTTCTACATGCGGTAGGTACTAAATAGTTTCATGCTTATTCAATATATTTTTATTCACTCTATATTGGACTAACTCTGCTAATTCTGTCTTATATTGCTTTATTGGATTTGTATTTATAGTTGCATAAGTTTCTCTATCTTCCAATATCTTATGCCCCGTACACACGGTCGGACTTTGTTCGGACATTCCTACAACAAAATCCTCGGATTTTTTCAGACGGATGTTGGCTCAAACTTGTTTTGCCTACACACGGTCGCACAAAGTTGTCGGAATTTCCGATCGCCAAGAACGCGGTGACGTCAAGCACGTACGACGAGACTAGAAAAGGCCAGTTCAGAACCAAGCGCGGCACCCTTTGGGCTCCTTTTGCTAATCTCGTGTTAGTAAAAGTTTGGTGAGAGACGATTAGCGCTTTTTCAGACTCGTGGCTTTCAGATCGTTTTCTGACGTTCAGTTTGTGCTTGTGGGTTTGTATCTGCTCTTCAGCGCGTGCAGTCAGTTCGTATTGGAGTTTTCTGTGCGATCTTGTCCGCTCGTTGCTGTTTTTCAGGTCGCTCTTCACAGGCCTTGCTGTTCTTCAGTGCGTTCTGTTACTTCGTTCTGAGCAGCCGACCGTTTTCTAGCCATGTTGCGTATGCGTACTCCTCGTAGAGTTCGTGCTGTGCGGGGGCTTGGTGTTGGGGTCCTGACCTTGACACAGGTCCAGTCCATGAACAGGGTGGGGAGGAGTTCATGGACCAAGAATTGTTTGCTTTAGCGTGACCAGTTCTGTCATATGCCTTTGCTCCGTGAGATCCGTGAGAATAATCCTGATGATTTCAGGAACTTTCTCAGGATGACGGACCCCGTGTTTCACCGTCTGTTGGCTTCGCTGACCCCCTATATCAGCAGGCAGGATACCTGCATGAGGCAAGCCATCACTCCGGAGCAGAGGTTGGTTGCTACCCTGCGGTATTTGGCCACAGGGAGAAGCCTACAGGACCTCAAGTTCTCGACAGGCATCTCCCCCCAGGCTCTGGGGATCATTATCCCAGAGACCTGTTCTGCCATCATACAGGTCCTGCAGAAGGAGTATATGAAGGTAAGATTTTTATCCTTTTATATCACATTTTATTGTATTGAATGTTTGATAATATATTGTATTTCTTTCCCCATTCCCTAATTACCATGATTGTATTATGCTGTGAATGTCCCCTTTGTCCTCATGCATGCTGGATTTTTATGTCATTATTATTTTAGGTCCTTCATACATATTTGCCCTTCAATAACCTCCCCAGCATGGTGTCTCCTGCCCTATATTCACCTCATGTAGTTACTTAACAATGTATTTTATCAGCTCCATAGTAGTGCTTTACCCCAAACACCCCATAAAATGTTTTGAAATGTTATTTTTGATTTAAATTCAGGCAGAGGGCCAGAGGCTTTTTTTTGTGGTGTCCCCAAATTTTTTGTAACCCTCCCTCCCCCAACTGCTAAGTCAGCTGATCCCAATTCTCTATCCTCAATCATCTATCTGCTGACTTTGCCAAACCCATACACACTATACCCACCTCTTTAGTGCTCAGATTTATGAATGAATTCCCCAAAGCATGTAGTGCAAGGGCCTACCTGTATACTTTCCAATGGTACTGTTTAAAGTTCTTGTATCCTATTATGATCTTGATAGGTAATAGCAGAATGTCCAAATGTGCTCAAATGTGTACAGTGTGTATTTATATCTTTGTATTATGACACTTCTTACCTGTCCAGTGGGCTGCCAATAGTGTAACTAAGGAGGGGCTGTTCCAAGTAATACCCTGTATTTAGGCATTCATCTCTCAATGAAGTGAAGAGGGTTACCTGTCTAAGAGTTCCCCCCCCTATAATGTTAGAAATGGCCCATTAGAGGGGGGGGGGTATGATAGGTGTACCTTATACTTTGTTGTTGTTAAATTCCCCTTAATAAATGCTATCTGGAGGTTGACCCATAATGTTTGTGTCTAATCTGCTTGCCAGGTTTCTGTGAAAAAATAGTAATGTTTATTGTTTTTTCCTCAACAGTTTCCTTCCACGCCACAGGAATGGCAGACTGTGGCCTCCCACTTTGCCCAGCGGTGGGACTTTCCTAACTGCAGAGGGGCAATTGATGGGAAACACGTCCACATCGTCCCACCACCCAACTCGGGGTCGTACTATTATAATTACAAGGGGTTTAATAGTATAGTGATGTTGGCGGTGGTGTTGGCTAATTACGACTTCTTGTATGTGGACGTGGGGAAGAATGGCCGGATGTCCGATGGTGGAGTGATCGCCCAGACGGAGTTCTACAGGCGTCTCCAGAATGGCAGCTTGGACTTGCCACCTCCAGAGGACAATGTTGAAGGTCTCCCATTTATGTTCGTTGCTGATGAAGCATTTGCGCTGGGGGACCACCTGATGCGGCCATTCCCGATGAGGACCCTCACCCCCGGAACAGAGGGTTTTTAATTACCGGCTGGCCAGAGCCTGAAGAGTGGTGGGGAACACATTTGGAATCCTGGCCAGCCGGTTCCGATTATTTATGACACCCATCCATATGGCGGAGTATAAACTGAACCATATAATACTTGCCTGCTGTGTTCTCCATAATTTTGTACGAAAACATTCAGCCAACTATGCTGGCTCAGTTGGGCCTGAGGCCGGAATCCCAAATACATCAACAATGACGGCACTTGAAAGCGGCCGTCCTGGCTTGCCCTCCCTGAATGCCCGTGATGTCCGGTTACGATACCTGGAGTTCTTTGCGGGTAGGGGGGCTATCAATATGCCAGACAATATGTGACACCTTTTTCAAATAAAAAACAACCAAAAGAAATTCTTGGTGGACATTTACTGCTTGTGTTTGTTTTAGCTGACCCTGACAGAAATGTGTTGAGTGCAGAAAATGTCGTGATTGGGTAACCTTATAAAAAACAGTGTTGGCTGGTACTTCCTAAATGCAAAAACACATTTCACTACAAGTGCACTTGCAACTGCACTGAACCTGCACTTGTAGTGCAAAGAGGATTTGCCCTTAGGAAATAACCCCCATTTGTGCATAAAACAACAATTACATCACCCCAAAAGTGTTGTAGTGTTGAGACAATAATCCACACATTCTTGAGTAAGGCACTTTTTTATACCCGCACAATCACATGCGCATTTACCAAAGGTTTTTAAAACAAACCAACATGTTTGTTGTATAACAATGTTTGCAGTAGCATTATGAAAAATAAAAATATCCATTTCAGATAAAACAGGCCTGTGTAAAACCAACAAGAAAGCCAAAAAACTTGAACTTACAAAGTTCACATTAGGTAAAACCTGAAGGCTATATCAGACATCAGTATTTAGGAACTGGGTTTGATATAGCGTTCAGATGGGGGGAAATCACCCCTGGAAAAGCCAAATTTGGAAGATGCACAACAATTTCCCAATGTCAACATGTGCTATCTGCCATCATGGGGGATCAAGGAACATGTTTGGGGGGAGCAAGCCCTTCCTCAACGCTACTTTATAATTGAGGAAGGGGTTGCCCCCCCAAAACGCGTCCATTGATCTCCCGTGATGGCAGATAGCACATGTTGGCACACTGTGTGCATCCTCCAAATTTGGCTTTTCTAAACATTGAAAAAAGTTTGGTACGATAAAACAGGTGATTTGGTGGGGTTTAAATTCGCCCCAAAACATCAATGATGTTATTATTTTTTTTAATAACATCAGTGATTTGTTGCTGGATGTTTTGCAATTGGAGATTACACCCCATGATCTCCCCTATCAGTATCTGGGCACTTTCAGATGTAAAGCGTTCTGGATCCCTCACATCACGATCACCTAAAAAGAGATAAAGAACAAAAAAAAAGGTCTCAAAAATCTGCCACCAGCCATCTCTTTTACCTGAGTCTGTGGTCGCAGACACTCACCTTGTGGTGCCAATCTCCACCACGTCTTCTTCTTCCTCCTGCTCAGCTTCTTGGGTAGGTATTTCCCCTTCTTCCAGAGGGGGGGGTCTCTGGTCTCCTGGGATGTGGGGTGTCCGAGTCTTTTCTCACCTATGTAAAACAAAAATGGTATACTTAGCACACAGATATTTGATGGCAGAACTATAGAAATAGGAAACATTGCTTGGAAGTGGGGTACAATTGTCTATTTTAGCCGAGTTCCAAGATGTATATTTTTTATTGCCCTTTGTCAAGCTGCAATACTTTACCTGTTTGGTACAAGCTTCACAGATGGAGACCCCCCTATAGTATACACTGGAGCACCTGTGTGGCCCCCTACTAAAAATGGTGTTTTTGTGTCCCACACTAGTGCTCCAGTGTCCAGATGTGAAAACAGCTGCTCAGTGTCCTCTCCTTACACACAATCTAGTTTGCATTTCATTCTAGTAACAAACCCATCTACACAAACAAATATTTGGCATCCAAGTAGGCCCCCAAAAATGTGTGAAAATGCATATGGCCTAAACAATGGTGTTCTAGAGGCCGAAAGAAAAATGTTTGATACGAACGAATAATGTGCCCATGAACATTAAAGTTGACCTTTGGAAACGTTACAACTAATCAAAGCATATGGAGCAGAACGAACGTAATAAAGACAGAAAGAATAGGAACACAGCACAACTACTTACTTTTTTGCAGCACTCTCCGGATCTTTCGGTACTGCTCTGGCTCTCTCAACTTCAGGTCCGACCACCGCTTCCTGAGCTGATCTTTAGACCTTCGTACCCCGAAATTCCGCTTGAGACTCCTGACCACTTTCGCCATGATTTTGGCCTTTCGGATGTTGGGGTGGGGGTAAGGCCCATATTTTCCGTCATAGTCGGACTTCCTCATGATGTCGACCATCTCCAACATCTCCCCAAACAACATATCTGTGGCCTTAAAACGTCTCCTTCTGGATCGGGACGTGCCTGGATCCGCCCTTTCCTCCTCCTCCTCCTCCTCATTGCTACAATTAGCCCGCACCTGCTGTATGTCCGCCATCATGCTCTTCCCCCACTGGGCCGAACGAAAAGGGGCGGGGAATACACTAGAAAGAACGTCAGGGGCGGGCGGAGTTACACGCATGCGCAGTGTATATAAAGCGTAACACGCGTGCGTATTACGTTTGATCTGTGAGCGGAGGAAGGAGCATTGAACGCGGCGATCGTAAGAACGAAGGTAAGAGACAAACTTGTGCCTATACTGCTTCTATAGATTGAAGCCTATATTGTAACAAGATTAGGAGAGTTTGGTGTGACATTAGGCTTTGTCTTGTGTTGTGTCTTGCAGTGAACATGGATATGGTACTGGAAGATCAGGACTTCATTTCAGTCTTCATAGAGATGCTAAGGGAGCTGCCCTGTCTGTGGGAGATTAAACACCCCCATTACAAGAACCAAGCAAAGAGGAAGGCAGCACTGGAGCAATTGTGTGAAATTGTGAAGCAGGTGATCCCCACGGCAGACATCACCTATTTAAAGATCTTCATTGGTGGCCTGAGGAGCACATATCTGAGGGAGCGCCAGAAAGTCCTGGATTCACAGAGATCCGGAGCAGCAGATGACATCTATGTCCCCAGGATGTTGTACTACGACAGGCTGCATTTTCTGGCAGGCCAGACTGAACCCAGGCCATCCCTCTCAAGTCTTCCTTCCACGCTTCCTTCCCCCCTGGCTGAGGCTTCTGACGCCCAACCTGGGCCTTCCAGGCCGCATGTGGAGGAGCCCAGATTGAGCCAGGTATAGCATTCCTCTAAATATTTCTGCTTGTCCAATCAATGATGTTAACTAGATGTTAGTTGGGAGTACTAATTTAGGATTGTGATTGATGATGCAAAAACTAAAACCATGTCCCTTTTTCATACACAGGGAAGTCTCAGCCAGGAGGTGGCTGATCTGCAGGTCCCTCCACCCCCCCTGGAAAGAGAAAGTGGCAGCAGGAGGAGTAGCCTAGAGGAGGCGGCTATAAGATTTTTTTGTAGGGCTACAGAGGTCCTGGGAGCACCACACACCAGGCAGGAGAACCTTGCTGCATTCATTGCCTATAAAATGCAGAGGATGGAGGAGGGCCAAAAAGCCATGTGTGAGGCCCTCATATCAGAGGCTCTGGCGAAAGGTGTGAGGGGCCAAATTACACCACACACACAGCTTTGGGATGGTCCTCCTCCTCCTCCTGCAGGTCCTACTCCTCCTCCAGGTCCTACTCCTCCTCCTGCCACATCTCCAACTGCACAGCCACAGCCCGGAAGGAAGTGTGAAAGGAAGACCAGAGAGTGATTGCCCTGGATCCAGTCTGGTCGGCCAAAAGATGCAGCCTCTTGTGGTACCACAGCCTGGGGACACTGATGTCATCTGCTGCTATCCGAGTCTCTGTGAATCCCGGACCAGACTGCCCTCCCTTACATATGGACTCCTCAGGCCACCAATTTTGAGGTTTAACAATTGATGTCTGCCGTGGGGGTCCCAGGCTTCACTAATTTCTGCTGTTGATCCAGTGTTGCCTTCCTCTTTGTTTGGTTCTGATCCCTTAATAAAGGATTTTTGTTTTGAATTATACTCTCCTATGTGTTTTACTTCAAAAATGATGGTTTGTTTGTGAGGATTCAGGTACATTTCTAATATACAATGTGAAATGAACAAGGGACACCAACAACAAACAATCTCCTGGAGATTAAATAATAAAAGATATCAATGGTGTTGGGGTAACTTGCCACACAAAACACACACAAAAATATTCTGGAGTAAAAATAAAAATAACATTGAACAAAGATCAGCCTTGGAAAAAATCCAAACATTAAAGAAAAAAAAAGGCTTAAAAAGAAAAAAAAAAAACATAAAAAATATAAAACTGTCAGATGTGACAACTAATAACAATATATTGAGGGAATCCCACTAAAAAAACACAAATAAAACTTTGTGAGAAGTGTGTGAATATGAGCAGCAAAACTACTTCATTCTTGTCACATTATAAAGAAGAAGAGAGTGCGCTGTATTAAACCATTTTTTACATTGCAGCGTGACGAAAGTGCTGTATCCATTGCGAACTCTAAGTTTACCAGAACGAGCTGTCCCGTGTCGGAATTTCTTCTGAGCATGCGTGGCACTTTGTGCGTCGGAACAGGCCACACACGGTCGGAATTGACGCGATCGGATTTTGTTGTCGGAAAATTTTATCTCCTGCTGTCCAACTTTGTGTGTCGGAAAATCCGATGGAAAATGTCCGATGGCGCCCACACACGGTCGGAATTTCCGACCACACGCTCCGATCGGACAATGTCCATCGGAAAATCCGACCGTGTGTACGGGGCATTATTCCTTTCCAGTTAATACTGTTTAGTAGATAGCTTCACAAGTCCCCCTTGGGCAAACAACAATATCTTTACGTGCTTCCAAAAGTTTGATACCTTTTTTGATATACCTCTGTTCATATACCCTTTTTAAACGGTAATTTCTCAAGGTCAGCAGTGACAAGTCGTTTGAACATGTCAACATACTTATTATTCACAATCTTGGGATTAAAAACAGATTTGTTCCTAAGGCTAGGTTCACACTGCTGCAGTGCGAATTTAGCACGATTTTGATCCGATTGTGTTGCAAATTTTCATTGCGAATTCTTCATTTGTTCTTGCAAATTTATTGCGATTCTACGGCTAACATGGCAAATTGGTTGTCAAATTGGGAGGGTAAAGCGATTTTCTGCCTGTCCAATAGAGTCCAGTGTTTATGCTGACATAAAAAGAGCTGTATGTTTGTATGTCAGCATGTATCAGCAGTCGTTGCCCTTGGTTATGGCAGCAGTTGTAACTGCTACAGCTGCAGTCATGATAAAAAAGAAAAAAGCCAGGTTGAGGAGGAGGATGATGCTGACAAGTAGAAGATACCGGGTCCACCCTGTAATTGCAAATAGGGAGGAGAGAGGCCAGTTCAGGCTAATCTATAATGATCTACGTGCTCATAATGAACCCTAACCCTAACCGTAATCCCAACCCTAACCCTAATCCCAACCCTAACCCTAACACTAACCTCAACCCTAACCAGAACCCTAACCTTAACCTGAACCCTAACCCTAATCCCAACCCTAACCCTAATCCCAAACCTAACCCTAAAGAGAATCCTAACCCTAACTCTAATCCCAACCCTAATCCTAACCCTATCCCAGCTCTTACCCTAACCGGAACCCTAACCTTAACCCTAACCGGAATCCTAACCCTAACCTTAACCCTAACCAGAATCCTAACACTAAACCTAATCCCAACCCTAACCCTACCCTAACTGGAACCCTAACCCTACCCTAACCCTAATCCCAACCCTAACCCTAACCGGAATCCTAACCCTAACCCTAATCCAAACCCTAACCCTAATCATAACCCTAATCCCAGCTCTAACCCTAACCGGAACCCTAATCCTAACCGGAATCCTAACCCTAATCCTAATCCCAGCTCTAACCCTAAATGGAACCCTAACCCTAACTGGAATCCTAACCCTAACCTTAACCCTAACCCTAACCGGAATCCTAACCCCAACCCTACCCTAACCGGAACCCTAACCCTAACCGGAATCCTAACCCTAACCCTAATCCCAACCCTAACCCTAACCGGAATCCTAACCCTAATCCCAACCCTAACCCTAATCCTAACCCTAATCCCAGCTCTAACCCTAACCGGAAACCTAACCTTAACCCTAACTGGAATCCTAACCTTAACCTTAACTCTAACCCTAAACGGAATCCTAACCCTAACCCTAATCCCAACCCTAACCCTAACTCTACCCTAACTGGAACCCTAACCCTACCCTAACCCTAATCCCAACCCTAACACTAACCGGAATCCTAACCCTAATCTTAAATCTAATCCCAGCTCTAACCCTAACCAGAACCCTAACCCCAACCGGAATCCTAACCCTAATCCTAACCCTAACCCTAACTGGGACCCTAACCCTAACTCTAACTGGAATCCTAATCCTAATCCTAACCCTAACCCTAATCCCAGCTCTAACCCTAACTGGAACCCTAAACCTAACCAGAATCCTAACCCTAATCCTAACCCTAAGACCAGCTCTAACCCTAACCAGAAACCTAACCCTAACTGGAATCCTAACCCTAACCTTAACCCTAACTGGAACCCTAACCCTAATCCCAACCCTAACCCTAACCAGAATCCTAACCCTAATCCTAACCCTAACCCTAATCCTAACCCTAATCCCAGCTCTAACCCTAAAGCTAACCCTACCCCTAACCAGATTCCTAACCCTACCTGTAATCCTAATCCTAACCCTAACCCCAATCCCAGCTCTAACCCTAACACCAATGTTAACACAAACCCTCAGGGTTATGTTAAGGTTAGGGTTTGGGTTTAGGTTAGGGTTAGTGTTAGGATTAGGGTTACGGTTAGTGCTAGGGTTAGGGTTGATGTTAGGGTTTGGTTTAGGGTTAGGGTAGAGGTTATGGCAGGTGTTAGGGTTTGGAGTCCGGTTAGGCTTAACCCTAAAATTAAACCAAGGCATAACTATGACCATAACCTCCCCCCACTATCCCTCGCACTCCCTAGCACACAGTACATCCCTCTTCTCATCCATCCTCCCTCCCTCTCCCCAATACATTTTTCAGATATATCCTAGCTATCCTCCCTTTCACCCCACTTTCTCATCTGATTAATCTTCCCGTATCTATGTAATCTCAACCCTTTTTGTATATATATATATATATACATTTTAGCTATGACTGACTTACAGCTATTTGGAACATCAGAACACCAACTTCAGGAAGAGTGTGGAACCAGCAGAGCGATTACTAGTAACCTTAAGGTAAGATATAGTACCTATTCTCATAGAAAAAAGGAAACCACTGCAAAGTATCCTATAGTAATATTTTTTTTTCTATTTTTTTTTTTGGTAGAAATCAAATAAGTCAAAAAAGGCTGTAAAAATTTTCATGAGAATGAGATTTATTAAAATAACACAAACTATCTTAAATAAGATGTAACAGTATCAGAAATGTAATATTATCATCAATAAACAAATGCACAATAAAACAATAGTCTTCACAGATCATGAAAGGTCTCGGCACCCTGTTCCGAAATATTTAGCATCTTAAATAACATGTAACTGTACCAGAAATATAATATTAAGAGAAAGAAACAAACACAAAATTAAACAATAGTCTTCACAGATGATAAAAAGTCTCTGCACCTTTTTTGAAATATTATGCATATTGTACTTTGCGTTTACATCAGAACTCGGCCCAGGGACCTCAGAGTATTTCGGCAAAGGTGCACTCAAATAATTACAGTATGTTTGCTGTCAGGATTGGGTGCCATATTGTGAATCAATAAGAGGCTCCCTGGAGGCCATTCGAGGGATGGTAGAGGCCAATGGAGGATTATTGGAGGACACAGGAGGTAATGTGGTGTAATAGTTGTTGCTATGGGCTTCTCTTGATATAGAAGGCTGTACAATGGGTAGATTGGGTGGTCTGATGTTTATGGAGATTTCAGAATTGGTAGGGGGCATTGGTGGTGTGATATTTACAGGCCTGACGGGGGGAAAATCACAGTAGGAATAGGTGACGGAATGGAATATGGGATGTCCGAAGTATTGATGTCATAAATACTTCTTACATTTTCAAAACTTGAAGGGTAAGGGTTTGGTACTTTTTGGGGTGGAGGAGGATGGTTGGATAATGAGGATGGCTGTCTGGGAACAGTGAATGAGTATATGCACTGCTGGACAGCCATTTGCATTGCAAAATATCTATTCTCTGGGACCTGTTTTACAAGAGGAAGTAAACTCATTATGAATAGAGTGTGAGGGCAGCACTGTGCCTCCATTTGCTGTGAAATTCCAGACACAATGCTTAGCAGCTGCCCAGCGCCATCATCCTCCTCTTGCATTGGAGCGCTCCTGTTTATTTGGAAGCACCTATTAGATCTTTGCAGTACAAGATTATTAGTATACTGTTCGGACTGTGATTGGATGGGAGCTGTTGAAGCTTCAGCAGCAAAGGGCTCCTCCTGACCAGACTGCTCCATTGGAAACTGGAGCAAAGGGCTGCAGCCCACACTTTTCTCCTCCTCAGCAGGAGCTTCGACTTGGTCTCCCGGAACCATAATTTCCTCCTCCTGCCAACTGGATTTGGTGCTGTAAAATATAAAAGTTTAGTAATAAATTATTGTGTAAATAGAGGGTAATTTATATGTTAGACACAACAAACTAAAATGCAAATGAGGTAGATTGAGGAGGTATAGGGAAGGAAGGAGTGAGGGTGAGAAGGAGGGGGAGGGATAATTAATAATTGCTTACTTCCGCAGTTCCAGGACTGGTTTTAGAAAAGTCAGGTAGCCAGCAAAGGCATAGGGCTTTTTTCTTGAGGCAGCTGAGCCACTCTTGGTCTCCCGCAGATTTCTCACATAGTTTGTATACGTGTCACGTAGACTCCGCTATCTCGGCTTGAGAGCGAAAACTGTGAAAAAAGTAGGAACACTATTAATTATGCTTCTCTTTCCTTTCAGGTACCTAGCTACCGGCAATTCGTTTGCTAGTTTACAATTACAATTACAATTTGCTAGTTTTACAAGCTGGGAAAATCGACAGTGAGTTTGATTGTGCATGAAACCTGTGCAGCTATCTGGCAAGTAGTAAAAGAGTTGGTGATGAAGAAGCTGACTAGGGAAGACTGGGCTAAAATAGCCAAAGTTTTTTGGCAGAGGTGCAATTTCCCAAATTGTGTGGGTGTAGTAGATAGAAAGCACATCAGAATAATCAGCCCAATTTGTAGTGGCTCAAAATACTTTAATTATAAAAAGTATTTCTCATTCATTTTAATGGCGGTGGCCGATGCCAATTATTCATTAACATATGTGGATATAGGTTCATATGGAAGTAGCTCTGACTCAAGCATCTTCTCTCATTCATCCTTTGGCAAGATGCTTCATGAAAACACATTGAACCTACTTGATAGTCAACCACTTCCTGGAACCAAACAACCTCTGGAGCCTTATGTCTTTGTTGGGGATGAGGCATTTCCTATATCTGAGCGACTTCTATTGCCATATGCCAAAAGAGGACTTACCATTGAAAAGAGGGTATTTATTACCGACTGACAAGGGCAAGACGTGTAGTGGAGTGTGCTTTTGGCATACTTGCTAATAAGTGGCGTTTCTTGCACACATCTATCTGCCTGAGTATGGAGCACGCCATCAGTGCAGTGCAAGCAGCCTGTGCATTGCACAATTTTGTTCGTGCTCGAGATGGATACATATTTGAGGACACTTTGATGCATGACCTCGAAGAGCCAATGTGGATCGGAACCCGTGGCAACTACAGTGGGGAAAATGTTCGCCAGGACTAGGGATGAGCTTCGGGTTCGAGTCGAACTCATGTTTGACTCGAACATTGGCTGTTCGCAAGTTCGCCGAACAGCGAACAATTTGGGGTGTTTGCGGCAAATTCGAATGCCGCAGGACACCCTTTAAAAGTCTATGGGAGAAATCAAAAGTGCTCATTTTAAAGGCTTATATGCAAGTTATTGTCATAAAAATTGTTTGGGGACCCGGGTCCTGCCCCAGGGGACATGGATCAATGCAAAAAAAAGTTTTAAAAACGTCCGTTTTTTCAGGAGCAGTGATTTTAATAATGCTTAAAGTCAAGCAATAAAAGTGTAATATCCCTTTAAATTTCATACCTGGGGGGTGTCTATAGTATGCCTGTAAAGGGGCACATGTTTCCTGTGTTTAGAACAGTCTGACAGCAAAATGACATTTCAAAGGAAAAAACCCATTTAAAACTACCCGTGGCTATTGCATTGCCGACAATACACATAGAAGTTCATTGATAAAAACAGTATGGGAATTCCCCACAGGGAAACCCCGAACCAAAATTTTAAAAAAAAATGACGTGGGGGTCCCCCTAAATTCCATACCAGGCCCTTCAGGTCTGTAATCTATGTAGCTTACATGACTTGCAAATTTGAGACATCGCAACGGCTCAAATTCGCAAGAAAATTTGCAGCAGTGTGAACCTAGCCGTAGTCCTCCATTACTGCTCTCTCAATTGGATTCTGTGCATAATATTTTTTAATATTTTGTTTCCTGATGAATTTATGTATTCCCACATATGTATCGAACGTATTAAGACGTATCGAACGTATTAAAACGTATTAGTTCCCACATATGTATCGAACGTATTAAGACTTTTCTTAATAGGGGCATATTTAATCCCCTTATCAAGAGTAGTCAATTCTTCCCTAGTCAAATTGGTCCCACTGAGATTATAGATCCCTGAACCTAATTCTCCCGCCTTCTTTTTCTGTTGTACCCTTCTATCTGCCGTCCCTCCTCTTTTTCTACATTTCTTCCTCCATGGGTGGGGTCCACCCAACCCTTCTCTAAAAAAGAGTCACCGTACACACTGTCTGGTCCCTCTCATAGAGTGGTTGATATCTATTATGGGTCACAACCTCATAAACATCCTGTGGAGGTTCATTAGATCTAAATCTTTGGGGTTTGGGTGAATAATATGGGTGATCACCCTGAGGAGGACCCCTATAAGGAGGGGGTCCTCCATAGGGGTGATAATCACCCGTGGGGGGTTCTATTCAGATAACCTTGTTGATACTGACCCCCCTGTTGTTGACCCCTGTAATAGGGAACACCCCCATGGGGATTCCCTCTCACTTGGTAATTATTTCCTTGGTGACCTCTATTCCAGGGGCCTCTTTTGGGAGCATACCCCTGTTGAAAAGGGGGTTTCCCTCCATTGTGGTGATTACCTCTATCATCATACTGATGGGGTTAATTAGGTCTCTTATTGTAGGGTGGAGCTACAAAAAAGCCTTGCCCTCTATTGGGAGGTGTAAATTCCTATTGTTCCTACCTTAAGGGACCGACCCTTGATGTGAATTAACCTGCTGTTGTAATGTTCGTTCATTCGGGGCTTTAAATTCCACATTCCTATCCCCTATGTTCTGCCCACCTCTATCAGGAGAATCGTGGGATATGGCACTATTGTTGGCAGTGATAGTCATTCAAAGCGCAAAGATATTTCTTTTTCTTTAAATTTTTTTCACCAAGTCTTTCTTTTGCATACCCTTATGGAATTCCCCCATGTGTTTAATATATTCAACCGATTCCATTAACGGCTCAATCTTATCTCTTATTTTTTTTATCTGTGCCTCTATCGATCTCATTTTTCACTTTATTTAAAATGCTATTACCTCCTTTCCTTTACCACTAAAAAATGTATACCATTCCTCAACATCATCCACCCCCATTATACCATCATTAATGGCAATATCCCATCTTAATCTCCTTGGGACCATGTTATCCTTTAAATATTTTTCCATAGTTGACATATCCCACCATATACTGCTCTTTTTGTCCATAGGATTACTTCATTTTCTAAATAGGTGTACAATATCATTATCCTTGTTTGCATTCTCAGAAAAAAAAAATATTTTTATAATATATTTCTTATCAGGTCTGCATGTGCCTTTCAATTAGATTGGAAATCTACCACGTGAAGCCCTTGATCATGTTTAACTAATAGTTCTTTTTAAACAATATAAATGCAATCTTTAGAAAGTGATAAAAGATAAACTTAAAAATGCAGTAAAAGTAAGTGCAATTAAAAAGACATAATAAAAGCCCAGTGAAAGATTTCTAAAAAACACCAGAGTCTGGTACACTTGAGTTGATATTTTTATTTTGAAGTCCAAAAAATATTGCATGTAGTGTCAGAATTTTCAGTGTCTTTTGTGCTTTAACCAGTGTGGTCAGTGCCTGGTTTTGACCACAAGTGTACCATAAAAAAAGTGACTTCCGTGCTCCCCTTCAGTTCCCCACTCACCAGAACCCTGCACCCCTGCAGGGGTAGAAAGCGTGTAGTGAGTGTCTAGGCAGTTCACGGGATGATCACCTCCTCCTTAGCTCAATAGATGCTTGGGTGTTTAGACATCTTAGCCCATCCAGGGTTAAGGATATATTGCAATGAAAGACCTCTGCGGCTCCCTATAGGGTATCCTTATAGACGAGGAACATGCAACCTAGGATTGCTTATTGTAGTATGTTTACAGCTTCTGTGTGATGGAAAACAAAAGTGGATAAAAGTGTGTATCTTAACCACTTGAGCCCCGGACCATTATGCTGCCTAAGGACCAGAGGTCTTTTTCCAATTTGGCACTGCGTCGCTTTAACTGCTAATTGCGCGGTCATGCAATGCTGTACCCAAACGAAATTTGCGTCCTTTTCTTCCCACAAATAGAGCTTTCTTTTGATGGTATTTGATCACCTCTGCGGTTTTTATTTTTTGCGCTATAAATGGAAAAAGACCGAAAATTTTGAAAAAAAATTATATTTTCTACTTTTTGTTATAAAAAAAATCCAATAAACTCAATTTTAGTCATACATTTAGGCCAAAATGTATTCGGCCACATGTTTTTGGTAAAAAAAATGTCAATAAGCGTATATTTATTGGTTTGCGCAAAAGTTATAGCGTCTACAAACTAGGGTACATTTTCTGGAATTTACACAGCTTTTAGTTTATGACTGCCTATGTCATTTCTTGAGGTGCTAAAATGGCAGGGCAGTACAAAACCCCCCCAAATGACCCCATTTTGGAAAGTAGACACCCCAAGGAAATTGCTGAGAGGCATGTTGAACCCATTGAATATTTATTTTTTTTGTCCCAAGTGATTGAATAATGACAAAAAAAAAAAAAAAAAATATTTACAAAAAGTTGTCACTAAATGATATATTGCTCACACAGGCCATGGGCCTATGTGGAATTGCACCCCAAAATACATTCTGCTGCTTCTCCTGAATATGGGGATACCACATGTGTGGGACTTTTTGGGAGCCTAGCCGCGTACGGGGCCCCGAAATCCAATCACCGCCTTCAGGGTTTCTAAGGGCGTAAATTTATGATTTCTCTCTTTACTGCCTATCACAGTTTCGGAGGCCATGGAATGCCCAGGTGGCACAAAACCCCCCCAAATTACCCCATTTTGTAAAGTAGACACCCCAAGCTATTTCCAGAGAGGCATATTGAGTCCATGGAATATTATATATTTTGACACAAGTTGCGGGAAAGTGACACATTTTTTTTTTTTTTTTTTTGCACAAAGTTGTCACTAAATGATATATTGCTCACACAGGCCATGGGCATATGTGGAATTGCACCCCAAAATACATTTAGCTACTTCTCCTGAGTACGGGGATACCACATGTGTGGGACTTTTTGGGAGCCTAGCCGTGTACGGGACCCCGAAATCCAATCACCGCCTTCAGGATTTCTAAGGGTGAAAATTTTTGATTTCACTCTTCACTGCCTATCACAGTTTCGGAGGCCATGGAATGCCCAGGTGGCACAAAACCCCCCCAAATGACCCCATTTTGGAAAGTAGACACCCCAAGCTATTTGCTGACAGGCATGGTGAGTATTTTGCAGCTCTCATTTGTTTTTGAAAATGAAGAAAGACAAGAAAAAACTTTTTTTTTTTTCTTTTTTCAATTTTCAAAACTTTGTGACAAAAAGTGAGGTCTGCAAAATACTCACTATACCTCTCATCAAATAGCTTGGGGTGTCTACTTTCCAAAATGGGGTCATTTGGGGGGGTTTGTGCCACCTGGGCATTCCATGGTCTCCGAAACTGTGATAAGCAGTCAAGAGAGAAATCAAAAATTCACGCCCTTAGAAAGCCTGAAGGCGGTGCTTGGTTTTCGGGGTTCCGTACGCGGCTAGGCTCCCAAAAAGTCTCACACATGTGGTATTCCCGTACTCAGGAGAAGCAGCAGAATGTATTTTGGGGTGTAATTTCACATATTCCCGTGGCATGTTTGAGCAATATATCATTTAGTGACAATTTTGTGCAAAAAAAAAAAAAATTGTCTCTTTCCCGCAACTTGTGTCGCAATATAAAATATTCCATGGACTCGACATGCCTCTCAGCAAATAGCTTGGGGTGTCTACTTTCCAAAATGGGGTCATTTGGGGGGGTTTTGAACTGTCCTGGCATTTTATGCACAACATTTAGAAGCTTATGTCACACATCACCCACTCTTCTAACCACTTGAAGACAAAGCCCTTTCTGACCCTTATTGTTTACATGAAAAAGTTTTTTTTTTTTGCAAGAAAATTACTTTGAACCCCCAAACATTATATATTTTTTTAAAGCAAATGCCCTACAGATTAAAATAGTGGGTGTTTCATTTTTTTTTTTCACACAGTATTTGCGCAGCGATTTTTCAAACGCATTTTTTGGGGAAAAAACACACTTTTTTAAATTTTAATGCACTAAAACACACTATATTGCCCAAATGTTTGATGAAATAAAAAAGATGATCTTAGGCCGAGTACATGGATACCAAACATGACATGCTTTACAATTGCGCACAAACGTGCAGTGGCAACAAAATAAATACATTTTTAAAAGCCTTTAAAAGCCTTTACAGGTTACCACTTTAGATTTACAGAGGAGGTCTACTGCAAAAATTACTGCCCTCGATCTAACCTTCGCGGTGATACCTCACATGCATGGTGCAATTGCTGTTTACATTTGACGACAGACCGCCGCTTGCGTTCGCCTTAGTGCGAGAGCAGGGGGCGACAGGGGTGCTTTTTTTTTTTTTTTTTTTTTTTTATTATTTTTTTGCTTTTTTATCTTATTTTTAAACTGTTCCTTTCATTTTTATTTTTTTTTAATCATTTTTATTGTTATCTCGGGGAATGTAAATATCCCCTATGATAGCAATATTTAGTGACAGGTACTCTTTTTTGAAAAAATTGGGGTCTATTAGACCCTAGATCTCTCCTCTGCCCTCAAAGCATCTGACCACACCAAGATCGGTGTGATAAAATGCTTCCCCAATTTCCCAATGGCGCTATTTACATCCAGCGAAATCTAAGTCATAAAATGCTCGTAGCTTCCGGTTTCTTAGGCCATAGAGATGTTTGGAGCCACTCTGGTCTCTGATCAGCTCTATGGTCAGCTGGCTGAATCACCGGCTGCATTTTCAGGTTCCCTGTTGAGACAGGAGAGCCAGAGAAAAACACGGAAGACGGTGGGGGGGGGGGCATTCCCTCCCACGGCTTGTAAAAGCAGTCTAGAGGCTAATTAGCCGCTAGGATTGCTTTTACATGAAAGCCGACCGCTGGCTGAAAAGAATGATACCAAGATGATACCTAAACCTGCAGGCATCATTCTGGTATAACCACTCAAAGTTGTGAATGGCGTACCTGAAGACAAAAAAATGGTTAACAATAAAGCACAGTAAACGGTAAAGTATAAAAAATTGCATACCTGAAAAGCAAACATGATAAAACATAATAACAATAAAACATTGCAGAATAGAATACAGTAAAAAAGAGCAGAACAATAGAGAGAATAGAGAGAGAGAGAACAATAAAACGACAACTATTTTTTTTTATTTTATATATATATTTTTTTTTTTTTTTACACTTTTTTTGTAACTAACTTTTATAACTGTAACCGGTTCCAGGTTCGGGTCTCTCAAAATGCGATGGCATCTTGGGAGACCCTGTGAAAGTGTGCCTAGTCTGTGCAATGCTGTACCCTACGCTAATACTCAACTAGTGCATGGTAGCGTTCAAAACATTCACCAATGCAAAGACCAGGATTGTCAGGACAGGAGGGACAATAATAGCGGGTGTCACGCCTATATCCGCGCTAGCTGCAGACACAATATCTTTTTTGGGGGCGTTCGCTGGGTAGGGGTACTCGGGAGGACATAAAGAAAATGCCTCTCATGCAGCTGACTGCATTTGGTTGGGGATGTGAATGGGGGAAGTACGGGCGCTGCAGAAGCGGTGGGTTCCCAATTAGGATTGGCGAATGCAGCAGGAAGGGCACTATGGGCACGACAGGCCTGTGTTTGTCTTTTTGGTGGCAGCGGGACACTACTTGTGCTTGCCACCTCACCAGCTTGAACTGCACTTATGGGACTCGCCACGTCACCAAGTGTTACTGCAGTGCTGGTTTGACTACGACCGGGGTGTACTAGGCCGCTGGCGCTTGCCAGTTCACCAAAACGCTACCAAAAAATCTGTTGGCGATCGCAGGGATCAGGCCTGACTCTGCGAACGCTGCAGTTATGCGTTTTAGTCTTTTGTAAGTGACAGTGATCGATCGATACTGCACTTGGGTGGGCTGGGCTGGGCCGGGCAGAGGGGCAAAACGCAGGTGCTAGCAGGTATCTGGGCTGATCCCGCTAACACTGCGTTTGTGAGAACCCTAAACTGCTGGGGATGCTAGTATAGATCTGATCGGATCAGATATTGATCCGTTCAGATACTATACCACTAAGGGTGGTGTACAGTGCGTGCGTGGGTGTTAGCGGTACTGGCGCTAACCTGACGCTGCCTGGGGCTGGTGCTTGCCAGTTCACCAAAATACTACCAAAAAAACTGTTAGCGATCGCAGGGATCAGGCCTGACTCTGCGAACGCTGCAGTTATGCATTTAGTGTTTTGTAAGTGTCAGTGATCGATCGATACTGCACTTGGGTGGGCTGGGCCGGGCGGAGGGGCAGAACGCAGGTGCTAGCAGGTATCTGGGCTGATTCCGCTAACACTGCGTTTTTGGGAACCCTAAACTGCTGGGGACACTAGTATAGATCTGATCGGATCAGATATTGATCCGTTCAGATACTATACCACTAAGGGTGGTGTACAGTGCGTGCGTGGGTGTTAGCGGTACTGGCGCTAACCTGACGCTGCCTGGGGCTGGTGCTTGCCAGTTCACCAAAATACTACCAAAAAAACTGTTAGCGATCGCAGGGATCAGGCCTGACTCTGCGAACGCTGCAGTTATGCATTTAGTGTTTTGTAAGTGTCAGTGATCGATCGATACTGCACTTGGGTGGGCTGGGCCGGGCGGAGGGGCAGAACGCAGGTGCTAGCAGGTATCTGGGCTGATTCCGCTAACACTGCGTTTTTGGGAACCCTAAACTGCTGGGGACACTAGTATAGATCTGATCGGATCAGATATTGATCCTTACAGATACTATACCACTAAGGGAGGTGTATGCTGTGTGCGTGGGTGTTAGCGGTACTGGCGCTAATCTGACGCTGCCTGGGGCGACGCATATCACCGCCGGGCGATCAGGGGGCTAAACCTTTATTCGGTAATAAACGGCGGGTGCCCTGACACTATAAAAAATAAACAAACTAACCAGCGTCAACCGTAACGGTTATACGGTGATCAGTGGTGAAAGGGTTAACTAGGGGGCAATCAAGGGGTTAAAACATTTATTCGGTAGTATATGGGGGTCCCTGACTCTATAAAACGCTGACGGCGAACCTAAATATTTATGTCCCTAACTACCGTCACCAGCGACACTAATACAGCGATCAGAAAAATGAACGCTTAGTGACACTGGTGACAGGGGGTGATCAAGGGGTTAAAACTTTATTAGGGGGGGTTAGGGGGGTACCCTAGACCTAAAGGGGGGTAACAGTAACTGTCCCAACACTGTAACTGTCACAAACTGATACTATGCAGTAATCAGAAAAAAAAAAAAAACTGCTGGTGTCAGTTTGTGACAGGGGGGGGGGGTGATTGGGGGGGGATCGGGGGGCGATCGGGGGGGGGATCGGGGTGTTTTGTGTGCCTGGCATGTTCTACTGTGTGTGTGTGTGTTGGTGCACTCACATTGATGTCTTCTCTCCTCGGGCCGGAACGGAAATTACCGAGCCGAGGAGAGATGACATCATTTCCTTTGCTGCTGTTTAGCATACAGCAGCAAAGGAATGATTCGATTGGCCGGCGGCGATCGCGAGGGGGGGGCCACGAACGGATGGTCTCCCCCTCACCACCGATCGCCGCTGGACAAAAGACGACCGCCTCGGGCACCGGGGGGGGGTCCGATCGGACCCCCCACCCGCGGAAGGCAAATCACGTACCATGTACGTGATTTTGCCTGTCCGTGCCACTTTGCCGACGTACATCGGCGTGAGGCGGTCGTCAAGTGGTTAAATCAGAGTGCAGTCCACAAATATGTGGAGATAGAAGACCAGACCTCAGCTCCCTCTATAGCTGCTATACCAGAGCCACTGCAGCCAGGCACTATAGACCGGGGGTCTATAGCACAAAGTTATCACAGGGATACAAATATCACTGAAATAGGAACACAAAATAATATACAAACACCCTCTGTTAAAGAGAACAAGAATAATACTTTTTCCCCCACTGTTCACCTGGGATAAGCGACCCAATTAGTGGTTCACTTTTCAGGCGACGGAAGTGAAAAAACACCCTCCCTGCTTGCACATTCACCCAGGAAGAGTGACTTACTGTGGAGAATCACTCTTCGGGTGACGAGCAGCGCCAACAAACCTATACCTATCTACAAATTCTTTTTAAGGGGGTTCCAGTTGGGACTACCTCACGGGAGGCAGCAGCCCATACCTAAGCGCAGAGTACAACCAAATATTTAGCATGCTTTTTTTGTTTGTTTTTTTTTCTTGCAGGGTTTTTAATGGATGCAGCCTGGGGAAATATGCATATATTGCAAAGATGTACGCCCTATGCTTTTTTTTTTTTGTTTTTTTTATTTTGTTCTGACATACAATCTACCAAACTGTAAATAAAGTTTATAAAAAGTCCTCGCTGTACCTCTGTATTTGTAGTCATTATGGAGCAAATTGATCTCAAAGTTTGCAGTCTATGGTAACATTTGAGAATGAATTGCTTCAGAGGTCATCACATGTTGTTTTAAAGCTTATATTCTTTTTTTTTGTATTTTTTTTTTTTATTGAAAAGTTTTCACAGTATAAAACAAATGAAAGAACTGTATACAAAGTACAGAAAGGAAGCATAGCATCAACAAATATCTGTCAAAATATGTCATGAACAATGTAAATGTACAATAAGTAATTGGTTGTAATATTAATCACAGAGTATGCTAAGGGAAGGAATTAAATAAAATATCAGAAAAAAAAAATTAAAATATAGGTTACGAGAAAAATAATATAAGGGACAAGAAAACATAAAAAAAGGAAGATAATGGGCATAAAAACAAGGTAATGGTAAGGTTGTAGTGAGATGGACAATCTTAAGTTATCATTTTAATAAGGAAAGGTAACTATGTAGTTTTTGATTTTTGGTTAGTTTGCAGATCATACAGTGGGGAAAGCAAAATAATACGGAAAGTATTCAGACCCCCTTACATTTTTTACTCTTTGTTATATTGCAGCCATTTGCTAAAATCATTTAAGTTCATTTTTCCTCATTAATGTACACACAGCACCCCATATTGACAGAAAAGCACAAAATTGTTGACATTTTTGCAGATTTATTAAAAAAGAAAAACAGAAATATCTCATGGTCCTAAGTATTCAGACCCTTTGCTCAGCATTTAGTAGAAGCACCCTTTTGATCTAATACAGCCATGAGTCATTTTAGGAAAGATGTAACACGTTTTTCACACCTGGATTTGGGGACCCTCTGCCATTCCTCCTTGCAGATCCTCTCCAGTTCTGTCAGGTTGGATGGTAAACGTTGGTGGACAGCCATTTTTAGGTCTCTCCAGAGATGCTCAGTTGGGTTTAAGTCAGGGCTCTGGCTGGGCCATTCAAAAACAGTCATGGAGTTGTTGTGAAGCCACTCGTTCATTATTTTAGCTGTGTGCTTAGGGTCATTTTCTTGTTGCAAGGTAAAACTTCGACCCGGTCTGAGGTCCTGAGCACTCTGGAGAAGGTTTTGATCCAGGATATCCCTGTACTTGGCCGCATTCATCTTTCCCTCAATTGCAACCAGTCGTCCTGTCCCTGCAGCTGAAAAACACCCCCACAGAATGATGCTGTCACCACCATGCTTCACTGTTGGGACTGTATTGGACAGATGATGAGCAGTGCCTGGTTTTCTCCACACATACCGCTTAGAATTAAGGCCAAAAAGTTCTATCTTGGTCTCATCAGACCAGAGAATCTTATTTATCACCATCCTGGAGTCCTTCAGGTGTTTTTTAGCAAACTCCATGCAGGCTTTCATGTGTCTTGCACTGAGGATAGGCTTCAATCGGGCCACTCTGCCATAAAGCCCCGACTGGTGGAGGGCTGCAGTGATGGTTGACTTTCTACAACTTTCTCCCATCTCCCAACTGCATCTCTGGAGCTCAGCCACAGTGATCTTTGGGTTCTTTTTTACCTCTCTCACCAAGGCTCTTCTCCCCCGATAGCTCAGTTTGGCCGGACGACCAGCTCTAGGAAGGGTTCTGGTCATCCCAAACATCTTCTATTTAAGGATTATGGAGGCCACTGTGCTCTTAGGAACCTTAAGTGCAGCAGAAATTTTTTCGTAACCTTGGCCAGATCTGTGCCTTGCCACAATTCTGTCTCTGAGCTCTTCAGGCAGTTCCTTTAACCTCATGATTCTCATTTGCTCTGAGATGCACTGTGAGCTGTAAGGCTGGATTCACACCTATGCAGTTTTAGTGCTTTTTGCATTTTTCAGATTTGCACTACAGTACATTTAACATTGTTTCCTATGGAACAGGTTCTGTAGCGCAAATCTGCAAAATGCAAAAAGCACAAAAAATGCATAGGTGTGAATCCAGCCTAAGGTCTTATATAGACAGGTGTGTGGCTTTCCTAATCAAGTCCAATCAGTATAATCAAACACAGCTGGACTCAAATGAAGGCGTGGAACCATCTCAAGGATGGTCAGAAGAAATGGACAGCATCTGAGTTAAATATATGAGTGTCGCAGCAAAGGGTATGAATACTTAGGACCATGTGATATTTCAGTTTTTCTTTTTTAGTTTAATATGTTTTTATTAAAGTTTTTACAAAAAGAGTAACATGAACATTCAAATAAAGTACAATCAATAAATGTTGTCTTGTAATAATACATTTGGTGTAACAGTAGTTATAATTATATATTTATAGTTCATACCAATACTAGTAGCCTCATGCTCACGCATCTATGCGGAAAGCATTCCTCCCATCCCACGACACCCCATATGGGAGTTAGCTGCGTCCAAAGAGGGAGGGACATCATACCTCACGCTCACTCTTCAGGATCTATTTTCCCATCCTTGGCCACAAGTATTGATGATAAACTGTCATTTTCTAGTAGGTCGCATCGTATTCACGATAGTCCCTAATTGGTTTACAATTGGTTTTATTTAGACAACATAATAACAAATTTAGACATGGCAAAAAATAAAATAAAAGGGATATTAACTAAAATAAACCAACAATACAGGAGTATGTCCGTTGATCAGCCAATATGTGAAGTTTTGTTATGGATATCAAACTAATCCTATTGCATCATACTGTAGTAGTTTTTATTTAATTTTTCCCAAAAAATCTGAGACCATTATTTTGTGGATACCATGTTAGCCAGGTACTCCATAGTTTAGAAACCTTTTCTTGATTACGTAGACTTCAAGTGAATTGTGTTTCATAAACCCTATGTGTGTTTATTATTTGTAGAGTTTCTGCTATAGGAGGTGGGTCAATGTCTTTCCAGTGGCGTACTATAGTGAGCCTAGCTGTAATGAGTAAGTGGGACAGTAGTGTTCTCATAGATGCTGGGATAGAATTTATTTCTAAAGAAAAAAGTGCCATATCCGGGGAAGATGCAGCTTTTATACCTGTAACTTGTTCTATCATCTGGAATATAAGCGTCCAGAACCTATGAATGCGTGGACACGACCACAACACGTGTAGAAGTGTACCCGTTTTCCCACACTTCCTCCAACATTCTGGAGAAGCTCCTGGTGCAAATTTTGAGATACGATAAGGGGTAAGATACCATCGCAGCAGGATTTTGTGGTGCAGTTCCCATAAGTTGGCACTTCTTGTTGATGCATATGTGACACTAAGGGCTTTCTTCCACTGATCCGCTGTACAGTTTTTCTCAAAGTCCCTTTTCCATGCTTTTATGTTAGTGGTTTTGTTGAAGGATTGTTTATTTTGAAGGAATTTGTAAAGTAATGAGGTACCTTTGAGTTTTGAGCTTTTGGTTGTAAAGAAGGTGACGATTTGCCAGGGTAGGTGGGTGAGAAGATTGCTGCCCTTTTTGTCTATTAAATGGGATAGTTGAATATATATATAATAGTCGGAAGCTGGGATATCGTACTCAATCTGTAATGTTCTGAATGTTTTTATCATAGGCCCAACAAAAATATCTTCCAATAAGAGTTCTCCATTGGAACACCAGTTAATTAGTGAGATGTCTGGTATTATAAATTCCAGAGCAGTGATCGGGATTTTAGAGGGGTTTGGGGGCCTTCAGGTGTTATATAATTAAGGAGATATTCCCAGGCTTCGATAGAAGCCTGTATGGTAGGTGCAATTGTAGATAATTTAGGTAAGTGGTGTGGACTAGTTATTAGGTAATTATATACATTTCCTCCTTTAATTTGGGAACTCTCTAGTTCTGCCCATAGGGTATTATTGTGGGAAGGAAACCAATCTTTCACCTGGGCTAAAATGGTAGCCAGGTGATAATCTTTATTTAAAGTATGACCTATCCCCACCATTTGTTTGAGTTTAATAAGCTTATTGAAGGTGCATCATGCTTTTTTCCCTAACCACAGATACCTATCTATTTCAGATTGTGCCTGCTGGAAAAAGGATTTAGGTACTGGTATGGGTAGAGTCCTGAACAGATATAAGAATTGTGGTAGGACCTGCATTTTGAATGCAGCAAGCCTTCCTGTCCAAGAAAGTTCAAACCACCGCAGTTTGTCTAGTTTGGATCTCAGGGAGTTCAGAAATGGGATATAGTTTTCCTTAACTAGATCGGAAACTGTAGAAGTAAGTGTAATGCCTAGATATGCTATACCACATGTAAGGAAAGTTATTGCTAATGTGTTGTTTCATAGTGTCAGTTAGACCCAATCCTAAGAGATACGATTTGGTTTCGTTAACTTTATAATAAGATATTGTATTAAATAATTGTAGGGCTTGGTGAACCAAAGCCAGGGAGGACAGCACATCAGTAAGGATCAGAATGATATCAAGCTGATGGTATGCATCCTACCCCCAATTGTAATCCCGTTAATTTTGGGGTGTTGGCGAATGTAAGTTGCCAAAGGTTCCATCAGCAGATTAAAAATTAAAGGGGATAGTGGGCAACCTTGACGGGTACCATTTGTTATGTTAAATGGGGTAGATAGCATACCTGATACGTAAACTTGTGCTGACGGGGTTGTGTATAGTGCCATAATAGCTTGGTACATCTGGCCTTAAAAACCAAATTTGCTTAACCGCCCTGGCGGTATTCCCGAGTCTGGCTCGGGTTGGATTTTTTATACCAAAAGCGGTATCCCCGAGCCAGACTCGGGCTTGCATCGCAGGATCCAGGAAGAGCATACTTACCTTGTCCCCTGGATCCTGCGATGTCTCCCCGCTGTGATCGGCGAGCCGCTGTGTCTCGCTCGATTCACAGTGCCGAGCTCCGTTCCCTGCGAGCGGTGCGACGCACGGGGACGGAGTTTGGCGGTAAATTCAAATAGTGGAACACACAGTATAGATACAGCATACTGTAATCTTACAGATTACAGTACTGTATCAAATAACTACACATCCCCTTTGTCCCTAGTGGTTTGCCCAGTGTCCTGCATGCAGTTTTATATATATAAAACTGTTCTTTCTGCCAGGAAACTGGAGATTGCCCATAGCAACCAAAACTGTCTCTTTACATCAAAAGTGGTTTTAGACCAGCTAGAAAAAAGCGATAATAAATTAGAATCACTCGCAGAATTGAGCGATAGTGATTTGTGGGGAGATCCGTCATCAAACACTAAAAGTAATAAAAGCCAAAATTCTGCAACTGAGCAAATTTCAGTGTTTTTGAATTGATTACATTATTATATAATTTTTATTATTATTATATTATTATTTGTTATAATTATTTATAGTTATTTATTATATTATAATTTTTTATTTAGTTTTTCAAACTTTATCATACCCGGGATGTCTACTAGACTCTTGTTTGGACAGATTTAAGTGAACTATTCCTAAGAATTACAGGCCTACAATATAAAACGCCAAATTTCTGTGCAAAATAATTGTACCGCTTTCAGCACCTAAAATCAGAAATAATCATACCGCCAGGGAGGTTAAAACTTGTTCTAGATACTTACAATGAATCCTATCGAACGCCTTCTCTGCGTCCAAAGCAAGGAGCAGAGAAGGCATTCCAGTCTTGTTAACTAGGTGTATGAGATCAGACGTCTGGTCGCATCCGCTGTTTGACAACCTGTAGTAAAACCAGATTGATCTGGTTGAACCAATGATGGAAGGAGATCCACCAATCTGCTAGCTATTAATTTAGATTTTCAGATCATTATTGAGTAACGATATTGGGCGAAAATTTTGAGGGGTATTGCAGTCCTTCCCTGGCTACGGTAGTGTCACAATCATTGCTTTTAGCATTTCAGGTGGAAAAGAGGCAGCTTAGTCCTCGTAGTCGATCTGCCAATAATTTCCCTGCTTTGTTACCATTTGCATAATATGTCATTTCTAACCTCCTGGAAGACTTTTCAAAGTCCTCCAGCAGTATCATTCGGAGATCAAGTCTCAATTTGGTTATTTGCTCTGATAAATCAGGGGAAAAATTTGCTTTGTTTTTGGGTTTCTAATGTTTGAATTTGCCTAGAGACATCCAATATGTGCTGCCCCCTCATCCTCTTAGTCCTCGCTCCCAGTTTAATTAGGAGACCTCTCATAAATGCCTTGTGTGCATTCCATATCACAAAGGGGTCAGTAACTGAGTCTACATTATGTTCAAAAAATTCAGTTAGATTTTTCTGTAATATCGTTTTGGAAACATCATCCTGGAATAGTCGCGGGTTGGATCTCCAAATATAAGTGGAGTTGTTTTTGGATGTATCATCCACCAGTAGCGACACCGAAGCATGATCAGACCAAGTGATACTATTAATTGAAGATGCTTTAATTCTGGTTAATAACCATTTGTCTGTCAAAAAAAGATCAAGTCTTGTGTAAATTTTATGACTAACTGAAAAAAAGAAGTAGTCCTTCTCCGTGGCATGAAGGCACCTCCATGCATCATATATGTCATAGTTCCTCAAAAGTGGTTGTAAGGTCTGAGACTCCATTTTGGGGTTGGGTGGCAGGTTAAAGTCCCCACACAGGATCAAGTGACCTTTCTGTAGTCGTGAGACCTTTTTCATGAGTTTATGAAGAAAGCGAGTCTGATGGGTGTTTGGGGCATAGACGTTCACTAACGTATAGGTAGTATTATTGAGGTCACAAATCAGAATGTGGTATCTACCCTGCATGTCCTGCAATTCCGTGTGAAGGCAAAAGGGCACTGTGTCTTTTATTGCCGTAAATACCCCTTTCTTTTTAACGTCTGAGCTTGCAAAGAAGACATATGGAAATTTGGGGTGAGAGCATGCAGGTTGGGCCTTTTTTTTAAGTCCGTTTCCTGTACGCAAATGATGTCACCTTTAAGTCCTCTGGCATTGATTGTTAAAAAGGTAATAGTCATTGTACAAGATTGGGTTGGAGTGCGTTATATGGCATGTGTTAGTAACACTTATATGTGGTGATAGGCTGGGTAAAGTTGACCAAATAAGACGAAGGCTTGATTCTTTGTGATCGTAGTATTTCTGAGGTTCGGCTTGGTCAATCAGATGAATGTTTGGTATGGTAAGTTTTGCGGCTGCGGACATACAGAGTGGTTAACAGAGAAAAGAAACAAAACAAAAAAAACATATGAGGGCTTTAAACAAAACCATGTATAGGTCGGTGTGATCCGAGTGTGACTTGCAGTCACTTAAATTGCATTTGGGGGATAAACTAAGAAACAGTTCAGCTTAGCATTTTCCTCTGCTCAAGGAATAGTAGAGTATACCCTGCACTGGCTGCAGTCGGTTCAGGTATGTTTGCAGGTGTTTTTGGAGGTGACCGAGCTCCAATCTGTAGGGATATTTTAGCTTGCTGTCCACCATTTTAGCTATAAAAATATGTATCCATTTTAGAATAATATGTATATGTGACGTTTATCAAAAGTTAGTTTCAAATTCTTGTAAATGGCCTGACTTCTTTTAAATGACGTGTAAGTCCTTTCCTGTTAGCCTTTTCCTGTTGTTAGTTTCTATATGAGTTATTAATATTCTATTTAAACATCCTGTATGTCTGTAACTTTACCATATATTAATGAAGGGGTTGGACTTTTGTTGTAATGTCATGTTGGTTATATAAGTGAAATACGGAAGTAAAAGATTAGATCATTCTGACTGCATGTACTGACTGTGTGTCGTAATTTCTTGTCGGAATGGTCTCCAGATCTGAATGTGTTTGAAGGAACACTCTAGTCAGGATGTCATACGAGGGTTCACTTGCTTTTAGAACATACATACACCCCAACAGCTTTGGTGTCAGAATGGTCATTATTCATGGGATGATCATCATCCAAGTTTCTAAGTCCGGTGAGTATGATTTAATTATTATTATTTCTTTCACCGTGACTTTTCGTTTAAAAGACTGTTTCCCTATATGGGATTAACAGAAGGTGTAGTGTTAAAAACATTTATGCAAATGTATGAACCTCGGTAGAAGTCAGTTCGGGTGATGGAAGTGTAAGGAACTCTGAGATAGTTCCAAAAAGAAAGGACTCTGAGTAGTCCAATGGGTTCTGAGAAGCCCAAAGTAATATAATACAGTACTGTAAGAAGTTTGATAAAGATATCTGATAGAGTGTGTCAGAAAAACCCAAACCTCTTTGCTTGCCTTTCTGTCGCTTAGAAGTAAATAAGGAGATAAAATAAGTAGATAAAATAAAGTAATCTGTTTGTCTGCGTGGAATTTGTCAGGTGTCATAAGGTAAGATGACACCTCTCCACTGCATTGTATTGTCATTGTATTATAATGAAACGTAGAGTGATGTTACAATATTTGGTGATGTATTGGTGCTGATTTTTAATGATTTATACATGAATGCTTTGACTCTAAAGTATAAGATATATATAGTTGGCAGGATGATTCTGGCATTGATGCAGTGAGTAAAAATATTTTCTTTTCCTTGCTGTAATCAGACCTTCAGTGTCATCTTAGGGAAAGTACTAAAAAAAAAAAAAAAAATGTCTCAAAAGTGTCCTGATTGTATTACTGGTTTACACAAATTTGTGTTTCAAGAAGGATTGACAGTGCAGGGAGTAATGTCACTTATTGGAAGAGCAGGGGAGACTTATCAAGTCTGTCCCCGGTCTTTGAAGTATTGTGACATTAGGGACGTTTTTACCATTTAAAATATGGGTGTATGAGCGTTAATACTTTTTTTAAGGTAATATATAAATTGGTGAGGCTAACTTTTGATTAAAACATGCTATTTGAATAATTCTTTTTGCTACTGACATCTCTTGCAAAGGGGAAGTCAGGTGCAAAATTTGGACATTTGGCTTTTTGCCAACAGGGTTCAAGTACTAATATCTCACTGACTGTAATAGATAGTGGGGAATTGTTTGTGGCAATAGTACTACCGCAGTTGAAGGCACTGTTTGAACCTGTTGGCATACTGCAAAAAGGAAAAAAGAGACTCAGTATCTAATTAGAATGTTTAGAAAGAAAAATAAATATGTATGTTGTGGAGATCGGCTGGACCGAGGCTCCCTATAGTATCCTAGCCCATACATTGTTCACGATGGGTTTAGCAGAGTCATGGGATGGTAAATTAAGGGTTAAATCAACCTTCTCTATGCCTGTACCATGTGCCCTAGCTCCTGCCCTAGTTCCCTGTGCCCCGCCACCTCCATCTTACATACCACAACGCAGAAGTTGAAAGCTGCAGAGGCTGAATACGCTGTAGAGGGTCAGAATACAAAACACACAGTTTTAAAACAAGCAGAAAGCACAGAGAAAAAAGAGGAAGTAACTACGCAGTTAGTTATATAAAGTTTTCCTTTCATGACACAAGACGCCGGATTTAACACTTAAGATGAAATGCACAGTCTTTTAATACAGACTTATCTCAGTAACCTTGTTCCTAAATATGCACTTACTGAGAGACAGCAGATGTCAGACTGGGCTACAAAGAGGATGACTGACTTTCATAAAAAAAAAAAAAAAAAGAAAAAAAGTTGATTGAAAAAGACATCCCAAAACAAACAACAGTATCAACACATTATCAAAATGATTTCTGAGGAAATCAAAGGGGAAACTATTTATAAAAAGAGGGAAGGGGCAATGACAAAGAGGGAGTTACATACAGAGAAAGAGGATTTCTTAAAGAAAGGAATCTTAAGGGAAATTGTCTCGCCTTACAATACTCCCAGTAAAGAAGGTAAATGGTGTCTATAGGTTTGTACAAGACCTAAGGGACATCAATAGGTACCGATTGCCCCAGTAGTGCCTGATGTGCCATCAATATTTACCGCCATACCATACGATGCAGAGTATTTTACTGTGATTGATTTAAAGAATGTTTTTTTTCATCCCTGTAGACGAGGAGACATGGCCACTGTACTCCAAGTCACCCTTGGGCCCTGGACTGCCCCTCATGGTTCTGTACTGTTACAGTATGTTGATGATTTTTTGATTTGTAGTTCTTCAGAGGAGGACTGCCGAGCTGATAGCCTATCTTTATTGAAATGGTTACATGTATGTGGTTACAAAATGTTTAAGAAAAAGTTACAATGTTGTCAAAAGAAAAAAAAAGAAAAAAAAAACACAGTTGAGCATTTGTGCTCACAAAAGGAGAAAGAAGAGTCAGTCATAAAAGAGCTGCAGCTCTGAATGGGTCTGCCTGCCCACTTAATAGGAAGGACATGCTCACTAGGGATGAGCTTCGTGTTCAAGTCGAACCCATGTTCGACTCGAACATCGTCTGTTCGCCCGTTCGCCGAATTGCGAACGATATGGGCCATTCGCGCCAAATTCGTGTGGCGTGTCACGGCCCATAATTCACTGCGGCATCGCAGTGCATTGCTGGCTGATGATTGGCCAATCATGCACTATGACCCGCATGCTTGGCCAATCACAGCGTCGTCTGAACAGAGAGCCGTAATTGGCCAAAGCCAAGGAGGCTTTGGCCAATTATGGCTCAGGGGATTTAGTACACGCCCCACACTATATAAGGCCGCCTGCACGGCGGCCCTGTGTAGTGTGTGTTCCGGCGTTGAAAGAGATAGACAGAGAGACAGTGTCATTTGATTTGAGTTAGATAGATTAGGCAGAACAGTCAGTCAGTTAGCTGCACTTACAGTGTATTGTGTATATATATATATGCATCCCAGGTGTTGCATATATATATATATATACACTGTGTTCAGTTTAGCTAGATCCGTTCCTGTTATCTTCCTACTGACAGGCAGGCTTGTCTTGTTACAGTATTTACAGCTACCTGAAGAAAATTGCTGGTGTTCTTTTGATCCTATTAGTACCACAGTCAGGCAGCTAGACTATTTACAGTTAGGGCAGTGCGTCCTGCTCACAGTGTTCAGCTAGATCCGTTCCTGTTATCTTCTTACTGACAGGCAGGCTTGTCTTGTTACAGTATATACAGCTACCTGAAGAAAATTGCTGGTGTTCTTTTGATCCTATTAGTACCACAGTCAGGCAGCTAGACTATTTACAGTTAGTGCAATGCGTCCTGCTCACAGTGTTCAGCTAAAACTACAAGTTAGTGGGGTGCTTCCTGCTCACAGTGTTCAGCTAAACCTACAAGTTAGTGCGGTGCGTCCACCTCACAGTGTTCAGCTAAACCTACAAGTTAGTGCGGTGCTTCCTGCTCACAGTGTTCAGCTAAAACTACAAGTTAGTGCGGTGTGTCCACCTCGCAGTGTCCAGCTAAACCTAGAAGTTAGTGTAGTGAGACCTCTGCACAGTGTTCATCTAAACCTAGAAGTTAGTGCGGTGCGTCCTGCTCACAGTGTTCAGCTAGATCCGTTCCTGTTATCTTCTTACTGACAGGCAGGCTTGTCTTGTTACAGTATTTAAAGCTACCTGAAGAAAATTGCTGGTGTTCTTTTGATCCTATTAGTACCACAGTCAGGCAGCTAGACTATTTACAGTTAGTGCAGTGCGTCCTGCTCACAGTGTTCAGCTAAAACTACAAGTTAGTGGGGTGCGTCCTGTTCACAGTGTTCAGCTAAACCTACAAGTTAGTGTGGTGCGTCCACCTCACAGTGTTCAGCTAAACCTACAAGTTAGTGCGGTGCGTCATGCTCACAGTGTTCAGCTTAAACTACAAGTTAGAGTGGTGTGTCCACCTCACAGTGTTCAGCTAAACCTAGAAGTTAGTGCGGTGCGTCCTGCTCACAGTGTTCAGCTAGATCCGTTCCTGTTATCTTCATACTGACAGGCAGGCTTGTCTTGTTACAGTATTTACAGCTACCTGAAGAAAATTGCTGGTATTCTTTTGATCCTATTAGTACCACAGTCAGGCAGCTAGACTATTTACAGTTAGTGCAGTGCGTCCTGCTCACAGTGCTCAGCTAAAACTACAAGTTAGTGGGGTGTGTCCTGCTCACAGTGTTCAGTTAAACCTACAAGTTAATGCGGTGCGTCCACCTCACAGTGTTCAGCTAAACCTACAAGTTAGTGCGGTGCGTCCTGCACACAGTGTTCAGCTAAAACTACAAGTAAGTGCTGTGTGTCCTGCTCACAGTGTTTAGCTAGATCCGTTCCTGTTATCTTCTTACTGACAGGCAGGCTTGTCTTGTTACAGTATTTACAGCTACCTGAAGAAAATTGCTGGTGTTCTTTTGATCCTATTAGTACCACAGTCAGGCAGCTAGACTATTTACAGTTAGTGCAGTGCGTCCTGCTCACAGTGTTAAGCTAAAACTACAAGTTATTGGGGTGCGTCCTGCTCACAGTGTTCAGCTAAACCTACAAGTTAGTGGGGTGCGTCCTGCTCACAGTGTTCAGCTAAACCTACAAGTTAGTGTGGTGCGTCCACCTCACAGTGTTCAGCTAAACCTACAAGTTAGTGTGGTGCATCCACCTCACAGTGTTCAGCTAAACCTACAAGTTAGTGTGGTGCGTCCTGCTCACAGTGTTCAGCTAAACCTAGAAGTTAGTGTGGTGCGTCCACCTCACAGTGTTCAGCTAAACCTACAAGTTAGTGCGGTGCGTCCTGCTCACAGTGTTCAGCTAAAACTACAAGTTAGTGCGGTGCGTCCACCTCACAGTGTTCAGCTAAACCTAGAAGTTAGTGCGGTGCGTCCTGCTCACAATGTTCAGCTAAAACTACAAGTTAGTGCTGTGCGTCCTGCTCACAGTGTTCAGCTAGATCCATTCCTGTTATCTTCTTACTGACAGGCAGGCTTGTCTTGTTACAGTATTTACAGCTACCTGAAAAAAATTGCTGGTGTTCTTTTGATCCTATTAGTACCACAGTCAGGCAGCTAGACTATTTACAGTTAGTGCAGTGCGTCCTGCTCACAGTGTTCATCTAAAACTACAAGTTAGTGGGGTGCGTCCTGCTCACAGTGTTCAGCTAAAACTACAAGTTAGTGTGGTGCGTCCACCTCACAGTGTTCAGCTAAACCTACAAGTTAGTGTGGTGCGTCCTGCTCACAGTGTTCAGCTAAACATACAAGTTAGTGTAGTGAGACCTCTGCACAGTGTTCATCTAAAGCTACAAGTTAGTGCAGTGCATCCTGCTCACAGTGTTCAGCTAAAACTACAAGTTAGTGGAGTGCGTCCACCTCACGGTGTTCAGCTAAACCTACAAGTTATTTTCTTGCGAGCTCTGCACAGTGTTCACCTAAAGCTACCTGTAGAAGGTTGGTGGTGTTTTCCTGATCCTAGCACTACCGCAGGCAGCTAAAAAAGCTACAAGTTATTTTTTTGCAAGCTCTGCACAGTGTTCAGCTAAAGCTACCTGTAGAAGGTTGGTGGTGTTCTCATACTACATGCAGGCAGTTGATTTTGCTAGCTTCAGTATCAGTATATATATATATATATATATATATATATATATATATATATATATATATATATATATATATATATATATATATATATATATATATATATATATATATATATATATCCCAGCTTAGTGCAGCTACAGGCCATTAGTATGTCTGGAAGGCCAAGAAGGAGAGGCAGACAGTCACAAGTCATTAAGAGAGGGCAAGCAGGCTCTGTGTCTAGTGCTGGTCGTGGAGACGGTGCATCCTCATCAGCACGTGGCCGTGGGGCACGCTTGGCCTTTTTTTCGGCAGCTGGCTGTGTTGAGCCGCAACATGCTGAAGACTTGGTCGAGTGCCCAGGGTACTTTGTCTGGCAAAGCAGCGGCCTCTTCCCTCGGCTCAATGTCATCAGTGACTCCTTCTCTAGCCCCACCATGTCCTCCTGAGGAGTCCCTCGAATTGTTTGACCACAGTGTTGGGTACATGCTCCAGGAGGATGCCCAGCGTTTGGAAGGCTCTGATGATGATACTGAGCTCGATGAAGGCAGTAACATGAGCATGGACAGAGGGGGTTCCCAAGAAGGACAGCAATCTGGCAGTCATGCTCCCCCTGCTGCAGCATACTGCCAGGTTTGCTCCAGTGATGAGGAGGGAGGTGATGATGAGGTCACTGACTCAACGTGGGTGCCTGATAGGAGAGAGGAGGAGGAAGCGGCACATCACCAACGAGGCAGGATGCCCTCTAGGGGCCAGCCTAAGGGCAGCACATTGACTGCATCACACCCCAAAGCTCCACATGTGCAGGGCACTGCAGTCTCTGCGCGTTATTCAAAAAGTTCTTTGGTGTGGGCCTTTTTTGAGACGAGTGCATCAGATCGCACCGCTGCTATTTGCAACATATGTCTCAAGCGTATCTCGCGTGGCCAAAACATCTCCCGCTTGGGTACCACATGCTTGACTAGACATATGTTGACCTGCCATGCAGTTCGTTGGCAAGCGTATCTAAAAGACCCACACCAAAGAACAAAGAGGACCTCTCCTTGCTCCTCATCAGCTGAGATCTCCAACCCCACTATACCTTCAGTCCTCTCTGAGACCTGCACTGAGAGGAATGAAGGTGTAGATTTAGGTGTGTCACAGCCAAGTACTTGTGGGCAATCTGCTTTTGGTACACCGACGTCAGATTGTACCAGGCAAATTTCCCTGCCCCAGCTGCTGCATCGCCGAAAGAAGTTTGCTCCCAGCCATCCACATGCCCAGCGGTTGAATGCTAGCTTGGCAAAATTGCTAGCACTTCAACTGCTGCCTTTTCAGTTGGTAGACTCTGCCCCCTTCCGTGAGTTTGTGAAATGTGCGGTTTCTCAGTGGCAGGTACCCAAACGCCACTTTTTCTCACGGAAGGCGATTCCGGCTCTCTACCGGCATGTCCGGCGTCCCTGTCCATGCCTCGCTGGACAGGGCGGTCAGCGGTAAGGTGCATATTACCACTGACTCATGGTCCAGCAGGCATGGACAGGGACGTTACCTAAGTTTCACAGCGCATTGTGTGACTCTGCTGGCAGCTGGGAAGGATGCAGGACAAGGTGCATAATGTTGGAGGTTGTTCCACCACCACGCCTCCAAAATGCTAATGATTGTGATACACCTCTCTCCTCCACCCCCTCCTCTTCTTCTTCCTCCATGGCCTCTTCCTGTGCTTTTTCCTCGGAACCAGCGGTGCTCCGTAGCTGTTCAAGGGGCTACGCAATTACGCAGGCCAAAAGATGCCATGCGGTGCTTGAGCTGGTGTGCTTGGGGGACAGGAGCCACACTGGGGCAGAGGTTCTGTCAGCTCTGCAGGGGCAGGTTCAGAGGTGGTTGACACCACGCCAACTTAAGGCAGGAATGGTGGTTTGCGACAATGGCACCAACCTCCTCTCTGCCCTCCGACAGGGACAAATGACCCATGTGCCCTGTTTGGCTCAGGTCCTTAACTTGGTGGTGCAGCGGTTCTTGGACAGGTACCCGGGCTTACAGGATGTCCTGAGGCAGGCCAGGAAAATCTGTGTGCATTTCCGCCGGTCATATAATGCCAGTGCTCGGGTGACGGACCTCCAAAAGGAGTTTAACCTGCCCAAGAACTGCCTAATCTGTGACATGCCCACCAGGTGGAACTCAACGTTGGCCATGCTGCAGCGGCTGCACATGCAGCAGAGGGCCATCAATGAGTACCTGTGCGACTATGGCACCGGGACAGGGTCAGGGGAGCTTGTTTTTTTTTCCCCACGCCAGTGGGCCATGATCAGGGATGCATGCACTGTCCTGTCACCATTTGAGGAGGCCACGAGGATGGTGAGCAGTGACAGTGCATGCATCAGTGACACTGTCCCCCTTGTTCACCTGTTGGAGCACACGCTGCGTGGAATAATGGACAGGGCACTTGAGGCAGAACAGAGGCAGAAAGAGGAGGACTTCCTTAGCTCTCAAGGCCCCCTTTATCCAGACAGTGTTCCTGCGTGCCCGCCGATCACACAGGAAGAGGACGAGGAGGAGGAGGAGGAGGAGGGGGAGAAGGAAGATTGTGTCTGTATGGAGGTGGAGCCTGGCACTCAGCATCAGCAGCAGTCTTTAAGGAATCAGTCCCAAGAAACACATGGATCTGTACGTGGCTGGGAGGAGGTGGCTGCAGACCATGTCGTCCTTAGTGACCCAGAGGACTCCGGACCGAATGCCTCAGCAAACCTATGCTGCATGGCCTCCCCGATCCTGCAAAGCCTGCGTAAGGATCCTCGTATTCGTGGTATCAAGGAGAAGGACCAATACTGGCTGGCAACCCTCCTTGATCCACGTTACAAGGGTAAGGTTGCGGACCTTATCTTGCCATCGCAGAGGGAGCAGAGGATGAAACATCTTCGGGAGGCCTTGCAGAAAGGTCTGTGCAACGCGTTCCCAGAGACTGGGAGGTTACAAACTCCTGTTTCTGGACAACGTGTTGCTGAGGCTTCGGTCAGTCAAAGAAGGAGCGGTGGAGAAGGTGGCCGTCTGACCGATGCGTTCAGACAATTTTTTGGTCTGCAACCCCAAGGTATGATCGGTTCCAGCAACCATCGCCAGCGTCTGTTTTACATGGTGCAGGAATACCTAGGGGCAAGATGTGACTTGGACACCTTTCCCACCGAAAATCTTCTGGGTTACTGGGTCTTGAGGATGGATCACTGGCCAGAGCTTGCACAGTATGCAATTGAGCTACTGGCCTGTCCTGCATCCAGCATTCTTTCAGAACGCACATTCAGTGCTGCTGGAGGCACATTCAGTGCTGCTGAAGATCGACTGACCTTCATAAAAATGAATCAGTCTTGGATCACCACCAGCTACCAAGCACCTGATGCTGATGTAACCGAATAATTTTTTTTTGAAATCTCAGATCCCTTCAAAGACTGCCTATGCTGATGCTGAGTGACTATCCCTGAGTAATTATCCTCTTCCTCCTCAATCATCACGCTGATAGCTTGTAAGAACATTTTTGGTTCTGGGCGCCACCACCAGTGCCTAAGGCACAATTTTTCAGCCCCTGTTTAACAGGGGCATGTAATTACAATTTTTGATGTAATACTTTGCAGCAGGGCTCGTTTCTGCATTACAACTAGAGTATCTGTGAGGGGTTGCAGTGTTGTGGCACCATCACCAGTGCCTAAGGCCCAATTTTTCAGCCCTTGTTTAACAGGGGCGTGTAATTACAATTTTTGATGCAATACTTTGCAGCAGGGCTCGTTCCTGCGTTCCAACTAGAGTGTCTGTGAGGGGTTGCAGTGTTGTGGCACCAGCACCAGTGCCTAAGGCCTAATTTTTCAGCCCCTGTTCAACAGGGGCATGTAATTACAATTCCTGATCTAATATTTCACAGCAGGGCCCATTTCTGCACCCACCAAGAGCGAGTGAGGACTTACAGTGTTGTGGTACCAGCACCACCACCACCAAAGGCTCAATTTTTCTGCCTCTGTTCAACAGGGGCATGTAATTACAATTCTTGATCTAATATTTCACAGCAGGGCCCTGTGAGGGCTTACAGTGTTGTGGCCACAACAACACCTAAGACCCAAATTTCTGCTGAGTATATAGGGCAGGCCCCTACTTTCAAACATCTAACTTACAAACGACTCCTACTTGCAAACGGAAGGAGACAACAGGAAGTGAGATGAAATCTACCCCTAGGAAGGGAAATTCTCTCCTGTAAGAGTTAATATGGGAAAAACATTTCTCCTTTCCACTGATGCTTTCTAATCATTGTTCCACAAAAAAACCCACATTTTCAAAAAACATTTGTCATTGGGACAAAAAGTGAGGTGAAATCTTCTGATGAGGAGGAAAGACAGCAAAACAAATGTCACAGGGGTGATAACCCTTCCCTATGTTTTTCAAAAAGCTTAAAAAAGATTTTTTGGCTGGAGCTAAACACGTTAAAAATGTACCCAATCAAAATTACAAACAGATTCTACTTAACAACAAACCTACAGTCCCTGTCTTGTTTGCTCCGCCTGTATACTGCTGTTCAGAGTATATAGGGCCTGGTTGCCCCACACCTTTCCTTATTTTAATTTGGGTGCAGGGTTCCCCTTAATATCCATACAAGACCTAAAGGGCCTGGTAATGGACTGGGGGGTACCCATGCCGTTTGTCTCACTGATTTTCATCCATATTGCCAGGACCCGACATTACATTAAACCCGCAAGCAGTTTTAAATGAGATTTTTTCCTTTAAAAATGACATTTTGTGCAGGGACTGTTCTAAACACGGGAAACACGCGCCACTTTACAGGCATACTATAGACACACCCCAGGTACGATATTTAAAGGAATATTTCACTTTTTTTTTTTACTTTAAGCATCATTAAAATCACTGCTCCCGAAAAAACGGCCATTTTTAAAAGTTTTTTTTGCATTGATACATGTCCCCTGGGGTAGGACCCGGGTCCCCAAACCCTTTTTAGGACAATACAATGCAAATTAGCCTTTAAAATGAGCACTTTTGATTTCGAACGTTCGAGTCCCATAGACGTCAATGGGGTTCTAACGTTCGTGCAAATTTTCGGTCCGTTCGCAGGTTCTGGTGTGATCCGAACCGGGGGGTGTTCGGTTCATCCCTAATGCTCACCTTCCTAGGTGTGATTGGTTACTGCCGCCAATGGATACCTGACTGCTCTGATACTGTAAAATGGTCGGATGAAATGTTAAATGTTTTTGCCATGTTACCATGTTTTGCCATGTTGAAATGTGTAATGGTTACCAGCCCGAGCCTCGGCCTCCTTGAATATGGCAAAATGTTTCACTTGTTTGCCAGGGAAAATTGCAGAACCATGGTGGGAGTACTGGCCTAAGAACATAAAGGGAGACTGTGCCCTAGTTTTTTTTGGATGGTCCTGGTGCGCTCTAGTGTCCTGTGCCATGGTGGTTGAGATGACCACTTCTTTCACTCTGGGACACGACACCACACTTCACATCACTTACAATGTGTCAATCTTGTTGAAAAATGTACGTACACAGCACATGTCTGCTCAGAGGTTGAGCGGATATGAGGTGATTTTGCTGTCCAATCCAAAATTGCACATCAAATATGCTTCTCTCATTGTAGGCCCAGCACCAATTTTAAACGCCCTTTTAGGATTAAAAAGGAGAACAGGATGAGGTTGTGCTATAACATGACTGCATAAACCTCATTCACCAAGACACATCACCCAGATCTGATTTATCTTCCACAACACTACCAGACACACAGAATGTTTTTGTGGATGGTTCTTGCTCTAGGCTATAGTACACTGCAGAGCACACACAGGCCAACGGACAGAGATAGCCAGGGGAAACGAGCAGGTCTGGCTGACCTTGCTGCTAAATAAGCTGCTATCTCACAGACAGCAGACAACCAAATTGTTATGCTGATATCTGTCCTATCTCCTATTGAACAGTCACTTGCAGATCTCCAGGATTATGCATCAAATTATGAGTTAAGGGACTGGAATGGAAAGGGTGTGTGGAGAGATCCAAGGTCTGGACTTCTCTGCAAAGAGGGGAAACCATGTATACCAACGGCAAGTGCATTCATAGTACCATGTAATAGGCCAGCAGGTATACAAGTCACGGCTGATCTCACACACATGCCCAAACTAGGCAAAAAACAGGAATATCTTTTGATAATTGTGGACATGTTCTCAAATGGTCCAGCTTTTATAGCCAGGGTCTGCCAGGACTTGGTAAAAACTCTCAAGATAGAATGGGAGTTTCACATTCCCTACCACCCTTCAAGTTCAGGAATAGTAGAAAGGATGAACAGAACAATAAAAGACAAGATAAGAAAGGCCACAGGAGGAACCTTTACCAACTGGAGAAGGGTCCTCCCAGCAGTCCTGGCAGAAATAAGTTTTTTGAATTTTTGATATGTAGACCTTTCCCCACCCCATAGGCCAAAGCACCTTTAATGGTAGAAAAGGGAGATTTAGACCTAATACAGGAAGAATGTGTAAGAAAACTGGTTGAAATATTGGACACAGTCAAAGAAATGTTGCTCGCACCTCTTTTTTTTCTTCACAGGAAGCTACTCATCTCTTCAAGGAGGGAGACACCGTGGTGGTTCAACAGCTGAACAGAAATAAGAAGCAAGAGTATCCCTTTGGACCTCCTACTATGGTGATTGCAGTGATTAGAACGGCTATCCTGGTGGAAAACTGCTAGTCCGGGATCCATGCCAGCCGAGTGAAAAAGGTTGCCCAAAGCCCCAAGAGCAGGAAGGAGATCCTTAATACAGGAGACCCTCCAGCAGAAGTCCAAGCAGATGAAGGAGGAGTTCCTGGAAAAGCAGGTCCGGTCAGAGAAGATGACCTCGCTTATTTCACCACAGACTTCTGGCAAAACATTTTGCTTCCTGTTCCTGATCACCCTGATAGTGTTCCTGCCCACTTGGATCATCACTAACTTTATTTACCACCCTGAAGACTTGGATGGCATTAAAAGTATTTGTGGAAACACACATACATGGGAGAACATTACAGTGATACAAGTTAGAAACAAGAGAGACATTGAGGATAATTTTGCTGAATGCTTTTGCTAAAATTTAAATATGCTTATGTTCAGAAATCAGGATTTCCGAAATGTTGGATTTGTGGCAAATTGCACCTTAGCACTGTTAGGATACCCCTATTGGCTATACCTTTAAATATTAATCCCCTTTTAAAAGGAAAGATTCCCCTTGACCTTTTGAATGTCAGCAGAAGAACTAATGACACCATTTCCTTTCACATCATCAATAGAAGTCATAATCCTACCTGGTGTTTTAATGTAGGGAATTCTACTACAAATGCTCATACCTGTAGTCAATCGGTTTTGAACATTTCTAATTGCTATGCCCCTAGTGGGAAGTCTTGTTCTTTATATCAAACACACCACGATGAGGTCAGAGTACAGGCTGATTATAAAAAGACTCTTGCCTCTGAAAAGGATAGTAGTAAATCTATACAGCATTTGTTTCTGGTTCTGGCAATAGTTACAGCAGTAGATCAAGAGACTGCTGTGAATACGCCCTTCTCGTTTGGTAACCACACTTATGTTTGTTGTGGAAAGACTTGTTATCCCTGGATTCCACAAGAGGTCTAGGGCTGGTGTTACCTGGCCTCACTGGTGCCCGTAATCAGTGTGGTAGGTGATAGTGATGGGAGTCGTTTACTTGAAGCTCGTATACACCCAAGGTATCCATTAAAACATCGTAACAAGAGAGAGTTATTCCTTGAAAAGGATATGGCCTGGGCATGGTTCCCTTCCTGGGCAGAATGGGGAATAGATTTGATGAAAAGGTTGAATAATTATTTAGGAATTATTGATAAGATGATGGAAAAGAACTCTGATGACATTTCTAAACTTAATGTTGAAACTAGGGCTATTAGAAAACAACTAGAATTGCATGACTTAGCCATTGAAAGCATGAGTTCAGCCCTTACAGGATTATGTGAAATGACTGAGGATTATGAATGTTGTACTTGGGTACACAATACCAGTATAGAGGTACCAGACTATTATGATGTGATAGCTCAGCATAGAAAAGAGGTGGCCAAGCTGCAACAAGAGGCTCGCAACATAGCCCAGACCTGGACTCCTTTTGGAAATGTTGATTTTGGATTTGGAGGGATATTCTCTTGGATAAGGGATATTGCCATAATTTTGATCATGATTGTGTTCTTTTTCCTTTTCCTTTATCTTGTGTATAAGCTTATTATGTGCCTTATTAATAGAGCCACTCGCATTTCAGATCCCTCATCTCCCAATAAAACTTATCTCAGTATGTATCATCAGAAGCAGGCTGAGAATACCACCATGATAAGGAAGTGAGATCATACATTTATGATCAAAGAGGGGATTGTAGGGATATTTTAGCTTGCTGTCCACCATTTTAGCTATAAAAATATGTATCCATTTTAGAATAATATGTATATGTGACGTTTATCAAAAGTTAGTTTCAAATTCTTGTAAATGGCCTGACTTCTTTTATATGACGTGTAAGTCCTTTCCTGTTAGCCTTTTCCTGTTGTTAGTTTCTATATGAGTTATTAATATTCTATTTAAACATCCTGTATGTCTGTAACTTTACCATATATTAATGAAGGGGTTGGACTTTTGTTGTGATGTCATGTTGGTTATATAAGTGAAATATGGAAGTAAAAGATTAGATCATTCTGACTGCATGTACTGACTGTGTGTCATAATTTCTTGTCGGAATGGTCTCCAGATCTGAATGGTTTGAAGGAACACTCTAGTCAGGATGTCATACAAGGGTTCACTTGCTTTTAGAACATACATACACCCCAACACAATCTTCTGCAATGTGTTCAGGGCTGTGGGAGTCGTGAGCCCTTGGGGTATCCTCCGATATAATATGCCATCTTTGGTGTAGCTGCATTCCTTTGGCAAGAGTGTCAACAACATGTTCCTTCCCCTCCTTGGTGATGATCAGTGATGAGCCGAACACCCCCCTGTTCGGTTCGCACCAGAACATGCGAACAGGAAAAAACTAGTTCGAACACGCGAACACCGTTAAAGTCTATGGGACACGAGCATGAATAATCAAAAGTGCTAATTTTAAAGGCTTATATGCAAGTTATTGTCATAAAAAGTGTTTGGGGACCTGGGTCCTGCCCCAGGGGACATGGATCAATGCAAAAAAAAGTTTTAAAAACGGCCATTTTTTCGGGAGCAGTGATTTAAATAATGCTTAAAGTGAAACAATAAAAGTGTAATATCCCTTTAAATTTCATACCTGGGGGGTGTCTATAGTATGCTTGTAAAGGGGTGCATGTTTCCCGTGTTTAGAACAGTCTGACAGCAAAATGACATTTCAAAGGAAAAAAAGTCATTTAAAACTACTCGCGGCTATTAATGCATTGCCGGTCCGACAATACACATAGAAGTTAATTAATAAAAATGGCATGGGAATTCCCCACAGGGGAACCCCGAACCAAAATTTAAAAAAAAAAATGACGTGGGGGGTACCCCGAAATTCCATACCAGGCCCTTCAGGTCTGGTATGGGTATTAAGGGGAACCCCGGCCAAAATGTTTTTAAAAAAATGACGTGGGGGTCCCCCTAAATTCCATACCAGGCCCTTCAGGTCTGGTACGGATATTAAGGGGAACCCCGGCCAAAATTTTTAAAAAAAATGACGTGGGGGTCCCCATAAATTCCATACCAGGCCCTTCAGGTCTGGTATGAATATTAAGGTGAACCCTGGCCAAAATTAAAAAAAAAATGATGTGGGGGGTCCCCCTAAATTCCATACCAGGCCCTTCAGGTCTGGTATGGATATTAAGGGGAGCCCTGTGCCAAAATTTAAAAAAAACGGCGTGGGGTCCCACCAAAAATCCATACCAGACCCTTATCTGAGCACGCAACCTGGCTTGCCGCAGGAAAAGAGGAGGGGATGAGAGAGCACCCCCCTCCTGAACCGTACCAGGCCACATGCCCTCAATATTGGGAGGGTGCTTTGGGGTAGCCCCCCAAAACACCTTGTCCCCATGTTGATGAGGACAAGGGCCTCATCCCCACAACCCTGGCTGGTGGTTGTGGGGGTCTGCGGGCGGGGGGCTTATCAGAATCTGGAAGCCCCCTTTAACAAGGGGACCCCCAGATCCCGGCCTTCCGCCCTGTGTGAAATGGTAAGGGGGTACAAAAGTACCCCTACCATTTCACTAAAAAACTGTCAAAATGTTAAAAATGACAAGAGACAGTTTTTGACAATTCCTTTATTTAAATGCTTCTTCTTTCTTCTTTCTTCTATCGTCCTTCGGTTTCTTCCTCCATCTTCTTCTTCTGGTTCTTCTGGCTCTTCTGGTTCTTCCTCCGGTGTTCTCGTCCAGCATCTCCTCCGCGGCGTCTTCTTCCCTTCTTCTCCTCGGGCCACTCCGCATCCATGGCATGGAGGGAGGCTCCCGCTCTTCTCTTCATTTTCTTCTCTTCTTCATCTTCTCCTCTTCTTCATCTTCTTCTCCGGGCCACTCTGCATCCATGGTGGCATGGAGGGAGGCTCCCGCTGTGTGACGCTTCTCCTCTTCTGACGGTTCTTAAATAATGGGGGGTGGGGTCACGTGGTGACCCCGCCCCCCTCTGACGCACAGTGACTTGACGGGACTTCCCTGTGGCGTCACGGGGAATGCCACTGGAAAGTCCCGTCATGTCCCCGTGCGTCAGAGGGGGCGGGGTCACCGGGTGGCCCCGCCCCCCGTTATTTAATAACCGTCAGAAGAGGAGAAGCATCACACAGCGGGAGCCTCCCTCCATGCCACCATGGATGCGGAGCGGCCCAGAGAAGAAGATGAAGAAGAGAAGAAGATGAAGAAGAGAAGAAGATGAAGAGAAGAGCGTGAGCCTCTCTTCATGCCATGGATGCGGAGCGGCCCAAGGAGAGGAAGGGAAGAAGATGCCGTGGAGGAGATGCTGGACGAGAACACCGGAGGAAGAACCATAGGAGCCAGAAGAACCAGAAGAAGAAGTTGGAGGAAGAAACCGAAGGAGGATAGAAGAAAGAAGAAGCATTAAAATAAAGGAATTTTCAAAAACTGTCTCTTGTCATTTTTAACATTTTTGACAGTTTTTTAGTGAAATGGTAGGGGCACTTTTCACACCGGGGGGGAGGGCCGGGATCTGGGGGTCTCCTTGTTAAAAGGGGCTTCCAGATTCCGATAAGCCCCCACCCGCAGACCCCCACAACCACCGGCCAGGGTTGTGGGGATGAGGCCCTTGTCCTCATCAACATGGGGACATGGTGTTTTGGGGGGCTACCCCAAAGCACCCTCCCAATGTTGAGGGCATGTGGCCTGGTACGATTCAGGAGGGGGCGCGCTCTCTCGTCCCCCCTCTTTTCCTGTGGCCTGCCAGGTTGCATGCTCGGATAAGGTGCTGAAGGGCCTGGTATGGAATTTAGGGGGACCCCCCACGTAATTTTTTTTTTTTTAAATTTTGGTTCGGGGTTCCCCTGTGGGGAATTCCCATGCCATTTTTATCAATGAACTTCTATGTGTATTGTCGGACCGGCAATGCATTAATAGCCGTGAGTAGTTTTAAATGACTTTTTTTCCTTTGAAATGTCATTTTGCTGTCAGACTGTTCTAAACACGGGAAACATGCTCCCCTTTACAGGCATACTATAGACACCCCCCAGCTACAAAATTTAAAGGGATATTACACTTTTATTGTTTCACTTTAAGCAATATTAAAATCACTGCTCCCAAAAAAACAGCCGTTTTTAAAACTTTTTTGCATTGATACATGTCCCCTGGCGCAGGACCCAGGTCCCCAAACACTTTTTATGACAATAACTTGCATATAAGCCTTTAAAATTAGCACTTTTGATTTCTCCCATAGACTTTTGGGAGAATTTGCTGCGAACACCCCAAATTGTTCGCTGTTCAGCAAACTTGCGAACAGCCGATGTTCGAGTCGAACATGAGTTTGACTCGAAGCTCATCCCTAGTGATGATCAATTTAGTAGGAAACCCCCATTTGTAGGTGATCTTGTGATTTCTTAGTGCCTTGGAGATTGTATTTGGGTTCCTATGCTTCTGCAAACTAAATTGTGATAGATTGGCGAAAAATTGCAAATCCTTATACTGTGGAGGGAAGAGATCTTTGCTGCGGGAAGTCACCATCAGGCGCTCTTCGTTTAGAAGAAGTGTAGCCGGAGTATAACATCCCAGGGTATGTTGTCCGGTAGGTGAGATGGCTTGGGAAGGAGGTGCATCCTGTCCACTGTAATGTCCAGGTCTGTTAGGTCAGGTAGTATGGCCTGGAAAAGTTGGGCTGTGTAGGTGCGTAGGTCAGATTGTTGGACCGACTCGGGGACCCCCCTTATTTTTAAATTATTTCTCCTGGAGCGGTCCTCAATATCTGCTAATTTAGCTTTAAGGGCATCCAATTCATCAGCATTACTATCGTGTGCGTCCACAAGATCGTTGATGGTGGTCGCGAACTCCCCCATTTTGTGTTCTATGTGATCTACTCTGGACACAGTTTGCTTCAGTTCCACCCCAAACTTGTGAACACATGACAGCATATCAGCATGCAGTGAGCTTCTAAGAGAAACTAACATGTCCTTTAATGTGGTATCCAGGACTGGTTGGTTGTTAGTGGGGAAGAGATCTACTGAATCAGGGAGATCTCTGGTGTCTTCCCCTGAGTCTAGGCCTTGTGCTAGGTCTCGGCTAGAATCTGAAGCATCCAGCCTCAATCTTGCTTTTTCTGGGCTCCCTGAGGTAGGGGTATGTATAGGAGACTGTGTGCTTCTTTGTGGGGCATTCCTTTTGTGAGGATTACCTTTGCCTGGGTCATATAGGGGAGTGCTAGACATACCTCAGGCTGCTATCCCACCGCCGCCATCTTGCTTAGGCCCGAGCAGATAGTATTCGGTAAGTTTTTGCGGCCTCCGGGGCTCTTTGTTTTGCCGTGGCATGATCGATCAGGTCCCTGGGCTATGCGACAGTTCCGCTGGGTGGTTTTGTGCAGATATAGGTTAGCCAGTCGATGTGTGCCGGTTTGTTCCTGAGCACTGTGGAGCTCCTCTAGTGAGCGTCCATCTTCCTCTGCAGCAAGCTCCACCCCCAGTTTTTCTTTTTTAATAAATCTGAAAAAATGTCAACAATTCTTTGTTTTTCTGTCAATATGGGGTGCTGTGTGTACATTATTGAGTGGGTACCCCATTGTCCACTAACCCAAACCCAGCTTAACTTTTAACATGATATTGGTTTGTTACTCCTCTCTTTCTTCTCCCTCATTTCTTCTCTCTCCTCCGGATCTTCTCCCCTTCTTTCCCTCCTCCCCCTCCACTCTATCCCCCCTATGTTTTGAATGTTTACAGAAGAAAACGACTGGTAGCCTCATATCATTCCTGCACTCAGAAGTTTAATACGGGTAACACAACTCATGGCGACTCTCTCTCCCTCTTAGGCAGGGTTTGACAGGGTCGGGGGATGGACACCCCTAATCTGGTACAGTTAGATCCCATATGGGGTACCGGAAGGCGGGGGGTCCTTTCACCAGACTCTCTGGAAATTTTTCTTTATCCTAATTCACGCCATTATCCTCTTATCTCAGGTGCTCAAGTTTAGGTCTTGTTTTTATGTTCCATTTGCTTTTCATGCTGCACAGTTACAATGCATTTCAACAGTTGATGTATACATGATGTCATTCTCATATGTATTTCTCTTGTATTTCAAAATAAAAATTTTTGAAATCGAAATATGAATACAACCTTTTAACATAATTATCAGGATCTGATTTATGACTGTACAACATATTGCTGGACTAAATGCTGCTTGTACAAACACATTGATTTTATAGCTCCCCAAACCGATTACATTAATATCTGTGCATAATTAGTTTACACATTACTAAATTACTGACATATTAAACGTAAAATAGTACAGTTCATACTCAGCCATATAACTGCCAGAAAGGAAATTAATATGGATTCAAATGGCCCCCTGAGACTTGCATTGAAATAGCAGAAATCTATAAAGGCTGCTTGCATAAGGAAATTTCTATCACTGCCATGTCTGTGGTTAATACTTTGCAAACTTTGCTAATTTGATGGAGTTTTAACAGTGAAAAACGAAAGATTGTGGCCAGCTAGGGTAGAAAAATCAAGACTTACTAACCCACATAACGTCTAACTGGAAAAAAAAAACACAATTTTAGCTTCAGATACTAAAAAGTTCTCACACTCTGTTTATATACTGTATAAATTGTGCTTTCTGCAAGTTAATAAAATGTGTACATATATGCTTTCTGCAAGGTGTTTCTGTCCATTATTCACTGTATTGACTTTAGAAGTAGTGATCTTGTTTGGTAATTAAAGTGAAGCTGTTAATAGATGTCAAAACGTAACATTTTCTTATTCCAAAAGACACACAAATATTTTTTTCAAAAATGACATAGCAGTGAAAATTGTCCTGAAAAACCCTTTTGTGAAATAAATGATGAAACAAACGCGAAAAGCTGTAAAAGATAAGAAATAAACTCTAATATATTGAATTTTGGTGGACTAGAGAACAGACTGCAGCAGCTATAGATAGGTCATACAGACCAGAAGTGACATTTAAAATGGCTTTAACACCGAGCCTCTCATAGCGGCGGCGGTAAAACGCCGCTATTTTTAGCGGCGTTTTACCGTCGGATTTGCGGCACATTTCGGCCGCTAGCAGGGCGCTTTTACCCCCTGATAGCGGCTGAAAAAGGGTTAAAACCGCCCGCAATATGCCGCAATAGCAGCGTTTTGCCGGCAGTATCACAGCACTGCCCCATTGATTTCAATGGGGAGTAGCGGTGGAGGAGCGGTAAATATACCACTCCTTCACTGCTCCAAAGAAGCTGCTGGCAAGACTTTTCCTGACGTCCTGCCAACGCACCGCTCCAGTGTGAAAGCCCTCGGGCTTTCACACTGGAGACAATGGAGCAGCTGTATGAGGGCAGATTGCAGGCGCTATTTTTAAGCTATAGTGCCTGCAAAACGTCCTCGGTGTGAAAGGGGTCTTAGTGCAAAACTAAAAATACACTTTAAATTGATATTAATGCCCGTTTTGTGATTTTTACCTACTGGTAAGCCTATAATAATGCTTACCTGTAGGTAAAATGAATATCTCTTAAAAGAGCACCATGTCTGGGACGGTGGTTGGGACAGTGGGGGTGAATTTTGCGCGCTGCTATAGTATTGTAGCCTCTTTGGGCATAGCCATGCACACATAGATGCCCCATCTCTATTTTCCAAACACTATTCTGATCTTTTTTGTGTCTCCTGCGGTCACTGGGTGTTCTTCACCATGACGGTGTAGATGGTCATGACTTCAGTCCTGGGTGAACAATTGGTTAACGTTAGTGATATTCTATTAATCCCCTGAGGAAGCCAGTTTCAGTAAAACATGTTGCGATTCTACCATACGTGTAAAGTGAACACCTATTGTGACCTTCCTTTGAATATGTGTAAAACAAATATATCAAACTTTTATACCTTTTAGTTATGTATTGAATACACTTTGTTAAGTTTTAAGCTGTTTTTTGTTTATTGGCACCACTATAATCCCACTGTTTACCCTTTGTGCTATCTACCCCATGGGAAGATGTCAGCCCTCTCAGCGGTGACAGAGTGGTGTTGGAGGGCTTCATTGTAAGGTAAGTATTTCATAATGTGCTAGTATGTGATGCACATTATGCCATTGCCTTACAGTTTTGTTATTTTGGCCAAATTTATGGACCTTGCTTTGTGCACTGGTCCAAATCGTTTGGTGGAGGGGGAAATATGATGTGGGTTTTTTTTTCAGGGGTTGGGCTTGGCCCCTTAGTTCCAGTGAAGGGAACTCTTAAGGCATCAGCATACCAAGACATTTTTGGATGATTTCATGCTCCCAACTTTATGGGAACAGTTTGGGGATGGCACCTTTCTGTTCCAACATAACTATGCACCAGTGCACAAGGAAAGGACCATAAAGACATGGATGAGCAAGTTTGGGGTGGAGGAACTTAACTGATCTGCACAGAGTCCTGACCTCAACCCAGTTAATTTGGGATGGATTAGAGAGGACACTGCGAGCCAGGCCTTCTCGTCCAACATCAGTGCCTGACCTCATAAATGCACTTCTGGAAAAATGATCAAATATTCCTATAGACACACTCATAAACCTGGTGGACAGCCTTCCCAGAAGAGTTGTAGCTGTTATAGCTGCAAAGGGTGGGTTAACTCAATATTGAACCCCACGGACTAATGCCCCGTACACACGATCGGACATTGATCGGACATTCCGACAACAAAATCCATGGATTTTTTCCGATGGATGTTGGCTCAAACTTGTCTTGCATACACACGGTCACACAAAGTTGTCAGAAAATCCAATCGTTCTGAACGCGTTGATGTAAAACGCGTACGTCAGGACTATAATCAGGGCAGTAGCCAATAGCTTTTGTCTCTTAATTTATTCTGAGCATGCGTGGCACTTTGTGCAGCATATTTGTGTATACACGATCGGAATTTCCGACAACGGATTTTGTTGTCGGAAAATTTTATAGCCTGCTCTCAAACTTTGTGTGTCGGAAATTCCGATGGAAAATGTGTGATGGAGCCTACACACGGTCAGAATTTCCGACAACAAGGTCATATCACAGATTTTCCATTGGAAAATCTTATCGTGTGTCCACGGCATAAGACTGCGATGCTATTAATGTTCATATGCATGAAGGGCAGGTGTCCCAATACTTTTGGCAATATAGTGTATACAGGCATACCCCACAGTTAAGTACACAATGGGACCAGAGCATGAATGTAAAATGAAAATGTAATTAAAGTGAAGCAATACCTTTTTTTCACTACTCAATGCATGTACAACATTACAATAATCAATTACAGGCATAACTGATTAACTAGCCAAACTGGCTGACCTCAAAATCAGCTAAGTTGTAGTCCTGGGTCCCTTCTCCATGGTCCCTAAGTTTTCTGTCCCTGTCACTTATGGTTCGAGAGCAGTGCCATGTCAAGCTGACAAGATTTCCCATAGACACCAATGTTAAAGACAGGGAGCAGTGCCATGTCAAGCTGACCAAGATTTCCCATAGACACCACTGTTAAAAACCTCGAGCAGTGCCATGTATTTGCCATAGATGCTAACGTGTCCATACGTAAAGTGGGGTATGCCTGTATAGTGTTGGGCCGGATCACCAAAGTGGAGATACTTCTCCACTCAGACATCGATCAGAGCATGGTGGGCATTATATAGCTATTGTTTATCATTCAGACTTGTGATCACAGCAACTGCCAAAGGGTGATCTTTCAGCACTGGCTTCCTTTGCAGATGTCATGTGACCAAATACCAAGAGTCTCAAAGGAAGCTGACGCAGGACGATGTAAAAAGGAGTGTTACAATAAGCCTTAGAAAAAAAAAAACATTTTTACTGTACTCAATAATCACTACAGCACCATGGTATATTTTGCATGCTTTAACTTCTTTATTCCACATAAACCTGTCCTTACCAAGACTTGATTGCATTTCTCTCCAGGAAAAGGTTTGGGGGGGAAACTATTATGAAAATACACATGGTGATTAGATTGCGCTTTAAAGCCCTAAGTAAATTGAATCATACCTATTTTACCTGTTTTAGGTAAAACCATCACATGCATCACACATGGCTAAAAGTAGATATGAAGGATACAAATCCACCCACAGTGGTCACCCAGTCATCTTGATAAAATGCATAAATGTAAAAAGGTTGAATTTCTGCCCTCTTAGCACATATTGTACTAGTGGTTAATTACCAGGTCTAAAGGGCCATGAAATATATGTACTATCTGTCAACAATGACATATACCTGGTTGTACAATTTGATGTTCAGGAATGTTGTCACATTACCTACCTATGCTGTATAAATATTTGCATCAGAAAATGTTCCATTGGGCCACAGTGCACTGTAGAAGTTGGGGGTAGGTAGCTAATTCACTTGTTACTGCAGCACCAGCACTTTGTTCAGATAATACTTCAATTGACAGGCCAATGAATAAGTAGGTACTCTGCACTGAACTAACTAAATTCGGTGTTATGGCTGAGCTGTAGCCAGGTGAGATTAAATCTGTTTTTTAGGATTCTTCTGGGCATAGGTGTGTGCAACTGAAGCATAGTAAACAGTAAGTAAAGCACTTTACTATGCTTCAGCTATGAATGAACACAATGAGTGAGTGTGTTCATTATGTTCATTTAGAAAAGGAAGGGGCTGACAAATGACATTGACTAGCCCCTTCCCCTGCTCTCCATCCTGAAATATCCCCTGCAGCAGCTGGAGGAAGAGGAGAGGAGGGAAGCCAGCAGCATTGTGGGGGCACAACACAGGGCGAAGCCCAGGCAGCAGGGGAAATTGGCACCGCACAGAGTGATTACAGTGTGCCCAGGCACACCTGGCACACCCCCTGTGCATGCCTATGCTTCTGGGTCTCCCTAAATCTGTTGACTTATAACTCCTGCCTGATATTGGAAGAATGTTCCAGAAAGCAGACTGAGAGGATCAACCCCTGGAGTTATGATAAATTTATCCAACTCCGCCAATTCCTGGGAGGCTAGCTCAGAAGGTATGGCTAGTGAAGAAATAAATATTTGGGGGGAGCTGGTCAGACTCACTCTCTTCCTTAGGGTACCCCCTGGGTGGAGGCATGTGTGTGATAAGTAAACTGCTATCTGTACTAGGCCTCAGAATAAGTTATGTGCTGGGAGTTTGAGGAAGAGATGCCTTTTGAAGCTGGGCTGGAGAAGGCAACCCTCACTGAAGAGTGTTGCAGGGGAGCAGAGAGAAATCTGTCACCTGAAGGACCTATCGCCTGCAGTTCCAGGTATTGCCAAACTTCCTTATTAAGGGTCACACTCTGTATTAGAGTCATGGATTTATTTGGCTGCCTCCTCTTTATCAATCTTACTTTGTAATCACTGCTAAAGGGCCTTTTAATGCTGAGAAGCTGTCCTCAAAATTTTTCTAGTGCCTTGGGCGTCCTGCACCCTAAATTTTCCTTCCTGCATTTTGTGTGAGACTTGCAAAAAATAGTAAAACCAATTAAAAAAAACACTCAAGAGATGCTGGGACTTTAATGTGACTTCATACAAAGACGTGAGAGGCTAAAACCCAGCAGGTTGCGGGAAAAAAAACGTGCACCAATTGAAGTCTAGCTAGACTAAATGACAAAAGAGTCCAAATTAATTGATTAGTTTATACTGGAAAACAACCAAAACATTTCAAGGGCCAGAAAAAACTCAGCCTTTACCAGGGCTTCAGTTAAAATAGGTAGCTTGAATGGATTCTAAATAGGGCTTTCCTGTGTAAATCTAGTTAGGGAAGCTAAAAGCTGTATTAGGAGAGTTACTAGGCAGCAGCATCTACATGGGCATCAAACAGATGGTTAATGAAAAATAGTAAAAAAAAACCCTAACCTGGAACCTGAGTTTGTGTGCTACTGTGACTGGAAACAGGGTGGGAAGCCTCTGAACAGGTATGAGGAACCCAGATAATTCCAGTGGCTCCTGCGTGGGTTTCCACCACTAATGTTTAAGAGTATACATTTTTTTGTATTTGAGAAGTTCCCTAATAGAGCACTGGTAAAGACAAATGCAGTGGGAGTGTCAGAAACCATGAAATCAGACAGAGACAGAAGTACAGTTATATCACGCTTGTTTAATAATAAAAGTAAAAGAACAAACGTAGTCAAAACATAGCCAAAAGTTCAGTAACCTGAACGGATAGTCAGCCAAGCTAGAAGTCAGGGATAAACATAGTGAAACAGCAAGCAGGATCTGGAGCCAGAAGGGATGTCAGCAAAGCAAGTCTTTAAACAGGAACTCAGGAGATCGTCTCTGTGATGTTGACCAAGGCGAAGGCAGAGATCCTCTGGACTGGACTACTTAAGTAGGCAGGACTGACGAGCAGGATATCATCAACAGCTGAGTAAATGTGGAGAGAAAATGGAAGCTGGCAATTAGCCAAAAGTTGAGCAGCCAGCTCAGAGAAGAAAGGGCTGAGCACAGCCCTGACAGTACCCCCTCCTCAACGACCCCTCCCCCTTGGAGGACCACCAGTCTTGAGGGGAAAATGTCTATGGAAATCACGGAGGAGGACAGGGGCATGAATGTCCGGGTATGAGACCCTCATACCTTCCTCCGGACTGTACCCTTTCCAAAGCACCAGGTACTGTATGCACCCATGCAACCTATGGGAATCAACAATGGACTGTACTTCATACTCAAAAAAACAGTAAAAATCTCCTGCTCTTGGGTGTTTAGTCTCTGAGCATGTGGTGCGACCAACTTTTTAGAGCAATGCCCAACGTCTTGCAGCCCTCTCAGAACAATGAGTATTCTTAGAACTGGAAAAAAAAGGAAAGAGGGAGGGCGCACCGACCTAGTGCATTACCAATGGTAAAACTTTATTGAAAGCATAAAAGACAAAGTTATACTCATAAATGACCATGTATATGGAGCATGTCAATTAGTGAGACTGCGTCTCTGAACACCGGCAAACCGGACTTGATGTTGAGGGGATCAGACGATGTCCCAAAATGACTGACGCATTTCAAGGGCATGCCCTTTTCCTCAGAGCCTAGACGGACATGCTCCATATACATGCTCGTTTGTGAGTATAACTTTGTCTGTACTTCATACTCCTCATGGTTCTCTACCTGTACAGGGTGAGGACGTGGCACCGAGGTGGTAAAGCGGTTGCAGACCAAAGGTTTTAATAAGAAGACATGAAATACTGTACGTTCGAAATACGCATATTAGAAGGAAGGTCTAATGCGTAAGCCACTGGGTTAACCCCGAGAAGAATACGGAAAGGCCCAATAAACCGAGGTCCAAACTTCAGTGAGGGAACACGAAGTCGGAGGTTGCAAGATGACAGCCAGACCCTGTCCCTAACGTGGTAAGACTGCGCAGACAAGCGTTTTGCGGTCAGCATGGAGTCTGTACCTATCATTAGCATGATGCAAAGCCTCCTGGACTTCTTGCGCCCAAGTGGAACAAAGACCACGGAGATACTCCTCTAATGTAGGAATACTCTGCGGAACAAACGAGTCAGGCAACATGGAGGGTTGGAAACCATAATTCGCCATAAACTAGGACAATCGGGAAGCAGAATTCAAGGCACTGTTGTGAGCAAACTTTGCCCACGGTAATAGGTCTAACCAGTTGTTCTGATGGTCAGAAATATAGCAATGTAGGAATTGCTCCAAGGACTGATTGGCTCATTCTGCGGCCCCATTAGACTGCAGGTGATATGCAGAGGAGAAAGCAAGCTGAATTCCCAGCTGTGCACAAAAGGCTTTCCAGAACTGGGACACAAACTGACTACCCCTGTCCAAGACAATCACCTTGGGTAGCCCATGTAAGTGAAAGATCTCCCGAGCAAAAATGGAAGCCAGTTCCTTAGACGTGGGCAACTTCTTAAGTGGAATACAATGACACATCTTTGAGAACAGTCTCATGCCGGCATAGGCGTCGGACTGACCGCTCAGTCCTACCATCCTTCAAGCCATCATATGCTGATGGGTTTAAGTATGTTACCTTTCCCCCTGATGTGAGACCTGGTCACACAGAGTCATTTAACACTCATCCCTATTCTGTCAAGCTCCATGCGACTTTCTCCTACTTGATAGGAATGATCTTAATTTTACACAAATTTATAGGTGACATAAAAGTACTCACTACAGCTGTCTTCAGTGGTGTTGATGTGCGGGGGGGGAGGACGCCCTTTGTGTCCTGTTGTTGGGCTGCATGCCTATACTGTTTTCCTTGGAACTGGTTTTGGTCCATGGGTCCAACTCCTGCCAGCAGGCCATTGTACCCACTATTTCCCCTTTAAAGCTGGATGCTTTCTAGTATATGTTCATAAATTACATGATAACCACTTATCTCATCATCTGCCCCTGAAGAAGAGGTTACAATCCAATTAAAACCTCGAAACGCGCCAGTCTCTTTACATGTGCAGACCTTATTCGCAAGTTGGTGTGGTGCACTGTGTTTTCGTTGTATCGTTAATCATGTTATTATCATTGTGATCATGATTTGTACTGTCAAGCATCCTTATCTTTTTTACTAAGTTTTTTCACGTTTTTTCTGTCCTAATTTTAAACATTTTGATAATAAAATTATATATGCGATTTTGATATACTGTTTGAAGACTCTTGCCTTATAAAGTCCCACTTAGTGGAAAACAATTTTCTAGTGTATAGGTTTACAGGGATGTGGGCAAGCAGTCTTCTTCCCTAAGGCTATCGTCACTACCCTCATTTACATCTTTGAGAACTGGTCAACCACCATAAGGATAACTGTGTTGCCCTGGGAGTTGGGTAACTCCACAATGAAATCTATAGACAGGTGGGTCCAGGGCCTCTCTCTATTGGGTATGGGTTGTAGGAGGCCCACTGGAAGGTGTTATGGAGTCTTACTCTGTGCACACACAGAACAGGCAGCTACGAAGGCAGTTACATTAGCACATAGACTAGGCCACTAGAATTGTTGGGAAATGGCCCGAGTTGATTCTTCCCAGGATGGCCAGCAGCCTTGGGAGAATGGTAAGTCTGGAGCACGGCAGTATGGAGACTCTCTGAGACAAAAGCAGTGGTCTCAAGGTTTCTCAAGAGGAGCATGGACCTGAGCAGCAAGAATTTTGCCACCCAAAGGAGAAGTGAGACTGGTGCGAACCATAGCCAGAATATGATCAAGAGGAATCAAAGGAACCGGAACCGACTCCAACTTGGAAGTGGAGGAAAAATGTCTTGACAAGGCTTCAGCCCTTACATTCTTAATACCAGGTAAGAATGATACAATGTAATTGAAACTTGACAAGAAAAGAGCCCATCGCGCCCTTTCTGGTGAGAGGTGTTTAGCCTCAGACAAGAATGTGAGATTGTTATGGTCAGTAAGAATGAGAATCGGCACAGTGGTACCTTTGAGGGGATGTCTCCATTCTTTCAGGGCTAAAATGATCTCCAACAACTCTCTGTCACCAATCTCGTAGTTGCACTCTGCAGGTGACAATTTCTTGGAAAAGTAGCCACAAGGATGCATAGCGATCTCAGAGGTAGGACATTGAGACAGAAGGGCTCCAACACCAGTCTCAGAAGCATCAACCTCAAGGATAAAAGGTAACCTAGGATCAGGACATGCCAACACAGGAGCAGAAACAAAGGCAGCCTTGAGACTTAAAGTCCTTAATGGACTCCAGAGGCCAAGTCTGTGGGTTAACGTCCTTTTTGGTCATATCAGTCAGGGGCTTGACCAGAGACGAGAAGTTATGAATGAGCTTCTGATAATAGTTGTCAAAGCCCAGGAAATGTTGCAAAGGACATAAACCCACAGGTCGGGCCACTGTAGGATTGCCGAAAGTTTCTCTATGTCCATCAAAAAACCAGCAGTGGAAATTACATAGTCCAGGAATTTGACCTGTTCACGATGGAACTTGCACCTCTCCAGTTTACAATAGAGATATTTCCCTCTTAGTTTCTGAAGCACACGACAGACATCTGTGTGGTGGCTCTCCATGGACTTGGAAAATATGAGGATATCATCAAGATAAACTACCACACATAACTGCAACAAATCGACGACATTGTTAATAAATTCCTGGAGTTACAAAGGCCAAAGGCATTACAAGGTACTCATAATGCCCTGTTCTGGTATTAAACGCAGTTTTCCAATCGTCACCCTCTTTAATCCTCACAAGATTGTATGCCCCTCTCAAATCAAGCTTTGTGAAAACTGTTGCTCCCTTGAGGCGGTCAAATAACTCCATAATCAACAGAATTGGATAGGAATTCTTAATCGTGAAATGATTGAGACCTGTGTAATACGGGGGGAGGGGGGGAAAGGGAATTAAGCCCTATAAAGGCGGGCTAAAAAGAGGTTACTATTAGCAATAAGTCAATCATAAGGATTATGCAAAAATAACAACTTTATTCGTATAACAATAGTAAAATTCATGAAATTGATTTATAAGGTGCAGTATTAAGAACCAAAATGATTGCGATAAAACATAAATCAGATACCGCAGACAAAACACACATACAGGACAAACATAAAACACACAAGTGCAACTGGCCAAGTCCAGGCGTGTCGTCTTAGTCCTCTGCTGCCATATTCCAAAATTTAGTTAAATTTAAATTAGATGGTTGGGATCCAATGTGTTCCCTGTATTGCCAAAAATGTAAATGGTTAGCAGTGGGCTAAAGCAACTAAGGAGTAGGGAGAGGGAGGAGAAAGTGAACATGTGCTAGTCATAGGGGAGAATACAAGATAACCAGAGATAATATCATCGTATGTTCATTGGTAGTGATTAGGGCTGATAACTGACAGTGTCAGATTAGGTAGTCATCTTTGGGTAGCGCTGAGGAAGAAAAGGGGGTTGGCACACACAGGGGACACACCAATAAATTCGTAAGGGAATTCCCTACAGAAAATGATAGTCTGTGGCTAGCTGAACATGAAAAAAAAATATATAGAATAGTCTTGCGAGCCACAAATGCCTTTCAGGTGAATATCCTGATAAGGGCAAGCAGCAAACACTAACCACGTTTCATATCCGTGTAAGTGATAAAAGTATATCAAAAAACAGTGCCTGGGGGGGCGTGGCTTGCGCGCAACTGTAATGGACGCCTAAGCCGTTAGCTCTGTCAGAGACCAGGGACTTATCGACAAAACCGGAGGGATACAGAACCACCGGAGCCCATACGGAGCTCCCACCACAAGTCGGAACCTGCCCTCATGCTGTCCCGCAAACGAAAAGACACAAGACAGCCAAAGAAACTCACGGACTTCTTCACAATGCCGGCTTCAGAGGGGGAGACGTGGCAAGATGGCGGCGGCGGCGCGGCAGCACAGGCCTCATCGTCATACACTGACCTGCCTGATGACTACAATGAAGACTGGGAGGACGGAGTGAGACCGTTATCATCCCGGGACCCCTCATCACATAGCCCGCTCTCCAACAGCCCTGCCAAGGCGAGGATGAGGCTGGATCCTGTCACACAGGCCTCAGGCGCAGTGAGTAGCATCCCCCACACAGACGCAGCAGGTCTCACTACACAGCCATCCATAGCATCCTTTCCAACCTCTGGTCAGCCGGTGCTGGACACAGTAATGAAGGATATGTTATTATCTCTTCACTCATCCCTCATGGTAAATTTCTCCACACTGATACACCAATTTACTGCTGAGATGCAAGGCATGGGGGAGAGAGTTCAACATATTGAACACAAAATGGATGAATGCTCTCTGACAGTGAATGACCTCATAGATGCATACAAAGACCAAGCTGACGACAACGATCGAATAAAAGCGAAACTCGCGGATCTAGAAGACCGCTCGCGAAGGAATAATGTTAAAATAAGAGGTGTCCCTGAAACGGTTCTTCCCGCTGATCTACCCAAATATGCAGCGGACATGTTTGATAAATTGATCCCTGAAGTATCGCAGATTGAACGCATTATAGATCGCATTCACCGCATACCAAAACCCAGACACCTTGAGGCATCCGTACCTAGGGACATTCTGATGAAAATTCATTTTTTCCCTACTAAAGAAAAGCTTCTAGCAAAAGCCAGATCTGAACCTGATCTTCCAGCACCATATCAGGGCATTCACCTGTATGCTGATCTATCTCAGTACACCCTTAACATGAGAAGACAAATGAAGACCGTCACTAAAGCGCTTAACAACCATAAGATCACTTACAAATGGGGCCATCCGGCCACAGTGGTGATTACCAAGAATGGTACAACGCACACTGTGCATAGTCCTAAAGAAGGCCTCCGACTACTGCACACATGGGGCATCATTCCAGAGCTTCCAAGCAATGAATCATCATACGATCCTAGCCCACACATCTCAGGCCCACCACCACTAGGCCGTCAAAAGCGGGAATTCCGAAGATCCACTAAAAAATGATATATCCCCTGGCAACTATTACAAGAGCGCCTTACATCCCTGGTCTGACTCCCGGCTAAGTCACACTCAGTTTGTTTACCACTTTGAACACTGCCTCCACTCCTGGTCAGTTACTTATCTAGCACACTGACCTCGCTCCTATCTTGCCAACATTGGTAGAATCTTTTATATTTCTCTTTTGCTTTAGTTTTTTTCTTTTTCTTTGTTAAGTAGCGGCTGCTTCACAACAGTTATCGGATCCACGCTATCGCTTACACAGTTCTCAGGTGGAAAATCTCTTTTGATTTAACATTTTTGACCTATTGAGCAATAACAGTTTTATATGTTTTGTTGATCACAGACTACACCTTTCAGAGACGCAAGCTCATCAATTGACACCAGGACTTCCAAGGAACAACCATCGGACGCCCATCCCAGTCCCTCCAACGGTGGACATCTTCCTATTCAGAGATAAGTAAACCTACGATATAGTACACCACTCCCACACTACCACAAGTATGGATATCAACATACTATCCATAAATGCAAAAGGGTTGAACCATCCTGCAAAACGAGCATCGTTATGGAAAACAGCATTAGACCACAACAGTGATATCATATGCGTACAAGAAACGCACTTTGCCCAAGACAAGACCCCCAACTGCCAACACATAAAATTTCCTCACATCTACAAAGCATGCTATTCTAAGAAGCAAAGGGGAGTTCTCATAGCCATTAGAGACACTGTCAGTTTCCAGCTACAGGACAGTATTCTGGATCCAGAGGGAAGATTCATCATCTTAATATGCTCTATAGAAAATACCGTATACACCATTGCATCTATATATGCCCCAAATCAGAGGCAAATACCGTTCCTCAAATCTACACTGAAAAAAATCCAAAGTGTGCAGCAAGGCCATTTACTGATCTGCGGGGACTTTAATTTAGTACCGGATAATGTCATGGACTCCTCTTCGGGTCCCAAAAGATTTGCATCCCCTCTGACAAGTGGCTCCTACAAAATATTCATAACTCATGCATCCATACCATCACCTGGTCAGACCACGCCCCCATCAGCATCCAAATTACCAACAAAAATTCCAAACCACAATCCTACTTATGGAGAGTGAATAATTACCTCCTACAAAACCAATCCAACGCTACTTTTTTATCCCAAAAACTGGAAGAGTTTTTCGACACAAATGTGGGATCTGTGGCTGACCCGGCGATCTTGTGGAATGCTCACAAATCATATATAAGGGGATTTTTCATAAAATTAGGGTCCAACCTTAAAAAACATAGAATGCGGACAATACAAGAACTGACTACATCTCTTGCAAATGCAGACAAACAAAACAAAACACATCCATCACCAGCATTACAAACCCAGATTTTTAAGCTAAGACACGAACTTAGAACACTACTTCTTGACAGCTATGAAAAATCACAACGTAAACTTAAAGCTAGATTCTTTGTTACCAATAATAAAGCGGGGAAAACTATGTCCATCATCAGTGTTATCCATCGTGCTCATCCAAAATTGTGTATATAGGGATATAAAGCATGCTTCAGTGTCAGTGCTCTCCAGTGACCCCCAACAGCATATGCGCTCACCTCTAAGCGTGTGACACAGTAACTAAACTATGTCTGAAAACGCATGGGAGCCCCCCCACGACTCTAATTGGTATGCAGACGCTGACCTCCAATTTGCTCATATATCATTCTGATTCATAAAATAGGAAAACAGAGAAACTCCATAGTGTAATAAGTCCAACAATTTATTATAAAATAAGCGCTTCCCTTCATAGGGATACTCACATTGTGTAGGTGCGTGAGTGCACCATCCTAATCAAGGTTATACAATGTATGGAACGCTGGTACGGCGTGCGGTATATCCTTCTCATCTACTCCTCACTGCTGACAGCTCCATCCTGGCCCCTCCCCTACGCGTGTTCGGCACATGGATCACGTGCCTTCATCAGGGGGATCTGATTGGACGGATGCTCTATGTTCAATATATACTCATGGCGGCCATTTTGCCTTGGACCGCAGACATTTCTAGTAACTGGCTACAACTGTGTGTATATGGTCATGCTCTATGCTCAGTGTGTGCTCATGGCGGCCATTTTGCCTTAGAACACAGACAAATCTAGTGACTGGCTACAACTTTGTATATATGTTCAGCGATAAACATTGTATTTCCTAACCAACGCTGGCTAACATAGCCGGGATTGGGGGAAAAGGTAAACATGTATTTAAACAAGCTGCAAAATTAAATCCAGGACGGAGCTATCTTGTTCTAAAAATACCACAGCGCACCTCATACTCATAAATAAACATAATCAATCCAGAAGTGATAGATGTAACAAGCTAACCACAACATATTGCAATACAATAATAATGATACCCATAAAAATATGTAATTAAAATAATATAAAATAAATAATTTAAAATAGTAAGGTACATATATCACTGGATCACAAAATATAAAAATATATTAAAAACATCCACCGGTGTTCCTACGCTATTATGCTTTATTAAAAACCGGCGGGTTCCTATTCAGGTGCAAAAATAAAAATATAAAAATATAAAAAAATCCTAAAAACAATATAAGGAAAGATCAAAAGGAGATGTGTAAATCCATATCTGCCATATTAAAATATATGGGGAGTATAAATGGCAAAACATGAAAAGACACATAACCATACAAACAGTATATGGGAGTGTGAGTGACCCTCTTAATCCACATCCCCATCTCTTAGGATACAGATGTGAAATTTATTCTCTTTTTAATCCACAAATAGAAAGCCTCCATATCCAAATATATAATCCACTTGACACATATAAGCGGTCAAATTAATATCAGATGAGGGGAGAATTCACTAATGCAATATAAACTAGAAGTTACTAAGAAAACATTTTAAATCAAATTCCTTATGGAGTCCACCAGGCGATAAAGAGCCAAGCTGGTGTACCCACCATGATTCGCATTTACTAATTTCTCTAGCGAAATTAGAGCCCCTCCAATGACGCTTGGGTGCCTCTATTCCCCAGAACCTCATTCCAACCGTGCTCTGATTGTGCATTTTTTTAAAATGTATATATAAATAATGTTTGTCAGACCCCTTACGTATATTTCTTACGTGTTCCTCTAAGCGGTCTTTTAAAGCCCTAGTGGTGCGGCCAACATAAATAAGATTGCATGGGCATTTTAGCGCATATACAACCCCGATAGTATCACAGGATATAAAGTCTTTGATAGCATAAGATTGGTTAGTCCTAGGGTCAGAGGATTCCTTTACTCTTCTATGATTATCTGGAACCCTAACACAGCTGTAGCACCTACCACAGCCATAGAAGCCTTTCAGATCCCAAAACATTTTAGGTTTTGGGGAGGGTGGTTGCACTATATTGTGTACTAATTTATCTCGTAAATTAGGTGCTTTTTTAAAAATAATTCTGAGTTTCTCTGGAAGTATCTCTTTAAGATGAATATCCTGTCTCAATACGTTCCAATATTTTCTTATGATTCTTTTTACTTCATTGCTTTGCAAACAAATTTATTTTTCGGACGAAAACGAAATTCTGAAACAAAATATTTCAGTGTGCACATGTCTAGTATTTAATCCTTTTGTAGCCAACAACAAGTACGTGGATCTGTTTAAAAAATTGGTCACCACAGAGTTGGAGCAGCTACCAGTAAAAAAGTTTTTTGAGCATAGGGATTTTAAGAAAGGAATGGACTCATTGGAAAAAAGGACAGATATAGTGGTTATGCCAGCAGATAAAGGGGGGGGATTGTTGTGTTGTCTCTACAACAATACTAGGATGAAATGGAAAGAATTTTGAGCGATACTGACACACATCGATTATTGGATAACAATCCCTCCAAACCCTTTAAAAGGGTATTAGAAGGTATTATTAAATATGGTATGGATAAGGGGTTTTTAAATAAACAAGAAGCGAAATATTTAGTTCCGATGGTGAGTAGAATACCTGTGTTATATTATTTACCAAAAATTCATAAGGATTGCAATAACTCCCCAGGTAGACCGATAGTGAGCGGGATTGAATCTTTAACATCTAGACTGGGGGAGTATATAGATATTCACCTGCAGCCCTTGGTTAAAAAGACCAAAGCTTACCTCAAGGATACCAAACATACCTTACAGCTTTTGAATGAGTGTACTGTACATGAGGATATTATTATGGCCACAGGGGATGTGGCCTCACTGTACACCAATATTGATCATAGGGGAGCCATGAGTGCGGTGGAATGGTCTTTGAGGAAAGAATGCACAATTGACGAAGGTTTCATTACATTTATTTTAAAATGTTTGGATTTTTGTTTACAACATAATTTTTTTGGTATGGTAATAGATTTTACCTACAAACCAAAGGTGTCGCTATGGGCGCGAAGTTCGCCCCTAGTGTGATGAACCTTTATATGGCCAAATGGGAGGAGGAGGGGATTTTAAAAGATGATTGCGGTAGTATTTTATTATACAAGAGATTCATAGATGACCTCTTGATTATCTGGAGAGTTAGCATGGAAGCACTAATGGATTTATTGAATTCCATGAATGATAATGAATATAATATTTCTTTCTCTTGGGATGTTAATAGAGAGTGTATACATTTTTTGGATTTGGAAACCTTTAACACCGATGAAGGTATAGTCACTAAATAATTTTTTAAAACAACGGACCGCTATTCCTACATCCCAACCACCAGCTGCCATTACAAACCCTGGTTGGATAATATTCCCAAGGGCCAATTCACAAGGATGAGAAGGAACTGCACGAGAACTGAGGACTTTGAGTTACAGTCTGGCATGTTAAGCAATATGTTTTTGGATAAGGGGTATCAAAAGGAATTTTTGGAGAAAGAGAGAGCGGAAGTCAGAGGTTTAAATAGGGATAATCTATTGAAGGATAAAACGGATACCATGGGAACTGATATAAATGAGGGCATAGTATCGTTTTAAATTACTCCTTGCAAAGCAATGAAGTAAAAAGAATCATAAGAAAATATTGGAACGTATTGAGACAGGATATTCATCTTAAAGAGATACTTCCAGAGAAACCCAGAATTATTTTTAAAAAAAGCACCTAATTTACGGGATAAATTAGTACACAATATAGTGCAACCGCCCTCCCCAAAACCTAAAATGTTTTGGGATCTGAAAGGCTTCTATGGCTGTGGTAGGTGCTACAGCTGTGTTAGGGTTCCAGATAATCATAGAGGAGTAAAGGAATTCCCTGACCCTAGGACTAACCAATCTTATGCTAGCAAAGACTTTATATCCTGTGATACTATCGGGGTTGTATATGTGCTAAAATGCCCATGCAATCTTATTTATGTTGGCCGCACCACTAGGGCTTTAAAAGACCGCTTAGAGGAACACGTAAGAAATATACGTAAGGGGTCTGACAAACATTATTTATATATACATTTTAAAAAAATGAACAATCAGAGCACGGTTGGAATGAGGTTCTGGAGAATAGAGGCACCCAAGCGTCATTGGAGGGGCTCTAATTTCGCTAGAGAAATTAGTAAATGCGAATCATGGTGGGTACACCAGCTTGGCTCTTTATCGCCTGGTGGACTCCAGAAGGAATTTGATTTAAAATGTTTTCTTAGTAACTTCTAGTTTATATTGCATTAGTGAATTCTCCCCTCATCTGATATTAACTTGACCGGTTATATGTGTCATGTGGATTATATAGTTGGATATGGAGGCTATTTGTGGATTAAAAAGAGAATACATTTCACATCTGTATCCTAAGAGACGGGGATGTGGATTAAGGGGGTCACTCACACTCCCATATACTGTTTGTATGGTTATGTGTCTTTTCATGTTTTGCCATTTATACTCCCCATATATTTTAATATGGCAGATATGGATTTACACATCTCCTTTTGATCTTTCCTTATATTGTTTTTAGGATTTTTTTATATTTTTATATTTTTATTTTTGCACCTGAATAGGAACCCGCCGGTTTTTAATAAAGCATAGTAGTGTAGGAACCCCGGTGGATGTTTTTAATATATTTTTATATTTTGTGATCCAGTGATATATGTACCTTACTATTTTTAATTATTTATTTTATATTATTTTAATTACATATTTTTATGGGTATCATTATTATTGTATTGCAATATGTTGTGGTTAACTTGTTACATCTAACACTTCCGGATTGATTATGCTTATTTATGAGTATGAGGTGCGCTGTGGTATTTTTAAAACAAGATAGCTCCGTCCTGGATTTAATTTTGCAGCTTGTTTAAATACATGTTTACCTTTTCCCCCAATCCCGGCTATGTTAGCCAGCGTTGGTTAGGAAATACAATCTTTATCGCTGAACATATATACAAAGTTGTAGCCAGTCACTAGATTTGTCTGTGTTCTAAGGCAAAATGGCCGCCATGAGCACACACTGAGCATAGAGCATGACCATATACACACAGTTGTAGCCAGTTACTAGAAATGTCTGTGGTCCAAGGCAAAATGGCCACCATGAGTGTATATTGAACATAGAGCATCTGTCCAATCAGATCCCTCTGATGAAGGCACGTGATCCCTGTGCCGAACACGCGTAGGGGAGGGGCCAGGACGGAGCTGTCAGCAGTGAGGAGTAGATGAGAAGGATATACCGCACCGCACGCCGTACCAGCGTTCCATACATTGTATAACCTTGATTAGGATGGTGCACTCACGCACCTACACAATGTGAGTATCCCTATGAAGGGAAGCGCTTATTTTATAATAAATTGTTGGACTTATTACACTATGGAGTTTCTCTGTTTCCCTATTTTATGAATCGTGATGATATATGAGCAAATTGGAGGTCAGCGTCTGCATACCAATTAGAGCCGTGGAGGGGCTCCCATGCATTTTCAGACATAGTTTAGTTACTGTGTCACACGCTTAGAGGTGAGCGCATATGCTGTTGGGGGTCACTGGAGAGCACTGACACTGAAGCATGCTTTATATCCCTATATACACAATTTTGGATGAGCACGATGGATAACACTGGTGATGGACATTATATCTATGCACTTTGAGTTCTGTCTTTTATGAACTTTTGCGTTTATGAACTTTATGGAACTTGTATATCACTTTATTGGAGGAGTGAACACACTTTTTGATATTTTATGAGCACTTGGATTTGAGATTTTTTTTGCATGTTTGCACTTTAATTATTTATCACAGATCAATAGCACACATGACTGTTATATATTTTTATATGTTTATTTTTAATTGTATGCTTATATTTGCTTCTTGCACATTATTATTGATCCTTGGTTAGCGCAGACACAGTTTTTTGATTTACTTTGAACATGTATTCAGGTGTTCATCCACGAGTCCAATCCATTACAGCTTAAACCAAGAATAAGTATAAAGTTCCACTGATCACCACAGCAATCTGTACACCAGTAATTAGCTCTGATTATCACTTAGTATAGTAGACACTCAATGGCATATATCAAAAGAACATGGCGTAATTCAAAGGAGGTAGCAAGCAAGTTTATGTATACTTTAACAGGTGTATTAGCCTGTGTGGCTGTACATTACCACCCCGTTCTGAAGCTGCACCATATGTAGCTTTCCGCGGCTCCTGTGTGCGGTTAGTTCCTTACCGCTTCAATAAAGTACGGTAGCATGTGGAGGGGAGAAAATAAGTCTTTGTTCGTCACCTCTTGCTGTGGCAGCTAGTGTGTGCTTGGGGCCAGTCGGTTATTGGTAATCATGCTGCTTTCAAAGTTGACAAGCCATGTCGTTTGTAATCTCCCCGCTCTCATATCACATACTCCTCCGTGTCTGTGACGTCCGCGGACTGGGCAGTGTTGTGATGTCAGCGCGTTTCGCCATGTCTAATGGCGTAGCTTCATCTCGAACGTTCATAGGATTAGCTTCCACACACCCTTTTTATCGTGAACTTTCTGGTGGTAGCTGCCAATGAGATTTTGATGGTTTAAAGGGACAGAGTCCTGTTGGTAAAAGCTAATTGTCTGCTTGGCTGGTCCTCATTATTCATCATTGTGACGGAAATCGATCATAACACAATCATTGATTAGTGTGAGATTGTATCTCACAAGCTTGTGGAGTGAGCTAGCATAATATGTGAAGCCAGGGGGGCAGATAGGGGTGAGAATAGTGAGAGAGGGACAAGGAAAGGGAGGGAGGGGAAGCAGAGCAGTGTACGTGCAGTGACGGATGGACATTAATTAACAGATAGTTCTAACAGTTTTCTAAATCTAAAAACCGAAGATTTGATTTCAGCGATCACCTCTCGGGTGTATATTTAATATGCAAGTAGCATTTCATATGTAATACCCATTCACACTGCATACATGCTTGCACATGCGCAAAAGGTACGTGAAGATTTGTTGATTTGAGGGGGATTATTAATGCTCTTGGGCAAGGTAATATTTAAATGGGTAGTATGAGGTATTTAGGTCTCCAGGAAAACCTGTAAATTTAACTCAGTGTTTAACCCCACCGGTACGAGGGACTTCAGCTTGTATACCCACCATTTCTCTTTTTGGAGAAGTATGCGGTCAAAGTCACCTCGTCTTGTGGGTAGTTTTAAGGCATAAATCCCCTTCACCATAAGTCGCTTGGAGCTTCCCCCATGACACAGTGAAAAGTGTTTTGCCAATGGTTTCTCTGGGGCCTTTCCTTTGTCATTGATTTTGCGTAAATGTTTGCAATCCTTATTTTTAACGATCTCTTTGTTTTCCCTACTGACATGGACATTCATTGTACTGTTGATTTAAGCACAAGAGAATCCATTTTGTTCTCACTGTTGAAATGTGTTCTGTAACCTTCACCTAACACACAGACACTTCTCCTACTAAACGCTCTCTACTCCCCCCTCCCTTTTCAAGGTTTTACTTTTGCAATTGTTCTATTCGCTAGTTTTTAATAATATATTTCTATTTGTTAGCTTTTAATAACATATTTCTATTTGTTAGCTTTTAATAACATCTCACAGCACCCCTTTCTTATCTATGTATAAAATAACATGTAATAATAAATTTTTCACCGAACGGACATTTTAAACACAGTGTTTGAGTCCTGTGAATCTGTTCCTGCAGCTGCAGTATTAACTTTGTTTTAGAGTCCCAATCAGAAATCAGTCATATCAGTCTTGGCGAGCCAGCCAGGAGTTTGGCAGAGTCTCCAGAAGGAACCGCGCTTCGATCGGGATCATCGGGAAAGCAGACCTCAAATGCCGGCTAGGTAAGCTGCCCTTAAGCTTGCTATATTTCTGCCTTTTCCTATGTATCCTATCTGTCGGTTCTCAAGGAAACCAGACCACTCTCGGACCTTTCTGGTTGGGTAACGTGTGTGTGAATGTGTTTGTGTCCCCCTTCACGGGTTGGACTGTGTGTGGATAGGGAAAATTAGGAAAAGTTCCCTGCGTTGACTCCTTGTGGGCGACCTGGGTCAGAGGCGCATGGTAGGGTCAGATAAAACTCACAGAGAAGAGAAGAGACGAGGAGGGTCTCTTAATGAGTGTTTTGTCTATTGTCATAAACCCCTTCTATCCACGTAGATAAGTGGAGACTATTCTTGTAAATCTGCAGATTTGCTGTACTATTTGTTTTAGAGGCAAGAGGGTATAGGCACAAGTAGAGAAGAGAGAAGACTGGCCAGTCATTATGGGCATTAAATAAATTAAGGGAATGAAGGGAGAGAGGCCTTCAGAAAATGCCCAGCGCAAGATGAGCGCTAGAGAATATATGAACCGAAGGTACGGTTCTGCCTATACTGAGCCCCTAGATAAATGGGTAGAATGGACAAAGGGAACAGCTAAACCTTTAAAATCTGAAGGGACTTTTGATTTAAAAGTATGGCAAACTTTTCTGCACGATTATGGCCCACTACTGTGCAGTGAAGGAACGTGGAGAATAGCTTGCACATGGGAGACAGAAGCTAAAGTAGCAAATCAAACTGGCTTGACGGAGATATTTAATAAAAGTACTGCCCAAATTTACTACGTTTGGCCAGAAGACTCTGTAGGGGAGGACCCCCCACCTTATGTGGCTGCCAGTTTGGCTTTAAGGGGTCCACGCACAAAAGCAAAAGAATTAGATTACATGGAACACACAAAAGATGAGCTATGCAATATAGTAGAGAGCAGAGGTTTAACAGCCCCATATCAACCTACAAAAAGGGATTTGGCTCGTATCCTAGAAACAGATGATTGGCATAAATCAAAAGGCACATATGCAAACCTAGATCTCTCTGAACTTAAGGCTTTGGCCAGAGAAAGAGAGATAGAGTCTGAACTTCCAGAGCAAACCATAATTTCCAAATTGTGGCAGCAAGATGAAGAGAGAAGGAAGGGAGATGCCAGCCCTTCTGCCCCTGGCATAGAGAAATCTGTTGCAGTTTATCCTGTCAGAACCCAATTAGTTTTTGAAGGTGATGCTGTTGACAGTAAGTCTCAAATTAAATGGCATGTACCTTTTAGTCCCCAAGATATGAGAGCCATATTAGAGGGATTGGGAGATCCTAGAAAGAATCCAATTGGGTTTGCAAACAAACTTAGTGCTGCACAGGAAGCATATGAGGCTTCTGCTACTGACATTCATCAGCTTCTTATTAAAGCAGTGGGAAGCAACATGTCTGGCTATATACTTAAAGAATGTGGTGTCGACGTCAAAAATCTAGGTAAGATGGTTAGTGGATGGGAGGTTTGTGAGAAATTGAAGGAAAAATTGCCCCAAATATATGGACAAACCAGACATGCTGAATTTATGAATGCTAAGCAAGGGAAAGAGGAAGCAGCAGGGGCTTATTGGAGACGGTTAAGTGATATGGCTGAGGAAGCAGGCATTAAAATAGAGGAAGAGAAGGCGGGAGAAACTGCAAGTCCATCTACACAACTGGTGAAACAAAGGTTTCTTGATGGTTTAATACCCCAGTTGAAAGAAAAGTTGTTCACAGCAAGGCCTGAGGCAGGCAATATGTCTATTCGAGACGTCCTGCCTATCCTGTTATCCATAGAAAACAGGATTAACCAAAAAGACAGCAAACCCAAGGTAATGTACATGGGGAAGCAGAGAGGAAAAGGAAGAGGCAGAGGCAAAGGCAATTTCAGAAATCATGGCAATCGGGGACCAATTATATGCTACAATTGTGATGGGGAAGGACACATAGCCAAATTCTGCCATCTTCCTGACCGTAGACTAGAACAGAGCTTAGAGACCCCTCATGCTGATCCCAGTTCTCTGCCAAAAGCAGTGGATCAGGCATAGGAAAATGGCATGCCAGTATCAATCATGTTAAATAGGGGAGACAATGGTCCCGAGGCCAGAGTAAAAGTATTTTTACAAGAACTCCCCTATCCTGGAGGAGAAACAGAATTAACCTGTTTAATTGATACTGGTGCAAGCCGAAGTGTTTTTAATATAGAGGACTTACCTCCAGGATTATTATCTACAAATGTTATCTCTGGTGTTGGCCTAACCGGGACCTCTACTGATTTGGTTGAGTCCAAGCCACTTAAACTCAGGCTAGGACAGCAAACAGAAATTGTCACTAAAGTGTTAGTTTCAGACACAGTTCCTACCAATCTTTTGGGAGCTGACATTTTGAACCAAATTTTAGCAAACATAGACTACACTCCTACAGGAGTCCAAGTGGTCAGTAGTCTATCAGGAGAAGTTTTAAATTCTGCCAAGACTCCACTCTGCCATTTCCACCAGAATTGAAAGTGATTCCCACTGAATTATGGGCCACCAGCAAATATGATGTAGGTCTGCTGGATTGCGCCCCAGTCATGATAAAAATTAAACCAGGAGCCCATCTCCCACAGATTAAACAGTACCCACTGAGTATTGCTCAGACTGAGGGGATAAAGGATCAAATCACTCAACTGAAAGCAGCAGGGGTTGTTGTACCAATTAAGTCCCAGGTCAATACACCCCTGTTCCCAATTGCAAAGAAGCCAGACAAGAAGGATGGGCAGGTGACATATCGCATGGTGCATGATTTGAGACCCATTAACAATATAATAGAGGCAGATACCCCGATCGTGCCCAACCCCCGCACTTTACTAAGTGGAATACCTGCCTCCAGCACCTGCTTTACAGTGATTGATCTTGCAAATGCTTTCTTTTCGGTGCCCCTGCACCCAGATTGCTGGCACCTTTTTTCATTTACCCATGATGCCCAAAAGTTAGCATGGACAAGATTGCCCCAAGGCTGTGTGAGTAGCCCCTCTGAATATAATACTGCGTTAAAGCAAGTATTGGACCAATGGTCCCCCTCACACCCAAACACTGTTTTGCTTCAGTACATAGACGATTTGCTTATTTGTTCTGATACAAAGGACATTTGTAGCAGAGAAACAGTAAGCCTTCTCCTGTTTCTCTATAACAGTAACAACAAAGTTAGCAAAGATAAGCTACAATACTGCCAAGAGAAAGTGATCTTCCTGGGTCACTGCATTTCACATGGAATCCGTCACCTAACCCCAGATCGAGTTAAAACTCTACAAAACTTTGAAAAGCCAAGAAATGTACGGCAACTACGTGCCTTCCTGGGGTTAGTGGGATATTGTAGGGACTGGATTCCAAATGCATCAGAACTTATGGCTCCTCTATATGAGGCTACCACTAGAAACCCTTTCAAACTCACATGGGACAATGAATTGCAGATAAAGGAGTTTATTAAAATTTTGTCTGAAGCTCCCGCCATTGGACTTCCTGACTATACTAAGACTTTCTCGTTGTTCTGTCATGAAGTCAATGGATTTGCTGCAGGTGTACTCACCCAGCTACATGGAGACAAACAGAGGCCTTTGATGTATGTATCAGCCTCATTAGACCCTGTCATCTAAGGCTCCCCCAGTTGTATGCGAGCCATAGCAGCCTGCATTTTGCTGCTAGACAAAGTAACGGAGCTTGTACTAGATTCTGCTCTGATCCTGTATGTGCCACATGCAGTACAGGAAATCATGAATCAAGTAAATACTAGACATGTGTCTGCCAGTAGATTTGACAAGTACCAGTTTGCTCTTTTTGCTCCATCGAATTTAACAATCAAACGATGTGTTACTTTAAATCCGGCTACTCTTCTTCCTATAATTGATGAGGAAGATGCAACAAATGGTACTGATGTAGAACCTGAGAGTTTTTCTCATGATTGTATGGCTCTTATGGAGGTAGAAAGGGCCTCTGTCACACCAGCAAAAGACGAGCCCTTATCAGATTGTGACACACACTTATTCATAGATGGTTCCAGATTTTACACTGATGATGGTCAGCCACACTCAGGGTTTGCTGTAACCACTACAGACACCATTTTACATCAGGAAGCATTGAAACCCCAGATGTCAGCACAGGAAGCGGAGTTGTATGCTGTAGTCAAAGCATGTCATCTCCTAGAGAATCAAAGGGGAAATGTTTACACTGACAGCAGATATGCATTTGGAATAGCCCACGATTTTGGGCCTATCTGGAAAGCATGGCACTTTCTGACTAGTGCAGGGAAGCGAGTGAGACATGCAAAACTCATAGAGCGGCTATTTGAGGCCTTTCAGAAACCAGCAGAAGTTGCCATCTTGAAGGTAAAAGGGCATGCAAGGGGAAGTGACATGACAGCCAGAGGAAATGCTTTAGCGGACCAAGCGGCAAAGGATGCTGCCCTTATGGCATTTGGAGTCACACCCACTGTAGGGGTCGCCCAGGTAGCGGGGACAGTTTCCCCTCATAAAGAGCAGTGGGATGTAGAAACTCTAATTCAGTTGCAGAACCAGGCCCCTGATGAAGAGAAGGATAAGTGGATCAAATGTAATGCTACCCAAAATCAGCAGGGCCTGTGGAGCGCTGACAACAGGTGGTGTCTACCCAGGAGTTTGTACCCAGTTTTAGCACAGCTGGCACATGGCGTCAGTCATCTTGCTAAGGGCGCGATGGTGGCACTTACTGACTGCTATTGGATAGCACCTGGATTTAGTGCATTTGCAGCCAGGTTTTGTGCTTCATGTCTCACTTGTGCTCTGTACAATGCAGGGAGGCCTGTTCATGTTCCCCAAAGGCATTCTCCAAAGCCAGATTTCCCTTTCTAAAGAATTCAAATAGACTACATTCAGATGCCCAGAATAGGCACCTATGAGTTTGCTTTAGTGTGTGTTGACATGTTTTCAGGTTGGCCCGAGAGCTGGCCAGTAGCCAAAGCAAATGCAAAAACAACAGCAAAGAAAATTTTGAATGAAATAGTTTGTAGATATGGAGTTCCTGAAACTATTGAGAGTGACAGAGGAACCCATTTTACTGGGGAAGTAATGAAAGAGGTAATGGAAGCACTTCACATACAGCAAGCTTTCCATACACCTTATCATCCACAAAGTAGTGGTAAAGTTGAGAGACTTAATGGAATTTTGAAAAACAGATGTGCAAAAATTAAAGCAGATACAGGAAAAGGATGGGTGGAAGCTTTGCCATTAGCCCTATATTTTGTACGAACTACCCCTAAACAACCACATGGGCTGTCCCCCTATGAGATTTTATTTGGAGGGCCACCCAAAACAGGGCTATATTTTCCCCAACAGTTGCAGGCTTCTCACTCTAGTCTGTTACAATATGTTCAGATTTTGCAAAGAACATTGAATAAAATACATGAAGGTGTTTATAAATCTATCCCCGACCCAGATTCTGTTTCAGGTATTCACAGAATCCAACCAGGTGACTGGGTGGTGGTCAAGCGACACGTCAGAAAGCCACTAGAACCAAAATTTGACGGACCACATTTGGTGCTTTTGACAACCGGTTCTGCTGTCAAGTTGGAAGGAAAGCCCACCTGGATTCACGCCAGTCATTGCAAGAAAATCCTGAAGTGATGATATCCTTTGAAAAAAAGATGATAATGTTTCTTTTCTTTTTGTTGTTTGTGATAATTGAGACATGGAAAAATAACCCTTTCATCCAAATGTTAAAATTGTATGCAACCCATAGCAACGCTAAATTATCTCACTGCAGCTCAAGGTGGGATGTGTAAGATATTTCACACTGACTGTTGTATATACATTTCTGATAATGAGGACATTATTAAAGGGCATCTTGCTAAGATAAGAGAACTACAGAATAAGGCCAGAGATATTGCTAAAGATGGATGGAACCCCTTTCAGGGTTTAGGAGGTTTTGGTGATTTTTTATATGGCATAGCAACATGGTTACAGAAACTAGGAGCTTACATTGTGATGTTCCTATTTCTCATGTTTGTTATTTACTTCCTCATCAGGCTATGCCTCTGTGTGACTACCCGCTGTACCAACAAATGTACCACCAGCCCTGAGGAACCCATTATTGTGAGAAAGCTAGGAGAGAGCTGAACAGGACGCCGTCTCTCTGCGCTAATGTAACAGGAGTTACCAGCAATCGGCTCAACGCAACGCGGAGACGAATGGTGTCAAATAAACAAAAGGGGGGAAATGACATGGACATTCATTGTACTGTTCATTTAAGCACAAGAGAATACATTTTGTTCTCACTGTTGAAATGTGTTCTGTAACCTTCACCTAACACACAGACACTTCTCCTACTAAACGCTCTCTACTCCCCCCTCCCTTTTCAAGGTTTTACTTTTGCAATTGTTCTATTCGCTAGTTTTTAATAATATATTTCTATTTGTTAGCTTTTAATAACATATTTCTATTTGTTAGCTTTTAATAACATCTCACAGCACCCCTTTCTTATCTATGTATAAAATAACATGTAATAATAAATTTTTCACCGAACGGACATTTTAAACACAGTGATTGAGTCCTGTGAATCTGTTCCTGCAGCTGCAGTATTAACTTTGTTTTAGAGTCCCAATCAGAAATCAGTCATATCACTACGTATATTTTAGGACAGGGGCAAGTTATCAGATAAATGACTCGTGACGTGGAACAGTTAATGAGATCACATATCTCAAAGGTTTCCTTGCCTAAAGCATCTGTAAATCTGGAAGTTCTATGAACGAAGGGGCAAACCTGGATTTGTTGCAGGGGAACATGCCCGTTGAACGTGGGTACTCAAAAAGCCATGTATGGTTTGGCTCCCTGACAAATTCAGATCGAATCAGCATGTCGCCCAGACTTCAAGCTCTTCGGTCAACTAGCTTTGGGAAGGTACTGACTATTCTAGCAAGTTCAGGAGAATTAGTCAGAATCCCCCAATGTTTCTCAAGAATGGAGCATACCTTGTTCCATTGGGATCCGAATGCAGTTATGATCTGTATTGGATCATTTGTTTCTGGAGATGACACATCGATAGCTGACTCACCACGCAACAGACTTTTCTGATTTTTCATGGCTACTTTCTTTTTTGCTCTTCTGATCCGTCTATGCGAGTAGCCGCGTTCGCGGAACCTCACATAGAGATCACGGCTTTCACATCTGTAGTCATCAGCATCTGTAAAATTCCTTTGATTTGAAAAAACTGGCCCACTGGTATCCCATTTTTTAGCCAGTGGGGGTGATGGCTAGTTGCATGCAGCAACGTGTTGGCTGCCATTTCTTTTCGGAATGTACAGGTGCTAGGTTGGTCATTTTCTAATGTAATCTGCAGGTCCAAAAGGACAGTTTCTTTTTATCAAAATTATACGTTAGCCGTATATTTTGTTGGTTCATATTTAGTTCTCTCATGAACTCGTGTAGGCTGTCAAGGGTACCTTTCCATATTATCAGTACATCATTGATGTACCGTGGCCACGTGAGTATGTGGCCACGGCACATCAATGAGGGATAGACGTCCTCCTCCTCCCAAAGTCCCAAATGGAAGCAGGCATAGGCCGGTGCGCATGCCGCTCCCATGGAGGTACCACGTATTTGATGGTAGTAGGTTGTCAGAAATTGGAAAAAATTGTTGAACAAAGTGAAATCCAACAATTCGACCTCAGAAATTCATTCTGAGGTTCAGACTCCGGATACGTTAGGTCCAAGAATCTCTCAACCGCATGGATGCTGAGAGGATGGGGTATCGATGTGTACAGTGACTCAACATCTATGCTGACTAACCATACCCCATCAGGCTCCATACATGCGTTAAGTTCAGTAATCTTGGCCAGCACATGTCTAGTGTCCTAAACAGATTGACCATGTCCTGTAAGAGGGAGTCCAAGTACCGACCCACTCTCTCTAAAGGGCCCTGACAGGCTGAGACAATCGGTCTGCTGGGGGGGATTTTTTAAGTTTTTGTAGACTTTTGGGATATAGAAGGTCGGTACATTGAACTCTCGTACAAGAAGGTGTTGAAACTCGCGGACAGTTAACAAGCCCTCACCTTTAGCCTCCATTAGTTTTCCGTTCAATTCATATACAAGTGCTGGCAAGGGGTTTCTGTCTAATCTTTGGTCATTAAGTAGGCATTTAGCCTCTTTTTCATAGTCTTGTTGATTTAGTAAGACAACATTCCTGCCCTTATCACTCTTCTTTATAACAATGTTCTTTCTATTTTTTAAGTTGTTCAGGGCATTTCTTTCACCAGCTGTCAAGTTACCAGGGGATTTTTGAGTCCAGTCCACCTTTCCCAAGTCAGTCTGAACCGTATCCAAGAACAAGTTTAACCATTTATTCTTTGACAGGGGAGGCATTTTTTGCGACCTAATTCTCAAGTTGGCTTGTCTTCTTATAGGGATAGGTGTCTCTAAGGGCCCTTCATTCTCCTCCAGCAGTGAGTTCAGTATATCTAGTGCCTTTTGATCTTCTACATCCATTGGCATCACAGCTGCTGCTGCTCTGTCCGTACGGTCATATAGTGAGCGCAGGAAGACTTTCCTAAGGAACAGAGTAACATCTTTGAAGACTGTAAACTCGTCCATATCGGTTACGGGGGAAAAGGTGATACCCTTTTTGAATTTGATATGGTCAGGGATAAGTACTAAGTTTGATATGTTCATTACCTTCATGTCAGCCCCTCTCTGTGTCATTTGTCGGGATGGCCACTCTGTCACTGTCTCTTTTGGCTCCTGGTATATGTTCGCTCTCGAGTTGCTTTTGGTGGTTTTGAGTTTTTGGGTATTGTTTTTGGGGGTATCATCAAGATAAACCACCACACATAACTGCAACAAATCTCGGACGGCATTGTTAATAAATTCCTGGAGTTACAAAGGCCAAAGGCATTACGAGGTACTCATAATGCCCTGTTCTGGTATATAACTCAGTTTTTCACTCGTTGCCCTCTTTAATCCTCACAAGATTGTATGCCCCTCTCAAATCAAGCTTTGTGAAGACTGTCGCTCCCTTGAGGCTGTCAAATAACTCCACAATCAACAGAATCAGATAGGCATTCTTAATTGTGAAATGATTGAGACCCCTATAATCAATGCAAGGTCTCAGTTCACCACTCTTCTTCACAAAGAAGAAACCAGTACCAGCAGGAGATGAGGATTTACGGATGAAACCTCGAGAAAGTGCGTCTGCAACATTCTCCTCCATGGCCTTATCCTCCAAGACCGACTAAGGGTAAACCCGGCCATGAGGGGGTGAGGCACCAGGTGGAAGGTCAATTGCACAATCATACGACCAGTGTGGAGGCAAACTACTGGCTTGACCTTTGTCAAAGACATTGCTAAAATCGCAGTACTCCTCTGGGAGGAGAGCGAAGAGGTGCACAGAACCTTGGCTACCTTCTGGAAGCATGTCTCACTGCATTGTGGTGACCAGGAGAGAACCTCAGCATGGAGCCAATCAAAAGAGGGGTTGTGCCTCTGTAACCAAGGATAACCAATAACCAGCGGAAACTTAGGTGAGGAAATAACTTGGAATTGTATTATCTCATGGTAAAGAGCCCCTACGGCCATGGACAACGGAACCATCTCATGAGTCACATGAGCAGGCTGTAGAGGTCTCTCGTCAAGAGCCTCAATGGCAAGTGGAGTGTCACGCAGCTGCAGCGGACTCGAGTGCTTCAATACAAAGGCAGCATCAATGAACAGGCCTGCAGCCCCAGAATCGATTAGAGCCTGTATCTCAATGGACGACTCAGCCCAAGAAAGGGTAACCAAAACCAGGGGCTTATCCTTCTGGAAAACTGGGGATGAAACAACGCCACCTAAGGTCTGTCCATGACAGGACCTTAAGGTTCAGGCGTTCCCTGGACGGGTAGGACAAGACTCCAAAAAGTGACCTTCCTGGCCTCAATAAAGGCACAATCTCTCCTGCCTCCTAAAGGTTCTCTCATCTGCAGAGATATGCGTGAAACCTAAGTGCATGGGTTTACCTTCACTGACCGACACAGTACCAGGAGGCATGAGAGGTGAGGGAGGCACGGGCAGGACTGCAAAGCTCGGAGACAAACATACAGTAGGCTTCTGCAAGCACTCCTTAAAAGAGAGTCTTTCTCTGATTCTAAAGTCAATGAGGATGGCAAATGTGATCAACTTCTCAAGCTCAGTGGGTATATCTTGGGTTGCTATCTCAACCTTGATGATATCCGAGAGAAAATGAGAAAAAGCAGCCACCAGGGCCTCATTGTTCCATGCAACCTCTGCTGCCAGAGTACGGAATTCAATGGCGTAAACGGCAACAGTTCTTGTACTCTGTTTGATCGACATGAGGCACTTAGCAGCACAAGCGGAGCATGCGGGAACGTCAAATACCCTTTTAAATGAAGCCACAAACTCAGGGTAGCGCAAGACAACAGGTTTTTGCTTCTTCCATAGAGGGTTTGCCCAGGCCAAGGCTCTCTCAGAAAGCAAAGATATTATGAAACCTACTTTGCTTCTGTCTGTGGGAAACGCCTGGGGCAACATCTCAAAGTATATCTCAACCTGGTTGAGAAACCCTCCGCATTGGACTGCATCACCCCCAAATCGCTGGGGAAGTGGATTGGAACCAGACATACCTCTTATAGAGTTAAAACTCGAGGTGGGTGCCTGCACAGAGACTGGAGCAGCAGCAGGGGAGGCCTGCAACATACGTTGTACCGGGGCGGCCACAGTGGTTGATTTCAGGTGAGCCATATGACTCAGGAGCATTTGTAACACCATGGTGAACTGAACCATGTGGTGATCCAGTTCATCCAATCTGGAAAAAATATTACCAACAAGTGGATTGACTGCAGGTCAATTCATGGCCTTTGCCTACTGTCAGAAACCATGAAATCAGACCGAGACAGAAGTACAGTTAAATCACACTTGTTTAATAGTAAAAGTAAAAGAACAAATGTAGTCAAAACATAGCCAAAGTTCAGTAACCGGAATGGATAGTCAGCCAAGCTAGAAGTCAGGGATTAACATAGTGAAACAGCAAGCAGGATCTGGAGCCAGAAGGGATGGCAACAAAGCAAGAAATGCAGGAGATCGCCTTTGTGATGTTGACCAAGGCAAAAGCAGAGATCCTCTAGACTGAATGGCTTAAGTAGGCAGGACTGACAAGCAGAATATCATCAACAGTTGAGTAACTGTGGAGAGAGATGGAAGCTGGCAATTAGCCGACAGCTGAGCAGCCAGCTCAGAGAAGAAAGGGCTGAGCCCAGCCCTGACTGAGAGATGGAGGAGGGAAAAAAGATAATGTGCACTAGATGTAGCCTAAGAAACACATAGCAGTCATTTGCTTTCATTTATATATTTTGGTATATAAATACAGATGCATAGAACATTCTGGCAAACAGCTTTGAAATTAATGCACCATGGACACTCATCTAAGTTTAAGTTGCATTTGTAGAATGCCACTTGAAGATTTCAAAACAGGAATGACAAAGACTGTATACAGAAGATTCATACATGATAAGAGCCTTCCTACATGCAGTGTCCTTGCCCTTCAAGCTTGCTGCTTGCTCGTTGCAGGAGGTGAACAGAATTACTATTAAAGACAACTCCTTTTTTAGAGGGGTGCTATGGATTACAGGTAGTCCCTCCAATGCCACATGTGGCAGAAAGCTTAACTGAATGGCTGTATTGTGGGGCCCTTATTATCCAAGAGCACCCAGTTAAAAAGCTCCAAAGTTACTGATGTGGCCAGCAAAGATTGGTTTAATCATGCATTGTAAACACCAAAAGTGTAAGCAGCACCATACACATAAAAAATTGTACCAAAACATGTTGCCCATGTTTTGCCAATCTAGAAGCAATAGTGACAGTTAAAATATCAAGAAACCCATTACAGCTATCACAAATATGCTAATATTTTTTTTTTCAGTTAAAAGGCTATTGCTATGTAGGAAGAAATCTTGTGTCTACCATTACTGTCCATTTTGAAGATTATGTTTCGCAGCTGCCTCTGATTCTTCAAAATTATTGGTTCAGAACAAGCATGAAAATTTGAAAGTCCATTCCACTCCATCTCCAATAACACCCTTGTTTTAGCATCAGATATGGGAATCATTACCAGTAAATAAGTTCACATATGTAATGCTTCCTTTTGTCAAATTTTTGGAGTATCTTCATACCTTTTGTAAAACTTCCATGCTATTATAATGGCATTACAGTTTACTAAATTAGTATTATTTTGGAGTTTCTTTACGTTTGCTATATAATGACTAATATTGGCTTTGGCCGATTATGGCTCAGGGGGTTTAGTACACGCCCCACACTATATAAGGCCGTCTGCGTGGCGGCCTTGTGTAGTGTGTTGCGGTGGCGGTGGAGAGATAGACAGAGAGACAGTGTCATTTGATTTAAGTTAGATAGAGTAAGCAGGCGAGTCAGTTAGCTGCACTTACAGTGTATTGTGTATATATATGCATCCTAGGTGTTGTATACAGTGGGGCAAAAAAGTATTTAGTCAGCCACCAATTGTGCAAGTTCTCCCACTTAAAAAGATGAGAGAGGCCTGTAATTGTCATCATAGGTATACATCAACTATGAGAGACAAAATGTGGAAACAAATCCAGACAATCATATTGTCTGATTTTTGAAAAAAATTATTTGCAAATTATGGTGGAAAATAAGTATTTGGTCAATATCAAAAGTTCATCTCAATAATTTGTTATATATCCTTTGTTGGCAATGACAGAGGTCAAACGTTTTCTGTAAGTCTTCACAAGGTTGTCACACACTGTTGCTGGTATGTTGGCCCGTTCCTCCATGCAGATCTCCTCTAGAGCAGTGATGTTTTGGGGCTGTCGCTGGGCAACACAGACTTTCAACTCCCTCCAAAGGTTTTCTATGGGGTTGAGATCTGGAGACTGGCTAGGCCACTCCAGGACCTTGAAATGCTTCTTACGAAGCCACTCCTTCATTGCCCGGGCGGTGAGTTTGGGATCATTGCCATGCTGAAAGACCCAGCCATGTTTCATCTTCAATGCCCTTGCTGATGGGAGGAGGTTTGCACTCAAAATATCATGATACATGGCCCCATTCATTCTTTCATGTACACGGATCAGTCGTTCTGTTCCCTTCGCAGAGAAACAGCCCCAAAGCATGATGTTGCCACCCCCATGCTTCACAGTAGGTATGGTGTTGTTTGGTTACAACTCAGCATTCTCTCTCCTCCAAACACGACAAGTTGTGTTTCTACCAAACAGTTCTACTTTGGTTTCATCTGACCATATGACCTTCTCCCAATCCTCTTCTGGATCATACTAATGCGCTCTAGCATACCTCAGACAGGCCCAGACATTTACTAGCTTAAGCAGGGGGACACATCTGGCACTGCAGGATCTGAGTCCCTGGCGTCGTAGTGTTTTACTGATGGTAGCCTTTGTTACGTTGGTCCCAGCTCTCTGCAGGTCATTCACTAGGTCCCCCTGTGTGGTTCTGGGATTTTTGCTCACCGTTCTTGTGATCATTTTATTCCCACGGGGTGAGATCTTGCGTGGAGCCCCAGATCGAGGAAGATTATCAGTGGTCTTGTATGTCTTCCATTTTCTAATTATTGCTCCCACAGTTGATTTCTTCACACTAAGCTGCTTGCCTATTGCAGATTCAGTCTTCCCAGCCTGATGCAAGTCTACAATTTTGTTTCTGGTGTCCTTCGACAGCTCTTTGGTCTTCACCATAGTGAATTTTGGAGTGTGACTGTTTGAGGTTGTGGACAGGTGTCTTTTATACTGATAACAAGTTCAAACAGGTGCCATTAATACAGGTAATGAGTGGAGGACAGAGGAGCCTCTTAAAGAAGGTCTGTGAGAGCCAGAAATTTTGCTTGTTTGTAGGTGACCAAATACTTATTTTCCACCATAATTTGCAAATAAATTCTTTCAAAAATCAGACAATGTGATTTTCTGGATTTGTTCCACATTTTGTCTCTCATAGTTGAGGTATACCTATGATGACAATTACAGGCCTCTCTCATCTTTTTAAGTGAAAGAACTTGCGCAATTGGTGGCTGACTAAATACTTTTTTGCCCCACTGTGTATATATATATATATATATATATATATATATATATATACATATACACTGTATTCAGTTTAGCTAGATCTGTTCCTGTTATTCTCTTCCTACTGACAGGCAGGCAGGTGTTTTTACATTATTTACAGCTACCTGTTACAGCTACCTGAAGAAAATTGCTCGTGTTCTTCTGATCTTATTAGCAACAATATTTACAGTTAGTGTAGTGCGTCCTCTGCACAGTGTGCACCTAAAGCTACCTGAAGAAAATTGGTGGTGTTCTTCTGATCCTATTAGTACCACAGGCAGCTGCAGTATTTACAGTTAGTGTAGTGCGTCCTCTGCACAGTGTGCACCTAAAGCTACCTGAAGAAACTCGGTGGTGTTCTTCTGATCCTCTTAGTAACACAGGCAGCTGCAGTATTTACAATTAGTGTACTGCGTCCTCTGCACAGTGTGCACCTAAAGCTACCTGAAGACAATTGCTGTTGTTCTAATCCTAATAATAACACAGGCAGGCAGCTACAGTATTTACAGTTAGTGTACTGTGTCCTCTGCACAGTGTGCACCTAAAGCTACCTGAAGAAAATTGGTGGTGTTCTTTTGATCCTATTAGTACCACAGGCAGGCAGCTGCTGTATTTACAGTTAGTGCACTGTGTCCTCTGCACAGTGTGCACCTAAAGCTACCCGAAGACAATTGCTGGTGTTCTCATACTAATAATACTACAGGTAGGCAGTTGATTCTGCTAGCTGCAGTATCAGTATATATATACATCCCAGCTTTGTGCAGCTACATCTCACTGCAGGCCATTAGTATGTCTGGAAGGCCAACTAGGAGAGGCAGACAGTCACAAGCCAATAAAAGAGGGCAAGCAGGCTCTGTGTCTAGAGGCAACAGTGCTGGTCGTGGAGATGGTGCATCATCATCAGCACGTGGCCGTGGGATACACTTGTCCTTTTTTTCGGCAGCTGGCCGTGTTTAGCCGCAACATGCCGAAGACTTGGTAGAGTGGATGACCAAGCCGTCCTCATCCTCCTCATCCTCTCTCACCCAGGCTCAGGGTACTTTGTCTGGCAAAGCAGCTGCCAACGCGGCCTCTTCTCTCGGCAAAATAGCATCAGTCACTCCTTCCCTAGCCCCACCATGTCCTCCTGAGGAGTCCCCCAAACTGTTTGACCACAGTGTTGGGTACATGCTCCAGGAGGATGCCAAGCATTTTGAAGGCTCTGATGATGGTACCCAGCTAGAGGAAGGCAGTAACGTGAGCCCAGAGAGAGAGGGTGCCCAAGAAGGACAGCAATCTGGCATGTTCCCCCAGCTGCAGTATACTGCCAGCTTTGCTCCAGTGATGAGGAGGGAGGGGATGATGAGGTCACTGACTCCACGTAGGTGCCTGATAGGAGAGAGGAGGAAGAGGCACATCTCCAACAAGGCAGGATGCCCTCCAGGGGCCAGCTTAAGGGCAGCACACCGACTGCATCACACCGCAGAGCTCCACATGTGCAGTGCACTGCTGTTTCTGCGCGTTATTCCAAAAGTTCTTTGGTGTGGGCCTTTTTTGAGATGAGTTCATCAGATCCCACAGCTGCTATTTGCAACATATGTCTCAAGCGTATCTCGCGTGGCCAGAATATTACCTGCTTGGGCACCACATGCTTGACCAGACATATGCTGACCTGCCATGCAGTCCGTTGGCAAGCGTACCTAAAAGACCCACACCAAAGAACAAAGCTGACCTCTTCTTGCTCCTCATCAGCTGGGATCTCCAACCCCACTATACTTTCAGTCCTCTCTGAAACCTGCACTGAGAGGAATGAAGGTGTAGAATTAGGTGTATCACAGCCAAGTACTTTCGGGCAATCTGCTATCGGTACACCGACGTCAGATTGTACCAGGCAAATTTCCCTGCCCCAGCTGCTGCACCGCCGAAAGAAGTTCGCTCCCAACCATCCACATGCCCAGCGGTTGAATGCTAGCTTGGCTAAATTGCTAGCACTTCAACTGCTGCCTTTTCAGCTGGTAGACTCTGCCCCCTTCCATGAGTTTGTGGAATGTGCGGTTCCTCAGTGGCAGGTACCCAAACGCCACTTTTTCTCACGGAAGGCGATTCCAACTCTCTACCGGCATGTGGAAGGCAATGTCTTGGCCTCGCTGGACAGGGCGTCAGCGGTAAGGTGCATTTTAACGCTGACTCATGGTCCAGCAGGCATGGACAGGGACATTACCTATTTTCACCGCGCACTGGGTGACTCTTCTGGCAGCTGGGAAGGATGTAGGACAGGGTGCAGTAGTGTTGGAGGTTGTTCTCTAAAATTCTACTAGTAGTGATTCTGCCACACCTCTCTCCTCCACCCCCTCTTCTTCCTCCGTGGCCTCTTCCTGTGCTTTGTCCTCGGAATCAGCGGTTCTCTGTAGGCGTTCAAGGGGCTACGCAAGCACGCAGGCAAAAATATGCCATGCGGTGCTTGAGCTGGTGTGCTTGGGGGACAGGAGCCACACTGGGTCAGAGATTCTGTCAGCTCTGCAGGGGCAGGTTCAGAGGTGTTTGACGCCACGCCAGCTTAAGCCAGGTATAGTGGTTTGCGACAATGGCACCAACCTCCTCTCCACCCTCCGACAGCGACAACTGACCCATGTGCCCTGTTTGGCTCACGTCCTTAACTTGGTGGTGCAGCGGTTCTTGGGCAGGTACCCGGGCTTACAGGATGTCCTGAGGCAGGCCAGGAAGGTCTGTGTGTATTTCTGCAGGTCATATAATGCCAGTGCTCGGCTGGCTGACCTCCAAAAGGAATTTAACCTGCCCAAGAACCGCCTAATCTGTGACATGCCCACCAGGTAGAACTCAATGTTGGCCATGCTGCAGTGGCTGCACACGCAGCAGAGGGCCATCATTGAGTACCTATCCGACTATGGCACCAGGACAGGGTCAGGGGACCTTGGTTTTTTTTCCCCACCTCAGTGGGCAATGATCAGAGATGCATGCACTGTCCTGTCACCATTTGAGGAGGCCACGAGGATGGTGAGCAGTGACAGTGAGGCAGAACAGAGGGAGGAAGAGGAGGACTTCCTTAGCTCTCAAGGCCCCCTTTATCCAGACAGTGTTCCTGCATGCCTGCCGATCACACAGGAAGAGGACGAGGAGGAGGAGGGGGATTGTGTTAACATGGAGGTGGAGCCTGGCACTCAGCATCAGTCTTCAAGTGATCAGTTACAGTCCGAAGAAACCCATGGACTTGTATGTGGCTGGGAAGAAGTGGCTGCAGATCATGTTGTCCTTAGTGACCCAGAGGTCTCTGGGCTGAATGCCTCAGCAAACCTATGCTGCATGGCCTCCCTGATCCTGCAAAGCCTGCAGAAAGATCCTTGTATTCGTGGTATCAAGGGGAGAGATGATTACTAGCTGGAAACACTCCTTGATCCACGTTACAAGGGTAAGGTTGCGGACCTTATCTTGCCGTCGCAGAGGGAGCAGAGGATGAAACATCTTCGGGAGGCCTTGCAGAAAGGTTTGTGCAACACGTTTCCAGAGCCTGGGAGGTTACAATTACCTGGTCCTCCTGGAAAACGTGTTGCTGAGGCTTCGGTCAGTCACAGAAGGAGCAGTGGAGAAGTTGGCCGTCTGACCGATGCGTTCAGACAATTTTTCAGTCCGCAGCCCCAAGGTCTGATCGGTTCCAGCAACCATCACCAGCATCTGATTCACATGGTGCAGGATTACCTAGGGCAAGATCAGACTTGGACACCTTTCCCACCGAAAATCCTCTGGGTTACTGGGTCTTGAGGATGGATCACTGGCCAGAGCTTGCACAGTATGCAATTGAGCTACTGGCCTCTCCTGCATCCAGCGTTCTTTCAGAACGCATATTCAGTGCTGCTGGAGGCTTTGTAACCGATCACAGGGTGCACCTGTCCACTGAATTGGTCGATCAGCTGACCTTCATAAAAATGAATCAGTCTTGGATCACCAGCTACCAAGCACCTTATGCTGATGTAACCGATTGATTTTTTTTATGTGAGATCCCTTCAAGACTGCCTATGCTGATGCTGAGTGACTATCCTGTTATGCTGAGTGACAATCCTCTTCCTCCTCAATTTTCATACTGATAGCTTGTAAGAACATTTTTGGTTCTGGGCAAAGCCACCAGTGGCCAAGGCCCAACTTTTCTGCCCCTGTTTAATAGGGGCGTGTAATTACAATTTTTGATGCAATACTTTGCAGCAGGGTTCATTCCTGCGCTCCAACTAGAATATTGGTGAGGGGTTGCAGTGTTGTGGTACCAGCACCAGTGCCCAAGGCCCAAATTTTCAGCCTCTGTTTAACAGGGGCGTATAATTACAATTTTTTATGCAATACTTTGCAGCAGGGCTCATTCCTGCGCTCCAACTATAGCATCTGTGAGAGGTTGCAGTGTTGTGGCACCAGTGCTTAAGGCCCAATTTTTCTGCCCCTGTTCAACAGGGACATGTAGTTACAATTCTTGATCTAATATTTCCTGCGCCCACCAAGAGTAACTGTGAGGGTTTACAGTGTTGTGGCAACACCACCACCACCAAAGGCCCAATTTTTCTGCCCCTGTTCAACAGGTGCATGTAATTACAATTCTTGATATAATATTTCACAGCAGGGCCCGTTCCAGCACCCACCAAGACTAACTGTGAGGACTTATAGTGTTGTGGCACCACCACCACCAAAGGCCCAATTTTTCTACCACTGTTCAACAATGGCATGTAATTACAATTCTTGATATAATATTTCACAGCACGGCCCGTTCCTGCGCCCACCAAGAGTAACTGTGAGGGCTTACAGTGTTGTGGCAACACCAACACCTAAGGCCCCAATTTCTGCAGAGTATATAGGGCAGGCCCCTACTTTCAAACATCCAACTTACAAACGACTCCTACTTGCAAACAGAAGGAGACAACAGGAAGTGAGATGAAATCTACCCCTAGGAAGGGAAATTCTCTCCTGTAAGAGCTAATATGGGGAAAACGTGTCTACGCTTCACTGATGCTTTATCACCAACCCTTGTTTCACTAAGAACCCCAAAATTTGTCATTGGGACAGAAAGTAAGGTGAAATCTTCTGAAGAGTTGCACAGACAGCAAAACAAATGTTACAGGGGTGATAACCCTTCCCTATGTTTTCCAAAAAGCTTAAAAATAGATTTTTTTGGCTGGAGCTACACTTTAAAAATGTACCAGTTCAAAATTACAAACAGATTCTACTTAACAACAAATCTACAGTCCCTGTCTTGTTTGCACCGCCTGTATACTGCTGTTCAGAGTATGCCCCACGCCTTTCCTTTTTTTAATTTGGGTGCAGCGTTCCCCTTAATATCCATACAAGACCCAAAGGGCCTGGTAATGGACTGGGGGTGGGAGGAACCCATGCCGTTTGTCTCACTGATTTTCATCCATATTGCCGGGACCCAACATTACATTAAAGCTGCAAGCAGTTTTAAATGACTTTTATTCCTTTAAAAATGTCATTTTGTGCAGGGACTGTTCTAAGCACAGGAAACATGCACTACTTTACAGGCATACTATAGACACCCCCCAGGTACGATATTTAAAGGAATTTTTCACTTTAAGCATCATTAAAATCACAGCTCCCGAAAAAACATCCATTTTTAAAACTTTTTTTTTGCATTGATACATGTCCCCTGGGGCAGGACCCAGGTCCCCAAACACTTTTTATGACAATACCATGCATATAAGACTTTAAAATTAGCACTTTCAATTTCTCCCATAGACTCTTAAAGGGTGTTCCGCAGCTTTTGAACTTGCCGCGAATACCCCAAATTGTTCGCTGTTCGGCGAACTGGCGAACAGCCGATCTTCGAGTCGAACATGAGTTCGACTTGAATTCAAAGCTCATCCCTATTCAGAGGGTCCCCTGGGGCAGGACCTGGATCCTCAAACCCAAACCCTTTTTAGGACAATAACTTGCATATTAGCCTTTAAAATTAGCACTTTTGCTTTTGAACTTTCGAGTCCCATAGACTTTAATGGGGTTCTAAAGTTCTCACAAACTTTCGGTCTGTTTGCAGGTTCTGGTACAAACCCGAACCGGGGGGGTGTTTCACTGTCATCAGTGAAGCATGGTGGTGGTAGTGTCATGGCGTGGGCATATATTGCTGCCAATGGAACTGGTTCTCTTGTATTTATTGATGATGTGACTGCTGACAAAAGCAGCAGGATGAATTCTGTAATGTTTCTGCAATATTATCTGCTCATATTCAGCAAAATGCTTAAGAACTCATTGGACGGTGCTTCACAGTGCAGATGGACAATGACCCGAAGCATACTGCAAAAGCAACCAAAGACTTCTTTAAGGGAAAGAAGTGGAATGCAATGGCCAAGTCAATCACCTGACCTGAAGACAAAACTGAAGGGAAAATGCCCCAAGAACAAGCAGGAACTGAAGACAGTTGCAGTAGAGGCCTGGCGGAGCATCACCAGGGATGAAACCCAGCGTCTGGTGATGTCTATGCTTTCCACACTTCAGGCTGTAATTGACTGCAAAGGATTTTCAACCAAGTATTAAAAAGTGAAAGTTTGATGGATGATTGTTAATCTGTCCCATTACTTTTGGTCCCTTAAAAAGTGGGAAGCACATATAGAAACTGTTGTAATTCCTACACCTTTCACCTGATTTGGATGTAAATACTCTCAAATTAAAGCTGAAAGTCTGCAGTTAAAGCACATCTTGTTTCAGTTCAAATCCATTGTGGTTGTGTATAGAGCCAAAAATATTAGAATTCTGTCAATGCCCCAATATTTATGGACCTGATTATATACAGGCCCGGATTTACTCCCTTTGCCGCCCCAAGGCAGGGTCCTTCAATGCCCCCCCCCCACACACACACACACACACACACACCCACACCACCATTCTGGTCCTTTATCGATGACTGCTACAATAGATCTATTAAAAACATATCTCCACACACGAGAACACTGAAAATAACTGGCTTTAATTGTACAGACTGAAAATACTCTGTAATGCAGAAAATGCCTTTTAAAGATTATAGTAGTAAGAAACTCCCTACAATTTTTTAGTTCTAACTTTTCTTTTGGCAAACTCATCGATAATATCTTCGTAGGAAAAAGTATTTAAAAGTTCTGACTCAATGGCAAGTAAAGCTAAACTGTTCAGTCCTTTTTGACCTAAAGATGGTCGTAACTAGTTCTTTATGCAAATACATTTCATTCATTTTTATGCACCACAGCTCAGTTGCAGTGCATAGAAACAGTATGCATTTTGCACCACACTGCTCAGCACGCAGTGGCGCTGTTGCAGTGTGAACAGGACACATAGAAAACAATTGTTTTCTATTGCCCTTGGAGAGACCTGTGTTTTGCTAGTGCAGAAATCACAGACCCCCCTTCACATCACATCACATACCCCCTTTTACATCACAACCCCCTTTTACATCAGTGCCTTAGCCCCCCCCCTTACGTCACATCCCCCCTGCCTCATCACAAACCCCCATCACAGACCCTCATTACAGACTTCAAAAGGAGTCTAATGGGACCTGGAGGGGGGTCTCTCTAACAGAGGCCCATTCAGTGTCCATTATAGAATCTGTTAGAAAGAGTTCCCACCTGGTCCCATTAGAGACTGAAAAGGAGTATAATGGTACCTGGAGGGGGCCTCTATCTAACAGAGAGTACAGTGAACACCTTCATTCACTCTGTTCCTCATGGGACACCCTCCTTGTGCCATGACTCTCACCCCTGCCCCAACCTCTCACAAAGTAAAAATAAAATTGGCACTGTGTAGCGCTCCTCTTACCTTAACTATGGGTACTGCAGATGTTGCTGACTCCCGCGTCCTCTGTGGCTGACTCCTGTTGGTGGCTGACTGGCTCCTGTGTCCTTTGTGGCTGGCTGGCTCTCGTGTCCTCTGTGGCTGGCTGCTGTTGGTGGCTGGCTCCTGTTGGTGGCTGACTCCCACGTCCTCTGTGGCTGGTTCCAGTGGGTGGCTGGTCAGCACCCTGCTGTGGCTGGCTGGCTCCCTGGTGTGGGTGGGTCACCGTGGGTGGCTCCTGTTGTGGCTGGCTGGTTTTCTGCTGTGGGTCAGTGGGTGGGTGGGTGGCTGGTACAGTGCACACTGCTGCGTTAGGCTGGCCTGGATCCCTGCTGTAGGTCAGTGGGTGGCTGGCTGGCTGGCATGGTGCACTCTGCTGCGGCTGACAGAGGGGGGGGCACTGACAGAGGGGTGAGCTCTGACAGAGAGGGGGGGCACTGACAGAGAGGGGAGGGCACTGACAGAGAGGGGAGGGCACTGACAGAGAGGGGGGCATTGACAGAGAGGGGGGGGCACTGACAGAGAGGGGAGGGCACTGACAGAGAGGGGAGGGCACTGACAGAGAGGGGAGGGCACTGACAGAGAGGGGGGGCACTGACAGAGAGGGGGGCACTGACAGAGAGGGGAGGGCACTGACAGAGAGGGGAGGGCACTGACAGAGAGGGGGGGCACTGACAGAGAGGGTGGGCACTGACAGAGAGGGAGGGCACTGTCAGAGAGGGGGTGGGCACTGACAGAGAGGGGGTGGGCATTGACAGAGAGGGGGTGGGCATTGACAGAGAGGGGGGCACTGACAGAGAGGGGGGGCACTGACAGAGAGGGGGCACTGACAGAGAGGGTGGGGCACTGACCGAGAGGGGGTGGGCACTGACAGAGAGGGGAGGGCACTGACAGAGGGGGGGGCACTGACAGAGGGGGGGCACTGACAGAGAGAGGGGGGCATTGACAGAGAGAGGGGGGGCATTGACAGAGGGGGGCACTGACAGAGAGGGGAGGGCACTGACAGAGGGGGGGCACTGACAGAGAGGGGGGCACTGACAGAGAGGGGGGCACTGACAGGGAAGGGCACTGACAGAGAGGGGGTGGGCATTGACAGAGAGGGGGTGGGCACTGACAGAGAGGGGGTGGGCACTGACAGAGAGGGGAGGGCGCTGACAGAGAGGGGAGGGCACAGACAGAGGGGGGGCACTGACAGAGAGGGGGAGAGCACTGACAGAGAGGGGGTGGGCACTGAGAGGGGGGTACTGACAGAGAGGGGGTGGGCACTGAGAGGGGGGGGCACTGAGAGGGGGGGCACTGACAGAGAGAGGGGCACTGACAAAGAGGGGAGGGCACTGACAGAGGGGGGGGCACTGACAGAGAGAGGGGCACTGACAGAGATAGGGGGGCATTGACAGAGGGGGGGCACTGACAGAGAGGGGAGGGCACTGACAGAGAGGGGGGCACTGACAGAGAGGGGGGGGGCACTGACAGAGAGGGGAGGGCACTGACAGAGAGGGGAGGGCACTGACAGAGAGGGGAGGGCACTGACAGAGAGGGGGTGGGCACTGAGAGGGGGGGGCACTGACAGAGAGGGGGTGGGCACTGACAGAGAGGGGGTGGGCACTGAGGGGGGGGCACTGACAGAGAGGGGGTGGGCACTGACAGAGAGGGGGTGGGCACTGAGAGGGGGGGGGCACTGACAGAGAGGGGGTGGGCACTGACAGAGAGGGGGTGGGCACTGAGAGGGGGGGCACTGACAGAGAGGGGGTGGGCACTGACAGAGAGGGGGTGGGCACTGAGAGGGGGGGGGGCACTGACAGAGAGGGGGTGGGCACTGACAGAGAGTGGGTGGGCACTGAGAGGGGGGCACTGACAGAGAGGGGGTGGGCACTGACAGAGAGGGGAGGGCACTGACAGAGAGGGGGTGGGCACTGAGAGGGGGGGCACTTACAGAGAGGGGGTGGGCACTGACAGAGAGGGGGCACTGACAGAGAGGGCGTGGGCACTGACAGAGAGGGGGTGGGCACTGAGAGGGTGGGCACTGACAGAGAGGGAGTGGGCACTGACAGAGAGGGGGTGGGAACTGAGAGGGGGGCACTGACAGAGAGGGGGTGGGCACTGAGGGGGGGGCACTGACAGAGAGGGGGTGGGCACTGAGGGGGGGGCACTGAGAGGGGGGGCACTGACAGAGAGGAGGGGCTGACAGAAGGGTGGGCTTATAGAGGGGGGTTTACAGAGGGGGGGCACTGACAGAGAGGGGGTGGGCACTGACAGAGAGGGGAGGGCATTGACAGAGAGGGGGTGGGCACTGACAGAGAGGGGGTGGGCACTGAGAGGGGGGGCACTGACAGAGAGGGGGTGGGCACTGACAGAGAGGGGGTGGGCACTGACAGAGAGGGGGTGGGCATTGAGAGGGTGGGCACTGACAGAGAGGGGGTGGGCACTGAGAGGGGGGGCACTGACAGAGAGGGGGTAGGCACTGACAGAGAGGGGATGGGCACTGAGAGGGGGGCACTGACAGAGAGGGGGTGGGCACTGACAGAGAGGGGGTGGGCACTGACAGAGAGGGGGTGGGAACTGAGAGGGGAGGGCACTGACAGAGAGGGGGTGGGCACTGACAGAGAGGGGTGGGCACTGACAGAGAGGGGGTGGGCACTGAGAGGGGGGGCACTGACAGAGAGGGGGTGGGCACTGACAGAGAGGGGAGGGCACTGACAGAGAGGGGGTGGGCACTGACAGAGAGGGGGTGGGCACTGAGAGGGGGGGTACTGACAGAGAGGGGGTGGGCACTGACAGAGAGGGGGTGGGCACTGAGAGGGGGGGCACTGAGAAGGGGGGCACTGACAGAGAGGGGGTGGGCACTGACAGAGAGGGGGTGGGCACTGACAGAGAGGGGGTGGGCACTGAGTGGGGGGGTACTGACAGAGAGGGGATGGGCACTGACAGAGAGGGGGTGGGAACTGAGAGGGGGGGTACTGACAGGGAGGGAGTGGGCACTGACAGAGAGGGGGTGGGAACTGAGAGAGGGGGCACTGACAGAGAGGGGGTGGGCACTGAGGGGGGGGCACTGAGAGGGGGGGCACTGACAGAGAGGGGGTGGGCACTGACAGAGAGGGGGTGGGCACTGAGAGGGGGGGCACTGACAGAGAGGGGGTGGGCACTGACAGAGAGGGGGTGGGAACTGAGAGGGCGGGCACTGACAGAGAGGGGGTGGGCACTGAGGGGGGGGGCACTGACAGAGAGGAGGGGCTGACAGAAGGGTGGGCTGATAGAGGGGGGTTTACAGAGGGGGGGCACTGACAGAGAGGGACTGGCTGACCGAGATGGGTGAGGCATAGAGAGAGGGACGGGCTGACCGAGAGGGGCGGGGCATAGAGAGAGGGACGGGCTGACCGAGAGGGGTGGGGCATAGAGAGAGGGACGGGCTGATAGAGAGAGGGTACACTGACTGTCTGTGAGGGGGTAGATGAGAGACCTCAGAAGACATACAGTCAGCACGCCAGGCAGAGAGGCGGGATTCCCGCAGCAGATCACCCACACAGCAGCCCCGCCTCCACAATGACCAGCTCCCCTGGGCCAATCAAAGGTGCCCATGACGGCCGCCCGCACGTGACCCTGTTCGGCCAATCGCAGGGTGCTCGTCTGGACTACAGCTCCCAGAATGCCACAGCGTAGTGGCTTTCTGATAACACACCCCGCTGCGGCCGTGCTCCATACTCCGAAAAAAAAAATAGCCTGTGGGCGGCCGCGGCGCCGCCCCTGTACCACTGCCGCCCCGAGGCCTGGACTCGGTGGCCTTGTGGGAAATCCGGCCCTGATTATATATATATATACACACACATTATCTCACGAAAGTGAGTACACCCCTCACATTTTTGTAAATATTTTATTATATCTTTTCATGAGACCTCACTGAGGAAATGACACTTTGCTACAATGTAAAGTACTGAGTGTACAGCTTGTATAACAGTGTAAACTTGTTGTCCCCTCAAATTAACTCAACAAATAGCCATTAATGTCTAAACCGCTGCCAACAAAAGTGAGTACACCCCTAAGTGAAAATGTACAAATTGGGCCCAATTAACCATTTTCCCTCCCTCTCCCTGGTGTCATGTGATTTGTTAGTGTTACAAGGTCTCAGGTGTGAATGGGGAGCAGGTGTGTTAAATTTGGTGCTATCGCTCTCACTCTCTCATACTGGTCACTGCCTCCTGTCCTCTCGCTCTATGGCTTCCTGACCACCGGCATCTGATCTTCCCCCAGGACGACCCTGGCTACACTGGACTCCTTTGGAGGCTCCAGCATTGGGGGTTTCCATAGCCCATTTGTGCTCACACCTTATGGTGCTTGGCAGCTCAGCACACTCTTTCTCCTCCCCCAACCAACACATCTCCAACAGGCCACCCACACCAGGCCCTACCTATCCCTGTGTGGGCTCTAAAAGTGCGGCGCCCACAGTGCCTTGCCGGGAACACCACCATTTCACAAGGCAGGACACCTCACCTCCCTAACCAGGACACCCCAGCAGGGATTGACGCCCCGGGCTCTATTTGGACATACTCTACACCTCAGGTGTCCCCACGCCCTCTGTTGGGTAGTCTCCCCTGGGGGTCTGTGTGCCTGGCACTTGTGACTCGCCCGCTCTGGATCAGGCATTGGCACTGAACTGTGGCAATCCGTTCTCCACAGGTTTTTAAGCATTTTAAAGTGGATGCAGTAACATAGGATGTTCTCAAGCAATACCATATGACATGTTTTTGTCGTGCTGGTCTCAATCATACATCCCTGAAGAAGAGTTACACTCAAAACGCGTCGGTCACTCGCGTCAGGTAGTTGGAGCGCAGGAATGAGCCCTGCTGCAAAGTATTGCATCAAAAAATTGTAATTACATGCCCTGTTAAACAGGGGCTGAACAATTGGGCCTTGGGCACTGGAGCTGGTGCCACAACACTACAACTCCTCACAGATACTATAGTTGGAGCCCAGGAATGAACCCTGCTGCAAAGTATTGCATCAAAAATTGTAATTACACGCCCCTGTTAAGCAGGGGCAGAAAAATTGGGCCTTGGCCACTGTGGCGGTGCCCAGAACCAACTCCATGTGTTCCGTATGCAATGGAGTCAATGATTGTTAAACCTTATGTATTGTATTGCATACCCACTGTGTCATGCATCCTGAAATTTTCTTTTATATTTTCTATTTGCTTTGTAGACATGTATACATCTACACCCTTTTGTTAATAAACCTTACATTTATGATCACCACAGAGTAGCTTTTTCCCTCTAAAGTCCCATAAGAGGAAAACATTTCCCTATGCTCATACTGGTCACTGGAAGTTCAACATGGCCCCTCACGGCAAAGAACTCTCTGAGGATCTGAAAAAAAAAATTGTTGCTTTACATCAAGATGGCCTAGGCTATAAGAAAGATTGCCAAGATCCTGAAACTGAGCTGCAGCACGGTGGCCAAGACCATACAGCGGTTTAACAGGACAGGTACCACTCAGAACAAGCCTCACCATGGTCGACCAAAGAAGTTGAAGTTGACTTGCTCAGCGTCACATCCAGAGGTAGTCTTTCGGTAATAGATGTATGAGTGCTGCCAGCATTGCTGCAGAGGTTGAAGGGGTGGAAGGTCAGCCTGTCAGTGCTCAGACCATACGCCACACACTGCATCAAGTTGGTCTGCATGGCTGTCGTCCCAAAAGGAAGCCTCTGCTAAAGATAATGCACAAGAAAGTCCACAGACATTTTGCTAAAGACAAGCAGACTAAGGACATGGATTACTGGAACCATGTCCTGTGGTCTGATGAGACCAAGATAAACTTATTTGGTTCAGATGGTGTCAAGCGTGTGTGGCAGCAACCAGGTGAGGAGTACAAAGACAAGTGTGTCTTGCCTACAGTCAAGCATGGTGATGGGAGTGTTATGGTCCGGGGCTGCATAAGTGAGGTTGACATTGGGGAGCTACAAATCATTGAGGGAACCATGAATGCCAACATGTACTGTGACATACTGAAGCAGAGCATGATCCCCTCCCTTCAAAAAATGGGCTGCAGGGCAGTCTTCCAACATGATAACGACCCCAAACACACCTCCAAGAAGACCACTGCCTTGCTAAAGAAGCTGAGGGTAAAGCTGATGGACTGGCCAAGCATATCTCCAGACCTAAACCCTATTGAGCATCTGTGGGGCATCCTCAAATGGAAGGTGGAGGAGCGCAAGGTCTCTAACATCCACCAGCTCCGTGATGTCATCATGGAGGAGTGGAAGAGGACTCCAGTGGCAACCTGTTAAGCTCTGGTGAACTCCATGCCCAAGAGGGTTGAGGCAGTGCTGCAAAATAATGGTGGCCACACAAAATATTGACACTTTGGGCCCAATTTGGACATTTTCATTTAGGGGTGTGCTCACTTTTGTTGCCAGACATTAATGGCTGTGTGTTGAATTATTTTGAAGGGACAGCAAATTTACACTGTTATACGAGCTGTACACTCACTACTTTTCATTGTAGCAAAGTGTAATTTCTTCAGTGTTGTCACATTAAAAAATATAATAAAATATTTACAAATATGTGAGGGGTGTACTCACTTTTGTGAGATACAGTGTGTATATATATATATATATATATATATATATATATATATATATATATATACATATATTGTATGTAATGCATAGCCAAACAATGAGGCCGCTGTGCATTGCAACCAATCAGCTTCTAGGTTTTATTGTCAATGCTTAAATGAACAAGCTCATGCTAGAATCTGATTGGTCACTATGCACAACTGCACCAGATTTGTCTTCTCCACTTTTAGTAAATTCCCCCTCAATGACTGCTAACATGTTTATAAGTATTTAAATCTGGGGATTTATTATTTTTTTTAATCTTGACACTTATTCTTAAACCTAATTTACTAGGTTTTTACCTAGGTTTGAATATCAATTCATTATTTTTGTTGTTTATAGGCTGTATAATTGTCTAGCACTTAAATTAAATCTGAATTCCAGGTATGCCATGTTTTACATTCAAGCTCAGACCACTACTACAGTGATCTCCACTAGCTTCCAGGTCATGTCTGAGCATTTGCCCTGCAGCTTACTAAACACTGGTAATCACCTAGTAGGGGATTAGATTGATCAAGCACAGTAGGCACCATAGTCCCTCTAACTGGTAGTCACCTGCTTAGCATGAGCATAATTTAGGGAACACTGAATGAATGCAAGGTGTTCTCAGATTGGACAAGGTAGAGATTGTAATATTACCACCCCACCTCTTCACCTCATCCAATCAAAGAATGCCTTGCATTTATTGAGAAAATGCAAAGTGTCCTCTGAATGGTGCCCATGCTGAGTGAGCATGCAGTAGGGCAATGCAGTAGGGCAACCAATCGGCATGGAAGCTATTGGAGATAACTGTAATAGTAGTGCCTACTACAGTGATTTCCAACTTGCACAGGTATGGCATATACATACTTACATTGGTCAAAGCTGGACCAAAGTAACCATTTAAAAATTGCTATACCTAAACTTCAGCTTTAAGTTTAGCAGGAACAATAGTGAAAATGTGACAGAAGGCAGCTGGTAAAACTGGTAACATTGTCATGTATAACTTGAGATGAGATGTAAGATCAATTGTTTATCCTTCTCCTCCACTCCCCCCTCATAAGACTATCCCTTATTTTTGGCATCAACATTACTGACCATCTGTTGTCATAAATCGACAAATGCAAAACGAAGCACTGGCATAGCATCTTGCTCCTGAAAAGTCTGGGGATTAATAAAACATAAAACAACAGTTGGCATGCTTCTTTAAGCAAATCAGTCTCTAATTTGGAGGCATCATGTGTAACATTGATCTTATATCTGGGGCTTAATGCTTAGCTCATGTACTACATTGGGTTATGAAATCATTTCTGAAGAATTATCAAGTCTTGTTGCTAAAATATGGTTAAACTCAAGAATGTCTGCTCCCACTTTTCATGTTACAGGCAGAACTCACCTGCTTCTTCCCCTGAGATGGGGAAAATTAGCAGCCTCTATATCTGACGTGTTGTCTTGTTGATGTTATTGACCACAATGGAAAAAAAGCTGGCAGTGGAACTATCAAATTACCAGTAATAAAAGGCACAACAGGATCCAAACTGGTTAACAGTGGCGGCCCGTCCATAGGGGGCGCCAGGGCGCCGCCCCCCCCCCCCTCCTGTAGTCAAAAAAAAAAAAAAAAATGAAAAAAAAGAATGAAAAAAATTTTTTTTTTTAAATCGGCCCCTTTAAGAACAAAAAAAAAAAGTCCTTCAACAAAGTGCACTGTGGCGCCGGACGCCAGTGCACTATGGGAAGCGCCACGTCAATGCAATCACGAGATTGCAGACGCGGCGCTTCATTTGCGGGCTTTTAACCCGCCTTGTGGCGCAAACGAAAACGCCGATTAGCTTCCGCTCATAGAATCAGTGTAATTCTATGGGCGGGAGCATTGCTTTTCAAATCTTGAGGTCACTTCCAGGCTTTCATGAAGAAGATGAGAGCCGGAAGTGATGTCGGCAGCTCCGTTCTTCGGCTGAGCGGAGCTGCAGGAGGAAGGTAAGAGCCATATGAGGGATGTGTTGCTGTCTGGCAAGCAGGGTGAGCTCCAGCACAGCACAGCTGCATGTATCTGTCCCTCTCTTCCCCATTCCCCCCCCCCTTCCTCCTGTCTCACTACACACGGACTGAAGACACCTATACACAGACAGAGGGGGAGGGGGAGGAGAATGGACACATACACAGGACGTGAGGGGCAAGTTATCAAAGAAAGATACAGTGATTTGGGGGGCTGGGAGAGGATGCTTTATGTGCTAGGGGCCACTTTGGGAGCAGAGAGGATTTGTGCTAGAAGGGGGGTTGAATATAAAATTAGACCCCCCCAGCACAAATCCTCTCTGCTCCCAAAGTGGCCCCTAGCACATAAAGCATCCTCTCCCAGCCCCCCAAATCACTGTGATTATCTTTCTTTGATAACTTGCCCCTCTTCCCCCTTGTTCAAAGAGATGCTGGCTGCTATTAAGGAGACAATCATGGTTTCTGGGATCAGTGGACACAGTGGCTGCGTTTTTTATGACACAGTGGCTGCGTTTTTGATGACACAGTGGATGCATTTTTTATGACACAGTGGCTGCGTTTTTTATGACACAGTGGCTGCGTTTTTGATGACACAGTGGATGCATTTTTTATGACACAGTGAATGCATTTTTGATGACACAGTGAATGCATTTTTGATGACACAGTGGATGCGTTTCTGATGACACAGTGGATGCGTTTTTGATGACACAGTGGCTGCGTTTTTGATGACACAGTGAATGCGTTTTTGATGACACAGTGAATGCGTTTTTGATGACACAGTGAATGCGTTTTTGATGACACAGTGAATGCGTTTTTGATGACACAGTGGCTGCGTTTTTGATGACACAGTGGCTGCGTTTTTGATGACACAGTGGCTGCATTTTTGATGACACAGTGGCTGCGTTTTTGATGACACAGTGAATGCGTTTTTGATGACACAGTGGCTGCGATTGATGTTTTTTTTTCAGAATTTTTCAGTTTGTTTGCGCCCCCCCAAAAATTTTGAGCACCAGCCGCCATTGCTGGTTAAGTATTCACTATAACCAGTGAAACAAGAAGTACCGATTCACCTATACATATGGTGGGGCCCCCCCTCCCAAGAACTAATGAACACACCCATAATATCACAAAAATTGGGAAAAGAACCCACTAGTAGTTTATAAGGGGAGGAAAAGGGGGGGCGCGTATATTCAAATTGAAAATAGAACACACACACAGTAGGTAAAAATGCAACTGTATAAAAACTAAAAACACACCCGGGATCACAACCATGTCCACATTCATGCATACCAGCATCACTCAAAGTCTAGCATCGGGATTGATAAAGTTAGAGGGTCACTGAAAGTCCTAGGAAACACCTGTGATGTTGGCCATTCATCAGCCTTTCAAATCACGGTTGACATTAAGGTTCACTTTTACCTTATATAACAAAACTCATGCTCGCCACACTGGTGATAAACTTCTGTGATTGTAGGTGTTGATCACTTCACAATCGGTCTTGTAAGGAAGCATTAAATCATATTTTAGCTGATAATTAAAGGCTTTATGAAATTGCTAATTAACAGGTGTAAGTAATCGAGCCTGGAAGGTACATCAGAACTAGTCTCTAAGTGAGCATATTCAGCAACCAGTGCCAATAAGGCAGAGTAGATGATCAGGACAGCTTACAAACAAAGTTAAACAGTTTATGGAACGTGCAAATAGTCATACTAGATCTGGATGCTCAGATTTTGTGAAAGCAGAGGGTACCATAAGTATAGATATAATACCTCATACTCAAAAAGCTGTCTTCTTGCAGTCTTACTGACAATGATAACCACAATCGACGTATGTCAGTGAGTGAGTACATCTTGCTTTGGTTATTCAACCCCTTAGGGAAAACTCACGGTTACTTGCACAGCTGTACGTTAGCAGATACAGCCAGTCAGATACTGCATGGTCCACTGTGTGCTCGCTGTGCTATGCTGTCCTCCCAGCTATTCGAGCTCTCAATGAGGAGTAGAGTGGATATATGCGGCCAACCCAAAGGACTAAAAAATTAAGGGCTTTTTTGCCCTAAAACTGTCAGATAGAAGGGATGATTACAATACTGCCCCTTTCCAAAGCTGAAAAGGGATAGTAATTTTGTTTAGGGACCTTGGCCCCTAATGGGTTAAACACTAAATCTAATCTGCAGGTGTTGCTTATGCCTTCAGGCCGGGTTTACACTGGTGCGACATGACAGTCAACCTACTTTGGATCCGACTTTGCCCTGAGACTTTAAGCCGTCATACGTCCGACTTTCAATGAACAGGGATCTTGGATCCCCACCAATACCAGGCACTGTGTTTGGTATGAATCTTGAGGGGGAACTCCACGCCAAATTTTAAATAAAAAAACGGCATGGGTTCCCCTTCCAAGAGCATACCAGGCCCTTCGGTCTGATATGGATTTTAACCACTTGAGCCCCGGACCATTATGCTGCCTAAGGACCAGAGGTCTTTTTCCAATTTGGCACTGCATCGCTTTAACTGCTAATTGCGCGGTCATGCAATGCTGTACCCAAACGAAATTTGCGTCCTTTTCTTCCCACAAATAGAGCTTTCTTTTGATGGTATTTGATCACCTCTGCGGTTTTTATTTTTTGCGCTATAAATGGAAAAAGACCGAAAATTTTGAAAAAAAATGATATTTTCTACTTTTTGTTATAAAAAAAATCCAATAAACTAAATTTTAGTCATACATTTAGGCCAAAATGTATTCGGCCACATGTCTTTGGTAAAAAAAATGTCAATAAGCGTATATTTATTGGTTTGCGCAAAAGTTATAGCGTCTACAAACTAGGGTACATTTTCTGTAATTTACACAGCTTTTAGTTTATGACTGCCTATGTCATTTCTTGAGGTGCTAAAATGGCAGGGCAGTACAAAACCCCCCCAAATGACCCCATTTTGGAAAGTAGACACCCCAAGGAAATTGCTGAGAGGCATGTTGAACCCATTGAATATTTATTTTTTTTTGTCTCAAGTGATTGAAAAATGACAAAAAAAAAAAAATATTTACAAAAAGTTGTCACTAAATGATATATTGCTCACACAGGCCATGGGCCTATGTGGAATTGCACCCCAAAATACATTTAGCTGCTTCTCCTGAGTATGGGGATACCACATGTGTGGGACTTTTTGGGAGCCTAGCCGCGTACGGGGCCCCGAAAACCAATCACCGCCTTCAGGATTTCTAAGGGTGTAAATTTTTGATTTCACTCTTCACTGCCTATCACAGTTTCGGAGGCCATGGAATGCCCAGGTGGCACAAAACCCCCCAAAATGACCCCATTTTGGAAAGTAGACACCCTAAGCTATTTGCTGAGAGGTATAGTGAGTATTTTGCAGACCTCACTTTTTGTCACAAAGTTTTGAAAATTGAAAAAAGAAAAAAAAAAATGTGGTATCCCCGTACTCAGGAGAAGCAGCAGAATGTATTTTGGGGTGTAATTTCACATATTTCCATGGCATGTTTGAGCAATATATCATTTAGTGACATTTAGTGACAACTTTGTGCAAAAAAAAAATAAAAAAATTTGTCTCTTTCCCGCAACTTGTGTCGCAATATAAAATATTCCATGGACTCGACATGCCTCTCAGCAAATAGCTTGGGGTGTCTACTTTCCAAAATGGGGTCATTTGGGGGGGTTTTGAACTGTCCTGGCATTTTATGCACAACATTTAGAAGCTTATGTCACACATCACCCACTCTTCTAACCACTTGAAGACAAAGCCCTTTCTGACACTTATTGTTTACATGCAAAAAAATTACTTTGAACCCCCTAACATTATATATTTTTTTAAAGCAAATGCCCTACAGATTAAAATGGTGGGTGTTTCATTTTTTTTTTTCACACAGTAGTTGCGCAGCGATTTTTCAAATGCATTTTTGGGGGAAAAAACACACTTTTTTAAATTTTAATGCACTAAAACACACTATATTGCCCAAATGTTTGATGAAATAAAAAAGATGATCTTAGGCCGAGTACATGGATACCAAACATGACATGCTTTAAAATTGCGCACAAACGTGCAGTGGCAACAAAATAAATACATGTTTAAAAGCCTTTAAAAGCCTTTACAGGTTACCACTTTAGATTTGCAGAGGAGGTCTCCTGGAAAAATTACTGCACTCGATCTGGCCTTCGCGGTGATACCTCACATGCATGGTGCAATTGCTGTTTACGTTTGACGACAGACCGCCGCTTGCGTTCGCCTTAGCGCGAGAGCAGGGGGCGACAGGGGTGCTTTTTTTTTTTTCTTTATTATTTTTTTGCTTTTTTAATCTTACTTTTAAACTGTTCCTTTCATATTTTTTTTTTAATCATTTTTATTGTTATCTCGGGGAATGTAAATATCCCCTATGATAGCAATAGGTAGTGACAGGTACTCTTTTTTGAAAAAATTGTGGTCTATTAGACCCTAGATCTCTCCTCTGCCCTCAAAGCATCTGACCACACCAAGATCGGTGTGATAAAATGCTTCCCCAATTTCCCAATGGCGCTATTTACATCCGGCGAAATCTAAGTCATGAAATGCTCGTAGCTTCCGGTTTATTAGGCCATAGAGATGTTTGGAGCCACTCTGGTCTCTGATCAGCTCTATGGTCAGCTGGCTGAATCACCGGCTGCATTCTCCCTGTTGAGACAGGAGAGCCAGAGAAAAACACGAAAGATGGTGGGGGGGGGGCATTCCCTCCCACGGCTTGTAAAAGCAGTCTAGAGGCTAATTAGCCGCTAGGATTGCTTTTACATGAAAGCCGACCGCTGGCTGAAAAGAATGATACCAAGATGATACCTAAACCTGCAGGCATCATTCTGGTATAACCACTCAGTCGTGAATGGCGTACCTGAAGACAAAAAAATGGTTAACAATGGTTAACAATAAAGCACAGTAAACAGTAAAGTATAAATAATTACATACCTGAAAAACAAACATGATAAAACATAATAACAATAACAATAAAACATTGCAGAATAGAATACAGTAAAAAAGAGCAGAACAATAGAGAGAGAGAATAGAGAGAGAGAGAACAATAAAACGACAACTATTTTTTTTTATTTTATATATATTTTTTTTTTACACTTTTTTTTGTAACTAACTTTTATAACTGTAACCGGTTCCAGGTTCGGGTCTCTGAAAATCGGATGGCATCTTGGGAGACCCTGTCAAAGTGTGCCTAGTATGTGCAATGCTGTACCCTACGCTAATACTCAACTAGTGAATGGTAGCGTTCAAAACATTCACCAATGCAAAGACCAGGATTGTCAGGACAGGAGGGACAATAATAGCGGGTGTCACACCTATATCTGCACTTGCTGCAGACACAACATCTTTTTTGGGGGGTTCGCTGGGTAGGGGTACTCGGGAGGACATAAAAATGCCTCTCATGCAGCCGACTGCATTTGGTTGGGGATGTGAATGGGGGAAGTACGGTCGCTGCAGAAGCGGTGGGTTCCCAATTAGGATTGGCGAATGCAGCATAAAGGGCATTATGTGCACGACGGGCCTGTGTTTGTCTTTTTGGTGTCAGCGGGACACTACTTGTGCTTGCCACCTCACCAGCTTGAACTGCACTTATGGGACTCGCCACGTCACCAAGTGTTACTGCAGTGCTGGTTTGACTATGACCGGGGTGTACTACGCCGCTGGTGCTTGCCAGTTCCCCAAAACGCTACCAAAAAAACTGTTAGCGATCGCAGGGATCAGGCCTGACTCTGCGAACGCTGCAGTTATGCGTTTAGTGTTTTGTAAGTGACAGTGATCGATCGATACTGCACTTGGGTGGGCTGGGCCGGGCCGGGCGGAGGGGCAAAACGCAGGTGCTAGCAGGTATCTGGGCTGATCCCGCTAACACTGCGTTTTTGGGAACCCTAAACTGCTGGTGACGCTAGTATATATCTGATCGGATCAGATATTGATGCGATCAGATACTATACCACTAAGGGAGGTGTATGCTGCGTGCGTGGGTGTTAGCGGTACTGGCGCTAACCTGACGCTGCTTGGGGCTGGTGCTTGCCAGTTCACCAAAATGCTACCAAAAAAATTGTTAGCGATCGCAGGGATCAGGCCTGACTCTGTGAACGCTGCAGTTATGCGTTTAGTGTTCTGTAAGTGACAGTGATCGATCGATACTGCACTTGGGTGGGCTGGGCTGGTCCGGGCGGAGGGGCAAAACGCAGGTGCTAGCAGGTATCTGGGCTGATCCCGCTAACACTGCGTTTTTGGGAACCCTAAACTGCTGGTGACGCTAGTATAGATCTGATCGGATCAGATATTGATCCGTTCAGATACTATACCACTAAGGGAGGTGTACGGTGCGTGCGTGGGTGTTAGCGGTACTGGCGCTAACCTGACACTGCCTGGGGCTGGTGCTTGCCAGTTCACCAAAATGCTACCAAAAAAACTGTTAGCAATCGCAGGGATCAGGCCTGACTCTGCGAACGCTGCAGTTATGCGTTTAGTGTTTTGTAAGTGACAGTGATCGATCGATACTGCACTTGGGTGGGCTGGGTGGAGGCGCAAAACGCAGGTGCTAGCGGGTATCTGGGCTGATCCCGCTAACACTGCGTTTTTGGGAACCCTAAACTGCTGGGGACGCTAGTATAGATCTGATCGGATCAGATATTGATCAGATCAGATACTTTACCACTAAGGGAGGCACATGCTGCGTGCGTGGGTGTTAGCGGTACTGGCGCTAATCTGACGCTGCCTGGGGCGACGCATATCACCGCCGGGCGATTAGGGGGCTAAACCTTTATTCGGTAATAAACGGCGGGTTCCCTGACACTATAAAAAATAAACGAACTAACCAGCGTCAACCGTAATGGTTATACGGTGATCAGTGGTGAAAGGGTTAACTAGGGGGCAATCAAGGGGTTAAAACATTTATTAGATAGTATATGGGGGTCCCTGACGCTATAAAACGCTGATGGCGAACCTAAATATTTACCTCACTAACTAGCGTCACCAGCGACACTAATACAGCGATCAGAAAAATGATCGCTTAGCGACACTGGTGACGGGGGGTGATCAAGGGGTTAAAACTTTATTAGGGGGGGTTAGGGGGGTACACTAGACCTACAGGGGGGGTAACAGTAACTGTGCTAACACAGTAACTGTCACAAACTGACACCTAGCAGTAATCAGAAAAAAAAAAAAAAAACTGCTGGTGTCAGTTTGTGACGGGGGGGGGGGGGGGGGGGGTGATCGGGGGGGGATCGGGGGGGCGATCGGGGGGGGATCGGGGTGTAATGTGTGCCTGGCATGTTCTACTGTGTGTGTGTGTGTTGGTGCACTCACATACCTGTCTTCTCTCCTCGGGCCGGAACGGAAACTACCGACCCGAGGGGAGATGACATCACTTCCTTTGCTGCTGTTTAGCATACAGCAGCAAAGGAGTGTTCCCATTTGCCGGCGGCGATCGCGAGGGGGGGGCCACGAACGGATGGCCTCCCCCTCGTCTCCGATCGCCGGGGAACAAAACGGGACCGCCTGGGGCGGCGGGGGGGGTCCGATCGGACCCCCCACCCGCGGGAGGCAAATCACGTACATGTACGTGATTTTGCCTGCCCGTGCCGCCTTGCCCGCGTACATCGGCGTGAGGCGGTCCTTAAGTGGTTAAAGGGAACCCCCTATGCCAAAAAAACGGTGTGGGGGTCCCCCCAAAATCCATACCAGACCCTTATCCGAGCACACAGCCCAGCCGGTCAGGAAAAGGGGTGGGGATGAGCGAGCGCCCCCCTCCTGAACCGTAAGAGGCTGCATGCCCTCAACATGGGGGGTGGGTGCTTTTGGGCAAGGGCCTCTTCCTGACAACCCTGACCGTTGGTTGTCAGGGTCTGGGGGGGCTTATCAGAATCTGGGAGCCCCCTTTAATAAGGGAGTCCCCAGATCCTGGCCCCCCACCCTATGTGAATGAGTATGGGGTGCATCATACCCCTACCCATTCACCTGGGGAAAAAAGTGTCAATAAAAATAAACACACTAGACAGGTTTTTAAAGTAATTTATTAGGCAGCTCTGGGGGTCTTCTTCCGACTTTGGGGGGTCTCTTCCGACTTCTCTGCGCTCTCCGGCCTCTTCTCCCAGTCTCCGGTTCTTCTCCCGCTCTCCGGTGTCTTCTGCCAGGCTCCTCCGCTATCTTCTGCTCTTTTGCCCACTCTTTTGCCCACTCTTTTGCTAGTGTTGGCCCGGTCTTCTCTGTTGTCTTCTTCCCTCCGGTCTTCTTCCGATGTTGACGCGACGCTCTCTCCTGCTGCAATGCCGTGTGCGCAGTGCGCAACGACTTATATAGGCATGGGGCACCCCTTATGACATCACCGCACGGGGCATGATGGGGCCGTGATGTCATAAGGGGCATGGTCACCGGGTGACATCACCCGGTGACCATGCCCCATGCCTATGTATGTCATTGCGCACCCGCGCACACAGCATTACAGTGGGAGAGAGCGTCGTGTCAACATTGGAAGAAGATCGGGGGGAAGAAGACTCTGGAGAAGACCGGGCCAACACCAGCAAAAGAGCGAGTAAAAGAGCAGAAGATAGCGGAGGAGCCCAGCAGAAGACACCGGAGAGTGGGAGAAGAACCGGAGGCCGGAGAGCGTGGAGAAGTGGGAAATTCGGGGCAAATTCAAGTGCTGCAGAGCGCTCCATAATGCACTGAGAGATCGCAGTGCATTGACAGCTGCTGATTGGCCAAAGCATGCACCTAACCTGCATGCTTTGGCCAATTACAGTGCACTCTGCTGTGAGAGCCATGATTGGCCAAAGGCAGGGTGCCTTTAGCCAATCATGGCTCAGGGGACTAAGTACATGGCTCAGGGGACTAAGTCCATGCCCCGCACTATATAAGGCTGCTTACACAGCGGCCGTATATAGTGTTATAGTAGGGTGGAGATTGAGAGAACGTTAGCTAGAGGCAGGTTAGTTAGTGGTTATTTAGTGGCGTGCAGGAAGTTTAGTATATATACTGTGTATATATATATATATATATATATATATATATATATATATATATAGATATAGATATAGATATAGATATAGATATACACAGTGTAGTCAGTGTAGTGTAGACTATATATACAGTGCGGGCAGTGTTTTAATATATATATATATATATATATATATTTTTTTTGTAAATATTTTATTCTATCTTTTCTTGTGACAACACTGAAGAAATGACACTTTTATACAATGTAAAGTAATGAGTGTGCAGCTTTTATGACAGTGTAAAGTTGCTGTCCCCTCAAAATAACTCAACACACAGCCATTAATGTCTAAACAACTGACAAATAAGTGAGTATACCCCTAAGTGAAAATGTCCAAATTGAGCCCAATTAGCCATTTTCCCTCCCCGGTGTCATGTGACTCGTTAGTGTTACAAGGTCTCAGGTGAGAATGGGGAGCAGGTGTGTTAAATTTGGTGTTATCGCTCTCATTCTCTCATACTGGTCACTGGAAATTAAACATGGCACCTCATGGCAATGAACAATCTGAGGTTCTGAAAAAAAAAGAATTGTTGCTCTATACAATGATGTACTAGGCTGTAAGAAGTTTGCCAAGACCCTGAAACTGAGCTGCAGCATGGTGGCCAAGAACATACAGCTGTTTAACAGGACAGGTTCCACTCAGAACAGGCCTCGCCATGGTCGACCAAAGAAGTTGAGTGCACATGCTCAGCGTCATATCCAGAGGTTGTCTTTGGGAAATAGGCATATTAGTGTTGCCATCATTGCTGCAGAGGTTGAAGGATTGGGGCGGTCAGCCTGTCAGTGCTCAGACCATATGCCGCACACTACATCAAATTGGTCTGCATGGCTGTTGTCCCAGAAGGAAGCCTCTTCTAAAGATGATGTACTAGAAAGCCCGCAAACAGTTTGCTGAAGACAAGCAGACTAAGGACATGCATTACTGGAACCAGGGGCGTAACTAGAAATCACAGGGCCCCATAGCAAAATGTTGTATGGGCCCCCCCCACAAAAAAATGGCGGGACTTAAATTAAATAGTGGCCGTGGCTCAAATCTGAGATGAATGAGGAGAAAGAAAGAAAGACTATATGTGTTCCAGAAAGTTTAACAGTCAACAGATAAAGATACTCCAAACACCTGGTGTTGTCGCTTCAATCACCCTCACCTGTGCCCAATGCGGCCTGTGTGTTCCCAATGCAGCGTGGCCTGCCTGTGCCCAATGCAGCCTCACCCGTGCCCAATGTGGCCTGCCCGTGCCCAATACAGCCTCACCTGTGCCCAATGCAGCGTGACCCGTGCCCAATGCAGCCACACCTGTGCCCAATGTGGCCTGCCTGTTCCCAATGCAGCCTCACCTGTGCCCAATGTGGCCTGCCTGTTCCCAATGCAGCCTCACCTGTGCCCGAAGCAACCTCACCTGTGCCCAATGCAGCCTCACCTGTGCCCAATGCAGCCTCACCTGTGCCCAATGTGGCCTGCCTGTTCCCAATGCAGCGTGGCCTGCCCGTGCCCAATGCAGCCTCACCCGTGCCCAATGCAGCCTCACCCATGCCCAATGCAGCCTCACCCGTGCCCAGTGTAGCATGACCCGTGCACAATGCAGCCTAACCTGTGCAGAGAAAGAGGCGAGCCAGTGGCGGAACTACCGGGAGGATGAGGAATGCATACTGCAGCCCTCAAATGGCTGTTGGTGAGCGTGGGGCTGCCTCAGAGGGGGGGGGGCGAGCACTGCCCACACAGTCCCCCAGCCAGGGGAAGTGAGGAGAGGAAGAGGAGCTTTGTTGCCTGTCCACTGAAGGAGAACTACTGCGTTGTTTTTAATTTTTTTTTTTTTTTTACCCCCCACCCTTTGTGTTTACATGGAAGTTCCCTTAGACCTCCCTCCCCCGGGCGCCAAACCTCACATCCCCCCCATTCCCTGGACTTTCAGTACTGTGCCTTCAGGCTCTGCAACAAAGGGGGGGGGAACTCTGACTTTAGCAAGAAATGCTCGGAAGCCCCCTTGGAGTTCGGACAGTTTGCATTGCGGCAATATAGCACAGCGACCTGCTTTCTGCCTGACCCGGAAAAAGCATCAACTTTTACTTAAGTGCCTTACTGCTTCTGTATCCCAGGGGAGTGGGGAAGGGGAAGCCGGACATTTTCTACACCTTGAGGTCAACAGGTGGTACCGTGGTCCAAAAACTGCCTTTTACACTGAAACTCTGGACTTTCTCCCATTTCCTCTCCCCACACCTTAACCCTTTTTTTCTTTTGTAGGAAATGAGCCCCCCCCCTCTCAGCCAGCACTAACCTCTGGCCGCTGCACATTCCTAAGCGGTGGGCGGTGGACGATCTGGGCGCTATTCACTCCTCGGGGGAGGGAAAAGGGGTGGAGACTGCTGTCCTGCGATGCCGTCTATAGTTCAGCTTTGACCCCGCTCCCTTTTTTTTGTTGCTCAGGCAGGATGTCACCAGTTTTAGTCCGAGTCTTTTTTTGTCTCCACTGTCTGTGGCCCCACTGCATCATCGTGCTAATAAAAAGCCGCGCGGCTGCCTCGGAGTCGGGGGGCGAGCACCGCCCGCACGGTCCCCCAGCCAGGGGAAGTGAGGAGAGGAAGAGGCGAGCTGTCACTACGAGCACAGAGCTCAGCTGTAGGAGCTTTCAATAGACTTTCCTGTGTTCCCGGGACTCCCCGTCATATAGCCCCGCCTCTTGGCCCGGCGCCTTTGATGACGTCATATGTCCCGCATTGGACCGGCGTCCTGTCTATCAAAGATGCCGAGCCAAGAGGCGGGGCTATATGACGGGGAGTCCCAAGAACACAGGAAAGTCTATTGAAAGCTCCTACAGCTGAGCTCTGTGCTCGTAGTGACAGCTCGCCTCTTCCTCTCCTCACTTCCCCTGGCTGGGGGACCGTGCGGGCGGTGCTCGCCCCCCCGCAGTATGCATTCCTCATCCTCCCCAGGGCCCCTCTCAGCTGCGGGCCCCATAGCGACCGCATGGCTCGCTATGGCGGTAGTTCCGCCACTGACTGGAACCATGTCCTATGGTCTGATGAGACCAAGATAAACTTATTTGGTTCAGATGGTGTCAATCGTGTGTGACGGCAACTAGGTGAGGAGTACAAAGACAATTGTGTCTTGCCTACAGTCAAGCATGGTGGTGAGAGTGCCATGTCATGGTCTGGGGCTGCATGAGTGCTATAACGACCCCAAACACACTCACAAGATGACCACTGCCCTGCTAAAGAAGCTGAGGATAAAGTTGATGGACTGGCCAAGCATGTCTCCAAACCTAAACCGTATTGAGCATCTGTGGGGCATCCTCAAACGGAAGGTGGAGGAGTACAAGGTCTCTAACATCCACCTGCTCCATTATGTCATCATGGAGGAGTAGAAGAGGACTCCAGTGGCAACCTGTGAAGCTCTGGTGAACTCCATGCCCAAGAGGGTTAGGGCAGTGCTGAAAAATAATGGTGGCCACACACAATATTGACACTTTGGGCCCAATTTGGACATTTTCACTTAGGGATGTAATCACTTTTGTTGCCAGCGGTTTAGACATTAATGGCTTTGTGTTGAGTTATTTTGAGGGGCCAGCAAATTTACACTGTTATACAAGCTGTACACTCACTACTTTACATTGTAGCAAAGTGTCATTTCCTCAGTGTTGTCACATGAAAAGATATAATAAAATATTTACAAAAATGTGAGGGGTGTGCTCACTTTTGTGAGATACTGTATATTTATATATCTATATATATATCTATATATATAGATATATCTATATACAGTATATACAGTGCAGTCAGTGCAGTGTAGAATATATATACAGTGCAGACAGTGTAGTATATACTGTATATACAGTGCAGTCAGTGTCCATTATATAATACAGTGTATTGAAGTGGTTAAGGGGAAGCCTATGATAGAATTAAGGAAAAAACGGCATGGGATCCCCCCAAATCCATACCAGGCCCTTTGGGTCTGGCATAGATTTTAAGGGGTACTCAGGCCAAAATTGAAAAAAAAAAGGCGTGGGGTCCCCTTCAAGAGCCATACCAGACCCTTATCCGAGTAAGCAGCCTGGCAGGCCAGGAAAGGGGGTGGACGAGCCCCCCCTGAACCATACCAGGCCACTTTCCCTCAACATGGGGAACCTTCACAGAACCTCAACTCATTATCTGACCCTTCCTACTCCAGTGTCCTAAGGAACCCATTGTCTGTTTAGGACTATCTCACTGGATGCAAGATTACCCAACACCATTAGGCATGCCAGCATCTTCAAGGGTCCCGCGGACTTGATTCCGCCAGTGGCCTGCGATCGTGGCAAGGACAGGCAGAATGGGGAGATGCCTATGTAAACAAGACATTTCCCTGTTCTGCCTAGTAACATGACAGGCATCTACAGTGATCGGGAGCAGTGATCTCTGTCATGTTCTATTGAGCCCACTGACCCTACAGTTAGAATATGCTGAGGGAACACAGTTAACCCTAGTGTTTAACCTCTTCCCTGCCAGTGACATTTATACAGTAATTAGTGCATTTTTATAGCACTGATCGCTGTATTAATGCCAATGGTCCCAAAATAGTGTCAAAAGTGTCCGATATGTCTGCCTCAATGATGCAGTCCTGATAAAAATCGCAGATTTCCGCCATTACGACTAAAAAAAAAAATTAATAAAAATGCCATAAATCTATCCCCTATTTTGTGGACACAATAACTTTTGCGCAAACCAATCAATATAGGCTTATTGCAATTTTTTACCAAAAATATGTAGAAGAATACATATTGGCCTAAACTGTGGAAGAAGTTTTTTTTTTATATATTTTCTAGGGGTATTTATTATAGCAAAAAGTAAAAAATATTGCTTTTTTTCAAAATGAATGCTGTTTTTCTGTTTATAGCGCAAAAAATAAAAACTGCAGAGGTGATCAAATACCACCAAAAGAAATCTCTATTTGTGGGGGAAAAAAATACATCAACTTTGCTTGGGTACAATGTTGCACGACCGAGCAATTGTCAGTTAAAGTGAGCCAGTGCCATATCTCATAAAAGGGCTTGGTCAGGAAGGGGGTAAATCCTTTCGGGGCTGAAGTGGTTAAATTGCAATTTTCTTTTTCAAGAGGCCTAGGCTTAGCTCCCTCATTGCAAGAGACGATTGGCAACTTAGCCTCTAGCTGTGTTGATACCTATCTTGGTTGTCTTTTTTCTGCTTATTTTGTTAGATGGGCTCCAGTTTATGCTGGTCAAATTTAAGTTCACTTCAGTAACTCTAATATCTGAAGAAACCCTAAAGCCTCGTACAAGCGACCAGATTTTCTGCAAACAAAACCTCGGAATTTTGTCCGAAGGACGTTGGCCCCAAACTTGTCTTGCCTACAAACGGCACACAATTGTCGGTCAACAAACACGAACATAGTGACATACTATGTGGTTTTACAGCTCTTTAGCGCCACCCTTTGGGCTCCTTATGCTAATTTCATGTTAGTAGAAGTTTGGTGAGGGTTGATTCACGCTTTTGATTTCATGCTTTTCATTTTGTGCTTTTCATTTCACGCTTTTCATTTCATGTTTTTCATTTTGTGCTTTTCAGGTCATTTCTGAATGGCCGTTCATCAACCAGCCATGTTGCGTTATTGGAGGAGATAACGTGTTATTTATTATTGGCCTTGGAGTTATTGCTTTGACCCAAGTCCAGTCCAGGAACAGGAGGAGGAGGATTTATTGAACCAAAAATTGGTTGCTTTATTAATTGTGACCAATTATGTCACATGCTTTTGTTGCGGGAGCTCCAGGAGAATAATCCAGATGATTTTCGGAATTATCTCTGAATGATGGACCCCTGCTTTTACCAACTCTTGGCATTGTTGACCCCCTATATTAGGTAGCAGGACACACGCAGGAGGATTTTATTTTATTTTTTGGTTGAATAATGATTTGATTTGGTATATTTTCTATATTTTTGGATGCATAGAATGCACTTTTTGATTAAGTTCTAGTGGCAGATAGCATTTCTAATTGTATTTGTTTTCTTTGTTTAATGCACAATAAAAAAAATTGTGCAGAATAATACTTGACTATGTGTTTTACTTCAAATTACAGTTTGGGAGTAGGCAGTTACATTTTAAAAAATACAATGTAAAATTAACCAGGGACACCAACATATTTGTATCTTTGATCTTAAAAACTACGGGATATTGGTGTTGTGGTGACTTGCACCAAAAAAAAAAAAATAACAAGCATAATAATATTATTCTTGATATCACTAGAAAAAAAGCCTTTGAAAATTTGATTGCAATAACTCCATCAGTATCACCAGCAAAGCAGCTTCATTATTATCCCATTAAAGAAGAAGAGAATGTGCGCTGCATTTCAAAATGTCATACTTTGCTGCTTCACGAATGTTAATCCTCCATTAGGAATGCTAGGTTACTAGACCGACCGCTGCTGGATCATCCTTGCTTCCAAGCATGCGTGTTTGTACTTTGGAATTTTGTTAGACAGACTTGTGTATACACCTTGGAAAATCCGACAACAGAGATTTGTCCGTGGAAAATTTTAAAACCTGCCATCCAACATTTGTCCACAGAAAATCTGACAACAATTGTCTGATGGAGCATAAAAATGGTCAGATTTTCTGCCAACAGCCTGTCATCACACAATTCCTGTCAGAAAATGCGATCATGTGTACGAGGCTTTAGTGTTTTGTTATGCTGTTTTTTTTCACTTTTATGCTCTGTTTAGACTAACAATTACTTGGCAATTATGATGGGCTAAGACCCTCCCACTGTGAAAATTGAGGAGAATATGACAACAGATTCACATTAAAGGCTATTGTGAGGTTCTCGACTAATACTTCTGAGTAGAAAAAGCTGTGTTTTTGGTTTTCTCCAGATTCTGTAGTTCTGGATTGGAACTTTCAATCCTGTGTCCAGATTTTGCCAGGTGCCTGCCACTTGTCTGAGTGCAAAGGTGTGCAGGATCGTTAAATACTCAGGTCTGAGGATAGCCCAGAGTTCCCAGTTTAGAGACAGCTCTCAGTGTGGGAGACAAAAGGTCTCACCCAGGGGTCAGAACAGCCACAGCCAGAAGCCAAGAGACAGAAGGTCTCATCCAGGGGGTCAGAGGTGCCCCAGCCAGCAGCTAGGAGACAGAAGGTCTCATCCAGCTGGTCAGAGGTGCCCCAGCCAGCAGCCAGGAGACAGGAGGTCTCATTCTAGGAGTCAGGTTATCTCCTATTGGGGTGTCAGGAGAACCCCTATCCATTAGCCAATATTGGGCCATGCAGCAGGGTTAAAGGATATTTTTGTTTGTTCATATTAATGTGAAAGAACTCCTGTGTGGGCAACTGATGCTATGTTAACTTTCTGTTTTCTTTAATAAAAGTGGGCTGCTATTGTATTACCCTACAGTTTGGACTGGTAAAACCCATTGAAAAAGCACCTACCACATGATTATAATCTCCCCAATACCACACAATATACAGGTGCATCTCATAAACTTAGACTATCATCAAAAGGTGATTTATTTCAGTAATTTAATTCAAAAAGTGAAACTCATATATTTTATATAGATGCATTATACACAGAGTAATATATTTCAAGCATTTTTTTTTTTAAGCATTTTTTTTTTCATTTTGATTATTATGGCTTACAGCTAGTGAAAACCCAACATTCAGTATCTCAGAAAATTAGAATATTAGATCAGACCATTAAAGAAAAGATTTTTAATACTGAAAAGTATGTCCATGTACAGTATAGTATGCACTATACCAATACTTGGTTGGAGCTCCTTTTGCATGAATTACTGCATCAATACAGCGTGGTGTCTCGTCTGGCTTGTCTTATCTGGTGTCTCTCATCTTCCTCTTGAAAATACCCCACATATTCCTTATGGGGTTTAAGTCAGGTGAGTTTACTGGCCAATGCAGCACAGTGATACCATAATTATTAAACCAAGTATTGGTACAGTGGACCAGCACCAGCAGATGAGATGACTCTCCAAATCATCACAAACTGGAACATTTTGTAATTCATTTAGAAATCAAGGTCCCAGAGTCTGGAAGAAGAGTGGAGAGGCACAGAATCCAAGTTGCACGAGGTCCAGTGTGAAGTTTCCACAGTCAGTGATGATTTGGGGAGCCATGTCATCTACTGGTGTTGGTCCATTGTATTTTAACAAGTCCAAATTCAATCACCCTCTACCAGGAAATTCTAGAGCACTTCATGCTTCCCTCTGCTGACCAGATTTATGGAGATGCTGATTTAATTTTCCAAGAGGACTTGGCACCTGCCCACACTGCCAAAAGTACTAATACCTGGTTTAATGATCATGGTATCACTGTGCTTGATTAGCCAGCAAACTCACCTGACCTAAACCCCATAGAGAATCTGAGGGATATTGGCAAGTGGAAGATAAGAGACACCAGACACAACGATGCAGATGAGCTGAAGACCACTATCAAAGAAACCTGAGTTTCCATAACATTGTCAAGAGGAAGATAAGAGACACCAGACCCAACAATGCAGATGAGCTGAAGACCACTATCAAAGAAACTTGAGTTTCCATAACACCTCAGCAGTGCCACATGCTGATCATCTCCATGCCACGTCACATTGATGCAGTTTTTCATGCAAAAGGAGCCCTAACTAAGTATTGAGTGCATGTTATACTGTACATGGACATACTTTTCAGTAAGCCAACATTTATGTTAAAAAAAATCCTTTTTTTTATTGGTTTTATTGGTTTATATTCTAATTTTCTGAGTTACTGAATTTGGGGTTTTTACTAACTGTAAGCCATAATCATCAAAATTAAAAGAAAGAAATGCTTGAAATATATCACTCTCTGTGTGTAACACATCTATATAAAATATATGTGTTTCACTTTTGGAATTTAATTACTATAATAAATGAACTTTTTTATGATATTCTAATTGTATGGGATGCACCTATACTATGTTATCTGCCCCCTATTTTTTTTAAGATCTCTGAACTAATTACATTTTTTTAAATTGAAAACTGCAGAAATAACTATATCTATAATTTTGTCTAGAAAACAAGACATATTATATAGTGACTGTGCTTATTGTGCAATATAATAATGATAATAATATAATAATCAGTCCATTGTTTTTACTTAGCCACAGTTCAGCCACAAAGGGGTTAAAGTCCTTATGGAGTGATGCTGACTCCTCCTATAGCCGTGCATACGCTCCATGCTTCCGACAAGCTGCCAGAGTAGGAGAGCCGCTGTTGCAGCCTGTTGGTTTTTCCATCAGCCCAGCATGCAGGGTACTGCATGGATAAACCTTTCCCTGACTGTCAGCAGCATATACTTTTACAAGACTATTTCTTGTCAGTAAATATGATTAAATTTTATTGTATCTCTCAATAAAACAAATTAATAGCACTAGGGTCTTTTGCACTCTTTCTTCTGTTGATTTTATTTTTGTGCTTGCATTCCGTAAGTCATACTGAAAGACTGAAATTTTAAACAGAAAAGAATGTGCAATGCATTTGTATACTGCATGTGCTCAACTATGATATTCAAAAGAGAGAGTGAAAACACAAATTTGCCTCTAAAATAAGGTTTACAGAAATTGTAGATTTTGATCATTATGACAGGCTTGCCATTTGGATTCAAATAGTGCTCATCAGAGGTCTTTAATAACATTATATTATTATAATTGAAATCTAGGAAAATAGCTAAATGTACAGATGCATATATAAGGGGCTGTTTCACCTGCCAAAGGATTTGCATTTTTGTTCATCCAGTCCTGTAATTTTTACAGCTTTGATAGAAAGGAGAGACAGGTGAATTACACAATTTTCAGCTAGGAATACTAATGCCGCGTACACACGAGCGGATTTTACGGCGGACTTTGCCCGGCGGACTTTTCGTCGGACTTTGTTGGCTCCTTGCGCCGGACTTAAAAACGGGCGGACTTGGCCACACACGCTCACTGCAAAGGTCCGCTGGTTTGGAATGCGGTGACGTATAGCACGTACGACGGGACTAGAAAAAGGAAGTTCAAGCCCCACTACGGCACCCTTTGGGCTCCTTCTGCTAATCTCGTGTTTATCTCGTGTTAGTAGAAGTTTGGTTAGAGACGATTCGCGCTTTTCACACTTCAGCTTATTTCGTTCGTTTTCTGCGGTTCAGTTTGTGCTTGTGAGGTTTGTATCTGCTTTTCAGTGCGTGCTGGTCAGTTCGTAACCTGCCTTGCAGGCCGTTCTGGTCCGCTCGTTCCTGATTTTCAGGTCGTTCTTCATAGGCCTTGCTGTTCTTCAGTGCGTTTGTTATAAGTTTGTTTGTTTGAGCAGCCGACCGTTCTGAAGCCATGTCGCGTGGACGTTCTCGTTCTCGAGTTCGTGCTGTGTGGGGACTTGGTGTTGGGGTTAATACTTTGACCCGAGTCCAGTCCATGAACAGGGTGAGGAGGAGTTCATGGACCAAGAATTGGTTGCGCCAGCGTGACCAGTTCTGTCATATGCCTTTGCTCCGTGAGCTCCGTGAGAATAATCCTGAGGATTTCAGGAATTTTCTCAGGATGATGGACCCCGTCTTTGAGCGTCTGCTGGCTATGCTGAACCCCTATATCAGCAGGCAGGATACCTGCATGAGGCAAGCCATCAGTGCGTAGCAGAGGCTAGTTGCCACGTTACCTTACTTGGCGACAGGGAGAAGTCTTCAGGACTTGAAGTTCTCGACAGGCATCTCCCCCCAGGCTCTGGGGATCATAATCCCAGAGACCTGTTCTGCTATTATTCAGGTCCTGCAGAAGGAATATATGAAGGTAAGTTTTATCCTTTAACATTACATGATATGTATTAAATGTTTTTTGATGTATTGTAGAACTGTCCTCTTTACCTAATTGCCATGCTTTCAATCTGCTGTGAATGTCCCCTTTATCTTCGTGCATGCCTATTTTAATCATTTATTGCCCTACATGCATAATTTCTTTCATTAACCTCCCCACCATGCAATGCTGGGTCCATTTATATCTCTAGCCTATAGTCCATTGAACAATGTATCTTGTCTGCTCCATTGTCTTGTTTGTTCCTCCCCCACCCCACAAATGTTTGAGCCAGTCAGGTGTGTTTGTTAACCTAATTAGAACCCCTCCCCCACCCCACAAATGTTTGAACCAGTCAGGTGTGTTTGTTAACCTAATTAGAACCCCTCCCCCACCCCACAAATGTTTGAGCCAGTCAGGTGTGTTTGTTAACCTAATTAGAACCCCTCCCCCACCCCACAAATGTTTGAGCCAGTCAGGTGTGTTTGTTAACCTAATTAGAACCCCTCCCCCACCCCACAAATGTTTGAGCCAGTCAGGTGTGTTTGTTAACCTAATTAGAACCCCTCCCCCACCCCACAAATGTTTGAGCCAGTCAGGTGTGTTTGTTAACCTAATTAGAACCCCTCCCCCCACATTCAAATGTATCAATGGGCCATCAGAGGGGGTGAGTAATCTTATAAGTGTGCCTTATGTTTTTCAACATTTCAATTACAAACACACATATTAATAATATTTGACTGCTGTTGTTTACTAATGTTTTGGTGTAATCTGATATACAATTTATTTTTTAAAGTCCTTATTTTATTTTTTTTGCACTCCACATTTTCCTTCAAGTCCACAGGAATGGCAGACTGTGGCCTCCCAGTTCGCTGACCGTTGGGACTTTCCCAACTGTGTAGGGGCGATTGACGGGAAGCATGTCCGGATTGTGCCACCACCGCATTCGGGGTCCTATTTCTATAACTACAAGGGGTTCCATAGTGTAGTTTTGATGGCGGTGGTCTCGGCACATTTGGAGTTTATGTTTGTGGATGTGGGTAAGAACGGCCGGATGTCTGATGGAGGAGTCTTTGCACAGACTGAGCTGTGCCATCGTCTCCAGACCGGTGGCCTGGAATTGCCACCTGATGACGATAATGTGGATGGACTCCCCTCAGTTTTTATTGCTGATGAAGCATTTGCTCTCTGTGAGAACTTGATAAGGCCATTCCCCCAAAGGACACTCACCCCTGAGAGGAGGGTATTTAATTATCGGCTGGCCAGAGCAAGAAGAGTTGTGGAGAATGCCTTTGGGATTCTGGCCAGCCGGTTCCGTTTATTCCTTACTTCAATTAATTTGGCGGACTATAAAATAAACTACGTCATCCTTGCTTGCTGCATCTTGCATAACTATTTAAGGAGACATTCAGCTACATATCTATCCTCTGTTGGGCCTGAGGCCAGACTGGAAGAGGCTAGCACTTTGACAGGCCTAGAAATTGGCCGTATTGGCTTGACCCCCCGAACCGCACGTCAAGTGCGTGACCGTTATGTTAATTATTTTAATGGTCGGGGGGCCATTGCTATTCAGCAACAGCTGTAAGTTTCTTACAAAAATAAAAAAGAAAATTGGTTTATCTAAATATCTTGTTTTTATTGTTGTTTACATTTAAGTTATGTCTGTCTCCTAGTGCACTTGTAGTAGTGTCAAGTGCATTTAGCTTTAGTTAATCAGGCCCACAAAAACAAACCACAAAATTTGACTTCAAGAATCAGCCACACACATTGTATAGCGTAAAACATTTTACTTGGTGCACATTGAAAGGTGCATTTTTTATCAAAATTTTTTTATTTTTTTTTATTTTGATTTTTTTAGAAAATATTTTACGTTGTGTAAAAAAATTATCTTTTCCAAAATTATTCAAGGCATTTATTCACAAATATATACACCTTTATCTAAAAAGATTTACATACACAACAGTGTTTTTATAAACAAAACTTAAAATAAATTAACTTACAAAGTTCAATATTTAGAGAACGGTGCATGTAATGTCACCCTTGCAGAAATTGTTCATTTATAAGATGCTCAAAATTGAGCTTTCCAAAAGGGTCAAGTCAACATGTGCTATCTCCTATCATGGGAGAGCAATGTACGTGTTTTGTGTGTGCAATCCCATTTTTGGTTCCTCTCACCACCAAAGATTTTTCAGGATGAAGGGGTTGCAAACACAAAACAAGTACATTGCTAACCCATGATGGAAGATAGCACATGATGACACACCGTGTGCATCACACAATGTAAATTTGGGTATACCCCAAAAATTGAAAAAACAATATTTCAAACAAAACAACTTCCCAAGGAAATGAAGAACATGATTGATGTTTTTAGGCCAAACGTGATTATATTTGGCCCAAAACATCAATCATGTTCTTCATTTCCTGTTGCATGGAGTCCAGGCGAAGTTGCATGCTGTGAATTTGGTCACGCATTTTATCGATCTGGCCATTCCACAGCATTATCTGGCCAATTAGTCTTTGCGCACTGTCTGTGGTGAAGTGCTCTGCCGCTTGGCCTTCCACAACCAGAAACTCACCTAAAATGAGTGAATAAAAACAAGGTTTACAATATGCACGCCAAAATACAGTAACTCAAGCTGGGGTGTCAGTCACTCACTTGGTGGGCTTGAAACCTCGCACACTTCCTCCACCTCTCCTTCCTCAAGGTCGTCGGGTGGGCGTGGTCTTGGGCTGGGGCTTGGGGTATCTTCTGCCTCAGGCTGGTGACTTGGGGGGGTCCTGAGATCCTTGGACTGTTGTCTGAGTCTTTTCTCCCCTATGAGATTTGAACAAAAGGTATAGTTAAAACACACTGATCTTTTAGGTTTTAATAAATAAAGTAAAACGTTGGTTATGATTTTTGGCCAACTTTTCATCATAATAAATGTTGAAGACAGGATGAACATTACCTCTGAACAACAATTATAAATAATGCTTATTTTCGGGCAAGTTTCACAGATGCTGACACCTCAATGATCTCCTATGTGTATTACCCCTCTAAAATTTATTTATGGTCACATAGTACACTAGAAAATGCATTTCCTGGGGAAAATGCGTGGGAATGCTGAATAGCTAAATTGCTAAAATGCCCGCCATCAAAACTGCCCCATCATACTGCCATCAAAACTGCCCCATCATATTCCTCTATTATAAATCAGTACATGGTGTGTCTGTCCCCTCCCCCCGGGCTCTGTAATCAGAGCTGAGATGCTCCAGCCACCTCCCCCCCTGTGTATAACAGAAGTTTTGGTAACCATGGCAACAAAACAAACACAGTACACTCTGATTAATGGCTAAAATTTCCAGAAATGACCTCTAAACAAAAAGCTTTTTATCAAAAACTGTAAAAGATATCAAACTGAAAAGATATAGCCAGATAGCTGAATATTTTGTGAACATTTTAAAGTTTGTTTGGTGTCTCTAGGTGAAAGTATGAAGGAGATGAAACTTTTGTGAGCGGAAGAAGAATTTAAGGATTTCAAGCATGCTCCCATTGACTTCAATGTTAAAAAAAGTGTTAAAAAGCTTAATATTTTAAAAAGTATAAATGTTAGAAAAAAAGTTGAAAAAGAGCACACATCAGCTAAAAGAGACGAACATTTTGATAGTTGAATGGTTTTAATAGCTGAAAGTATGCAGAAGTTACGCAGAACCAAAATACGTACGGAATAAAATTAAAATTAAAATTATTAAAAATAAATAAAATCGAATAACAATAGTGGGACTGCTAAAGCATTCCCACTAACTATAGTGCTCATGAGTCCAGATGTGGAAACAGCTGCTGTGTCCTGTCCCTACATTACACTGAATCATTTTTGATGAAGCATTATATTTTCAAACACATCTACACCACATCAACTCATTGTGGGAATTCGACAAATTATCAAGCCATAAATGTATGTCCAACCCTGTCCCATCGTATTTGGCGAAAAAATAACGTCACTTTATAAAGTATCATATCTATTCAAAAGAACGGTCTTTACGAACGATGCAGAAAAACCGCCAAAAATAAGGATCAGCATGCAAGTTCAGTATCTCAATAGTAAAACACAAGTACTTACTTTTTTTAAGCAGCTTCTTTATTCGCCAATATTGTTCTGGCTCCCGACTTTTGATGTCAGACCACCGCTTCCGCAATTGTTCTTTCGAACGTTTTGTACCAAATTTCTCTTCAAGAGCGGTGACAACTGAGGACATTATTTTGTCCTTCCTCATATTCGGTCGTGTGTACGGTCCTTTTTTGCCATCGTAGTCCTCCCTTCTCAATATGGACACCATCTCCACCATCTCTTCAAAAGCCATGTTGGTGGCCTTATATCTCCTCCGGGATGTGGATGTTTGGGGCTCCGGGCTTTCCTCCGCGCTACTTCCACTTAATCGCTCCACCATCTTTTGCTATCTACTCCCACTGCGCAACGAAGAGTGAAGGGGCAGGGCCAAATCGTACTTACGAACGTCAGGGGCGGGCGACGCAGGCGGAGCATGACACATGCGCAGTGTATATAAAGCTATTACGATGGCCTACGTATGTCCGTGCGGAAGTAGCGAGCGTCACAAACGAAGGTAAGATTAAAAAGTATGTGTGTGTGTGTGTGTGTGTGTGTGTGTGTGTGTGTCCCCTAGATTACAACCCAAACTAATCCTGAGATTTGGGACTGACATTTAAGTTTGGATCTTGTGTCTTGTCTTGCAGAAAAAATGAATCCCTTTAAAGAGGAAGAATTTTTGTGCCAATTTATTGAGCTCTATGAGGACAAGAAAAACCTGTGGGAGGTCAAACACCCCCTATATTATAATCGGGATGTTAGGAAGGCAACACTGGGCACACGTTTAGAGTTTGTGAAGACTCGACTCCCCCAGGCAGACCTCAAGTTTGTGGACAGGAAAATTGGTATCTTGCGAAACATGTATAAACGGGAACACAAAAAAATCCAGGAGTCGCTCAGATCCGGGGCAGCAGCTGACCAAGTATATGTACCCAAGTTGTGGTACTACAACAAACTGCGATTCCTGGATGAGCAGACCGAAGCCAGGCAATCACTTTCCACCCTTCCCCCCACCCTTCCCTCCAGACTTCCCTCCACTCTTCCCTCCAGCCTTCCTTCCACTCTTCCCTCCAGCCTTCCATCCACCTCCACCCCAGCTGAGGAGTCCCAGGATGAACAGGGCCTTTTCACCATTGATGAAGTTGATGCGCCCAGCTTCAGCCAGGTATCCATTTTTTTTTTAATTTGGGATTGTGTAAATGTTATTAATGATGTTAAGGTGTTAATTTTGAAAGTGCTTCATAAAAAATCACTTCTGCACAAAGAGTAATATGTAGACATATCACTAGACAGTAGTGGCCAAATATATACTTCACTTCAGATCTTGTTGATCATCTGAAATAATGGTGTGGTCAAATAGATAGCCTTTACTATTTTGTGTAATTATATTTGAAAGTCCTGAGCTGAAAATTGTGTGTGATTGCATAACACAAAATTACAACTTATGTCCCTTTTTTTTACATAGTATGACCTCAGCCAGGAGGAGGCCTTGCCCAGTGGGAGAGAGGAGGAGGCCTTGCCCAGTGGGAGAGAGGAGGAGGCTGTGGCTGGGCCAAGTAGAAGCCGCACGGAGTGTCAGGTGCCTCCCCTCTGCATTCTCCACAAAAGGCCCAGGAGAATGACACCAACAGAGCAGGAATCCCTAGACCTCATACGGGAAGCAAGCCTCATCCTGAGCAAACCACCCAATGCAGAGGAGGCGTATGGCACCTATATAGCCAGCAGATTGCTGGAGTTGGAAAAGGGCCAACGCCTCCTCTGTGAGGGTCTAATTTTTGAGGCTTACCAGAAGGGCTTGAGAGGGGAGCTTACTGCTACCACGTATCTGGCAGATGAAGCCACTTCTCCTCCTCCTCCTCCTGCCCCAAGTACACCACCAGAGGCCCAGCCTCCGAGGAAGGCTGCAGAAAAGCGTGGAGGGAAGGCTCCACGGAAGAGTCGAAAGTGATTGCCTGGTTTCTGTCTGGTCTGACTGTGCTCCCTGTGCTCCCTATAGTCGCAAGATACCAATTTTCTTGTCCTCAAACATGATGTGTGTCCTGGGGGACGAAAGGCTTCACAGATTCTAAAAGTGTCTCCAGTGTTGCCTTCCTAATTTTTTTGAGAATCAAATAAATACATTTTTGGTTACCTTACATTCTTGCCTATGTCTTTTGATTAAAAAACGCCATTTTGTTTGGGAGTAGGCAGGTACAGGTCCAAAAGACTATGGGGTTGATTTGAGAAAACCAAATAGTCTGTGCACTTTGCAGAGGGCAGTTGCCCTCTGCAAGTGCAATTGCTCCAGAGCATCAGAAATTATTTAAAAGCTTGACTTTGCAAAGAGTACCCAATCCTGTGCAAGTAAAAGAAAAAAAAACATTTTTGCTTGCACATGATTGGATGATGGAAGTCAGCAGAGCTGCTTCACATTTAATAAAGCTTGGGAGCAACTGCTCTTGCAGAGGGCAACTGCACTTTACAAAGTGCACAGTCTTTTTCCCTTTAGGAAATCAACCCCTATGTGTTTTGACAAAAGGCTTAAATCATTTAGAATATCAAGTGAAACGTTCACTTGAGAAATTGCATAGCAAGTGCACTTGTTGGAAGTGCAGTCGCTGAAAAACTGAGGGGAAGAGCTTAAATTCGGGGAAGCTCTGCTGATTTGTTCCGAAAATCAGGTCAAATAAAAATTAATTGGTTTTTTTTGGGCTTCCTTGCATGTGCCTCTCGGATCCACAGCGAACGCACTTCAAAATGCTCTTTCTGTGGAATTATATGTATAATTAGCACTTGTAGTGAAAAATGATTTTGCCTTTGTTAAATACACCCCCCTATGTCTAATGAACAAGGGACAACAACCTCATTAAGGTTCATTAAAACAACACAAAATATGAATGTTAATTGTGGTAACTTGAAAATACACACAAAAAATGTGGTTAGCATTTAACACACATTGTAAAATAGCTAAGTGTTGAAATAAAAAAAAAAAAAAAAATAGACCAAAATCGATTTTAAAATTTAAAAGTTATGGAGATCTGGCTGTTACAAAATATTATATTAGTCATGGCAGGAGGATAAATCATGAAGAAAGTAGTTTGTGAGAACTCTGTGTGAATATAAAGCAGAAAAACAACTTCATTCCTCTCGCATTATCAATCCTAAAAAAAGGCTGTATTAAAAGACGACAGAAGAGGAATGTGCTAGCTTCAAGACGAAGGCTAGTTTTACCAGACCGAGCGCTTCCATCTTGTAATTGCTTCAGAGCATGCGTCAGTTTGAGTTCGTCGGACTAGCACACAGACGATCGGTTTGTCCGCTAGAAAGAAGAGTCCGTCGGATAAATTTTAAACAAGTTTCAAATCTAAGTCCGTCCAACTTTTGAGCAAACAAAGTCCGCTGGAGCCCACACACATCGAATTGTCCGACGAAATCCAGTCCGCCGGGCAAAGTCCGCTGTAAAGTCCGCTCGTGTGTACGCGGCATAAGGCTGTGTACACACGGGCTGACTTTTCAGCATCAAAGGTCCGACGGTCTTTCCGACGGACTTTCGATGGACTTTCAAACGAACGGACTTGCCTACACACGATCACACCAAAGTCCAATGGATTAGTACGTGATGACGTACGACGGGACTGAAATAAGGAAGTTTGTAGCCAATAGCTGCCCAGGCATCGGTTTTCATCCATGTGACTAGCATACAGACTAATGGATTTTTCTACCGGACTCAAATCCGTCAGAAAGTTTGAAACATGTTTTAAATCTAAAGTTCGTCTGATTTTTGCCCGAAAAAGTCCGCTGCAGGTCTGATGAAGCCCACACAAGGTTGGATTGTCTGACAGATTCGTTCCGTCTGACCAGTCTGGTTGAAAAGTCCACCCGTGTGTACACGGCATAAGATGCTCTCTCACTACTCCCAGCATATTAACTAGTGAAAAAGGCTGATGAGGTCATCCCTTTGCTCACTGTGCTCTCTTCTATCAACATATTACTTTTCTACAAATTTGCATAGAATATTCCTAATTTTGTAATACCTTATCCAGTCCAAATGCTGCTGTATAGGGGGTTGTAAGGGGCTGCTACCAAGTCAAAGTCAGGTATTACACTAGTTGCACAAAAAATGTTTAGGGTTCATTCAAATGAATTATAGGTGATGTGTCTGCAAATCTAAGCTATTACATGTGATTAGGGACAAGTGAGAGGCCATGGAATCAGGCCATTTACATCCAATAATAAATAACAATAAATAATAATGAGTAATAAATAAGCATCCAATCCAAAGTCCATAGGTGATAAAAAACAAATGCAATAAAGGCAAATAAAAGTTCTAAATATGGTGTAGGTGAAATCCAGATATTATTCTATATGGAAAACTTGATCCATAATCCACCGCCAGTGCTGCCCACCACTTGGTGATAAAGTAGTAAAGACTTACCAGAGAGCCTGCGACCACCCTTATTCAGGGGGATCAAAACAGGCTTAGTAGAGAGATATGTGAGATGGACTTCAAGGGATGTCCCATAAGAGACTCTGTAGGGAATCTCGCCAGCTTTCTTCCTGGGCAACTCCACAGAAACAACAGGGCCGCCAATCCAGAAGATGTAGTCCCAAGGACGCTTCTGGTATGGTGTAGTATAGGGATTCCAAAATAGCCCCTTGTTCTCCTGACCTGTAATAATATAATATAGAACTGTCTCAGCAGCTCCTTGTTCTTCTGGCCTGCTTGTAAATTCTAGAATTTACAAGCAGGTCAGAAGAACAAGGAGTCTCTTATGGGACATCCCTTGAAGTCCATCTCACACCTCTCTTTCTACTAAGCCTGTTTTGACCCCCCTTAATAAGGGCAGTTGCAGGCTCTCTGGTAAGCCTTTACTACTTTATCACCAGGTGGTGGGCAGCACTTGCGGTGGATTATGGATCAAGTTTTCCATATGGAATAATCTCTGGATTTCACCTACACCATATTTAGAACTTTTATTTGCCTTTATTGCATTTGTTTTTTATCACCTATGGACTTTGGATTGGATGCTTATTTATTAGTCATTATTATTTATTGTTATTTATTATTGTTTAGTTTATATTTAATTTTTTGAACCATTTTTTTCACAATTCTTTTTCACTTGTAATACTTGTCCAGTGCTGCACTGCTTTTTCTTTAAATCCATTTTTTATGCCCTTGTATTGGGGTTATAGTGTCCAGCAGCAGGACCTCCTTCACGGTTACTTTATTATAATTAATTTTTCATGTATATAATTTTTGTGAGCACCAAGCGCAATTCTTTTTCTTTTTCCATTTACATCCAAGGCTGCTCCCTAAATGCATGAATTTAGTTGGATGTGTGATTACATGCAAACAGCCGTGATGACTGTCATTGATTTGCAACTGATCACAAATATTTGTCGCAGATGCAGAAAAATTATATTTTTTGACAGCATATGGCCCAAACCAGCTGTGAGAATGAGCCCTTTATGATGTATTAATGAATACATAGCTGCATTAATTTGTATATTCAATATCTGCCTGGAGTGCAGCTTTAAGATACACCTGCATAATTGTCTTCCAATGTATAGCATAAATCACTAGACTAAATTATTATTTTTTCGGCCCTGTACCTATTAGATATAGAAGATCAATCATTTAGCTATGCATAAACTTACCTACTGAGAAAATAGATTCTTCTAAAGTCAGTTTGTTAAACAGAACAACAAAGTATTACTTGAAGAGGCAAATTAGAATTTTCTCTATTCTCTGTTTCATTTTATTATTTATGCTGTTACTTAAGAATGGTGAGAACGTTTTGCAGACTTGTAAGATGGAGATGCGGCTCTCCTATTTCCCGTCTCCATAGTGGTTAATTAGTTCCTAATGACACTCGATACTTCTGTAAATGAAGGAATGGGATTTTTGGTTTTCATTTTAGTGCATGTGTTGAACAAAGAATGAGAAATAAACCATATCTTAAGTGCCCTATTAAACATTTGCGTGAAAAAAAATGGAAATACTTTACCCTTCTAGCCTGGTAGAGAAAATTAAATCTGGTTATTTAAAGCATTTTGCTTCCAACAAGCTTGGGAGGTCAAGTGTTTTACTGTCTACTTGCAAGAAGCTGACTTAAGCCTGGCATATACAGTAATTGTTACATTTTGTAATAATGGTACATGATACTTCACTTAATGTATTCTACATGCACAGTAAATGGTGGAAATATCGTCTTTCTGTGTATCAATAATGAGAAATGTGCTCAACAAGGCCACACATTGAGATATTCAATATACTTTTTTTTCCCCTGGAGGTTGTGAGCCTGTATCTTTCTATACTCCAAACAGAGATTAGGCTGGATCTAGGGCATAGATTTTGAGATAAGGTGGATATTTCTTCTTTCCTGACTCAAGCTAAGTCCCTATGAATGAGTGTAGTTTAGTCATCCCTGAAGTTGTTTTTTCAAAGGTTATATGACCTATGTTGCTCTTGCTGTGACCTGTTTTAATCAGAGGGAAATCTGTACCTTATTAACAAGATTTAAGTGGATCTATCACCACTACATAAACAACACTTGAATATATAATCTATCAAGTAAGGGTAAAAAAAAATATGAGCTGATGCCACAGGAATCCAGTGAGCTCCTAGCTGTTATACTAATGCTTTATATTTTTTATGACATATATTTATTTTGCAAATAAACATGATACTGGGGGTTTATTTACTAAAGGCAAATCCACTTTGCACTACAGTGCACTTGGAAGTGCAGTTGCTGTACATCTTAGGGGGACAATGCAAGGGAAATAAAAAACAGCATTTTTTTCTTGTAAATGACTGGATGGTAAAATCAGCAGAGCTTCCCCACATTTCAGATCTTCCCTTCAGATCTACAGTGACTGCACTTCCAAGTGCACTTGTAGTGCAAAGTGGATTTGCCTTTAGTAAATCAACCCATGTGTGTGTCCACAGCACACATTTTAAAAGGGATATGAGTTGTTTATAGTGACAGCACAATAAGAGTTGTCTTTTCAGATAGAGTCTCTGTAATTAAAACTATGTATGCTGCTGAATAAAAGGCGAGATAAGCCACTTGTCTGATTTGACTATGTATTCTGAGCTTCAGCTTTTGAGCTTTTTCTGCAGAGTGCTTCAAGCCTGGTAAACATGTGAAAAGGAGCCTTGAACTCCCCCTGCCATGTGGGAATCCTAAATATTAGATGGGCATTGTCAACATTTACCTGACTCTTGAGAAAAGCTCCTGGTTGAGAAAAAAGTCCTGAACATAATAACGAGCATAGGGTGTTATTTACGAAAGGCAAATCCACTTTGCACTATAAGTGCAAACTACAAGTGCAATGTGCACTTGAAATTGAAAGTGCAGTCACTGTAAATCTGAGGGGAACATGCAAGGAAAATAAAAAACAGCATTTTAGCTTGCACATGATTGGATAATAAAATCAGCAGAGCTTCCGCTTATTTCAGATCTACCCCTCAGATTTACAGCGACTGCACTTCCAAGTGCACTTTCAGTGCAATTTCAAGTGCAGTTTGCACTTGTAGTTTGCACTTGTAGTGCAAAGTGGATTTGCCTTTCGTAAATAACCCCCTATATTCTTTTTAAGATTAGCGGTAAGTCACATTGTCCCACATATTGCCAACAGTGTCCAATCTCTGCTGGAGAGGCTGTGGACAGAGAGGCGCCTTCTTACATTTGTGATGGGAGTGTCCTGTTATCAGACCTTTTTGGATTGATGGCTGTAACAAAATTTATAAGGTAACCCACCACCAGATTGCCACTGACCCTCTCTCTATGCTATTTCATGACACCGTAAAATCGGTGGGGTCCTATAAAAGTTCTTTGATGCGCCACCTCCTTAACGCTGGTAAGTGCCTTATCCCATTCCACTGGAAATCCTTGGCAACACCTACAATCAAGGAATGGCTGCTAAAGGTGCATGATATTATGGGGGCGGAGGAGTGGAGGCATCGATGCTCTAACACATATCCAAAATTCTACTAATGTTGGGCCTTATGGATAGATTTTTGTTCTTCTGACTGGTATAAACATCTTACGCTGTAAATGTGAAGTACTGTTACATTAGGTTTTGATACTTACGCTCCATTCTGAGGCTTGCTGACCAGGAAAAATGTTGTGTACACAATGTTTGGAGTTAATGTTGTTTTATTGGTTTTGTTTTCTTTCCTTGGAGTTGGATGGGCTGTACTCCTTCCACCTCTCTAACCCAGTGCCACTTTTTTGGTGATTATTAAGTATGCCTGTTTTGTTTCAAAGCTGTTCCCCTCTACCCTGCCCCCCCCCCCCTCTTTCCCCTTCCCTTTCCCTATTTGCCCTTTACATTCCCCTTTGCATATTATCTATGTGATGTTGGATTCCCTGCATTTCCCTTTGCTATTAAATCGCAGTTATCTCCACATACTGTTTTGGAGAACCCATATAATGTCCTATTACATGTGTCTGTATTACTTTCCTTTTTTTGTACACTGAAAATAAAATAAATATTTTTTAAAAGATTAGCGGTAAGCAGTTTATGATTATTCTTACTAAATTCTGTACTGGTCCAGTGTATTTATTGAGTACAATACATGTAACACCATACCACCAAATAGATCTGATAGAAACACAACACAAAATTGTAGAAACACATTGTTGGCTTTTTTTTCTTTTTTTTATTACGGGGGGGTCCCCGGGTTACAAACAAGTTAGGGACTGTAGGTTTGTTCTTAAGTTGAATCTGTTTGTAAGTCGGAACAGGTAAATTTTTTTAAGTGTAGCTCCAGCCAAAAAAACTATTTTTAAGCTTTTTGGATAACATGGGGAAGGGTTAACACCCCTGTAACATTTGTTTTGCTGTGTGTGCCCCTGTTCAGAAAATTTCACCTCACTTTCTGTCCCAATGACAATTGGATTTTGAAAATTTGGGGTTTTTGTGGGAACAAGCCTTGGTGATAAAGCATCAGTGGAGGTACCTTTTCCCCATAATAGCTCTTACAGGAGTGAATTTCCCTTCCTAGGAGTAGATTTCCTCTCACTTCCTGTTGTTTCCCTCTGTTTGTAAGTAGGAGTCGTTTGTAAGTCGGATGTTTGTAACTAGGGGACCCCCTGTACTATTAAACACTTGTCGCCCACCTACAGTAGTTTTACTGCGATCCGGTGACACAGCCAGGCCGGCCAACATACTGGTACATCTCCCGACACATGCAAACCAGCAAGCCCCCTGGGGCATGCAGGGGTGTGATCCTGTGACTACTGTGTCCTGTGGTCGGTACCCAGCCACTATGAACCGCTGGGGTATCATGAGCAGATCATTGCTATGACCAACCATATAAACAAATATAATTGTCATCTGGTACCAAATAATGCTACATCTCCACCCCAATACAATTCATACACAAAACAAAACTTTTATCCATGGGACTTTAAACGAGGCATAACATGTTAGTAAAAATATATAAATTTATTACACAATCAATGAAAGCCTTGTACATAGATAGGAGAGTTAGTTAAAATAGCAAACTGATTCATTACCATTAGCATATATCAGCATACAATCTGCACCATATTCAAATAATTATTCATATACATATTCCACACTTCCAAAATTTCTAAGACATAACAAAAAGTGCATCCTATAACTCTACACATTTTGTGAAAGTTGCTTCACTTCTTCAGGAGTGGATGCAACCAATATATACAATCTGTAGACCAAAAAACTATTTTACAAAGTAAATTTAAGCACTCCCTGAAAAGAATGGGAGTATAATGTCTATACATACTAATGCCCTTCATAGAACAATACTTATAAATCAATATAAAAAACAGTGAAGTGCAATATATCCTAAACACATAATAAAAAAATATTTTCTCAGGCAGGATGGTACAAATTAGCTTGTCAAAATAGCAAAATTCATAAAGCAGCTAGGAGACTCGTAGAGAAATATAAAAATATCGACTTGCACATGTGTGAAAAGTGATCCACTAGCAGATTACACTTTAGGTGACTGTGCCCTCCAACAACAGGCAGACTGCTCGCTGACCTCACATGAAGGATCTCTGAATTAACAGTTCAAATGCTCTTGTTCCACTCTTGTATAAAACTCACAAACAATCCTCTTGAAAGGCAGCATGTATCAGTACACAGAGAGCCGTTCTCGTATTGGCAAAGAATGCACTTGAACTTTAATGGCATCTCAGTCTTAGCCCATAGGGTTCAATATTGAGTTGGTCACCCATTGCAGCTATAACAGCTTCAACTATTCTGGGAAGGCTGTCCACAAGGTTTAGGAGTGTGTCTATGGGAATGTTTGACCATTCTTCCAGAAGCGCATTTATGAGATCAGACACTAATGTTGGAGAGAAGGCCTGGCTCACAGTCTGCACTCTAATTCATTGCAAAGGTGTTCTATCGGGTTGAGGTCAGGACTCTGTGCAGGCCAGTCAAGTTCCTCCACCCCAAACTCACTCATCCATGTCTTTATGGACCTTGCTTTGTGCACATGTATCCCGTCATGTTGGAACAGAAAGGAGCCACCCCTGCTTACAACCAAAACTTATAGGGGTGGATTTACTAAAGGAAAATAGATGTGCACTTTGCAAGTGCAGTTGCTCCAGAGCATAGTAAATTAGGTAAAGTTTCACTTTGCAAGGAATACCCAATCACAAGCAAGAAAAATAAAAAAAAATGAATTTTTTGCTTGCACATGATTGGCTGATGAAAGTTAGCAGAGCTCTCCCATATTTACTAAGCTCTGGAGCAACTGCACTTGCAAAAGTGCACAGTCTATTTGCCTTTAGTAAATCAACCCCAGAGTATCTGTCTTTTCTACATTCTGAAACTGGTGTCCCTTCCCCTTTTATGGTCACAAAGTCAGTAAAACACACTTCAGAAATTGATTCAGTCCTCAAATGTTTTAAATCACTGAAATAATGTGGCTCATTTATTAAAGATCAATGTGCATTTTTGCCCGCACACCATGGATCCCCAAGTCTGGGCCGAGAGCTTTATGCCGGCGGTTCGGCGGCCATGCCCATTAATTTTAATGGTCAGGGGTGCTTTAGGAGCGGTGTATACACCGCTCCTGCAGCGCTGCAAAGATGAGGCTTGCAGGACTTTTTTTGGTGTCCTGCCAGCGCACCACTCCAGTGTGAAACAAACGATGGGGGTTATATACTAAAGGCCAATCCACTTTGCACCACAAGTGCACTGCACTTGGAAGTGCAGTCGCTGTAGATCTGAGGGGGGCATGCATGGGAAAAAAAAACAGCATTTTAGCTTGCACATGATTGGATGAAAAAATCAGCAGAGCTTCACCTCATTTCAGATTTTCCCTTCAGATCTACAGCGACTGCACTTCCAAGTGCACTGCAAGTGTACTATCAAGTGCACTCGCAGTGCACTTGTAGTGCAAAGTGGATTTGCCTTTAGTAAATCAACCCCTATATCTGCATGACAATTCACCCAACAAATATACCAAAGAATTTTCATATTATTTATCCTAAGTCCTTTGTGGGAAAATAGAGTAAATTGGTTAGCCTTAGGGGCAGGGCTTGTGATGTTATTGCATTGTCAAAGTTATAAGTGTTATTTTTTTTACCTCCTCTAGAAGCCACTGCTGTGCACTTTGTTTTATATATTTAAAGTCACAAGTGTCATATTTATTAGTCCCACTAGGGGCCACTGTTGTGCACATACTGTTTATATTGCTAGGTAAACATTATATGTACTTCAGCCCCAGAGGATTTGGCAGCTCAATGACCGGAGCACTTTTTACAATTTGGCACTGCGCTGCTTTAACTGGTAATTGCGTGGTCATGCAATGTTGTACCCAAACTAAATTTGCGTCCTTTTTTTCCCACAAATAGAGCTTTCTTTTGATGGTATTTGATTGCCTCTGCGATTTTTATTCTTTGCGATATAAACGGAAAAAGACTGGAAATTTTGAAAAAAAAATTATATTTTCTACTTTTTGTTATAAAAAAATTAATAAACTCAATTTTAGTCATACATTTAGGCCAAAATGTATTCAGTCACATGTCTTTGGTAAAAAAAATGTCAATAAGCGTATATTTATTGGTATGTGCAAAAGATATACAGTCTACAAACTAGGGCACATTTTCTGGAATTTACGCAGCTTTTAGTTTATGACTACCTATCTCATTTATTGAAGTACTAAAATAGCAGGGCAGTACAACCCCCCTCCCCCAAATGACCCCATTTTGGAAAGTAGACACCCCAAGGAAATTGCTGAGAGGCATGTTGAGCTCATTGAATATTTTATTTTTTGTCAGTGATTGGAAAATGACAAAAAAAAATTACACAAAGTTGTCACTAAATGATATATTGCTCACACATGCCATGGTTATATGAGGAATTACACCCCAAAATGCATTCTGCTGCTTCTCCTGAGTACGGGGATACCACATGTGTGGAACTTTTTGGCAGTCTAACCACGTACAGCACCCCCCGAAAACCAATCACCGCCTTCAGGCTTTCTAAGGGCGTACATTTTTGATTTCACTCCTCACTGCCTATCACAGTTTCGGAGGCCATGAAATGCCCAGATAGCACAAAATCCCCCAAATGACCCCATTTTGGAAAGTAGACACCCCAAGCAATTTGCTGAGAGGCATGTTGTGTATTTTGCAGCTCTTGCTTTTTGTCACAAAGTTTTGAAAATTAAAAAAAGAAAAAAAAAAATTTTTGTTTTCTTTCTTCATTTTCAAAAATAAATGAGATCTGCAAAATACTCACCATGCCTCTTAGCAAATACCTTGGGGTGTCTACTTTCCAAAATGGGGTCATTTGGAGGAGGGAGGGGTTGTGCTATCTGGACATTTCAGGGCCTCCGTAACTGTAATAGGTAGTGAGGGGTAAAATCACAATTTTACGCCTTTAGAAATCCTGAAGGCGGTGATTGGTTTTTGGGGTCCTGTACATAGCTAGGCTCACAAAAAGTCCCACGCATGTGGTATCCCCATACGCAGGAGAAGTAGCAGAATGTATTTTGGAGAGCAATTCCACATATAACCATGCCATGTTTGAAAAGTATATTATTTAGTGACAACTTTGTGCAAAAAAAAAAAAAAAAATGTAATTTTCCCGAAACTTGTGACAAAATATAAAATATTCCATGGACTCTACATGCCTCTCAGCAAATGGTTTGGGTGTCTACTTTCCAAAAAGGGTTTTGAACTGTCCTGACATTTTATGCACAACATTTAGAAGCTTATGTCACACATCACCCACTCTTCTAACCACTTGAAGACAAAGCCCTTTCTGACACTTGACTTGTTTATATAAAATAGTTTTTTTTGCAAAAAATTACCTTAAACCCCCAAATATTATATATTTTTTTTAAAGCAAAGGCCCTACAGATTAAAATGGTGGGTGTTGCAATTTTTTTTTCACACAGTATTTGCACAGCGATTTTTCAAACGCAATTTTTTTGGAAAAAAACACTTTTTTAAATTTGAATGCACTAAAACACACTATATTGCTCAAATGTTTGATGAAATAAAAAACATGACCTTATGCCGAGTACATGGATACCAAACACAACATGCTTTAAAATTGTGCACAAACATGCAGCGGCCACAAACTACATACATTTTTAAAAGCCTTTAAAAGCCTTTACAGGTTACCATTTTAGATTTACAGAGGAGATCTACTGCTAAAAGTACTGCCCTCGACCTGACCTTCATGGTGATACCTCACATACATGGTGCAATTGCTGTTTACATATGACACCAGACCAACTCTTGTGTTTGCCTTTGCGCGTGAGCACGGGGGACAGGGGTGTTTTTTTTTTGTTTTTTTTTTATTATTTATTTTGCTTTTTTGTTATATTTTTAAACTGTTCTATTCATTTTTTTAAATCATTTTTATTGTTATCTCAGGGAATGTAAATATCCCCTATGACAGCAATAGGTAGTGACAGGTACTCTTTTAAGAAAAAATTGGGGTCTATTAGACCCTAGATCTCTCCTCTGCCCTCAAAGCATCTGACCACACCAAGATCGGTATGATAAAATGCTTTGCCAATTTCCCAATGGCGCTGTTTATATCTGGCGAAACCAAAGTCACAAAATGCTCGTAGCTTCCGGTTTCTTAAGCCATAGAGATGCTTGGAGCCATTCTGGTCTCTGTTCAGCTCTATGGTCAGCTGGCTGAATCACCGGCTGCATTCTCAGGTTCCCTGTTGCGACAGGAGAGCCCGAGAAAACCATGGAAGACGGTGGAAGGGGGGGCCTTCCCTCCCACTGCCTATAAAAGCAGTCTAGAGGCTAATTAGCCACTAGGATTGCTTTTACATGAAAGCCGACTGCTGGCTGAGAATAATGATATCAAGATGAAACCTAAACCTGCAGGCATCATTCTGGTATAACCACTTAGTACATTGCTGGTCTTTGTTGGGCATACATTGTAATGTTCTTTTTTTCATGCAGGCTGTGGGCTGAATGAAAATAAGAGATTGATCGGTGGGTATGCTCACCATTAGAATACCGCCCCTTCATCCACCCACTTCTAATGATGGGCACACATGCACCATTTTGTTTTAACTGTGGTGGTGAAATCACGTCCGACAGCGCTGGAGTCACGGCTTTAGGTATCATTTGGAGCAAACGCTGTTGCTGTCAAGATAAATAAACCCATGCTGCAGCTGAATGGCATACCTGCTAAGCAAATGATGGTTAACAATAAAACAAAGTAACATTACAGTATAACAGTAATACCATACCTGCAAAGCAAATACAATAAAACATAGTAAAAATAAAACATTGCAATCTGTGCCTAAAAAAATATATGCCGAAGCATGGGGGCATCCGCCCCTAATGTTATGAGCAAATCACTCCTCCACCCCTGCCCTCATGCTTCGGCATATATGCTCTTTTTTTAACTGTGGTGGTGAAATCACCTCTGACAGCGCTGGAGTCACGGCTTTATGTATCGTGGGAGCAAACGCTGTTGCTGTCAAGATAAATAAACCCGTGCTGCAGCTGAATGGCGTACCTGCTAAGCAAATGATGGTTAACAATAAAACAAACATTACAGTATAATGTACCATATCTGAAAAGCAAATACAATAAAACATAGTAAAAATAAAACAGAGAGTGAACGATAGATATAGAACAGTAGTGAGCGGACAGTAGAAAACGAACATAAGAGAGAGAACAATAGAGAGAGAGAGAGAAGAAAAATACAACCACAACTATTTTTGGCTTTTTTATTTTTTATTTTATTGTGTTTTTGTGTGTGCGTTTCTTTTTTTTTTCTTCATTTTTTTCACTTTTAAAAAAACTGTAAAAAAACTATAAACTGAACGTTGCAGATTAGGGTCTCTCAAAATGTTATGGCCATCACATCTTTCTAGACCCCGAGACCCTGTGTACATGTGCCTATGACTGTGTGGTGCTGTACCCTATGCTAATACTCAACTCAACAAGTGTGTGATAGCGTTCAAAACAGTAACCAATGCAAAGACCAGGTTGGTCAGGACAGGAGGGACAATAAAAGTGGGTGTCATGCCTAAATCCGCGCTTTCTACAGACACGACATCTTCTTTGGGGGTTTCTTTGGATAGGGGTACCAAAGAGGACACACGGAAAATGCCTCTGCATTTGGATTGGGAAGTTGGGCCAAAGCACCATCTGGAAACAGAAGGGCTCTGATGATCTCTTACTGGAATTTAGGAAGGATCTAGTTCATCCTGAAGCTTTGTATAGCACAAAAGCATTCAGCAAAGCCAATTTAAATAAATAAACAGACACTTTTTTGTGCCAGCATCTGGCCTTATGGGCAATTAGGTACAGCGCCAACAACTGGTTGTTGAGGTCCACCCCTCCCATATTAAGGTTATATTCATGGACACAGAGGGGTTTCTCCACAACACCAGTCGCCGTAGGAATTTGGACCGTCGTATCTGCGTGAAGGGAGGACAGAACAAAAACATTCTTATTATCCCTCCACTTCACAGCGAGCAAATTATTACATCTCAAGCAGGCTCTCTTCCCCAGCCTAAGATGGGAATCTACAAGCCACTGGGATAAGCCCCAGCGATTACATTGCACGGTGCCACCTGCGCCAATTTGATGATCAAACAAGTGACTAAAAAGTGGCACGCTTGTGTAATAATTGTCCACATACAAATGGTACCCCTTTCCAAATAAGGGTGACACCAAGTCCCACACAATTTTACCAGCGCTCCCTATGTAGTCAGGGCAGTTATCCGGCTCTACGTAACTATATCTTCCCTCGTAAACCATAAAACTATATGTATAGCCTGTGGCCCCGTCACAGAGCTTATACATCTTGACCCTGTATCTGGCACGCTTGCTGGGAAAATACTGTTTGAATGACAAGCGGCCAGAAAACGTAATCAGGGTCCGAATTTTGTAGAGCGGATCAAATTCAGGGTGACCCCGAGGACGACAGAGTTCATTGTCGTTGAAATGCATGAACAGCAAGATCTGCTCGTATTGTGTCCTGGTCATGGAGGTAGAGAACACGGGCGTATGGTGAATTGGGTCGGTGGACCAATATGACCGCAACTCACTCTTTTTAGTTACACCCATGAGGAGGGATAATTGGTTTCCAAGCTCTGGCAAAGGTCAGCTGGGGATTAGTGGCGATGAATTGACCAGCATATAAATTACTTTGGTCCACAATAGATCTATAGAGATCTTCGGTGAAAAAAAGCTAATAAAAATCTGGTGACGGAAAATCAACTACAGTATTTCCACCTGAATTCCGGGTTGGCCGGTGAATGGGGGAAATACAGGTGTTGCAGAAATGGTGGGTTCCCAATTAGGATTGGCGAATGCAGCAGGAAGGGCACTATGGGCTCGGCAGGCCTGTCTTTGTCTTCTTCTTTTTTAACAAATGATAACGAAAGTGCAGAATCCGAAAAACGAAAGATCCAACATAAACAAATGCTTTATTTTGGTTTTCGTTGATACAACAGTTCGATATAGATAGGAGATTCGACATGATGATGACAATAACAATCTGTGTCCATCAAACCTGTGGTCGAATGTGCCTAACTTTAACTCTATTAGTCCAAGATTATTCTACATAGAGAGAAAAGATTTGACATAGAGAGAAAAGATTTGATGTAGGGGAGAAAAGATTTGACGTAGGGGAGAAAAGATTTGACGTAGGGGAGAAAAGATAAATAAAAATAATGATGATGATGAATGTTATTGGCTGATTGTAACCAAAGAGGAGGAGCAGTAAAATAGCTAGAACTAAGTACACACGTACTTTGGCTTATGGTGTCTGTTGAAAGTTCTAAGAAGATTCGACGGAGCAGGTAAACTATACGGCATCATACAGTTTAGCTGCTCTGTCGAATCTTCTTTGAATATTCGACAGACACCATAAGCGTTCAATGACAGATTCAACCTTTATTTGGATTTTCGGACGAATGCAATTTTTAACGAGTAACAAAATAAATAAAAACGAATTTCAGGAGTAACTAAATAAATGTATTTTTCGGATGAAAATGAAATTCCGAAACAAAATATTTCAGTGTGCACATGTCTATTAGATCCCCATTGTTGTTTGTGCTAATTAACTCTGCTATTATGATAATGTTGATTGTGTTTTCTGAGCTACAAGACGGCCAGTCTGGCCTAAAGGTCATGTCTGAGTCATCTAGGCTGTCTAAAGTGATTAGTTAATTAGCCCATGTTAATTAGGTTAATTAGGTTACAGCTGTATTGTTAGAGTAATATGAGCAGGAGGTCTGCACCTCCTCTTTTACTGTATAAAAGAGACTGTATTCCTGTCAATAAAGGAAGATTCCTGGTTGAACTTACATACAGCCTGCCTGGTGTTTGTTCTGAACTACACAACTGGATTAGAACGGCACATAGCTGCTGTTCTAATCCCGGAGCATCGGATGACCGAACCATCAGATGTTGCGATCTGCAATCTGATTCTATAGCTGCAGAGGAGTGTCGGGAGAGTGGAACCGCGCGAGCAGGGGCTCGTTACATTGGTTGGCAGCCGTGGGATTTGCTCTCCAGTTACTGGGACACTCCAAACCAGCCTGCAGGAGAGCCACGCTGAAAGACTTACTTGAGAGCCGTGGAGGGAATGGTGGGATTGTGCTTCCTTGCCGTGAACACATCCAAACCATCACCTGGATCCAAGGTCCAGATAGCAGGAGAGGAGAAGAACAGATACCAGCCACCATGGAAGAGGAATTCAGAAGGAGGTTGCGAGAGATGCAGATACAGCACAGAGGACCAGTATCAGAGCAGGTCCTGCTAGGATGGTTTGATTCTATCCGCTGCGAACTCTGGAAGAAAGCGCTAGCCCGTGAGCAGCGAAACCAGGGAAAAGTTCTCCCCTCCATCCATGTAAGGTACTGGTCGCAGTATGAAGTGCGAATGCTGTTATTGGGGGAACAGCCGAACCAGGAGTGGACAGCTGAGTTAAGCAGGCTAATCCGGGCAGAAATGCAGTTGGACGAGAGCTACAGAGCCCTCCAGTGGTATGTAGCCCAAGTGTGCCCGTGGACAGCGGATGACCGCCCCACGGAAGGCTTTGACTACGATGGCCTGTGATTGTTGTACTGGAGGCTGTCCAAGGACCCTGACTTTGGGAGTAAACGGGAGTGGCATTTGAAGGAAATAATGGAGTACAGAGACCGAAGACTGAATGTCTCGGAAGTGCACTGGGCACAGGAAGATTTTGAGTTTCTGGCCGTTCAGGAATGGGAGCTTGAGATGGCCTACAGACAGCTGCTAGACTCTGCTCAGCAGCAGGGTGGGGCTCCCTTTGCCTGGGACTATCAGAAAATACCAGTTGACAACTCTGAAATCCTGGCTGAAGAGTTGAAAATGTGGCAGAGTAACAGTGTGCTTTGCCAACCTGCCCCCACAGCTAGGGAGGCGGAGGTCTTATGGCGGATGCAGCAAGTGCTGACTGACCTTGACGATCCTGTTTCTGCATGGGATGATCTTGGATGGATGAATGTGCCTGTCCAGCAGCATGCCAGAGAATCGGCAGTGGAAAATCTGAAGATTGCCGTCCCCAAACCTTAAGTGCTGACAACAGGGCAGAGCTCTGCTAACCTCTGCCCAGCACTGATAGCATCTTCTGGGTTCCACGGAGAGGAGATGGTGAACCTTTATCCCCAGACACCAGTTGCAGAGACAGGGGATTTGATAGACTTTTCTTCTGAGGAAGAACAACCTGGTGAGCCTCCAGCAGAAGAAGAGCTGTTATTAGGACCAAACTTCACTGTGCTCTGCCCAGCACCAACAGAAGTATATGTGAAGTTACAAGGAACTTCCCCAGCTGAAGCGCTGGCAACCGGACAGAGGGTCTAAGACCTCTGCCCCACACCTGTGGCAGTTTCGGAGGCTCAGGGTGAGAAGGTGGCAATCACTTCCCAGCAGCAGATACAGGGGGAGAAGGGAGAGGAGGTGTGTGTTGTCCCTCCCCAACAGTTAACCAGGGTGGAGGAAGTGGTATTTCCTCCCCAGCAAAGATCCGTGCACCTGGGAGACAGTACCACAGACATATCGTCCCAACATCCAGATGAGGGAATGGAAAAGGAAGCAGCCAACTCATCTCCCCAATGGCAGCTACACAGTTTGGGAGTGGAGGAAGCCAGCCTCCTGCCCCAACAGTTAGCCAGAGCAGATGGTGTAGGGTTTCCAGCAGAGGGGCTGGCAACAGGGCCGAATACTGCTGGACTCTGCCCTCAACTAACAGAGTATGGATTTCCTGTGAAGGTTGATGGGACTTCAGTCTCCCCCTGTATACCCTAGGGATGCTGGGCAGTCAGCCCAGATCCCCAATAGCATGACGGAGTGAGCCCAGACACCCTGTCTTCTCTCCAGCGGCAGAAAGGACTCCAGGGAGAAGGGCCAGTCCAGGCCTCTCCCCAGCAGCAGATATGTTCTCTGAGAGAGGCAGAGGTTGGCTGGGTGAGTAATGCTTTGTTTGGAACAATTTGTTTGGGGTACTGTGTGGGTACAGGCATTAGAGGACTGCAACTACTGACTAACTTCGGAGTCAACCCGTCTGGGGTCTCCTCCTGTGTTAGTCTCCTGCCGAAAAGGGAGAAATGTGACAGACCTAGCCGGGAGAGAGACTTTTGGAGGGGACTGAATGCTAGCCTCTTGCCGATCGATCCTGGGCCCTGGCATTAGGGGGAACAGTGCTCTTTGTGAGCTGTATGCCTGGGGACCCTTGAGGTGGTATTACTGTGGATTCAGGTCCTGGTCCCCCAGGACACACAGACTCTGGGGACCCTGGATTTGCCATATTAGAAATAGTGGCTGATTCATAATGCTGAGACAGATACTGTTAGGAGATGCTGATGTAAATTCCAGCCACCTGTCTGTCTGTTGCCTGCTAGAATGTGTATTGTAAATAAGTCTCTAGTATGGGATCTAAGAGTCATTAGATCCCCATTGTTGTTTGTGTTAATTAACTCTGCTATTGTTGATTGGGTTTTCTGAGCTACAAGACGGCCAGTCTGGCCTAAAGGTCATGTCCGAGTCATCTAGGCTGTCTAAAGGGATTAGTTAATTAGCTCATGTTAATTAGGTTAATTAGGTTACAGGTGTATTGTTAGAGTAATATGAGCAGGAGGTCTGCACCTCCTCTTTTACTGTATAAAAGAGACTGTATTCCTGTCAATAAAGGAAGATTCCTTGTTGAACTTACATACAGCCTGCCTGGTGTTTGTTCTGAGCTACACAACTGGATTAGAACGGCATATAGCTGTAGTTCTAATCCTGGAGCATTGAATGACCGAACTATCAGATGTTGCGATCTGCAATCTGATTATATAGCTGCAGAGGAGTGTCAGGAGAATGGAACCGAGCGAGCAGGGGCTCGTTACACCAAACATGAATGAACTAGAATATTTAGAAACTATACTGTACAGTACAGTACATATAAAGTCCTTCTCTCTACAGAAAACTGATTTCTTGGTTATTTGCTATATTGCAGATTCCTAGCTCCAAACCATATAACCCAAAGTTTCCAGGTATTGCTCAAATATAACAGTTTTGTTGTTTCTTGTTAGTTGTTTTTCTTAGGTGTATTTGAACCATTCCAACAGCCTTGGATTGATGGGGTGCAAGATCCTTTTTCCAGTGTCTAGTGACAGTCATTCTTGCTATCAAAAAGATGTAAGTGATCACTATATGAAAACATCAGCTTCTATTCTTGAGTTTAAAATGGCTAATTCATATTTAAAGCTCATTATGAAATACTTACTTTAGATCGAAGCGTTGGCATCGCATCCCGGTCACCGCCGAGGAAGTTGACATTTTCCCCTCTGCATTTCTACCGGGTCCGCGGCTCCGGTGCTGTGACTGGCTGTGCATGCAGGAGTCCTCCATTGCGGCAAGTCACGATATGCCAGACCTTTGCCGGACCTTCACTGTGCATGTGCCGCTGACGTCAGCGGCTGCATGCAGGGTGAATATCACCTATACCTTGTAGTTTTAGGAGATATTTATTTTACCAACAGATAAGCCCTATTATAGGCTTACTTGTAGGTAAAAATATAAAAAAGGGGTATACAACTGCTTTAAGTGATGTTATTTCTGAGATAATTTGAAATATTTTTCACCAAAGTTGTTGAGGTTCTTACAGGCCATACAGTGTGCATCAAGTTGTTTATATGTCAACAGCATCTGCAGCAGAGAGGAGCATAATTCGAGGACAATTTGGCCAATTAATAGAGTGCCACCTCAAATTTATTTTCAGAATTGTTACCGGACTATATCAGCTGACATATTGATTACTGTTTTACTTTTTTTTAAGAAAAATGCAGAGTGCAGAAATCAATAATAGTGTCATAGTAACATCTAGTCCACTAATCAAAATTAAAAAAATTAACGTTTAACCAGTGGCATGCATGTTTATATTCAAGATTTAATTAAAATGATAACAAATAATAATCTATATGGTCTAAATTACTGTGCATACTTTACATTTATTAACCCATCATATTTCCTGTAACATTAGCAAGCCTACTTCAATATAACCCATTTTTTTAAATTCAATAAACATGAAAATATTCTTTGCTTGGAATGAAACACCATGGTGGCAAGGCTCTTATCTGTCGATTTAAGGCTGCAGATTTTGTTTACTTTGTATTAAATGAACACAGTTAAAAAGTTTTGCTTTTGACAGCAAAGTACATTAATCAGCAGCAAAAGAACAGATCTTGCTTTTTCACAGTTTCGAATTGACTTTCAATATAGTAACACAGTGAAGCTTTGTCCCATAAGAGTAGCAGTGTATTTAAATACAGTAAACATAACAAAATGACCTTCTTAAAATTACACCAGATTCTGTACTGTACAGGATGTCTATAATGACTTCAGTGTTGCATGACTTAACTTTACTGCTTTCAAAAAGCTTTTAAATTAGTTTGGACACATGGGTTTTATCCAAAGGAAATCAATGCGTTTTTGTGAGTCTGACTTAATTTTTAAGCAGCCAGCACTTTGAGATGAAATTAAAATATGTATGAAAAACATATTAAAGTTTCCCCAGGGGCTGCTCTTATTTGTACATTTACAAGGTGTTAAAGAGATGATTTAAAAATGAAATGTACACAGGATTAATGCAAATGTGCTATGATTTATAGACCTTGATGACAATTTTGACAGTCCTGGGCTAATGTTTTCTGAAGTTGTAATTATCTTTTAATTCTTTAGAGTTTTGTGGTATTTTATGTACTGTAATATGGTAGAATTCTAGAATGTCATGATGCAAAAAAAATATTTGAACCCTGAAAACACCACTTAGATTTAAGCAGGAAAGTAGGCAAGTAAAATATTGGGTGTTAAGTAATGCATGGGTGTTATACCATTTCAACGTAAACATAAACTACATTTTATACGATTTCAATTTGTTTATTAACATTAATATAATTTAAGGAATTCATACAAAAGGTAAGAAATCAAGAATGGAGGCTGAGGTACTTTCCTCAAAAAAGGCAGATTGATTTACTAAAGAAGTTAAGACAGTATATTGTAGTTTTATTCACTTTGAATACCCAAGCATGTTCACATGAAAGAACAAGAAAAGCATTAAGAAGCGGCTTTTCACATCACTGTATAACTGAAGTAAACCCCCACTAAATTTTGTTATTTTGAGTGAAGAGTCTCAACAACTTAAGTAAAGCAGTCTGACAGAATCTGCTACTGGGAGATGGATGTATTTTAAATATGGAGGTAAAGAAACCAATTGCAGAAGGGTTATTATTATGCTTTTTAATGTTAAAAATAAAGTTGGCCATACACTAACAAACAATTGTATGAAAATTCTCAATGCATTCAATGACTTGGTTAATGAGATTAAAAAATACTTCATCATTTTGTTTGCTTTTAACATTTAATTTTGTGATGAATGGACTCTCCTAAATGAAAACCACATCCTACTTCTTTAGATTTTGGTTGAAATTAAATCTCAATTTGACCACACTAATAATTAGAAAATTGAACAAACATTCTTGGTAGGAGTACGGTGTGGCCTTTTAACTGCAAACAAGGGGGTGAAAGCTTCTTTTCCAAAGAGATCCAACAGCCACTTTTGAACAAACTCTGTGGGGTCACGGCCCTCCACCTTCTCTGGCAAACCCACTATCTGAACATTATTTCATCTGAGATGGTTCTCAATGTCATCAGATTTGTCGCTAGTGGTGGCTGCTATACGGGAACCACTGAATTCCTAAAATAAATTATGTTGTAAGTATCAGCTGGCACAATACCCTAATACAAGGCACACATAATAGTAAACACAACAGTGCAGCGCTCATAAATGTAAATACATATATGTAAATAGTATGCAGTGCTTATACTGTATACTGTCCAAAGAGCAAATGCATAAGGGTGAAAATGCATGTGCTTTAACCAGTTCAGCTTATTGCAACAAAATAGGTAATCATATTGAATAGTTACATAACAGCTAGATTCTGAGACAATGGTGTATCTCAGAATCTAGCTGTTATGTAACTATTCAGTCTGACTACCTATTTTGTTTTTAGGTTTATATACCTTGTGCGTTAATTCTATTACCGCTTTGTACTTAATACAGTTTGTATAATTGTTTTATACGCTTGTTACTCCTTTTTCTGGCTACTACCCTTTGCCCATTATATCCCTGGGGCACCCTCTTTTGCATGGTCCAATGAATTAGGGCCCAAACCCATCTTCCAGATACCTTAGCAAACCCACTATGGCTGCCTTCTAGTTCAGGGTCAGCTACAATCCTCCCTTTCACAGCACAGCCAGGTGTGCAGGCCAACACTGACAATTTTTCTGAGATAGATTTTCTTAATTTATTTTTCCCTGACAACTTACTTCAATGCATCATGAACCAAACAAATCTTTTTGCCCGACAATACATTGATAACAACCCCAACTCATGCTTTGCCTGTCCTTTCAAATGGAGACATCTAACAGTGGAGAGGTTTAACAACCCCATCCACCACATGCTAATTTTTCCAGCTGTCATGTCTAGGTCCCACTATGACATTATCATGGGCTTCCTGCGATAACTCAAAGTGCCCTCCCTGAGATTATTCCAACTTTGATAAACTATATTAAATTTGCATCTTTATTGATTTTTTTTGCAGGAGGTTTTGTGAACTTTATGTCCCTGACCAGAACATCTGTGTGAATGAATCCCTGGTCCATTTCAGGGGCCGGCTGGGATTCAAGCAGTACATTCCCAGTAAGAGGGCCAGGTAGGGATTGAAGCTCAACAAGCTCTGTGAAAGCACCACTGGATATGTGAATGCCTTCCATGTGTACAAAGGCAGAGACTCCCAGCTCCAGCCCCCTGAGTGCCCAACGTACATGGGAATGAGTGGAAAAAGTGTCTGGGAGTTGGCATTGCCACTGTTCCAAAAGGGAATCACATTTACAATTATTATACAAGTTGGCCCCTTTTCTACCTCCTTTACCATGAGAAAATATTGGCCTGCAGTACAGCAAGAAAAAAACTGGAAGGGCTTCCCAAAGCATCTAGTCACCACAAGGCTACAAATGGGGAAGTAGCAAGTCTGAAGAATGGGGACATTTTGGCCGTGAAGTGGAGGGATAGGAGAGATGTGTACGTCAAAAGCCTTGGTATATCCACAATTACAATCAGTTCATGGGGGGGGTGAATTTAAACAATCAAATGCTGCAGCCCTGTTAATCAATATGAAAGTCCCTCTTCTGGTATAAAAAAAGTTGCAATTTACTTTTTCCGTTTGGCCATTTTTAGTGCATGTGTCACCTATCAAAAGTCCAACCGAAAGGCCCAACACCTTTCACAAATTTATTGAAAAAATTGTCACTGCCCTGATCTACCAGCAAGGATCCCCCCAGAAAGCATTTGTTCTGATTCTGTCAGCAGACTGCATGAGCACCATTTCCCCAAAAATATTCCACCAACAGAAACCGGAAGAAGACGGCAAAAAAAAATGCTGACAAAAAGGGTAAAAAAAGGGGGAAAGGAAAAATGGGACTTTGTATGATACACAACACTTGGGTAGAATGAATCAACCAAAATAGTAATAAGAATTTTTATTGTTAAACATAATTGGGCATGGTGCATAGTAAAAACATGATTGCTGTGGCATAGCATCAAATGTGAATGCTCGACGCGTTTCATGGGTTGTTTCCACTCATCAGGAGCAGCTATACATTGGAGGTATCTATAATGAATTAAACATTTTTAATCAATGGTAATTGATTAAGAATAGGAAGAGAGGGAACACAAAACCTATGGTTCTAGCACTCTTACCTATGGGTAAATTGTAAAAGACATAGATGATAATGATGATGTGCAAGTGGTTCTAGGAGGTAAAAAGCAACCACCCGGGAGCTGAGGTGATGGCTAAGCAGGCGACAGGAGGGCCAAGAGAATAGGAATAGGAGAACATCACCTGAGATGGATCCCCCTTCAACAGGTATGTAGTGATAGGTATGAGCCCAATGGGGCTTCTGTAGCAATCAATAATTAAAGGGTATTAGCATTAGATCGACATATCAGTAGATGTGAAAGACAGGTAAAAAAGGAAAATACAGTATAGTGAGAAGTAGAGTGAAACATAGAAGGCACCCGAGTGAATAACGAAGAAAAGTAAAGAAAGTAGTGAAGATTGAAAATGCAAGGAGAGTAGACTTGCCACCATAAGGCCAGAGGTAAAGTTCATGGGATACAAATTACCTGAGGCTCAGGTATAATTGTGGAATCCAATATGGTGAGTCAAAGTGCCAAAAAAACAAACCAAAATGAATCTGATGGAGACCAAAAGGGAATGAGAATGAAAATGGTAGAGCAGCCCGTCTGCCAGCAGAGCCCCACCAACGTCACGTTGCATGCTATGAGAGAGGGGGCAACCATGTAAGAGTGGCAAGTGCTCATAAATGGGCGCCTACTCTCCCTCGTGGTGCATACCACTGGAAATCAGGTCTGCATGCGGCGTCAAGAATGACGTTGCTTGTATGACGTGTGGACGTGGAATCGACGCGCAGCGCATGCGTGCCCCCCAACCCCGGCGATCATAGCGATTGAGAGGAGGTTGGGGGATAGCCGCAGTGCACGTCACAACTCCTGGGATTGATTGTAAAGAACCCCTTAATGGGTAACCTCACAGAATCTCTGACAGAATATATGTTCCAGTATAGCAAGTGCCCTATAGCTGGCACTTGATGTTAGTCAACAGAAAATCATGGAGATAGAAACGTAGACAAGTGTGTGTATCAATCCCTAATATGTTATAAAATGAAGAGAGTGTTGAGACTTTATATGAGACCATGACTTACAGTACACAGGTCTCCATCCCTGTTAATTGACAAAAAGAGGAAAAAAGGGGGGAAGGAAAAAATGGGACTTTGTATGATACACAACACTTGGGTAGAACGAATCAACCAAAATAGTAATGAGAATATTTATTGTTAAACATAATTGGGCATGGTGCATAGGTAACATTAATAATAAACAAATATGTACGCTACAGAATTATGAAGAACATGGTTAGTAAATCATATAGTAATACAAGTAACATGATAGACATTATTGCATATAATAGATAATGAACCAACAACATACCCAGTAAATCAAAAAACATGATAAAAAATAAGTTATTTGATTTATTCAGACAGGTAAAACCCATAGTAAACACATTATTGCTGTGGCATAGTTTCAAATATAAGAAAATGTGTATGGCGGGGGGCGCTGGATATAAATTTACTGTTAGCTACAATGTATAAAGATGTGAAGACCCAACAGCAATAATTTAAATATGCATCAATGTGCTATACAAAAAACCTATATAATAGCGCACAGAAACTAAACGTACGTCGAGGCGTGCCTGGTTACGTAATATCCTGATTCCAAATCCGACTTCTGTGGTTGTCGGCGGCCAAGGTTTACACATACATATAGCTTCAAATATGAATGCTCAGTGCGTTTCATGGGTTGTTTCCACTCATCAGGAGCAGCTATACATTGGAGGTATCTATATTGAATTAAAAATTATTAATCAATGGTAATTGATTAAGAATAGGAAGAGAGTGAACATAAAACCTATGGTTCTAGCACTCTTACTTATGGGTATATTGTAAAAGACGTAGATGATAATGATAATAATGATGTGCAAGAGGTACTAGGAGGTAAAAAGCAACCTCCCCGGGAGCTGAGGTGATGGCTAAGCAGGCCACAGGAGGGCCTATTCTCTTGGCCCTCCTGTCTACCATTTGGATTATCAACCACATTTATGCCTTTTACCTGCACTGACCTTGACCTGGTAATTGACCATGTTTCTTGCCTGCCACTTGGACTGATCTTTCGCCCTGCTACTGTAGTAGTGGGATTCAAGATAACATAGGGGTCTCACATATGTGAGGGGCTTCAGAATAGTGTTCTGATTTATGAAACACAAAAAGAATAGTGCTTTGAGTTGAGAAAAACAGTTTTTGGTTTCTATGGGTCATGTAATTCCCAGAACAGTGTCTGGAGTCTGAAGGTTTCAAAGCGATTTGGGTGGGAGAAGCCTTTACCCCATCCCAATTCTTTCCTGACCGAGGCCCTTAACTTGATGGTTCTGCCTGCTGCCAATATTTTGACTGTGCTGACCAACCCTCTGCCTGCATTGACCCAGGACTCGATCATATTGCCTGGACCAATACTTTGGCAGTACTGGCCATATCTCTGCCTGCTGCCTTTACTGACTATGAACAGTATTCCTGTCTGCTGCATGGACGATCCTTTCGCTGCTGCTGACCACATCCCTGCCTGCTACTGGACCAATGCTTTAGCTGTGCTGATAATACTCTGCCTGTACTGACTATGGACAGTATTGCTGCCTGGATGATCCTTTCTCTGTCGCTGACCAATAGACATGTGCAGGATGAAAAAATTTCTTTCGTTTCGATTTGTTATTTAACTAAATTTGTTTAGTTAAATTCGTTGCATTCATTACATTCCTTTTTGGGATTCGTTTTGTTTCGTATTCAAAAAAAAAAAATTTGACAGCAATCGAAAAAAATCTACTGCATTCGAAAAAAATCTACTTGATCCGAAAACAAATCTACCGAATTTAAAAAAGTAAACTATATATAACCATTTTCCAAAATTCAAAATTCGTATAGAATGAAATCAAATTTGAATAAAAAAGATTAGGATAGAATCGAAAATACTAGAAAAGAATAGGCATAGAAAAACAATAGCACAGAACAGAAAAAAATATTATAGATAGATAGATAGATAGATAGATAGATAGATAGATAGATAGATAGATAGATAGATAGATAGATAGATAGATAGATAGATAGATAGATAGATTGATCTACAGTATATACAGTGGGGCAAAAAAGTATTCAGCCACCAATTGTGCAATTCTCCCACTTAAAAACATGAGAGAGGCCTGTAATTGCCATCATAGGTATACCTCAACTATGAGAGACAAAATGTTGAAACAAATCCAGACAATCAAATTGTCTGATTTTTGAAAGAATTTATTTGCAAATTATGGTGGAAAATAAGTATTTGGTCACCTACAAACAAGCAAGATTTCTGGCTCTCACAAACCTGTATCTTCTTCTTTAAGAGGCTCCTCTGTCCTCCACTCATTACCTGTATTAATGGCACCTGTTTGAACTTGTTATCAGTATAAAAGACACCTGTCCACAACCTCAAACAGTCACACTCCAAACTCCACTATGGTGAAGACCAAAGAGCTGTCAAAGGACACCAGAAACAAAATTGTAGACCTGCACCAGGCTGGGAAGACTGAATCTGCAATAGGCAAGCAGCTTGGTGTGAAGAAATCAACTGTGGGAGCAATAATTAGAAAATGGAAGACATACAAGACTACTGATAATATCCCTCCATCTGGGGCTCCACGCAAGATCTCACCCCGTGGGGTCAAAATGATCACAAGAACAGTGAGCAAAAATCCCAGAACCACATGGGGGGACCTAGTGAATGACCTGCAGAGAGCTGGGACCAGGACCTTGAAATGCTTCTTACGAAGCCACTCCTTCGTTGCCCGGGCGGTGTGTTTGCGATCATTGTCATGCTGAAAGACCCAGCCACATTTCCTCTTCAATGCCCTTGCTGATGGGAGGAGGTTTGCACTCAAAATCTCACGATACATAGCCCCATTCATTCTTTTATGTACACAGATCATTTGTCCTGTTCCCTTTGCAGAGAAACAGCCCCAAAGTATGATGTTACCACCCCTATTCTTCACAGTAGGTATGGTGTTCTTTGGTTGCAACTCAGCATTCTCTCTCCTCCAAACACGATGAGTTATGTTTCTACTTTGGTTTCATCTGACCATATGACATTCTCCCAATCCTCTTCTGGATCATCCAAATGCTCTCTAGCAAACCTCAGATGGGCCCGGACATGTACTGGCTTAAACAGGGGGACACGTCTGGCACTTCTGACACGTCTGGCACTTTGTTACGTCTGGGACGTAACAAAGGCTACCATCAGTAACAAACTACGCCGCCAGTGACTCAGATCCTGAAGTGCCAGACGTGTCCCCCTGTTTAAGCCAGTACATGTCTGGGCCCATCTGAGGTTTGCTAGAGAGCATTTGGATGATCCAGAAGAGGATTGGGAGAATGTCATATGGTCAGATGAAACCAAAGTAGAAACACAACTCGTCGTGTTTGGAGGAGAGAGAATGCTGAGTTGCAACCAAAGAACACCATACCTACTGTGAAGAATAGGGGTGGTAACATCATACTTTGGGGCTGTTTCTCTGCAAAGGGAACAGGACAAATGATCTGTGTACATAAAAGAATGAATGGGGCTATGTATCGTGAGATTTTGAGTGCAAACCTCCTCCCATCAGCAAGGGCATTGAAGAGGAAATGTGGCTGGGTCTTTCAGCATGACAATGATCGCAAACACACCGCCCGGGCAACGAAGGAGTGGCTTCGTAAGAAGCATTTCAAGGTCCTGGAGTGGCCTAGCCAGTCTTCAGATCTCAACCCCATAGAAAACCTTTGGAGGGAGTTGAAAGTCCGTGTTTCCCAGCGCTAGCCCCAAAACATCACTGCTCTAGAGGCGATCCACATGGAGGAATGGGCCAACATACCAGCAACAGTGTGTGACAACCTTGTGAAGACTTACAGAAAATGTTTGACCTCTGTCATTGCCAACAAAGGATATATAACAAAGTATTGAGATGAACTTTTAATGTTGACCAAATACTTATTTTCCACCATAATTTGCAAATAAATTCTTTCAAAAATCGGATGTGATTGCCTGGATTTGTTTCCACATTTTGTCTCTCATAGCTCATAGTTGAGGTATACCTATGATGACAATTACAGGCCTCTCTCATCTTTTTAAGTGGGAGAACTTGCACAATTGGTGGCTGACTAAATACTTTTTTGCCCCACTGTATATATATATATATATATATATATATATATATATATATATATATATATATATATATAGATATATCTATATATCTATATAACATCTTCTGAAATTCGAATTTCGTATAGAATTGAAAAGAATTCCAATAGAATAGAATAGAAAATAATAGAAAAGAATAGCATAGAAAAACAGTAGAACAAAATATAATATATTCTATTCTAATCTTTTTTTATTCTTTGCCATTCCTCCTTGCAGATCCTCTGCAGTCCTGTCAGGTTGGTGGACAGCCATTTTTTGGTCTCTCCAGAGATACTCAATTGGGGTTAAGTCAGGGCTCTGGCTGGGCCATTTAAGAACAGTCATGGAGTTGTTGTGAAGCCACTCCTTCATTATTTTAGCTGTGTGCTCAGGGTCATTGTCTTGTTGAAAGGTAAACCTTCGGCCCAGTCTGAGGTCTGGAGAAGGTTTTTGTCCAGGATATCCCTGTACTTGGCCGCATTCATCTTTCCCTCGATTGCAACCCCACAGCATGATGCTGCCACCACCATGCTTCACTGTTGGGATATACAATAGAAAATAATAGTAAAGAATAGACTAGAAAAACAATATAACAGAATAGAATAAAATATGATATATATTATATTTTATTCTATTCTGTTCTATTGTTTTTCTATTTTATTATTTTCTATTTTTTCTACTTTAATTCAAATTCATTCTATACGAAATTAGAATTTCAGAATTTCTGAAATTTCTAAAATTTGAATAGAAAAGATTTAAATAGAATTGAAAATAATAGAAAAGAATAGCATAGAAAAACAATAGAACGGAATAGAAAAAATATAATATATATTATATTTTATTATATTCTCTTCTATTTTTTTTTATTTTCTATTCTATTCTAATCTTTTCTATTCGAATTTGATTTTACACTATACGAAATTCGAATTTTGGAGGATGTTATATATATATATAAATAAATATATGTCTATATATAATATTTTTTCTATGCTGTTCTATTGTTTTTATATGCTATTCTTTTCTGTTATTTTCTATTCAAATTCAAAATAATTCTATATGAAATGCGAATTTCGGAAGCCATCTTCATATAGAATAAATTTGAATAGAAAAGATTAGAATAGAAAATAATAGAAAAACAATAGAACAGAATAGAAGAAAAAAATTAAAAAAAAATAAATATATATATATATATATATATATATATATATATATATATATATATATATATATATATATATATATATATATATACACATCTTCCAAAATTAAAATTTCATATACAACGAATTTGAATTTGAAAAGAAAAGATTAGAATAGAGTAGAAAAGAATAGACTAGAAAACAATAGAACAGAATAGAATAAAATATAATATATTATATTTTATTCTATTCTGTTCTATTGTTTTTCTTGTCTATTCTTTTCTATTATTTTCTTTTCTATCCTTTTCTATTCAAATTCTATAGAAAAATTTGAATAGAAAAGATTTGTGTATAGAATGAATTTGAATAGAAAAGTTTAGAATAGAATAGGAAAGAATAGAAAAGAACAACATAGAAAAACTATAGAACAGAATAGAAAAAAATATAATATGTATTATATTTTATTCTATTCTTTTCTATTGTTTTTCTAGTCTATTCTTTTCTATTATTTTCTATTCTATTCTAATTTAATTTCATTCCATATGAAATTAGAATTTCGGAAAATGGTTTTATATATATATGTATAAAACCATTTTCAATAATTCAAATTCCGTATAGAATGATTTTGAATTTGAATAGAAAAGATTAGAATAGAATAGAAAATAATAGAAAAGACTAGAATAGAAAAACAATAGAACAGAATAGAATAAAATATAATATTATATAATAATAATAATAATAATAATAATAATAATAATAATAATAATAATAATAATAATAATAATAATAATAATAATAATAATAATAATAATAATATTAATAATAATAATAATATGTTTTTTCTAGTCTATTCTTTTCTATTATTTTCTATTCTATTCTAATCTTTTGTATTCAAATTCAAATTCATTCTATAAGAAATTCAAATTTCGGAAGATGGTTATATATATATATATATATATATATATATACACATACACACATATATATTATATTTTTTTCTGTTCTGTTCTATTGTTTTTTTTATGCTATTCTTTTCTATTCTATTCTAATCATTTCTATTCAAATTTGATTTCATTCTATACAAAAATTCTAATTTTGGAAGGTACATATATATATATATATATATATATATATATATATATATATATATATATATATATTTTATTCTGTTCTATTGTGTTCTATGTTATTCGTTTTTATTCTTTTTCATTATTTTCTATTCTATCCTAATCTTTTCTATTCGAATTCAAATTCATTTTATACGAAATTCGAACTTCAGAGGCCATCTTCAAAAATTCGAATTTTGTATAGAGTGAATTTGAATTGGAATAGAAAAGATTAGAATAGAATATTGTATTGTAAAATTTTTTATTCGAATTTATTCTATACGAAATTTGAATTTCAGAAGATGGCTTCGTATCAAATTTTGTATACAATGAATTTGAATAGAAAAGATCTGAATAGAAAATAATAGAAAAGAATAGATTAAAAAAACAATAGAACAAAATAGAATAAAATACAATATATATTATATTTTATTCTATTCTGTTCTATTGTTTTTCTAGTTTATTCTTTTCTATTATTTTCTATTATATTCTAATCTTTTCGTTTCTAATTTGACCTCATTCTATACAAATTCAAATTTTGGAAAATGGTTATATATAATTTACTTTTTCAACTTCGGTCAAATATTTTTGAATGCGGTATAATTTTTTAGAATTTGATAGTTTTTTGTAATCTAGTAGATTATTTTCAAATTTGATCGACTTTTTTCAAATTTGGTCAAAATTTTTTCGAATTTGAAACTAATCTATTCTAATCTTTTCTATTCAAATTCGATTTCATTGTATAAGAAATTTGAATTTTGTATTGAATTCATTCAAATTCGAATAGAAAATATTAGAATAGAATAGAAAAGAAGAGAAAAGAAAAACAATAGAACAGAATAGAATAAAATATAATATATATTATATTTTATTCTATTCTGTTCTATTGTTTTTCTATTCTTATCTATTTTAGTTTCCATTGTTTTGAATTATACTCCAATCTATTCTCGAATTCGAATTTATACTATTCGGAATTCGAATTTCAGAAGACGGTCATGTTGTATTTTATTACATTCTATTAAGTTCTATCCTATTCTTTACTATTCTTTTATTTTTATTATATTGCTTTATTGTTTTATACTCTATTGTATTGTATTTTTAGAAAATTGATTTCTATTTTTTCAAATTTGTTTTCAAATTCCATTCGAATTTGTTTTTGAATTTGATTCAATTCAAATTTAATTTGCTTTTTTTTCGATTCAAAACTTTTTTCCAGAAATTTGGAAATTCAGATGTATACGAATTTCTAAATAATTAAAAATTTGTCCGAATTTTGATTCGGAACGAAATGGAATGCACATGTCTACTGACCAATGCTCTCCTCTGTGGACCACTGCACTACTAAAACCACAGGTAATCTTTTGTTTACCCTTTGCTCAGCAGAATGTATTTTGGGGTATAATTGGTATGTGTCAGAAACCATGAAATCAGACCAAGACAGAAGTACAGTTAAATCACACTTGTTTAATAATAAAAGTAAATAGAACAAACGTAGTCAAAACATAGGCAGAGTTCAGGAACCGGAACAGATAGTCAGACAAGCCAAACGTCATGGAGATGAGCTTAGTAAAACAGCAAGCAGGATCTGTAGCCAGAAGGGATGCCAGCCAAGCAAATCTTTTAACAGGAATGCAGGCAAGCGTCTCTAGATATGTTAACTAAGGTGAAGGCAGAGCTCCTCTGGACTGGACGGCTTAAGTAGGCAGAACTGATGAGCAGGATATCAGCAACAGCTGAGTAACTGTGGAGAGATAGAAGCTGGCAATTAGCCAACAGCTGAGCGCCCAACTCAGTGAAGGAAAGGCTGAGCCCAGCCCTGACAGTACCCTCTCCTCAATGACCTCTCCCCCTCAGAGGACCACCAGGCTTGAGGGAAAAATGTCTATGCAAATCACAGAGGAGGACAAGGGCATGTACGTCCAAGAATGAGACCCAAGAGCGTTACTCCGGACTGTAATCTTTCCAATGCACCAGGTACTGTATGTGCCCACGGAAGCTACCGGAGTCAACAATGGACTGTTCTTCATACTCCTCATGGTTCTCAACCTGTACAGGCTGAGGATGTGGCACTAAGGTGGTAAAGCGGTTGCAGACCAAAGATTTTAATAAGGAGACATGAAATACATTCTAAATACGCATATTAGAAGGAAGGTCTAATGCGTAAGCCACTGGGTTAATCCTGCGAAGAATACGGAAAGGCCCAATAAACAGAGGTGCAAACTTCAGTGAGGGAACCCATGTCGGAGGTTGCGAGATGACAGCCAGACCCTGTCCCCAACCTGGTAGGAAGGCACAGGCAGGTGTCTGTGGTCAGCATGGAGTCTGTACCTATCATTAGCACGTCGCAAAGCCTCCTGGACTTGTGCCCAAGTAGAAAAAAAGACCACAGAGATGCTACTCTAACGCAGGAATATTGTGCGGAACAAACGACAACAAAAAAACAATATGGGAGGTTGGAAACCATAATTTGCATAAACGGGGACAATCGGGAAGCAGAATTCAAGGCACTGTTGTGAGCAAACTCTGCCCATGGTAATAGGTCCGACCAGATGTTATGATGGTCATAAATAGAGCAACAAATGAATTGCTCGAAGAACTGATTGGCTCATTCTGCAGCCCTATTAGACTGCGGGTGATACGCAGAGGAGAAAGCAAACTGAATTCCCAACTGTGCACAAAAGTCTCGCCTGAATCGGGACACAAACTGACTACCCGTCCGAGACAATCACCTTGGGTAGCCCATGTAAGCGAAAGATCTCCCGAGCAAAAATGGAAGCCAGTTCCTTAGAAGTGGGCAAAAGTGGAATACAATGACACATCTTTGAGAACCAGTCAACCACCATAAGGATAACTGTGTTGCCATGGGAGTTGGGTAACTCCACAATGAAATCCATAGACAGGTGGGACCAGGGCCTCTCTCCACTGGGTATGGGTTGTGGGAGGCCCACTGGAAGGTGTTGTGGAGTCCTAATCTGAGCACACATGGAACAGGCAGCTATAAAGGCAGTTACATCAGCACGTAGACTGGGCCACCAGAATTGTTTGGAAATGGCCCAAAAGATTTGATTCGTCCCAGGGTGGCTAGCTGCCTTGGGAGAATGGTAAGTCTGGAGCATGGCAGAATGGAGGCTCTCTGGGACAAAGCAGCGGTCACAAGGTTTCTCAGGAGGAGCATGGACCTGAGCAGCAAGAATTTTGTCACCCAAAGGAGAAGTGAGACTGGTGCGAACCGTAGCCAGAATACGATCAGGAGGAATCACAGGAACCAGAACCCACTCCAACTTGGCATTGGAGGAAAATTGTTGTGACAAGGCATCAGCCCTTACATTCTTAGCACCGGGTAAGAATGATACAATGTAACTGAAACTTGACAAGAAAAGAGCCCATCGTGCCCTTCTGGGAGAGAGGCGTTTAACCTCAGGCAAGAATGTGAGATTCTTATGGTCAGTTAGAATGAGAACCGGCACAGTGGTACCTTCGAGGAGATGTCTCCATTCTTTCAGGGCTAAAATGATCGCCAACAGCTCTCTGTCACTCATAATTGCACTCCGCAGGTGACAATTTCTTGGAAAACTAGCGCTCTCAGAGGTAGGGACACGTTTGGAATCTGGAGATCACATTTTAACCCCCAATAAGTGTGGGTTGAGGCGAGTTATCCCAAACACGAGAGTGGGAGGCTATTGTAGCTGGTGAGTGCAAATCTTCAAGTGGGATTGAATGCACAAGCACTGAGGTGTGGTGGAAAATCACAAAGAACAACCAAGAGTTTTCATTGATAGATTTTTTTCAGACCATTCATCTGAATATTTATGAACTTTATGTCAACACTTTATTCATTATTTTCACATCTGTCACAGGGTGTGTTATTTTTATTATTATGTGATATGATGTGTGTAGGGATATTTTAGCTTGCTGTCCTTTATTTCCGCTATAAAATTCTATAAAAATATGTATCCATCTTAGAATAATATGTATATGTGACTTCTATCAAAAGTTAGTTTCAAATCCTTGTAAATAACATGATTTCCCCGAAATGACGCATGAAGTTTTCTCCTTGTTGACAGTTTCTGTATGAAGAAATCATGTTTCATTTTTAGGTGGTTTTTAAACATCTGATATATACGTAATGTCTGTAGTTCTAGCATATATTAATGAAAGGGTTGAACTTTTTTTGTGATGTCATTTTGATTATTTAAGTGATTGTCTACGGAAGTAAAAGCAGAACATTTCCAGGCATTTGACTATTATGTCATTATTTTCTTACTGGAATGATCTCTGGGCCTGATTTGGGTTTGAAAGAAGACTCTAAGCAGATATTTCAAGAAGAGGTTCACTTGCTCCTAGAAGATCGGTTAGCCCCCCTATCAGTTGGTGGCAGCGTGTGGGGCGGTCATTATTCATGGGATGATCATCATCCAAGATCATCATCCAAGTTTCTAAGTCCGGTGAGTCTGATTTAATTATTATTTCTTTCACCGTGACTTTAGTTTAAAAGACCGTTTCCCTATATGGGGTTACCAGAAGGTGTAGTGTTAAAAACATTTATGTAAATGTATGAACCTCGGTAGAAGTCTGTTCGGGTGACGGAAGAAAGGGCTCTGAGTAGTCCAAGGGCTCTGAGATGTCCAAAGGGCTCTGAGTGGTCCAAGGGGTTCTGAGAAACCCAAAGTAATATAATACAGTACTGTAAGAAGTTTTATAAAGATATCTGATAGAGTGTCCCAGAAAAACCCAAACCTTTTTGCTTACCTTATCTATCGCTAATCGCTTAGATTTTATATATATATATAAAATAAGATAAGATAATCTGTACGTGTATTGTGTGGATTTTGTCGGACGCTGCGAGGTGAGGTGGCGTTCACCACTATATTGTTATGGGTCAATTATCAGGGAAGAAGATTCCCCCTCCAGATGTAGGAGAGACATGTAAATGTTATGTAGCCAGAATATGTGGAACTGATTATGTGTATATTAACCCTTGGGTAGATAATCTGGTGGGATGGACTGAAGGCATGAGGAGTAGTGACCCGTTTCCCCGACAGGGTCAGAATGACATTTTTCATATGGACATGGTCAAGGGACTTTGCTTAGGAGATAGGGAGGCTTTCCCATTTTATACGGGGGACCCCCTATGGGATAAGGAATATATGAGGAAAGGTGGGGAAAATTGGTTATTGTATGCCCCCTACTGGTATGAGAGAGCGGATAAGAAAACAAGAAAGAAAAGTCCAAATCCAAGGGACAAGGAAGCTCCGGGGTTACATGCTTGTGAGAAGGGACTTAAATTAGGTATCCCGTCCTTAGTTCCATGTGCATCAGCTCTCCCAGTAGCTCCCCCAGTTGCTCCCCCAGTTGCTCCGTCACCTCCACCTTATATACCGCAGCCAAATAGGGGATTACCAAAACAAATATACCCCTCGTTCTCAAAAGAGGAGATTGAGTTTTTGGCTGCAATTGCAGCAGTTCGTCCATTTGAGAATAGAGTGTCACCTGCAGAGGCACCTGCTTCCTCTGTATCCATTCCACAGCAAGGTGCAGTGGTGGGTCAGGCACTGCCTGTGGTCTTACCAGACTCACAGGTTGCTGTCCTATCAGATCAGCCACTGCCTGTAGTTTCACAAATGCAACAGCTGATGGGTGCTGCCTCCTCCACAATGGATGAGGAGTTACCTGAAAAGACACCTGCGGGGGAACATAAAATAAAGATGCCCCATGGACCCTATAGGGAGGATCCTGCTCAGACCAGGAGTACAACTCAGAAATTAAAACAAGCTGCAGAGGGTGAGATCACACAACACGCAGTTTTAAAACAGATAGCTGACAAGAAAAAAAAACGAAGAAAAAGAGGAAGTGGCTACGCAGCTAGCAATGCAAAGCTGCTTTCCTTTTCTGACTGTAGGTGATGTAATGGTGATAAAATGTATCGATATTGAAAATATCAATCGTATTGTCAAACATTGCCCCAAACCTTCCACATCAGCTTTGGGGGCAATAGCTTATTTAAAGAAAGCTTGTAAGGGTGGAAATTATACACAGGAAGATATAAGGATTATTATAGTTTGGTGGGAATGACCTCTCCTTGGGATTGGACTAAAGTGCCCACCATAGATGTCCTAGAGGCACCCACTACCAAAGCAGAGGCTTATTCACTAAAAAAAAAACTAACAAAAAAGAAATAACCGCGCTAAATATAAGTGAAACACATGAAGCAATCTCAAAGACTTCCGTGAGGAAGTACATATATAAATACAAAAATGTTGAAAAATACTAAAAATTAAATTATGAAAAGTACATGGGTCAACACATGTATGTATGAATCAAACATGAGTGTCCATATGTAATATTTGCGAATAAAAATAAGTGTCCATATATAGTAACAGAAAATAAAAATGTGAAGTAATGATCTGAAATCAGTCCAAGAAAGACCCCTTGGGTAATTCCAACCAGAGTCAATGGTGTAAAAAATATGAGTGACAACCCATACAGTATCCGCAAATACCCAATAATTGCGCTTACCGCAAGGCAAGCGAACACCAGCCTGTATCACGTCTTGGTGTGGAGAATCCAGATGGTGCTCTTAGACTGTATACATCGTAGCACAAGGCAAGCCAACAACAGCTTGTGTTCAATGTCAGTTTACCACACCACACTACGTGATCCACCACCAGGCAAATAATGCGCTTACCACAAGGCAAGCCAACAACAGCTTGTGTTCAATAGCAGTATGAGCAGGGCCGGATTAGCCACAAGGCCACCGAGGCCAGGCCTGGGGGCAGCAGTGGTGTAGGGGCGGCGCCGCTCCTGCAGCGACTTCGCGGCCGCCCCCCCTTTCGTGCTGCTGATTACAGTCTGTTATGGGCACCAGTGCCCATAGAAAAGATGGCCGCGAGCCGACCACGAAACTGCGCATGCGCCGTTCAGTAGCCGGCCGAGCTCGGGAAAGCTCGTAAGCGCTCGGCCGGGGGGCGCATGCGCAGTAGCGTGATTGCACCGGGCGGCGCATGCGCAGTAGCGTGATTTCGCCGCCCGGCGCCATTTTTGAAAAAATAGCAAGAGTAGCAAGTAATGTCAGCGGTGCGGTGGCGGGGGAGAAAGATGACATCTCTCATTGCCCGCACCGCTGTTCCGCCCTCCTCCTTCTGGTGGCAGGCAGCATGGCAAGGGACATCCCAATCTGGTGGCAAGTGACATCCCAATCTGGTGGCAAGTGACATCCCCATCTGGTGGCAAGTGACATCCCAATCTGGTGGCAAGTGACATCCCCATCTGGTGGCAGGCATGGTGGCAAGTGACATCCCCATCTGGTGGCAGGCAGCGTCGCAAGTGACATCCCCATCTGGCAGCAGGCAGCGTGGCAAGTGACATCCCCATCTGGTGGCAGGCAGCGTGGCAAGTGACATCCCCATCTGGTGGCAGGTAGCGTGGCTAGTGACATCCCCATCTGGTGGCAGGCATGGTGGCAAGTGACATCCCCATCTGGCGGCAGGCAGCGTGGCAAGTGACATCCCCATCTGGTGGCAGGCATGGTGGCAAGCGACATCCCCATCTGGAGGCAGGCAGCGTGGCAAGTGACATCCCCATCTGGTGGCAGGCATGGTGGCAAGTGACATCCCCATCTGGCAGCAGGCAGCGTGGCAAGTGACGTCCCCATCTGGTGGCAGGCATGGTGGCAAGTGACATCCCCATCTGGTGGCTAGCAGCGTGGCAAGTGACATCCCCATGTGGTGGCAGGCATGGTGGCAAGTGACATCCCCATCTGGTGGCAGGCATGGTGGCAAGTGACATCCCCATCTGGTGGCAGGCATGGTGGCAAGTGACATCCCCATCTGGTGGCAGGCATGGTGGCAAGTGACATCCCCATCTGGCGGCAGGTATGGTGGCAAGTGACATCCCCATCTGGCGGCAGGCAGCGTGGCAAGTGACATCCCCATCTGGTGGCAGGCATGGTGGCAAGTGACATCCCCATCTGGTGGCAGGCATAGTGGCAAGTAACATCCCCATCTGGTGGCAGGCATGGTGGCAAGTGACATTCCCATCTGGTGGCAGGCAGCGTGGCAAGTGACATCCCCATCTGGTGGCAGGCAGCGTGGCAAGTGACATCCCCATCTGGTGGCAGGCAGCGTGGCAAGTGATATCCCCATCTGGTGGCAGGCATGGTGGCAAGTGACAAGAGATGGTGGCAAGTGACACGCTCAGGGCTCCCAATGATTCTGCATTATGGTGAGTTGAACTACTTCAGTTTATATTACAATGTAATGATAGGAATAATGTGTTTCAATCATCCTGACACCATAACAACCATGGTGCCGGGGATGATTGAAGCACTAACACCAGCCATTGCCTTGAAAATTTGCCGGCGAAAAATCCTTACCCCTCGCGCGCTTACCCTGAAGTATTTTTAGTCTGTACAATTAAAGCCAGTTATTTTCAGTGTTCTCGTGTGTGGAGATATGTTTTTAATTGATCTAATGTAGAAGTCATCGATAAAGGACGTGGTGTGTGTGTGTGTGTGTGTGTGGGGGGGGGGGCGGCATTGAAGGACCCGGCCTTGGGGCGGCAAAGGGAGTAAATCCGGGCCTGAGTATGAAAGATCCATGGCGTTCTGGACTGCTTACGGCAGGAACCGGGGGATACAGAGACTCCAAAATGACATCTCACAAGCATGTAAATAAAAAGGAACTGGCCATAGTGTAATACTGATAAAAATGATTTAATAGATAAAAGGTAGAAAACTCACATGAGTATGTAAAAATACAGCAAACAGCCGGCCGGCATAGCGAGCACCCGTCCACACTGAAAATGGTGATGACATCAGAGCGTCAACCTCCCGACGTACGTTTCACCACAAATGGCATCGTCTGGGGAATGGGCGATGCTCTGAATCATCGCTCTAAATAGTGTACAGCTAAACCACGCCTCATTCTGAGATCTCAGCAGCGGAAGGAAGACATACGAGCCGCCTCTCTCTCACAGCTCATATTGCCATACGAGCCGCCTCTCTCTCACAGCTCATATTGCCATACGAGCCGCCTCTCCCTAATCACAGCTCATACTGCCATATGAGCCACCTCTCCCTAATCACAGCTCATACTGCCATACGAGCCGCCTCTCCCTAATCACAGCTCATACTGCCATACGAGCCGCCTTTCCCGGATCACAGCTCATACTGCCATACGAGCCGCCTCTCCCTAATAACAGCTCGCACTGCCATACGAACCGCCTCTCCCTAATCACAGCTCATATCAGCAAAAACAAGAACAAGAACAAGACTGAATCTTGTACTCATATTCTAAAACATCTATGGCAGAAATAAATGCTTATTGCAAGGGAGTAAAATTATTGTAAAAATAATCATAAAAAATGCCCAATCAAAAAGCTAAACTTTAATGGAGGGTTAGACAGGCTAGGCATTCGAAAGGAGCACCAAGCAAATCTACTATCAAAACTCTGCCCTCTTGTGGCAACTGAAGAGGAGGCAGAACCTTGTGAAAAAAGGAGAAATATAAGTCTCAAATGAGAAATAATAAAATTATCTCTGTAAATTCAAAAGAATATATATTTAATCATGGATATAAATTCCACATAAAAATAATATTACTTAATGTTGTTTGTGAGTAATAAAGGTGAATACTCCCCAAAACCAATGTGGTTGTTGGTAAATATCATATGCCAATGGAGTAGGTATACAAATAAAAAATGAAAACAAAATATGCTAAAATTATAGGAAATATGGGCAGGTGTGGGAATGATTAAAAATATTAAAAGTAAATTTGGATATGAAAAAATCCTTCGTGAACGCTGATATCACATCGAGTTAACATCAAATTAAACATTATGCATTATCAATAAAAGCATTTAGGTCTACTTCAACGTTCAACCCGAACGGTGTGTAACATTTAATTTTGAAAATCCATGCCATTTCTAAACGAGAAATTCCTCGCACCAAAGATCCACCTCTCCAGGGGCGTGTGTATTTATCAATGCCCAGGAAGACAGTTTTATCTGGATTTCTATTGTGAACTTCCGAGTAATGTCTGGACACCGGGTGTTTGGGGAAACCGTTGAGGATATTAGTCACGTGCTTATTTAGTCTGACCCTGAGGGGGCGCTTAGTCCTGCCCACATACTGAAGCCCACAAGGGCATTGGAGCAGATATACAACCCCCTCAGTGGAGCACGTGATAAAAGGTTTGATAGCAAACTCTACATGTGTGCTAGAAGACCTAAAACTCAAAGTTATCCTATGTGTGCAGCCATTTAATGAACATATCCTGCATCTCCTGCATTGATAAAATCCAGAAAGATTATTGAAAAAACTGTTTTTGATATTAGGGGGGTCCACGATGTTATTAGCAATGGTGCCCCTTAAAGAGGGCACACCCCTGTAAACCACTTGGGGTCTGGCAGGGAGGAAAGTGTTAAGGGTCGTGTCATTGGTGAGGATATGCCAATGTCTATTGATTATATTCCTCACTGATCTATGTTGAATAGAGTAGGCCGTAATGAATGGGATGGAAGGCATCCTACTGTTATTAGGTGGTTTCTTAATGAGGAGACCTTTCCTATCCATCGCTAACACCTCCTTTAAGGTATTAGCCAGAGGTGTGTGTGAATATCCCTTCTCTAAGAATCTTTTAGTCAGTATATCAGCCTGCGAAAGAAATTCACCAATGTCCGAACAATTACGCCTTAGGCGCACATACTGACTTTTGGGCACCGACTTAATCCAGGATTCATGATGGCAACTATTGGTGGGAATGTACGAGTTGCGGTCGGTGCTCTTAAAATGAGTGGCTGTGGTAAACTGACCACCCTCTATTCTAATGGATAGATCCAGGAAGCTAATATTTTGTTGGCTAGCCTCATAGTGGAGAAAGAAGTCCCTCTCATTGATATTAAGTTCCTCAAGGAATAAATCAAGATCGACCCTATTACCATCCCATAGGAGGAGGATGTCATCTATATATCTAGCCCACAAGACTATCTGGGGTCTATTTTGGGCATAGACGACATCCTCCTCCCAAAGGGCCATGACGAGGTTCGCCAGGCTGGGGGCATACTTAGCCCCTATGGCGACCCCTCTGTCCTGTTTGTAAAATTGCCCTCCAAACCAAAAATAACTGCGAGAAGCAGCAAAATTAAGCAGTTCAAGAATGAAAGAAATTTGGTCGGTGTGGAGGTTGGAGTCACACCTTAAAAAAATGTTTGATTGCATGGAGGCCGAGACTATGTGGTATGACAGTATAAAGCGATGTGACATCGGCTGTCACCATCCATAGTCCAGGCCTCGGTGTGATTCCAGCAAGGGAATTGATTACATGTCGTGAATCTTTAAAATAAGAAGGTGCCTTTACAATTAAGGGTTGCAAGAAAAAATCTATGTACCTGCCCACCTGGGACGTGATGGAATCTATACCACTCACGATTGGACGTCCCAGGGGGCAGGTAGGGTGCTTATGAATCTTTGGAAGATAATATATCACTGGTGTCCTCGGCGCCCTAGGTATAAGGTAGGACTTCTCTTTTTTGTTAAGGACACCCAGTTCAAAGCCCCTCTGGACTAAAGCTTCCAATTCCTTCTTGTATTTGATTTTAGGATCAGAGAGAAGAGGGGTATATGTATCCTTGTCACCTAATATCCTATGCATTTCTGCTAGGTAATCTTGTTTATCTAAAACTATGATACCACCCCCCTTATCAGCAGGCCTGATGACTACATTTTTGTTTTCACATAAGGAATCCAGCCCTGCCACAAAATCTCTGTCTTAACCTTATTGATAGGCATTTTATCCAAATCACTGAGTACTATGTCTCTGAAAAATTTAAGGGAGGGAGCCAAGACCCCAGAGGGATTAAATAAAGAGGCGTTTGCAAGCCCTGAATGTGTATAACCAACAGACGGTACATGATTGGTTTGGATAGGGTTGGATACCATATACCGCTTGATGCTCATTCTTCGTATGTCCATGTAGGTCTGAAATTTGTTCAGCCCACATGGGGGAGCAAATTTCAGACCCTTACTCAGCACCAATTTTTCTGAGTCGGTCAGGACAGCAGTACTTAGATTAAATATTCCATCTTTCGTTATGACTTCTTTCTTTTTTGGTCGTAACCTTCTCCCTCCCCGGGTCCCTCTTTTGCATCCATGGGTTTTTTTTTGCCTTGGGTGGTTTTATGAAAACCCCAATGCTGATTGGCATTGGAAGGGCCAGGACTAGCCAAATCTTCACCAATATCAAACCTAGAATGTGGTAATGGATTTGATATGCCAGATGCACCTCTAGGTTTGTGGTCCTCACTGGGACCATCTAAATCCCTCAATGGGTAGAAATTATTGTGAGTACTCACATTATATTCTGGTCCTTCTCTCCTATCTGAAGCTCCATAATGATCAAAGTGACGATATTCCATTTCGTATCTGTCAGAGTGATCAGGCCTATACCCCATATGGGAGTCATACTCATGATGGTAGTTGGTCCCATTAGTAGGGTTACGGGGGAAAGGTGGGTCACCCCTATTATTGTATTGATAAAATTGCCATTCATAGGCTGACTGGGGGGGTGGATAGTTATAATTGTAAGGAATCCCTGCATTTTCATAACCTCTATCTCTCACCCGGCTGGGAGGACCCCCCACCCCTTTACCCCGCCGTGGGGGTAAAGGTGTATAGTTAGAAGGGCCTCCACTTCTCCCCATCCCACCATGGATGAAAGGTGATTGGTGGGAAGTAGGTTTACCTCTCCGGGGGGGTCCTGGGTATCCTCCAGGAGGTCGCATAGGTTTAGGCCTAGTATTGGTAGAGGGAGGAACCACACTGATGTTGACTGGGGCTCCAACCTCCATGGCTTCATTATTTATGTTGGTTTGTTCTGCCAACAACTTTTTCTGACATTTAAACACTATTTTATTGCCCAGTATCATGGAATAGGTCACAGAAGCTGGAAGGCAACTTGTGAGTTACTAGGCAAGGATTTTTACATTTCTGATCTCCCATTGTTGACAAGGGATTATGTGTCTAGGTGCATTACTTGCATTAGGAACAACCCAAATAACCCAAACAAAGCAAAACATGAACATTTGATATATCCCAGTACACCTTTCACCCACCTACAAGTTGATTTCACACACATGCCCAAGTTAGGGAAAAGACAGGAATATCTTTTGGTGGTCATGGATATGTTTTCGAGATGGGTCGAAATTTTTGTAACTATAAAGGAAGACGCACAAACAGTAGTGAAAATTCTCACACAGGAAATTATTCCTCGATGGGGATGCCCACTTCAGATAAACTCAGACAGAGGTCCTGCATTCACCTCAAAAGTATGTCAGGACTTGGTACACTCACTCCAAATAGAATGGAAGTTTCACATTCCATATCATCCCCAATGTTCAGGGATAGTGGAAAGGGTAAATAGGTGACCGTGAAAGATAAAATAAGGAAAGCCACAGGAGGAACCTTTGTCCATTGGAAGAGGGTTCTCCCAGCGGTTTTGGCTGAGATAAGAAGTACTCCCTTCAAAACTACAGGCTACTCTCCTTTTGAAGTGTTGATGGGTCATCCCTTTCCTACTCCCTGGGCCAGAGCACCTCTTATGATAGAGCAGGGGGATTTGGATCTAGTACAGTCAGAGTATGTGAGGAAACTAATTAAAACTTTGGATACAGTTGAGAGAAATGTTGCTCGCACCTCTCCTTTTTCTTCACCCTTTTAAAGTAGGAGACACGGTGGTGGTCCAACAGTTGAACAGAAGTAAGAAACGGTAATATCCTTTTGGACCTCCTACTACGGTGATTGCAGTGACCAGAACGGCAATACCTGGTGGAGAATTGCCAATCCTGGATCCATGCCAGCCGAGTGAAAAAGGTTGCCCAAAGCCCCAAGAGCAGGAAGGAGATCTTAAATACAGGAGACCCTCAAGCAGACGTCCAAGCAGATGAAGGAGAAGTTCCTGGAAAAGCAGGTGGAGCCAGAGAAGATGACCTTGCTTATTCCACCACAGACTTCTGGCAAGGCATTCTGCCTCCTGTTCCTGATCACCCTGATGGTGTTCCCACCCATTTGGATCATCACTAACTGTTTCTACCACCCTGAAGATTTGGGTGCGATTAAAAGTATTTGTGGGAACACATATACACAGAAGAACGTTACAGTGATACAAGTTAGAAATAAGAGAGACATTGAAGATAATTTTGCTGATAAAATGGTTTTGTTGAAATTTAAATATGCTTATGCTCGGAAATCAGGATTTCAAAAATGTTGGATCTGTAGTAAACTGCACCCTAGCACTGTTAGGATACCCCTAATGGCTATACCTTTAAATATTACTCCCCTGTTGAGAGAAGAGATTCTCCTTGACCTTCTGAATGTCAGCAGAAGAACTAATGACACCATTTCCTTTCACATCATCAATAGAAGTCATAATCCTACCTGGTGTTTCAATTTAGGGAATTCTACTAGAAATGCTCATATCTGTAGTCAATCGGTTTTGGACATTTCTAATTGCTATGCCCCTAGTGGGAAGTCTTGTTCTTTATATCAAACACACCACGATGAGGTCAGAGTACAGGCTGATTTTAAAAAGATTCTTGCCTCTGAAGATGAAAGTAGTAAACCTGTACAGCATTTGTTTCAGGTTTTAGCAGCAGTTACAGCAGTAGATCAAGAGACTGCTGTGAATACGCCCTTCTCGTTTGTTAACCACACTTATGTTTGTTGTGGAAAGACTTGTTATCCCTGGATTCCACAAGAGGTCCAAGGCTGGTGTTACCTGGCCTCACTGGTGCCCATAATGGGGGTGATAGGTGATAGTGATGGGAGTCATTTGCTTGAAGCTAGTATACACCCAAGGTATCCATTAAAACATCGTAACAAGAGAGAGTTATTCCTTGAGAAAGATATGGCCTGGGCATGGTTCCCTTCCTGGACAGGATGGGGAATAGATTTGATGAAAAGGTTAAATAATTATTCAGGAATTATTGATGAGATGATGGAAAAGAATTCTGATGACATTTTTAAACTTAATGTTGAAACTAGGGCTATTAGAAAACAACTAGAATTGCATGACTTTGCCATTGAGAGCATGAGTTCAGCCCTTACAGGATTATGTAAATGACTGAGGATTATGAATGTTGTACTTCGGTACACAATACCAGTATAGAGGTACCAGATTATTATGATGTGATAGCTCAGCATAGAAAAGAGGTGGCCAAGCTGCAACAAGAGGCTCGCAACATAGCCCAGACCTGGAGTCCGTTTGGAAATATTGATTTTGGATTTAGAGGGATATTCTCCTGGATAAGGGATGTTGCCATAATTTTAATTATTATTGTGTTCTTTTTCCTTTTCCTTTATCTTGTGTACAAGCTTAATATGTGCCTTATTAATAGAGCCACTCGCATTTCAGATCCCTCATCTCCCAATAAAACTTATCTCAGTATGTATTATCAGAAGCAAGCTGAGAATACCGTCATGATAAGGAAGTAAGATCATGTATATATATACAGTACATGTGTGATCAAAGAGGGGATTGTAGGGATATTTTAGCTTGCTGTCCTTTATTTTAGCTATAAAAATCTATAAAAATATGTATCCATCTTAGAATAATATGTATATGTGACGTCTATCAAAAGTTAGTTTCAAATCCTTGTAAATAACATGATTTCCTCGAAATGACGCATGAAGTTTTCTCCTTGTTGACAGTTTCTGTATGAAGAAATCATGTCTCATTTTTAGGTGGTTTTTAAACATCTGATATATACGTAATGTCTGTAGTTCTAGCATATTAATGAAAGGGTTGAACTTTTTTTATGTCATTTTGATTATATAAGTGATTGTCTACGGAAGTAAAAGCAGAAAATTGCCAGGCATTTGACTATTGTGTCATTATTTTCTTACTGGAATGATCTCTGGGCCTGATTTGGGTTTGAATTAACACTCTAGGCAGATATTTCAAGAAGAGGTTCACTTGCTCCTAGAAGATCGGTTAGCCCCCCTATCAATGTGTTTGCTCACAGTGTTCACCAATAACTTTTTTTGTTAGAATATATTCACGATATGAACTTTATGTTAGGACTTCATTTATCATTTTCACATCTGCCACAAGGTGTGTTGCTTTGAACATTATGTGATAGGATGTGTTTGCTCACAGTGTTCACCAATAACTTTTTTTGTTAGAAAATATTAACATAATATGAACTTTATGTTAAGACTTCATTTATCATTTTCACATCTGCCACAGGGTGTGTTGCTTTGAACATTATGTGATAGGATGTGTTTGCTCACAGTGTTCACCAATAACTTTTTTTGTTAGAATATATTCACGATATTAACTTTATGTTAGGATTTCATTTATTATTTTCACATCTGCCACAAGGTGTGTTGCTTTGAATATTATGTGATAGGATGTGTTTGCTCACAGTGTTCACCGATAACTTTTTTGTCAGATCACATTCATATTGTGACGGATTTTCAATGAGGGTATTATTGTCAATATTCACACATATAGACAGGGGAGGGTGCTGCGCTAACCAGAAATGCTGCTGTAAATAATCTATGTAGAGGACTACTGTGGAAAGTGATCCAACTCATTGGGGGAATATCAGTATCAAAATTGTCAACCATATATCATGCCGCTATTTCCATTGCGAATTATACATCCATAAGTCCAAAATCTAGCAAATGCGTGCAATAAACAAATGAATAGATCCTGTGCAGATATACCCAATCTAACTCCAAATTAATAATCAAACATGAACTAAAATGGTTGTAGTAAAACAATCTAACAATCAACACAATCAATGTGCAACCTCAATGTGGTAAAAACTTTCAGTTAGAGCGTGCAAAAACACATGAAAAGTGCATGGTGCTAAGTGACCTTGAAATACTCTAATAAATCACACAGTGTATCAGCAGTACGTGGTCCTCTATAATCTGGTGTAAAAGAAAGTCCAAATATCATGCAGCTGTGTGCATAAGTGAAGGAACACAAAATGTAATAGTGATAATGTCCACAATACAAGAGTGATAATGTCCTCTACAGTGCAATATGAAGAGTTCAGTGTGCTCAAAACAATAAAGGTGGGGTGCCAGGAAAAAATATTAAATCTGTGTCCTCTTCGTGTATATATCACACTAAAGTAAGCAGTGGCCCCTTACCTAGTGGTGCTAGGTCAACCGCAAAGACGTAACTGCAGGTGGCTGTGGTCTTTACTTGGGGTCCTGGACTGCGAGGGTTCTGTCCCTGCCTCCACGCCTGGCGGTGCTCGGTAAACCGCAGAAAATTGCAGGTGGCTGTGGTCTTTAATTGTGGTCCTCGACCAGCGCGGGTCCTATCTCCGCCTCCGTGCCTCAAATATGGGTGAACCAATAATAAAGGACAAGGGGGTACCGCATAGTGTAGTATGTTAAAGGATAGAGCTTTATTGAAAACAGATACAGGTACTCACATTGAAAAGTATCAGACTGGTGCCTATCTCCTACGAGTGGCAACCTCGTTAGCCTCAGTCAGTATGAAGTGCCCATTCCGTCCCTACGCGTGATGTCACCAATCACGTGACTTCATCAGGGGATATTCCCCCAACGAGTTGGACCATTTTCCACAGTAGTCCTCTACGTAGATTATTTACAGCAGCATTTCTGGTTAGCGCAGCACCCCCCCCGTCTATTTTTTCGTTTGGGTTTCGTTTGTCCCCAATTTTTGGTGCGTGCAGCTGTCCATACATTTTGTGTTTTCTTTTTCTCTCTCCATTACGGTAGCGCAGGAATAATTTACACCACATTCACACATATATACCTTTACTGTTCATTTAGATTGATCATTGCTTTCATTATCATATTTTTATTTTTATTTTTCATTTATATTTTTATTATTTAATTTTTTATTTATTTGAGCACTACTATTTACTCCGCTTATCTCTAGAGGTTTAAATTCAGTCACGTATTTGTTACTTATTAAGTGGCAGCTATAGTTTATTTAAATTATACTTTTTTCACTTATTCAGAAGTGCAGTGGAGGTATCACAGGGTGTAGGGCGTTAGCTTGTGAACTATCAGGTAAGTATTTTCATATAAAAAAAATCTCCATTTATTCTGGCTCATAACAAAATAAAGAGGAAGGCAATGCTGGAGAAACTGCTTGAATTTGCGAAGCCTTTGTACCCCAGGGCACACATCAACTCTTTGTAACTAAAAATTGGTAGCCTGAGTAGTCCATATGAAAGGGAGCACAATCTGGTCCAGGACTCCCAGAGATCATGAACAGCAGCAGATGACATATATGTCCCCAGGCTGTGGTACTACAACAGCCTGCCCCTTCTGTCAGGCCAGACTGAACCTAGGCCATCACTTTCTTGTCTTCCCTGCAGCCTTCCCTCCATGCTTCCCTGCAGCCTTCCCTGCAGCCTTCCTTGGAGGCTGTGGCTCTGGAGGTGGACTTGTGGCAGAAGGAGGAGGAGGATGGGCGAGCGCACAGAAGTGCAGGTTCTCACTAATTGGGCCCTTCAGCCCCTTCCGAAGGGCCTGAAAAATAGGATTCTCACATATGAAGCATTGGCCCTCCTCCATTTGCTGCAATTTTGCAGCTACATAGCAGCCATAGACCTCTTCAGCGTCGAGGGGTGTTTTCAGGGCCGCATTAGCATCCTTAATGAGGCCCAGTGCTGCCTCCTCCATGTTACTCCCCTTCCTGGCCCTTTTTTGTTGTAAGGTGGAGGGGAGGCACCTGGGATTGGGTGAGGCTACTGGGCCTGGCCACCTCCTGGCTGACACTTACCCCCCCCTCCTCCTGGCTGCCACATTCCAGAGCCTCGTCCTGGCTGAGGTCTTCCTGTGTATGAAAAAGGGACATAGTTTTAATTTTTGGTTCATCAATCACACACAATTTTGAGCTCATGACTGTTACAAATTGAATGTTAATAAATAGAAAAGACTATCATTCTGAGCCCAGCATTTTTCATTCTTGTCCCAATCATTTTTGGCCCCTACTGTCTATTGATATGTAAAACACTTTTTGTTCAATCATTCATTTGTTAGCAAAAATAACATCTAGTTAACAACAATAATTTTCGGACAATAAATGTGTTCAAAAATACTATACCTGGCTCCAGCTGGGCACCTCAACTTCTTCTAGGATGGAAGGGCCAGGTTGGTCCTCGGGAGCCTCTGCTGGGGTTGAGGGAAGGGTGGATGGAAGTGTACAAAATGATTACCTGGCTTCAATCTGGTCTTTCAGAAACTGAATCCTGTTGTATTACCACAGACTGGGTACACGCACATCCTTTGCTGCTGCTCCTGATTTCATGAATGCCTGGACCTTACTAAGCTCCTTCCTATACGTGCTTCTAAAGCTACCAATTTTCTTATCCACAAACTCGATGTCTGTGTCGGGGACCTGCGTCTTCACAAATTGCAGAAGTTTCTGGTTATTTTGATATAAGAGGTTTTTAAACTCCCACAAATTTCTCATATTCCTGTATCTGTCTATGAACTGGCCCATGAATTCAGGGTCTTTGAATTGTTTCATATTTGCTACAAGACAAAACACAAGACAAAAACTCTAATATCAGGCTAAACTCTCCTAATCTTATCCCAATATAGGCCTCAATCTCGAATCAGTATAGGCCGCTGATGTCCCAAATTAAAATGTTACCTTCGTTATAACGTTTGGCGCTTCCTCCACTCACAGATTGTATGTACAACACACGCGTGTTAGCTTTATATACACTGCGCATGCGTAAAAACTCTGCCCGCGTCGCCCGCCCCTGATGTTCTTTCTCGAATATTCCCCACCCCTTCTCTTTCATCGCAGTGGAAGAGGAACATGGCGGAGACACAGCAGGTGCATAATAGCAGTAATGAGGAGGAAAGGCCGGAGCCCGAAACGTCTCGATCCCGCAGGAGATTTAAGGCCTCAAATATGGCCTTTATAGAGATGGTGGAGATGGTGGACATCTTGAAGAGGGCCGACTATGGCGGGAAGTATGGACCATACCTAAACCCAAATGTGAGAAAGGCCAAGATCATGACTAAAGTTGTGAAGAGTCTGCACAGGAATTTTGGGGTACGACGATCCAAGGAGCAATTGAGGAAACACTGGTCATACCTGAAATTGAGGGAGCAGGATCAGTACAGAAGGATCAAGAAAGTGCTTCTAAAAAGTAAGTAGTTGTCCTGTGTTCCGATTATTATTATTACTTGCATGCCACTCCATGTGCTTTCTTTTACTGTTGTACAGTTTAAAATGGCTACTTTCATGTTCACAGGCACAGTAATCGGTCGTAGGAAACATTGTTCATTTGCCAACTAATTACAGTGTTTTGGGCAGATACAGAGTTAACTACATTTGGTCGTGCTAATTTGTATTAAAAGAAGTTTAGGACATTGTTGTCTAGATGTGTTTGAAACTAGAAAGAATTGCAAACTTGATTCAGTGTAATGTAAGGAGAGGACACTCATCAGCTGTTTGCACATCTGGACTCAGGAGCACTAGTGTGGGATACAAGAACAAACTTTTTAGGGTACCCCACACAGGTACTCTAGTGTATACTTGGGGTGTCTCCATGTGTGAAACTTGTCCAAAAAAGGTACAGTAAGTATTCCAGTTTTGGTAAGTGAAAAAATCATGTCTTCAGCTTGGAACTCTGCAAAAAACAGACAATTGTACCCCACTTCCAAACAATGTTTCATATCCCTATTTCTGGCATCAAATATCTGTGTGCTAAGTATACCTTTTGTTCCAGTCTCAAAGGGGAGAAAAGACTCCGGATGTCTGAGGACACCAGGAAACACCCACCTCCTGAAGAAGGGGAACAGAGGACACCACAACCTGAGGATATGGAGGAAGGAGAGGGGGTTGAGATTGTCACCACAACAGGTGAGTGTCTGACACCACAGATTCAGGTAATAGATGTATGCCTGCATATTTTTAATACATGGTGTGTATTTTTTCTTTTAGGTGATGTGCATGTTGTGGAAGAACAATCTACTCATTTCACGAGTGACAGTGCACAAAGGCTAATCCAGGACATAATGTTTTTTAGTCAGGATTTAGACCTCATGAAGCAAAAAAACAAAATGATATAGAACAAAAACTGAAGAACATGATTGATGTACTATGAAGAATCTAAAGAACAACAAAATGACACCATTTTCTATTTTTGGGGACCAATTTGTTCAATTGTTTTACTCATTTTAAAAGCCAAATTTTGAAGATGCACACAGTGTGTCAACATGTGCCATCTGCCATCAGGGGATATCAATGTACGCATTTTGTGGGTGCAACCCCTTCCTCATAACTCAAGTAGGTGAGAGGAAGTGGTTGTACCCCCAAAACACGTCCATTGATCCTCTATGATGGGAGATAGCACATGTTGAAATTAGGCATGGGATAGGGAGGGAAATCCCCAGTTTGACTCCCAATTTGTGTGCATCTTCAAAATGTAGCTTTTACAGGGGGACATCATCCTATTTGATGAAGGCAATATCAACACATTCTTGACACTATAATGTCTGATATTGCCTTCAGTTTTTCAATGTTGAACTTTGTAAGTTCCTGAGTTGGGTATGTTATGTTTTGAAACATGGTTGTTTATGTACTAAAAAATATTTTCAAGGTAAAACTTTAAAAAAAAAAAAGATGTTTTTAAAAAAAAAAAGTTTTACAACGCACATGTGAATGTGCACAGAGTAAAAGGTTTTATATTCAACAATGTGTGGCTTATTCTTTCAATGCTTAATAACATGTTTTGTATTAAGTTGGTGTTTACAGTGACAATGGGTGTTATTTAATAATGGAAAAACCACTTGGCACTACAAGTGCACTAGGAGAACCTAGGAGACAGCTAAAAGCAACACAAGCAGTAAATCCAAATCAAGATTTGATCAGATCATTTTTTTTTAATATCTAACATAATTACAAATTTGCTGGCATAGCAATGACCCCCCTACCCATAAAATAATCAACATATTTTTTACGTACTTCACAGGTGCTTTGAGGGGCAAGCCAGGACAGCCAGTTTCCAGGGCCGTCAGTGGATTTTCTGGCCTCAGGCCCAACTGAGGCAACATAATTCGGAGCATTTCTCTTCAAAAAGTTGTGAAGTATACAGCATGCTAGAACTATGTGGTTAAGTTTGTACTTTGCCATATTTATTGCAGTAAGAAATAGGTGGAACCGGCTGGCCATTATCCCAAAGGTATTCTCCACAAATCTTCTGGCTCTGGCTAGCCGGTAATTAAAAACCCTCTTGTCCGGGGTGAGGGTCCTCTAGGGGAATGGCCTCATCAGGTGATCACCCAGACCAAATGCTTTATCAGCGATAAAAACAAATGAGAGTCCTTCCACATTCTCTTCCGCAGGTGGCAATCCCAAGCCACCACTCTGGAGACGTCGGTAGAACTCAGTCTGGACAAAGACTCCACCATCCGACATCCGGCCATTCTTCCCCACGTACACAACTTACATACGAGAAACTCGTATGTCACCGACACCACAGCCATCAACAGAATATCATGAAACCCCTTATAGTTAAAATAGTATGAACCCGAGTGGGGTGGTGGGATGATGTGGACGTGCTCCCCATTGATTGCCCCTACATCATTGGGAAAGTTCCAATGATGAGCAAATTGGGAAGCCACAGTCTTGTAAGGACTTACCTAGTTTGGAGTCCATGGTGCAGAGATGTACGCTCACCCTTGCAAATACACACAGCCCACGGTAACAAAGAAATAAGCTACCTGGGCTGTGAATCTGTGCACGGGGGCTTGACAGGAATTAGCCAAAGGATAGTCGAGGTAAAGCTGAGTCAGGGATTCCAGAAGTCAGAATAAACTATAAGCATAGCCAGGGTCGGAAGCCGGAGTCGGTCTTGGAACTCTGTAACTATAACACAGGAACACTGGAACACTGAAACCTTAAGCAAAACAGGAAACAATGAACTGACAAAGCCCTCAGGGTGAGGCAGTGTTTTATACCGAGCTGATTAGGTAACCTGCCTCACCTGATCCAGGAGTGATAGGTACTGATTGCAAGAAAGATCCAGAGAAAAGCCCTCAGTACTTCCTACAGAACTAGGCTTGGCTGGAAAGCAGGCAGAATTAAGAACTGAGGAGTGACTCAGAGGCAAAGCAACAGGAGCACTAAACAAGTAGTCATGAGTTCAATACCTCTTTGAGACACTTGGGGCGTGACCATGCCTGGCTGTCTGTATGACATGGTAGGGACCGTGACAGTTCCCTCCCCTTAGGAATGCCCTCAGAGCATGGAACATCCTATTTCCTTTGGGCTTTCTTTGTTTTAGAAGTTCCAGCTGGGGAGACTTTCTTTGATCGCAAGGCTCTTTCAAAAATCTTCAGGTCCTGCTTACGGACTGTGGTGCCATTCGAGGCATACGTACAGTCAGGAGGTAGCGGGGACACAAGCACAGGAACTTAAAGTGAGGACACCAGCACAGGAACTTCAAGCTGGGAAACTGGCACAGGAGCTTCAAGCTGGGAAACCGGCACAGGAACTTCAAGCGGGGACACTGGCACAGGAACTTCAAGCGGGGACACCAGAACAGGAACTTCAAGCGGGGACACCAGAACAGGAACTTCAAGCGGGGACACCAGAACAGGAACTTCAAGCTGGATAGTAGGCAAAGATTCAGGGGTGACAGGAAGGATCCTAGTAGTACCCACTTTCTGAAACTTTGGCAGAGGTGGACAGTTGGGCAGAGAGAGGTAAGGTGCCCTCTTACTCCACAATAGAAACAGAGTCCACAGCCTCTCCTCCGCTCTCTCTCCCATAGACAGCTTGGACCGAATAGACCCGATCTCCATGGGTTCCACATCATCCAGGATAGGAGCGGGTAAAACCTCTGGAGCGTCTAGGCTTTGAGGGGTTAGGGCTTCATAACTTGGCACAGACTGGGATGGCTTGGAGTCGTATCTGTACAGGGTATTCCTGTCCCTGGGTACGCGTAGGCCACGTGAACTAGGAGCAGACTTGGGAACACTGGTTTTCTTAGAAACTGTAATATAAGAGTCCAGAGCAAACATGAAAGCTTCCCAGCTGTCCAAGACTGGACTCTTCTCCTGTAATAGGTGAAAAGCCCATATCTTGATTAGCCCAGTGAGCTGGTTGATGGATGCGCAAACCTTTATAAAGTCAGAGGCATAGATTCTAGGCTTAAGAGCAAACAACAGCTCGCAATCCATCCTAAAGTTCAAGAATGATGCACGATTCCCATCAAACTTCTCAGGCATTACAACAAACGGTTCCGGACATGCAGGTTCCAGGGGTGGGCGTACTGTGCCTTTAAACAAGCGGACTTCTTGCTGCAACTCAGCAACGGTCTGGCCCAGGCTGGAGACTTGCAGAACAAGGGAGGTGAGCATCCTGTACATCTCTGCAGACCCCATGTTGTTCAGTTCATTATGTAATGGCTTACCTAGGTTGGAGTCCATGACACAGAGATGTACGCTCACCCTTGCAAATACACACAGCCCACGGTAACAAAGAGATAAGCTACCTGGGCTTTGAATCTGTGCACGGGGGCTTGACAGGAATTAGCCAAAGGATAGTTGAGGTAAAGCTGAGTCAGGGATTCCAGAAGTCAGAATAAAAGATAAGCATAGCCAGGGTCAGAAGCCGGAGTCAGTCTTGGAACGCTGTAACAGGAACACAGGAACACAGGAACCTTTGGCAAAACAGGAAACAATGAACTGACAAAGTCCTCAGAGTGAGGCAGTGTTTTATACCCAGCTGGTTAGGTAACCTGCCTCAGCTGATCCAGGAGTGACAGGTACTGATTGCAAGGAAAGATCCAGAGAAAAGACCTCAGTACTTCCTACAGAACTAGGCTTGGCTGGAAAGCAAGAAGGCTTAAGAACTGAGGAGTGGCAAAGCAACAGGAGCACTAAACAGGTAGTCATGAGTTCAATACCTCTTTGAGACACTTGGGGCGTGACCATGCCTGGCCATCTGCATGGCATGGTAGGGACCATGCTAAGTCTGCCATTCCTGTGGTGTTGAAGGAAACTGTGGAGTCAAAAAAGAAAAAATAATATTAGTACTTTTGCACATAACATTGCAAGCAGATTAGACACAAACATTCTTGGCCAACATCAGTATAACATTTATTTTACGGAGTATTTAACCACTTACCGACCGCCGCACGACGATGTACGTCCAAATTTTGAATGGGGATATCGTTGTTATGGCAGCAGCTAGCTGCTATAACCCCGGTATCCCCGTTTTCATGCGGCGGTCGGCTTTCAGATAAAAGTGGTCCCTGCAGCGGATTCACAGCAAGATCACTTTAATTAGTGGCGGGAGAGGGCCCCCCCCCCCTCTGCAAAACGGGGCCCTCCACCGCTTACCGGAGCCATGGATTCTAGCCCTAGACCTCCTCTGTACTGCAAAATATGCAACCTGTAGAATTTTTTAAACATCACCTATGGAGATTTTGAGGGTAAAAGTTTGATGCCATTTCAAGTGTGACATGTTGGGTATCAGTTTACTTGGCGTAACATTATATTTCACAATATAAAAAAATTGGGCTAACTTTACTGTTGTCTTATTTTTTTATTCAAAAAAGTGAATTTTTTCCAAAAAAAGTGCGCTTTTAAGACCGCTGCGCAAATACGGTGCAAAAAAAAGTATTGCAACGACCGCCATTTTATTCTCTAGGGTGTTAGAAGAAAAACCATATATAATGTTTGGGGGTTCTAAGTAATTTTCTAGCAAAAAAACCTGTTTTAAACATGTAAACACCTAAAATCCAAAACGAGGCTGGTCCTTAAGTGGTTAAAGACAAAAATATAAGGTTCACTTATCAGATTCCTCACCCCCTCTGATGGCCCATTGGAAACATTTTAGGGGGGAGGGTTATAAATAAGTTTTGGACCCCCAAAAAAAGCCTCTGGCACTCTGCCTGAATTTAAGGACAACAATAACATTTGGACACATTTTAGGGGGTGTTTAGGGTAAAGCACTACAATGGAGCTGACAAAATACATTGTTAAGCGACTAGGCTAGGATAGCATGCTGGGGAGGTTAGTGAAGGCAAATATGCATGAAGGACAAAAAAGAAGCATTAAAAGATTACAGCATGCATGAGGACAAAGAGGACATTCACAGCATATTACAATCATGGTAATTAGGGAATGATGAAAGAAATACAATACATTAGCATACATTAAATACATATAATGTGATGTTAAAGGAGAAAACTTACCCTAATATAGTCCTTCTGCAGGACCTGTATGATGGCAGAACAGGTCTCTGGAATAATGATCCCCAGAGCCTGGGGGGAGATGCCTGTAGAGAACTTGAGGTCCTGTTGACTTCTCCCCATCGCCAAGTACCGCAACGTGGTGACTAGTCTCTGCTCTGGAGTGATGGATTGCCGCATGCAGGTGTCCTGCTTCGTAATATAAAGAGATGGTGAAAAAGGGGGTCCCTCATCCGGAGAAAATTCCTGAAATCATCAGGGTTATTCTCCTGGATCTCACGCAGCAAAGGCATATGAGAGAATTAGTCATGCTGGAGCAACCAATTCTTGGTCCATGAACTCCTCCCCACCTTGTTCATGGACTGGGCTTGGGTCAAAGCAAGATCCCCAACACCAAGCCCCCGCACAGCACGAACTCTACAATGAGCACGTACCCGCAACATGGCTTCAAAACGGTGGGCTGGTCAGAACGAACTAACAGAATGCACTGAAGAACAGAAAGGCCTGTGAAGAGTGAGCTGAAAATCAGAAAAGTGCGGACAAGAACGCACTGAAAAACAGATACGAACTGACTACACACACTGAAAACCAGATACAAACCCACAAGCACAAACTGAAGAGCAGTAATGGATTTAAAAGCACTAAAGCTGAAAAGTGCAAATCGTCTCTCACCAAACTTCTACTAACACAAGATAAACAGGAGATTAGCAGAAGGGGCCCAAAGGGTAGCACACTGGGTATTGAAGTTCCGTTTTCTAGTTTCGTCATACGCGTTGTAAGTCACCTCGTTCTTGATGGGTGGAATTTGGTGTGACCGTGTGTATGCAAGGCAAGCTTGAGCGGAATTCCGTCGGAAAAACCATCCAAGTTTTTTCAGGCGGAAATTCCGATCGTGTGTACGCGGCATTAGTTTCTGAAGCACACGACAGACATATGTGTGGTGGCTCTACAGGGACTTGATGAGGATATCATCGAGATAAACCACCACACATAACTGCAACAAATCCTGGAGGACATTGTTAATAAATTCCTGGAAAACTGCTGGGGCGTTACAAGGGCCAAAAGGCATTACTAGGTACTCATAATGGCCTGTTCTGGTATTAAACGCAGTTTTTCACTCGTCGCCCTCCTTAATCCTCATGAGATTGTATGCCCCTCTCAAATCAAGCTTCATGAAAACCATTGCTCCCTTGAGGTGGTCATATAATTCCGTAATCAACGGAATTGGATAGCAATTCATAATAGTGAAATTATTGAGACGCTTATAATCAATACAAGGTCTCAGTTCACCAATCTTCTTCTTCACAAAAAGAAACCAGCACCAGCAGGGGACAAGGATTTGCAGATCAAACCTTGAGAGAGTGCATCTGTAACATACTCCTCCATGGCCTTGTCCTCCAAGACCGACAAAGGGTAAACCCGGCCACGAGGGGGTATGGCACAAGGTTGAAGGTCAATTGCACAATCATACGACTGGTGTGGAGGCAAACTACCGGCTTGACCTTTGTCAAAGACATTGCTAAAATCGTGGTACTCCTCCAGCAGGGAGGAGAGTGAAGAGGTGCACAGGACCTTGGCTACCTTCTGGAAGCATGTTTTACTGCATTGTGGTGACCAGGAGAGAACCTCAGAACGGAGTCAATCAAAAGAGGGGTTTGTGCCTCTGTAACCAAGGATAATCAATAACCAGCAGAAACTTAGGAAATAACTTGGAATTGGATTATCTCCCTTCTCCTAAAGGTTCTCTCATCCACAGAGAGGTGCGTGAAGCCCAAGTGCATAGGTTCACCTTCATTGACCAACTCAGTACCAGGAGGCATGGGAGGTGAGGGAGGCACGGGTGGGACTGCAAAGCTCGGAGGCAAACGTACAGGAGCCTGCCTTAAAAGAGAGTCTTTTTCTGAGTCTGGAGTCAATGAGGATGGAAAACGTGATCAACTTCTCCTGCTCCAGCTTGATGGAATTTGAGAGACCATGATAAAAAGCAGCCATGAGGGCCTCATTGTTCCAAGCAACCTCTGCTGCCAGAGTACGGAATTCAATGGCGTAGTAGGCAACAGTTGTCATACACTGTTTGATGGACATGAGGCACTTGGCAGCAGAAGTGGAGTATGCGGGAACATCAAATACCCTTTTAAAGGAGGCCACAAACTCAGGGTAACTCAACACAACAGGTTTTTGCATCTCCCAAAGATATCACAAAACCTACTTTGCTTCTGTCCGTGGGAAATGCCTGGGGCAGCATCTCAAAGTATATCTCAACCTGGTTGGGAAACTGTCTGCATTGAACTAGATCGCCCCCAAATAGCTGGGGAAGCAGGGCGGAACCAGACATACCTCTTAAAGAGGTAATACTCGAGTCAGGTGCCTGCACAGAGACTAGCGCAGCAGCAGGGACAGCCTGCAACTCAGGTTTTACCGGAGCAGCCACAGTGGGAGATTCCAGGTGAGCCATGTGACTCAGAAGTGTTTGAAACACCATGCAAAACTGATCCATACGGTGATCTTGCTCATCCAATCTGGAAAAAATATTACTAACAAGTGGATTGACTGTATCTTCTGAATTAATGGCCTTCACCTAGTGTCAGAAACCATGAAATCAGACCGAAGTACAGTTAAATCACACTTGTTTAATAATAAAAGTAAATAGAACAAAGGTAGTCAAAACATAGCCAGAGTCGAGGAGCCGGAACGGAGAGTCAGAAAAGCCAAACGTCAGGGAGCCAGAGATGAGCACAGTAAAACAGCAAGCAGGATCTGGAGCCAGAAGGAATGCCAGCCAAGCAAGTCTTTTAACAGAACAGACAGTATGTACATGCTATGTGTTAGAAATTCGAAGGGCCTTCAAAAATGTAATAGGCTGTCAGGCATTTATGTGTGTAATGTATGTCCCTAGAACACCTGATGGTACTCTTTGAATTTTTGGGCCTCTCTATGTGGCTAAGCTGTGAACAAAATATTAGACATGGGGTATCGCCATATTTAGGAGGAGTAACAAAATGTATTTTGAAGTGTCATTTTTGCTATATACATGCTGTGTTTTATAAATATCTTACAGATTGACAACTTTGTGTAAAAAAAAAAAAAAAAAAAAGACGTTTTGATTTTCTTTCCACATTTTCCAAATACTTGTGGAAATTTTCAAAAGACTCATAATGCCTCATAGGATATATGTTGAGGTGTTTGCTTTCCAAAATGAGGTCATTTTGTGGGCATTTCCAATTTCCTGGTGCTCTAGGGCCTTCAAAGGTGTGATAGGTAGTCAGAAAATTAATTGTGTACAGTAATTTATGCTCCTAGAACGCCTGAAAGTGCTGCTTGGATGTTGGGCCTCTGTTTGTGGCCAGGCTGTCTAAAAGTGTACGGGTGTTTTCTTTCCAAAATTGGGTCATTTTGTGGGCATTCCCATTGTCCTGGTGCTCTAGGGCCTTTAAAGGTGTGATAGGTAGTCAGAAAATTAGATATGTACAGTAATTTACACTGTATTTAAACATTTTTTTCTAACAAATAGAACTTTCTTTTGGTGGTATTTAATCACCACTGGGATTTTTATTATTTGCTATATAAGCGAAAAAACAGCGAAAATTTTGAAAAAAAAAAACACTTTTTTTAGTTTCTATTGTAAAATTTTGCAAATAAGTCATTTTTCTTCAAAAATTTGGGCCACAATTTATACTGCTACATATCTTTGGTAAAAATAACCTGAATTAGTGGATATTATTTAGTCTGTGTGAAAGTTAGAGTCTACAAGCTATGGTGCCAATCACTGAAAATTTATAAAATAATAATTGAAGCGCTTCACTCAATGATCGGTAAAAATTATAAATATAAAATATAAAATGCACTACTGTGCATCCCGCACATAAAATCCAAACCAGTGTAAAATTCCACTACTATTCCAAGTGTTTCAAAAATCTCATAAACTAATAAATAACTATATCAAAAATATAAAAAATATAAAAAATAAACTTGATCTTGCACAAATAAATAAATAAAATTGAAATTCTATAACGTGTACATACAGGGACAATCATCCATCATTGTAATATAAATATTGAATAAAAATAAATCGACAAGTGTTGATAATTAATTAGTGATGTGATTAAACAGGGAGAAAAACATTAAAAAGACTATTTTAGTAGAGATATAAAAGTAGTCCCAATGATTGTGGTTCTTTGATTGCCTAATTGGGGTGCCTGCTTGCCATTTTTAAACAATTCTTCCATCCACCTCCATTTTCATCAGGTACAGCTTTCCACACCGTTGATTATATGTAAACCAAAGAATGAACAAGGAAAAAATTCATTGCGCAATGAACTCCATATAGTACACCAGCAAAACACACTAAGAGATTCACTCACGTGAGCCCCGTATTAGAAAAACATATGAATCTGCAATAGCAGTCAGCCGCTGTGGACGAGAGAAAGGATCGATGCAGTACATCGCTCTGTGTCAGACTGCAGAGTGCGTCCTAGGCTCCTCCCACGTGTTGCATCACCGTCACATGACTTTTCTCAAGATCCTTGAGAAAGTCATGTGACGGTGACGCAACCCATGTGAGGAGCCAAGGACGCGCTCTGCAGTCTGACACAGAGCGGTGTACTGCAGCGATCCTTTCTCTCGTCCACAGCGGCTGACACCCCAATTAAGCAATCAAAGAACCACAATCATTGGGACTACTTTTATATCTATACTAAAATAGTCTTTTTAATGTTTTTCTCCCTGTTTAATCACATCACTAATTAATTATCAACACTTGTCTATTTATTTTTATTATTATTATTTTATTTTATATTTTATATTTATAATTTTTACTGATCATTGAGTGAAGCGCTTCAATTATTATTTTATATGTTTTTATGAAGGGATATTGAGCACCTTATATTGATAGCAGCCTTTCTAATATATATGATTAGTTTCACTTTGGCTTTTTTGGTTTTTCATTTAATAACCATCACAGCGCTTTGTTTTTTCACATTAATCACTGAAAATTGATCATATCTGATCACACCTGATGTACTGACAGCCTCATCTAATTTCTCGAAACCCTAACAAGCCAGGAAAGTACAAATACCCCCCAAAAGACCAATTTTTGGAAAGTAGACAGTCCAAGGTATTTAGTAAGAGGCATGGTGAGTTTTTTTAAGTTGTATTTTTTTTTCCACAATTCTTGGGAAAATTATTTTTTTTTCTTTCTTTTTTTTTACACAAACTTGTCATATTAATAGGTTATTTCTCACACACAGCATATGCATACTTGCAACTACACCCCAAAATACATTCTGCTACTACTCCTGAGTATGGCGATACCACATGTGTGATACTTTTACACAGCCTAGCCACATACAAAGGCCTAACATTGAAGTAGCACCTTCAGGCGTTCTAGAAGCATAAATTACACATCTCATTTCTCAACCACCTATTACACTTTTGAAGGCCCTGGAGCATCAGGACAATGGAATTGCCCACAAAAATGACCCCATTTTGGAAAGCTAACACACCAATGTATAATGAGTCTTTTGAACATGTCATTTTTTTCCAGAAGGTTTTGGAAAATGTGAAAAAAAATGAAAATGCATTTTCTTTACACAGAGCATGTACATAAAAAAAATGACACCCCAAAATACATTCTGCTTCTCCTCCTGAGTATGGCAATACCAGATGTTGTTGGACGTTTACATAGCCTGGCCACATACAGAGGCCCAACATTGAAGTAGCACCTTCAGGCGTTCTATGAGAGCATAAATTACACTTCTCATTTCTCAACCACCTATTACACTTTTGAAGGCCCTGGAGCACCAGGACAATAGAATTGCCCACAAAATGACCCTATTTTGGAAAGCAAACACCCTAAAGTATAATATGTGAGGCATAATAAGTCTTTTGAATGGTTAATTTTTTTGGAAACTGTGGAAAAAAAATGAAAATGCATTTTTTTACTCAAAGTTGTCCATTTATAAGATATTTCCAACACACTGCATGTACATAGCAAAAAGTACACCCCAAAATACATTCTGCTCCTCCTGAGTATAGTGATACCACATGTGTGAAACTTTTACACAGCTTGGCCACATACAGAGGCCCAACATCCAAGTAGCACCTCCAGGCGTTCTAGGAGCATGAATTAAATTTTTGAAGGCCCTTCATATTTCTAACACATAGCATGTACATAACAAATAACAAAAGTTTACCTGTGGTTTTAGTAGTGCAGTGGTCCACAGAGGAGAGCATTGGTCGAGGCAGAAGGCAGGAATGTCATCAGCAACAGCAAAAGCAATCGTCCAGGCAGCAGGCAGGAATACTGTCCATAGTTAGTACAGGCATAGATACCCTCAGCACAGCCAAAGCACAGCCAAAGCATTGGCCCAGGTAGCAGGCAGAGATGTCTAGGCAGACTTACTGTTCATAGTCAGTAGAGGCAGCAGGCAGCAATATTGTTGGCACAGCCAAAGTATTGGTCCAGGCAAGAGGAAGAAACATGGTCCATAAAGTCCTGGGTCATTACAGACAGCAATATGGACAGCACAGCCAAAGTATTGGTCCAGGCAGCAGGAAGAACCATCAAGCTTAGGGCCAGGGGGACAGGGGTAGAGTCTTCTCCCACCCAAATCTCATTGAAGCCTCTGGACTACCAGATCCTGTTCTGGGAACACAGAAAAACAAAAACTGTTTTTTTTGACTCAGAACGCTATTCTGAAGCCCCCTATTTTATTCTACCTATGTAAGACCCCTGTGTACTAAAGTAGAAGGGCAAAAAATCTGTCCAAGTGACAGGCAAAAACATGGTTGATTAACAGGCTGAGGTTGGTGCACGTGGAAGTCAAAAACATGATTTAAAATGGCAGGCAAAGACATTGTCGGTAAACAGGCCAGGGTCAGTTAACATGGAAGGTAGAAACATGGTAGCAGGTAAATGATCCACACAGGTATTTGAAATGGGGAAATGGCAGTCTGTTAAAAAGAAGGAGAACTAATATCTAATGGATGTATGTTAACTTCTGAAGCAATCTCTGATGCACAGGCCAGGTTCAGAGGGACATTGGGGGCAATAATAAATTGTATCTCTTCTAATTCCTCCTCTGCTGCATACACGACATGTCTTTTGGCGTCTTCTTTCGGATTCTGTGGGGGGAATGTTATAGGGAAAATGTTGCTCATGAAGTCGACTCACACAATCAGAGCGAATGCTTCCTGGGGACGAGTCCTTGTTGGTAAATCAGGGCAGTGATGATGTCTTCTCCTGCTCTCTAGCTCCCTCATCACCTCCTCCCATATCCACCTCCAGGACTTCTCCCGAGCCTCGCCCATCCTCTGGAATTCCCTACCCCAATCTGTTAGACTGTCTCCAAATTTATTCACTTTTAGGCGATCCCTGAAAACTTTCCTTATCAGAGAAGCATATCCTGCCTCCATCTAACAACTGCACTATTTTCTCCATTAGCTCATCCCCCACAGCTATTATCCTTTTGTATAACTTGACCCTCCCTCCTAGATTGTAAGCTCTAATGAGCAGGGCTCTCTGATTCCTCCTGTATTGAATTGTATTGTAATTGTACTGTCTGCCCTAATGTTGTAAAGCACTGCGTAAACTGTCGGCGCTATATAAATCCTGTATAAAAATAATAATGTCTTCAATATACTTGAGGTAGGTGATTTGTTGGTTTTCAGTTGCTTTTTGGTAGCAGACAAACTAATTAAACAGGGCCATATGAAACAGATGAAATGCAACTTTCTTATACCAGTAACGGGACTTTCGGGTTGACAAATAGGGTTGTAGCATCTGATCATTTAAATCCACCCCCATGTACAGATTGTAGTTGTGGACACTTTCAGGCTTTACAACGGGCCGTGTCTTCTCTGAATCGCCACCAAGCTGTCATTGTGGATGGTAGAGAGGATGTGGATATCTTTCTTATAGAAAGATCTTGCGAGCCACAGATGGGTTAATGCCTCTAAATTAAACCTTTGGTGATAACAAGCTGCAAACACTAATCACGTTTCATACCCGTGCAAATAGCAATATAATAAAGTAAATGCGTTTGTGCTAGAGAAATTATAATTAAAGATCAAGTGTAAAAATCAGTGTATGGAAAAAATAAATTAATAAAAATTAAAAAATAATAAATGTTGAATAATAAACAATATATCCCAATATATCTAAAACAATAAATTTCAATCCGTGGTAAATTATTTAGTAACAAAATAAACAAAGTGCAACGTGCATAAAAATGCTAAAATCCAAGTGCAAACTCTGGTTTAGAAGAGTGTTCACTCTTTCAATAAAATGTTTGATGAAGTTCATAAATAAAAAATGCAAAGTGCACAAATACAGTGTCCATCAACAGTGATATCCATCATGCTCATCCAAGAAGTGTAAATATATATCATGCTCTGGGGGTCACCGGAGAGCACTGGAGCATGATATATATTTACACTTCTTGGATGAGCATGATGGATATCACTGTTGATGGACACTATATTTGTACACTTTGCATTTTTTATTTATGAACTTCATCAATCACTTTATTGAAAGAATGAGCACTCTTCTAAACCCATCCTGCCTGATCTGGGTACCAGTCTGCTGTGCCAGTATCTGCCTTCTACCTACTGCAAGGAATCTCTTGAACCTCTTGACTGCCCTCCTGCTGTTGTTGATCCTGCCAGGCACTCGTACCACTCCTTGCTCCTGTTTATCCTATCAGGGGCCTTGAGTCGAAGACATAAGAGAGGCCATTCTCTGCAATTCGGGCTCACCTACTAGGTACGTAACATGGATCCTGAGTTGGCAGGCAACCATACGGTGTTTTGCCAGTGCATCGGGAAGGTAGGACTGGGCCTGGATTCTTCGGGTTGGGCGTGTACTTCCAGTACTGACACTGGGCTCCTCTTCTTGGGGTATGGCGCTGCTGGTGGTAGGCAGGTCTTCAGATCTTGGTCCTGATCTCCTTATTCTTTTAGGAGGGACAGTTTACTCCTCTGACTCCGATCCACTACCCTCTACTGGCTCGTATTGCGAACCAGAATTGGACGATGGGAGCTCCCCACTGCTCTCATCATCCGACATGTTAAGGATGGCATTTGCTTCCTCAGGTGTGTAAACTCTTTGAGACATAATGGTGGTACTTCTGTGTGGACCTGTGTGATGGTACTGATTGCAGTACTGATGGCGGGTCTGTGTGGTGGTACTGACAGGTTACAGATGGCGGGCCTGCGTAACGATACTTTAAGATGGGACTGTGTACAGATGACGGGCCTATGTGGTGGTAGTGATTGCGGTACTGATGGCGGTACTGATCGTGGTACCAATGGCAAGTGATGGCGGTACTGATGGAGTTACAGATGGCGGTACTGATGGCGGGCCTGTGTGATGGTACTTTAAGGCAGGACTATGTGGCAGTACTGATGATGGGCCTGTGTGGCGGTAGTGATGAGATGTACCCATGGCGGTACTAATGGCGGTACTGATGGCGGTACCGATGATGGGCCTATTTGACAAATGGGCTGTGACAGATTTAGCTGGTACCAATGGCGGCACCGATGATGATACTGATGGCAGTACTGGTGGCAGCCTGTGTGACAGATGGGCTGTGTGACACTGATCTCAGATCTCTCCTTCTCTCTCCTCATATGATTGGTGTGTGAGGAGATGCACACCTGATGGTTCACAAGCTAACGCCCTACACATGTTATACCTCCACTGCGCTTCTGAGTAAGTGAAAAAAGTATAATTTAAATAAACTATAGCTGCCAAATCATTGGTCATGTTTTATCGGTGTATTTTTTAGAGATATTAAACTCACTCACGTGTGTTGATCATATGATTAACTATAATAATATTATTTACCAAGTCGTGTACTTGCTCATCACTATTTTGAACTTTATTAAAACATCACTGCATTAATAGGCTGTAAAAAGCTGTGTATTGTGGAGATGGGGACACAGGAAGTGAGCAGGAGCTAGTTGCTTTGTCTCCGCCCACTTGGGGAGTCTGGGAAATAAAGGGAGAAGCATTATGCCATACTGCCAATCCCATGAATAAGTCGGTTGCGACAAAACATGTCGGGTGTGGCTGTACAGCAAGCATCTGAAGCGTGACGCAAAACATTGTGACGTGACATGCTGCATTGAATGGTGGAGGCTTCAGACTAGGAGTGGGTGAGACTACACAGCTGACACACTATCCTGGATCCGCCGTGACCACTATAGATCACTTCACCAGTGCATGGAGTTTATGTTACAATTTCCTTTGGAGTGTTTTTTTTTTGGCCTGCTTTGGTTTTCACACATGTGAGTGCAATGGTGTGCGATGGTTTGAATTTTTAATAAATTTGCTTTACTTTATCACACTATTTGGAGCATTTTCTTCATTTTCATGTGGAGCAATCACTTCTTGAGGAAAAGGATTTGTTGCATTTACGCTCGCTATTTGGAGATCACGTTTGGAATCTGGAGATCACATTTTAACCCCTAATAAGTGTGGGTTGAGGTGAGTTATGCCAAACACGAGAGTGGGAGGCTATTGTAGCTGGTGAGTGCAAATCTTTAAGTGGGAGCACAAACACTGAGGTGTTGTGGAAGATCACAAAGAACAACCAAGAGTTTTCATTTACAGATTTTTTCAGACCATCCATTGGAATATTCATAATTTATGAACTTTATGTCAACACTTTATTCATTATTTTTATCTGTCACAGGGCGTGTTGTTTTGATTATTATGTGATATGATGTGTTTGCTCACAGTGTTCACCAATAACTTTTTTTGTTAAAATATATTCACAGGATATGAACTTTATGTTAAGACTTCATTTATCATCTTCACATCTGCCACAGGGCGTGTTGTTTTGAACATTATGTGATAGGATGTGTTTGCTCCCAGCAGGGGCGGACTGATAACTCATGGGGCCCCCGGGCAATAGGAGATTATGGGGCCCCCGGGCAATAGGAGATTATGGGGCCCCCAGGCAATCAGAGAGTATGGGGCCACACAGTATACACACACACAGTATACAATCACACAGTATACACATACATGTACACACAGTATACACAGACAGATGTAAAAAAAACACAGATTTATACATACTGTCCCTGGTTTTACTAAGGCTGGCAACCCTGATGGGGCCCCCTAGTGGCCCAGGGCCCTCGGGCAGTGCCCTAATCGCTCAATGGTCAGTCCGCCCCTGGCTCCCAGTGTTCACCAATCATCAATAACTTTTTTTGTCAGATCACATTCATATTGTGACTGATTTTCAATGAGGGTATTATTGTTAATATTCACACATATATACTTTTACTGCTCATTTAGATTGATCATTGCTTTCATTAGCACATTTTTATTTTTCATTTTTCATTTTATTTTTGTCATTTATTTATTCGAGCGCTACTATTTATTCCACTTATCTCTAGAGGTTTAAATTCAGTCACGAGGTGTGTGAGGAGAGAGAAGGACAGATCCCTGGAAACTGGTGTTGTGTTTATACTTATGACCGGCTGTGATTGGACACAGCTGATCATGTGGTAAACAGACAATTTTATTTGCTGTTTACCGTGATCAGGGATGAGCTATGTCCGAGGGACACACGCCATCCCCGATCACCACGTTGAACACTCCCGCGGGCGCGCACTAGAGAGTGAGGTCATATGATGCCCAGTCAGGATAACAAAACCACCTCCTGATCGTCATTCTGTTATAGGCCGGGCGGGAAGTGGTTAACCACTTCAGCCCCGGAAGGATTTACCCACTCCCTGACCAGGTAATTTTTTTGTGATACGGTTCTGCATTGCTTTAAGTGACCATGCAATGTTGTACCCAAACAAAATTGATGTCCTTTTTTCCCACAAATAGAGCTTTCTTTTGGTAGTATTTGATCACCTCTGCGGTTCTTATTTTTTGCGCTATAAACAAAAAAACAATTTTGAAAAAAAAAATATATATATTTACTTTTTGCTATAATACATATCCCCCAAAAAATGTTAAAAAAAAATCTTCTTCTGTTTAGGCCAATATGTATTCTTCTATATATTTTTGGTAAAAAAATACCAATCAGCGTATATTTATTGATTTGCACAAAAGTTATCATGTCTACAAAATAAGGGATACATTTATGGCATTTTTATTCTTATTATTTTTTTTTTCAGTTTTAAATACTGTTTATTGAAAAAGAAATAACAGGACAAAGGTATTAAATTGGCATTCGCCGAGACGTGATGCACGTGTAACGTCCGCACGGGGGAGGAGCCTAGCGTCGGCTCCGGGGGAGGTGCGGAGATGGAGCGGCCAAGAGCATTGGCGATGCTGTGCTGGGTGAGAGCCTGCGGGATGCCCGGACGAGAGCGAGTGTGCGGCCCGCCCGATCGCCTAACCCTTTCCCTCCTGCCGAAGCTACGGAAGCGGTGCTGGGAGCATCCCCTCGTGCTCTCTGACTGGCGAGAGCCGAGACAAGTCAGCGGTGATTTCCCCCCTCTCTGAAGCCTGGATCCCTGAGACGCTGTGGACAAGTTGGGTCGGCGAGAGCTGGTGAGCCCCGGTATGTGGGCTCACGGGCTGGAGCGGCTGCTTACATCAAGAACTCGGTGCCTGAGCCTCGTGACAGGCAGCAACTAAAATAAAGCAAACACAGCCAAGTACTGAATGGCGGCGGTGTCCTGAGAAGGAGGAAGCAAGGTATGGGAAGCTCTGCAGTTTTATCTTTACTCATTAACAATCCACATACAAGAACTGTTGGTATCTGACTCGGGCTGCCTGCTGGGAGAGAGTGAGGCCAGGAGGACACAAGTTGTCAGGACTCCCACATGTATATTGTTATATGCCTTGTTATGGAAGGGGTTGGATGAAAACAGAGGTTCCCCCTGATCCTCCCCCCCGTATATAAGCTGCGAACGTATAGTCACCAGTGTGCCAGACAATTAACACTGCCAAATAAATAGAAATAGCGTCACCAACGTATGGTCTAGGGCTGAATCTGCTAATTAAATCTGTGTAAGCAGGGATCAAAACCTAAAGATTAGTGACGCTGTGCTCTTGCTCTGCAGCTCCCTTTGTGACTGTTTGACTTACCTCTTCTATCTGTCTCCCCTCCCCGTTCAGTTATTGCTACCACGTAGGGTGCTTCTTCTCCTATCTCTCTGTATGGCCTTATAATTCGTGAGACCATGGGTGTGGGCGACCAGCGAAAGGGAAGAAAAAAAAAAAAGGAAAAAGAAAAGAAAAAAAAAAGGGAAAAGAGAAAGAAAAAAAAAAAAAGGAAAAAAGTAAAGGGAAAGGAAATAAAAGGGAAAGTGGTCACAAGAAGTATTCTCCTGTAGCGCATATAACTGATTGGGCAGGGACAAGGAAGATGGCCTGCACTACATATAGACTTTCTGTGAGCAGCAAGCCTCCTAGCTCTATGGCACGGGGTGGGAAGGAGATTGCCGAATAGCGAAGTACTTAGAGGCAGTGACTTCGATACCCCTTACCCATTTACTTATACGGGGCGAATTGTGGATAGGGAGAGGAAGCATGAGAGGTCGTTCATCAAGAACAACGGAACCCCAGAACACAAGAGAGAGCTTAAACACCAGCTCTATACAAAAATATTTAAAAGAAGCAAGCACAAAGAGCCCGGGAATGGAGGCGAAACAACTAGGAACGAAGGATAAGAAGAAAGATCAACAGAAACAAAAGGGGGGACAGGGGGACAGAACCTGTGAAGAGCTTGACTTAGAGGGTGCGTCTGCCTGGAGTGCTGCTGATGAGCAAAGAATAATGGCCCTGGTACCAAGTAAAATGGACCTGAGCGAAATGTTCACTAAACTAGAAAACGCGATGAAAGCTGAGATTTTAAATGTCCGCTCGGACATGGGACACCTCCTCCGCCGGGTGGAGGAAGTAGAAGAGGCCTCAGGAATTCAAGCCAAAGAAATCTCAGACTTAAAAGAACAAGTCAGGAAAATGCAGAATGAAAATCGTACACTGGCGTTCAGATTAGAAGAACAGGAGAACCAGAGCCATCGGCAAAATCTGCGCATCAGATTCATCCCGGAACAACAAAATGAGGATCTGGGAGAGAAGATGAGGAAGATATTCAACCCTATCCTGGGAAGGCGAGAAGAAGAGGCCCTAAGGATCGATAGGGTACACAGAATAAGATAGCCCCCCAATATAAAGCAAGATATCCCAAGAGATGTCATCGTCAAATTTCTGAGTGAGGGAGGGGCGTGGGGATGGGGAAGGGGGAGGAAAGGGGGTGGGTGAGGGGGGGAGGAAAGGGGGTGGGTGAGGGGGGGAGGAAAGGAGGTGGGTGAGGGGGGGAGGGGAACGGGGTTGGGAAGGGGCCTCTGCAGGACGAGCTCTAGGGGAACAGGGGGCAGGGGAGAACGGCCGGTTTAACAGACATGCCTGAGCTAAAATTCATATCATACAATGTTAAAGGGTTACACTCGCCCATGAAAAGACATAAAATATTAAGGGAACTATGCCACCTGTGCGGTGACATAGTTTTCCTGCAGGAGACCCATTTGACTCTAGATACTAGAATCAGGCTATTTTCTCCTAAGATTCCTCAGTGGTTCTATGAGGACTCCCCTGATAGAAGGTCGAAGGGAGTCCCCATAGGGTTCTCAAAGGCTTCTAATTTCTCACTGCTGGATAGAATGATCGATCCCGAGGGTCGTTATATCTTTTTAAAAGGTAACATTGGAACTAGGATGTTTACTTTGGCGAACGTCTACTGCCCTAATAAAAACCCAACGGCTTTCCTGGGACAAGTATTGAGGAAGCTGTCGGAATTTGGGGAGGGGGAGGTAGTTCTGGCAGGGGACTTAAACTTTTGCCTCGACCCTGATCTGGATGGTACGTCCCGTGCCCAGGGGATAAAGAAGGTGTCGTTAGGGTCAATCAGGCGGAAGCTGCTCCGCAGCCAGTTAATGGATGTGTGGAGACTGCAACACGCTAAAGAGAGAGATTTCACCTTCTTCTCCCCTGTGCACGGGACTTACTCCAGATTAGATTACATCTTTGTAGACCACAGCTTACTGGAGTGGGTTGAGGAAACTAAAATAGAAATAATGTCCCTTTCAGACCATTCCCCAGTCATGATGAGGGTAAAGATCCCAGAAGTGTTGGGGCAGCCCTTCTCGTGGAAGCTGAATGAAGGTTTGTTGAAGGATCCCAAAGTAGTAGAGAGGATTCAGGAGGAAGTGGACTTCTTCTTTAAATCAAATGACACGGGTGAGGTGTCCCCTTCTATTCTATGGGAGTCATACAAAGCCTACATTAGGGGGATCCTCATATCAATAGGAGCAGGGCTAAAAAAAAAGAGAAGGGAAGAAAGGGGAAAGCTGATAGAGGAAATTTTTTCCCTGGAGCAGGTACATAAAAAGGCAAAGGGGCAGGACCAGGACTGCTATCGCCTATTGGTCGCCAAAAGGGAGGAGCTGAGGGACATGATGGAACAAGAGGCCAAAAGATCTGTCAATATAATAACCAGGGATAACTATCATTGGGCGAACAAGTCTAGTAAACACATGGCCAGATTAATAAGGAAAAAAAGAGGTCGGAACTATTGATAAAATATATAATAAAATAGGTGAGGCAATAGTGACCAGTGGAGGTATGGCAGAGGAGTTCAAAAAGTTCTATGCCGACCTTTATTTCATAGGGCAACAGGGGGTGGAGGACAGTGCCCGGATAGATAGGGGCGTGGAATTTCTAAAAGGAGCAGGACTAGTAGGGCTGCCCGCTGAGGACAGCTCTTTCCTGGACAAGCCCATCGAGGAGGAGGAAATTCTGGCCGCCTTGAGAGACTCCCTGAAGGGTAAGAGCACAGGCCTGGATGGATTCACCATCATCTATCTAGAGAAAATGAAACATATTTTGGTCCCTAGGCTTTACCACTACTGGAACGAACTAGGTGCCAGCTGTGGAATGGAAGGACAGGCACTGACCGCCACGATTACCCTGATTTTGAAAGAGGGGAAGGATGCTAGGTTGTGTTCAAGATATAGACCTATTTCCCTGCTGAATGCAGATGTTAAATTATATGCGAAAGTGTTGGCCAATAGACTGAAAGCAAAAATGACCACCCTGGTACATCCGGACCAGGCTGGTTTTGTTCCCGGTAGACAGTGTAGGGACAATGGGGTACGGGCGGTGCTTCTTTCGGAATTCTGTAAACGTGGTGGGCCCCCAGCTCTATTCCTGTCAGTGGATGCCGAAAAAGCGTTCGACAGGGTAGACTGGGGCTTCATGATGAATACTCTGGAGGCCTTGGGGTTTGACCCGAGGTTCATTTCATGGATCAGAATACTGTACAGCAGCCCTACGGCCGCTGTAAGAGTAAATGGGGCCATTTCAAAACCCTTTAGGATGGTAAACGGAACCAGGCAGGGCTGCCCTCTCTCCCCCCTCTTGTTCGTCCTGTCCCTCGAACCTCTACTGGCCTCTATTCGTAACAGTCCTGACTGCAGCGGTGTGAAGGTAGGAACTGAGGAACACAAACTTGAAGCATTTGCCGACGATGTTCTGTTCTTCATTACAAACCCTAGAATAACCCTTCCAAATGTGCTCCGGATCCTTAGAAGATATGGAGACGTTTCAAACTTTAAAATAAACCCCAGGAAGTCTGGAGATTCTAAACATCAACTTGGGCAAGCAAGAAGACCACCTATCTGTAGTATTCCCCTTTTCCTGGAAAAAGGAAATTGGGTACCTGGGGATTAGATTAGCCAATACTTTCAAAAAGCTGTTTCTAAAAAATTATATCCCGTTGTTGGATGAGATTAGGCAAGAAGCAAGAAGAATACGATCTAGGCCCCTCTCATGGTTTGGACGAGTAAACGCGTTCAAAATTATTTTAACACCCAAACTTCTGTATAAATTCCAGTTGCTACCTATCCCTCTACCCAGGTATTTTTTTTAAAGCTTTAAGGAGCTTAATAGGGGAAGCTGTCTGGGGTGGCAAAAAAACACGTATCTCCTACACAATATTGAGTAGGGGAAAAAAAAAAGGCAGACTGGCTTTACCAGACTTCAACAGGTACTACATATCTGTAGTGCTTTCACGGGTCACTGATTGGGTTAAAAAAGGGTCGGAGAAGCGGTGGGTTAATATTGAGCACTTTTTGAGTAACACTAACCTTGGTCACTCACTATGGAACCCTCCAAAATTTAGAGCACTTAGTATGAACACATCCTCGTTGACTCATAACACTTTTAAATATTAGGACATGATACATACTCAGCACAAATGGTCACACAATTCACCACTGATATATATGAAAAACAATTTATTTTTTGAACCCGGGAGGAGGGAGGTGGGAGGGAATTGGCTGAAAGATGACTCTATTCAATTAAAACATTTTATAAGCAAGGGGAGAATTCGCACATTCACTGAATTGAGGAGTGAGTCAGAGTTATGGGTGATGGATGGATGGAGGTACCTCCAGCTCTCTCACTTTATTGATAAGTTACCAAAACCACTCAGAAGTGTGGAGGAGCTTAGACCATTCGAGCAGCTTTGAATGAAGGAGCAAACAGGGGGTGTTATAGCTCAAATCTATAGGATATTGGGAGCAGAGTTGGAGCTGGAGGTGCCCCCTTACATCAAAAGGTGGGAGCAGGAAATAGGGTCACAATGTAGTAAAGTTTTGATTGATAAGATTCTGAGGCTGGTTCATTACCTAGCATTAGACACTAGGGGAACGGAAATTCACTATAAATGTCTTGCGAGATGGTACGCCACCCCAGACAGGGTAAGCAAAATGAATAGGGCGAAGGTCAATACTTGCTGGAGGGGGTGCACAAGTTTGGGAACAATGGCCCATATCTGGTGGGAGTGCCCTATCATCAAAACATATTGGAAACATTTTTTATCACTGATAAAGGAGATCTCTGGGATAGTAATAGTGGAGGACCCGTGGGTTTGTCTCTTTCATGGGACTTTGGTGCCGGTAAAGAGTTATAAATCCTCTTTGGTCCCCATAATGTTAGACGTAGCCAAGAGACAGATTGCTTCGAATTGGCTGGACTCATCAAGCCCCAACACACGAGATTGGCTCTTTTGCCTAAATGAAATATATATTGTTGAGTGTTTGCATGAGGGGGGTGTTGAACCTGATGAAGAGGAGGAACATACGGGGAAATGGGCAGGTTGGATTAAATTTAAAAAGACCTGGAGTTATCTAAAGGAGATTACAAATACGGCATATTAAGGCAGGAATTCTTCTGAGAGTAGTGAGACCAAGATGGAGGGTGATCCCAGTGAGCAGTATCCTGCAGGGTGGGGTGGGTTGGGAGGTTGGAGGGGTAGGGGGGAGGTGGGAGTGGGGGATAACTATTTTTATACAATTGTGGATTTGTACTATGGAATGTTCCCAGGGGGATATTTTGTTATGAAAAATGATAAATAAAGAATTAAAGAAAAAAAAATAAATCGGCAATCGCCAATAAAGATGTCAGAACAATGTAAATAACATTAGTAACGAGATATACATGTACCTAAAGCAGGAGCGGGCTCAAAACAAATGTAAAACAACCGATAAACTTTAGGATAGCATCATAGACTCTATCTCATAGAAAAAGGCTGCTGGAAGCCAGAATAGAGGAGCTGGAGCTCGCAGGTACCAGGAATCCCCCGGAGTAGACCACGCACCCCGAATGGGATCCTGCTGTGCGTGGACCAACCGAGTGGAGTACTGGGGGGTCGGAGAGACCCTGCCTGGACCTATCCTGAACCCACGAACAGCCTATCGTGGAATAAAACAAAAACACTTTATGAGTCCAATTATGAGAACAATAATATAAGAAATAAAATCACTCAAACCGGGGTTTGTCCTATTATTATTTTTTACTAGTAATGGCGGTGATCTGCGATTTTTAGCGGGACTGTGACATTGCATCTGACAGATAAAACACTTTTAGGGATCAGTGACATTTACAGAGCGATCAGTACTATAAAAATGCACTGATTACTGTATAAATGACACTGGCAGGGAAGGGGTTATCACCAGGGGGCGATCAAGGGGTTAAGTGTTCCCTAGGGAGGCGTTTCTAGCTGTGGGGGGAGTAGAGTGACAGGGACTAGAGAGAGATCGCTGTTACTGATCACTAGGATAAACTGCCTAGTTCATTCCTTTTCAACTGTGTCTTCGCCTCAGTCAACCTATCTGGAGATTCTCTGCTGTGTTCCTGTGAAAGACCTTGCTCGGCTGATGTCCCTTTGGTTCCTGATCCTGTTCTTCTGCCTCCAACAACACTAATCTCTGGTTTACTGATTACTGGCTTGTCATGTGTTTCAGTTTAATTGATGTACATATATAAGAGTGGGTGAAACTTGATTTTTCCATAATTGTGTGACTGACGTTCTCAGTGGTTATTTAATGAACGTTCCAGGCCAGGAAGAATGAGTGGCTGGTAACAGCATAGGAGCATGAATCACGTTCCGAGCAGCAGTTGCATAAAGAGAAGAAAGTACAACCAGCTGTCGCAACACAGACTATATTAGAAGTGTTAAAAGATAGCCATATAATAAGGCCCAAAAAGTGCAGAAGACACACATGCAACTAGTAAGATACATAACAATGGATAATTATGGTGGCATAGGTGGAATACTAATAAGATTAGAATATATCAGAATGTACTGTAAAGTAAACTAATGTAAAGAAATGTAAGTAAAGTGTCATGGATTTATATAAATGTATTGGTGGTTGATTCCTATGGTTGATTCCTTTGTAGTGTAAGTATATTCATTGAAATTATTACAATATATATATATATATATATATATATATATATTCAACAAAACGGGTGAGGTGCACCTGTTTTTAAAGGGCTCCAAACTGTTGCAACACTATATCCACCAAGGAAAGTCACTGCATTCCAAATTTGCTTAATTATTTGAATTTATTCCAAAAATGACAACAATTGCACAATGTTTTGCACATCCACGAGCTTCATCAGGTGTTTATGTAACAGACAATTAACGTTCATTAAATAACCACTGAGAACGTCAGTCACACAATCATGGAAAATCAAGTTCCACCCACTCTTATGTATATACATCAATTAAACTGAAACACATAATCAGTGGCTGTCACAGATAACATTAGAACAAAGAAAATGAACTGTAAAGAGTAATCATGATTTAAAAACATGATGTTACACTTCTAATTCATGTATGGCAGTAAATGTCAAACAAGAACATTACATGTGTCAGATGACAATCCTTGCCAAAGTTCTGCCCCACTTTGTTGTCTGCTGCCTATGTATGTAAAAATCAAATGACAGTACTACATACAGTACATACATACAGATCAAAATCTCTGTTTAATACTTCAGAGGTAGGGATGAGCCGAACACCCCCCTTTTCAGTTCGCATCAGAACATGCGAACAGGCAAAAAATTTGTTCGAACACGCGAACACCATTAAAGTCTATGGGACTCGAACATGAATAATCAAAAGTGATAATTTTAAAGGCTTATATGCAAGTTATTGTCATAAAAAGTGTTTGGGGACCTGGGTCCTGCACCAGGGGACATGGATCAATGCAAAAAAAAAAGTTTTAAAAACGGCCGTTTTTTCAGGAGCAGTGATTTTAATAATGCTTAAAGTGAAATAATAAAAGTGTAATGTTCCTTTAAATTTCGTACCTGGGGGATGTCTATAGCATGCCTGTAAAGGGGTGCATGTTTCCCGTGTTTAGAACAATCTGACAGCAAAATGACATTTCAAAGGAGAAAAAGTAATTTAAAACTACTCATGGCTATTAATGAATTGTCTGTCCGACAATACACAAAAAAGTTCATTGATAAAAACGGCATGGGATTTCCCCACAGGGGAACCCCAAACCAAAATTTAGAAAAAAATGGCATGGGGGTCCCCCTAAATTCCATACCAGACCCTTCAGGTCTGGTATGGATATTAAGGGGAACCCTGCACCAAAATTAAAAAAAAAATGGCTTCGGGGATCCCCCTCAAAATCCATACCAGACCCTTATCCGAGCACGCAACCTGGCAGGCCGCAGGAAAAGAGGGGGGACGAGAGAGTGCCCCCCCTCCTAAACCGTACCAGGCCACATGCCCTCAACATTTCACAAAAAAGGTGTCAAAAATGTTAAAAATGATGAGAGGGGGCGGGGTCACATAACACTCCCTCCTATGTACTTGTACAAAGATGGCCATACACTATGCAATCTGAGTGTGTATTTAGTGAGAAGGGTGATCACTAATTGCATTTCATTTAAAAAACGTGCACCTGGGAATGGGTGGGTAGATGATACAGGGTGTGTGCTAATGAGGTCAGCTGGTCAACGCCTTCCTGTGTTATGACCTAAAGTCTGATCAGGAAGAAAGACATTACTAATGGAAATGTCTGGTAACATGGATTAAGACAAGAAAAGTAAGTGATTGTAGATTTAATGGAAAGCTTTGATATTTTTGCAAAAAAAGTACATCTATGCTATATTGGTGCATAGGGGATCTGGAATTTAGAAAAAAAGTGTACAAAGGTGAACTTACCCTTTAAGGGTTAAGGCTAAGGATAGGTTCACACCTATGCGTTTTTTGGTGCATTTTGCAAAAACGCACTACAGTTCATTTAACAAGGGTTCCTATGGACATAGTTCACATGTGCATTTTGTGGTGCTCTATTTTTTGGAAAGGGTGAGGGACTTTTTTTTCTGCTGCAGATTGCATGTAAATGACTTCAACAGAGCTGCACCAAAAACGCAAATGTTGCATTTTTGATGCGTTTTGCCTGTTGCATTTTTTTTCTCTTTATCACACTGTGTATAGCTGGTTGCTAAGGAGTGTTCCAGGAAGCCAGCCTCTGCATTTTTAATTCCCTGCTGACAGATGAATGTAAAAAAAAAATTGCCGGCAATAAGAAATCATCAGAAAACAGTGTGGGGGTCCCCCCAATCCATACCAGGCCCTTTCTGTTCTGGTACTGATTTTAAGGGGAGCCCCATGCCAAAATGTAAAAAAAAAGTGGCGTGGGGCCCCTAAATCCATACCAGATCCTTATCTGAGCAAGCAGCCCAGCAGGTCAGGAAAGGGAGGGAATGAGCGAGCGCCCCCCCCCTCCCAAGCAATACTAGGCTGCATGCCCTTAACATGGGGAGTGCTTTGAGGCAGGGTGCATCTTCAATCACGATGCCCATCGGACCCAAAAAAAGAAGAAAAAAACCTCCGCCTGAGACAAAGGCTAACCTCTGACTGCCTGCTCCGCTGTCTAACAGTTCTTAAATAGGTAAGAGGCTGGGCCACCCGGCAATATCACTGGCTGGCACCACCACTGCCCCCCTGTGACATCATCGACCGGTGTATGCTGGGCCACCGACCCCTCCATATTAAGGGCATGCGGCCTGGTACGGTTAAGGAGGGGGGAGGCGCTCGCTTGTTCCCTTCCTTTCCTGACCTGCTAGGCTGCATGCTCAGATAAGTGTCTGGTATGGATTTTGGAGGGGACCCCACACCATGCATGGGGTTTCCTTCAAAATCCATACCAGACCCCAAGGGCCTGGTATGGATTTGGGGGGGCACACCAATTTTTTTTTCACAATTTTTTTTTAAATGGCAATTCTTTCTTTTACATTCAGCTGTCAGCAGGGAACCCTGCTGACAGCATCTGTTGTTAAGGACGAGGTGGCTGGCTTCCTGGCCCGCTCCCTAACAACCAGCTATTTGTTTTTTAACCACTTCCCATCTGGGCTAATTCTGACACTTTGCTCCTACATGTAAAAATCATAATTTTTTTGCTAGAAAATTACTCAAACCACCAAACATTATATATGTTTTTTTAGCAGAGACCCTAGGGAATAAAATGGCGGTCATTGCAACTTTTTATGTCGCAATTTTTTTTACAGGTTACATGTTTAGAGTTTCAGAGGAGGTCTTGGGATAGAATTGTTGTTCTCATTCTAATGTTCAATACCTCACATGTGTGGATTGAACGCCATTTATATATGTTGGCGCAACGTACATTTGCTTTTGCTTCTGCGTGCAAGCTTGTGGGGACAGGGACGCTTCATTTTTTTTATTGTTTATTTTATTTTATTTTTTTATTTTTACACTTTTCCGTTAAATTATTTTTTTTATCACTTTTATTCCTATTACAAGGAATGTAGACATAGAGGAATAGTGCATGGCAGGACCTCTTTATGGAAAGACCTGGGGCTAATAAGACCCCACATCTTTCCTCCAGGCTGGAAAGTCTGAGATAAAAAAAAGGACGATCTCTGCCTTCCAGACGAGTACATGGCATTATTTACAACTGCCAGGCTCCCGGGCCTCCTAGAGTCATACAGATGACCGGGGACCATATGTTCCTTGGAAATTTCTATGGTCAACTTCCGGCAAGCCGATCACACGGGTGAGCGGGGGGGAACCCTCCCGCCGCCTGGACGAGCGGGGGGACTCATCCCACCGCATGTAAGAGCAATCAAGCAGTAAAAACTGCCACTATGATTGTTCTTATGGTGCAGGGAATCACCGGCTGAAAAGAGCGATACCGGGTCGATGCCTGTGGGGGCAGGCATCAACCCGGTATAACCACTAAAACGGGAGGACGTCAATGTACGCCCTCCCGGCGGGAAGTGGTTAAAGAGTAAAAAAAGGGGCGTGGCTAGCCAGCAGAGAAGATGGTCGCATGCTAATTCAGCTCCACAGAATCCTGGGCTTCGGCGGGGAAATATAGCGACCCTGAGCCTCGTTTCACAGCGCTAATTACCGTACCTACAGAGGACTCACTCCCTGATGCCTTCCCACAAGAGGAAAGAACCCACGAGACCCGGGAAGATGACAGGCTTTTTGATAAAGCCGCACCATCTCCATGTCCAAGATGGCGCCAGCAGACATGAAGGAGAGGCACGCAGCTCCTGCACACAGCGTGGACTGGATGCGAGGCAAGGCTCCAGCCGCAACTACAGCAACAAGCAACAGGGACAAGGTCAGTACCCACCACCTCCCTCTGCCTCATCCAGCGCAGCTAAGAGCAGGCAAAAAATATCATCAGCCTCTGCAGATACAGCAGACATCAGTGGCTTTAACTCCTCCCTAGACGATACCAGGAAACTACAGGAATCCATCATTGATTTCCCTACACAAAAGCAGCCAGGCAGGGACACGACTCTTAAGGACATGCTGATGTCACTGCGCTCCACCTTATGTGCTGACATGCTATCAACCACACAGCAATTTAAACCGGAGGTGGCAGCAGTTAACACCAGAGTCTCCCCCATTGAGTCTAAGATGGGAGAATTTGCGTCCACTTTTAACGACCTGGTAGACGCCCATAATGACAGGGATGATGAACTTAATTCTATTAAATCAATTGGACGATTTAGAGGACAGATCTAGACGTAACAACGTCAAAATTCGGGGAATCCCCAAATCGGTCAAGCCCCCCGATCTATAAGATTACTTTCTAAACCTCATAAAAGCTGCACTTCCAGAAGCGCCCCTGGAGGACCTAGTCATTGACCAAATCCAGCGCCTTACGAGACCCAGAAAAATCCCAGAACATCTTCCCAGGGATACTATAGTTCAGGTCCACTTTTACCATATTAAGGACCAGTTCATGATGACAGTCAGAAGACGTGAAAATATGTCCAAAGAGCTAAAGGATCTATCTTTTTTTGAAGACCTTTCTGCTTTCACCATACAGCAGCGCAGACAGCTGGCTACCATAACCAAGCCACTAAACAATCATCACATTCATTACAGATGGTTATACCCAGCCAAGTTACTGATCACCAGAGAGGGCAGATCACATGTGGTAACAAGCATCAAGGATGGTATCCGTCTTCTGAGAGATTGGCAAATTCTAGACCCGCATGATACTGGGAAAGACACGCCACACTCTCCTCCATCCACCCACGCCAGCTCGGACACTGAAACAGGCTGAAGCCTACTGATGCAAAATACTTCATTGAAACCCCCTGTGGCTCAGGAAAATGCTACTTAGCTATTTGTTTGGTTTAGCCCCCAAGTTATAGCAGTACTGCATCCGCACAAATTCCTCACAGGATCGTTTTTTTTTATACATTTTTGTTTGTTTTTCCTACCTATCTAGCTCCCTTCCTATTATCCAAGTTACAGGAACAGAAGTACAGGACTCTCAATCTGATTTGTTCAGACACCTGGGAACCCTTCTACCAGCATATCAACGAGCATTAGCTTCTCATCACACTAAACAGCACCGACATCAAGGGCAGCCCGATACACCTCTACTCCACTTTCATCAGCATAAGGTACGTTCTCTACAATCTATCAATATGGCATTCAATATTTCATCATTAAATGTGAAAGGTCTGAACAGCCCACACAAGCATCAAATGGCCTGGAAAGAAGCATCCAGGCTTAAAAGTGACATTATATGCTTTCAGGAGACACACTTTATCTCAGATAAACCCCCTTCTTTTAGCAACCATAAATGTTCTCAAATATTTACAGCAAATGGACCAAAAAAAAAAAAGGGAGGTGTAGCGATTGCAATAAGAGACACTATTCCATTCTCACAGATTAAAACCCACCTGGACGATTCCGGCAAATTTATTATACTAGTGTGTGAGATCTTTGCAGTTAAATACACATTGATAAATGTTTATCTACGGACAACAACCAACTCTGATTCTTAAAGAAAATATGGAAAAAGGTAGAATCCATGAAACAAGGGCACATAATTCTTTGCGGGGACTTCAACGCAATCCCAGACAAGGATTTAAACACCACAAATTCCAGCCGCCAAAAATGTCGAAGAACAACTTTGGCACAATTCCTCCCCACATCGGGCCTCTTTGATGTATGGAGGTGTCAACATTCTTTAGAGAAGGACTTTACTTTCTTTTCCAATGTGCACAGCACATACTCATGAATAGATCTATTTCTAGTAGACAAATTTATATTGCAGAGGATTGTTAAATCAGAAATTGATGTTATATCTTGGTCTGATCATGCTCCTGTTTCCATAAATGTGGGAGGGCGGAAGACCAATACAGGAGCAAATAGATGGAGGAATGATGTTTTCTCTATATCACAACCTGTAAACCTGATATTAATCAGGAATTCCTTTAAAGAATTCTTCAAATTCAATGCTCCCTCGGTATCCGACCCTTTCACTCTTTGGAACACTCACAAGGTGTTCATACATGGCTTGCTTATACAACTAAGTGCCAGATCCAAAAGACAAAGGACAGAGAGGCTCAATGACCTGTTAAATAAAATAAAAAACCTAGAATTCTCTAATAAACAAAACTCCACACAAAAGACAAGAGATTTGCTGTTCTATGCAAGACAAGACCTAAGAACTCTTCTGGTTTCCCAGCAGGAGAACCGCTTTCGTATTTTGAAAGCAAACAATTACCGATGCGGCAACAAGGCGGGGAAACGGCTGGCGAACCAGTTGAAAGAAAAAATGACAAAGCAAAGAATCCCACACATATTGAACCCTAAATCTAAAAAAATAGTATCAAACCCAAAGGACATAGCAGATGCCTTTAGCGACTACTATGAAGCCTTATACAATCTCAAAGATGATCCAGATACATTTCAACCCTCTGATAACCTGATATCAGAATTCTTAAAATCAATACATCTTCCAAAAGTCTCCCAAGCAGACCTAGCCAAAACTTAATTTACCCTTTACCACTCAGGAAATCGAAAAAACAATTAGAAATATGCCCCATAACAAATCACCGGGACCTGATGGATATTCATCTGAATATTATCAACTGTTCCAACTTAAATTGTCTCCTTACTTAAAGCAGGTCTTTGACGCCGCAATGTTCACTGCCTCATTCCCGAAAGAGATGTTAACAGCAACTATCATAACACTGCCAAAACCTGGTAAAGATTCTTCAGCTCCACAAAATTTTAGACCCATATCCTTATTGAATATCGATGTTAAATTTTATGCAAAGATAATAGCTAACAGAATGTCATCCCTGTTACCGGAACTCATCAACAAAGATCAAATAGCTTTTTTATCCAGTCGGCAAACAAGCGACGCTACAAGGAGAATGATAAATATACTACATCTAACAGAAAAATCAAGAAGGCCTTCTCTGCTCCTTACTTCGGACGCAGAGAAGGCCTTCGATAGAGTTCACTGGAGATATTTAACTAAGGTTCTAGAGAAATTTGGATTGATATGCCCAATCCAACAGGCTATACTAGCTCTATATTCCTCCCCATCTGCCTATGTATTTACTGAAGGTATGTTCTCAAGAAACTTCCAAATAACAAACGGGACAAGATAGGGGTGCCCCTTGTATTCCTTAATTTTTGCATTAGTCATGGAACCACTGGCAGAAACAATTAGGGAAAACATACTAATCCAAGGTATCCTATCTCAAGATAAACAACATAAAATATCACTCTTTGCTGATGTTATCTTGACCCTATCTGATCCTTATAATTCCTTAACAGCAGCACACGAGACACTACTACAATTTAGAAAGTAGCATACTACAAGGTCAACGCATCTAAATCCAGCATTCTAGGAATTGCAATTGATAAATACACCAAATCCAACATGCAAAAACATTTTCCATACCCGTGGTCCCCAAAATCTATCTTACTTAGGAATCCAACTGACCTCCCCTATCTCCAATTTGATTCAAACCAACTATCAACCTTTATTGAGAAAATTTTAAGAGGACATCTCCAGATATCAGAAATTCAATTATTAATGGAATGGCCGCCTAGCAGCATACAAGATGCTACTTCTTCCAAAACTAATGTACCTCTTCAAGGCCCTCCCAATACCTATCCCACCATCCTTCCTCAAATCCATGCAAAAACAAATGACAAATTTCATATGGGCAGGCAAAAGAGCTAGATTCCCATCTCAAATGCAAGGGAAACACAAAGAGGTGGGCGGTTTAGGTGTACCAATACTGAAAGATTATTACGCAGCAGCAATCCTAGATCAATTAAGAAATTGGTTGGACCAAAAGGAAATTGGTGCCAACTGGAACAAGCATGGCTACACCCTAGATCTCCAAAGTCACTTATACTAGCACACAACCTACAGCAAATCAACCTTCAAATAGATCATCCCACCATACAAGCCTCATTGCAGGCTTGGTTGCATCTGAAAGTAATGTCCAGTTCAAAAGCCCACATCACGGAGGTCCCTATTCCATTAGAAGCACTTCTATGGTTGATTCCAAACATATCCTTGTCACAATGGCAAAGCAGGAATATTTCCATCTTGAGGGACACCACGTTGGGAGACAAGTTGATGTCCTTCAAAGATATACAGAATAAGTTCAACTTACATCCATCAGAGTTTCTGACCTACCTACAGATAGCTTCATGGTATAGGGAATGGAACACTACTAACTCTCATATTCCGACCCAAGCATGGAAACACCTCAAATCCTCCAACCCTAGAGCGAAAGGTATTTCCCAGCTGTATGGAATAATCAATGCCAAAAGCACTTTCGTTAAATTCAACCCCCTACATAAATGGGGAAAAGAAATAGGCCAGAACTTCACGGACAAACAATGGACATTAGCAATACAATGTAATCATCGGTTTTCAAGATGCTCTAGCTATGAGGAACTGGCAGCAAAACTCTTAGCAAGATGGCACTACACTCCATATATAGTAGCCAAATTCTCTAATGATATTTCTAATCTATGCTGGAGGGGCTGCGGCCAGGTGGGAATGCTGATACATATGTTATGGTCATGCTCTCATCTTCGTAGCTTTTGGTCAGAAGTGTTCAAATTAATAGCGAAAGTTACGGGAGTCTTTACTAAACCTTCGGTCGAGAAAGCAATTCTAAGCATTAAGATGTCAGAGTACCCAATATCAGTCAGATCTATAGCGACGCACATCATATTTGCTGCCAGATCCCTGTTGGTGAGCAGATGGGGGACTGATGAAATTCCAAGCGTGAGAGAAATATCCACAAAAATTAACACTGTCTCAACATAGGAAAAGATAATGGCCTTTAGAGATGGTACCGGCGCAAAATATCTATCCAACTGGACACTTTGGAATTCCCTAAATCAAGGCAGAACGTAATCTGTTGCCTGTAACCCAATTTATGACTAAGGTACATTTCTTTCCCTCTTTACCCCCTTTCCCCTCTATCCCGCAAATGTGTTATTGGTGATATGTGTTAATCACCAAATTTATGTTATTTAATTGATAAGCTTACGTCATTGATAATGGTATAAGAGATATCTGCATAGGATTCCTACAAAGTGATGTTATTTTTACAGAGCTAATATTGTTACATTTCTTTTTTTTTTTCTTTTATGTATATATATACTCAAGTATAAGTCGATCCGAGTATAAGTCGATGCCCTAATTTACCACAAAAAAATGGGAAAAACTTATTCACCCGAGTATAAGACGAGGGTGAGAAATGCACAGCTACTGTAAGTGGAAAAGAGGGTCAACAATGCCCATTTGCAGCCTCACTGTGCCCATTTGCATGCCTCACTGTGCCCATTTGCAGCCATAGGTCTCCTGAACTTCAAACTCGGTAGTTAAGGGTTCCTAGATGCCCCCTAGCTGCAGCCAAAATTTGGGGTCTCTGAACCCAAAGGGTCCCGAAATGACATTGCTGCAGATGGACACAGTTGACTGTCTTTGGGGCCCAGTATCTCAGGGCCACTTAGTGCTAGGAACCCCAAATTTGGCGTGCAAACCCAGTGGAACTAGCACCATAAAATTTTCTAGCACCAAGTGGCCCCGAGATACAGGGCCCCAAAATCGGTTCAGAAAATGTCAAGCACTTTTCTGCAGCAGAGAATGACATTTTCCGAACCAAATTTGGGGGCTAGTATCTCGGGGCCACTTGGTGCTAGGAAGCCCAGCTTTGGATATGTTATGGTACCAGTTCCACCAAATGTGGGGTTCCTAGCACCAAGTGGCCCTGAGATACGGGGCCCCAAATTCGGTTCAGAAAATGTCAAGCACTTTTACGCAGCAGAGAATGACATTTTCTGAATCGTTTTTGGGGCCCAGTATCTCGGGGTCACTTAGTGTTAGGAACCCCACATTTGGACTGCAAACCCAGTGGAACTAGCACCATACAATATCCAAAGCTGGGATTTCTAGCACCAAGTGGCCCCGAGATACAGGGCCCCAAAAATCGGTTCAGAAAATGTCAAGCACTTTTCTGCAGCAGAGAATGCCATTTTCTGAATCGATTTTGGGGCCCCGTATCTTGGGGCCACTTAGTGCTAGGAACCCCAGCTCTAGATATGTTCTGGTACCAGTTCCACTGGGTTTGCACACCAAATTTGGGGTTCCTAGCACAAAGTGGCCCTGAGATACAGGGCCCCAAATTCAGTTCAGAAAATGAAATTTTTTGCTGCAGAAAAGTGCTTGACTCGAGTATAAGTCGAGGGGGGCACTTTCAGCACAAAAAAATGTGCTGAAAAACTCGACTTATACTCGAGTATATACGGTATGTCTTGGATAGTATACAACATTTGCAGAACATATGCTATTTTTATGTCTGTATAATTACCAATTGTACATTTATGGCATTTCAACATGTATTTTGTGTATCATGTTTTCAATAAAAAACATTTGGGAAAAAAAAAGAAAAAAAATGCAAAATGCATAAAAACTGCATGCCAAACAAATAAAAAACACCAGTTTAAAAATGCAAAATGCACCACAAAACGCGCCTGAAAACCTTATCATCCACATAGAGGTGAACCTAGCCTAAATGTTAAATGAAATGCATGTTGCTTTTATTGAAGCACTACAAAAAAAGGGAATGCAAGCTAGTGAGATTGCAGAAAAATGCTGAACTAAAATTTGCAAAAAGGAAAGCAGTTCTAAAAGAAAAAAGGTATTTACTTAGTCTAATACCCACAGGTGGATAAAAAAGTGAATTATTTCACATGGAAATTCAAAGGGTTTGGGTATAGAAGTGAGTATTTAATTGAATACAGTAATTTGAGGAAATGAACATTGAACATGGCATAGAGTATTTACAAATGCACACCACTCAACATGAATTTCCTCATAAAATACTTGTAGGTCTTTTAACCACTTAAGCTCCAGAAGGTTTTACCCCCTTTAAGACCAGGCTTTTTTTTGCTATTTAGCACAGCACTATTTTAACTGGTAATTACATGGTCATGCAACGCTGTACCCAAATGAAATTTATATATATTTTTTTCACAAAAATAGTTTTTTTTGGTGGTATTTGATCACCACTGGGTTTTTTACTTTTTTAATATATAAACAAAAACAAATTAAAATTTTGAAAAAAAAAAATATATATTTCTGCTATAAAACATATCCATATTTTTTTTTAAATTTCTTCATACAATGAGACCAAATTTAGGCCAAAATATATTCTGCTACATGTCTTTGGTAAAAAAATATCAATAAGTGTTTATTGATTGGTTTGTGTGAAAGTCATCGCGTCTACAATGTATGGTATATACAGTATAATGGAATTTTTATATATTTTTTTATACTAGTAATGGCAGTGATTAGGGACTTATAGTGACTGTGGTGGATAATCTGACACTAACTGACACTGGGTAGGAACTGACTAATCGACACTGACATCACCAGTGACATACATACATACATACAGTATCTCTATATTTCCATATGAATAAAGAACATTCTAAATGTAGCTAACATGGATTTACGTGTCTATTTATTTGTGAGGCTCCATTTGTTTCTCATATTTTCTCTGTCTGCTATGAAGTTACTAGTATCCCTTTTTATTTTCAGCTTTTGGAATTTGAAGCTTATTTAAATAGAGTTAGACAATAAAGAAAATGTAAAAATGTTTATTTGAAATACTATTTTATTTGTTCCTAGCAGTGGGTTTCCTGTATATTAGGTGTGTAACTTGTTATCCCTGATGTACAGTGGGGGCAGAAAGTATTCAGACCCCCTTACATTTTTCACTCTTTGTTATATTGCAGCCATTAGCTAAAATCATTTAGGTTAATTTTTTTCCTCATTAATGTACACACAGTGATCAGCGCAACTTAATATTATAAATGTAGATGATTTAGCACTTTGCGATAATCTGTGCTAAAATAGGTAAAAAAATGCGACTGTGCAAAAAAACGCTAAAGATGCTGTGCAAAATTGCTAGGTGCAAATATGAGCTTGTGTTCAAATAAATCAATACCAGTGAACGCTCATGGCACTGTGCAAAATACAAATATGAATCTGTGCACATAAGATGATTTCAGTGCAAAAAAATTATATAAATATCAATAAAAAAATTCCTATGTACAGTGGGGACGGAAAGTATTCAGAACCCCTTCAATTTTTCACTCTTTGTTATACTGCAGCCATTTGCTAAAATCATTTTTTCTTCATTAATGTACACACAGCACCCCATATTGACAGAAAAACACAGAATTGTTGACATTTTTGCAGATTTATTAAAAAAGAAAAACTGAAATATCACATGGTCCTAAGTATTCAGACCCTTTGCTTAGTATTTAGTAGATGCACCCTTTTGATCTAATACAGCCATGAGTCTTTTTGGGAAAGATGCAACAAGTTTTTCACACCTGGATTTGGGGATCCTCTGCCATTCCTCCTTGCAGATCCTCTCAAGTTCTGTCAGGTTGGATGGTAAACGTTGGTGGACAGCCATTTTTAGGTCTCTCCAGAGATACTCAATTTGGTTTAAGTCAGGGCTTTGGCTGGGCCATTCAAGAACAGTCACGGAGTTGTTGTGAAGCCATTCGTTCATTATTTTAGCTGTCTGCTTAGGGTCATTGTCTTGTTGGAAGGTAAACCTTCGGCCCAAACTGAAGTCCTGAGCACTCTGGAGAAGGTTTTCGTCCAGGATATCCCTGTTCTTGGCCGCATGCATCTTTCCCTCGATTGCAACCAGTCCTCCTGTCCCTGCAGCTGAAAAACACCCCCACAGCATGATGCTGCCACCACCATGCTTCACTGTTGGGACTGTATTGGACAAGTGATGAGCAGTGCCTGGTTTTCTCCCTTAGAATTAAGGTCAAAAAGTTCTATCTTGGTCTCATCAGACCAGAGAATCTTATTTCTCACCATCTTGGAGTCCTTCAGGTGTTTTTTAGCAAACTCCATGCAGGCTTTCATGTGTCTTGCACTGAGAAGAGGCTTCCGTCGGGCCACTCTGCCATAACGTCCCGACTGGTGGAGGACTGCAGTGATGGTTGACTTTCAATAACTTTCTCCCATCTCCTGACTACAGCTCTAGAGCTCAGATACAGTGATCTTTGGGTTCTTCTTTACCTCTCTCACCAAGACTCTTCTCCCCCCGATAGCTCAGTTTGGTCAGAAGGCCAGCTCTAGGAAGGGTTCTGGTTGTCCCAAACGTCTTCCATTTAAGGATTATGGAGGCCACTTTGCTCTTAGGAACCTTAAGTGCAGCAGAAATTTTTTTGTAACCTTGGCCAGATCTGTGCCTTGCCACAATTCTGTCTCTGAGCTCTTCAGGCAGTTCCTTTGACCTCATGATTCTCATTTGCTCTGACATGCACTGTGAGCTGTAAGGTCTTAATATAGACAGGTGTGTAGCTTTCCTAATCAAGTCCAATCAATATAATCAAACATAGCTGGACTCAAATGAAGGTGTAGAACCATCTTAAGGATGATCAGAAGAAATGGACAGCACCTTAGTTAAATACATGAGTGACACAGCAAAGGGTCTGAATACTTAGGACCATGTGATATTTCATTTTTTCTTTTTTAATAAATCTGCAAAAATGTCAACAATTCTGTGTTTTTCTGTCAATATGGGGTGCTGTGTGTACATTAACCAGTTTCCGACCGCCTAACGCAGATATACTGCGGAAGAAGGGCACGGGCAGGCAAAATCACGTACCTGCGTGATCTGCCTCCCGTGGGCTGGGGGCGCATCACGCCCCCCCCCGGTGCCCAAGGCGGTCGGCTTCGTTGGGGAAGCGATACAGGGTGTGGGGGAGGCCACTCAATCGTGGCCACCACCTCGCTATCGCTCCTCGAGCCAGTCTTTTTGTTCCGGCGCTGAGGAGAGAAGACATCAATGTGAGTTGCACCAACACTACACTAACAGTAGAACACGCAGGCAAACTTTTCACCCCCCATCACCCCTGATCACCCCCCTGTACCCCCTGTCACAGTGACACCAATAGCATTTTTTTTTTTGCATTGGTGTCAGTTTGGGGTTAGCCCCCTTTAGGTCTAGGGTACCTCCCTAACCCTCCCTAATAAAGTTTTAACCCTTTGATCACCCCCCATCGCCAATGTCACTAAGCGATCGTTTTTCTGATCGCTGTATTAGTGACACAGGTGATGCTAGTTAGGGAGGTAAGTATATAGGTTTGCCGTCAGCGTTTTATAGCAACAGGGACCCCCATATACTACCTAATAAAGGTTTTAACCCCCTGATTGCCCCCTAGTAAACCCTTTCACCAGCGATCACCATATAACTGTTACGGGTGACGCTGGTTAGTTTGTTTATTATAGTTTCAGGGCACCCGCCGTTTATTACCTTATAAAGGTTTAACCCCCTAATCGCCCGGCGGTGATATAAGTTAAGTTTTTAGGGTCAGATAAGGTCTGCGTCGCCCCAGGCAGCGTTAGGTTAGTGCCAGTACCGCTAACACCCACGCACACAGCATACACCTCCCTTAGTGGTATAGTATCTGAACAGATCAATATCTGATCCGATCAGATCTATACTAGTGTCCCCAGCAGCTTAGGATTCCCAAAAACGCAGTGTTAGCGGGATCAGCCCAGATACCTGCTAGCACCTGCGTTTTGCCCCTCAGCCCAGCTCACCCAAGTGCAGTATCGATCGATCACTATCACTTACAAAACACTAAACACACATAACTGCAGCGTTCGCAGAGTCAGGCCTGCTCCCTGCGATCGCTAATAGTTTTTGTTGGCAGCGTTTTGATACAGTCACTAACAGTCAGCAGCTTTTTTGCCTGTGAGTCTCACTAGTGTACCAGTAAATTTAGAGCCCAAAATGGCAAATTGAAGGTACACTAGTGAAGAGGCCTACACGTTTCTGAGCATGACAGATAGTGAAGAGGAAGTCACTCATCTGTCAGATTCAGGCTCAGAATACGAACCTGTGGCTCCATGACAGATAGCTCTGATGACGGAGTTGCGGTCCCTGCCAAGGTCAGGCATACCAGACCCCGAACTTCTTCTTCTGTCCTTGAAGTGCAAGAACCGCAGGTCCCTTATATGGAGCAGAGAAGTACTAGTGCCACTTATCCTTCTGGTGAACTGGGCAAGCACCAGCAGCCTAGTACACCCTGGTCTTGTATCCAGCACTGCAGTAACAGCTTGGTTCAAGCTGGCGAGGTGGCAAGCACAAGTAGTGCCTCACTGCCACCAAAAAGACGAACACAGGCCCATAGTGCCCATAGTGCCCTTCCTGCTGCATTCACCAATCCGAATTGGGAACCCACCACTTCTGCAGCACCCGTACTTCCCCCATTCACTGGCCAACCCGGCATTCAGGTGGAAACAGTTGATTTTACGTCAATCTTTTTCACCGAAGATCTCTATAGATCTATGGTGGACCAAAGCAATTTATACGCTGGTCAACACATCGCCACTATTCCCCAGTCCTCCCTTGCCAGAGATTGGAAACCAATTACGGTTTCCTAATTTAAGCTCTTTCTGGGCCTTTCCCTCAACATGGGCATAAATAAAAAGAGTGAGTTGCGGTCATATTGGTCCACTGACCCAATTTACCATATGCCCGTGTTCTCTGCCTCCATGGCCAGGGCACGATACAAGCAGATTTTGCGGTTCATGCACTTCAACAACAATGAACTCTGTCGTCCTCATGGAGACCCTGAATACGATCGGCTCTACAAAATTCGGCCCCTCGTATACCACTTCAACCAATGTTTTGCAGACTTGTTTACTCCCCATCAAGTTGTCTGCGTTGATGAGTCCCTGATTAAGCACCTTCCCAGCAAGCGTGCCAGATACGGGGTCAAGATGTGTAAGCTCTGTGACAGGGCCACAGGCTATACATGTAGTTTTATGGTTTACGAGGGCAAAGATAGTCACGTAGAGCCGACAAACTGCCCTGACTACATAGGAAGCGCTGGCAAGATTGTGGGGGACTTGGTGTCACCCTTATTCGGAAAGGGGTACCACTTGTACGTGGACAATTATTACACGAGCGTGCCACTTTTTAGTCACCTTTTTGATCATCAGATTACAGCATGTGGCACCGTGCGACCTAATCGCCGGGGCTTACCCCAGCGGCTTGTAGATTTCCGTCTTAGGCTGGGGGAGAGAGCCTGCTTGCAGTGTAATAATTTGCTCGCTATGAAGTGGAGGGATAATAAGAATGTTTTCGTTCTTAGCTCCCTTCATGCAGACACGACGGTCCAAATTACTACGGCGACTGGTGTTGTGGAGAAACCCTTCTGTGTCCACGAATATAACCAAAATATGGGAGGGTGGACCTCAACGACCAGTTGTTGGCACCGTACCTAGTTGCCCGTAAGGCCAGACGCTGGTACAAAAAAGTGTCTGTTTATTTATTTCAATTGGCTTTGCTGAATGCTTATGTGCTATACAGAACTTCAGGACAGACTGGATCCTTCCTTAAATTCCAGGAAGAGATCGTCAGAGTCCTTCTGTTTCCAGACAGTGCTCCACCTCACCTTTCCCAACCAAATGCAGTAGGCCGGCTGCATGAGAGGCATTTTCTTCATGTCCTCCCGAGTACCCCTACCCAACGAGCCCCCCAAAAAAGATGTGATGTCTGCAGCAAGCGCAGATATAGGCGTGACACCCGGTATTATTGTCCCTCCTGTCCTGACAATCCTGGTCTTTGCATTGGTGAATGTTTTGAAGGCTACCATACACTAGTTGAGTATTAGCGTAGGGTACAGCACTACACAGACTAGGACACACTTTCACAGGGTCTCCCAAGATGCCATCGCATTTTGAGAGACCCAAACCTGGTACCAGTTACAAAAGTTAAAGTTACAAAAAAAGTGTAAAACAAAAAGAAAAGTTAAAAAAAAAAAAAAACCACACACAAAATATAAAAAAAAAACCCAAAATAGTTGTCGTTTTATTGTTCTCTCTCTATTCTCTCTCTATTGTTCTGCTCTTTTTTACTGTATTCTATTCTGCAATGTTTTATTGTTATGTTTTTATCATGTTTGATTTATAGGTATGAATTTTTTTTATACTTTACTGTTTACTGTGTTTTATTGGTAACCATTTTTTTGTTTTCAGGTACGCCATTCAGCTGCAGAGCGGATTTATTTATCTTGACAGCAACAGCGTTTGCTCCCATGATACATAAAGCCATGACTCCAGCGCTGTCGGAGGTGATTTCACCACCACAGTTACATACTTCAGCATATATGCCGAAGCGTGGGGGCAGCAGTGGGTGGAGGAGCGATTTGCTCCTGCCTTTTGCGGGAGGATGCCCCCATGCTTTGGCATATATATATTTTAGGCACAGGTTGCGTTAAATGTTTTATTTTTTACTATGTTTTTTTTGTATTTGCTTTGCAGGTATGGTAAGTCTTACTGTTATACTGTAATGTTACTTTGTTTTATTGTTAACCATCATTTGCTTAGCAGGTACACCATTCAGTTGCAGCGCAGATTTATTCATCTTGACAGCAACAGCGTTTGCTCCCACGATACATAAAGCCCTGACTCCAGCGCTGTCGGAGGTGATTTCAACACCACAGTTACATACTTTAGCATATATGCCGAAGCATGGGGCAGCAGTAGGTGGAGGAGCGATTTGTTCCTACCTTTTGTGTGAGTATGCCCCCATGCTTCGGCATATATAAACGGTGCATATATGCCCAGCATTAGAAGCGTGTGGATGAAGGGAGGTATTCTAATGGTGGGCATACCCACCGATCAATATCTTTTTTTCGTTCAGCCCACAGGCTGCATGAAAAAAAGTTTACAATATATGCATAACAAGGACCAGCAACGTACTGGTATGTTGCTGGATTTTGAGTGGTTATACCAGAATGATGCCTGCAGATTTAGGTATCATCTTGGTATCATTCTTTTCAGCCAGCGGTGGGCTTTCATGTAAAAGCAATCCTAGGGGCTAATTAGCCTCTAGACTGCTTTTACAAGCAGTGGGAGGGAATGCCCCACCCCCCCAACCGTCTTCCATGTTTTTCTCTGGCTCTCCTGTCCCAACAGGGAACCCGAGAATGCAGCCGGTGATTCGGCCAGCTGACCATAGAGCTGATCAGAGACCAGAATGGCTCCAATCATCTCTATGGCCTAAGAAACCGGAAGCTACGAGCATTTCATGACTTAGATTTCGCCGGATGTAAAGAGCGCCATTGGGAAATTGGGAAAGCATTTTATCACACCTATCTTGATGTGGTCAGATGCTTTGAGTGCAGAGGAGAGATCTAGGATCTAATAGACCCCAATTTTTTCAAAAAAGAGTACCTGTCACTACCTATTGCTATCATAGGGGATATTTACATTCCCTGAGATAACAATAAAAATGATTAAAAAAAATTAAAAAAAGCACCTCTGTCCCCCCTGCTCTCGTGCAAAGGCATACCAAAGCGTCAGTCTGGTATCAAATGTAAACAGCACTTGTACCATGCATAAGAGGTATAACCGCGAAGGTCAGATCGAGGGCAGTCATTTTAGCAGTAGACCTCCTCTGTAAATCTAAAGTGGTAACCTGTAAAGGCTTTTAAAAATGTATTCAGTTTGTCGCCACTGCACGTTTGTTGCCACTGCAATTTTAAAGCATGTCATGTTTGGTATCAATGTATTCGGCCTAAGATCATCTTTTTTATTTCATCAAACATTTGATAGGTAGTGAGGAGTGAAATCAAAAATGTATGCCCTTAGGAATCCTGAAGGCGGTGCTTGGTTTTCGGGGCCCTGTATGCGGCTAGGCTCCCAAAAAGTCCCACACATGTGGTATCCCCATACTCAGGAGTAGCAGCTAAATGTATTTTGGGGTGCAATTCCACAAATGCCCATGGCCTGTGTGAGCAATATATCATTTAGTGACAACTTTTTGTAAATTTTTTTTTTTATCATTATTCAATCACTTGGGACAAAAAAAATTAATATTCAATGGGCTTAACATGCCTCTCAGCAATTTTCTTGGGCTGTCTACTTTCCAAAATGGGGTCATTTGGGGGGGAGGGTTTGTACTGCCCTGCCATTTTAGCACCTAAAGAAATGACATAGGCAGTCATAAACTAAAAGATGTGTAAATTCCAGAAAATGTACCCTAGTTTGTAGACACTATAACTTTTGCGAAAACCAATAAATATACGCTTATTGACTTTTTTTTACCAAAGACATGTGGCCGAATACATTTTGGCCTAAATGTATGACTAAAATTGAGTTTATTGGATTTTTTTATAACAAAAAGTAGAAAATATAATTTTTTTCAAAATTTTTGGTCTTTTTCCATTTATAGCGCAAAAAATAAAAAATGCAGAGGTGATCAAATATCATCAAAAGAAAACTCTATTTGTGAGAAGAAAAGGACGCAAATTTCAGCATTACAGCATACAGCATTGCATGACCGCGCAATTATCAGTTAAAGTGACGCAGTGCCAAATTGTAAAAAATGCTCTGGTCAGGAAGGGGGTAAATCCTTCCGGGGCTGAAGTGGCTAATGAGGAATAAAAAATGAACTTAAATAATTTTAGCAAATGGCTGCAATATAACAAAGAGTGAAAAATGTAAGGGGGTCTTAATACTTTCCGTCCCTACTGTATACTGTGGTGTCTAGGAAATTGACATGTGTGCTTTTTAGCTTGATTGATGGGTGAAATGTGTTAATCAATGAGTGAGCTATTTTTAGATTTTCTTCCTCTTCTGTACATATGATAAAAATATCATCAATATAGCAAAATAGTATGGCTTTTCTTGTATGCTGGTAAGGAATTTGTCCTCAAAGTCAGCCATAAATAAGTTTACATATCGGGGTGCCATTTTACTTCCCCTAATGGTACCCATACACCGAAGATAGATGCCATTATTGAAAATGAAGTAGTTGTGTGTTAAAATAAATTCAAAGAGCTGTGAAACATCCTCAGTGCTGTGTTTGGGGTTTGGTGAGGATGATAAAAATCTGTGACATGCAAAAAACATTCTGCTACTCCTCCTGAATATGGCAATACCACAACGTGTTTTTTATGAGGCATAATGTTCCTTTGAACATGTAATTTTTTTCCACAAGTTTTTTCTAAAATGTGGAAAGAAAATGAAAATGTTTTTTTTTCCAAAGAATTGTCAAATTTGAAGTGGAGTTCCACCAGCAAAAAAAAAATTAAGTCAGCAGCTACAAATACTGCAGCTGCTGACCTTTAACACAAGGACACGTACCTGTCGAGGGAGCCCGTCCTCACCCAAAGCTGACCCATCCCTCGGCTCTGAGTGGAGGTGCCGGCATCTGAAGTAAGAGAATCAGGAAGTGAAGCCTTGCGGCTTCACAACCTGTTTCCCTACTACTCATGCATGAGTTGCGCTGCATATTCTGACTGGTTCCTGCTGTCTTCTGGGAGGGTTGGACATGGTGTAGACCACGATCTTTTGCCGGAAGTGGGAGCAAATACCTAGATTAGACAGGTATCTGCTCCCTCCTCCTCCTTCCCCCCAAAAGGTGACAAATGTGACACTGGAGTGGGGAGAAACCAAATAAGCAGAAGTTCAAATTCTGGCTGGAACGCCGATTTAATAAAATTTTTCTAACACACAGCACGGACATTTTTAGAATTTACCCAAAAATGCATTCTGCTACTCATCCCAAGTATAGAAATACCACCTGTGTGAGACTTTTTCACAGCCTAGCCACATTGCGCAAGTAGTATAAAAATGGGGATTCCAACAGAAATTCATCAATAGTATGTCTGCACATTACAGTAGGGGGTAAACAAGAGGGCTAAAAGCTCCAAAGTAATATGGGGTTTATGTTGCTCATGTAAAAGTAGGAAGAGAAGAGGCGATTAAGAGTTCTGCTTTTTGTTGTGGTGTTTATGAGACACCAGCTGCTAGTTGTCCCGGGTATCCATGCTGGATGAAGAAGGTTGGTGGGAGGATTCCTGTACCGGCAGAATGTCCCAGGAGTGGAGCAAGGCCAGCTCTTCATCAAGGGAGGGAATAGTTGTGGAAGCGCCTTCTCGTGTGATGGTCAGCTTGACAGGATAATCCCAGTGGTTTTTAGATATGGATATAGATATAGATATGGTGATAGACACTAGAGCCTTGCGTTTCTGCATGGTGTGCTGAGAAAGGTCTGCGAAAATTTGTATGGAAGCATATTGAATTGGGGGTTGTGAATTTTTGCAGAAGGCTGCCAAAAACTGATCCTTAACATGATAAAAGTGCACCCGCATCAGTATGTCCCTAGGGACGTTATCAGCCAGGAAGGATGGCATGGGAAAGCAGTGGATCCTATCTAGGGGTGCAACAGATCAAAAAACTCACAGATCGGATCGATCCTCGGATCAGAGTCACGGATCGGATCATTTTCGGATCAGAAAAAAACAAAACAAAAAAAAAACACACAAATCTTGTTACACCCATCGGAGTTTTAGATTTAAAAGCTATATTCAGCACAAAACCGAGCTTATATGCATAAATACAGTATTTGTAGATCGGACAGACTGTTTAGATGTTAGATTTTAAAAGCAACAGCAAACATGCTGATCTTAGATGGTTGCTAATGTGACAGAACACCTCTGATTTTCACATTCAGTCTGTCCGATCTACAAATACTGTATTTATGCATATAAGCTCGGTTTTGTGTTGAATATAGCTTTTAAATCTAAAACTCCGGTGGGTGTAACAAGATGTCCACTTGCCTCCTTCTCACTCTATCATTACTTTACTGTGCAGGAGTGTGGGGTATAGCAAGATGGCGGCAACGAAACGTCACTTCCTGCCGAGACAGCGGCCGCTTCCGGGTGTAACAAGATGGCCGCCGCTCCGGAGCTAGGTCGAAGCCGCTGCCTTTCCTATGGCCGAGGCCGCAGAGTGCTCTGCGGATCGTGGGTGTGCCGATCCGCGGAGGTTGATCCGTATGGATCACGGATCGGCAACGATCCGTTGCACCCCTAATCCTATATATCACAACTTCAGAATCTGGAACAGTTGGTAGGAAGGTTTTAATGAGCTCACAGGCATATTGGTGTAGGTGGGTTTGCTGCATGGATTTTGGAATGCCACAGATTTTGTCATGTACCTGAAGGGAGACTGAAATGATGAGGTCGGCCTCTCTTGCATCTCCAGCCCAGGTCCCGCTGAGAGTGATACAGAAGGAGCCAAGGGACAGAAGGCACACGAGTGACTGCAGATGAAGAACTGGAAACCTGTAGCAGGAAGTAGCAGCTGGTGGCAGGAATGTAGTTGATGAGGAGGAAGTCACAGCTGATCACAGGACTGTAGTTGCAGAGCAGGAAGTCGCAGCTGGTCACAGGACTGTAGTGGCAGACACTCGGATAGTAGTGCTGAGCCGAGCAGGGCTCCAGAGCAAGGTCACAGGGATAGCCGGGTTCATTAACAGGTCAGAGGCAAGTCAGAGGGGAAGCCAGGATCATTAACAGACAGGGGTACCAGTACTTCAAGCAGAGACAAGTCAGATGGGAAGCCAGGATCATGAACCAAAGATCAGATCAGCAGAGTCCAAGAGCAGGGTCAACAGGAGCCAAGGTGTCAGAATTCTATGTATCTGGCTGGTGAGTCTGATAGAGCAGAGGGTGGCCTCCTTTACGTGTCCGACTCGCGGCCCCTGATAGCATAAACAGGAGGCACAGGAGTACGGAATGGTATGAGAGCCTTCGCGGCAAGGATCTAGAAACAGGAGGATAGGTAATCTCCAGGCAGCAGGTTGGTAGGCTGGAACACCAGCAACAGGTGCTGAACAGGAGCGGAGCAGGCAGGTCGGGGCACAAGCAGGGTTTGGCAGCAGGCGGGCATCAAGGTACAGAGGAGCAGGCAGTTGCAGAGTCAAGACAGGCCAAAATCAGGTGCAGGCACAAGACAGGGGTATACAAGTAGCAAGCCGGGTCGTCAGGAGATCAGGAACACAAACACAGGTAACAGGAGCAAGGACACGGGGAGCTGAAGATCAGACAGCACTGAGCAGAGTGCACTGACAGCCTAAATAGGCTGATTGGTGCCAAATGCCACGTGCACACCAGAGTGGCCAGCACAGCGTCCATCATGGGAACTTCTCTAACACAAGGTCAGCTACGGGAATCAGATGGATCAAACACAGGTTTCAGGGTAACAGGAGCACAGCTGAAGATCAGTCAGCACCGATCAGTGGTTGGGACCCCCTTTAAGTAGGACGTCCAATTGGCACTAAAGGCACGCTACTGTGCATGCACGCTGGGTGCTGCGCATGCACATAAGCATGCATGGGCATCTGTAGTCACCCGTGAGCACGCAGATTTTCACATTGTTTCTCTGCGAGCGATCCTCAAGGTCAGCTATTTTGGCCTTGAGCCATGCCACTTCATCAGACTGCTCATTGTGGGATCTTGGGAGGATGCAAACTCTCCCATTTTCTTCTCTACGTGATCAACTCTACCACCCAGCCCTTCCAGTTCAGTTTTGAAAGATTGAATGCTAGTCATCATATCAGAATGAAGGGAGCAGCGCAGGGACACTAGCATGTCCTTCATAGTTGTGTCCAGTATGGGCTGATTGGTGGTAGGAAGGGCACTAAAAGGATCCATTAGCTCTCTGGTGTCCTCCAGGGTGAGGTGCCCTTTAATAGCATCTGCAGGGGGAGAGGAGGAGGGGGAGAGTTTGCCCGCAGCTGTGGCTTGGATTTAGCAGGGCTGCAGAAGAGAGGAATGGAGGCATTGGGTGAGCTCTGCTGTGAGCCCGCGTGTAAGCCAGTGCTCTGTGAGGTGGAAGGAGAGCTGCTGCCTGCAGCTGGCGTGCGGCCACCGGCAATATCTTGGGTCTTCTCCCAGTCTGCGGGCAAGGAAGAAATGGGGCAGTTTTTTAAGCTAGTGAGAGTCTTTTTATGTTTTCTGGCCATACCTGGGGGTGAGGGAATCTCTAGAAGGATGCTGGTGTCAGCGATGGTGGGCGGAATTGCCTCTGGAGTTGTTGAAGCCTGGTAATAGAGCTGAGCTTTTCTCCTAAGCTGCCAGTCTTCAGAGCGGTAGCCACGCCCACCCTCCCCCCTTAAATTGTTTTTTTTATTGTTAAATGCTAAAGGCATTAATATTTGAACAATAGCCATATAAATTGCAAGAAACAGGGGCCATAACATTTTGACAAAGTAATTAACTGCAGCTCAGCCAGTATCCAAAAAACAAGCATACAAAAACATAAAATAAAGTTGGTGATAAAAATTGTATATGGAGGAATGATCCTCTTGTGTATAATCCCATGGAGAATGGGAGCAATTCATGGGATTGTTGGTAAGAAGGGAAATGTTGCCTAAATGATGAGGTACCTTGGTGCAGGGTTAGAGATTCAGAAAATATTCCATGGACCTCCTTTCTTGTCACACTTCCCCCAGCAACTTCAAAATGCATTCCTCATTTTTAAGTGTCATTTTGGCCCCCACTGACACTGTCCACGTGCATGACTGCTGAGGTGCAATGAACCCAGGTACAATTAACTGTAACATAGATATATAGACAAACCTCTCCCCTTGCCCCCTCACCCCATTAAATAGAACACTTACAACCATTAAGTTGGAAAGGGCAAGGCCACAGCTTTATTAAAACCAACACATAACATGTGAACACTTTTCAAACAATGCCAGTCACAGCTGTACTGTGAGCACTCAATTCAAAAAGGGGGGAGGGAAGGGGGCCTGTCCTTACCATAAGTGCTGGACAGGCTGCCTACTTTCCACTTCCATCAAGGGGCATATCCCATTACAGCCATTTTATGCTGGCAAGGTCAAGAAACCGCAGCAAGCTGTGACATACCATAGAAAAAAGTGGTGGAAGGCTGGGCAGCTCTTCCAACCACGTTTCCTGAAAGACCCAGAATCCCCTGGGGCACAACTTTTACAGAGCTCAGGCCCAGCCCGTCCCCCCTAACAACCAATCCTTGGTGACCCCTCAGCCACCTTGTCCCGCCCTGGCCATGCCCCCATCAGTCAAGGCTCTCTTTCCCTAAGCGGCTCAAGAAGCCTTCATGACTGCTGAGGTGCAATGAACCCAGGTACAATTAACTGTAACATAGATATATAGACAAACCTTCCCCCTTGCCCCCTCACCCCATTAAATAAAACACTTACAACCATTAGGTTGGAAAGGGCAAGGCCACATATTTATTAAAACCAATATATAACATGTATACACTTTTCAAACAATGCCAGTCACAGTTGTACTGTGAGCACTCAACTCCAAAAAGAGGGGAGGGAAGGGGGCCTGTCCTTACCATAAGTGCTGGACAGGCCACCTACTTCCCATTTGTCTTGCCTGTCAGTGGATAACTGATGGGCGCTCCACCAAAGCCAGCACCTGTTCCACACCACGTTGAAGGCCAAGGTTAAAGATATTCAATCCAAAGACATTGAGGTGGACGCCATCCGATCTCAGCAGATCATCGTTGGCACCCTCCAAATCCTTGTGCCGGATCACAAACTCTTCGATCAAACTTGGCGACCTGGGCATTTACTTTGCAACAGAAGCATTCCAGGCGGGGGCCAGGTATCTCCCGAGCCCATAGCATACGAGGCACGATTTCAGACCAAATGAGAATCAAGTTGGTAAAGACTGCATAACACTGGGCGATGTCTCGCTTGATAGCGGAAATTAAGTCCACAGAACGTGTATAACCAATGCCATTCCCACCAGCATGAAGAACCAAGATGATGGAATCGGAAACATGAGCACGAAGGCGCAAGCATTCCGGAAGGACCTGGGGCCAGCATAACCCACGGAGCCCAAGCCAGCGGATCCTGGTGAGATCATAGGCGAAACCCAAATTCTTCCCGTAGCTCAGAATTTCCACCCCACGAGCGGCCCAGTAGATGAAGGAATCTCCAACTATCCATATTAGAGCCGGGTGACAACCTGAAAATTTAACACAGCAGATGTGGGTGGACGTACAACGAAAAACGAGACGATTCCCACCTACCCAGACACTGAAGTTCCCTATCGGAGAAACCCATACCAGAAGCAGCGGTAGCAGCACCGATGCGAAATGAGTGGGTTGCGAAAAGGGAGGCCCATGATCTCGAGGCACCGACGGAAAACCCGTAAAAATTGGAACCTGCTCAGGGAGGAAGAATCAGCATGAACGAAAAAGGTGGGGGACGGGGGCGCGCGGCCAAGAAAGGGGAGGCTAGTGACACAGGGCAAAAGGGGCCACCGCAAGGGTACAGAACAACCCTTCTACCCTTGCCAAATCTATCGGTCTTCGAGGTCCGCAACAACACCGTCACGCAGTGCTCAGAGAAGGAAACATCCTCCTTCAGAATGCCACCCGCCGAGGACGTGGATTTCGAAACCAATTTGCCGATGCGAAAGGCACCGAAAAACGCCCAAGAGAAGGCCACGTGAAAAACAAGGGTTTCAAACATAGAGGTACACACGGACGGCAACAGGGAAAGGATACCAGATAGGATCTGTAGGGAAACCGGGCGCTGAGAATCAGGAGAATGGGTAGCACGTTTCCAACCCCGCAGTACCCGTCTTCCCAACCAAGGAGCTAAAACCAAAAGGACAATGCAGACATAGTCAAGGAAACAGTAGAACCCGAAACGCCTCTCTGCAGGAAATAAACTAGGTAAGATAACAAAGTCATACTTCTGTCTTGTGAAGAAGAGATTGAAAACTCACCGCCTGACACTTGGACCCATTCGTCCCACACACAACAGTACGACGCCCATGTTCGCGGGGAAAGCGACGCCCGAAGGAGGTCTAGCAGGCATCAGAAACAAGGTTCCACAAGTGGGCCAGACAGGGGAGGCCCTCCACTGAAGCCAACGGGGCCAGGGAGCGAAAGCGATCGAGTTGTAGATGGGAGAGAGCATCAACAATATCATTAGCAGCCCTGGGAACATGCCTGGCCCTAAAACAAATGTTAAACTGTAAACACTTTAAAACCAAAAAACGCAGTAATGATACGACTGGAGGGGAACTGGCTGACTGTTTGTTAACCGCCTGCACCACGCTCATGTTGTCAGACCAGAAAATTACTTGATGGTTGCGCAACCATTCGCCCCAAAGCTCAATGGTGACAATGATTGGGAAGAGCTCCAGCAGGGTGAGGTTGCGCACCAAATCCATGCGGGCCCATGAGGTCGGTCAACACTCAGCAGACCACTCCCCTTGGAAGAAGGCGCCAAAACCACAGGAGCCTGCAACATCAATGTATAGCTCCAGCTGTGGGTTCGGTACCTCCTCCAGCAACCAACAAGACTGGCCATTGTAGGACTGGAGAAAGGATAGCCAAATCCCCAAGTCATGGGCTTGGTGACCTGGACATAGTGGTGAGGGGCAGCCACCCCTTTCATGGCCCACGCCAGGCATCTACAGAAAGCCCTCCCCATGCAGATGACTCTGCAGGCAAAGACCAATTGACCCAGCAAAGACTGAAGTTGTTTTAATTGTAGTTTCTCGGCCCCTCTCGCCAAGTGGACCAGGGAGAGGAGCCTGGCCAGCTTGTTGCTGGGCAGCCGAAAAACCATTGCCACGTGTCAATTTCTATGCCCAGAAAGGCTAAAACTATCACGTGGGCCTCGGTCTTATCAGCGGACAGTGGAACAGCGAACCATCGGCAGGTGTCCTGAAAAACAGAGGAGACACTGGCACCGATCACCGTCCGCTGGGCCTACTAAGAGGAAATCATCTAAGTAATGTAGTAAGGACTGAACACCAGCCTCCTGGGCGACTACCCATTTAATTAAGCTACTGAAGAGCTCAAATAAATAACACAAGATGGCACAGCCCATGGGGAGGCACATGTCAAAAAATTAGCTTCCTTGAAAGTAGCAGCCCAGGTGCACTCAGGGTGGACCGGGAGGCGGCAGAAGGCAGACTCAATGTCCACCTTAGCCAGCAAAGCCGACTGATCGGCAGCCCTAATCAACTGAAGCGCCCTATCAAAGGAGGCGTAGTGGACCCTGGATTCCTCCTTATCAATGCCGTCGTTGACTGAGGAGCCAGAAGGGTAGGATAAGTGGTGAATAAGGCCAAATTTTCCCTCCGTCTTCTTCGGGACCACACTGAGGGCGGACACCCTCAGGTTGTGAAAAGGGGGGAGATCAAATGGGCCTGCCATACGCCCCAACTCCAGTTCCTTCTGAAGCTTCTCGGCCATGACCGTCTCAAATTCAACTGCTGATTTCAAATTAGGCGCCATGGTAAGCACATCTGAAGGAGTGAAGGGTATCAAAAAACCACGGTCCAGGCCGTTGCTCAAGATCAAGGCCTCCCTATGAAGGGGGTACCGGTCTAGCCAGGGAAGCATCTCCATAAACCTTATAGGCACCCCAAATAAGGTCTAAGTAACTAAAAAGAGATGCAGCCAACTCTGGGAACCGCTCACAAAGCACTCCCGTGTAGGCGCAGAGCCCTTGCAGCCAAGTACTGAACGTCCTAGGAAGCTGTTTTGGTTTGTGGCCCTGTGCCGCGACATCAACGCAATTTGTCTCAATCGTCTTCCTGTCAGGCGGGACAAGAGCGAGGAGGTCAATTGATTCGCAACGCCATATCTTGCCCTTTACCTCCTCTGGCAGGTGCATGCCAGTAGGCGATACCGCCCACAAAGCACCACCGGAGGAGGGGGGCAAACTGCCGGACCCGATACCCCCATACTGGACAGAACCGACTTGACGACCTTAGCTATGCATTCATCTGGCGGGCCCGATACAGAAGCGTCATTGGACCTATCCCAAATTAAGTCTCAGGGGCCCGAGACGACCATCTCCTGGAGGAACGGTGGCGCCTGGTGAGGCAGGAGGGTGATAATGAATGGAGAGGTCCTGGGGCAGGGGTCCTACCACCGACCCTGAGGAGTCCGGATGGCCAATGACAGCAGCCAAGCAGCGACAAGAGCACACGTTGATTCAAGATGGATGACCCGGGGTGAGTGCAGCCAACATCCTGGGACTAGAATGGGAGGCTCCCGCCCTGCCAGGGGCAGGAAGACAAGGCTGGGTAGTGGTGGTGAGCAGCCCGCGGGGACCTCCCGCCCAGCCGGGTACAGGAAGGTGCGGGTATACCGGAGTCCGAGGTGAGGGGAGGGAGGCCGGAGCAGAGTGACCATCTCCCTCCCTGCTGGGCCCAGGGAGATGCTGGTGGGCACGAGTCAGCTGGAATGGGTGGGTGGCAGGCGTGGACTGATTTGTAAAGTGCTGCAAATGTGAACTGAATCGCCTCAAGGCGCTAAATGCGTTTAGTGTTGTCAGCTTCTAGAAGAGGAAGGTCTTGAGTTTTTTCCTGAAGGCCAGATGGTTTTCTTCCATGCGGATGTGAGTCGGAAGAGCGTTCCATAGCCGAGGTCCTTGGACTGCGAACCTTCGTTCTCCCTTTGCTTTGTAGCGGTATTTGGGAATGAGGAGGAGGTTTTGGTTAGATAATCGAAGATTGCAATTGGGTGTGTAGTGTTTTATTTTATCTCAAAGGTATTGAGCAGCGTTTCCTTGTATGCATTTGTGGATGAGGCAGAGGGTCTTGAATGTGATCTGATTCTTTATGGTTAGCCAATGTAGGCTCCTTAGGGATGGGGATATGGACTCCCAGGGTTTTTTCCTGTTAGCAGTCTTGTCGCCGCGTTTTGGATGACCTGTAGGTGCGCAAGCTGATATTGGAGTAATCCTATGTAGAGCGAGTTTGCGTAGTCGAGTCGGGAATTGATTGTTCCAACTACTGCTGCTTTGTCCTCTTCTGGGATGAAGGGGATGAGTCTACGTAGCAGGCGGAGGAGATGGTGAGATCCGCTAACTACTGATCCTATTTGAGCATCCATTGTCATTTCTGAGTCAGGAGATATAAGTGCTGGGTGGGCAACCTGGGAAACGTACTGATCCCCCACCCAGCCGGGCGCAGGGGGATTCCGAACTGTCATCACTGGCTTAGTGGAGTTCTTGGGCACATTTAAATCTCCCACCCTGCAGGGCACAGGGAGATTCTCCATTGACAATACAGAGTCCATTCTCATGTTTAATTCTCCCACTCAGCCGGGCGCAGGGAGAGAATGAGCCACTGGGGTCAGCAGCGCTGATTTAGACAGGGCCACGGAACCGCCAGCAGGGAGGTGAGAGCTAGCATCAGAGGAGGACCTCGAAGAGACTCCCTGGCGGTGGTTAGTCTGACGCCCAGACTTGGCAGGGGACACTCGGGCAGAACGGCGTGGATCTCCGCCAGCCGCCACCCCCGCATGCCAGGAGAGCGGGGGACCAGGTACAGCAGCAGCAGACAGCCGCCCGTGTGGGACAGGGACGGGAAGTGCTGCAGCTCCCACCTGGCCGGGCGCAAGGAGGCAGTCAGGGGAAGAGGCCGCAGGAGGTGGTGCCTGAGTGGACCGCACAGCGGCTCTAGGGCTCCGTGAATGGGGATAGCAGGGGGAGGCCACTGCAGATACTGGCGGGGGGAAGCTGGATGGGCAGGAACTCGGCGATGATGGGTGGAGGCACAGGGCCTCCTGGTCAAGGAAGTGCTAGCACCCGGGTCAGCAGTGGCTTCAGGGGAGCGGAGGGGACAGGGAGGCATGTAAGAGGCCCTGGAAGGACTGGGGCTCAAACAGGAAGGAGCCCTTGGAGCCAGGGTTCCCGACGCAGGTTCCACAGGTAGAGGGGGGGCAGAGGGAGATGTCTCAGTGGGAGAGGAGAGCGAACAGCCAGTCAGCCTGACCTTGAAGAGCCAGTTCGCGGACCCTGGCCAACAGGTGCTTGGTGTCCATGGCTGGGGGGTAGGGATGAGCCGAACACCCCCCGTTCGGTTCGCACCAGAACTTGTGAACAGGCAAAAAATTTGTTCGAACGCGCAAACACCATTAAAGTCTATGGGACACGAACATGAATAATCAAAAGTGTTAATTTTAAAGGCTTATATGCAAATTATTGTCATAAAAAGTGTTTGGGGACCTGGGTCCTGCCCCAGGGGACATGGATCAATGCAAAAAAAGTTTTAAAAATGGCCGTTATTTCGGTAGCAGTGATTTTAATAATGCTTAAAGTGAAACAATAAAAGTGTAATATTCCTTTAAATTTCATACCTGGGGAGTGTCTATAGTATGCCTGTAAAGGGGCGCATGTTTCCCGTGTTTAGAACAGTCTGACAGCAAAATAACATTTCAAAGGAAAAAAAGTCATTTAAAACTACTTGCGGCTATTAATGAATTGCCGGTCCGACAACCCCGAACCAAAATTAAAAAAAAAAACATGACGTGGGGGGTCCCCCTAAATTCCATACCAGGCCCTTCAGGTCTGGTATGGATTTAAGGGGAACCCCACGCCAAAAAAAAAAAATGGCGTGGGGTCCCCCCAAAAATCCATACCGGACCCTTATCCGAGCACGCAACCTGGCAGGCTGCAGGAAAAGAGGGGGGGGACGAGAGAGCGGCCCTCCCCTCCTGAATCATACCAGGCCACATGCCCTCAACATTGGGAGGACAAGAGCCTCATCCCCACAACCCTTGCCCGGTGGTTGTGGGGGTCTGCGGGCGGGGGGCTTATCGGAATCTGGAAGCCCCCTTTAACAAGGGGATCCCCAGATCCCAGCCCTCCCCCCTGTGTGAAATGGTAAGGGGGTACAAAAGTACCCCTGCCATTTCACAAAAAAACTGTCAAAAATGTTAAAAATGACAAGAGACAGTTTTTGACAATTCCTTTATTTAAATGCTTCTTCTTTCTTCTTTCTTCTATCTTCTATCTTCCTTTGGTTTCTTCCTCCATCTTCTTCTTCTTCTGGTTTTTCCTCCGGTGTTCTCGTCCGGCATCTTCCTCCGTGGCGCTGGCGTCTTCTTCCCTTCTTCTCCTCGGGCCGCTCCACATACATGATGGCATGATGGGAGGCTCCCGCTGTGTGATGCTTCTCCTCTTCTGATGGTTCTTAAATAATGGGGGGGCATGGCTCGGACGTCACGGGGTTCCCCTCTGACGTCACAGGGAATGCCACAGGGAATGCCGTCAAGTCCCCGTGCGTCAGAGGGGGGCGGGGTCACCGGATGACCCCGCCCCCCCATTATTTAAGAACCGTCAGAAGAGGAGAAGCGTCACACAGCGGGAGCCTCCAATCATGCCATCATGTATGCGGAGCGGCCCGAGGAGAAGAAGGGAAGAAGACGGACGAGAACACCGGAGGAAGAACCAGAAGAACCAGAAGAAGATGGAGGAAGAAACTAAAGGAAGATAGAAGATAGAATAAGCATTTAATTAAAGGAATTGTCAAAAACTGTCTCTTGTCATTTTTAACATTTTTGACAGTTTTTTTTGTGAAATGGTAGGGGTACTTTTGTACACCTTACCATTTCACACAGGGGGGAGGGCCGGGATCTGGGGGTCCCCTTGTTAAAGGGGGCTTCCAGATTCCGATAAGCCCCCCGCCCGCAGACCCCCACAACATGGGGACAAGGTGTTTTGGGAGGGTACCCCAAAGCACCCTCCCAATGTTGAGGGCATGTGGTCTGGTACGGTTCAGGAGGGGGGGCGCTCTCTCATCCCCCCCTCTTTTCCTCCGGTCTGCCAGGTAGCATGCTCGCATAAGGGTCTGGTATGGTTTTTTGGGGGGACCCCACGCCATTTTTTTAAAAATTTTGGCGCCGGGTTCCCCTTAAAATCCATACCAGACCTGAAGGGTCTGGTATAGATTTTGAGGGGGATCCCACGCCATTTAAAAAAAAATTTGACCTGAAGGGCCTGGTATGGAATTTAGGGGGACCCCCACGTCATTTTTTTTTAAAATTTTGGTTCGGGGTTCCCCTGTGGGGAATTCCCATGCCGTTTTTATCAATGAACTTTTATGTGTATTGTCGGACCGGCAATTCATTAATAGCCGCGAGTGGTTTTAAATTACTTTTTTTTCCTTTGAAATGTAATTTTGCTGTCAGGCTGTTCTAAAACGGGAAACATGCGCCCTATTACAGGCATACTATAGACACCCCCCCGGTACGAAATGTAAAGGAATATTACAAATATTTAAAACATTTTTTTGCATTGATCCATGTCCCCTGGGGCAGGACCCAGGTCCCCTAACACTTTTTATGACAATGCCATGCATACAAGCCTTTAAAATTAGCACTTTTGATTTCTCCCATAGACTTTTAAAGAGTGTTCCGTGGCCTTTGATTTGCCGCGAACACCCCAAATTGTTCGATGTTTGACAAACTGGCGAACAGCCGATGTTCGAGTCGAATGTGAATTTGACTCAAACTCGAAGCTCATTCCTACTAGGGGGCAGGGTGGGCTCCAGCTCTTCCAACCACGTTTCCTGAAAGACCCAGAATGCCCTGGGGCACAACTTTTACAGAGCTCAGGCCCAGCCCGTCCTCCCTAACAACCAATCAATGGTGACCCCTCAGCCACCTTGTCCCGCCCTGGCCATGCCCCCATCAGTCAAGGCTCTCTTTCCCTAAGGGGCTCAAGAGGCCTTCAAGTCCATGTCCACGGCCTCAGAATAACAATACGTGGAAGATAGATGGATGGATGGATGGATGGATGGATGGATAGATAGATAGATAGATAGATAGATAGATAGATAGATAGATAGATAGATAGATAGATAGATAGATAGATAGATAGATAGATAGATAGATAGATTAGTGGCACATCTATGCTTTCTCCAGGAGTGGGTGGAAGTGAGGGTTACAGGTCTGCTCAATGTTGAGGCTGTAGAGGGAGCAGCTAAACACTCTTCCACCTGCTTTTGCTCGTGCTCCCTCTCCTAAATAAATTAGTTGGACATGCTACCCAAAGAAGAAAAATAGAGATAAAGCATTAAAAAAAAAGTTAAAAAAGTTAAAACAAAAAATGTTATTGTTTTTTTTTAACAATTACTAAAAATGTAAAAAAAAAATTAAATTGAAAAAAGAAAAATTATAAAAAAAAAGAGAAATGTCCTCCCTATACCCCCCATCCAAAAATAAAAAAATAAAACACACACACACATACACATATATACAGTCAGGTCCATAAATTTTGGGACATCGACACAATTCTAATCTTTTTGGCTCTATACACCACCACAATGGATTTGAAATGAAACAAACAAGATGTGCTTTAACTGCAGACTTTCAGCATTAATTTGAGGGTATTTACATGCAAATCAGGTGAACAGTGTAGGAATTACAATAGTTTGTATATGTTCCTCCCACTTTTTAAGGGACAATTGTTCGCTCAGCTGTTCCATGGCCAGGTGTGCGTTATTCCCTCATTATCCCATTTACAAGGAGCAGATAAAAGGTCCCGAGTTCATTTCAAGTGTGCCATTTGCATTTGGAACCTGTTGCTGTCAACTCTCAATATGAGATCCAAAGAGCTGTCACTATCAGTGAAGCAAGCCATCATTAGGATGAAAAAACAAAACAAACCCATCAGAGATAGCAAAAACATTAGATATGGCCAAATCAACCTCCTTAAAAAGAAAGAGTGCACCAGTGAGCTCAGCAAAACCAAAAGACCCGGAAGACCACGGAAAACAATTGTGGTGGATGACCGAAGAATTCCTTCCCTGGTGAAGAAAACACCCTTCACAACAGTTGGCCAGATCAAGAACACTCTCCAGGGGGTAGGTGTATGTGTGTCAAAGTCAACAATCAACAGAAGACTTCACCAGAGTGAATACAGAGGGTTCACTACAAGATGTAAACCATTGGTGAGCCTCAAAACAGGAAGGCCAGATTAGAGTTTGCCAAACAACATCTAAAAAAGCCTTCACAGTTGTGGAACAACATCCTATGGACAGATGAGACCGAGATCAACTTGTACCAGAGTGATTGGAAGAGAAGGGTATGGAGAAGGAAAGGAACTGCTCATGATCCAAAGCATACCACCTCATTAGTGAAGCATGGTGGTGGTAGTGTCATGGCGTGGGCATGTATGGCTGCCAATGGAACTGGTTCTCTTGTATTTATTGATGATGTGACTGCTGACAAAAGCAGCAGGATGAATTCTGAAGTGTTTCGGGCAATATTATATTCTGAAAAATGCTTCAGAACTCATTGGATGGCGATTCACAGTGCAGATGGACAATAAACCCAAAGCATACTGCGAAAGCAACCAAAGAGTTTTTTAAGGGAAAGAAGTGGAATGTTATGCAAAGTCCAAGTCAATCACCTGACCTGAATCCGATTGAGCATGCATTTCACTTTCTGAAGACAAAACTGAAGGGAAAATGCCCCCAAGAACAAGCAGGAACTGAAGACAGTTGCAGTAGAGGCCTGGCAGAGCATTACCAGGGATGAAACCCAGTGTCTGGTGATGTCTATGTGTTCCAGACTTCAGGCTGTAATTGACTGCAAAGGATTTGCAACCAAGTATTAAAAAGTGAAAGTTTGATGGATGATTGTTAATCTGTCCCATTACTTTTGGTCCCTTAAAAAGTGGGAGGCACATATACAAACTGTTGTAATTCCTACACCGTTCACGTGATTTGGATGTAAGTACCCTCCAATTAAAGCTGAAAGTCTTCATTCAAAGCACATCTTGTTTGTTTCATTTAAAATCTATTGTGGTGGTGTATAGAGCCAAAAAGATTTGAATTGTGTTGATGTCACAATATTTATGGACCTCTGCACTGTATATATATATATATATATATATATATATATATATATATATATATATATATATATATATATATATATATACACACACACACACACACAACTGTACTTACTATCTACTAATAGACTGCATTACCCTTCTTAGGAATGCCAGCTGCGAACTGTATGGTTTATGCAATGCTGGGCCTCCATTGCGAGCAGCTTTATTCTCTGTGGCAAGGTCATGTCAGATGCGGTCATGCAGTGATTTCCACCATGTTTAGAGTGCTTTCTCTGAAAAAAAAAGATAATTATTTCATGCATACTGAAAAATATACATACCTAGCTGAATCATGCAGGAATATGAACTTACCCTTATCTTCCATCTGCCTGCAAAACAGTCCATCCCAATTTTTTGTGAACTACTAGACTATGTCAGTCCAAGCCTACTTTTTCAGGATCCAGTCATTGTACTGTGGGTGAGACAAGCTTCATAACCCTGGATGCATCTTCATAGCTGCAATGAAATTGCTTGAGACACATCTTTCACCATGAGAAAACAGCTACAGCAAATCACATCCAACATGAAGAGACCATGAGGCAGAAACGCAAAGGCCACTGGGAACTTATTTATTTTTTTCTGTCCACTTAAATGGTTTAATGACTGTAAATGCACCTAATGCACCTAAATGGGAAATTGATATTTGTGTTTAGTCTTATACACTGTATAAGATATATAGCAAATAAAAAATTAAGAAGCTGTCAATTTTTCAAATCAATTTTTCAAAATCACTGTTAAAACAGCAGCTACTACTTCCTTTTCAACTCTCCTTGCACTCTACAATGCAAAAAATTGGTTCACTAGCTTTTAATGGAGACATCTTGGAGGATTTATCTAGCTTAAGGCAAGGTGCAAATGTTACAGACAGCCAAGTAGTAGCTCTGTGTCTGTGCTGGGTTTATCCCATGTCCCTAATATGTTCAAAATCTAATATTCAGCGGTAGTGATATAGGGGAGTGTGGGAAAGAAAAGTTTTATTTTGCTTGGAAAACAGATTTAAATGCAAATCTATTATAAAATATGGGGTTTGCAGAACTATACAATGACACGGTGGTGATGTGACAAAATGTTTTAAGGAAGAAATATAGCAAATCTTTAGTTTATTTGCATTTGCAGCTGTGTAGAAATGGAAAACCCTTGTTTCTGTGTCACACATCAGGCTGCCCACAGCTAATAATTACAAATGTAGAGCTCCAATTAAATGTTGCAGTGTTAATAATGTCAAATGATTAATTATCTACTGGAAAAAGACAAACTATAAAATAGGGTAAAAGTGCCATGATTTTTTTTAATCAAGTTTTTTCTTTAATGTATAAGGTATCTGGTAGAGATAAAAGGCTATATTGCTGGAGAGTATTTATTATTTGATTGGTTACAGCTACAATTGAACCATTATTGTCAGTAAATTCATCGTTTACTGGACACTATTTGCATACATTGTCTTTAAAACAAAAAATATTTTTACTCTTCTGTGAAAAAAGGGAAAGAAAAAAATATATATATATATTTTCCTGCTTAATAAATATTTCAAGTTTTTCCTTAGGGAATTGTGTATGCTAATCTTGATGACAGTTAGTTACCCTGTGTATTTGCATATTATCATTGGGTCTATTATTTGGTATTCTTGTATTGGCACTTACAGTCTGTCATCAGTGAAAGTTGGGTGATAAAGACAAGCTTTTAAGGTGCAACTATTTCAGTGGAGCAGGATCTACTATTAAACACTGGAAGGGCTGGAAATCACAAGGAAAGTTGTTAGAGATTAAAACAATTCTTCATTAGGGAGAGGGGATTGAACGAGATGGACGTGCATTGAGCTCGCTCCTCCCTGCCCAGGCAATCAGCTGCAATTACTCCCAATTAGGGATGAGCTTCGAGTTCGAGTCGAACTCATGTTCGACTCGAACATTGGCTGTTCGCAAGTTCGCCGAACAGCGAACAATTTGGGGTGTTCGCAGCAAATTCGAATGCCGCAGAACACCCTTTAAAAGTCTATGGGAGAAATCAAAAGTGCAATTTTTTTTTTTTTTCAAAATCTTTATTTATCCAAAACAGTTTTACAAAAAAATTTTTTACATAACAAACAAACCTCATACACATCTAAAACCGTACAGTTACATTTAACATTCTACTATATAATCTGGGTCTCTGACACCTGTCTGTTAGCATGCAATAGAAATGTTTATTCTCGGAATATTCCCTCTCCCCCCCCCTCACACACAGACCATGCATTCTAAGGAAAAAAAAAAAAATTAACCCCACCATAATATGCCTTATTCTGCGTCTTTTACCATCTCCCCTTCTCTGAGCAATTGTGAGGAGGCACTATACTCTGTCCATCTAAACCATGCACTAGCTGACTGTTTACTCAAACCCTCCTCTATTACCTTTCTCTCCTCCATGGCACGCATCTCCGCCATCTCACTCTCCCATTCCGTCATAGAGGGCATATTTGTCTTTTTCCATTTTCTGGCTATGCAAGTACGTGCTGCTGTCAAGAAATATTTTAATATACCTTTCTTTATACTTTTCAAAGAGCCAGGTATCATAGACAAGATCGCTATTTGTACATCTGGGTATAGATCTTTACCAGTCATATCTCTGTAGATTTCAAAGATTTGTTGCCAGAATGGCTGCATTTTGGGACAATAATACCATATGTGAGACATTGTGCCTCGAGCTGTATGACATCTCCAACACTCCTCATTATTGATCGTGCTTATCTTATGTAGATCGACAGGGCATTTATACCATCTGGCTAAGATCGTATAATTCCTTTCTTGATGTTTAATAGATATTGATAATTTATGAGTTACTGTAATAGCTCTATCCCATTTGTTCTTAGGAAACTCCATACCCAGTTCTCTTTCCCATTTCTTAGTGTAGGGTATATCCTGGTTTTGACCTTCAATATTCAGGATCCTATATATCTTTGATAAGACATGTATCGGTCTCTCTGATTGAATAAGAATTTTTTCTAATGAAGTTAAGGGTCTGTCCAAAATGGCTTCTTTTGTTAAGGACAAAATGTATCCATGGAGAAGGCCATGCAACATCCATTTATTTTTATGTTCCTTCCCCATATTTTCTAGTGGGAGAATTTTTCCCCCCTCCATCGTTTCCACTATCCTAGTAGCTTGATCACTTTTCCATTTAAGAAATGACTTAGCTTCCCTAGTAAGTGGGAATTCTGGGTTACTAAATAATAGGGTCATAGGCCCTCTAAGGGTTGAACCATATCCCTTTTTTAACATTGTATCCCAGGCTTTCATTGTCGAGACTACTAAGAGCGGCATATGTCCTTCCGGCGGTCTTAGTTCTTTTTTAATCCATGGCAGTGATTTCAATTTTAAACCTGTTATCTCTTCTTCTAAACTCACCCATTGCTTATTGTTACCGTTATGAAACCAGTCTACTATTCTGGTAACCATTATTGCTTTAAGATATATTGCTATATCGGGGAGGGTAAGGCCCCCATATTCTTTGGGTTTATTTAAAACTCTTCTACTGATTCCAGGCGTCTTGCCAGCCCATATAAATTGCCCAATTACCCTACGGAGCCTATTCAAGATATTTGAAGCCGGAAATATAGGGATTGTTTGTTAGATATATAATATTTTGGGGAGTATATCCATTTTTATAATATTTATCCTGCCCATCCAAGAAAATGTGCCTTTTTCATATTGCTGGAGAGTTTTCATTATTTTATGCACTATTGGGACATAATTAAGATTCTCTAGTTTCTTCAAATCATTGGGGACGAGTACACCGAGATATTTAATCGCACTTTCTTGCCATTTAAAGGAAAAGTCCTTTTTAAGCAGCTCTACCATGCTCTTTGGCATATTGATATTCATTATTTCTGATTTACTGTAGTTCACTTTAAAATTACTTAACGTACCGAAACGATCAAATTCTGCTATCAGATTAGGTAGTGTTATCAGAGGATTTGTAATATACAGCAAGATATCGTCTGCATATACAGACATCTTGTACTCTATTTCCCCCACCTTTATTCCTTGTATGTCTTTATTACCTCTAATCGCTCTTAATAAGTGCTCCATTACAAGTATATATAGGATTGGAGATAGTGGGCATCCTTGCCTAGTTCCATTTGATATACATATTTCCTCCGATAGGCCACCGTTCACCCGAATCTTAGCCGTTGGATGTTGGTAAAGGGCCATGATTTTATCCAACATTACAGAACCCACTCCCCACTGCATCAACGTCCCTTTAAGGAAGCTCCATCCCACCCTGTCAAACACTTTTTCAGCATCTATTGCCACTAAACAGGATGGGATGGAGCCCCTCTGGACATATTCCAACAGTGTAAGTGTTTTCATAGTGTTGTCTCTTGCCTCTCTACCCTTCACAAACCCCACCTGATCTAGGTGTATATACCTAGGTATCAAGGGGGTGAATCTATTAGCAATAATCTTGGAGTATATTCTGAGATCAATGTTCGTTAAAGAGATTGGTCTATAGTTACTGCACAAGGTATGCTCTTTATCCGGTTTTGGTACTAGAGCGATAAAGGCTTGCATGCCCTGTGCACCAAAAGGCACTGTTGTAGATACTGCATGAAAGGTCCGCTTCATTATTGGTGTAAGTTCTTCTTTAAATAATTTATAGAACCGTGGGGAGAAGCCATCTGGACCTGGACTTTTCCCTAGGGTTAAAAAATCAATTACCCTCTGCATTTCTTCTACGGAGAATTCTTCCTCTAACTGTGCTATTTCTTCTATTGTTAACGTAGGGAGTGCTGTATCTTTTATATATTGCTGAATATTTTGTTGATAGCATTCTAGATCTTTATTGGCATTATGCTTAGGTATATTATATAATATAATAATACCTAATTATATATAATTTCGTGTAGAATGTCTGAAACTCTTTCATAATACCTTTTGGGTCATATCTCATGTCCCCCGAATATGTCTTAATTTTAACAATGGGCAATATATTACTCCTATTTTTTAGGGCCCTTGCCAATAATTTACCTGGTTTATTACCCTGTTGATAATATAGGGAGCGATTATTATACCTGATTTGTAGTGTCCTCTCGTTCAACAGTGTTTGTAGCTCTGTTTTAAGCTCTGTTAATTCCATTAGGGTTTCCCTTGTTAAGTTAACTTTATGTTGCAATTCGACAATCGATATTTCCTTCATTAATTGGGTTATTCTACTATTTTTATTTTTTTTTAATCTGGCCCCATGTTTTATGAAGAGTCCTCTAATAAAACATTTTAATGCCTCCCATTGGATCAGTAGAGATGTATTATCTCCGATATGGTCCTTTGAAAAGTCCGTTATCGCCTTTCTTATCTCTTTTACAGATGCTTCGTTATACATCAAGTTATCATTGAGTCTCCAAGTTCCCTTATTATTCTCGCCCTTAAGTGTGTCTATTACCAAAAATACAGGCGCGTGGTTAGACCATATAGAAGTACCTATCTCGGCTGAGGCAGTAACCTCTACCCCCTTCTGGTTTATTAGGAAGAAGTCTAATCTGTGATATGATCCGCGGACTTTTGAGTGAAACGTAAAATCTTTCTCCATTGGGTGCATTTCCCTCCAGATGTCCACTAGCTGGCATTGTACCAACATTTCTTTAAACCTAATTTTATCATTACTGGTCTGTACCATTGATGGTACTGTGGTATCCATATTTTTGTCCATAACAAAGTTGAAGTCACCACCCATTATTATTATTCCTTCCGCCTTTTCCATAGATTCCTTGATCATTTGAAGTCCTACTTTGAGCTGATTTTGATTGGGTAAGTATATATTAACAAAAGTATATTTTTTATCATATATATTTAGTTTAAGGAGAATTAATCTCCCGTCTCTATTACACCACTCTTCGAGCAATTGATATGGAATTGTTTTATGGATTGCAATAGACACACCCTTTGATTTAGAGTATCTAAAAGAGTCATGAAACCATGTAGTATAATACCTATTCTGGAGATTGGGGATATGGTCCGCGCGGAAAAGTGCTAATTTTAAAGGCTTATATGCAAGTTATTGTCATAAAAAGTGTTTGGGGACCCGGGTCCTGCCCCAGGGGACATGGATCAATGCAAAAAAAAGTTTTAAAAATGGCCGTTTTTTCAGGAGCAGTGATTTTAATAATGCTTAAAGTCAAACAATAAAAGTGTAATATCCCTTTAAATTTCATACCTGGGGGGTGTCTATAGTATGCCTGTAAAGGGGCGCATGTTTCCCGTGTTTAGAACAGTCTGACAGCAAAATTACATTTCGAAGGAAAAATTTCATTTAAAACTACCCGCGGCTATTGCATTGCCGACAATACACATAGAAGTTCATTGATAAAAACGGCATGGGAATTCAACACAGGGAAACCCTGAACCAAAATTTAAAAAAAAAAATGACGTGGGAGTCCCCCTAAATTCTATACCAGGCCCTTCAGGTCTGGTATGGATATTAAAGGGAACCCCAGCCAAAATTTTTTAAAAAAATTACGTGGGGTTCCCCCTAATTCCATACCAGACCCTTCAGGTCTGGTATGGATTTTAAGGGGAACCCCGCGCCAAAAACCCCCCCAAAAAACAGCGTGGGGTCCCCCCAAAAATCCATACCAGACCCTTATCCAAGCACGCAACCTGGCAGGCCGCAGGAAAAGAGGGGGGGATGAGAGTGCACCCCCCCTCCTGAACCGTACCAGGCCACATGCCCTCAACATTGGGAGGGTGCTTTGGGGTAGCCCCCCAAAACACCTTGTCCCCATGTTGATGAGGACAAGGGCCTCATCCCCACAACTAGGGATGAGCTTCGAGTTCGAGTCGAACTCATGTTCGACTCGAACATTGGCTGTTCGCAAGTTCACCGAACACCGAACAATTTGGGGTGTTCGCGGCAAATTCGAATGCCGCGGAACACCCTTTAAAAGTCTATGGGAGAAATCAAAAGTGCTAATTTTAAAGGCTTATATGCAAGTTATTGTAATAAAAAGTGTTTGGGGACCCGGGTCCTGCCCCAGGGGACATGTATCAATACAAAAAAAAGTTTTAAAAACGGACGTTTTTTCAGGAGCAGTGATTTTAATAATGCTTAAAGTCAAACAATAAAAGTGTAATATCCCTTTAAATTTCGTACCTGGGGGGTGTCTATAGTATGCCTGTAAAGGGACGCATGTTTCCCGTGTTTAGAACAGTCTGACAGCAAAATGACATTTCGAAGGAAAAAACTCATTTAAAACTACCCGCGGCTATTAATGAATTGCCGGTCCGACAATACACATAAAAGTTCATTGATAAAAACGGCATGGGAATTCCCCACAGGGAAACCCCGAACCAAAATAAAAAAAAAAAAAAAATGACGTGGGGGGGTCCCTCTAAATTCCATACCAGGCCCTTCAGGTCTGGTATTGATATTAAGGGGAACCCCGGCCAAAATTAAAAAAAAAAAAATGACGTGGGGTTCCCCATAAATTCTATACCAGACCCTTCAGGTCTGGTATGGATTTTAAGGGGAACCCCGCGCCAAAAAAAAAAAAACGGCGTGGGGTTCCCCCAAAAATCCATACCAGACCCTTATCCGAGCACGCAACCTGGCAGGCCGCAGGAAAAGAGGGGGGGATGAGAGTGCGGCCCCCCCCTCCTGAACCGTACCAGGCCACATGCCCTCAACATTGGGAGGGTGCTTTGGGGAAGCCCCCCAAAACACCTTGTGCCCATGTTGATGAGGACAAGGGCCTCATCCCCACAACCGTGGCCGGTGGTTGTGGGGGTCTGCGGGGGGCTTATCGGAATCTGGAAGCCCCCTTTAACAAGGGGACCCCCAGATCCCGGCCCCCCCCTGTGTGAAATGGTAAGGGGGTACTTACCCCTACCATTTCACTAAAAAAGTGTCAAAATAGTTAAAAATGACAAGAGACAGTTTTTGACAATTCCTTTATTTAAATGCTTCTTCTATCTTCCTTCATCTTCTTCTTCTTCTGGTTCTTCTGGCTCTTCTGGTTCTTCCTCCGGTGTTCTCGTCCAGCATCTCCTCCGCGGCGTCTTCTATCTTCTTCTCCTCGGGCCGCTCCGCACCCATGGCATGAGGGGAGGCTCCCGCTCTTCTCTTCATCTTCTTCTTCATCCTCTTCTCTTCTTCATCTTCTTCATCTTCTTCATCTTCATCTTCTCTTCTTAATTTTCTTCTGTGGGCCGCTCCGCATCCATGCATGGAGGGAGGCTCCCGCTGTGTGACGGCGTCTCCTCGTCTGATGGTTCTTAAATAACGGGGGGCGGGGCCACCCGGTGACCCCGCCCCCCTCTGACGCACGGGACATGACGGGACTTCCCTGTGGCATTCCCCGTGACGTCACAGGGAAGTCCCGTCAAGTCACCGTGCGTCAGAGGGGGGCGGGGCCACCCGGTGACCCCGCCCCCCGTTATTTAAGAACCGTCAGACGAGGAGACGCCGTCACACAGCGGGAGCCTCCCTCCATGCATGGATGCGGAGCGGCCCGCAGAAGAAAATGAAGAAGAGAAGATGAAGATGAAGAAGATGAAGAAGAGAAGAGGATGAAGAAGAAGATGAAGAGAAGAGCGGGAGCCTCCCCTCATGCCATGGGTGCGGAGCGGCCCGAGGAGAAGAAGATAGAAGACGCCGCGGAGGAGATGCTGGACGAGAACGCCGGAGGAAGAACCAGAAGAGCCAGAAGAACCAGAAGAAGAAAAAGATGAAGGAAGATAGAAGAAGCATTTAAATAAAGGAATTGTCAAAAACTGTCTCTTGTCATTTTTAACTATTTTGACACTTTTTTAGTGAAATGGTAGGGGTAAGTACCCCCTTACCATTTCACACAGGGGGGGGCCGGGATCTGGGGGTCCCCTTGTTAAAGGGGGCTTCCAGATTCCGATAAGCCCCCCGCCCGCAGACCCCCACAACCACCGGCCACGGTTGTGGGGATGAGGCCCTTGTCCTCATCAACATGGGGACAAGGTGTTTTGGGGGGCTACCCCAAAGCACCCTCCCAATGTTGAGGGCATGTGGCCTGGTACGGTTCAGGAGGGGGGGGGCCGCACTCTCGTCCCCCCCTCTTCTCCTGCGGATAAGGGTCTGGTATGGATTTTTGGGGGAACCCCACGCCGTTTTTTTTTTTTTTTTTTTGGCGCGGGGTTCCCCTTAAAATCCATACCAGACCTGAAGGGTCTGGTATGGAATTTAGGGGGAACCCCACGTCATTTTTTTTTAAATTTTGGCTGGGGTTCCCCTTAATATCCATACCAGACCTGAAGGGCCTGGTATGGAATTTAGGGGGACCCCCCCACGTCATTTTTTTTTTTTTAATTTTGGTTCGGGGTTTCCCTGTGGGGAATTCCCATGCCGTTTTTATCAATGAACATCTATGTGTATTGTCGGCAATGCAATAGCCGCGGCTAGTTTTAAATGGCTTTTTTTCCTTCGAAATGTCATTTTGCTGTCAGGCTGTTCTAAACACGGGAAACATGCGCCCCTTTACAGGCATACTATAGACACCCCCAGGTACGAAATTTAAAGGGATATTACACTTTTATTGTTTGACTTTAAGCATTATTAAAATCACTGCTCCTGAAAAAACGGCCGCCGTTTTTAAAACTTTTTTTTGCATTGATCCATGTCCCCTGGGGCAGGACCCAGGTCCCCAAACACTTTTTATGACAATAACTTGCATATAAGCCTTTAAAATTAGCACTTTTGATTATTCATGTTCGTGTCCCATAGACTTTAACGGTGTTCGCGTGTTCGAGCGAACTTCTTTCCTGTTCGCATGTTCTGGTGCGAACCGAACAGGGGGGTGTTCGGCTCATCCCTACCCACAACCCTGGCCGGTGGTTGTGGGTATCTGCGGGCAGGGGGCCTATCGGAATCTGGAAGCCCCCTTTAACAAGGGAACCCCCAGATCCCGCCCCCCCTGTGTGAAATGGTAAGGGGTACTTACCCCTACCATTTCACTAAAAAACTGTCAAAAATGTTAAAAATGACAAGAGACAGTTTTTGACAATTCCTTTATTTAAATGCTTCTTCTTTCTTCTATCTTCCTTCATCTTCTTCTGGTTCTTCTGGCTCTTCTGGTTCTTCCTCCGGCGTTCTCGTCCAGCATCTCCTCTGCGGCATCTTCTATCTTCTTCTCCTCGGGCCGCTCCGCACCCATGGCATGGGGGGAGGCTCCCGCTCTTCTCTTCATCTTCTTCTTCATCCTCTTCTCTTCTTCCTTCTTCTCTTCTTCTCTTCTCCATTTTCTTCTCCAGGCCGCTCCGCATCCATGCTGGCATGGAGGGAGGCTCCCGCTGTGTGACGGCGTCTCCTCGGCTGGCGGTTCTTAAATAACGGGGGGCGGGGCCACCCGGTGACCCCGCCCCCTCTGACGCATGGGACATGACGGGACTTCCCTGTGGCATTCCCTGTGACGTCACAGGGAAGTCCAGTCAAGTCACCATGCATCAGAGGGAGGCGGGGTCACCAGGTGGCCCCGCCCCCCGTTATTTAAGAACCATCAGCCGAGGAGACGCCGTAACACAGCGGGAGCCTCCCTCCATGCCAGCATGGATGCGGAGCGGCCCGGAGAAGAAAATGAAGAAGAGAAGAAGAGAAGAAGGAAGAAGAGAAGAGGATGAAGAAGAAGATGAAGAGAAGAGCGGGAGCCTCCCCCATGCCATGGGTGCGGAACGGCCAGAGGAGAAGAAGATAGAAGATGCCGCGGAGGAGATGCTGGACGAGAATGCCGGAGGAAGAACCAGAAGAAGAAGAAGATGAAGGAAGGGGGGGCCGGGATCTGGGGGTCCCCTTGTTAAAGGGGGCTTCCAGATTCTGATAAGCCCCCCGCCCGCAGACCCCCACAACCACCGTTCAGGGTTGTGGGGATGAGGCCCTTGTCTTCATCAACATGGGGACAAGGTGTTTTGGGGGGCTATCCCAAAGCACCCTCCTAATGTTGAGGGCATGTGGCCTGGTACGGTTCAGAAGGGGGGGGCGCACTCTCATCCCCCCTCCTTTTCTGCGGCCTGCCAGGTCGTGTGCTCGGATAAGGGTCTGGTATGGATTTTTGGGGGGACCCCACGCCGGTTTTTTGGGTTTTTTTGGCGCGGGGTTCCCCTTAATATCCATACCAGACCTAAAGGGCATGGTATGGAATTTAGGGGGACTCCCACGTCATTTTTTTTTAAATTTTGGTTCGGGGTTTCCCTGTGTTGAATTCCCATGCCGTTTTTATCAATGAACTTCTATGTGTATTGTTGGCAATGCAATAGCCGCGGGTTGTTTTAAATGAAATTTTTCCTTTGAAATGTCATCTTGCTGTCAGACTGTTCTAAACACGGGAAACATGCGCCCCTTTACAGGCATACTATAGATACCCCCCAGGTACGAAATTTAAAGGGATATTACACTTTTATTGTTTGACTTTAAGCATTATTAAAATCATTGCTCCTGAAAAAACGGCCGTTTTTAAAACTTTTTTGTGCATTGATCCATGTCCCCTGGGGCAGGACCCGGGTCCCCAAACACTTTTTATGCCAATAACTTGCATATAAGCCTTTAAAATTAGCACTTTTGATTATTCATGTTCGTGTCCCATAGACTTTAATGGTGTTCCCGTGTTCGAGCGAACTTTTTTCCTGTTCGCATGTTCTGGTGCGAACCGAACAGGGGGGTGTTCGGCTCATCCCTACTCCCAATGATAAATGGATTTCCCCCGACCCTCTCCGTAGCGAGCAGTATGCTACAAGGTGCTCTGAGGTGATATGATCTGCTGGAAAGCCGATATCCTTGCCTTACCTTAGCAGAAAGAATATAAAGAAACTCTGCAGAAAGTGGGGATTGTCTATGGATATCTTATTAGAGTCCTAGAGCCTGGCGTGAGATTGGAGACGCTAGCTTCCTTTGGACATGCATGACCGATGATCGCTCATGCCGAATGCGGAAGAGGTGAGGTATATCCCATTGAACCCCGCCGAAAATCTACGAGTCCAGCCGAGCCTTGCCGAGCAGTCTGTACTGCCCCGAAGACCTACGAGCGGAGCCGAGCTGATCTGTCCCCTCCTGGCTGTTGAGGGTGCGGAGGTTGCCTCTGCTTTCCCGTGGAGCTAGGATCTTCGGAAGCATTCTTTCGGCGGCTGCGGATACACGAGTGAGCCAGGCTCACTGAAAATACATGAGCCCTGCCGAGCTAGTTAATACCGCTGAAGGTTCACGAAAGGGCATCGAGTTGATCCGAGAGTTTCTGGCTGCCAGGGGAGCGGAGGATACCCCTGTCTCTCTGTAATAATTAGGTAGAAAGAAATCCTGGATAGCCGCACTCTGGGATAAGGACATCTTTACTTCAATAAAATCCAACAACACAGTCAATTGCAGAGACGTACAGGGTGGTAGACTGCTAACACGTTTCACATAATTTGGATGCTTATTCGTAGCTAGAGAGGGATAGTAGTAGTGTGGTATAAATAGAAAAGTGAAAAAGTAAAAGAAGGGGGGGCGGGGTATGCATGCCGGTAAAACAACCAATCACCGCGCTGCACAGCAAACCCACCCTCTCAGTGTTAAAACAATACTGATCCCATTAAAAAACTACACCTGCTAAAAGAGGAGAGAAAACATCCATTGTTAACCTAACCAAAATGCATAATGAAAAATATAAGTAAACAAAACTGTCATGCCAATAAAAATCAGCACGAATTCATAAAAATAACTGAAAAAATCAGAAAAGAAAAGGTAGGTATTGGATGCTAAAACCCTCCATAGCAGGTGAAGCCGCAACAATGGAACAAACTTGGGTAGTTGGGAGAGCTAAAAAGGTGTCAAAGGACTCTCACAACCCTAAAACAGCAAATGTGCATAAGCAGTTTAAATGAAATATACACACATTTTCATGAGATCAAAGTACAAGCATATTAGACATGAGATCAGCGTGTATATACATTAAACATGAAATTAGAGATTTATGCCCATTACTCCTCCAACTCCTCCAATCATTCCTAACCACTTGTATTTTATAGACGAGAGAGTTGACAAAAATATATGCAGTGAAAAATATATACATAGATCTGAAAAAGGGGTCGGTCCAACTACCCGAAAGAGTGGTTACAAATGTGTCAAAGGTATCAAACATGTAGCATCGCATCCAAAGCACTGGTGTCAGATAAGTCTTTACTTTCTGAAAAGAAAAAAACTGTAAAAAACAGACAAACAGAAGCATGAAAATGGATAAGACACCAGATGAACCACAAAAAAGTATAGATAAATATCCATTGTTGTTGATATTAAACTCCCATGACAATATCATGTTAGCTATGCGGCCAATAATGAAAAGGTGTATGATCAACCACATAGGAAACATAGAAAAATCCAACAAAGGAACCAAAACAAAGAACCAAATGAACTATTAAATGAATGCAGTTTCCACATAGATCAACGTGCTGGCAGACTATGCTACACCAGCAAATGTATAGAGACGATAAGTCTCATTCCATGTGCTGAAAAAGGTTGAGTTGAATAATAACACAAAAGAGAGTGACCTCAAACACACACAGATATAGTAGGGTAGCTATAGAATCTGCATCAAACAAAGCCCAGACCTGAAAAATTAAGAATTATTAAGGCGGCCTTGCTACATAGTACCATGCGATTAGAAATTCCCAAAGTCTCACTTCTCGTGCTGCAAAACACAATGGCTCACTATAAGAATACCATAAATCTAGAGTGGAATTGGCAAAAATAATAAAGCCAAAAGGCAAAAAGAACAAAATGGTCTATAACAAACCTAACAGCATTGAGCCATGTATTCGGAGACTCGAGAGAGTCTCACTTGAAGTGCTGCAGCATCTCACAGTTGACTGTCAAAAAATTATATCAATGGGACTATAGCTTAGTATATCTGACTAGAAAAAACTAGTTTTTATATTATATATTATTAAGGCAGCCTTGCTACATAATACCATGCAATTAGAGATTCCCAAAGTCTCACTTCTCGTGCTGCAGGACGCCACGGCTTGCTATTAAAACGCTACAAATCTAGAGTGGGACTGACAAAAATAAAACCAAAAGGCAGAAAGGACAAAAAAAGTCCATAACAAGCCTTGCTGTATTATACCATGCATTCGGAGACTCAAAAAGAGTCTCATTCAAACTGCTGAAAAAATATATATAGTGCTACTTGCTATGGCATAAGACTGAAGCCTAAAAAAAAAACTTAGGCCTAGGGAATCGTGTTTCCCATCTACCAAAAATGCAAAATGTATGAGTATTTGGAAACCTTGCTAAATAGTGCCATGCGATTAGAAATTCCCAAAGTCTCACTTCTCGTGCTGCAGAACACCATGGCCCGCTATAGGAATACCATAAATCTAGAGTGGGATTGACAAAAATAATAATAAACTTGAATTTAAAATTCACGGGTAAAATGGATCCAATTTCTATTGAGTTTCTGGATGTTCTCTTCACATCGGATGGTCCTGAGGTCACTTCTAACCTATACAGAAAACCCAGTGCGGGTAACACACTCCTTAGGGCCGATTCTAATCATCCTGGACATACTATTAGGAATATCCCACTTGGACAGTTCCTAAGGCTGAGGAGAATCTGCAGCAAGGAGAGTGACTTTGATAGGGAAGCTATCTCTATGTCCTCTAGGTTTATGGACAGACGATATCCTCCAGCTACCATCAATAAAGGTCTGTCCATAGCCAAAAAGACACCCCGTCACCAGCTCCTTGTGGATAAAATTAAAGACAGGGAGGATCCTAGGTCCCACAAGGGACCATCCTTTATCCCCACTTTCTCCACACCCTATAGTGTGGAATTCCACAAGATACAAAAAATTGTCACTAAGTATCTCCCGGTCCTGTCCAATGATCCCATCTACTCCAAAGTTTTGCCTAAGGGTATCCGCAGTGTCTCTAGAAAAGCACCATCCCTTGGTAACCTTCTGTCACCCAGCCTCTTTTCCAGCAAAAACAAATCTAAAAATTGGTTATCATTTCAGGGCACTTTTAAGTGCGGTGCTCGTAACTGCAACTATTGTCCATTTGTTAAGGGTGGAGACGTGGTGACATCAATGCCCACAGGAAAGTCCCATAAAATTAACTCTTTTGTTAATTGTAACACACGTTATGTAATATACGTTATTACATGCACTACATGTTCCATCCAATATGTAGGGAGAACTACACGCAGGCTGAAAGACCGGTTGTTCAACCATCTCTACGACATTGACAAGGACCATGCCACAAACGTTGCACGTCATTGGAACAAAGTCCAGAAGGACACATCTTGCCTTGTTATACAAGGCATTGACAAAATTAGGACACCACCGAGGGGGGTGACAAATTTAGAATCTTATGCAGACGTGAAGGCCAATGGATTTTCTTTCTCAACACTAGATGACTCCTCTGGCTCAATTTCGAGTGGGATGTGTCACATTTTTTCGAATAACCGTACATGCGTCCTGCGTCTTCGCATACATATAAATGACTTTACCTGTAGTTTTTGTTATTCATACCCTCAGTAGTCCACCATCTGGGATTTCACCAACATTAATCAGTCTCACTCTGGATTTGTGGTGTCTCTATAGTGGGCCGTGGTGTCCTGCAGCACGAGAAGTGAGACTTCGGGAATTTCTAATTGCATGGTATTATGCAGCAAGGCCGCCATAACAATATATAATATAAAAAGACTAGTCTATCTAGTCAGATATACTAAACTGTAGTCCCTCTCTCTCTCTATATATATATATATATGTATATATAGGGTGTAGGGAAAATGCTGCGCTAACCCAGTGAGACAGACTAGAAAGTTACAGCAGCTAGCACACAAACAAACCAAGTCAAATTAAAGTGAAAATATCACAGTGCAGCGCTAAAACTAAATGCATAAATAGAGAATTGTATGCACCTATAAAATGTGAAATATGATAACAAACAAAATAAGAAACACAAGCAGTGGCCTGATAAAGGTGGTCAAAACAATATCTATATAAAATAAAAACAGCAAGGGACAAAAGTCCATGAATGATAAAGTGAGTGGAAGTCTTCTCCAAGGGGGGGTACCATATATCCTGGGAAGTATATGGACACTTGAATGGAAAGGTGACCACAGATAACCAAAGCACACAGATCTTCATTTGGAAAAGTTGGATACCCTTACCAGATCCGTAGAACGCACCTGCCGTATAGCAGTACGTCTATTGGGCATAAGTGGATGGTCTCCCGGGGTGTCCGGCAAAGTGGCGTCCTCTGGGTCTCAATCACCGGTGAGGGGTAGTTGTCCTGGGCAGATGTTATACCACTGATGCGCACAATCTCCGGTTCCGGAACAAATTGGTCAGGAGGAAATAGTCCACAGTGGGCCCATGGAGAAAGAAAAAAGGGAACTCCACATAGTGTAGATCAAAAATGGGGTTTTTAATGAAAAAAAGACCATACAGGAAAAAAGTGATCACAAACAAGCATAAAAATATAAAAATAGCAATGTGAGAAGCTGAGAAAGCTGGCCCTACGCGTTTCATCAACAGGGGCATAAAACAGCCTCCCCACATTGCACTTTTTTATAGACTGTATACAGCTTACAACATGGCCGTCTCCGCCCCCATCATGGTGGAACCGGAAGTGGATATTCAATGGGAACACAGATATCCATATTTAATACACTTTTAATATACAGTGGCAAAGCCTGAAAGCCCAAAATATAAAGAAAAAAACCTTAAATCTAATCATGTCAGCAAAAATGAAAAGCTGTGACTTTCAAAGAGCCACAGACAACAGAACCTCCGCTCGGCTTGCGTCCCAAGCATTCAATGCGTTCCAAGCCTCATTAGCTGTATCCCTATGGAGGAAATGACAGCCAACAGCCAATCAGCTGCTGGTGTCATGTCAGTACGTATGTCAGGAGCATGCGCTCCAAGACTCGTACGTAACCGAGAGAGTGGCCAGCACAAAAGCAGGTGTCATCTCAGCTACAGGGGAGTAGGAGCCAATCAGAGGCTGGTAGTGAATTTACTCGTAAATAAGGAGCTTGCGCTCCACACCTCACATGCGCAGAAGAGGCTGGGCGGTCACAGTACATTCTCCTCGTGATTGGCCGCCTACTTTGAAGCAGCCAAACCACGCCCTCCCAAATCAGAAGCACCATAATTCAGGGTACCAAGCACCTAAAGCTGTCACCAAAGTGCCTATACTAGCACATAAGCACATACATTAGCGGGGGATGTCACAGTTATATGGCCATGAATTTGGGGTATGGTTGTGACCCAGCCCATGCAGCCCGGCAAAGTAATACGTGCCCAAGCCTCCCCGAGGAATGCAGGGCAACGCCACAATGCCACCTGGAAGGGGGAGGGACACAAACAAGTGAACCCCCAAGAAAGGAATAAGGATAATTCAAAATATTTAAAATATTTAAAAATACTTAGAAATAAGAGCCACCATAAAAGCGCTGATGAGGGCGATAAGGTGGCTGGTGAATGTGACTCCCACAGATAACCACCAGCCTGAAGGAGGTAAAAAATTGGCAGGGGATATCATAGTTATAAATTCAAGATCTCAGTGTCACCTGACCAATGCAGCCGGGCGAAGAAATACGTGCTCAAGCCTCACCAAAGGGTGCAGGGCAATGCCACAATGCCGACCTGGTAGGGAGAGAGACACAGAGAAATGGACCCAAAAAAAGGGAATAGAATTAAATATAATTAAAAATAGGGAAGTGTCACGATGAGAGCGCTGATAAAGGCGCTAACTTATTTATGCACATGCCCCCCATAGGTAACCAACCAGCCTAAGGGAGGTATCAAAAGTCATAAACTCCGCACAACAAAATAGATCCTAGACAATAATCAAACCCCCAAACATTAGAAGCAAAATGTCATCGCACTAGTCCAATAGGTGTATATGTTTTTATATATATATATATAGGGTTTAATGTATTCAGATGTAATATATTATGGGGATGTTGACACGAAGTCACTTTGAGTGTTTGGAATATTACATATATTTTGTAGGTTGTTGCACTTGATATGTAGAATGATTATGGGGGTCCCCCCCCTTTTTTTTTTCCCTCATAAGGTATGCAATACTAGAGTGATTTATTCACAATTCACTATAAAGGTGTGATTTTTAAGGTGGTGATATAACATGGGTTATTGGTATAAATGACGTTATGTAGGAAGTACTATACGCACTATTGACTGTTTAGGTTTATAAAATGACTGGTATAAATATGGGGGAAGGGTAGGGTTTAGGAGACAAGAGGGAGGGGTGGGATGGAGGAGGGGAGAGAGGAAGGGGGAGGGGAGGGAAGAAGGGGGAGGGGATAAAACTCCCCCTTCTTTTTTTTTCTCCTTTTCTCCTTCTCCTCACAAAATGTGTAATTCTTAAGATGGTGAGGTATCACGAGGGATATTGGTACAAAGAAATCATATAGGTGTGGGAAGTTTAATATGCTTTGTTTGTTTAAGCTCGTGAAATGATTGGAATGCTGTGAGGCCACTTTTTTTTTTTTTTTTGGTACAGTAGGTATGATTTAAGTCATTCTGGAGGATTGATTTGATAGATGGTAATGAGTTATGGAGACACTGAGATAAAGACTATATGTAGCTGGTATTCAGTATATGTATTGTTGTATAGCACTACTTATGTTTTCGGATCTATATGTATTGGATCTATATGTATGGATCTATATGTATTGATATGGGGGGGAGGGTGAACTTTTGGAGGGTGGGGGAGGGGTGGGAAAGAGGGGGAAGTGTCCCCCCCCTTTTTTTTTCTTTCCCTCTCCTCACAAAATGTGTGATTCTTAAGATGTTGAGGTATTACGAGGGATATTGGTACAAAGACATCATATAGGTGTGGGAAGTACAATATGAACTTTTTTTTTGTTTAAGCTCATGAAATGACTGGAATGCTGTGAGGCTACTTTTTTTTTTCCGGAAAGAGGCTGCTCGGGCCATATATTAGACAAGCCATATATTAGAAGGATTATAGCTTGGAATTTTTGGAGGGCCATTGGTCTTTGAGGACAGGATTTGGGGATTCCCCCTTTCTTCTTCCTCTCTCTCTCCCTCTTCTGTTTGCCCTTCCTTCTCCTTTCCTCCCCTTCCTGTCTTTCCTCTTTTATTTTTGTAGTATGTGGGTATAAGGGCTTTTTTAATAAATTAATATGCCTGGGCAGGGCACGTTCCTCCAGGGAAAAACCCCTTTATTCCCCTAAGTAGGGAACTTACTTGGTAAGCTTGATTCTAGGGAATCTAGTAGATTGAGAGTGAATAGAGTGTGAGGTGTTGACTGTTGAGTGATTGAGTGGTAGTTTGTAGTTTGTGGTTTTTTTTTTATGATAAAAATTTGTTCTTACAATGTCAGAGGTCTAAATTCTGCAATAAAAAGATCACAGATCCTATACTCTCTCCATAAACAAAAGGTTGGCATCGCCCTGTTCCAGGAGATGCATTTTCGGGCCGATCATATACCTAATCTTCAGAATAGATAGTATACGACTTGGTACCATGATACCTTCACATATTCAAATCTAGGGGAGTATCCATAGCAATACATAAGTCACTACCTCATCAGATAGTGGAAAGTTGGAGAAATAGAGATGGAAGAGCACTACTAGTAAAAATGATTTTATATGGTAAAAAATACACTCTTATTAATATATACTTACCCAATTATGAACAAGTCAAAGTAGGAATGCACTTGCTTACAGATCTTATGACAAGAGCAGAGGGGGTAACAATAATAGGTGGAGACCTTAATTTCATTCTTAACAGGGATATGGACACCACAGCACCCCCACTGTCTCAGAAAAAGAGGGATAAAAAGAAATTTATAGACGTGATGGAGAAGCATCAATTGGTTGCTATATGGAGGGCATTTCACCCATTAGAGCGAGGCTACACTTTCCATTCAAAAGTCCATGATACTTATCATAGACTTGATTATTTTTTGACTAACCAGATGGGAATGGCTGCGACTACCTCCTCTGATATAGGCAGTGTGGTATTGTCAGATCATATGCCTATATTTTTGGTGATAGCAGTGCTTAACGAGAAAGGTAGTAGAGGCTCTTGTAAGTTAAATGATAGTTTACTATTTGATGAGGTTTGTGTAGCAGAGATTAGGACAGCAATATTGAATTTTATAAAAGACCATGCAAGAGATACTACCTCCTTATCTATCCAGTGGGAATCACTGAAATGCGTAGTGCGGGGGCTTTTTATAAAACATGGATCTAGGTTAAAGAAAAATAAAAGAGAATAGAATGGCTGAGCTTCTAAAGGATATATCGATGTTGGAAACACTGCATAAGCAAACACCAGTAGCAGGAAGACGGAATTAACAGAAAAAAGATCAGAGCTGCGAAATTTGTTAAATGAACAGGCATTACAGGTTAGAGATAAAAATCGGACCCTGTATTACCAACAGGGAAATAAACCCGGCAAATTATTAGCTAGGGCATTGCGTCAACGAGGTAATACATCTTCTATCGTAAAGGTTAAATCTGAAATAGGTGATATGACATATGTCCCAAAGGGGATTTTGAAAACATTTCATACCTTTTACATTAGGTTATATAACATCCCAAATCATCTAGTGGAGAAGGATTCAGAAAAGTTTCAGCAGAGTATACTTCAAAATATAAAAGATTCTGCTTTGCCAACTTTAACGATAGCAGAAATAGAACAGCTAGAACAAGAGTTCTCAGAAGTTGAAATACAGAAAGTAGTAGACTCATTGGTACTGGGTAAGAGTCCTGGGCCAGACGGCTTCACCCCGCGTTTCTATAAAGTTTTTAAGGACTTATTAATTTCTATTATGAAACAGACATTCAATGCAGTATCTGCCTCCCAGCCCTTTGTTACACAGGGTATGCAGGCCTTTATCTCATTGATACCTAAGCCCGAGAAGGACCACACTTTATGTGGTAATTATCGGCCTATCTCTCTGACAAATATTGATTTTAGAATATATTCAAAAATTATCGCTAATAGAATTTCCCAGATAATACCGATATACATACACCTAGATCAGGTAGGACTTATAAAAGGACGAGAGACGAGAGACAATACCCTGAAGACTCTGTCACTTGTGGAATATGCCCGGAGACACACCATCCCATCCTGCCTCTTGGCAATAGATGCCGAGAAGGCGTTTTAATAGGGTGGGATGGTGTTTTCTCCGGGAGATATTGAGGCAATGGGGACTGGGCCCAGTGCCATTGGAAAAAATAATGGTGTTATACCAAAATCCAACTGCCAAAATACGTGCGAATGATGATATATCCGATACAATTACTATAGCGAACGGAACTCGACAGGGATGCCCGCTGTCCCCATTGCTATATGTGTTAGTTATGGAGCATTTAGCAATAGCTATACGGAATAACAATGACATACAAGGAATAAAAGTAGGGGACATGGAATATAAAATGTCAATTTATGCTGATGATCTGCTACTTTATATCACAAACCCATTGGTGTCATTACCAAATCTAATACAGGAATTTAAGTGCTTTGGTGAAGTGAGTAACTTCAAAGTGAATTATAGCAAATCAGAAGCTTTGAGTATTACATTATCCGGTAACACTGTAGAATTGCTTAGAAAAACTTTTCTTTTAAATAGCAAGCAGATGCGCTTTAATATCTTTTAACCTATATCCCTAGAGATCTGGAAAAGATCCAGGAATATAATTACCTTCCGATATTGAAAAAGATTAAAAAACACTCCAACAATATGATAAGGGGGTATTTTTGTGGATGGGGTGGTCAAGCATTATAAAAATGGACATATTGCCTAAGATACTTTTATATATTTCAGACCGTCCCAATATCCCCTTCAACTAATATCTTGACTCAATTAACGTAAGATCATAGGGAGCTTTATTTGGGCAGGTAAATCCACCAGAATTAGTAGAGAAGTATTAATCAGACTAAAATAAGATGGTGGATTGGCCCTCCCAGACCTATCAACTTATTTCAAATCAGTATTTATAACTAGGATTGGGGATTGGTTTCACAATGGTGATTGTAAGCAATGGGTAAAGTTGGAGGAGGAGGTTGCAGCCATAAAATTAAAATCACTACCATGGATAATAAAAGGAAAAACGACTGCCTGAGGGTGATTTGCCCTTTCTAGTTGCCTTAACATTGAAAGTTTGGGATGGAATACTGAAACAGGGACTGGGGTCTTCTTATAGAGGTCCGATGACCCCTTTATTTAAAAATCCAGAATTTCCCCCAACTCTTGAAGTTGGGACCTTTCTCAAGTGGCAGAGAAATGAGAAAACTAGGATAGTAGAGACTATGAGGGAGAATAGACTTCTTCCGATGGAAGCTTTAGGTATAGAATATAAAACAAATTGGATGCAATATCGACAGCTTCAGAAATACATCCTTTATCTGACGAAAGGGGCTGTACTGGATAGACTACTCACGGAGTTGGAAAAATTGCTCCTGCAGGAACAAAAAACAACACAAATCCTATCCAAGGTATATAGATACTTAATCTCAAAATATAAGAAACAGGAGGTAATATATATATTAAAAAATGGGAGGAAGAACTGGGGATAACCATCCCCAAAGCAAAATGGGAAAAGGCAATTACATTAACACATAAGTTATCAATCTCCTATAGGCACCAAGAGAGAAACTTTAAGATCTTAGCAAGATGGTATAGATGTCCAGTAGACCTGCACAAGATAAATACAGATAATGAGGACCTATGTTGGAGATGCCGAGGGGCAAAAGGTACAATGTCACACATATGGTACTTTTGCCCGGGGGTTCAGATTTTTTGGGAAATTTTTTTTAGAGTATATAGGGCAGTGACAGGAATCAATGCACAGCCTGATATATTTATATCAGTATTATCAATGATCCCAGATTCGGTTAAAAGCATAAAGAAGGGTATTTTCTAACAGCAGCTCACACAATCATAGCTAGGAAATGGAAAAGTGGAAAAGAGCCTTCTTTGGTAGAATGGGAGTGCGAAATGGAGGAGATGCGTTTAATGGAAGAGAGTATGGTATTGGAAACAGGTCTGAAAAAAGAGATCATAACCTCTTGGCTACCGTGGGGAGGGTATAGGGCTTCATTGACATAATCGAGGGAACTGTAGAGGGGTGGGGTTGGAGGGGGGAAGGGTGGGGGGTTTGTTTTTTGTTTTTTTTTGGTGTGAGTGTTTGTGAGATGAGAATGATTATAATAGGAATGAGTGGTAGATCATTTTATTCAAATATTTAAAATCTGTGGTATGTATAAATAAATATAATTAGTTATGAGATTAGTTAGTAGGGATTTATGACTGAATTAAGGTATTGAAAATGTAATTATGTAATCTTTGAATGATTTTGTTATACTACAGACAAAATATGCAATTGTATATGTGGTTAAAAAAATGTGTAAAAATGTTTGCTTAAATAAAGATAATTAAAAAAAACAAAACAATTCTTTAAATAATTGAGCAAGCCTGTTAAGACTTACTAGACTTTGTTGAGGCTTGGCTTTTAAAACTTTGGAAAGCATAACTGATCATACCTTGTGTCATGATCCTTGAAATACTGAAGCATTTCTCCTTAATTCTATTACACAGTGGTGGGTCCTCCACCCTATCTTAAAGCTAACCCCATATAGATGGCTCTGTGGTCTGGAAGGAAGGCGCTGTTCTGTGTTTGACCATTTGTTTGTTTATGTACTTTAATTATCTCCTGGGACTTCTCTGTGTCATTACACATATCAGCCTCCTATTCAAGCTATTGGACCCATCCCCACTTACCCCGTTTCAAGTCCTCATTTGCATGGCCAATAGAACCTAAGTGAGGACTATGGTTGTTTGTGCAGGGTGTTCAAACTGCTATGTATAAAAGTGTGTGATGTGCATACAATACACGTGAGATTCCTGTTTGAACTTACATACAGCCTGCCTGGTGTTTGTTCTGAGCTATAACAACTGGATTCGAATGGCACATAGCTGCAGTTCGAATCCCAGAGCATCGGACGACCAAACTATCAGACATTGCGATCTGCAATCTGATCCAATAGCAGCAGAGGAGTGTCTGGAGAGTGGAACCAAGTGAGCAGGGGCTAGTTACATTGGTAGGCAGTGGTGGAATTTGCTCTCCAGTTACTGGGACACTCCAAACCACCACAGGGAATGACCAGCTATGCAGCCTGCAGAAGAGCCACGCTGAAAGACTTACTTGAGAGCCGGAGAGGGACCACTGGGACAAAGAACAAAGCCACCCTGATCAGTGAGCTGGCCGAAAGGGATCAGAGGGATGGTGATGCTGGACCCCGGTCTGTTGAAGACTTGTTTTTGCAAAGAGTTTGAGAGCGGTTGGCATTATATTGTGCCAACCCTTAAGAGACCGCCATACAAAATGCCATTAGAGACATCCAGCTGCAGGATGAGCGACAAGAGAGAGAACTAGAGCGACAAGATGAATGGAGAATGGCGGAAATACGGCAATCGGAAACAACACCTAAAAATACAGCGCCTTTCTGTAAGTTGCCCTTTCGGGCGTTCAAACTATTTAAGGAAGGAGAGGAGGAAATTGAAGCGTTCCTGCAGGACTTTGAGAGACTATGCCAAATACATGAAGTACTGCCCCAAGTTTGGGTCGCCTTACTGGCAAGTAATTTAACTGGCAGAGCGGCGGATGTGTATAGGGCCTTGGAGAACGAGGATACTTGCCGTGTGCTCTTCATTTGTCTGTTACAATCCATGGTGTGTTCTCGACTATTCCTGTCTGCTCGTGACCCTGACCTTTTGGCGTGTCCCCGACTATCCCTGCTTGTCTGTGACTCTGAACCTTTGGCGTGTACTTTGTTGTTCCTGTCTGCTAGTCGCCCTGACCTCTGCCTTATCCCTTTACCATCTTTGTTGTTCTAGCCTGCTGCTTCCTTCTCCTTCCTTCTACCGTGAGCGTGAGTGTGAGCTGTGAGACCCTAGGGGCCGCGACCTGGAGCCAGACTGCAGCGCAGTCTTTCCTCACCACTAGAGGCTCTGGTGAACACCTGCTGGCTCTTAGACTCCACGCCCTGGGGAATCTATGCTCTAGCTCCCACGGGGATCTGTGTTAGTGATCCAGTAGACCTGCTTCCTGAACCTCCCTGGGTACTATTCGCAGCAGTCAGTCCTAGGATTCACTATCTTAGCAGTGCACTTCCGAATCCTACGGAGTGCATCTGTCACCTGGTCTTAGGTGAGCTGACAGAAAGTAGGGAAGACAGGGAATCACCCAAAACCCTCTCTGCAACCCCTGCCGACCATTAGAGAAACCTTTAGCCAAATAGTGGTAGATATTATAGACCCACTAGCCCGCCCCAGTGCCACTGGGAAGAAATATAACCTTACGGTGGTGGATTATGCCACCAGCTACCCGGAGGCCATTCCCTTATCCAATATCCAGGCTGATATGGTAGCCGATGCCTTACTGCAGGTATTCACTAGGGTAGGGTTTCCCAAGGAGATATTGTTCGATCGTCGGGGTACCCAGTTCACAGCCGAGCTGACACAGCATCTCTGGCGTCTCTGTGGGATTAAACCCCTCCAGAGCGCCCCCTTCCAACCTCAGACTAACGGGCTGTGTGAGAGATTTAACGGGACCCTGAAGCACCTGCTTCAGGCCTTCGTGGAAAGTAGGAAGGATTGGGAGAAATATCTTCCCCATCTACTGTTCACCTATAGAGAGATACCCCAAGAGTCCACAGGGTTTTCCCCATTTGAGCTGTTATATGGGCAAAGAGTTAGGGGACCCTTAGACTTAATGAGGGCCCAGTGGGAGGGGGTAGAGGATCTGGAAGGCCTCCCCATCCTTAGTTATATCTTGGAACTTAGGGAGCAACTGTGGGAATATACCGATCTAGTCAATGAGAATATGCAATCGGCCCAGAGTCAGCAGAAGGATTGGTATGCTCGGTCTGCGCGGAATTGCACTTTTTACATTGGACAGAAAGTTCTGGTACTAAAACCCCTAAGCAAAATAAATTACAGGTCTCCTGGCATGGCCCCTATCAGGTGGTAAAACAGTTGTGCGACACCACCTATGTGGTTGCCAGCTGTGCAGACACAAAAATTAAGAGGACGTTCCACATTAATATGATGGAATCCTATGATGAGAGGGCTGAGGCAGTAGACACCATATGCGCTCCTGCTACTAGGAACTCTGAATATCTACCGATGCTAGAGCTTCCTGACATCAGTAACTGTTCCGGGGGGTGGAAGATATTCGGCTAGGAGATAGGTTAGGATCCCAAGAACAGGCCAGGGAATTACTCCAGGACTGGCAGGAGATGTTCTCAGTACTCCCTGGCTACACTCACATACCCTGTTTCCCCAAAAATAAGACCCAGCGTGATTGTCGGTGATGGCTGCAATATAAGCCTTACCCCCTAAATAAGCCCTAGTTAAAGTCCTTGTAGGTCTTATTTTCAGGGTAGGGCTTATTTTCAGGCAAACAGGGTAGGGCTTATTTGGGGGGTAGGGCTTATATTGCAGCCATCACTGACAATCACGCTAGGTCTTATTTTCGGGGAAACAAGGTAGCTGTGCACAAGGTAGAGACTAGGGATGGGCTGGTTGTTCGAGTCGAACATCGGCTGTTCAATCGTTCGACAAAGATCAAACATTATGGGCCGTCAAATTTGAGAGGCACGTCACGGCCCATAATGCACTGTGTCATCGCAGTGCATTTCTGGCTGATAATTGGCCAAGCATGCACTATGACCCACATGCTTTGGCCAATCACAGCGCCGTCAGCGAAGAGAGCCCTGCCTTTGGCCAATTATGGCTCAGGGGGTTAAGTCCATGCCCCACACTATATAAGGCCGCCTGCACGTCGGCCGTGTGTAGTGTGTTGGTGGCGTTGTTAAGAGAGAGACAGAGAGAGGCAGAGAGAGTGTCATCTCATTTAATTTGAGCAGGCAGGCGATTCAGTTAGCTGCAGGGTATTTCATATGTAGCACTTACCCCCGAACAAGCTGCTGGTAATTAATGGGACATTTACTCTGCTTTTCCACCCCCAATGAATTGGCTCAATCCCCTTGACACAGCTGTGTAACAGTGTTGGTGTGAAACCCAATGACAAAGAACAACCCAACAATAGCAATACATAAATTGTACCTCTATCATTACCTGGGTATCCGTTGCTCCACCTGTTATGAGAATGAACAAGCTTCACACCAATTATACTTTTAACCAGACTGTAAGTTTACTGAAAGCTGGTCTAAAACAGTAATTACAATAATTATTTTAGTACAAAAAATGCCACAATAATGAACTAAGGGTATGTAAATAATTATCCCGCAAGGATGACTTAAATGACTCTTGCGGGTGAGTCTCCAAGTGGGACTAATGCTAAGGGTGGTAAAACCTTGACACTGGGCACCTTCCCACTTCCAGCACAGCTGTGCAGACACACTAAACCTGCAGCACACTATGCAATGCTATCAAAAGAATACAAAGTATAACTGCTCTAGGGCTCCCCCTGCTTTGTAATGCAGTCCTTTGCATGTAGCAGAAACACAAGGCCTTACAGCGAGTGGTATAGTCTCTGGTCTTCCTTCTTCAGCTAGCCATTATACTGCAGTGTTTGTAATCCAAAGGTTTAGCAGATAATAAAGTAACATAAAGTGATGGATGACAGCAATTCCTGTTATGAAACACACCTATAACTGCCTCAGGTGATAGAACACTCAAGCCGTCAATCAGTATCTAGGGGAGTATATGCTTGAGGCCTGGTTGGACTCAGTTTATTTAAATGAGACCTCCCTGTGGAACTGCAGGTCTCAGCAACACTGTGGGGTTAGACTAAGTGTGTGAAGTGCTGTACATAACTTCTGGGCAACAGCCCTCTCACCACACCAGGCCCAGAAAAACTGGATGACTCCGCTCCGGTGGCTTAGTTCCGCTGCCAGCCAGCACCGTCATGCTGCTCCGCAAAATGACCGGGACCCTCACTTGACTCTGTCAGGTGTTCTGGATCCTCAGGCCCGATCACACAGCTTCTCCAGCGCACTGTGGTAAGTCACTCTCAGTGGTTGCTGTTCCGTTCTGCACCGAACAGGCCACACTCTTCGGATGACTCCGCACATGGTCCCTGCAGGCAGGCCACGCACCCCAGCAAGAAGAGAAAGAAAATGGCCGCGCTGGGCCTTTTATTATCTACCCAGCATGCAGTTCAGTCACTTGGCCTCATGGGTAGGCAAGTGAGGCACCGTGGGTAAGTGAGTCTTTTCACAACATAATTAAGTCACTTCCTGTATAGGCTTTCCTTCATGCTTCAATGTGAAATATAAACAAGGCTTATTCACATTATATACCACCAGAGGGAGCCAAACACCAAATCTAAACAACATTACATAGCATTAGAAGGCAAAAATCCCAGTGCTACATATATATATACATATATATACAGTCAGTCAAGTATATATATATCCACTGCATACAGTTTAGCTAGATCTCACTGCAGACCGTTCCTGCTGTACTGTTTCTAATATACTTTAGGCAGGCAGTTGATTCAGTTAGCTGCAGTGTATTTCATACACTCTATACAGTTTAGCTAGATCTTACAGCAGACCGTTCCTGGTGTACAGTTGCTAATATACTTCATATATATATGAAGTAATATACATAATATATATATATATATATATATATATATATATATATATATATATATATATATATATATATATATATATATATATATATATATATATATATATATATATTATTATATATATATTATATATATATATATATATATTTTCTAGCCAAGCCTATACCTGACTGTAGGCCAGGCCATTCCTGGAGTGCGTGTTCAAAGACACTTTCAGGCAGGCAGGTGACTCAGTGAGCTGCAGTTCATAAAATATATATCCGCTGTATTGTAGTCCAGCCAAGCCTATACCTGACTGTAGGCCATTCCTGGAGTACTGTTTTTAGTAAACTTCAGACGTTGTTTTGCTAATCTAATTGTACAGTATGTCTGGAAGGCCACCAAGGAGAGGCAGATGCTTACAGGCCACTAAAAGAGGGCAAGCAGGCTCTGTGTCTACAGCCAATAGTGCTGGTCATGGACACGGTGCACCCTCAGCACATGGCCGTGGGGCACGCTTGTCCTTTTTTTCGGCAGCTGGCCGTGTTGAGCCACAACATGCAGAAAGTTGGTAGAGTGGATGACCAAGCCGTCCTCATCCACCTCATCCTCTGTCACCCAGGCTCAGGGTGCTTTGTCTGCCAATGCAGCTGCCAAAGCGGCCTCTTCCTTCGGCTCAATGTCATCAGTCACTCCTTCTCTTGCCCCACCATCATGCCCTGAGGAGTCGCCTGAACTGTTCGACCACAGTGTATGGTACATGCTGCAGGAGGATGCGCAGCGTTTTGAAGGCCCTGATGATGGTACTCAGGTTGAGGATGAAAGCAGTAACGTGAGCCCAGAGAGAGGGGATGCCCAGGAAGGACAGGAAACTGGCAGTCATGTTCCCCCCAGCTGCAGCATACTGCCAAGTTTGCTCCAGCGGCGAGGAGGGAGGGGATGATGAGGTCACTGACTCTACGTGGGTACCATATAGAAGAGGGGAGGAGGCACATCTCCAACGAGGCAGGATGCCCTCCAGGGGCCAGCTTAAGGGCAGGCAACAGATTATATCACACCGCAGAGCTCTGCATGTGCAGAACCCTGCTGACTCCGCGCGTTTTTCCAAAAGTTTTTTTGGTGTGGGCCTTGGTTGCAACATATGTCTGAAGCATATCAAGCATGGCCAAAAGAGCAGCTGCTTTGGCACCACATGCTTGACCAGACATATGTCGAGCTCCCATGCAGTCTGTTGGCAACAGTACTTAAAAGACCCACACCAAAGAACAAGGCGGAGCTCTCCTTGCTCCTTATCAGCTGGGATCTCCAACCCCACTATAACTTCAGTCCTCTCAGAGACCTGCACTGAGAGGAATGAAGGTGTAGAATTAGGTGTCCCAAGCACTTCCAGGCAATCTGCTAGCGGTACACCAACTTCCGATTGTAGCAGGCAAATTTCCCTACCCCAGTTGCTAAACCGGCGAAAGAAATTTGGTCCCAGCCATCCATATGCTCAGCGGCTTAATGCTAGTTTGGCTAAATTGTTAGCATTCCAACTGCTGCCTTTTCAGCTGGTAGACTCTGCCCCCTTTCGAGAATTTGTGGAATGTGCGGTACCTCAGTAGCAGGTTCCCAAACACCAATTTTTTTCTCGGAAGGCCATTCCGGCTCTTTACCAACATATGGAAGGCAATGTCTGGGCCTCGTTGGACAGGGCGGTCATTGGTAAGGTGCATATTACCACTGACTCATGGTCCAGCAGGCACGGATATGGATGTTATCTTTTTCCACAGCGCACTGGGTAACCCTGCTGGCAGCTGGGAAGGATGCAGGACAGGGTGCAGTAATGTTGGAGCTTGTTCTGCCACCACGCCTCCAAAAGGCTGGTAGTGGTGATTCTGCCAAACCTCTCTCCTCCACCTCCTCCTCCTCTTCTTCCTCTATGGCCTCTTCCTGTGCATATTTGTCCTTGGAACCAGCGGTGCTCCATAGGCATTCTAGGGGATACGCAAGCACTCAGGAAAAAAGATGTTCCCTGTTTGGCTCATGTCCTTAATTTGGTGGTGCAGCGGTTCTTGTGCAGGTACCCGGGCTTACAGGATCTCCTGAGACAGGCCAGGAAAGTCTGTGGGCATTTCCGCCAGTCATTTGAGGCCAGTGCTTGGCTGGCTGACCTCCAAAAGGAATTCAACCTGCCCAAGAACCAACTCATCTGTGACATGCCCACCAGGTGCAACTCAACGTTGGCAATGCTGCAGCGGCTGCACACACAGTAGAGGACCATCAATTACTACCTGTGCGAGTATGGCACCAGGACAGCGTCAGCACACGCTGCATGGAATAATGGACAGGGCATTTGAGGCAGAACAGAGGGAGAAAGAGGAGGACTTCCTAGAAAACAAATATATACCTCAATATGGGATTTTTAGGGCAATGTAGTAAAAAATGAATTTTTGTATTTAGATAAAAAGATAATTTATTGATACATAGAAAATAGAAATAATATAACATACAAAAAATATTTAAGGTAATTATGTGATTAAAAGAATCGTCAGGTGACATGAAAATAAACAGGGAGCTACAGCTCCTACACGAAAAAAGTACTCTTGCGCACTGGTGTGTTAGCTAAAGAAATTCAAGAGGGGCTATGGGCTTCGGCTTTGCTGCTCTCGAAGGATGGGATTATCCTAATAGTGAAAAACAAAGAAAGAAACAAGAGAGCGCACCAGCCTAGCGCATTATCCTTGGCAAATTTTAATGAATTAAAAACAAGGTAAAAAGCTACTCACAAAAGTCGCAGGTAAATGAGCATATCAAACGCACAAAGGCAATAGTTCCAGTGGTAGGCAGCTGTCCAGATCCCAGGAGGGAGGCACACGGACCGCCGCTGGCTTACGCGTTTCGAAGGTTTGACCTTCTTCCTCAGAGCCTTAGTGGTGGCAGTCTCCTGCCGACTTTTTATATACACATGTTAGGCTTAAACAGACTGATCTGGTTGGTATCAGGACTCCTCCCTTAATTGATGGGCGGTCCTCTGAGAGGAGGGGAGGGGGGGGGGAGGGGGGGTTATGGATCTTGACAAAATAAAATAAACATTATTGAAGGGCCATAACATATTGATTTGATGATTAATTGATGTGCTTTCATAACCATTATTGTTATCACTAGTACAATTCCAGTGTAGAAATGTAGTAAATACACAATCTGCTGTTCTACCCTCACATTATTACATCTCATAAATACTTACAGAGTAGTGTGAGTGATCAGAGGGTTATGAGTATGAGGAAGGGGGAGGGGGGGTATTGTACCTTAACTACTGTTGATCTGATGCCATCTCCTCTGCTCAGATGCATTTTTCTGCAGGGGCTGTGTCCGTATGGGCTGCCTCTGCTGTCACGTTCGCTCCTGTGCCCCATGAAACTAGGTGGAACGCACGCCGCCGGTTTACTTCCGGGTTGCGTTCCACAGGGCGGAAGTGCGGTCGTGATGTCACATCCTGTGCGCCGTTCGGCGCCTGGGATGTGACTCAATATAGTAAACAGTGGCCTCCATCTTGCTGTAGACACAGATAGAGGTCAAAGTCAGACTGATAGCGTCTGACTTCAACCAAAAAGAGTGGAAATGTTAAAAATGTATAACTGGATGGATGACAACAATGAATAGTAACAATATAGAGTGCTGAGCAATAGTATGCAATAAACACAGAGAAATTTGAGGGGGACCGAGGGAGGGGAGTGGTGGAATCTGGTCTAAAAAAAAAAAAGGAAAGAGTTGGAAATAGCAATGCTCAAGACATGTGTATTTGGAAGCCAGCAGGAGACCCACTTACATAGTATTTAAAATACATGGTAATATAAATACATACATATAATACACCTTCTATAAAACGTTATAAATATATGTATACACATATATATAGAAAGTAAAAGCCTTATACACATCCATCGCATATCTATATATGTGCATACGGTGATTAATAAAAAAGGCAAATCTTTTTTTATTTTTTTATAAAAATGTATTTTAAAAATTATAAAAAAGAAAAGGCAGTTTTTTTGTAGAAATTAAAATCCGTGTATAAGTACAACGGACTGTGTACCTTGCCTATCTATTCTAAAAAGAGAGAAAGGAGGGGGGAGGGGGGAGGGGAGGGGGAGGGGAGATTTTGTTGCTAACACCACATATAGACATTCCTATAGTGGTTTGTATATTATAGCGAATAACTAAGAGGTTATATTAGTAGAAATCGATGAATGAGATGTGATGTCGGAGGGGGGGAGGGAGGGACAATCCACAACACTTAATACCAATATTATTAGACTATTTTATGTACTTCTGGATCCTCATTTAGGCCTCCTGGAGTGAGACTGCCGAGGGTAAAGATCCAGAAGGCTTCTCTTTTGCAAAGCCTCTGGTACCTTCTTCCTGTATCCAGCTCCCTTCCAATCGACTCTATCCCAAAAACTTTCATGCCTACAGGGTCCCCCTGATGGACTTCTACAAAATGTCTAGGGACTGGGTATTTGTCTCTTAGGTTTATTATGCCACATTTGTGTTCACCAATTCTCACTCGCATTGGGCGTTGTGTGCGGCCTACGTATAGTCGCCCACAGGGACATATTATACCGTATACCACATATTCTGTTCCGCAGTTGATAAATTGCTTAATTGGGTGGATTTTTCCGTCTCTCCCAACCACCGTTTTTTTCCTGTGCCACATGTACTTGCAAGTGCCACAGTTCCTAACACCACATCTATAGCAACCTTTTTGATCGAAAATTGTTGCCCAGCTATTGGTTGGTTTGCTAGTACATGTTTTTACCCTACTTGGGGCTATCAGGCTCCTAAGATCTTGAGGTTTCCGAAAAACTATAATGGGGTGATCGGGAAGTGTCTTACCCAAAACAGGGTCGTGCTTCAGAATATTCCAATTCTTTTTGATAATATTCTGAATTTCGAACGCTTTGCTTGTATATTGGGTAGAGAAGCAGGCCTGATGAATAGCTGGGCTGGTCTGGTGTCGGGGTTCTGTGTTGTTCAAATCTTTACTAGATTGTTCGTCATAGAGAGCCAGATATTTAGAAAAGGCTGATTTTATGTGATTGGCTTCATAGCCCTTCTCACTGAATTTCTGCATAAGAAGTTTGCTCTGTTCTAAATAATCCTCTTTCTTGGTACACGTTCTTCTAAGGCGGCAAAATTGGCCGAAGGGGACATTCTGTATCCACCTGGGGTGGTGGTTGCTTTTAGCATGTAAGTATGAATTGCCCCCACTGGGTTTGAAATGAGTTTTAGAAAAGATGTTACCATCTTGGTCACTCTGTAGTTCTAGATCCAGGAAGACTAGACATTTTTCATCTAGGACATGAGTGAATTCTATTCCAAATGGGTTATTTCTACAATGTTCCAGAAAGCTCTGGAGACTTTGGTCTGACCCATCCCAGATGATCAAGATGTCATCAATATATCTTGCATAAAGAACCAGGTTTGCCCCAAAGGGATTGTTCTTCCATATGAATTGTTCTTCCCAAAATCCCATGAAAATATTTGCATAACTAGGGGCAAACCTGGCTCCCATAGCTGTACCTTTTATTTGTAAATAATGGTCGCCTAAGAAGGAAAAATAGTTGTGCGTGAGGGAGAATTCCACACAATCTAATAGGAACTTAGCCTGCCGAGGATTCATCCTGTCATCCTTTAATAGGAAATGGTTAATGGCTCTTAGGCCAAATGTATGGTTTATTGATGTATATAATGAAGCTACATCCAAAGAGAGCCATCTGTAGCCAGGTAGCCATTTGTAGTTTGACAGTATCTCCAGCACGTGGCCAGAATCTTTAACAAAGGATGGCAACTCGAACACTATATCCTGCAGGAAGTGGTCAATATAGCACCCCAAGTTACTAGAGAGGCTGTCAATCCCAGATATTATAGGTCTACCGGGAGGATTAAGGAGACTTTTGTGTACCTTCGGTATGTGATAGAAGTGCGGGGTAGCAGCATGTCTATTATACAAAAACAGGTACTCGTTTTTGGTGAGGACCTCTTTGGATAGAGCATCATCTAAAAGTATTTTAAGCTCCTTAGTGTACTCCAGAGTGGGATCTCTTTTTAATGCAGCATATGTTTGGGTGTCACCCAGGAGTCTTCTTGCCTCAGCTAGATATTCATCTCTATTTTGAATGACTAGACTCCCACCTTTATCAGCCTTTCGGATAATTATATCCTTGTTCTGTTTGAGGGCATCTATAGGTACAGCATTTTTGTCTATATTCATATTGGTCTTCATAGGTTTATCGAACTTTATTTTAAACGTGTTAAAAACCGTATCATAAAAAGTGGAGATGAATCTCCCTTTGGCCCAATGGGGAAAGAAAGAGGATTTTGGTCTAAAAGAGGTATGGACCATAGCACTTTCACATGGGGGGGCAAATTTGGGTTCGGAAGTTGTTTGACCTTCGAAGTGTGCTTCTTGATAGAGCTCTTCGAGAATATTAAGTATGGAATCATCTTCCATGCTAATATCAGATGGTAATGGCTCTTCCGACTCTACTCTCACATAGTCTGTGCTATTCACATTCTTAGCTTCTTTTAATGTGTAGTATCTCTGTATAGTGAGCTTACGAATGTATTTATTTAGATCTATAAAAAGTTCAAACAAATTTGGTACACTAGGTGGGGCGAAATTCAGGCCCTTCCTAAGGAGGTCTAGCTCGGTTTCAGAAAAGACAGAGCTAGAGAGATTATAGATCTTAGTAGTAGAGTGAGTGGTATCTAAAGTCTGCCTCTTTTTGTATCTCTCTCCTCCCCTTCTTCCTCTTCGTGTTCTTCTTCTCTTTTCCTTATTTTTTTCCCCGTGGACAGTATATGTGATAGAGGATCCGGTAAAAGGTTTGTTGCAGACCCCCCCAGGGTTGCAACTGCTTGTTCTAAAAAAACCAAAGGGGGTGTGATGTCTGAAATGCTTGTACTATTGGCTTCTAGATCGCCAAGAGTGGAAAAAGGATTATACGTGGGAATGCCATTTAACAGTTGACTGTCAATGTCAGAGACAACATCAACATTCTCAGGTAAACCGCCTAGGGTGCAGTTAGCGAGTAGAGGTACTATATCCCTCCCATTGGCTGATGGTATGATGGATGTTCCTCTTTCTAATTGTGAGTTTTCACTAACATTAGTGATGGTTATATTTAAGGGGTCTCTTGTCATTGAAGGATTCACTGTTAGTGATTCTTCAGGTGGATTGGCCTTAGTACCCATAGTATTAATCTTTGTATTATTGTTACGTACAAATGATCTATTCGTAGTAGTTGTAGCTACTCGATTAGGTATAGTAAGGTTGGAGTTTTGTTGGTTTTTGATAGTAGAGTGTTGTTGATGATGAGATCTATTGTGTGAATGGCCTTCCCCTGAGGTAGTCCGATTCGCAGGGGGATCTTTTTTATGATCAGTTTTAGTATTATTGTATGTTCTGTTCCTATTTGATTTTGCTTTGATATTGTGGTTTCTTGGTGTTTCTTTTTGATGTTTTCCCTGAGACTGTGTACCATATGTGTTGTGTCCTGACAATTGCTCGTTTGTCATACCCTTTCTATTTTTACTTCTATTGTCGTTTTTATTTCTACTATCGCTTTCTCTATTGTTAGGTCTTTTCCAATTGAATTCTCGATCATTTAAATAGTCCAATCTATCTCGTTCAAACTTGCCCGATTTTTTACTTATGAGATTAGTCTCATACTCTGTTATCTGTTTATTTACTTTTTGGTCCCAACTTTCGAATGAACTGACGTCAGAGAAAGTGGATAATTCCTCTTGGAGAGAGTGTAGGTCTGCCCGAATCGCAGAGAGATTGCGTTCTCTTTGGATGATGATAAATTGTAACCATTTCTGGTTGTATTCGCGCAGACTTAGAATCCACTTTTCTCTGAGGTCTGGGTCCAAAAATGTACATATTTTAGTGATTCTTAAACCTCTAGGTATTCGTTTAAATTCTAAGTATTTAGAATTCTAAGTATCTGTGTCTACAGCAAGATGGAGGCCACTGTTTACTATATTGAGTCACATCCCAGGCGCCGAACGGCGCACAGGATGTGACATCACGACCGCACTTCCGCCCTGTGGAACGCAACCCGGAAGTAAACCGGCGGCGTGCGTTCCACCTAGTTTCATGGGGCACAGGAGCGAACGTGACAGCAGAGGCAGCCCATACGGACACAGCCCCTGCAGAAAAATGCATCTGAGCAGAGGAGATGGCATCAGATCAACAGTAGTTAAGGTACAATACCCCCCCCTCCCCCTTCCTCATACTCATAACCCTCTGATCACTCACACTACTCTGTAAGTATTTATGAGATGTAATAATGTGAGGGTAGAACAGCAGATTGTGTATTTACTACATTTCTACACTGGAATTGTACTAGTGATAACAATAATGGTTATGAAAGCACATCAATTAATCATCAAATCAATATGTTATGGCCCTTCAATAATGTTTATTTTATTTTGTCAAGATCCATAACCCCCCCTCCCCCCCCCTCCCCTCCTCTCAGAGGACCGCCCATCAATTAAGGGAGGAGTCCTGATACCAACCAGATCAGTCTGTTTCAGCCTAACATGTGTATATAAAAAGTCGGCAGGAGACTGCCACCACTAAGGCTCTGAGGAAGAAGGTCAAACCTTCGAAACGCGTAAGCCAGCGGCGGTCCGTGTGCCTCCCTCCTGGGATCTGGACAGCTGCCTACCACTGGAACTATTGCCTTTGTGCGTTTGATATGCTCATTTACCTGCGACTTTTGTTAGTAGCTTTTTACCTTGTTTTTAATTCATTAAAATTTGCCAAGGATAATGCGCTAGGCTGGTGCGCTCTCTTGTTTCTTTCTTTGTTTTTCACTATTAGGATAATCCCATCCTTCGAGAGCAGCAAAGCCGAAGCCCATAGCCCCTCTTGAATTTCTTTAGCTAACACACCAGTGCGCAAGAGTACTTTTTTCGTGTTTCTATACAATTTCTGGGAGCTCTAGCAGCAAGGTGTGCAAGCTTTAACGACCCCATTGGTCAAGGCTACATACAATTCACAGATGGCGAAGGTCAAATCAATAGAGGAAAGACAACTAAGAAGATCCTCTCTAGCAAAAGGTTTTTCAACCAGTATAAACACTTTTGAACTAGAAACGACTATGAACGAAGAAAACACAGAGGAAGCCACTGGGAAACAGACTCCAGCCAGGGAAGATATAATGATACCATTGTTTCACAGACTTAAAGATCTACTAGAAAGAGAGATGCTGCAGTGGTGGGATATACTACTTCTGCAGAAATACTTAGAATTTAAACGAATACCTAGAGGTTTAAGAATCACTAAAATATGTACATTTTTGGACCCAGACCTCAGAGAAAAGTGGATTCTAAGTCTGCGCGAATACAACCAGAAATGGTTACAATTTATCATCATCCAAAGAGAACGCAATCTCTCTGCGATTCGGGCAGACCTACACTCTCTCCAAGAGGAATTATCCACTTTCTCTGACGTCAGTTCATTCGAAAGTTGGGACCAAAAAGTAAATAAACAGATAACAGAGTATGAGACTAATCTCATAAGTAAAAAATCGGGCAAGTTTGAACGAGATAGATTGGACTATTTAAATGATCGAGAATTCAATTGGAAAAGACCTAACAATAGAGAAAGCGATAGTAGAAATAAAAACGACAATAGAAGTAAAAATAGAAAGGGTATGACAAACGAGCAATTGTCAGGACACAACACATATGGTACACAGTCTCAGGGAAAACATCAAAAAGAAACACCAAGAAACCACAATATCAAAGCAAAATCAAATAGGAACAGAACATACAATAATACTAAAACTGATCATAAAAAAGATCCCCCTGCGAATCGGACTACCTCAGGGGAAGGCCATTCACACAATAGATCTCATCATCAACAACACTCTACTATCAAAAACCAACAAAACTCCAACCTTACTATACCTAATCGAGTAGCTACAACTACTACGAATAGATCATTTGTACGTAACAATAATACAAAGATTAATACTATGGGTACTAAGGCCAATCCACCTGAAGAATCACTAACAGTGAATCCTTCAATGACAAGAGACCCCTTAAATATAACCATCACTAATGTTAGTGAAAACTCACAATTAGAAAGAGGAACATCCATCATACCATCAGCCAATGGGAGGGATATAGTACCTCTACTCGCTAACTGCACCCTAGGCGGTTTACCTGAGAATGTTGATGTTGTCTCTGACATTGACAGTCAACTGTTAAATGGCATTCCCACGTATAATCCTTTTTCCACTCTTGGCGATCTAGAAGCCAATAGTACAAGCATTTCAGACATCACACCCCCTTTGGTTTTTTTAGAACAAGCAGTTGCAACCCTGGGGGGGTCTGCAACAAACCTTTTACCGGATCCTCTATCACATATACTGTCCACGGGGAAAAAAATAAGGAAAAGAGAAGAAGAACACGAAGAGGAAGAAGGGGAGGAGAGAGATACAAAAAGAGGCAGACTTTAGATACCACTCACTCTACTACTAAGATCTATAATCTCTCTAGCTCTGTCTTTTCTGAAACCGAGCTAGACCTCCTTAGGAAGGGCCTGAATTTCGCCCCACCTAGTGTACCAAATTTGTTTGAACTTTTTATAGATCTAAATAAATACATTCGTAAGCTCACTATACAGAGATACTACACATTAAAAGAAGCTAAGAATGTGAATAGCACAGACTATGTGAGAGTAGAGTCGGAAGAGCCATTACCATCTGATATTAGCATGGAAGATGATTCCATACTTAATATTCTCGAAGAGCTCTATCAAGAAGCACACTTCGAAGGTCAAACAACTTCCGAACCCAAATTTGCCCCCCCATGTGAAAGTGCTATGGTCCATACCTCTTTTAGACCAAAATCCTCTTTCTTTCCCCATTGGGCCAAAGGGAGATTCATCTCCACTTTTTATGATACGGTTTTTAACACGTTTAAAATAAAGTTCGATAAACCTATGAAGACCAATATGAATATAGACAAAAATGCTGTACCTATAGATGCCCTCAAACAGAACAAGGATATAATTATCCGAAAGGCTGATAAAGGTGGGAGTCTAGTCATTCAAAATAGAGATGAATATCTAGCTGAGGCAAGAAGACTCCTGGGTGACACCCAAACATATGCTGCATTAAAAAGAGATCCCACTCTGGAGTACACTAAGGAGCTTAAAATACTTTTAGATGATGCTCTATCCAAAGAGGTCCTCACCAAAAACGAGTACCTGTTTTTGTATAATAGACATGCTGCTACCCCGCACTTCTATCACATACCGAAGGTACACAAAAGTCTCCTTAATCCTCCCGGTAGACCTATAATATCTGGGATTGACAGCCTCTCTAGTAACTTGGGGTGCTATATTGACCACTTCCTGCAGGATATAGTGTTCGAGTTGCCATCCTTTGTTAAAGATTCTGGCCACGTGCTGGAGATACTGTCAAACTACAAATGGCTACCTGGCTACAGATGGCTCTCTTTGGATGTAGCTTCATTATATACATCAATAAACCATACATTTGGCCTAAGAGCCATTAACCATTTCCTATTAAAGGATGACAGGATGAATCCTCGGCAGGCTAAGTTCCTATTAGATTGTGTGGAATTCTCCCTCACGCACAACTATTTTTCCTTCTTAGGCGACCATTATTTACAAATAAAAGGTACAGCTATGGGAGCCAGGTTTGCCCCTAGTTATGCAAATATTTTCATGGGATTTTGGGAAGAACAATTCATATGGAAGAACAATCCCTTTGGGGCAAACCTGGTTCTTTATGCAAGATATATTGATGACATCTTGATCATCTGGGATGGGTCAGACCAAAGTCTCCAGAGCTTTCTGGAACATTGTAGAAATAACCCATTTGGAATAGAATTCACTCATGTCCTAGATGAAAAATGTCTAGTCTTCCTGGATCTAGAACTACAGAGTGACCAAGATGGTAACATCTTTTCTAAAACTCATTTCAAACCCAGTGGGGGCAATTCATACTTACATGCTAAAAGCAACCACCACCCCAGGTGGATACAGAATGTCCCCTTCGGCCAATTTTGCCGCCTTAGAAGAACGTGTACCAAGAAAGAGGATTATTTAGAACAGAGCAAACTTCTTATGCAGAAATTCAGTGAGAAGGGCTATGAAGCCAATCACATAAAATCAGCCTTTTCTAAATATCTGGCTCTCTATGACGAACAATCTAGTAAAGATTTGAACAACACAGAACCCCGACACCAGACCACCCCAGCTATTCATCAGGCCTGCTTCTCTACCCAATATACAAGCAAAGCGTTCGAAATTCAGAATATTATCAAAAAGAATTGGAATATTCTGAAGCACGACCCTGTTTTGGGTAAGACACTTCCCGATCACCCCATTATAGTTTTTCGGAAACCTCAAGATCTTAGGAGCCTGATAGCCCCAAGTAGGGTAAAAACATGTACTAGCAAACCAACCAATAGCTGGGCAACAATTTTCGATCAAAAAGGTTGCTATAGATGTGGTGTTAGGAACTGTGGCACTTGCAAGTACATGTGGCACAGGAAAAAAACGGTGGTTGGGAGAGACGGAAAAATCCACCCAATTAAGCAATTTATCAACTGCGGAACAGAATATGTGGTATACGGTATAATATGTCCCTGTGGGCGACTATACGTAGGCCGCACACAACGCCCAATGCGAGTGAGAATTGGTGAACACAAATGTGGCATAATAAACCTAAGAGACAAATACCCAGTCCCTAGACATTTTGTAGAAGTCCATCAGGGGGACCCTGTAGGCATGAAAGTTTTTGGGATAGAGTCGATTGGAAGGGAGCTGGATACAGGAAGAAGGTACCAGAGGCTTTGCAAAAGAGAAGCCTTCTGGATCTTTACCCTCGGCAGTCTCACTCCAGGAGGCCTAAATGAGGATCCAGAAGTACATAAAATAGTCTAATAATATTGGTATTAAGTGTTGTGGATTGTCCCTCCCTCCCCCCCTCCGACATCACATCTCATTCATCGATTTCTACTAATATAACCTCTTAGTTATTCGCTATAATATACAAACCACTATAGGAATGTCTATATGTGGTGTTAGCAACAAAATCTCCCCTCCCCCTCCCCTCCCCCCTCCCCCCTCCTTTCTCTCTTTTTAGAATAGATAGGCAAGGTACACAGTCCGTTGTACTTATACACGGATTTTAATTTCTACAAAAAAACTGCCTTTTCTTTTTTATAATTTTTAAAATACATTTTTATAAAAAAATAAAAAAAGATTTGCCTTTTTTATTAATCACCGTATGCACATATATAGATATGCGATGGATGTGTATAAGGCTTTTACTTTCTATATATATGTGTATACATATATTTATAACGTTTTATAGAAGGTGTATTATATGTATGTATTTATATTACCATGTATTTTAAATACTATGTAAGTGGGTCTCCTGCTGGCTTCCAAATACACATGTCTTGAGCATTGCTATTTCCAACTCTTTCCTTTTTTTTTTTTAGACCAGATTCCACCACTCCCCTCCCTCGGTCCCCCTCAAATTTCTCTGTGTTTATTGCATACTATTGCTCAGCACTCTATATTGTTACTATTCATTGTTGTCATCCATCCAGTTATACATTTTTAACATTTCCACTCTTTTTGGTTGAAGTCAGACGCTATCAGTCTGACTTTGACCTCTATCTGTGTCTACAGCAAGATGGAGGCCACTGTTTACTATATTGAGTCACATCCCAGGCGCCGAACGGCGCACAGGATGTGACATCACGACCGCACTTCCGCCCTGTGGAACGCAACCCGGAAGTAAACCGGCGGCGTGCGTTCCACCTAGTTTCATGGGGCACAGGAGCGAACGTGACAGCAGAGGCAGCCCATACGGACACAGCCCCTGCAGAAAAATGCATCTGAGCAGAGGAGATGGCATCAGATCAACAGTAGTTAAGGTACAATACCCCCCCTCCCCCTTCCTCATACTCATAACCCTCTGATCACTCACACTACTCTGTAAGTATTTATGAGATGTAATAATGTGAGGGTAGAACAGCAGATTGTGTATTTACTACATTTCTACACTGGAATTGTACTAGTGATAACAATAATGGTTATGAAAGCACATCAATTAATCATCAAATCAATATGTTATGGCCCTTCAATAATGTTTATTTTATTTTGTCAAGATCCATAACCCCCCCTCCCCCCCCCCTCCCCTCCTCTCAGAGGACCGCCCATCAATTAAGGGAGGAGTCCTGATACCAACCAGATCAGTCTGTTTAAGCCTAACATGTGTATATAAAAAGTCGGCAGGAGACTGCCACCACTAAGGCTCTGAGGAAGAAGGTCAAACCTTCGAAACGCGTAAGCCAGCGGCGGTCCGTGTGCCTCCCTCCTGGGATCTGGACAGCTGCCTACCACTGGAACTATTGCCTTTGTGCGTTTGATATGCTCATTTACCTGCGACTTTTGTGAGTAGCTTTTTACCTTGTTTTTAATTCATTAAAATTTGCCAAGGATAATGCGCTAGGCTGGTGCGCTCTCTAGCTACAGCTCCTACATAGTGATACATCCTGCTACCAGATACAATCACCACCTAGATTGATGCGATGGCGTTGAGTAGCGAAATTCACGTTTCAACTTTATAACATCAAACAAAGTCTTCCTCAGGGAAGGATTGCATCACATTATTTTTCATGTAGCTGCAAGAAAAATGCATTCCCAGTGCTGACAGGGGTTTTCATTACTAGTTGCTCATGCTGTCTAATATCCTCTACAGAACAGCCAGGTATATTTTAGAAAGATATTTGGCAGCCAAAAAGATGGAGTTGCTTCTGCTATTGATGTGGAGTGTGGATAGTAGAGTTCAAAATTGCCAGCAACGGTGAGCCCTGGTCCTGGAGTACCTCTCGGTTAGAAGCCAAGTGGGAGCTTGGCTTTTTTTCGCCATGCCAGTGGCTCACAATCAAGGATGCATGCACTGTCCTGTCACCATTTGAGGAGGCTGAGCAGTGACAGTGCATGCATCAGTGATACTGTCCCTCTTGTCTACCTGTTGGAGCACATGCTGCATGGAATAATGGACAGGGCACTTGAGGCAGAACAGAGGGAAGAAGAGGAGGACTCCCTTACCTCTCAAAAGGCTCCCTTTATCCAGACAGTATTCCTGCAGGTCTGCCTATCACACAGGAAGAGGAGGATGAGGAGGAGGAGAATTGTGTCAGCATGGAGGTGGAGCCTAGCACTCAGCATCAGCAGCAGTCTTCAAGGGATTGTTTCCAGTCTCCAGAAACCCATGGACTTGTACGTGGCTGGCAGAAGGTGGCTGCGGATCGTGGCTGCGGATCAGGTCGTGCTTAGTGACCCAGAGGACTCCAGACTGAATGCCTCAGCAAACCTACGCTGTATGGCCTCCCTGATCCTGCAAAGCCCGCGAAAGGACCCTTGGACTCGTGGTATCAAGAAGAGGGATCAGTACTGGCTGGCAACCCTTCTTAATCCACGTTACAAGAGTAATGCCCTGTACACACGACCGGTTTTGCCATCGGAATAAACTCCGAAGGTTTCTCCGACGGAACTCCGATGGAATTCCATTCAAGCGGTCTTCCCTACACACGGTCAAATCAAAGTCTGACCAAAGTCCAACCGTCCAGAACGAGGTGACGTACAGCATGTATGACGGGACTAGAAAAAGGAAGTGCAATAGCCAGCGTGCCACCCTCTGGGCTCCTTTTGCTAATCTCGTGTTTATTTCGTGTTAGTAGACGTTTGGTGAGAGACGATTCACGCTTTTCAGCTTTCATGCTTTTCAGTCCATTACTGCTCTTCAGTTTGTGCTTATGGGTTTGTATCTGCTTTTCAGAGCATGTAGACAGTTCGTATCTGTTTTTTCAGTGTGTTCTTGTCCGCTCGTTTCTGATTTTCAGCTCGCTCTTCACAGGCCTTGCTATTCATCAGTGCGTTCTGTTAGTGCGTTCTGACCAGCCGACCGCTTTGAAGCCATGTTGCGTGTACATACTCATCGTAGATTTCATGTTGTGTGGAGGCTTGGTTTCGGGGTGCATTCTTTGACCAAAGCCCAGTCCATGAACAGGGAGGGGAGGAGTTCATAGACCAAGAATTGGTTACTCCAGCGTGACCAATTCTCTCATATGCCTTTGTTTCATGAGATCCAGGAGAATAATCCTGATGATTTCAGGAACTTTCTCAGGATGACGGACCCCATTTTTCACCGTCTGTTGGCTTTGCTGACCCCTTATATTAGCAGGCAGAATACCTGCATGTGGCAAGCCATCAATCCGGAGCAGAGGCTAGTCACCACGTTGCGGTACTTGGCGACTGGGAGAAGCCTGCAGGACCTCAAGTTCTCAACAGGCATCTCCCCCCAGGCTCTGGGGATCATTATCCCAGAGACCTGTTCTGCTATTATTCAGGTCCTACAGAAGGACTATATTAAGGTAAGTTTTCTCCTTTAACATTACATTCTATGTATTTAATGCTTGCTAATGTTTTGTATTTCTATCATTATTCCCTAATTACCATGATTGTAATATGCTGTGAATGTTCTCTTTGTCCTCATGCATTCTGTAATCTTTTAATGCTCCTTTTTTGGCCTACATGCATATTTTCCTTCACTAACCTCCCCAGCATGCTATCCTGGGCCCATATACACCTAGCCTAGTCACTTAACAATGTATTTTGTCAGCTCCATTGTAGTGCTTAACCCCAAACACCCCCTAAAATGTGTACAAATGTTATTGTTTTGCTTAAATTCAGGCAGAGTGCCAGAGGCTTTTTTGGGGGGCCCAAACTCATCTCAAACCTTACCCCCTAAAATGTTTACAATGGGCCATCAGAGGGGGGGATTAATCTGACAAGTGGGCCTTATATTTTTGTCTTTAAATACTCCTTAAAATTAAATTTATACTGATGTTGGCCAAGAATGTTTGTGTCTAATCTGCAATGTTATGTGCAAAAGCACTAATTTTTTTTTCTGTTTTGACTCCACAGTTTCCTTCAATGCCACAGGAATGGCAGACTGGGGCCTCCCATTTTGCCGACCATTGGGACTTTCCCAACTGTGGAGGGGCTATAGATGGGAAGCACGTCCACATCATGCCACCACCCTATTCGGGGTCATACTATTTTAACTATAAGGGGTTTCGTAGTATAGTGTTAATGGCGGTGGTGTTGGCACAATATGAGTTCCTCTATGTGGACGTGGGGAAGAATGGCCGATGTTGGATGTAGGAGTCTTCGCCCAAATGGAGTTTTACCAATGGCTCCAGAGTGGTGGCCTGGGATTGCTGATGAAGCGTTCGGTCTGGGCGAGCACCTGATGAGGCCATTCCCCCAGAGGACCCTCACCCCGGTGAGGAGGGTTTTTAACTACCAGCTGGCCAGAGCCAGAAGAGTCGTGGAGAATGCCTTCGGGATAAGGGCCAGCCGGTTCTGCCTGTTTCCGACAGCCATACACATAGCAGAGTATAAACTCAACCACATAATCTTATGCTGCTGCATTTTACACAACTTTTTACGGAAAAATTAAACCAATTATATAACCTCAGTTGAGCCTGAGGCGGGACTTATTACTTCCAATCCTCTGACGGGCCTGGATACTGGCCATCCTGGCTTGGCACCCCAAAGTGTGGGAAGTTCAAGAGAATTATGTTAATTATTTTACGGGTAGGGGGGCCATTGCAATGCCAGACAATGTCTAAATATTTTTTAACAAATTTAAAAATAGATATGATAAAATCTTGCATTTTCTTTATTGCTTGTGTTTCTTTTTTGTCTGTCTCCTAGGTTCTCTTAGAGCACTTGTAGTGCCAAGTGGATTTTCCTTTATAGTAAATAAACACCATTGTCACTGTAAACACCAAATTACTTACAAAACTAGTATTGAGCATTGAAAGATGAAGCCACACATTCTTGATTATCCAAAAAATGTTACTTTGTGCACAATCACATGTTCGTTCCACATTTTTTTTTATTTGCGCAATTTTTTTTATAAACAGGTATGTTTTAAAACATAACATACACAACTCTTGAACTTACAAAGTTCAACGTATAAAAACTGAGGGCAATATCAGACATTATAGTGTCAAAAATGTCTTGATATTGGGGGCGTGGCCTGCTGCGGACCAGGATGGCTGCCTGAAGTCCGAGTTCCGCTCCACGGTCTGGATACGTCAACCCACCGCTACTTTCCTCAACGCTGCTTACACCATAGAAGCAGGGAAGGACTGGGGAGACTCCAGGGCAGATCAATGCGGCGTTACAAGCCCACGAATCCACTCCGTCTCACTGACTATTACCCGACGGCCGCCGCCATGCAGAAGGCCCAAGATGGCACTGATGATAATCCAGAGTGCCTGCCTGCTGCTTCTTCAGCGCTCCCTGTTCAGGGAAATCCAGCCACAACAACCAACAGGGATAGCATGGACACTCATCCTCCTCCAGAGGAATCCCCAGGAGGACTTCACCAGGACAGAGGTAAGAGGCTGGCTACCTCCCCTGCACATTCCCCAAATAAAGAGCCACATGCAAAGAAGCAGTTATGGTCCCATGTTGTTGCAGGAACACACAGACCCCAAAATGCTCCCTCCCTGGCTGCTATCCCTGTTACTGACAACACTGTATCTGAAACAATGTTGAAATCTATGCTTCTTACACTGCAGCAGGATTTGCATAGAGAGCTCCAAATGTCATTATCCCAGATGCATGACAAATCAGACTGCTTAGAAGAGCGTACAGATGCTCTAGAAGAAAATCTGCAGGATTACTCTAAGGCGCACAACAAACTGTTAGATGCACATGAGCATCACTCGAAAGAAATCCACCGTATTAAAATGAAATTGGCGGATATAGAAGACCGCTCTAGGTGGAACATCAAATTCAGAGGCATCCCTGAATCAGTCAAACCGAACGAAATAACACCCTACTTGCAACAACTTATCTCCTCCTTACTTCCACGCCTTAACGCCCGCGACACTCTAATCGACCGGGCCCACAGAATTGCTAAACCACCACACCTCTCAGATGATATCCCTAGAGATATTTTGGCGCGTATAGATTTCTTCCATGTTAAGGAGCAAGTTCTCTCTGCCGCCAGATCCTCAAAAACCCTGCCGGCCCCGTACACTAATATCAAGTTGTTCACTGACCTGTCCCCTGCCACAATGGAGATGCGCAGAGCTTTCGCCCCTGTGACTTCCATCCTTCAACAGAAAAACATAGTGTACAAGTGGGGCTTCCCTATGAAGCTGCTGGTTACTCACCAACAAAAGATCGTCCCTATTCTCTCTCCGAAAGATGGCTACAAGAAGCTCACCAACTGGGGTTTACTCCCCATTGCTCCGAGAGAAGCAGACCAAGCTACTCCCTCCCACAAACCATCTGATTCCAGGAATGCGGCTACTAAAACATCAAAAAAGACCTAACCTTGGTTTAAGCCCAGGTCCCCAGATCTACTTATATCCAGCCTGGGCGAAACACCTATCCCTTCTCCTCACCACCCCTCAGGTTTAAAGTTGTGCTAAGCACACATTTATCTGATTTTTTTTATTACAGTATAGATTAATCTGCATTGACTGTATTTCTCTCTTAGAATTTTAGTTTGTTTGTATTTTAACAACTAACTGGTTTCTGTCATATACCTGTAACATATACGGCATTTATTCATCTCTCTGTGTATTTCGCATTCATCAACAATAGGTGAAGTCTCTCTCCCTCTGCCCAGGCCCTCATAACTACACTACCGCTATGACGATGATCACCTCCCTCAATGTTAAAGGCCTAAACTCGCCATTTAAACATAACCTTTTATGGAAGGAAGCATTACAACAACGTGCAGATGTAATCTGTGCACAGGAAACACACTTTGCCAAACTTAAACAAACCCCAATGCAATCACAAAAAATATCCCCACTGCTTCTTTGCAAGCACCCCTAAAAAAAAGAGAGGGGTAATGATTGCCATAAATGCAACAGTAGATTTTAAACTACACCACAGTGAAAGTGACAATGATGGCAGAGTCTTATTCCTATCAGCCACGTTTGACAACTGTTCTCTCACTCTAGTCAACATTTATTCCCCCAATACAGCCCAAAAAAAATTCTATGCCAATCTCTTTGCCAAACTAGCTCCTTATAGATCCTCACCCCTGATAATTTGTGGAGACTTTAATGAAGTAATTGACCCTACACTTGGTACTTCCAATTCCAAGATGTAGGCCCTCAGCGATATCCAATATTCTTAAAAGAGAGGACCTATATGATTCCTGGAGGTGCATGCACGGTAAGGAGAGAGACTGCACCTATTTTTCCCCCCTGCACCAATCTTATTCCCGAATTGACCTATTCATAACGGATAAACACCTCCTACAGTCCATTACTGCCTCCAACATAGGCACCATATCGTGGTCTGACCACGCTCCAGTCATGATCAAACTAGCATCCCCTTCCCAAACTACTAGACATACGGTTTGGAGATTGAACACCTCCCTCCTCAACAATCCCACCTTTGAGTCTCAGATACAATCCGAGATTGATAGTTATTTCCAGCAAAACATCAATTCTGTAACTGATTGTGTTGTTGTTTGGAATGCTCACAAGGCTTGTCTACGAGGTCTTTTTATTAAACTTGGGCCCAGGCTAAAAAACAACACTCTTATATAACTGAGTCCCTCCTAAAACAAATTTGATCTCTTGAACTAACAAACAAGAGATCCCCCTCTAATATTATCTCCTCAGATCTTAAAAAGCTTAGATCCCAACTTAGTGGTCACCTTCACAAAAATTTTGATTATTTCATCAAGCGACTACGACTTCAGACCTACTCATCAGCCAACAAATCTGGAGCATTTATGGCCAAACAATTTAAAAAGCAACTTTCCAATGAAAAAAAAATTGTATTTATCACTAGTCCCCAAGGCAAACGCTTGACCAATCTGCTAGATATAGCCAATGAATTTGGCAATTTTTACACAAAGCTTTACAACCTTACAAAAACAGACCCCCAATTCGCACCTACCCAAGCTGATATAGCAACATTTTTATCCTCTATCTCCCTCCCCTCGATCTCCCCAGAACAACTTGACTGCCTGGCAGCTCCTTTTTCACAGACCAAAATCCAAAAAGTTATAAACAACTTACCACTACATAAGGCACCAGGACGTGATGGACTATCCAACGAATATACAAACAATTTGCCCAACCCTTAGTTCCCCACCTATGTGACATGTATAACCAATTTGCTACCACAGGCATAATCCCTAAGGAATCTCTTGATGCCTTAGTGGTTACCATTCCCAAACAGGGTAAGCCTCCAGACAACCCAGCCAACTATAGGCCGATATCACTCCTTAACACAGACACTAAAATGTATGCCAAACTCCTGGCGCAATGCCTCTCCACCATCATCCCCCAAATTATCCACCCTGACCAAGTAGGATTTGTGCCCGGCAGACAGGCTTCAGATGGAATTAGACATTTTATTGACCTTATCCAATGGACAGAGCACACTCGAACGCCTTCTCTCTTCCTATCTTTGGATGCAGAGAAGGCATTAGATAGGGTATATTGGTCATACATGGAAGCAGTGCTCCGAAAATTTGGACTTTCGGGCACCTTTCTCTCTGCCATATTAGGCCTGTACACTCACCCATCTGCACGCATTTGGACGTCGGGGGTCGTTTCCAACCCATTCCAAATTACTAATGGCACGAGACAGGGGTGCCCGTTGTCCCCTCTAATTTTTGTCATGATAATGGAGCCCTTAGCACAATTCATTAGATCTGACCCGTCAATTACGGGTATAAAAATTGGACAAACCGATCATAAAATTGGCTTATACGTGGATGACGTGATTATTGCCCTAACCAATCCGCTCTTTTCTTTACCAGCAGTCCAACGAGCCCTGGACATGTTCAGCACTGTATCTATGTACAAGCTGAACCACAGTAAATCTCTAATGCTTAACTTTGGCCTAGATTCTCAAACTTTCAACGCCATCACCTCTAGCTTCCCCTTTGCTTGGGCCCCTAATTCCTTTCTCCCATACTTGGGTATTCAACTAACGTTCCCAAGTCGGATGCTATTGAGAAACAATCTAGAAGACCTCATGGGCAGGATTACACGACTAGCAAAAGAACTAAGTAAGGTCCCAGCCTCCTGGGCTGGTAGGATAGCTCAGGCAAAAATGTATCTACTCCCCCATGTCCTATATCTGTTTTGTACAATACCCCTACCTCTAGCGCAAAATCAGATAAAAAAAATCCAGGGGACCATCAACGGCTTTATTTGGCAACAAAAAAGACCTAGAATAAAAAAAGTCATACTTACAACCCCAGTTCAACATGGAGGCCTGGGTGCCCCGGATGTCCAAGCATATCACCGAGTAACTATCCTGGACCAACTGAGAACATGGTGGTCAGACAAACACCACACAACCTGGAAACAAATTGAAGCCAACCTACTACCCATGGACCCTAAACTTTTCCTAGCTGCACTGTGGCTCAACCCTCACCTCAAACGATACCCTCTTGATACCATCACATCCTCCACAAGAGTCTGGACATCAGTACTGCAACTTAATGGAGAGATATCAAAGGACACGCTGACAGTAATACCCACTGAGGCGCTAAGTCTTATCTCCCCAGACTTACCTCTTTCGGAATTGACAAAAGCCGGCATCATCTACTTAGGTATGGTTTTTTCAACATCAGGTTTGCTTTCCTTTGAACAGTTAATGCAGAAGTTTGGAGTAACCAAACACATTTTTTCTTTACCTATGGATCAGATCTAGCATATCAAAAATGTGCTTGTCAACCTCAGATTGTGTTTCACTCCCTCTGCTCAAGTTCTACAATATGGTTACACCCAAGACCAAAGGAATCTCTTTTATGTACAAACTGCTCACCAAGCAAACTACTAACCATCTGTCTTCCTCCTCACAGTATTGGTCCTCACTGTTGGACCACCCACCTACAGATCTACAATGGCCGAGAGCCCTCACATTGCCCCTACGTCTGTCTCACTGCATTAATCACTGGGAAGCACTACCAAAGCTTTTTCACAAATGATATTTTACCCCAGAAAGGCTAGCGAAAATATACCCGAACACCTCCCCTAATTGTTGGAGGGGATGTAATGAAACTGGATCTCTTTCACGCATATGGTGGGAGTGCCACCTCGTCAGAAATTTTTGGAGAAAGGTGCAAAATGTAATTGAGTCTCTGTGTGGTATATCCCAATCTCTGTCCCCACTTGACCTTCTCCTAGGACTCTCGATCCCCACATTGCCTAACCATTTGCAAACGCTGGTCACACACATCCTCATTGCAGCTAGATTGATGATCGCAAAGAAGTGGAAATCAACAGATCCACCTGCACTGAGAAATACCGTCCACTTACTTAACCTACACTTCCAGATGGAATTCTCCTTTGCCAAGGCCAATATGTCCACTAAGCGCTTTAATAGAAACTGGAAACCTTGGATCTTAGACTCTAGAAGTACTCCATTGTCGTAGCAGTTCTACCCTTATCTAGGCTGGATCCCACACCAGCTTCCCTTCCTTACTACAGTCTTACGGACATCTTGTTATGATACTCATTACAGTTCACGTTGTTATACCATTACTTTTATTGCACACAAGTGTTCACCCCCACAGTACTCTAGTTCACTGTTACAGGGTTATTGTATGATACCATAGGTATCTGTAATATAACTGTTTACTTAACCCTAATCCCTTGATCTTGAGGTAGCTCAATAAAGGCTACACTTAAGTAAGCTTTTACCTTCTTTGCCGTTTATATAAGCATAAAGACGCCAGGATATGCCCAATTGACGATGTTTCTGTATTCTTTTTCTTTTTGTACAATACAATAAAAATCTTGAATATAAAAAAAAAGTCTTGATATTGCCTTCGTCAGATGGGGTGATGTCACCCCTGTAAAAGCCAAATTTTGAAGATGCACACAAAATGTGAGTACAAATGGGTATTTCCCTCCTGATCCCATGCCTAATGTCAACATGTGCTATCTCCCATCATGGGGGATCAATGGATGTGTTTTGGGGGTGCAACCCCTTCCTCTCACCTACTAGAGTTACGAGGAAGGGGTTGTACCCACAAAACGCGTACATTGAGATCCCCTGATGGCAGATAGCACATGTTGACACACCGTGTGCATCTTCAAAATTTAGCTTTTAAAATGTATAAAAACAAAATAGGGTTAAGTCCAACAAAAGCCCAACACATTGATCATGTTCTTCATTTGTTGTTCCATAACATTCAGTTTCTTCCTTATAATGTTGATTTCCCCATTCCACATTATGATGTCATGGATGAGCCTTTGGGCACAGTCACTGGAAAAAAGGTTCAGCTTGTGGTTCAACAACCAGCACATCACCTAAACATTGGTTAAAAAACATGTATTATAAATATGCAGGCATACATATATTACCAGAAGCTGGGGTGTCAGACACTTATCTGTTTGTGTGCCAATCTTGCCCACTTCTTCCACCTCTCCTTCCTCAAGAGCCTCGGGCTGATTTCCCCTTCTTGTTGATGTGGGGGGTCCCTGGTGTCCTCTGATGAGTGGTGTCCTCAGAGTCTTTTCTCCTCTATGAGAATGAAACAAAAGGTATACTTAGCACACAGATATTTCAGTCCAGAAATATGAATATGAAACATTGCTGGGAAGTGGGGTACAATTGTCTGTTTTGGGCAGAGTTCCAAGCTGAAGACATGTGTGGGACACCTTAAAAAGTTTGTTCTTGTTTCCCCACACTAGTGTTCCTGAGTCCAGATGCGTAAACAGCTGCTGAGTGTCCTCTGCTTACATTACACTGAATCAAGCTTGCATTTCATTCTAGTAACAAACACATCTAGACAGCAATGTACAAAACTTAATTTTAGACAAATAGGCATGACCAAATGTATTTAACCTGTATCTACCAAAAACATTGTATTTAATGAGCGAACAATGTTTCCTATGACCGATTACTGATTATCGATTATCTACGAGCAGGGCCCTCCTGTACCTTTTGTATTGTACTGTAATTGTGTTGTACCCCTTATACATTGTAAAGCGCTGAGTAAACTGTTGGCGCTATATAAATCTCGTATAATAATTACTGTGCCCACAAACATGAAAATAGCAATTTTAAACTGTAGTTTATCACTAGTCCCCAAGGCAAACGCTTGACCAATCTGCTAGATATAGCCAATGAATTTGGCAATTTTTACACAAAGCTTTACAACCTTACAAAAACAGACCCCCAATTCGCACCTACCCAAGCTGATATAGCAACATTTTTATCCTCTATCTCCCTCCCCTCGATCTCCCCAGAACAACTTGACTGCCTGGCAGCTCCTTTTTCACAGACCAAAATCCAAAAAGTTATAAACAACTTACCACTACATAAGGCACCAGGACGTGATGGACTATCCAACGAATATACAAACAATTTGCCCAACCCTTAGTTCCCCACCTATGTGACATGTATAACCAATTTGCTACCACAGGCATAATCCCTAAGGAATCTCTTGATGCCTTAGTGGTTACCATTCCCAAACAGGGTAAGCCTCCAGACAACCCAGCCAACTATAGGCCGATATCACTCCTTAACACAGACACTAAAATGTATGCCAAACTCCTGGCGCAATGCCTCTCCACCATCATCCCCCAAATTATCCACCCTGACCAAGTAGGATTTGTGCCCGGCAGACAGGCTTCAGATGGAATTAGACATTTTATTGACCTTATCCAATGGACAGAGCACACTCGAACGCCTTCTCTCTTCCTATCTTTGGATGCAGAGAAGGCATTAGATAGGGTATATTGGTCATACATGGAAGCAGTGCTCCGAAAATTTGGACTTTCGGGCACCTTTCTCTCTGCCATATTAGGCCTGTACACTCACCCATCTGCACGCATTTGGACGTCGGGGGTCGTTTCCAACCCATTCCAAATTACTAATGGCACGAGACAGGGGTGCCCGTTGTCCCCTCTAATTTTTGTCATGATAATGGAGCCCTTAGCACAATTCATTAGATCTGACCCGTCAATTACGGGTATAAAAATTGGACAAACCGATCATAAAATTGGCTTATACGTGGATGACGTGATTATTGCCCTAACCAATCCGCTCTTTTCTTTACCAGCAGTCCAACGAGCCCTGGACATGTTCAGCACTGTATCTATGTACAAGCTGAACCACAGTAAATCTCTAATGCTTAACTTTGGCCTAGATTCTCAAACTTTCAACGCCATCACCTCTAGCTTCCCCTTTGCTTGGGCCCCTAATTCCTTTCTCCCATACTTGGGTATTCAACTAATGTTCCCAAGTCGGATGCTATTGAGAAACAATCTAGAAGACCTCATGGGCAGGATTACACGACTAGCAAAAGAACTAAGTAAGGTCCCAGCCTCCTGGGCTGGTAGGATAGCTCAGGCAAAAATGTATCTACTCCCCCATGTCCTATATCTGTTTTGTACAATACCCCTACCTCTAGCGCAAAATCAGATAAAAAAAATCCAGGGGACCATCAACGGCTTTATTTGGCAACAAAAAAGACCTAGAATAAAAAAAGTCATACTTACAACCCCAGTTCAACATGGAGGCCTGGGTGCCCCGGATGTCCAAGCATATCACCGAGTAACTATCCTGGACCAACTGAGAACATGGTGGTCAGACAAACACCACACAACCTGGAAACAAATTGAAGCCAACCTACTACCCATGGACCCTAAACTTTTCCTAGCTGCACTGTGGCTCAACCCTCACCTCAAACGATACCCTCTTGATACCATCACATCCTCCACAAGAGTCTGGACATCAGTACTGCAACTTAATGGAGAGATATCAAAGGACACGCTGACAGTAATACCCACTGAGGCGCTAAGTCTTATCTCCCCAGACTTACCTCTTTCGGAATTGACAAAAGCCGGCATCATCTACTTAGGTATGGTTTTTTCAACATCAGGTTTGCTTTCCTTTGAACAGTTAATGCAGAAGTTTGGAGTAACCAAACACATTTTTTCTTTACCTATGGATCAGATCTAGCATATCAAAAATGTGCTTGTCAACCTCAGATTGTGTTTCACTCCCTCTGCTCAAGTTCTACAATATGGTTACACCCAAGACCAAAGGAATCTCTTTTATGTACAAACTGCTCACCAAGCAAACTACTAACCATCTGTCTTCCTCCTCACAGTATTGGTCCTCACTGTTGGACCACCCACCTACAGATCTACAATGGCCGAGAGCCCTCACATTGCCCCTACGTCTGTCTCACTGCATTAATCACTGGGAAGCACTACCAAAGCTTTTTCACAAATGATATTTTACCCCAGAAAGGCTAGCGAAAATATACCCGAACACCTCCCCTAATTGTTGGAGGGGATGTAATGAAACTGGATCTCTTTCACGCATATGGTGGGAGTGCCACCTCGTCAGAAATTTTTGGAGAAAGGTGCAAAATGTAATTGAGTCTCTGTGTGGTATATCCCAATCTCTGTCCCCACTTGACCTTCTCCTAGGACTCTCGATCCCCACATTGCCTAACCATTTGCAAACGCTGGTCACACACATCCTCATTGCAGCTAGATTGATGATCGCAAAGAAGTGGAAATCAACAGATCCACCTGCACTGAGAAATACCGTCCACTTACTTAACCTACACTTGCAGATGGAATTCTCCTTTGCCAAGGCCAATATGTCCACTAAGCGCTTTAATAGAAACTGGAAACCTTGGATCTTAGACTCTAGAAGTACTCCATTGTCGTAGCAGTTCTACCCTTATCTAGGCTGGATCCCACACCAGCTTCCCTTCCTTACTACAGTCTTACGGACATCTTGTTATGATACTCATTACAGTTCACGTTGTTATACCATTACTTTTATTGCACACAAGTGTTCACCCCCACAGTACTCTAGTTCACTGTTACAGGGTTATTGTATGATACCATAGGTATCTGTAATATAACTGTTTACTTAACCCTAATCCCTTGATCTTGAGGTAGCTCAATAAAGGCTACACTTAAGTAAGCTTTTACCTTCTTTGCCGTTTATATAAGCATAAAGACGCCAGGATATGCCCAATTGACGATGTTTCTGTATTCTTTTTCTTTTTGTACAATACAATAAAAATCTTGAATATAAAAAAAAAGTCTTGATATTGCCTTCGTCAGATGGGGTGATGTCACCCCTGTAAAAGCCAAATTTTGAAGATGCACACAAAATGTGAGTACAAATGGGTATTTCCCTCCTGATCCCATGCCTAATGTCAACATGTGCTATCTCCCATCATGGGGGATCAATGGATGTGTTTTGGGGGTGCAACCCCTTCCTCTCACCTACTAGAGTTACGAGGAAGGGGTTGTACCCACAAAACGCGTACATTGAGATCCCCTGATGGCAGATAGCACATGTTGACACACCGTGTGCATCTTCAAAATTTAGCTTTTAAAATGTATAAAAACAAAATAGGGTTAAGTCCAACAAAAGCCCAACACATTGATCATGTTCTTCATTTGTTGTTCCATAACATTCAGTTTCTTCCTTATAATGTTGATTTCCCCATTCCACATTATGATGTCATGGATGAGCCTTTGGGCACAGTCACTGGAAAAAAGGTTCAGCTTGTGGTTCAACAACCAGCACATCACCTAAACATTGGTTAAAAAACATGTATTATAAATATGCAGGCATACATATATTACCAGAAGCTGGGGTGTCAGACACTTATCTGTTTGTGTGCCAATCTTGCCCACTTCTTCCACCTCTCCTTCCTCAAGAGCCTCGGGCTGATTTCCCCTTCTTGTTGATGTGGGGGGTCCCTGGTGTCCTCTGATGAGTGGTGTCCTCAGAGTCTTTTCTCCTCTATGAGAATGAAACAAAAGGTATACTTAGCACACAGATATTTCAGTCCAGAAATATGAATATGAAACATTGCTGGGAAGTGGGGTACAATTGTCTGTTTTGGGCAGAGTTCCAAGCTGAAGACATGTGTGGGACACCTTAAAAAGTTTGTTCTTGTTTCCCCACACTAGTGTTCCTGAGTCCAGATGCGTAAACAGCTGCTGAGTGTCCTCTGCTTACATTACACTGAATCAAGCTTGCATTTCATTCTAGTAACAAACACATCTAGACAGCAATGTACAAAACTTAATTTTAGACAAATAGGCATGACCAAATGTATTTAACCTGTATCTACCAAAAACATTGTATTTAATGAGCGAACAATGTTTCCTATGACCGATTACTGATTATCGATTATCTACGAGCAGGGCCCTCCTGTACCTTTTGTATTGTACTGTAATTGTGTTGTACCCCTTATACATTGTAAAGCGCTGAGTAAACTGTTGGCGCTATATAAATCTCGTATAATAATTACTGTGCCCACAAACATGAAAATAGCAATTTTAAACTGTACAACAGTAAAGAAAAGCACATGGCACAGCATGCAAGTAAACAATAATGATATGAACACACGACAAGTACTTACTTTTTTGAAGCACTTTCTTTATTCTTCTGTATTGATTCTGCTCCCTCAGTTTAAAGTCTGACGAACTTTTCCTAATTGCTCCTTGGAGCGTCGTACCCCAAAATTCTGCCGCAGAGTCTTTACTTTTGTCTTGAACTTGGCCTTGTGCAAATTCGAGTTAGTGTACGGTCCATGCTTCCCATCATAATCGTTCCTCCACAAGATGTCCACCATCTCCACCATTTCTTCAAATGCCATATTGGAGGCCTTAAATCTCCTCCTCCGGGATCGTGTTGTTTCGGGCTCCGGGCTTTCCTCCTCCTCATTACTGTAATAATTTCCACACACCTGCTGTGTCTCCGCCATGTTGCTCCTACTGTGCACTGAGAGAAGGGGTGGGGAATATTTGAGAAAAATAACATCAGGGTCGGGCGACGTGGGTGGAGTTTCACGCATGTGCAGTGTATATCAAGCTAACACGCATGTGTCATACGTATGATCTGTGTGTGTGTGTGTGTGTGTGTGTGTGTGTGTGTGTGTGTGTGTGTGTGTGTGTGTGTGTGCGCGTGTGTGTGTAGGAAGAACGAATAGAATTGGCGAGCGTGCTAAACGAAGGTAAAATTTGAACTTGGCCCATCACAGTGGCCTAAACTGCTTCAAGATTGAGGCCTATATTGGGATAAGATAATAAGAGTTTAGGCTGACATTATTTGCTTTGTCTAGTGTATTGTCTTACAGCAAAGATGAATCACTTTAAGGACCCAGAATTCATGGGCAATTTCATAGACAGATACAGGGAGAGGAGGAATTTGTGGGAGGTGAAACACAGCTTATATTATATTAAACAAGCTAGGAGGTCATCGCTGGAGACACTTCGGGAATTTGTGAAGGCTCGGGTCCCCGATGCAAACATGAAGTTTGTGGAAAATAAAATTGGATCTTGAGGAACATGTATAAGAAAGAGCATAATAAAATCGAGAAATCCCTCAGATTAGGAGCATCAGCAGCGCAAGTGTATGTACCCAGATCTGGACGACCAGACTGAAGGCAGGGAATCACTTTCTACCCTTTCCTGCAGCCTTCCCCTCCACCCTTCCCTCAACCCCAGCAGAGGCTGACGAGGAACAACCTGGGCTTTCCATCCTGGAAGAAGTGGATGCGCCCAGCTGGAGTCAGGTATATTATTTGTAGACATATTTATTGTCCTAATGTTAATGGTGTTAACTAAATGTTATAGTTGATAACTAGTTAATCTTTTAAAACAAAGTGATTTACATATGAATAGACAGTAGTGGCCAAAATGTTTGGGACAAGAATGAAAAATGCTAGGGTCAGAATGATAATCTTTTCTATTTATTAACATTCAATTTGCAAGCCATGAGCTAAAAATTGTGTGTGATTGATGAAGCAAAAACTAAAAGTATGTCTCTTTTTTATACACAGGATGAGCTCAGCCAGGAGGAGGGTCTGGAAAGTGACAGATAGGAGGAGGCCGTGCCCAGTGTCAGCCAGGAGGTGGCCATGCCCAGTGTCAGCCAGGAGGTGGCCGTGTCCAGTGACAGCCAGGAGGTGGCCATGCCCAGTGACAGCCAGGAGGTGGCTGGCCCCAGTAGGAGCCTCACCCAATTACAGGTGCCTTCCCTCTGCCTTCAAACAAAAAGGCCCAGAAAGGGGACAATCACGGAGGAGGCAGCACTGGGCCTCATTAGGGAAGCGAGTGATGTGCTCAGAGGCCCCCCGACACTGAAGAGGCCTATGGCTGCTTTATAGCCACAAGATTATTGAAATTGGAGGAGGGCCAATGCTTACTCTGTGAGCAAATTATTTTTGACAGCCTTCAGAAGGGGTTGAGGGGCCAGCTGACAGAGAACAGCCATATATCTGAGCTTGCCTATCCTTCTCCTCCTTCTCCTCCCCCTCCTCTTCCTGCCACAAGTCCACCACCAGAGCCACAGCCTCCAAGGAAGGCTGCAGGGAAGGCTGTAGGGAAGGCTGCAAGGAAGGGTGTAGGGAAGCCTGGAGGGAAGGCTGCAGAAAAGAGAAGAAAGTGATGGCCTGGCTTCAGTCTGGTCTGACAGAAGACGCAGGCTGGTGTAGTACCACAGGGGTACATAGCTCGAGCTATGAGTAAGCGCTTGTCATGAGTGTGAAACGCGTCAGCTGAGCCCTGTACATTCTGCTATAGTGTCCTGTATGCTCTGTGATCCAGCTTTTATAATAAAGGCATTTTGTAATTCAGTCCCGTGTGCGGCATCCGGATCTTCTCATTTACCCCTGCTCTACCTTGCATTTAGCCAGCACCTGGAACTTTCCACCTCAGAAGGATCTACACTAATTGTCCACTGTTGATCCAGACCTACCTGAGCGGTGGAGCTTTCTTTTGCTTTGATTGCACTTCTGGTGTAGTACCACAGCCTGGGGACATATATGTCATCTGCTGCTGATCCTGATCTCTGGGAGTCCTGGACCAGACTGGGCTCAAAATTATATGGACTCCTCAAGATAACAATTTTTTTTTCAACAGACTTGATGTGTGCCCTGGGGCAAAAAGGCTTCGCAAATTCCCAAAGTTTATCCAGCCTTGCCTTCCTCTTTATTTTGTTAACCAGAATAAATGGATATTTTAGTTTGAGAAAATACTTGCCTATATGTGTTTTTCTAAAAATAGGACAGATTGTTTGTGAGTAGTATGCAGGTACATTTCAAAAAGACAATGTCAAATTACCAAGGGACATCAACCAGCCTCCTTGAGGTTACAAAATACCAGATAATAATGTTATTGTGGTAACTTGACACACCATAAAAAATTAAAATATGGAGATCACTAGAAAATAATTTTGCAAGAATCCAAAAAAAGGATATCTTTATGAAAAAAAAAAAACTAAAAAAAAGATGACTCTAAAAAATAATTCTCAACATTATTCAGGAGATCTGGCTTTTAAATAATAAAAGATTATTCATGAGATCACGAAAAATAATAAAGAAAAAAGTTTGTGAGAACTCTTTGTAAATATCAGCAGCAAAACAAGTTAATTCTTTTAGCATTTTAAAAGCACAAAAGAATGCGCTGCATTAAATGTCCATTCCCAACACTAGTTTTACCAGACTGACCGCTTCCGTCTCATACTTGCTTCTGAGCATGCGTCGTTTTTGAATAGCATACAGATGAGCGAGTTCCGTCGGGAAAATTTAAAACATGTTCACTATCTAAGTCAGTCATAATTTTCGACAGAGAAAGTCCGATGGAGCGTACGCACAATCGAAATATACGATAAAAAGCTCCTATCGGACTTTTTCTGACGGACATTCCGCTCGTGTGTACGCAGCATAAGGTGGCAGAACTTATCCAGCCATCGCAGAGGGAGCAGAGGATGAAACATCTTCGGGGAGGCCTTGCAGAAAGGTTTGTGCAATGCGTTTCCTGAAATGCATTTCCAGAGCCTGGGAGGTTACAATTTCCTGGTCCTCCTGGACAATGTGTTGCTGAGGCTTTGGTCAGTCACAGAAGGTGCGGTGGATAAGGTGGCCATCTGACCGATGCGTTCAGACAATTTTTTAGTCCACTGCCCCAAGGTCCGATTGGTTCCTGCAACCATCGCCAGCGTCTGTTGTACATGGTGCAGGAATACCTAGGGGCAAGATCAGACTTGGAGACCTTTCCAATTGAAAATCCACTGGGTTACTGGGTCTCGAGGATGGATCACTGGCCAGAGCTTGCACAGTATGCAATTGAGCTACTGGCCTGTCCTGCATTCAGCATTCCTTTGGAGCGCACATTCAGTGCTGCTAGAGGCTTTGTAACCGATCACAGAGTGCGCCTGTCCACTGACTCAGTTGATAGGCTCACCTTCATAAAAATGAATCAGTCTTGAATCACCAGCTACCAAGCACCCGCGGCTGATGTAACCGATTCATTTTTTTATGAATGTGAGATCCCTTCAGGACTGCCTATGCTGATGATGATGCTGATGATGAGTGACTATCCTGTTATGCTGAGTGACTATTCCTCCTCAATGTTCATGTTGATAGCTTCTAAGAACATTTTTGGTTCTGGGCACCACCACCAGTGGCTAAGGCCCAATTTTCTGCCCTGGCATGTAATTACAATTTTTGCTGTAATATTTTGCAGCAGGGCTCGTTCCTGCACTCAACAAGAGTATCTGTGAGGGGTTGCAGTGTTGTGGCACCACCACCACCACTGCCTAAGGCCCAATTTTTCTGGCCATGTTTAACAGGGGTGTGTAATTACAATTTTTGCTGTAATATTTTGCAGCAGAGCTCGTTTGTGCGCTCAACAAGAGTTTCTGTGAGGGGTTGCAGTGTTGTGGCCCCACCACCACTGCCTAAGGCCCAATTTTTCTGGCCCTGTTTAACAGGGGTGTGTTATTACAATTTTTGCTGTAATATTTTGCAGCAGGGCTCGTTTGTGTGCTCAACAAGAGTATTCGTGAGGGGTTGCAGTGTTGTGGCACCACCACCACTGCCTAAGGCCCAATTTTTCTGGCCCTGTTTAACAGGGGTGTGTTATTACAATTTTTGTTGTAATATTTTGCAGCAGGGCTTGTTTGTGTGCTCAACAAGAGTATCTGTGAGGAGTTGCAGTGTTGTGGCACCACCACTGCCTAAGGAACAATTTTTTATTCCCCTGTTGAACAGGATGTGTAATTACAATTTTTTATCAAATATTTAACAGAAGGGCTTGTTCCTGCGCTCAATAAAGAGTATCTAAAGGGGTTGCAGTGTTGTGGCACCACTACCACTGCCTAAGGCTGAAATTTTATGCCCCTGTTTAACAGGGGCATTTAATTACAATTCTTGATATAATATTTCACAGCAGTGCCCGTTCCAGCGCCCACCAACAGTAACTGTGAGGGCATACAGTGTTCTGGTACCACCAACACCTAAGGCCCAATTTTCCGCAGAGTATATAGGGCAGGCTGTATAGTATATACAAGCGGTCCCCTATTTTCAAAAAATTTTACAAACGACTCCTACTTACAAATGGAAGGAGACAACAGGAAGCGAGAGGAAATTACCTCTAGGAAGGGAAATTCTCTCGTGTTATGCCCCGTACACACGGTCGGATTTTCCGATGGACATTGTCCGATCGGAGCGTGTTGTCGGAAATTCCGACCGTGTGTGGGCGCCATCGGACATTTTCCATCGGATTTTCCAACACACAAAGTTGGACAGCAGGAGATAAAATTTTCCGACAACAAAATCTGATCGCGTCAATTCCGACCGTGTGTGGCCTGTTCCGACGCACAAAGTGCCACGCATGCTCAGAAGAAATTCCGACACGGGACAGCTCGTTCTGGTAAACTTAGCGTTCGCAATGGATACAGAACTTTCGTCACGCTGCAATGTAAAAAATGGTTTAATACAGCGCACTCTCTTCTTCTTTATAATGTGACAAGAATTAAGTAGTTTTGCTGCTCATATTCACACACACTTCTCACAAAGTTTTATTTGTGTTTTTTTAGTGGGATTCCCTCAATATATTGTTATTAGTTGTCACATCTGACAGTTTTATATTTTTTATGGGTTTTTTTTTTTGTTTTTAAGCCTTTTTTTTTCTTTAATGTTTGGATTTTTTCCAAGGCTGATCTTTGTTCAATGTTATTTTTATTTTTACTCCAGAATATTTTTATGTGTGTTTTGTGTGGCAAGTTACCCGAACACCATTGATATCTTTTATTATTTAATCTCCATGAGATTTTTTGTTGTTGGTGTCCCTTGTTCATTTCACATTGTATATTAGAAATGTACCTGAATCCTCACAAACAAACCATCATTTTTGAAGTAAAAAACATAGGAGAGTATAATTCAAAACAAAAATCCTTTATTAAGGGCTCAGAACCAAACAAAGAGGAAGGCAACACTGGATCAACATTAGAAATTAGTGAAGCCTGGGACCCCCACGGCAGACATCAATTCTTAAACCTCAAAATTGGTGGCCTGAGGAGTCCATATGTAAGGGAGGGCAGTCTGGTCCGCGATTCACAGAGATCCGGATAGCAGCAGATGACATCAGTGTCCCCAGGCTGTGGTACCACAAGAGGCTGCATCTTTTGGCCGACCAGACTGGATCCAGGGTCCTCACTGTCTGGTCTTCCTTTCACACTTCCTTCCGGGCTGTGGCTGTGCAGTTGGAGATGTGGCAGGAGGAGGAGTAGGACCTGGAGGAGGAGTAGGACCTGCAGGAGGAGGAGGAGGACCATCGCGAAGGTGTGTTTGAGGTGTAATTTGGCCCCTCATACCTTTCGCCAGAGCCTCTGATATGAGGGCCTCACACATGGCTTTTTGGCCCTCCTCCATCCTCTGCATTTTATAGGCTATGAATGCAGCAATGTTCTCCTGCCTGGTGTGGGGTGCTCCCAGGACCTCTGTAGCCCTACAAAAAAATCTGATAGCAGCCTCCTCTAGGGTACTCCTCCTACTGCCACTTTCTGTTTCCAGGGGGGGTGGAGGGACCTGCAGATCAGCCAGCCGGCTCGGCCCGGCCACCTCCTGGCTGAGACTTCCCTGTGTATGAAAAAGGGACATGGTTGTAATGTTTTGTATCATCAATCACAATCATAAATTAGTACTCCCAACTAACATCTAGTTAAGATCATTGATTGGACAAGCAGAAATATTTAGAGGAATGCTATACCTGGCTCAATCTGGGCTCCTCCACATGTGGCCTGGAAGGCCCAGGTTGGGCGTCAGAAGCCTCAGCCGGGGGGGAAGGAAGCGTGGAAGGAAGACTGGAGAGTGATGACCTGGGTTCAGTCTGGCCTGCCAGAAAGTGCAGCCTGTCGTAGTACAACATCCTGGGGACATAGATGTCATCTGCTGCTCCGGATCTCTGTGAATCCAGGACTTTCTTGCGCTCCCTCAGATATGTGCTCCTCAGGCCACCAATGAAAATCTTTAAAAAAGTGATGTCTGCCGTGGGGATCACCTGCTTCACAATTTCACACAATTGCTCCAGTGCTGCCTTCCTCTTTGCTTGGTTCTTGTAATGGGGGTGTTTAATCTCCCACAGACAGGGCAGCTCCCTTAGCATCTCTATGAAGACTGAAATGAAGTCCTGATCTTTCAGTACCATATCCATGTTCACTGCAAGACACAACACAAGACAAAGCCTAATGTCACACCAAACTCTCCTAATCTTGTTACAATATAGGCTTCAATCTATAGAAGCAGTATAGGCCCAAGTTTGTCTCTTACCTTCGTTCTTACGATCGCCGCGTTCAATGCTCCTTCCTCCGCTCACAGATCAAACGTAATACGCACGCGTGTTACGCTTTATATACACTGCGCATGCGTGTAACTCCGCCCGCCCCTGACGTTCTTTCTAGTGTATTCCCCGCCCCTTTTCGTTCGGCGCAGTGGGGGAAGAGCATGATGGCGGACATACAGCAGGTGCGGGCTAATTGTAGCAACGAGGAGGAGGAGGAGGAGGAGGAGGAGGAGGAGGAGGAAAGGGCGGATCCAGGCACGTCCCGATCCAGAAGGAGACGTTTTAAGGCCACAAATATGTCGTTTGGGGAGATGTTGGAGATGGTCGACATCATGAGGAAGTCCAACTATGACGGAAAATATGGGCCTTACCCCCACCCCAACATCCGAAAGGCCAAAATCATGGCGAAAGTGGTCAGGAGTCTCGAGCGGAATTTCGGGGTACGAAGGTCTAAAGATCAGCTCAGGAAGCGGTGGTCGGACCTGAAGTTGAGAGAGCCAGAGCAGTACCGAAAGATCCGGAGAGTGCTGCAAAAAAGTAAGTAGTTGTGCTGTGTTCCTATTCTTTCTGTCTTTATTACGTTCGTTCTGCTCCATATGCTTTGATTAGTTGTAACGTTTCCAAAGGTCAACTTTAATGTTCATTGGCACATTATTCGTTCGTATCAAACATTTTTCTTTCGGGCCTCTAGAACACAATTGTTTAGGCCATATGCGTTTTCACACATTTTTGGGGGCCTACTTGGATGCCAAATATTTGTTTGTGTAGATGGATTTGTTACTAGAATGAAATGCAAACTAGATTGTGTGTAAGGAGAGGACACTGAGCAGCTGTTTTCACATCTGGACACTGGAGCACTAGTGTGGGACACAAGAACACCATTTTTATTAGGGGGCCACACAGGTGCTCCAGTGTATACTATAGGGGGGTCTCCATCTGTGAAGCTTGTACCAAACAGGTAAAGTATTGCAGTTTGACAAAGGGCAATAAAAAATATACATCTTGGAACTCGGCTAAAATAGACAATTGTACCCCACTTCCAAGCAATGTTTCCTATTTCTATAGTTCTGCCATTAAATATCTGTGTGCTAAGTATACCATTTTTGTTTTACATAGGGAAGAAAAGACTCGGACACCCCTCATCCCAGGAGATCGGAGACCCCCCCTCTCTGGAAGAAGGGGAAATACCAACCCAAGAAGCTGAGCAGGAGGAAGAAGAAGACGTGGTGGAGATTGGCACCACAACAGGTGAGTGTCTGCGACCACAGACTCAGGTAAAAGAGATGGCTGGTGGCAGATTTTTGAGACCTTTTTTTTTGTTCTTTATCTCTTTTTAGGTGATCGTAATGTGAGGGATCCAGAACGCTTTACATCTGAAAGTGCCCAGATACTGATCGGGGAGATCATGGGGTGTAATCTCCAATTGCAAAACATCCAGCAACAAATCAGTGATGTTATTAAAAAAAATAATAACATCATTGATGTTTTGGGGCTAATTTAAACCCCACAAAATCACCTGTTTTATCGTACCAAACTTTTTTCAATGTTTAGAAAAGCCAAATTTGGAGGATGCACACAGTGTGCCAACATGTGCTATCTGCCATCACGGGAGATCAATGGACGCGTTTTGGGGGGGCAACCCCTTCCTCAATTATAAAGTAGCGTTGAGGAAGGGCTTGCTCCCCCCAAACACATCCCTTGATCCCCCATGATGGCAGATAGCACATGTGGACATTTGTAAATTGGTGTGCATCTTCCAAATTTGGCTTTTCCAGGGGTGATTTCCCCCCATCTGAACGCTATATCAAACCCAGTTCCTAAATACTGATGTCTGATATAGCCTTCAGGTTTTACCTAATGTGAACTTTGTAAGTTCAAGTTTTTTGGCTTTCTTGTTGGTTTTACACAGGCCTGTTTTATCTGAAATGGATATTTTTATTTTTCATAATGCTACTGCAAACATTGTTATACAACAAACATGTTGGTTTGTTTTAAAAACCTTTGGTAAATGCGCATGTGATTGTGCGGGTATAAAAAAGTGCCTTACTCAAGAATGTGTGGATTATTGTCTCAACACTACAACACTTTTGGGGTGATGTAATTGTTGTTTTATGCACAAATGGGGGTTATTTCCTAAGGGCAAATCCTCTTTGCACTACAAGTGCAGGTTCAGTGCAGTTGCAAGTGCACTTGTAGTGAAATGTGTTTTTGCATTTAGGAAGTACCAGCCAACACTGTTTTTTATAAGGTTACCCAATCACGACATTTTCTGCACTCAACACATTTCTGTCAGGGTCAGCTAAAACAAACACAAGCAGTAAATGTCCACCAAGAATTTCTTTTGGTTGTTTTTTATTTGAAAAAGGTGTCACATATTGTCTGGCATATTGATAGCCCCCCTACCCGCAAAGAACTCCAGGTATCGTAACCGGACATCACGGGCATTCAGGGAGGGCAAGCCAGGACGGCCGCTTTCAAGTGCCGTCATTGTTGATGTATTTGGGATTCCAGCCTCAGGCCCAACTGAGCCAGCATAGTTGGCTGAATGTTTTCGTAGAAAATTATGGAGAACACAGCAGGCAAGTATTATATGGTTCAGTTTATACTCCGCCATATGGATGGGTGTCATAAATAATTGGAACCGGCTGGCCAGGATTCCAAATGTGTTCTCCACCACTCTTCGGGCTCTGGCCAGCCGGTAATTAAAAACCCTCTGTTCCGGGGTGAGGGTCCTCATCGGGAATGGCCGCATCAGGTGGTCCCCCAGCGCAAATGCTTCATCAGCAACGAACACAAATGGGAGACCTTCAACATTGTCCTCTGGAAGTGGCAAGTCCAAGCTGCCATTCTGGAGACGCCTGTAGAACTCCGTCTGGGCGATCACTCCACCATCGGACATCCGGCCATTCTTCCCCACGTCCACATACAAGAAGTCGTAATTAGCCGACACCACCGCCAACATCACTATACTATTAAACCCTTTGTAATTATAATAGTACGACCCCGAGTTGGGTGGTGGGACGATGTGGACGTGTTTCCCATCAATTGCCCCTCCGCAGTTAGGAAAGTCCCACCGCTGGGCAAAGTGGGAGGCCACAGTCTGCCATTCCTGTGGCGTGGAAGGAAACTGTTGAGGAAAAAACAATAAACATTACTATTTTTTCACAGAAACCTGGCAAGCAGATTAGACACAAACATTATGGGTCAACCTCCAGATAGCATTTATTAAGGGGAATTTAACAACAACAAAGTATAAGGTACACCTATCATATTCCCCCCCCCCTCTCATGGGCCATTTCTAACATTATAGGGGGGGGAACTCTTGGACAGGTAACCCTCTTCACTTCATTGAGAGATGAATGCCTAAATACAGGGTATTACTTGGAACAGCCCCTCCTTAGTTACACTATTGGCAGCCCACTGGACAGGTAAGAAGTGTCATAATACAAAGATATAAATACACACTGTACACATTTGAGCACATTTGGACATTCTGCTATTACCTATCAAGATCATAATAGGATACAAGAACTTTAAACAGTACCATTGGAAAGTATACAGGCAGGCCCTTGCACTACATGCTTTGGGGAATTCATCCATAAATCTGAGCACTAAAGAGATGGGTATAGTGTGTATGGGTTTGGCAAAGTCAGCAGATAGATGATTGAGGATAGAGAATTGGGATCAGCTGACTTAGCAGTTGGGGGAGGGAGGGTTACAAAAAATTTGGGGACACCACAAAAAAAGCCTCTGGCCCTCTGCCTGAATTTAAATCAAAAATAACATTTCAAAACATTTTAGGGGGTGTTTGGGGTAAAGCACTACTATGGAGCTGATAAAATACATTGTTAAGTAACTACATGAGGTGAATATAGGGCAGGAGACACCATGCTGGGGAGGTTATTGAAGGGCAAATATGTATGAAGGACCTAAAATAATAATTACATAAAAATCCAGCATGCATGAGGACAAAGGGGACATTCACAGCATAATACAATCATGGTAATTAGGGAATGAGGAAAGAAATACAATATATTATCAAACATTCAATACAATAAAATGTGATATAAAAGGATAAAAATCTTACCTTCATATACTTCTTCTGCAGGACCTGTATGATGGCAGAACAGGTCTCTGGGATAATGATCCCCAGAGCCTGGGGGGAGATGCCTGTCGAGAACTTGAGGTCCTGCAGGCTTCTCCCTGTGGCCAAATACCACAAGGTAGCGACCAACCTCTGCTCCGGAGTGATGGCTTGCCTCATGCAGGTATCCTGCCTGCTGATATAGGGGGTCAGCGAAGCCAACAAACGGTGAAATACGGGGTCCGTCATCCTGAGAAAGTTCCTGAAATCATCAGGATTATTCTCACGGATCTCACGGAGCAAAGGCATATGACAGAACTGGTCATGCTGAAGCAACCAATTCTTGGTCCATGAACTCCTCCCCACCCTGTTCATGGACTGGACTTGTGTCAAGGTCAGGACCCCAACACCAAGCCCCCGCACAGCACGAACTCTACGAGGAGTACGCAACATGGCTAGAAAACGGTCGGCTGCTCAGAACGAAGTAACAGAACGCACTGAGGAACAGCAAGGCCTGTGAAGAGCGACCTGAAAAACAGCAACGAGCGGACAAGATCGCACAGAAAACTCCAATACGAACTGACTGCACGCACTGAAGAGCAGATACAAACCCACAAGCACAAACTGAACGGCAGAAAACGATCTGAAAGCCATGAGTCTGAAAAAGCGCGAATCGTCTCTCACCAAACTTTTACTAACACGAGATTAGCAAAAGGAGCCCAAAGGGTGCCTCACTTGGTTCTGAACTGGCCTTTTCTAGTCTCGTCATACGTGCTTGACGTCACCGCGTTCTTAACGATCGGAAATTCCGACAACTTTGTGCGACCGTGTGTAGGCAAAACAAGTTTGAGCCAACATCCGTCGCAAAAAATCCGAGGATTTTGTTGTCGGAATGTCCGAACAAAGTCCGACCGTGTGTACGGGGCATAAGAGTTGATATGGGAAAAAGGTGTCTCCTCCACTGATTTATCACCAATCCTTGTTTCCCTAAAAAAAAACAAATTTTTAAAATCCAATTGTCATTGGGACAGAAAGTGAGGTGAAATCTTCTGAACAGGGGCACAGACAGCAAAACAAATTTTAAAGGGGTGATAACCCTTCCCTATGTCTTCCAAAAAGCTTTAAAATTCATTTTTTGGATGGAACTACACTCTCTGTAGCTCTCACTTATTTTCATCCATATTGCCGGGACCTGACATTACATTAAAGCCTCAAGCAGTTTTAAATGACTTTTATTCCTTTAGAAATGTCATTTTGTGCAGGGACTGTTCTAAGCACGGGAAACACATGCCACTTTACAGGGATACTATTGACACGCCCCAGGTACAATACTTAAATGAATATTTCACTTTTATTTTTTTACTTTAAGCATCATTAAAATCACTGCTCCCGTTTTTAAAACATTTTTCCATTGATACATGTCCCCTGGGGCAGCACTCGGGTCCCCAAACCCTTTTTAGGACAATAACTTGCATATTAACCTTTAAAATTTGCACTTTTGATTTCTCACGTTCAAGTCCCATGGACTTTAACAGTGTTCGAATGTTCATGCAAACTTTCAGTCTGTTCACTGTTCTGGATGCGAACCGAACCAGGGGGTGTTCAGCCCATCCCTAGTAGAGACCCTGGGCAGAAGCCCCTGAGACAACCAGTCTATAGGATTCCCGGAGCTGTGCAAGAAGGGATGAGAGTGGAGATTAGGGAGATGCTGGAGTTAGGGGTGATCAAACCATCAGCAAGCCCCTGGGCTTCTCCTGTAGTATTAGTCCCAAAACGGGATGGCACGACCCGATTTTGTGTGGACTATAGGTAACTGAATGACTGTACTGTGACAGATGCCTATCCTATGCCCCGAGTGGACGAATTGCTGGGAAAAATAGCTCAGGGACACTATCTGACGACTATTGACTTGTGTAAGGACTACTGGCAGATTCCCTTGGAAGCGGAAGCAATTCCAAAGTCGGGCTTCATCACCCCGTTCAGCCTTTACCAGTTTCGGTCTGCAAGATTTTGCATGTGCATATCTTGACGACATCGCAATCTATAGCCAGACATGGGAGGAACATTTTAGACACCTGGGAATAGTGCTAGATAGGATCTGAGCCACAGGCTGAGGTGCAATATCTGGGACATAGCGTGGGATGTGAGAAGCAGTGGCCAGAACCTGCAAAAATCAAGGCCGTGCTAAACTGGCTAGTTCCCAGAACCAAGACCCAGGTACCTGCATTTTTTAGGGACAGCAGGGTACTACGGGAAGTTTGTACCTCACTATAGTGATGAAGCGCTTACCTCCGAAGGAGCGGATAAATAATTGTTATATCTGTAATTCACATCTACCAATCAACCCTTGCAGCACATAGATTCAAAAACACACAGTCCATAATGCTTTTTCTCTTGCTTTATTAATTAACATGAACTGGGATGGGAGAATGACTTCTTTTGAGATGCTCTTTTGTTACATTACCATCATTTCACTATCTCTTATGGAAGAACTACAATCAATTGTGGCTAATAGGGAATCACTTTGTGTGATTTCTTCAATCAGGGAAGAAGGAAGTAGATTTGATAGAGAATAATTGATAAAGAGTCACTCTGAATAACTCCTTTATCTGCAGAACTTTTCAAGAACAGTCTGTATCTCTATATGTGTGCTTGCAGCATCACCGCTACCTTTTTACCACTACTTCCCATCTGCATGGTACTTCCAAGTTGAGCTGAGAAAAAGTCACTCTGAATAACTTCTCCCGCTTGACTGATTTGGAATCTCTGGGGCATTGCTGAACCCAAAGTCACAGGCCATCACCGCCTGTCTCACTGACATGCATACAAACATCCCTCAGCCTCTGGCAGTACCCTTCCCTTTGGCTTTCACTCATGTGATCAATAGTCCATGTGCCACTCATAAACGATCGATCGCCCAGTTTCCTTCCGCTTTGTTGCTACTTCCCGCAATGATTCTTTGTTCCTTTTTCCTCCTTTATGGCCCGCTCCCTTCCCCGCTGGGGCGGCTAACAACACCAGCAACTACATGCTGTAAGATGTCGTCTCTTCCTCGATGGAGACCGGTTCCCCACCCTTCTCGCAAGGGGGCGCTCCATTGGCTCCCTGGAGGGGGAAACCCCTCCCCTCCGGGAACCAGGCTGGCTTCTCCATGCTAGAACCTGGAAGACTCTTGACTGACCATGTGACAAGGCTTTTATATGAGAGTCCTGGGACATTGCCCAACAAATTAAGGATTGGCCGAGACTCGCATACAAACTACCTGCCACTCAAATCCCAAATGAACAAAACAGGCCTGCTGTAATGGCACAAGCCTACCTAAATTTACCAGACATTGTAAACTAGCAAAAAGGGTCACCTACCTAAAAGTAGGTGCCCGCTACAGTGACATAGCCAAACCCCTGACAGACCTGACCAAAAAGACTCTCCCTAGACAAGTCCTTTGGTCCCCGGAGTGTGAGACAGTGTTTCATCAGTTAAAAACCACCCTAACGCAAGCTCCCATACTGCCGGCACCCGATCCTAACAAACGCTTTGTTGTCCATACAGACACCTCCATGTTCGGACTGGGAGAAGTACTAAGTCAAGTTGGCGAAGATGGGAAAGAGCACCCGGTGGCATATCTCAGCCGCAAATTGTTACCCTGTGAAGTTGGATATGCTACCGTGGAAAAAAGAGTGTTTGGTCTTAGTCTGGGCTTTAAAGAAATTGCAGCCCTATGTATATGGATGCTCTTTTACCGTCATGACGGACCACAATCCCTTGATATGGCTAAACCGGGTGGCGGGAGAGAACGCCGATTACTAATGCCGCGTACACACGACCAGACTTTACAGCATACTTTGCTCGGCGGACTTTGACGGACTTTCCGAATGATAGGACTTGTCTACACACGATCAACCAAAGTCCAACGAAATTGTACGTAATGACGTACGACCAGACTAAAACAAGGAAGTTCATAGCCAGTAGCCAATAGCTGCCCTAGCGTGGGTTTTTGTCTATAGCATATAGACGAGCGGACTTTTCGACCGGACTCAAGTCCGTCGAATAGATTTGAAACATGTTTCAAATCCAAGTCCGACAAACTTTTGAGAAAACAAAGTCCGCTGGAGCCCACACGATCGAATTGTCCGACGAAATCTGGTACGCCGGACCAAGTATGCTGTAAAGTCCGACGGTGTGTACGTGGCATTAGGTGGAGCCTGGCTTTGCAACCATACAATCTCATCATACAATATCGTCCAGGGCCTCAAAAAGGGAATGCAGACGGGTTATCCTGGCAGACGGACCTGGAACCTTAAGACTACTTTTCCAACATCCTCGAGTTGACCCGTTCGGGGTCCCACTAGGGCTGTTTTCCAGGGGGGATTTGTTATGTTCCTTGGGATACTGAATTATTTCTCCTTGATTCTATTACACAGTGGTGGGTCCTCCACCCTGTCTTAAAGCTAACCCCCTCCAGACGGCTCCGTGGTCTGGAGGGAAGGCATTGTTCTGTGTTTGACCGTTTGTTTATGTACTTTATTTATTTCCTGGGACTTCTCTGTGACATTACACATATAAGCCTCTTATTCAAGCTATCGGACCAATCCCTGCTGACCCCGTTTCAAGTCCTCATTTCCATGACCCAGAGGACCTAAGTGAGGACTAGAGTGTACCTTACAGGTGACCATTAGGAAAGTGGTTGTTTGGGCAGGGTCTTCAAACTGCTATGTATAAAAGTGTGTTGTGTGCATTTAATAAACATGAGATTCCTGTTTGAACATACATACAGCCTGCCTGGTGTTTTGTTTTGAGCTATAACAACTGGATTTGAAGGGAACATAGCTGTAGTTCGAATCCCAGAGCATCGGACGACCAAACTATCAGATCTTGTGATCTGCAATATGATCCAATACCAGCAGAGGAGTATCGGTAGAGTGGAACCGAGCGAGCAGGGGCTCGTTACACCTTGGTATTAACAGAAAGGGCTTGCAGTGTTTACACTAAAAGTATCTAATTCTGGGAGAAATTGGAATGGAGTCTCTGTGTATATAACCAATTTTAAAGTATGAGGGCCACCTATGGGATGCCTTTTACCCGATCTCTTACCAACAGCCTACCCCCTCCTCTTGCAAGGCATAATAACCCACTATAAACTGCTGGAGGGATGTCAGCTCTTTTTTGTGCACTGGAGTCTTAGTTTGCTGCTCTATCTTAGTACAGGTATTACCCATTTTGTGAACTCAGCTCAATGGTTGTCAATATTGTCACGTCTTTTGAATACTCAGTTCCTTACCCATGACCGCATAGATTTCTGGTCATACAGGGCTCAGTATGAATTGGTGTTGGGCCCAGCATGCTTGGTTTTCAGCTGAACTAAATGGGGCTTTTGTCCCAGCTGAATATCTAGCTGCAGTGAGAAAGGAAATATTTAACAGTAGTATTAACTAAACACTGCTAAATGTGACAGGCTATCAGGGGCAGACTGACAGCTCATGGGGCCCCCGGGCAAAAGGAAATCATGGGGCCCCCTGTGTCTCTGCCCATGTTCAAGCTACATCCACACAAAGTCCCACCTACATATTGCACTGCCCACATTGCATGCGTTCAAAGAATTTCTCTACACGATGTTCAAAATAAATGTTTATTATAGGAATTAAAGAACAATAAAACGTACATTAAATTGCAACAATGGTACATTTTCAAAATTAAGGTTTTCATAAATTAACACAATATAACAGGTGCAATAAATGTCTTCTTAGCTGAACCGTTTAATAAAAAATATACCAAAAAAAAAAAAAAAAATCTCCGACCAGCATGTTACAAAAGCAGTAAAGAGCTAAGTTCAGGTAACGTCTTGGCAAATCTGTCAATGATTTTATCTTTGTCACTCTTTATGTTTAGTGCAACTTGCTTTTCCACTGCAATGAGCATCCATTTAACTTGGAAAAGCATCTTTCACATGTACACTGTGTAGTGCTCAGTGTAATTATATATTTATATGCCAAGAACAGATTCTCAAAGGCCACTGAACACAGTCGGTACTGATAAAGAAGTTTGAAAGCACAGGACACACAATTTTTTGCAGGAGTCCTTTACAGCAGCTGTAGAAGTGGATGGCTCAGTGCTAGAGCTGGTGTGTTCTTCCAAATCTGAATCTAATCCTTCACTCTCTTCATCATCACTGTCATTCAACAGGCCTTTACGAATATGTTTGTAGCTGGACGCAGAAGAGATTAGTTCTTCACGTAGAGCATAGTGGGTCTATCTCTGGTATTGCTTCTGATATAAAATTCAACTGAATTTTGTCTGGAGAGGCCAGTATTTCTTGAAATCTATTTGGATCCAAGCAAGAAATTTGATTATAAAGTTCTTCATGAGTGGAAAATCTTGACTTCACACTCTGTTACAGTGTCAAGGATAACATTGTAACAAGAAATTTCAAAATGTTTCCTTTTATCTGTACCTTCTGCAGTTCTTGTGGATCTTAACTCAGAAAAGTTCTTTTTCAAACAGATGTTTTCACTTGCCAATTTCTCATTTATAAAATCTATAAATTTAGTTGCTTTCTGCAAAACTCCAGCAAAATCTCTGCATATTTTATTCAAATGCTTGACAGCATCATCCACCATTCTCCATGCCTGGATAAAATCAAGGCCCGTTGATTGCAGATAATCTGATACTGGGGTAGTGATGTCAAAAATGCGAACAAAAGGTAAAAGCTACCAGGATGGTTTCAAATTTACATAGATTCTCAATTAATTTCAGAGTTCTGTGGCGAACAGAGGGTCGAAAATCAGGGGATTTGCTTATTTGTTTTAGGATAATTATGAGATCAGAGCATAACTCTTTGGAATGATCATCAAAGCTTCCAAATAAGTTCCAAAGTGCATTAGCTCTGCTTGACCACCTTGTTCTGCCAATATTTTCAAGCTTTTGAAATTTTGAACTGACAGTCTTTTTTTTCATCTGGTCTTTCTAGAGTTTCATCCTTTTGTATGATTCCATGAAAAATGTGGATAGGTTGCTAAGGAGCCCAAATAGACTGATTGCTGGAACACACACAGTACTTGCATCGCCAATAACTAAGTTGAGTACATGTGCATAGCATCATGTGTGAATGTGCGTAGGGCGAACTTCCTTCATTAATTCTTGCAAGCCTGAGTAAGTTTCACTCATATTAGCTGCTCCATCAAAAGAATCACCTTTGCACTTTTATAGATTAAGTCCTAAAGCAGACAGTGATTCAGTGAGTAAGGCATGCAGGCTTTTACTGCTGGAATCTTCAATAGTAACAAGATGTAATAATCGTTTCTTAACTTTATCACCAGCAGCATACCGAAAAACAATAGCACACTGATCTTGAGTTGACACATGTTGTGTGGAGTCCATTTGAATTGAAAATAGTCCAGAATTCTCCACTTCTTTTACTATTGCCTCTTTGATCATGTCACCAAGAATCACAAATAACTTTGTTGTCGTAGATTTACTTAGGAAAGTTACAAACTTCCCTCTTACCCTTTTCGCTGGATCACGGCTCTTTACTTTCTCTACAATATTATTTAGGTGCTTCTTTAAAACTGGGCTGTAGTCAGCAAGAAATTTCACAATCTCCAAAAAATTACCACGATTTTCAAGATGGTCCTCGTCAAACACACCTGCCACAGACTCTACATGACTGCTTCTGAAAGGAAATGCTTGAACACCAATAAAAAAAACAATATCGATTATGTGGCTTACAATAGCACGAAGTTGTAGCACTTGCTGATTTCTTAGAGACATCTGACTACTTAACAATTTGTGCTTAATGGATTTGCCACTCATATTAACAAAATAAGCATCACTTGCAAGTTTATGGCATTGAGAGTTTTTGTGTTCCAATAATCTTGTAGTGATGTGTCTCCAGTCGTTGCAACCTTCTATTAACTGAGTCTGCTTGTACTTTTCCTGGCCATAATATAAGCACATGGAACAATGTACACTGTTTTTTTTCTCATTAAGAGTTACCCACTTTCTTTGAACGCTGGACCCTTGTATTCCTTTTCGGTAATAAACAACATTACCATTAAATGGTATGTTTATTGTGGGCTGGTAAGGATGGAAGTCCCAAAACATTTACATGGAAATTCCTGCTTTATGTAAGTCTTGGGAAAAAAGAAAGTAGTCTTCTTTTAATGGCGATTTCTGTACTCCAGATGGCATTTTGGCAGGCAGAGGTTCCTGTGTTATTTTCTCCAGATGGTAGATCAATTTCAACATTTGACTCTGTTTCTAGATCTACAACATCGTCTTCTGCCAGTGATTCCATTGGTTCATCACTGATCTCAACAGGAGCATCTTCATGAGGAGCATCTTCATGAGGAGCATCTTCATGAGGAACATCTTCATGAGGAACATCTTCATGAGGAACATCTTCATGAGGAACATCATCTTTTTTTTTTTACCAAAGAATGAATCAATTTTTCTAGTAGATGCCTCATGTTGTCTTCTTTGCCTACTTATTTTTCTTTTTGTAGCACCACTTTTATGTTTATAAGTTCCAGACATTGTCAATTTATTTTTTATACCTGATGGTAAAATAAGGAACAAGTATCCCTTGCCATGGACAGTTGTGAAAAAACATTAACTTCAGCATGCTTTAACCACTTGCTGACCAGGCTTTTTTTGCACTTTTTGTTTATATCAGTATTTTTTGTTATAAAAGTACTTAGAACCTCCAAACATTATCATTTTTTTTTAGCAGGGAACCTAGGGAATAAAATGGCGATAGTGGCAAGTTTTTATGTCATGTTTTATGTTTATTATGCTATTTGCGCAGCAGTTTTTCAAACGCAATTTGTTTGGGAAAAAATATAGCAGATACCCCATTTTTTTTTGTAAAATGTGAAAGATGTTACACCAAAAAAATAGAATAGATAGATGTCACGCTTTAAAATTGTGAACGCTCGTGGAATGCGACAAATTACGGTACTTAAAAGTCTCCATAGGCAAAGTATTAAATGCCTTTACAGGTTACCTGTTTAGAGTTACAGAGGAGGTCTATTGCTAGAATTATTGCTCTCACTCTATGTTTGCAGCGATACCTCACATGTGTGGTGAGAACACCGTTTACATATGTGAGCATGACTTACACGTACGTTCGCTTCTGTGTGAGAGCACGGAGGCATGGAGACGCTTTAAAATAAATTTTTACACTGTCCCTATAATTGTTTTTATAAGGATGACAGGTCCTCTTTATGGAGAAATCTGGGGTCAAAAAGACCCCAAATCTCTACCTTTTAAAGCTTAAAGCAGGAGTCCACCTAAATAAAAATATTAAAAGCCAGCAGCTACAAATACTGCAGCTGCTGACTTTTAATAAATTGACACTTACCTGTCCCATGGTCCAGCGATGTCGGCAGCCGAAGCCGATCACTCGCTCGGCTCTCAGCAGCTGTCACCACCATCCTTGGTGAGGGAATCAGGAAGTGAAGCATAGCAGCTTCACTTCCCGGTTCCCTATTGTGCATGCGCAAGTCGCGCTGTGCGTCGTAACTGGTCCCCGCTATCTCCGGGGACCTGTGTGCCCCAGCAGATAGCACGGGGGGACGGGAAGAGGCATAGACTCCCATAGGAGTCTATGCCCCGAAGTGGGTGCAAATACCTGTCCTAGACAGGTATCTGCACCCCCCTAAAGGTGCCAAATGTGACACCAGAGGGGGAAGGGTTCCGAAAAGCGGAAGTTCAATTTTTGTGTGGAACTCCGCTTTAAGATCTAAAAAAAAAAAAAAAAAAAAAGATCTTTTGCTTTAAAAAAAAAATTATTTACTTTCAGCTTGAACCAGAAGTGACGTCATGACATCGCTTCGGTCCTCCAAGGCCATAGAGTCGATCAAAGAGAATCTACTCTTTATTCACCTATGGGAGCAGTCGGCTGCATCGTCGGATCGTTTCTAGGGTGAACCGGCAGAAATGGTAAGCCTATGAAACACTGCATTCCAGCGGCTCATGAACTGCTCAGAATGCATTCATGAAAAATCCGGCCATCGGTTGCAAAAAACAGTACCGGGGTTACTACTTGCAAACCGCAACGTATATATCTGTATTGCGGTCAGCAAATGGTTAACAGACTGCCAAGTTGAAAGTTCAGGTGGTTTTCATCTGTCTCTGAATAGGTGGTTTTGCACTGATGTTGAAAACATAATAAGCCGGGGGGGGGCAGGAGGCGGAGCCTAGCAGAGCAGACATGCATTGTTAGAGCTCCACACCGCTGAGGAGAGAAGAGAAGGACAAAGCGGAGCCTGCAGGCTCAAAAGGTATCCATTTGAACCTTTTTGCCCCAGGGAACAAACTGTGAAAGTTTGGGCAGGAAATATGGTACTGGGAGGAAACCGTGGCAGAAATAAAAATCACCTCACAAAGAGCTCCCAGGCACTCACTGCAGCTGAAGCAGCTCCAGTTACCTCACAAGATACAGCATCAGGGCACTCTCACAGACAGAAAATGTCACAGCAAGACTCTCCATTTGAGTCAGATACAGAACAAATCCTCTCACAAACTTCTCCACAAGCCTCCTCAGTATCCCCAGTAATATTATTACAATTTGAAAAGATGCTTCATAAGGCTTTAAAACAAACCTCAGACCAAATAACAAAAAGCCTAACCAAAGAAATAAGAGAGCTGGGAAACCGCACCACAGCCTTAGAAATAAAAATGGATGAAATTGAAATTACATCCCAAGAAAATATAACAGAATTGGAACAATTAAAAAAAGAGAATTTAATACTTCAAACTAAGCTCGAAGATTACGAAAATAGAGCCAGACGTTCAAACTTGCGCATAAGGGGAATACCTGAAACTGTGACAGACCTGCAATCTACTATTACTGCTCTATTACAAGAACTAAAGCCAGATATCCCTATTGAACGTTTAGAACTGGACAGAGTACACAGAGCCCTCACAGCCAAAAAGAAAGATGGACCCCCACGTGATATAATCACAAAATTTCATTATTACAGAACGAAAGAACAAATACTAATTGCTGCAAGAGAAAAAAAGGAACTTAATTTTCAAGGACACAATTATCAAATTTTTGCTGACCTATCCCAACTTATTATTACTAAAAGACGATCCATGAAACCCCAACTAATGGAACTGCAACGCCACAACATTATGTATCAATGGGGCTTCCCCTTTTCAGTCAGATTTAACTACCAAGGTACAATTTACAGGAGCAGATCAGCAGATGAACTACAACAAACCCTTTTAAAATTAAATCTGACAGAACCCACAATCAGCAACTCTCCCACACGCAGAAGAATGGCATCATCTTCACCTTCAGGCAGCACCCAGAAAATTTCAGAACAAAATGGGAATCATCATTCTCACAAAAGAGGCCGTTATGCCACATCATCCATGGACCAAGAAGATTCAATGGACTGACATCCTAATTCCTGATATCTCTTCATTTATTATACTAAGAGATGGTTCTCTATAAAAAACCTATATTTATAACTGAATGTAACTGCATTCTGATAGTCACACACTGTGTGGGATCGTTACATTCCAGTTATATTTCTTATTACTTCTGATTCATATAGCCTTAGAATATATAAGTGAAATAAGGAAATTCATGTTCAGTTATATATTATCAGGTAATAACAATAGATTTATTACTTTTTAGGACAAATATGTTCAATAATCCAGAAGTAATGGAAGCTTTTTCTTTCTTTTCTTAAAACAAATATATTATTACCTAGTAATAGTTCCTAGAATTATGTTTTTGTTTATTTTAATCTGAAGCAATACAACCTCAATTTTATGAGTAACATATCTAAACAGTTACATATGAATAAAATATGTAATTGTTTACTCTAAAAGGGTTAAAATCCAAAGTAATTCAAACTATCTTCATCAATACCAAAGTTATTAACAGTACCTTTCTAACTGAATTATTTAGCCTAGGGCAAGACTAACCATATACAACCACCCTGGAATAAATAATTTCCACAAAAACTATATTCTGCACTCCAATTAATGAAACATCATTTTGATGTCTTTTGACATAGCACTTCTCTCCTGTAAGCGGAAGATCCATGTACCCCCATTAGCCCTCCTCATTCTCCCAACCATATTATGTGGGAGTGTGACGAAGGCACTTATTCCCCTGAGAGAGATATTTATTCTCTTTCACGGGTAAATTGTGATTACTTGCAAAAAATAATTTATACAATGTATCATCTAACCTCATATGTTTTTTGTTTACTCTTTACTCCAGAATTCACTGGTTTCTTTTCTATCTATTCATCTCTTCAGTCCACACAGGTTGATCTGCGCAGTCAGCTCTGCATAACAAAAAGTATGTCAAAACTATTTGATCTATTGCCATGGCACCACTGAATATACTTTCCCTGAATGTTCAGGGAATAAATGTCCCTCAGAAAAGGACCAAAGCCTTCCGTACTTTCCATAACAAGAAGACTCACATAGTATGCCTCCAAGAAACACACTTCACCAAAGATTCTACTCCAAAATATATTTCTCCTTTTTATCAAAAAATTTACACGGCTTCTGCCTGTACCAAGCAAAGGGGAACTCTAATTGCATTTCACCGATCCACACCATTCACCTTATCATCAGAAATTAAAGACCCAGAAGGTAGATACCTGATACTCATGGGTTATATAATGGATACAGCAATCACAGTGATTTCCTACTACGCTCCTAACAAACAACCTACACCATTCCTCTCACATATATTACAAGTGATTAATACACACAAAATAGGAACAGTGATAATGTGTGGGGATTCGAATCAGGTCCTCCTCCCATTTCTAGATAAATCACCTTTTACACCATCCAAAATAACCTCTAGATTACCTTTTTCTCAACTTCTTTCCAAATACAATCTGGTAGATTCATGGAGAGAAAGTAACCCAATGAAAAAGAAATTCACTTATTTCTCGCACCCTCATCAAACTTTCACCAGAATAGATCATATTTTTCTAACAATAGGAATGATACCAGAAATTATTGCATCAGATATAATTCCGATTCCGTGGTCTGACCATAATGCAGTATACACTACTATAGCCTCAGCCATACCAAAAGCGCATGACCCAACGTGGTACTTACCGGATATAATGCTCAAACACCCACTACATCAGATGGCCATTGAACAAGCTTTAAAGGAATACATATCAATTAATAATACAACAGACATCTCCCCAATAACACTGTGGGAAGCTCATAAGCCTGTCTTGCGTGGTACAATACAAAGACAAATGGCACTATTTAAACGGGAACGCAAAAATCTAGCAAAAAAACTAGAACTCAATTTAATGCAGCCTACATATCATTTCAAGATAATCCATCTCAGAGTACAAAATCTCATCTGGAAAAATCTAGATTGGAATATGATCTATTTCTCACTGAGTCAGTTGATAAATCCCTCAAACGCTCCAAACACAATTTCTACATGAATACAAACAAACCAGGTACATATTTGGCTCGGGCATTAAATTCAACTAACAAATCTTTCAAACCAATATGTTTGAAATTATCAAAAAATGTTTACACTTGTAATCCAGTTAAAATAGTCCATAAATTTCACTCACATCTCGCAACTTTATACAAGACAAACAATGAATTTAATCCTACAGAGGCTGAATCCTTCTTCTCAAAAATAACCTTACCTGAGTTATCTCAGAATCAAAAAAGCAGTTTGGATGAGCCTATAACTATAGATGAAGTTGCTAACGCCATAAAAGACCTAAAACTTAACAAAAGACCAGGCCCAGACGGCTACTCGGCTTTATACTATAAAACATTCTCAGAAATACTCTCTCCCATTCTCACTGAAACTTTTAACAAACTTCTAGATGGACATTCTTTTCGGCAAGAAACACTAATGGCAATTGTTTGTATGATCCCAAAACCCCTTTCTGATGATACTTCCTGTGTGAATTATCGGCCTATCTCTCTGTTAAACCTCGATATTAAATTATTAGCAAAAATAATAGCAAAACGCCTCAATAGCATTATAGGAAAATTAATACATAGAGATCAAGTAGGCTTCATGCCAAATAGACAGGCAGGTGATAATATACGCAGGGCAGTGTTATTGGCACATATTGCTAAAAAACGGAAAATCCCTTTATGTTTTCTATCTCTCGATATTAAGAGGGCATTTGACACAGTATCCTGGCAATATATGCAATATTCATTACAAAAATGGGGTTTTGGACCCCACTTTTTAACATGGATCAAAGCATTATATAATAAACCCAAAGCCTATATAAAATATGCTGGATACAAATCTGAAGCCTTTAATATCGAAAGAGGTACCCGACAGGGTTGCTCATTATCTCCCTTATTATTTGCCCTTATACTCGAACCCATGGCCCAATACATCAGAACAAACCAAACTATAACTGGCATTGAAGTAGGAGGTATTACACACAAATTATGTATATTTGCAGACGATATATTACTTTTTCTATCATCACCACAGGTCTCTGGTCCTAACTTAATACCAGCTCTTGATGGATTTGCAGCCCTATCCGGCCTTATGATTAATCCTAAGAAATGCCTAGTGCTTAATATTTCACTCACAAACATGGAATTGATCCCGGCTAGGGCTGCACTCCCATTCACATGGGCAGAAAAATCAATCCCATATCTTGGAATTCATTTAACAGCATCTCATTCTGACTTATTCTCAACCAATTATCCTCCTGTATTAAGACAGATCACAAATCTAATAAAACAATGGTCGCAACTTCCTTTATCCTGGATAGGGAAGATTAATGCAATCAAAATGACTATTCTACCCAAATTGCTTTATCTATTCAGAGTCCTCCCTATTCCAATTCCTTCCTATTTTTTGAGAATAGTACAAAAAAGAGCAACTTCGTTTATATGGGGCTCTTCTAAACCACGTATACCTATACACACACTATATCTTCCCAAAAATTAAGATACCCTAATTTTACTAACTACTACAGAGCAGCACATTTGGCCAGTCTGTCCAAATACCATGCAAAACAGGAAATCCCATTATGGGTATTTATAGAGGCTTCAGAAAATGACCCTCTATTAATATCAAATTTATTATGGCTTGATCCTAAAGACCGCTTTAAAATTCATAATCCCATAACTAAACATTTCTTATCTCTCTGGGATAAACTAAAAACCAAATATCAGTTACAATCTCCACACAATCCTCTCCTTTCTTTTATCAGAAATCCGGCCTTTTATCCAGCATGGATCTACCCAAATTCTTTTAAAGCTTGGACAACATCAGGCATTAAGACACTAAATGACTTCATAGCATCTAAATCATTCCTTTCATTCCCATTGCTTAGAGAAAAATATAATCTACCAAACTCTGAGATATTTAGATATCTCCAAATCAAAAATTTCTATACACCATTCCTAAAGGGGGATACACCATTATCCCAATTATCCATTTTTGAATCAATCTGTACAAAAGATCCATTTGCTAAAGGTACAATTTCATCACTTTATAATCAATTATATGGAGTAGCAAATCTTAATAGACCCTCTTACGTTCAGAGGTGGGAGGAGGACCTGGGACGAACTTTAGAAGACACGGACTGGTCTAACATATGGCTCACATCTAAGTCATCTTCACCCAACATCTTAGCACTGGAGACAAATTATAAAGTCCTAACTCGCTGGTACCTTGTACCCGCTAGAGTGGCAAAATATTCACCTAATACCTCAGCTCTTTGTTTTCGAGGATGCCCAGAAATAGGCACATATTTACACATATGGTGGACGTGCCCAGTAATCCAAACCTTCTGGAAGGAAGTCTTCATGATTGCATCTAAAATATTTAAAAAAATAATACAACCAGATCCATATTTAACTTTACTTAATCTAAAACCGGAATGGTTAACACTCTCTCAATTCAAACTTATGATCCAACTAATAACGGCTGCAAAACAAACAGTGGCCAAGGCATGGAAATCTCCTACATTGGTACTAGCAGAAACAATTCACAGAATGAATAATACAATGTCCCATGCTAAGATGGTAGCCATCGATCAAAATCAAATTCCAAAATTTGAAAAACTTTGGCATCCTTGGATAAAACAATAGTTCCTGTCAAACTTCAATGACTCTGTCCTGTTGCCATGGTAACAGATTAAATGACTTACAGAGACACCCATTCTAAGGCTTCAAAGAGAACTAAAAAGAATAATAAACTGATGAGCGGGACAACCTTGTGGACCATACCTCTACCTTTCAACCCTTTTTCTTCTTTCTCTTTCCTTTTCTCCACCTTATGATTAAAGCTCATTATCAGAATTTATTTGACCTATATACACTCTACTTGTAAACAATATGTATAGTAGGTATAAATCATTTAAATACCTACAAAAGTAACTAAGGAAATGATATACCATATTTATCAGCGTATAACACGCACCGGCGTATAACACGCACCTCAATTTAGGAGGGAATTTTAAGGAAAAAAAACTTTTAGGAGGGAAGTTGAAGGGAAAAAAACTTACATTTAAATGCCCATCATTGCAGCCTTCTCAGTGCAGCCTTGCCCCAGTGCAGCCTTGTCAGTGCAGCCTTGTCAGTGCAGCCATGTCAGTGCAGCCATGTCAGTGCAGCCTTGCCAGTGCAGCCTTGCCAGTGCAGCCTTGTCAGTGCAGCCTTGACAGTGAAGCCATGTCAGTGCAGCCTTGCCAGTGCAGCCATGTCAGTGCAGCCTTGCCAGTGCAGCCTTGCTAGTGCAGCCATGTCAGTGCAGCCATGTCAGTGCAGCCTTGCTAGTGCAGCCATGTCAGTGCAGCCATGTCAGTGCAGCCTTCCCCAGTATCCAGTCCAGCCTTGCCCCAGTCCAGCCTTGCCCCAGTCCAGCCTTGCCCCAGTCCAGCCTTGCTGAAACCTGTGAGCTTCAAAATCGCCGACCGCGATTTGAAAATGGCGCCGCCGGCGTCGAAATACACAGAGCCGCTCCTCGGCTCTTCTCGGCGGCTCTCGTTTACTTTCGGTTTCACTCGGACGGTGAGCGGAGCTATCCAAAACTAGCCGAGTATACTCGGCTAGGTTCGGGCGGCGCTCGAGTGAAACCGAAAGCCGCCGAGAAGAGCCGAGGACCGGCACTGCGTATTTCGGCGCCGGCGGCGCCATTTTCAAATCGCGGTCAGCGATTTTTAAATTCTGACAGCTCGGATCGCAGGGGATCGGCGTATAACACGCACCCGCGATTTTCCCCTGATTTTAAGGGGAAAAAAGTGCGTGTTATACGCCGATAAATACGGTATATCTTTAATTTAGGTTTACGTGAACCCAATGTTTAATATTTGAAATTTCATGATATTTACCTATATAAACCCTACTGTAAAACAATGAGCTTACTTTATAGATCCTTGTAAACTTACTTTATGTATCTTTATAACATTGTATACTCAATAAACTTCTTTTGACAAGGAAAACATAATAAGCCAGCAACAGGAAATATAAAACACTAGAGTGCACAAGAAACTACATGTTACATGTTGATGCGGATGTTGTCCCCGCACTAGAGTGAATCTGTCCAGGTATGAAAGAGCCCCAGGAACAAAGAGCCCCAGGTGCTGGCTAATGCTAGTAAAGGCTGTGTGCAAATGGGAAAATCCGGACAGCCGCACTCCAGGAAATTATAATCCAAACTTCTTTATTTTAAAATCAGGAACATGTCGTACAGTACATCAAAAGGCAGAGTGTACAGACAGGTAGCTTACGCGTTTCACACTATATCAAGTGCTTACTCATAGCTGGTTTTAATAAAAAGTGAGATTCATATATACTATCCAATGTTCGTCATGTGACCAGGTAATCAATCCAAAATTCATGGCAGCTGGGATTTAGTTGTGGAGTGTGTGAGTGTTGATCAGTGATTGTTGAATGCCATGATTTTAAAGGGTCATAGTGAACATGAAGTATATATGTATAAGCGACGGGGAAAAAAATTGGAAAATTAAGAGGGTACTTAGTTGCATTCAATGTGAATTTGAAGTGCGTGGAAATAAATGTATAAGGAAATATGTGTATGTGATCAAAAAGAAGTGAGTGAATAAAGGGGGGGTGACAAATTAGGTTTAAATAATATACAAAGGGAGTAAATACCCCAATTTGTAGTGGGTACTCCTATAAAAATGCATAATTGTATACTCCGGTGTCTGTGAAAATCAATATATGATTGATATTAGCAATCAACGTGATAAGGTGAAGTAAACAGAATATAGGAATAAATGTAAAGATAAAAATAAATGGTGATATATTACAGGTATCGAAAGATTGAAATCATATGTGTATTTCTATGCAGTGCAATGAAGGTTTTTTGTGACCAGAGCACATATAGATATATGTGAAACTGACATCTGTTTTATAATCAATAGAGAATACCCGGTCACATGACAGTAAAGAGAGGGGGGGAAATATAAAAATACTTTCCTCCGCTACTCTCAGAAAAATGAATACATTTATATCACAGTTCAAATACATTCATAGTTCACATCCATATATGTATCATTGACAAGTGTACAATTTTGTTCAAATATTGATAAATTTCCTTGGCTTATGGGTACAAAATATTATCGTTAAACAACCCAAAACCAAGAGAAACAAAACTTGACAAAAAAGAAGAAAAAGCTGAAAGCCTTCATCAATTGATACTAGTGGATACATTTCTTGTGTTGTAGACAAAATCTTGAGTACTGTAGTAAAAAAAGAATCGTTTAATGAATATAAAACTGTTTATACCAAGACAGAGTCTTGTGTAAGTATGTGTGTACATAAAAACCTCATAAACAAAATATTTTCACGCACAAAACTAAGTGTGTGTGTGTGTGTATGTGTATATGTGTGTTCTCGTCAATAAAATCGTACACACATATCTGAAAATCATACTTATAGGAACTATAATGATCCATAAAAAACGTTATTATATCAGCATATGTATATCGATTATGTGAAGGAATCATGGAAAATTATTTGATGGACCCAAATCTAAACCGACAGACAAAGGGAATGTTTACACAATGTATATGTGTTGATGAAGAACACATATACATTGTTACGTTTTTAGGATGGAACATGTAACATGCTCTCAGTGCTGAAACAGTTCCCTGCTGACCCCCCTCCCTGTGACAGCAGTACGGGGAGACGATTGCTTTACTAGCTGTCACTTTTTGAAAATAGGGTGGACATGTGGGGCTCCGCACGGCTGCGTCATTGGTTTGCATAGCTCTGTGTGTGACTGAACTACAAGTCCCGAATCTTTTGCAGCTTGTAGTTTTCAATAAACTATCATGATGCTGTTTAGCACTGTGGTAGTTCATTGAGTCTTCCTGTCACTGTGAAACTGTCTGCTTGCATGGCACCAGCAATCTGCTGATCACTGGTGCGATGCTTTACAGGCTCTGCAACAAAAAATGTGCATTTATAATTTTTTATAAAAAGGTGAACTTAGTTTTTAACAATTCACCTCATGGTGAATAAATCTATTTCTGAATACACCTCATAAGTACTGTTAACCCCACAAAGTCTGTTAGGGTCCCTCCCAGCCAGTGTCTGTTAGCACCAGATTGGCCACCACACTATCACAGTTACAATCAAACTGCTGATCACCACTATTACATTATAGCTGCATACATTCCAGTATATATCCCCCATAGTATGTAGACACTATAACTTTCAAACAAATTAATGAATATACACTTATTCGGATTTTTGTTTTTAACAAAGACATGTAGCAGAATACATTTTGGCCTAAATTTATGAAGAAATTTGACTTTTTATAACAGAAAGTAGAAAATATAGTTTGAAAAAAATATATATATATATCTTTTTTCGTTTTTATAATAATAATAATAAATAAAAACACCACAGGTCAAGTGGTTAAACAGAATTTTATTGCAAACAAACACATCATACCCAATTATTTGGTAAAATAGAAAAGATTGGGTTGCGTCGAGTAAATAGATACCAAGCATGTCAAGTCCTAAAATTCAGCACACCTGTGGAATCATAAAAAACTGTGGTACCCAACATTCTCAAAGGAGATCCTTTAAAGCCTTTTCAGGTTATCACTTTAGAGTTAACTTTGAATTACGGCCCTAGAATTGCTCTCACCCGACGTTCCGGTGCATACTATACATGTATCCATTATGGTTTACATACATGTGCTTGTCCTACATAACGCTTTTTATATAGAATGTGTGAAGGGATTATGGGTATGCTTTACATTTTTTTTAAATAATTTTTATTTATTTATATCATTTTCAACTGACCGCCAATGTAAGGGACATTCTTTCATACTGACCACCAATGTGAGGGACATTCTTCCCACTGATCACCAATGTAGGGAACATTCTTCCTACTGATTACCAATGTAAGGGACATTCTTCCCACTGACCACCAATGTAAGGAACATTCTTCTCACTGATCACCAATGTAAGGAACATTCTTTCTACTGACCACCAATGTAAGGAACATTCTTCTCACTGACCACCAATGTAAGGAACATTCTTCCCAGTGATCACCAATGTAAGGAGCATTCTTCCCACTGACCACCAATGTAAGGAGCATTCTTCCCACTGACCACCAATGTAAGGAACATTCTTCCCACTGACCACCAATGTAAGAAACATTCTTCTCACTGATCACCAATTTAAGGAACATTCTTCCCAATTTCTCTTTATTAAAAGTCTTGCAATCAATAAGCATAAAATCACTATATATAATATACATAAATATATACATATTTATATAAATGAAAATAAATATAGCAAAACTGCTCTCAAACAAAAAATGGCTTTACAGCAAAAACAAAAAACTCATCATAATGTCATTATTGGGGATAATCTCACTATGACTCACACCACTACACCAGACATCTAAACTGTGAGGTCAAGAATCAAACCCGCACCCATTATGCATGCAGCCCTTCTTCAAAAAGAAGATACTAACCAGCAAGAGCTAAGGGAGTGAAAGAAACAGAAAAAGAAAAAAAGCTCCTCACCCAGAGATGGGCAGTTCACCAAAGGCAGGTCTGATATTCCTCCACACCCTTTTCCAGGCCCCGAATTTTCCCAACCTCACCCAGAATATCGTGCACCACCACCTCAACAGAGAGGACTTTTTTCCCGCAGAATAATCTGGCACCGCGCATTCCATGTGAAGTAACGGACAACTATACTAACTAAAAACAGTGTATCCAAATCAAAATCCCAGCGAGTCGGGAATGCCCCATACACCCACTCCGCATAACTCATGCAATAGAAAAAGGGGATGCCTAGAGTCCTCCCCACCCTTTTATACACCTCTATGTTAAAGGAACACTGCAGCAAAAAGTGGTCCATAGACTCCACTTTACCAACACACTCCACTCTAGGACAATCCCAATCATCCACAGGGTGATGCTTCAAGTTCCCTCTGACATAGAGCCTTCCATATAAAGCAAGCCAGGCTTGATCCCTAAACTTCAAGGGGATGCTTTCTAAATTAATTAAACGCAACCCCTCCCTCATTATAGAGCCTGGGCAATCCCTTAAGGCCAGTGACACACTGAAAGCAGAGCTCAAAATCCTTTTCTCCAGAAGCTTCCTGGGGAGGGACTTGATATCCTCCACCGTCACCTGCCACTGCTGAAGTATTTTCAGACACCATAACATAAGCCGGGAGCTTGCCATGTCAGACTCTCAGACTTTTCACTGGCACGCCATCTTTCCAGCATCGCAGAAAAGGCCTAAAACAAGATTGAAAAATGCCCACCCATCCCGGCGGGTTCTCTGCTAGCATGTTACCAAGATTGTACTTTAAAAAGAGCAGAGAAAAGAAAACTATTGGGTTGACCATTCCTAGGCCACCCTCCCGCCTAGACAGGTAAGTTACATTGCGTTTGATCAGGTTCAGCCTACTTCCCCATAACAGTTGGAAAAAACAGCTGTACACCCTTGCATAAAGAGATGCTGGCAAGATACAGATGAAGCTGACATATAAAAAGATTGGGACCAGGTACGTTTTGATCAAGTCAACCTACACCCTCAAGGAAAGCTTCCATTTCTTCCAGCTTGCTACTTTGGCATTGGCACACACCAACCTGCTTTCCCAATCTCGATGACCATAGTCACCAGGACCAAATTTGATGCCCAACACTTTAATTTCCTGCTGAGGCTCTGGAAAGGCATCCGGAAGTTTAAAGCTTTCACCCTCCTCACCCATCCAGAAAACTTCACTCTTTTCATGGTTGACATTAGAACCAGAAGCCTCCGTGTACTGCTCTATCATAGAGACAACCTCCTGCACCTCCTCCATCCCAGAGACAATAACAGACACATCATCGTCATAGGCCATGACCTTCAAAGGCGGCACACCAGCAATGCCCAAAGGCACCCTGCACAAAGATCCACTCTCTAGCCTTCTTATGAAGGGGTCGATTGCGAATATATATAACAGGGGGCTCAGAGGACATCCCTGGCGCACACCAGAGTCAACCTCAAAAGGACGTCCAACCCAACCATTAAGCAGTGGGAAGCTCTCAGTCCCTCTATATAATGTCTTCAGCCAATCTATAAACCTCCCCTGCAGGCCGTATTTACCAAGTAGTAAATACAGGTACTCGTGATTGACTCTATCAAAAGCTTTCGCCTGATCCAATGCCAGCAAGTACTTTCTCCATCCAGCAGCCCTGCATCGCTCCAAAGCCTCCCGGACAGCTAAAACCGCCGAAAAGGTAAATCTACCTTGGATCGAGCAGTGCTGATGGCTGGACAACAAATCGCCTGCCACTGACGACAAGTGCCAAAAAAGAATCTTCGCCAGGATCTTTCTATCAACATTGAGAAGACTGATGGGGCGCCAGTTCTCAATCATTGAGGGGTCTTTACCTTTTGACAGAAGAATCACAGCAGATTGCCTCATGGAGGGAGGGAGCGAACCCTCTTCTAGATAGCTGTTATAAACCTCTGCTAAAAAGGGAGCCAGAATGGACTTAAAACACTTGTAGAATTCAGCTGTCAACCCATCTGGCCGAGGCGATTTTTTGGTAGCCAGCTTCCCTATAGCATGATCTACCTCATCAACTGAAATTGGTTCTGTCAAATTCATCAAAGGCAACGTACTATTTCCCAATCCTGGAGTAGAATCCAGAAAGCTTTCCAGCCTGTCCTGACAAAGGTCCCTTCTTCCCAGAAGGTCTGCGTAATATGATCTGAAGATCTCCAGGATCCCTGATCTGGACTTCACCAGGGAACCCGTACTATCCCTCAGGCCTATGACCGTCTTAACTGTTATGCCTTGCTTACAGTTCTGGTAAGGATCAGGCGAGTGATATTTTCCATAATCCCTCTCCAGAACCAAGGAGGCATGCCGGTCATATTGACACTTCCTAAGAAGAAACTTCACCTCAGGGATCTCCCCTGGATCTCCTCCATACGAGACAAGATGATCAAGCTTCCTCCGCAAATCCTGGTAGGCACATACCAAGCTGCTTCTTCTTACTTATGGCCTTAAAAAGTCCAATTGCCCTTTGTTTCACAAGTTCCCACCACTCTGACTTACTGCTGCAAAAGTTCAGAGAAGAAACCTGTGCCTGAAAAAAATCCTCAAAGGATTGTCTTACCTCTACATCTTCCAGGAGAGCCAAATTCAGTTTCCAGGTACCCCTTCCCCTGGGTGGAGTGTCCGAGGCATTCAGAGTCACAGACAGCATACAGTGGTCAGAGAACTCCCCTGCCCTCAACTCAGGAGCCGAAAAAGCAGAGTTCTCCTTTAAAAAAAAACCTATCTATCCTACTCTGACTATTCCCTCTCTGAAATGTAAATCCCGTGCTGCCAGGGCAGTGCTTAATATGCACATCTACCAGGCCTGCTTGTCTCACCATATCTCTAAGAAAAACGCTATCGTAATCCAGCCTGTCTATGGAGCCTCTCCTGTCTTCAGGCCTAATTATGGTGTTAAAATCACCTCCAAAGACAACCTGCTGGGACGTAAAAAGGAAGGGCTTGATATCTGTGAGGAGGCATTTCCTGCCCCATTTTGACTGCGGTCCATAGATATTGATCAGGCGCAGGTCCTGCCGCCTAACAGAGACGTCTAAGACCATGCATCTCCCCATTTCTACCTCAATTACCCGCCGGCATGTTACCATATCAGTTTTAAAAAGGACCACAACTCCGCTGCAGGGCTCAGCCGCAAGAGACCAAAAGGAGGGACCGCATCTCAACTCCCTTTTTGCTAGATGGACATCGGCCAAAGTATTGAGCCAAGTCTCTTGCAAAAATAAAATCTCTATAACAACCAAGTGTCCTGAATGCTCACGCCCTCTGCACGAGGAACACCTCCACCGCGCCAAAGTCACCCCCTAAAACTATTGAAACCAATAAATAAACACCAGTGACAGTGATTAAAAAAAGATAAACTAATAAATATGGGAAATGTGGAGCTGCCCCCTTAAATCACAATAGGAAACAATGGTTAATTTAATCCTAAATATCGGTTATATACCAAAACTGGTAAGCCGACACATAGGGTAAATTAGAAGGCGCTCAAAAACACTCCAGATATAACTGGCTGTACCAATATTTATGACAATATCTAGTGATTAGCAAGTTCCCTGGATATAAAGAATATATAAAATATATATATGTGTGAAATATATATATTGGTGTATCTGCAATGTGAAATGATGGTGATACCCTCTATTAAAGAATCAATCACCTAAGTGTGACACACCTCTAATAAACAAAAAATTATAAAACAAGCAAATAAAATTATATACCTTGCAGCATGCAATAGTGGTGACACCCTCTAATAATAAATCTGTGACCTGAGTATGACACGCTAAATTAACAACATGCCTCAAAAATGCATGTAAATGAGAACATAAAAAATGTGCTAACACAAAATATAATGGTGATATGATCTAATTGGTAAATCAATCATCTAAGTGTATCACGCCCCTATTAGTCAACAGATTGACTAGGTGTGACTGATCAGGGTATAACTTGTACTAAACAATAATGGTGACACCCTCTACTAATGGATCAGTTGTCTGTGTATGACACACTAGATAAATAGCGAACCGCACACATATAAAAACCTGCAAACATAAAATAAAATAAAATAAAATTACAACCTTTATACTGTGAAAAAAAGTGGTGTATATACATATATAAGTGACAGCAATATAAAATATAAATGAAAATCGTGCATGTAGTTCAATTCATGCTGCAAAGTTCAAAACTCCAAAGACAGTCCATGAATGGAACCAGCCTTCAGTTTAGGCTGTAGGTGATCTAAACTGGTGACGATGAAAATTATCAATCAAATGTCCCACACAAATGATTCCTCAGTGGTAGATATCAAAATGATGAGTAACTCCGTGCTTCTTCCACCTCACCACCGTGCTAGTGAATCACACTCTCCAGACATGCACTCACCGAAATGAAATGCCAGCACTCTCATGCAAGGCAAAACAAGCTCTCTTTACCACACTCCTGGGCAAATATTGCATACGAAGTTCACAGGGATGGTATTCAATGGATCCACATAAAAGAGAATGAATGCTCCAATAGTGTAATTCAGCAACAACAATTTATTAAAATCACTGCAAACTTCACACATAGCACTCACATTGTGTAAACTTGAATAGGCTCAGAACGTGTAATAAACAACAAACTTCAATTCAGTGGATTCAACAGTAACCAATGGTCACGGCGGACCCGAGGTGTACAGCTGCTGGATGTGCTCTCACCCCTCCCTCGGGATACCTCCCTCCCTCCATGCGCTCGTATCCTATTCTCCTGTGTGGCCGACAGCAAGTACGTCACAACTCACAGCCACGCCCCGACATGTTTCGTCATGGATCGACTTCTTCATGGGATTGGCTGTGTTCGCTGCCACTCAACTCTTTTATCTACTCTAAAATACACGCCCACTGGGTTACGTATTGCGGATACGCACACCTCGCGTCCCCGTGCGCTAGATACAATAATATCTCACACAGCAGAAAAACATGGGAATCAGGCACATAAATAGTTCTACTATTGATAGATGCAGTTGACAGGATAATAGCAATCTAACCAAATAGTATGCTTATATAAATGTAAACCACAAAGCCCTACATACATACAGTTACCACTTCAATATTAGCCAGCAGTTGCGATGATCTTTCACATAGCTAACCTGCTGCCTAGATAAGCAGATAGCATATATAGCAAACACCTTGCAGGGCGAATAACTAGTCTGGATCTACTCATTTACTAGTCATACTCCCCAACTAATATATATAAAATTAAAAGCTCCGTTCTGACTTTATATCATAATCAAATACTCCGTTCTGACTATATATCATAATCGTATATAAAAATGCTGAACTAAAAGGGACAAATTAATTAAATCATCTACATTACTAAAATATCTAATAAAAACTCTAATAAAAACCGTATATAATCCGATGTTGAATTCTAATTACAGGATAAATGCCAATAAAAATATGAAAAGGTGTTCATGTTATATAGATAATCTATAAGGATACCAACTGTAAACCACCGACGGTTGTAGACAATATTACCTAACGCTTTAGGCATATGTTAAAAATCAATCATAATAATAAAAAAATGTTCCCCCTTATATGGGTATTCAAAAGGCTCAATTATAACCAAGGTGATGATCAACATCTTTGAGTATCCAGACACAATGTGTATCAAAGACGCAATCTCCCTTATCTTCCCTCTTATAAGGGGCTAGTATCTATTCCAAAAGAAAAACATATTTTTTTGTAGTATACCGATCAACATGTATTCCACAAAAATATAACATTATAAAATAAGGAAAAAGGATGTATACATACATAAATCCCCTGATCCCCCTAATACATTTCATACAAGGGCGGGGACATGTGTGTAAAATACACTCCCTGAAACATTCCCTAAAATACATCAGAACCTTGGAAGCAGCGTCCTGAAATTCGAGAGTTCCCACAGGTAAAATAACCATCACAAATCAAAAATTCAAAATATCATAATCCTCCGAGTTACAGTATTCATAGCGGATGGCAAGCTAAGATAGTAGATCTAAAAATCATTGATGAAGCAATTTAAATCTAATTCAATGTTCAATCCTCTAGGGGTTAGACTCTTCATCAAATATATCCATCTGGTTTCCCGCTGGGAAAGGTCCCTCACTCTGTTGGATCCTCTCCAGGAGGGATGTACAGTATCAATCCCACAGAATTGTAATAGTGATGGATCTTGTTGGTGTTTTTCTTTAAAATGTAGGGAGACACTGTGGTACTTATAACCATTCTTAATATTGGTTAGATGTTCCGAGATCCTAATCCTCAACAATCTCTTCGTTCTCCCTACATACAGAAGGCCACACGGGCACCACATAAGATAGACCACATGTGATGAATTACATGTGCTAAATTCCTTGATTTCAAAGGATTCTCCATCCCTATTGGTTACATTGGTTACTCCTCTGTGGTTGACTCTAACGGTCCTGCAACAAATACATCTTCTACAACTATAGAAACCTCTAAAGTCAAATTTCAACAAGTTCCTCCCAGGTGGATCCAAAATCCTCTTAACCACATGGTCCCCAAAGCTTGGGGCTTTCCTATAAATAAATGTAGGCCGGATCGGTAGCACCTCTCCCAGATGCCTATCCTTACATAAAATATGCCAGTATTTTCTGAAAATATTTTCAATGTCTTTATACTGGCAGTGAAATCCGGAAATAAAACCAAATTTTCACAGTATAAAGGTTGTAATTTTATTTTATTTTATTTTATGTTTGCAGGTTTTTATATGTGTGCGGTTCGCTATTTATCTAGTGTGTCATACACAGACAACTGATCCATTAGTAGAGGGTGTCACCATTATTGTTTAGTACAAGTTATACCCTGATCAGTCACACCTAGTCAATCTGTTGACTAATAGGGGCGTGATACACTTAGATGATTGATTTACCAATTAGATCATATCACCATTATATTTTGTGTTAGCACATTTTTTATGTTCTCATTTACATGCATTTTTGAGGCATGTTGTTAATTTAGCGTGTCATACTCAGGTCACAGATTTATTATTAGAGGGTGTCGCCACTATTGTATGCTGCAAGGTATATAATTTTATTTGCTTGTTTTATAATTTTTTGTTTATTAGAGGTGTGTCACACTTAGGTGATTGATTCTTTAATAGAGGGTATCACCATCATTTCACATTGCAGATACACCAATATATATATTTCACACATATATATATTTTATATATTTTTTATATCCAGGGAACTTGCTAATCACTAGATATTGTCATAAATATTGGTACAGCCAGTTATATCTGGAGTGTTTTTGAGCGCCTTCTAATTTACCCTATGTGTCGGCTTACCAGTTTTTGGTATATAACCGATATTTAGGATTAAATTAAAAATAAAATCTCGGCATCAAACTCGCTGAGCAAAAATAAGGCAATATCACGAGCTCTTGCAGATTTAATGTTGGTGACATTAATGGTCGCCACCTTTATTGGAGTGGGAACTGCCATCAGAATGATTGGGGTAGTCGTTTAACTTTTGCCACACTCTCATCACCAGAAACAGTTCTCTTCAGACTATGCCACTCCCCCTCATCCATGGATGATAAAGAGAAAGTTAGATCAGACATCTCATCACCCGACAAAACTGAAAAAGTATTACCATGAGGAACCCCTCCTGGGTCAGACTCTGAGGAAGAAATGATCACTTTACTGGTCTTCCTCTTCTTCTTTTTCTTCCTCCTAAACTTCTCCCACCCCTCATCATCCGAATTCCCCCTCAACAGAGGGTGAGACATGGGATATGGACACCTTCCCCTCAACCCCTCCCCCATCCAACACCCCCACACTCCCCTGACCACGTTTGCGCTGTTGAGGGACAGGGACTGGAGGCCGAGAGGGAAGATCCGCTAAACCTGCCCCCCCAGCGGCTTCTGCTTGTCTGGAGGATCTACGTACAGTAGGATTAGGGACCACCACATGGGGGACAGACTCAGGGATCACATTACTAGGGGAAACAGAATCCGAAACAACAGATGTAACAGACACAAGAGGGACAGACTCAGGGACCACATCACTAGGGGAAACAGAATCTGGAACAGATGTAACAGACACAGGAGGGGCAATAACAGTTTCCTCCCTAACTTTAGTGGCCTCATCCTCTTTATCGAGCCTCTGCAGCTCAGCCGCCAATCCTGGCAAGTTATGTAATGCCTCCGGGCACTGACTATAAGCATGACCGAGCTTCTGGCACAAATTGCACCGAATCTCGGTACAATCTTTGGCCAAATGACCCAAATCCTGGCATAGTGAGCACTTCTTGCGAGTACAGGTAGATGCAAATGGCCTTTATCACCACATTTATTACAGACCTTAGGCTGACCCTGGTAGAAAATGGTCAGCCTATCCCTCCCCAGAAAAGCTGAACAGGGCAGGTATTGAACTACATTTCCCAGCACCCCCAATTTTAGTGACACTGTCCAGGCCCCTATCCATATCCCATGCTGATCAAGGACCTTCCGCAGTGGAGCGAGGACCTCACCATATCGGCGTACCCATACTATCAAATCAGCCTGTATGGATTCTTTACGCACCAGGATCGTCACCGATTTTTATCAGAGGCTGCCTTGAAATCACCATTGGCACCAAACCACTCCACTGGGAAGGCCCTTGCATCTACTAAACCTCTCCCAAAATAAATCCAGACCCTCAGGCTTTACAAAGGACAAATTATACTCAACTCCCCACTGGGCAAATCAAAGCAAATATATCCAAGGCTTTAAACCCCATTTCCAAAACCAATTCAGCCACCCTCCCCCTTACTTGCACAGATTCGAGATTAGATTGCACACCTGATGAATCTTTCCTCTGCTGAGCAGAAGAAACATCATTTTTACCTATAGCAGCCACATTAACCCCTTCACCACCACCACCCACCACCAACACATCCTTTGCTTTTTCAGTATTATTGCTGTCATTATTTTCTGGCACATTCATAGTTCCTGCCGTGTCCTCACTCACTGCTGTCCCCATACACGCTTCACTTCCAGGCAGACTCTTCTCCTCCATCAGGACAGGACTATCAGCTGAGCAGAGTGAAGGTTGTTCTAATACAACAACAGGTGAATCATTGCAGGAGACTTCCATGGCTGTCTCCACTTCACATGCTGCATTGTGCTGATCCCCTCCCCCACCTGCATCAATCAGCCCAGGTAAAGGTGAAACAGGCTCTTTGGAGCTGACAGCCATCTTGCTTGTAGAACTACAGGTCTCAGCAGGAGCAGTAAAATCCATGTCCGGGGTGTTAGATGCAGATCCATCCACATTGCTCTGGTGAGTTGATGACACCTCTGCCAGGGGTTTTCCCTCCATGTCTGCAGAGGGTTTCTCCACAGCAGAGACTCCAACAGGCAGCGGCTTGCAGAGCTCCTTCCCTTTCTGTTCCTCAGCCAGGACACCATCCACTACAGCCAGTGGGGCAGACATGTTGGAAGGATGCAGCACGGCACACTGGGATTTCTCCACCAGTGCTGGCTTTGCCGGTCTGCTCATCCTCAGAGACTTACGATGATTCACCAACAGACCTGTCTGCCCTTAGGGGTGACTCCATCTGTTGGATGAACTTTAGGGTGCCATGTTCACTCTCAATCCCCTGGCTGGTTGCCGCTGGCGACTCCCCGGCCTGACAAGGGGGGAGAGGTGCAGAGGCAGATGAAGCCGGGTTGTCTGTTACCTGCGCCTGCTGATCCACAGAACTCACCGATGTCTGGCTGGCAAATCTTCTTTCATTGTTAAACTTTTCTGCAAAAGCTCCACTTATTTCTTTCAATTGCTCCAAAAATAAAGATTGTTTCTTCACCTCCTCCTCCATCTGCTGTAACTCTGGCTTCATGTCCAAACAATTCTTACTCCAGGCCTGGAAATACTTGGCCCTGAAGTTTTTATGTTCAGCTTTTAAACATTTAAGTTTCTCCTCAGCTCTTCCAATTGCTTGAAAACGGTCAATGATCTTCTGTCTGTAGACATCCACATTCTCACCAGGACCTGGACCCACAGTCAGATCCTCCATCTCCTCCTCACTAGGCCCTGTATGTTCAGGGGAATCCCTCCCAGGGCCTCCCCCAGGATCAGGCATTATTCCTGGACCAAGCTAGCAGGCAAGGCCCAGGCTTGAAAAAAGTCTGGTTCTCACAGAGAGCTCTTTGGGAGTGTCCTCCTCCTCCTTCCCACTGACCACCAATGTAAGGAACATTCTTCCCACTGACCACCAATGTAAGGAACATTCTTCCCACTGATCACCAATGTAAGGAACATTCTGCTCACTGATCACCAATGTAAGGAACATTCTTCCCAGTGATCGCCAATGTAAGGAGCCTTCTTCCCACTGATCACCAATGTAAGGAACATTCTTCCCACTGATCACCAATGTAAGGAACATTCTTCCCACTGACCACCAATGTAAGGAACATTCTTCCCACTGACCACCAATGTAAGGAACATTCTTCCCAATTTTTCTTTATTAAAAGATTTGCAATCAATAAGCATAAAATCACTATATATAAAATATATACATATTTACATAAATGAAAATAAATATAGCAAAACTGCTCTCAAACAAAAAAATGACTTTACAGCAAAAACAAAACTCATCATGAACATGTCATTATTGGGGATAATCTCACTACCACTCACACCACTACACCAGACATCAAACCTGTGAGGTCAAGAAACAAACCTGCACCCATTATGCATGCAGCCCTTCTTCAAAAAGAAGATGCTAACAAAAGCTAAGGGAGTGAAAGAAACAGAAAAAGAAAAGAGCTCCTCACCCAGAGATGGCAGGTCTGATATTCCTCCATGCCCTTTTCCAGACTGCCCAAGGCTCCCTGCCCTTCTCAAGACCCCGAATTTTCCCAACCTCACCCAGAATATCGTGCACCACCACCTCAACAGAGGACTTTCTTCCGCAGAATAATCTGGCACTGTGCATTCCATGTGAAGTAACGGACAACTATACTAATTCACATCAGCTCCTGCATTCTGACCCAAAAAATCCTGTCTGAGCTTCAATATACCGCCGCAATAGACCGGCAACTTCGCACCCGGTGCGCAGCCACCCCTGCCAAGGCACCCGGCCACCACAACAAGCGAGCAGGAATGCTCAAAACACCGGAGCACACTCCCGCCGCCGGAGCAGCCCAACATGGCGGATCCCTGCTTCAGCAGCGAATGGGGAAGGATACGTATGCCTCGGCAGCAGCCAAACTCGGCCAGTATGCACACGACCAGGGCAGCGCCAGAACTGGACACCAAGCACACACATCCAGCGCTGCTAAAACATACAGGAATGGTTCTTTTGAGAAGCCTCCCCAGAGTGCACAACATGTGCCTGACAAGATGGCGCCCACAGCCTCGAGGAACGCAGCGAGTACTCCAGCCTCCCCTCTCCCTGACATTGACATGGCGAACCCCTCTGACATGGGAAATGCAGAACTCTCATTGCAGGACATTCTCACAGCGGTACACTCCTATGGCTCTTCTATAACTGAATTGTCAGTTGAAGTTAAAAGCATGAAAGAGGGACTGCTACACATTAGACAAGATATGCAGAAAATCAGGGAGCCACAGCACTAGAGGGAAGGGTGAGCTCTATTGAGGATGAATTACCCCCCCCCCTTACTCAAGAAATACATAGTACAGCATCTAAAACTGATGAAACAGCGGCCAGAGTTGAGGATATGGAGAACAGGCTTAGAAGGTCAAACATCCGTATAGTTGGTATGCCTGAGAAATCCGAAGGGAAACACCCTGCAGAATTTATTGAAACATGGCTGACAGACACCTTTGGAAAGAATAATCTCACTCCAATCTTCTCAGTGGAAAGAGCTCACAGGGTGCCGTCCAGACCACCACCACCAGGGGGCCACGACAGACCATTTTTGCTGAAACTTCTGCATTACAAAGACAGAGACATTATACTCCATCCAGCCAGACAGAAGGTTGATATGGAAATTCAAGGCTCTAAAATATCTATATATCCGGATTTTTTTGCAGCTGTACAAAAACAGAGCGCAAAATTCTCAGAAGTGAAAAAAAGAATGCGTGCAATTCCACTGATGTACTCTATGCTATACCCGGCCAAACTGCGCGTAGTGGCGGATGGATCAGTGAACTTTTTTGAAAGCCCTAATATGGCTGCTAACTGGCTTGACCGCCACGAGCGACAGCTACGGGAAGACGCCCGAGGTCGTGCGCCATCATGAAAGACCCACAAAACCTGCGTACCCTAAATCCTATTGCTCAATTTGTCATTACAGGAGCTTAAGAGAGACACAACTGGGTGGGCGTGTCCGGACGTTCAACAGGGTGGACGTGTGTTAGCTCTGCTCCATCTAGGCTACTCGAATCCATAGCCATCCCTGTCCTTCCTCACCCCATCGAAGCTTCATTTTAATCTCAGGGGCACCTGGACACCCTTGGCTGCGGCCCCTGGGGAGTATCTAACCCATTTGGCAATTTTAAGTGGTCCTGGGCCTACAGTTAAGTCCGAGCCTCGGACGCCCGCCGCCATCTTGGGGCCTACTTAACACCCGGAGCCCTCCGCTCTCCGCTACTCTGGACAGGAGGCCTCGGAAAAGCTCCTGCGAAGCACCCTGGCTGCGGAGCCACCCGCACTCGTGATCCCCCTGTTCCGGCGGCTACTAACCTGGAGATCCCCTCTCTGATACGCCGACCTCCGGAGGTCCGACGCCATCTTGCGGCCTACTGCTCCGACCTACCCTACCTCTCAGAAAGCGGTGAGTACCTTGCTACTCTACCACCTACCCCTCAGCCGGCTTCCCTTCAGTGCTGGGACAGTCTTAAATAACTGGAGCCTTGAATCTGGGCCCATACGAAGCCGCTCGAGGCCTTCCCACAATCGGTGCTCACCCGGCCGGCCACTACCGCCAGGAAAGTCCGCGGCTCCGGCCTACCTCTGGAGGCCGGCGGCCATCTTAGTATTCCAACTACTCCCTATTTACATCTGTGCCTCCACACGTTTTATACAGCTACTGCACCTGTTCCTCTAGACTCTGCTCAAATTGGATCCCCTTGCTCTGCAGCTGAGGTGGCCCAGCTACTACCCACATTTTATTTTTACGAAAATCTCTACAAATAATAACATTATTTTGAAGTATGAACGACACTGAGCAAATGTAAGAAGTGCCCCACACAGCTACCGGCCTAATAGTTCCAGTTATGCCTTCCAAATCAACTAAATCCCGTTCTGCACCAGGTAAAAGATCTGGTAAGAGGTCACTGTCTATTCCAGTATCTGCAGGCTCTATTCAACAATATTTGGCCAACGCACATGGCGACCAGGCCCGAACCTCGAGACCAAGCGCCTCTCCCTCATCTCACGTTGCCTCTGTGAGGGAAAGCTCTCCTGTCTCCTCATACTGCTCGGATCTCATGGACGACCCAGGATCCCCTGCTGGCTCCGAAATGACTACGCTGATGAGTGGTCTTAAAAAAGAACTCGCAGGTATGTTTCATAGCTTGGAAAAGTCTATTAAAAAAGAGATAACTGCAGTTAAAACCAACATGTCACACATCCTGGTCAGAGTAGAGGAAACGGAGCAACGGCAGGATACACAAGCCCTAGCCATTACAGAACTGCAAGACACTGTTACCCAGCTAGCATTTGCTCATCGGGCCTCCCTATACAAACTCAAAGACCTCGAGAACCGCAACGGCAGAAATAATATACGTGTCAGAGGTCTGCCTGAGGCTACTGGAGATAGTGATCTAGAACCATCAATACGTGGCATTTTCAACACCATTATGGGTAACCCTGTCACTGCACCACTCCGCTTTGACCATGTACACCGCGCTCTGAGACCCCATAATGCTAACTCTGACCAGCCCAGAGACGTTATCTGTCGCTTGCATTACTTCGAGGATAAAAATGCCATCATGATGAAGATGCGGGGCCTGCCTAACATAGATTTTGACGGGGCAATCATCACCGTATTCCCAGACCTCTCCAAAGATACTTTAGACCGCCGTAGAGCTCTAAAGCCACTCCTTGATCTCTTACGTTCAGAAGGGATCACATATAGATGGGGCTTCCCAGCCTGCCTGATTGCCACAAAAAATGGCCGTTCCCATACACTAAGGTTCCCGGAGGAACTCACAACCTTTTTGCAGTCTCTTAATCTTCCGCCCTTGGAACTCCCAGGATGGCAGGACTCAATTCCTAAATTTTCGAACCTCGCGGATTAAATTTGGAGAAAAACCCCTTCAAAGGCAGGACGCACCTCCCTCCCAGGATCTGCACAAAAGCACGGTTGAATTGTGCAAATTTGTTCTTTATTTTTCTTTCTTTTCATTCAACCACATTCCACCAGTACAGATGTTCAATCTCCTACAGTTTACTGGCACCAAGTCAGGTTTCAACTACAATTTTTTGCAAATTTACCTGACTATACTTGGTAGACTTTGACCTGTGACTAGTTAGACCACTGATCTCCTTTTATGTTTTTTTTTTTTGTTGTTTTTGTTTTGTTGCCGCATCAGTATGGTCTACAACATGTGCTGCCTTGTAGGAATTTCAATGTTTAAGTTGATTTTTGCTCCTGCCTACATAACCTTTTTTATTTAACTGGAACTAATTATTCATTTCTAGTTATAAGTTATTTGTTTTTTACAGGCCGAGTGCTGTCGGGGCACGTTTCTTTTATTGCCCCTCCCCTTCAACATAACCCTGTCCCCCCCTCCTTCTGGGGTTGGCGAGTGCGTGCGACCTTAAAGTTATTTTATCCAATCCCTGTTCAAGGTCTTGGATGGCTGCTCGCTCTCTCTTTCCCCAATGGGACCACTGCAGATTTCTGCGTGTTATTCATGTGTTTCCCACAAGTTCTTTAATTCATGTATATGATTTTTCTATGTTCACTCTCTCCTTTTCTTTTTTTCTACTCTTTACTCTGTTCTCTCCTCTTCCCCCTCTCTCCTCACCTCCCCTCCCCCTACTGGCATGCATGGAAGTATAGGCTGAAGGATCCCGCTTTGATGTAACAATGGTTACGTTGAAGTTCTTATCGTACAATGTTAGGGGTCTTAATGTCGCAGCTAAGCGGCACCAAACATTCCGTGAACTAAAAACAAGCCGCATGCTCTATTGCTTTTCTTCAAGAAACACACTTAACCCATACAACTCCGATTAAATTGACCTCACCCCACTTTCCGCAATGGTACTACAGCTTATCTGACACTAACAAAGCTAAGGGAGTGGCCATTAGGTTTAGCAGAAATGTATCCTTTCGCTTGTCTGACATGCTAGCTGATGATTCCGGTCGCTTTCTCTTCCTCAAGGGCTTCATAGGTAATACCCAATGGACCCTTGCAAATGTATATTGCCCAAACCAAAATCAGCCTACCTTTTTTTCACAAATTCTAACCAAACTATCACATTTCGCCAAAGGTCTTACTATTTTAGCAGGTGACATTAACATGTCTCTAGACCCAACAATAGACACGTCCCAAGGCCGCTCTAATATTTCCTTTAAACGCCTGAAATTTGTCAAAAGGAGACTCATGGACCTCCAATTAATGGATGGCCGGTCTCCTCCTCTATCCCAAGGTGAAGGATTTCTCACATTTTTCCACAACACATTAAATCATATTCTAGAATTGACAATATATTCCTAGATCATTTTCATCTCCCCCTCTTACAGTCTACTCACATAGGTACCGCAACTATCTCGGATTACGCACCTGTGTCGATGACGTTGACTATGCCTTCTTTAGCACGCCGCACTAATAACTGGAAACTTAACGACTCCCTTCTTACTAATGAAGCTGAGGTTTCCATACTGGCCTCTTATCTCTCACAATATTTCAAGGAAAACAAACCCTCTGACACCTCTCCCTTCATAGTTTGGGAAGCTCATAAGGCTACTATTAGAGGCCGTTTTATCGAGCTTGGTGCCAGAAAGAAAAGGGAGCATGGTCAGCGACTCAAACAGGTCTTACAACAAATAGCTGATCTGGACAAGCAACATAAACTCCCTCTCCATATTGAGCACCTCCAATCCCTCACACTTAAACAAGAGGAATTAAAGTCTCTTCTTAATTTAGACACCAAGAGAAAATTCCAACACATATCACAGAAATTTTATGAGTGGGGAAACAAACCAAGTAGATTACTGGCTAGGTCATTAAAAGCTAAACAAACGCAGTCCTTTATTCCCAAAATTAAACTTTCATCAGGAGAGCTTGCCCATGCAACTCCAGACAGGACGGGATTAATTTTAGTCCTTTCCAAATAATTATGACAATTATCACTAGTAATGAGATTGTTTACGTAGCATATTTACTAATTTACCATCTCCAATTGTTTTTCTGCGATTTTATTGATTACTGTTTGACAAATATGGTATGTATTACTAAAATTTTTTCTCTGAGTCAATTTTTTTGGAGCACTAAGACATATAACCACCAGAGGGAGCTTTTATCCCCTGGCTGGTTTGTGCACAATGCTCAGCAAATAAACTTTATTGACATAAAGGCGGAGTATTCTTACTAAGCCAATTTACCCGCCCCTATTCCCCATATAAACCAGTTGCTTAGTGACCAATGTACGCTTCCCTGAAGACGTTCACATACGAAACGTACGTCGGAGCGGTACGTGGTCACATGTCCAGAATCGTCCCACCTACTTCCGGATCATCTGGTTAGCTAGACGCACGGGGTGGAACGCACGCCGCATGTGCGATGTGATGCGAAGGGTTTCTGACTCCATTCACCCTGACATGCAAGCAGTCCCAGTGCCGGGTAGGCACCGATCAATGTAAGAGGCCAATTGGCTATTTTATTGTTCTCTACTTTTATGCATTAAACGGTTTTACACTATGGAGATTCCCTTTTGTTTCTCATATTTCCTATCCTGAATGAATGGGACGGGAGTGATCTATGCCTAAAGTACCATCCAGCCTTCCAGCCTTCATGTGAACAGGCACAATCCTGTACAAGCACTAATGACTCTCTTTTTAGTTAAAGAAGTCATTGGTATCTGGTAAGCAGATATCTATTATCTTCAGGTGTTTTTTCCTCTTGGGTGACGGAATCTTTATATCATCGCAAGAATTGTTGCATCTTTGAAGATCCATGTGTTTGCTTTGATGTTGGTTTCAACTAACTGTTTGCTCTGATCTTTTCAATGGATTGGGACAATCAAACATCACGAATTCATTTATCACACTTGCACTAAGAATTTTGTTGATTTCAATATCACTCTTCACTTTATTCTTTATATTTTTTTATTTCTATCATAAACTATGTATTTGATATAATTCCAGTTCAGCACAATTAGCACTATATAATTCACTGCGGTTGATGTAGTTAGTGTGTGTATCTAGTGGTAGATACATATGTTTTCAGTTCTTTAGCGCCCCCTACTGTATACCACAACTCCAGACATTGCTAAGGCCTTCAAGGAGTTCTATGCGGATCTCTACTGTGTCAAAAATGACTTGTCCTCTTTACCTCAGAAAGAGAGACGAAGACACATGCTCTCCTACCTGAAAGAAGCTAATCTACCTAAATTGCCTGTGTCTATCCTTAAAGAACTGGAGAAAGATTTATCGGTAGAGGAATTTTAGGCTGCCTTGAAGTCTACCCCTTACGGTAAAGCACCCGGACCGGATGGGTTCACTATTTTATACTACAAAACATTCAGTGACATTCTGCTTCCCCGTCTCACAGCTTATGCAAACTCAGTATCTCATTCCTCAGGCTTACGCCCAGAATCCCTCTCCACTCACATTACTGTCATCCTTAAACCTGATAAGGACCCTACCCTCTGTAACAGTTTTAGGCCAATCTCATTAATAAATACTGATATTAAATTATTTGCCAAAGTAATGGCAAATCGCCTGCTCCCCCTATTGCCTAGTTGGATCTCCAAAGACCAATCAGGTTTCATTCCCAACAGAGAAGCAAAAGATAATTCCCTCAGAGCGATTTCCCTAATCCAGTATGTTCAAAGGAGTGCCCAGCCCACCCTACTTCTTTCCACTGATGCTGAAAAAGCGTTTGATAGGGTGGACTGGGACTATCTTAAGATGACATTGAGACATTTTGGATTGGGACCTAAGGTGTATCACTGTATTTCATCCCTATACTCTAACCCCACAGCACAAATTAGAACCAATGGGACGCTGAGTGATTCTTTCATCCTACATAATGGTACTAGGCAGGGATGCCCCCTGTCCCCCCTCCTCTTTGCCATTACCTTAGAACCCTTCCTAGCAACAATTAGGAACAATGGTAATATTCAAGGCGTACAAGTAGGTAAAAGCTCCCATAAATACGCAGCTTACGCTGAAGACATACTATTTTTTATTCAGCAGCCACGCATCTCAATACCTAACCTAATGTCAGCATTTTCCACCTTTCAATCAAAATCGGAAATTTTAAACATTAATTTCTCCCAGTCCGAGGTGACTTCCCTGAAGCCCCTCTTTCCCTTTAAATGGGAACCAAAACATATGAAATACCTAGGTATTTATCTCAGTCCCAACCCCCACTCCCTTTTCCGGCATAACTACATCCCTTTGCCTAACAGGATTAGGGAGGACTTACGAAAATGGTCCAGCCTATCTCACACTTGGTTAGGAAAAGTAAATATTATTAAAATGAATATATTACCCTGCATACTCTTTCTTTTTCAAATGCTCCCACTGGGGGTTCCAGTGGGGTTCTTTACTATTTTGCAAACCATGATCTCCCATTTTATTTGGAGGAACAGTCACCCCAGGATATCTAGGGAGCTACTGTTTCGCTCCAAGGGCTCTGGGGGACTGGCACTCCCTAATTTTAAGGCGTATTATCAAGCGGTTGTACTGTCTAGGAAAGCCGATTGGAAATATGCTTTTAATTTAAAACTGTGGGTACAACTTGAATACCTTTTGAGTGGCGCTGATCTCTCGGTAGTCCCTTGGATACCTCGCTACTGCAGGAATCTTGACCGAACCACCTCAGCACTCACCATATCCTCATTAGATATATCGGATGCCCTGCATAAAAAATTCTCATGGGGGTATGACTCCCCTTTAACACCTCTCCTTAATCATAAATATTTTTTACCAGGCTTATTAGATCCCGGCTTCAAATCATGGAGACCGAAAGAACCTCTCTTACTACATCACGTTCTCCGTGGCAACACACTTAAACCATTACATATGATCCTTGATCCTAAATCTGCCACGTTTCTTAAAAAAATGGAGATATCATCAACTGCAACGTTTCTTGAGTTCCCTCCCTCACCTGCTTAGAAGTTTGCAAGATTTAAATAACGTAGAAGAAATACTCCATCCAAAAGACCCTCCCTTACATAGTATTTCTTTATTTTATAAAGCTCTTATTGCTCTTCAAAATCCCGCCTTTCCACCCTTCCTGGCAAAGTGGAAAACTGATCTGGGCTCCCCCTTCTCAGACAACCAAAAGGATAAGGTTCTACAATTAGCTCACACCTCCTCCCTTGCTTCTAAAATGGCAGAGGTCAATTATAAATTACTCACCAGGTGGCACTACACCCCTGTTAGACTACACCAAATGTTCCCCGCCAGTTCCCCATTGTGCTGGAGGAACTTGTGGGAATGAAGCCACTCATGCACATGTCTGGTGGTTCTGCCCACTCATTTGCCCCTTTTGGACGGCCATTTGCAATCTGATCTCACAGATTTCGGAGATCAGTTTGCCCATGGATCCATGGACTGTCCTTTTCCATGCCACTAAAACCCCCATAGGTGCATATAAATGTTCACTCATTACTCACCTATTGAACACCGCCAAAGCTTTAATACCTACCTTATGGGGCCAAACAACAATTCCGTCTATAAAAGTCTGGCTTCAGAAGGTTGATGAAGTTCATCTCATGGAGAATATTACCCATAACATTAAAGGGACTTCAGAAAAACATTCACTAACCTGGGCTCCTTGGGTAAAATTTCAGTCCACCCCCTCATATAAGGATATTATAGTGCAAACCCCACAAGTCTACCAATTATACATGGCCATCTAAATTTCGATAACTCAATATTTTGCACATGCATGCCAGCATCCCCCCCCTTCCCATTTCACCCTCTATCTTATCTACTATCCCCTTTCTTCTCTCCCTTTATTTTCTTTCCCATTATCTAGTTTTATGTATTTCATTCTTTCTATTCTCCCTATTTTATCTCTCTTTTCTAACTAAAGCAAAGTTTTTCATCTTGTTTTTATATTTTGATTCCTATACTCGCATAGAAAGAAGCCTCTTTCTACTCAATCATTACATTAGTTTCCATCTTCCCTCTTGAATTTACAGAGGTAGTTAATGTATTCCTGGCTTCATGACACTCATTGTAAATTTCCGAGCGTTGAAATTGATTTTGCTTTCTCACCAAGTTTGTATCTAGTTTGTGATATAAGTATATCTTGTCTTTATTTTTCTTTAATAAAAATGTATTAAAAAAAAAAAAAAAAGAGAGACACAACTGTCTTAAATTGATACCTCTCACCTTATACCAGTTATCTTGTGACTTAACTTTAAGGACACAGGGCCCCAGCCCTCGTTATTACCCGCCAAGTAGCCCTGCGGGGCATTACCGAAAATTTTCGGAAGGTTCTGCCTGAATCAATAGTTACTATGCCTATGTTTGTTATAGACGGAATTTGTTTTACCCTAATTTTTTTTGTATTCTTTTTGTTTTCCAGCCCTGGTTGGGTGGGCTGTATCTCTGTAAGTGCTTAATCTATGAAACTCTGCTGCGCATGTTTGTGCCATTGATCACACTGGTTGTGACTGCAGATGGAAATCCCATACTTCTTTTTGCTTGCTCAAGTGACATATGGTCATGGGTTCAGTGGCTCACTCTTCACGAGCCACCCGCCCAAAGGCGTGAACGCCTAGTCTGGTACTTTCCCCTGTTTAATGGGTAAGCGGAAAGATACAATCCTCCCCTTGAACATCAGAGGATTACATGACCCAATGAAGAGGACTGCCTTATTTACGTTCCTCTCACAGCAAGACCCCACTATCATATGTCTACAGGAAACGCACCTTACTAGGGACACTACCCATCTTTTGCACATGTCCAAGAACCCGGTGCAATTCCGCTCTGTACATACCAGATACTCCAGAGGAGTCAGTATTCTGTTCTCCAGGTCCACAGCATTTACTAAGCATGATGCACAAATAGACTCTGAAGGCAGATATATTTTTCTTAAGGGTGTGTGGGAATCTCAGATATGTGTTATTGCTAATGTGTATGTGCCCCCTCCTTTTACATTAACGGTTTTACAATGCTTGGATAGATTCTTATCCACACACCCCCAGCTCCCGGTATATGTACTAGGAGACTTTAACAGTCCATTGGATGTCTCCCTTGATGTACATAAAAAATACTGTCCCCAGGGTCCCAGAGCGGACACTCCTCTGGCTAGGTTTGTTGGGGAGCTTGGACTGGTGGATCTTTGGAGATGTAAGTCTCCCCTCCAGGCCCAGTTTTCCTGTCACTCAGTAACGCATTCTTCACTGTTGCGTATTGATTTCGCATTAGGAAATGATTTGACTTTTTGCTATGAACCAAGAGTGACATATTTGGCCAGGGGTTTGTCGGACCACTAACCAGTGCAGCTTAGATTGAGCCTTCAAAAAACTTGCCTGCCTGTGCACTGGAAGCTGAACCCTTTTTGGCTTCAATTGTTCACGGAGACAGATAATATGCAATTGCAAATTCAATATTTTTTTAGAAACTAATAAACCCTCTGCTGCACCTGGGGTGGTGTGGGACACCCTTAAGGCTTTCATTAGAGGGTCGCGTATAAAAGAAATTAACTCAATTAAAAATAGGACCAGACAATGGGCTAAAGATGTGGCTCAGGCGGTGGATAAAGCGGAGGAAGTGTATCTGCAGACTCCTAAACCAGAATCCTATAGACCTATCTCGCTCCTAAATACGGATCTAAAAATCCTCACCAAACTTATAGCCATGCGGCTTTCACAAGTGGTGTCCAAACTAATACACCTAGACCAGTCCGGATTTGTACTGAATAGGTCCAAGGCAAATAATCTACGCCGCCTATATCTCAACATGCAAATACCCACCGATAATCAAGGTCAAAGAGCTATCCTTTCATTAGATGCCGCTAAGGCGTTCAATAGTGTTGAGTGGGATTATCTGTGGAAAATATTGGAAAAACTCAATTTGGGAGATACTATCATATCTTGGATCAAACTGTTATACAAAGCGCCAAAAGATTGCATTAGAATAAACAATACTTTGTTGCCCTCATTTGCTCTATGTAGGGGTACTAGACAGGGCTGTCCCCTATCACCCTTGCTTTTCGCCCTAGCCATAGAGCCACTGGCGGCTGCCATAAGAGAGAATGCGGAAATAGTGGGATTTAAGCGGAGTACAGGGGAAGATAAATTGGCACTCTATGCCGATGATGCACTTCTATTTCTAGGAGACACATCCACCTCATTGGTTAAACTTATGGAATTAATCCAAACATTCAGAAAATTTTCCGGATTTACAATAAATTGGGATAAGTCAACATTATTATCTTTAGACCCATTGACAGGACCTCTCCCGCAAACAGCCGCACAGATTAAAGTAGTAGATAAATTCAAATATCTGGGCATAGTCATACATCCTAAGTTGGATCAATATATAAAGCTAAACATAGACCCACTTCTTAAAAAATTTCAAGAAAAAACAATCAGCTGGATTAAGTTGCCCCTCTCTGTTGTCGGCAGATGCAACTTGATAAAGATGATTTGGAACCCACACATTTTATATAGCGCTCTCCAATGCCCCTCTCTGGATTCCTATTCATGTATTTAGGAAATGTAATACCATTTATCGTGCACTGATTTGGAGAAAACAGGTCCCAAGGATTAAACTGGAAACCTTACAGGAGGAGAAGAACTCGGGTGGATTAGCGGTTCCAAACCCATTTTATTACTTTATAGCGGCTCAGCTACAGTATTTAACTGGCTGGCTGTGCACCGAGTCCTTAGATCCTATTCGCAACATTGTGCGCACACAGGTCTCTGGCGATGTTCTTGTGGAGTGCATAGAGGCGGGCGAGTTGGGGGCTCTTACGCAATATCCGACATCATTTCTGATAGATAAGGTCTGGAACAAAACCAAACAACACCTACAATATGCTGGCTACACAAACTGGTCACGCATATGGCATAATCGAAACTACCCTGAACTGGACAAGCTATGGGGCTTTTCTATCTGTTCTAGAAATGGAGTAAACTATATGCCACAACTATATTGTGGGGGGATTCTCCGAGACTTCCAATCAATACGCACAGAATTTAATCTACCTAACACTGCCTTCTTCCAGTACTTACAACTTAGACATGCTATAGCGACACAGGCCACAAAGTCCACATGGGAACTGACCAGACCCACAGTACTTACACAACTCATAATGTCATCATCCTGGAAGGGACAGATTTCCTCCATATACAGATCTCTCCTATGTCATGTCTCTAAGGCAATGACTCTAAGATTCAGGGATGGATGGGGAGCTGACATAGGACATATTTCAGATGAGGAGTGGAACACCATACTAGACAATGTACTTAAAGTATCCCTGTCCTCCTCTCAAAAACTCACTCAATTGTTCATTATCCATCGTACATACCGCACGCCTGAAAAGCTACACATGTGGCACAGAAGAGATGACCCATTATGCCCCATTGCCTTATCGATACTGGTACACTTATCCATATGCTGTGGAAATGTCCGAAGCTACAAAGGTATTGGACATTAGTGATAAATACTATCAACAGCATATGGAACCTCAAATTTACAACTGACCCCAAGTTGTGCCCACTGGGATGGCTTGATGAAGAGCAATATACACCTCATACCTATACTGCCATTTTGAGGGCATTATTCCTGGCTAGGAAACTTATTGCTAGGAAATGGTTGTCAACAACAGACCCACACATAAAGAATGGATGGAGTCAGTAAATGATTCCCTTATTAGAGAACAACTTACATATAAACACCGAGGTAGTGTGAGTAAATTTGAGAACATATGGGACCCCTGGTTGGACACCCCTGGACTAGCTCCACTGCGTCTGGTTCATAATAGAATACTGGGAGGCAGAGTCACACCGTCAAATGTACCACTTTAAAACTTAACAGTCAGAGGTATCTGTTATGCCCCGTACACACGGTCGGATTTTCCGATGGAAAATGTCCGATCGGAGCGTGTTGTCGGAAATTCCGACCGTGTGTGGGCTCCATCGGACATTTTCCATCGGATTTTCCGACACACAAAGTTGGACAGCAGGAGATAAAATTTTCTGACAACAAAATCCGATCGCGTCAATTCCGACCGTGTGTGGCCTGTTCCGACGCACAAAGTGCCACGCATGCTCAGAAGAAATTCCGACACAGGACAGCTCGTTCTGGTAAACTTAGCGTTCGCAATGGATACAGCACTTTCGTCACGCTGCAATGTTAAAAATGGTTTAATACAGCGCACTCTCTTCTTCTTTATAATGTGACAAGAATTAAGTAGTTTTGCTGCTCATATTCACACACACTTCTCACAAAGTTTTATTTGTGTTTTTTTAGTGGGATTCCCTCAATATATTGTTATTAGTTGTCACATCTGACAGTTTTATATTTTTTATGTTTTTTTTTTTGTTTTTAAGCCTTTTTTTTTCTTTAATGTTTGGATTTTTTCCAAGGCTGATCTTTGTTCAATGTTATTTTTATTTTTACTCCAGAATATTTTTGTGTGTGTTTTGTGTGGCAAGTTACCCCAACACCATTGATATCTTTTATTATTTAATCTCCATGAGATTTTTTGTTGTTGGTGTCCCTTGTTCATTTCACATTGTATATTTGAAATGTACCTGAATCCTCACAAACAAACCATCATTTTTGAAGTAAAACACATAGGAGAGTATAATTCAAAACAAAAAACCTTTATTAAGGGCTCAGAACTAGGGATGAGCTTCGAGTTCGAGTCGAACTCATGTTCTACTCGAACATTGGCTGTTCGCAAGTTGGCCAAACAGCGAACAATTTGGGGTGTTCGCGGCAAATTCGAATGCCGCGGAACACCCTTTAAAAGTCTATGGGAGAAATCAAAAGTGCTCATTTTAAAGGCTTATATGCAAGTTATTGTCATAAAAAGTGTTTGGGGACCTGGATCCTGCCCCAGGGGACATGGATCAATGCAAAAAAAAGTTTTAAAAACGGACGTTTTTTCAGGAGAAGTGATTTTATTAATGCTTAAAGTCAAACAATAAAAGTGTAATATCCCTTTAAATTTCGTACCTGGGGGGTGTCTATAGTATGCCTGTAAAGGGGCGCATGTTTCCTGTGTTTAGAACAGTCAGACAGCAAAATGACATTTTGAAGAAAAAAACACATTTAAAACTACCCGCGGCTATTGCATTGCCGACAATACACATAGAAGTTCATTGATAAAAACGGCATGGGAATTCCCCACAGGGCAACCCCGAACCAAAAAAAAAAAAAAATGATGTGGGGGTCCCCCTAAATTCCATACAAGGCCCTTCAGGTCTGGTATGGATATTAAGGGGAACCCCAGCCAAAATTTTAAAAAAAAATTGACGTGGGGTTCCCCCTAAAATTCCATACCAGACCCTTCAGGTCTGGTATGGATTTTAAGGGGAACCCCGCGCCAAAAAAAAAACGGCGTGGGGTCCCCCAAAAAATCCATACCAGACCCTTATCCGAGCACGCAACCTGGCAGGCCGCAGGAAAAGAGGGGGGACAAGAGTGCGGCCCCCCCCTCCTGAACCGTACCAGGCCACATGCCCTCAACATTGGGAGGGTGCTTTGGGGTAGCCCCCCAAAACACCTTGTCCCCATGTTGATGAAGACAAGGGCCTCATCCCCACAACCCTGGCCGGTGGTTGTGGGGGTCTGCGGGCGGGGGGCTTATCGGAATCTGGAAGCCCCCTTTAACAAGGGGACCCCCAGATCCGGGCCCCCCCCCTGTGTGAAATGGTAAGGGGGTACTTACCCCTACCATTTCACTAAAAAACTGTCAAAAATGTTAAAAATGACAAGAGACAGTTTTTGACAATTCCTTTATTTAAATACTTCTTCTTTCTTCCTTCATCTTCTGGTTTTTCTGGCCCTTCTGGTTCTTCCTCCGGCGTTCTCGTCCAGCATCTCCTCCGCGGCGTCTTCTATCTTCTTCTCCTCGGGCCGCTCCGCACCCATGGCATGAGGGGGGAGGCTCCCGCTCTTCTCTTCATCTTCTTCATCTTCTTCTTCTTCTTCATCTCTTCTTCCTTCTTCTCTTCTTCATTTCTTCTACGGGCCGCTCCGCAGCCATGCTGGCATGGTGGGAGGCTCCCGCTGTGTGACGGCGTCTCTTCGTCTGACGGTTCTTAAATAACGGGGGGCGGGGCCACCCGGTGACCCCGCCCCCCTCTGACGCACGGTGACTTGACGGGACTTCCCTGTGATGTCACGGGGAATGCCACAGGGAAGTCCCGTCATGTCCCGTGCGTCAGAGGGGGGCGGGGTCACCGGGTGGCCCCACCCCCCGTTATTTAAGAACCGTCAGATGAAGAGACGCCATCACACAGCGGGAGCCTCCCACCATGCCAGCATGGCTGCGGAGCGGCCCGGAGAAGAAATGAAGAAGAGAAGAAGGAAGAAGAGAAGAAGAAGAAGAAGAAGAAGAAGATGAAGAAGAAGATGAAGAAGAAGATGAAGAAGAGAAGAAGATGAAGAGAAGAGCGGGAGCCTCCCCCCCATGCCATGGGTGCGGAGCGGCCCGAGGAGAAGAAGATAGAAGACGCCGCGGAGGAGATGCTGGACGAGAACGCCGGAGGAAGAACCAAAAGAGCCAGAAGAACCAGAAGAAGATGAAGGAAGAAAGAAGAAGCATTTAAATAAAGGAATTGTCAAAAACTGTCTCTTGTCATTTTTAACATTTTTGACAGTTTTTTAGTGAAATGGTAGGGGTAAGTACCCCCTTACCATTTCACACAGGGGGGGGGGGTGGGATCTGGGGGTCCCCTTGTTAAAGGGGGCTTCCAGATTCCGATAAGCCCCCCGCCCGCAGACCCCCACAACCACCGGCCAGGGTTGTGGGGATGAGGCCCTTGTCTTCATCAACATGGGGACAAGGTGTTTTGGGGGGCTACCCCAAAGCACCCTCCCAATGTTGAGGGCATGTGGCCTGGTAAGGTTCAGGAGGGGGGGGGCCGCACTCTCGTCCCCCCCTCTTTTCTTGCGGCCTGCCAGGTTGCGTGCTCGGATAAGGGTCTGGTATGGATTTTTGGGGGGACCCCACGCCGTTTTTTTTTTTTTTTTTGGCGCGGGGTTCCCCTTAAAATCCATACCAGACCTGAAGGGTCTGGTATGGAATTTAGGGGGAACACCACGTCAATTTTTTTTTAAAATTTTGGCTGGGGTTCCCCTTAATATCCATACCAGACCTGAAGGGCCTTGTATGGAATTTAGGGGGACTCCCACATCATTTTTTTTTTTAAATTTTGGTTCGGGGTTGCCCTGTGGGGAATTCCCATGCCGTTTTTATCAATGAACTTCTATGTGTATTGTCGGCAATGCAATAGCCGCGGTAGTTTTAAATGTGTTTTTTCCTTCAAAATGTCATTTTGCTGTCAGACTGTTCTAAACACGGGAAACATGCGCCCCTTTACAGGCATACTATAGACACCCCCCAGGTATGAAATTTAAAGGGATATTACACTTTTATTGTTTGACTTTAAGCATTATTAAAATCACTGCTCCTGAAAAAACGTCCGTTTTTAAAACTTTTTTTTGCATTGATTCATGTCCCCTGGGGCAGGACCCAGGTCCCCAAACACTTTTAATGACAATAACTTGCATATTAGCCTTTAAAATTAGCACTTTTGATTATTCATGTTCGTGTCCCATAGACTTTAACGGTGTTCGCGTGTTCGAACAAATTTTTTTCCTGTTCGCATGTTCTGGTGCGAACCGAACAGGGGGGTGTTCGGCTCATCCCTGCTCCAAACCAAACAAAGAGGAAGGCAACACTGGATCAACAGGAGAAATTAGTGAAGCCTGGGACCCCCACGGCAGACATCAAGTCTTAAACCTCAAAATTGGTGGCCTGAGGAGTCCATATATAAGGGAGGGCAGTCTGGTCCAGGATTCACAGAGACTTGGATAGCAGCAGATGACATCAGTGTCCCCAGGCTGTGGTACCACAAGAGGCTGCATCTTTTGGCCGACCAGACTGGATCCAGGGTCCTCACTCTCTGGTCTTCCTTTCACACTTCCTTCCGGGCTGTGGCTGTGCAGTTGGAGATGTGGCAGGAGGAGGAGTTAGACCTGGAGGAGGAGTAGGACCTGCAGGAGGAGGAGGAGGACCATCCCAAAGCTGTGTGTGAGGTGTAAGTTGGCCCCTCACACCTTTCGCCAGAGCCTTTGATATGAGGGCCTCACACATGGCTTTTTGGCCCTCCTCCATCCTCTGCATTTTATAGGCAATGAATGCCGCAAGGTTCTCCTGCCTGGTGTGTGGTGCTCCCAGGACCTCTGTAGCCCTACAAAAAAAATCTGATAGCCGCCTCCTCTAGGGTACTCCTCCTCCTGCCACTTTCTGTTTCCAGGGGGGGTGGAGGGACCTGCAGATCAGCCACCTCCTGGCTGAGACTTCCCTGTGTATGAAAAAGGGACATGGTTTTAGTTTTTGCATCATCAATCACAATCCTAAATTAGTACTCCCAACTAACATCTAGGTAACATCATTGATTGGACAAGCAGAAATATTTAGAGGAATGCTGTACCTGGCTCAATCTGGGCTCCTCCACATGTGGCCTGGAAGGCCCAGGTTGGGCGTCAGAAGTCTCAGCCGGGGGGGAAGGAAGCGTGGAAGGAAGACTGGAGAGGGATGGTCTGGGTTCAGTCTGGCCTGCCAGAAAGTGCAGCCTGTCGTAGTACAACATCCTGGGGAAATAGATGTCACCTGCTGCTCCGGATCTCTGTGAATCCAGGACTTTCTGGCGCTCCCTCAGATATGTGCTCCTCAGGCCACCAATGAAGATCTTTAAATAAGTGATGTCTGCCGTGGGGATCACCTGCTTCACAATTTCACACAATTGCTCCAGTGCTGCCTTCCTCTTTATTTGGTTCTTGTAATGAGGGTGTTTAATCTCCCACAGACAGGGCAGCTCCCTTAGCATATCAATGAAGACTGAAATGAAGTCCTGATCTTCCAGTACCATATCCATGTTCACTGCAAGACACAACACAAGACAAAGCCTAATGTCACACCAAACTCTCCTAATCTTGTTACAATATAGGCCTCAATCTATAGAAGCAGTATAGGCCCAAGTTTGTCTCTTACCTTCGTTCTTACGATCGCCGCGTTCAATGCTCCTTCCTCCGCTCACAGATCAAACGTAATACGCACGCGTGTTACGCTTTATATACGCTGCGCATGCGTGTAACTCCGCCCGTCCCTGACGTTCTTTCTAGTGTATTCCCCGCCCCTTTTCGTTCGGCGCAGTGGGGGAAGAGCATGATGGCGGACATACAGCAGGTGCGGGCTAATTGTAGCAACGAGGAGGAGGAGGAGGAAAGGGCGGATCCAGGCACATCCCGATCCAGAAGGAGACGTTTTAAGGCCACAAATATGTCGTTTGGGGAGATGTTGGACATGGTCGACATCATGAGGAAGTCCAACTATGACGGAAAATATGGGCCTTACCCCCACCCCAACATCCGAAAGGCCAAAATCATGGCGAAAGTGGTCAGGAGTCTCGAGCGGAATTTCGGGGTACGAAGGTCTAAAGATCAGCTCAGGAAGCGGTGGTCGGACCTGAAGTTGAGAGAGCCAGAGCAGTACCGAAAGATCCGGAGAGTGCTGCAAAAAAGTAAGTAGTTGTGCTGTGTTCCTATTCTTTCTGTCTTTATTACGTTCGTTCTGCTCCATATGCTTTGATTAGTTGTAACGTTTCCAAAGGTCAACTTTAATGTTCATGGGCACATTATTCGTTCGTATCAAACATTTTTCTTTCGGCCTCTAGAACACCATTGTTTAGGCCATATGCATTTTCACACATTTTTGGGGGCCTACTTGGATGTCAAATATTTGTTTGTGTAGATGGGTTTGTTACTAGAATGAAATGCAAACTAGATTGTGTATAAGGTGAGGACACTGAGCAGCTGTTTTCACATCTGGACACTGGAGCACTAGTGTGGGACACAAGAACACCATTTTTATTAGGGGGCCACACAGGTGCTCCAGTGTATACTATAGGGGGGGCTACATCTGTGAAGCTTGTACCAAACAGGTAAAGTATTGCAGCTTGACAAAGGGCAATAAAAAATATACATCTTGGAACTCGGCTAAAATAGACAATTGTACCCCACTTCCAAGCAATGTTTCCTATTTCTATAGTTCTGTCATCAAATATCTGTGTGCTAAGTATACCATTTTTGTTTTACATAGGGGAGAAAAGACTCGGACACCCCTCATCCCAGGAGACCAGAGACCCCCCCCCCCCTCTGGAAGAAGTTGAAATACCACCAACCCAAGAAGCTGAGCAGGAGGAAGAAGAAGACGTGGTGGAGATTGGCACCACAACAGGTGAGTGTCTGCGACCACAGACTCAGGTAAAAGAGATGGATGGTGGCAGATTTTTGAGACCTTTTTTTTTGTTCTTTATCTCTTTTTAGGTGATCGTAATGTGAGGGATCCAGAACGATTTACATCTGAAAGTGCCCAGATTCTGATAGGGGAGATCATGGGGTGCAATCTCCAATTGCAAAACATCCAGCAACAAATCAGTGATGTTATTAAAAAAAATAATAACATCATTGATGTTTTGGGGCGAATTTAAACCCCACAAAATCACCTGTTTTATGGTACCAAACTTTTTTCAATGTTTAGAATAGCCAAATTTGGAGGATGCACACAGTGTGCCAACATGTGCTATCTGCCATCACGGGAGATCAATGGACGCGTTTTGGGGGGGCAACCCCTTCCTCAATTATAAAGTAGCGTTGAGGAAGGGCTTGCTCCCCCAAAACACGTCCCTTGATCCCCCCTGATGGCAGATAGCACATGTGGACATTTGTAAATTGGTGTGCATCTTCCAAATTTGGCTTTTCCAGGGGTGATTTCCCCCCATGTGAACGCTATATCAAACCCAGTTCCTAAATACTGATGTCTGATATAGCCTTCAGGTTTTACCTAATGTGAACTTTGTAAGTTCAAGTTTTTTGGCTTTCTTGTTGGTTTTACACAGGCCTGTTTTATCTGAAATTGATATTTTTATCTTTCATAATGCTACTGCAAACATTGTTATACAACAAACATGTTGGTTTGTTTTAAAAACCTTTGGTAAATGCGCATGTGATTGTGCAGGTATAAAAAAGTGCCTTACTCAAGAATGTGTGGATTATTGTCTCAACACTACAACACTTTTGGGGTGATGTAATTGTTGTTTTATGCACAAATGGGGGTTATTTCCTAAGGGCAAATCCTCTTTGCACTACAAGTGCAGGTTCAGTGCAGTTGCAAGTGCACTTGTAGTGAAATGTGTTTTTGCATTTAGGAAGTACCAGCCAACACTGTTTTTTATAAGGTTACACAATCACGACATTTTCTGCACTCAACACATTTCTGTCAGGGTCAGCTAAAACAAACACAAGCAGTAAATGTCCACCAAGAATTTCTTTTGGTTGTTTTTTATTTGAAAAAGGTGTCACAGATTGTCTGGCATATTGATAGCCCCCCTACCCACAAAGAACTCCAGGTATCGTAACCGGACATCACGGGCATTCAGGGAGGGCAAGCCAGGACGGCCGCTTTCAAGTGCCGTCATTGTTGATGTATTTGGGATTCCAGCCTCAGGCCCAACTGAGCCAGCATAGTTGGCTGAATGTTTTCGTAGAAAATTATGGAGAACACAGCAGGCAAGTATTATATGGTTCAGTTTATACTCCGCCATATGGATGGGTGTCATAAATAATCGGAACCGGCTGGCCAGGATTCCAAATGTGTTCTCCACCACTCTTCGGGCTCTGGCCAGCCGGTAATTAAAAACCCTCTGTTCCGGGGTGAGGGTCCTCATCGGGAATGGCCGCATCAGGTGGTCCCCCAGCGCAAATGCTTCATCAGCAACGAACACAAATGGGAGACCTTCAACATTGTCCTCTGGAGGTGGCAAGTCCAAGCTGCCATTCTGGAGACGCCTGTAGAACTCCGTCTGGGCGATCACTCCACCATCGGACATCCGGCCATTCTTCCCCACGTCCACATACAAGAAGTCGTAATTAGCCGACACCACCGCCAACATCACTATACTATTAAACCCTTTGTAATTATAATAGTACGACCCCGAGTTGGGTGGTGGGACGATGTGGACGTGTTTCCCATCAATTGCCCCTCCGCAGTTAGGAAAGTCCCACCGCTGGGCAAAGTGGGAGGCCACAGTCTGCCATTCCTGTGGCGTGGAAGGAAACTGTTGAGGAAAAAACAATAAACATTACTATTTTTTCACAGAAACCTGGCAAGCAGATTAGACACAAACATTATGGGTCAACCTCCAGATAGAATTTATTAAGGGGAATTTAACAACAACAAAGTATAAGGTACACCTATCATATTCCCCACCCCCCCCCCTCTCATGGGCCATTTCTAACATTATAGGGGGGAGGAACTCTTGGACAGGTAACCCTCTTCACTTCATTGAGAGATGAATGCCTAAATACAGGGTATTACTTGGAACAGCCCCTCCTTAGTTACACTATTGGCAGCCCACTGGACAGGTAAGAAGTGTCATAATACAAAGATATAAATACACACTGTACACATTTGAGCACATTTGGACATTCTGCTATTACCTATCAAGATCATAATAGGATACAAGAACTTTAAACAGTACCATTGGAAAGTATACAGGCCGGCCCTTGCACTACATGCTTTGGGGAATTCATCCATAAATCTGAGCACTAAAGAGGTGGGTATAGTGTGTATGGGTTTGGCAAAGTCAGCAGATAGATGATTGAGGATAGAGAATTGGGATCAGCTGACTTAGCAGTTGGGGGAGGGAGGGTTACAAAAAATTTGGGAACATCACAAAAAAAAGCCTCTGGCCCTCTGCCTGAATTTAAATCAAAAATAAAATTTCCAAACATTTTAGGGGGTGTTTGGGGTAAAGCACTACTATGGAGCTGATAAAATACATTGTTAAGTGACTACATGAGGTGAATATAGGGCAGGAGACACCATGCTGGGGAGGTTATTGAAGGGCAAATATGTATGAAGGACATAAAATAATAATTACATAAAAATCCAGCATGCATGAGGACAAAGGGGACATTCACAGCATACTACAATCATGGTAATTAGGGAATGAGGAAAGAAATACAATATATTATCAAACATTCAATACAATAAAATGTGATATAAAAGGATAAAAATCTTACCTTCATATACTCCTTCTGCAGGACCTGTATAATGGCAGAACAGGTCTCTGGGATAATGATCCCCAGAGCCTGGGGGGAGATGCCTGTCGAGAACTTGAGGTCCTGCAGGCTTCTCCCTGTGGCCAAATACCGCAAGGTAGCGACCAACCTCTGCTCCGGAGTGATGGCTTGCCTCATGCAGGTATCCTGCCTGCTGATATAGGGGGTCAGCGAAGCCAACAAACGGTGAAACACGGGGTCCGTCATCCGGAGAAAGTTCCTGAAATCATCAGGATTATTCTCACGGATCTCACGGAGCAAAGGCATGTGACAGAACTGGTCACGCTGAAGCAACCAATTCTTGGTCCATGAACTCCTCCTCACCCTGTTCATGGACTGGACTTGTGTCAAGGTCAGGACCCCAACACCAAGCCCCCGCACAGCACGAACTCTACGAGGAGTACGCATACGAAACATGGCTAGAAAACGGTCGGCTGCTCAGAACGAAGTAACAGAACGCACTGAAGAACAGCAAGGCCTGTGAAGAGCGACCTGAAAAACAGCAATGAGCGGACAAGATCGCACAGAAAACTTCAATACGAACTGACTGCACGCACTGAAGAGCAGATACAAACCCACAAGCACAAACTGAACGTCAGAAAACGATCTGAAAGCCACGAGTCTGAAAAAGCGCGAATCGTCTCTCACCAAACTTTTACTAACACGAGATTAGCAAAAGGAGCCCAAAGGGTGCTGCGCTTGGTTCTGAACCGGCCTTTTCTAGTCTCGTCGTACGTGCTTGACGTCACCGCGTTCTTGGCGATCGGAAATTCCGACAACTTTGTGCGACCGTGTGTAGGCAAAACAAGTTTGAGCCAACATCCGTAGGAAAAAATCCGAGGATTTTGTTGTCGGAATGTCCAATCAATGTCCGACCGTGTGTACGGGGCATTAGACTTGAAGGAGGGAGAGGAAACACCAACCCATTTGCATGATTGTCTTAGATTGGAGTTGCTACAAGTATGGCGGGCACTGCTGAGGTTGCAATGTATATAGTTGTTTTACCCAATAGTTAAACACATATAAGTATTACACGTCGCTCCCCGCTTGTTAGGGGACGAATATACCCTGTTCTGCTGGCCGGCCCTGATAAGACCGGGAGCAGAAGAGGAGAAAAGACATGTGACCTATGGAGGACACACGTTATTAGTAATGAGACCAGGAATTCGTAACCAAAATAATCTTACCATATAAGAACAATCTTACTTTGTGAATGTGATGAACCTGTTATTTTATATATAGTATATTAGACCGCTTGGTCATGTGACAGTGATGTTTATATGTCCTCACAAAAGATACCATTTCATCTGTCTAATGGAATGTAAAAATTGTTCCTTTTTGTTTTTTGTGTTTGTTTTCAATAAAAACGATCTGACTTAAAAAAAAAACTGTGTATCCAAAATCAAAATCCCAGCGAGTCCGGAATGCCCCGTACACCCACTCAGCATAACTTATGCGATAGAAAAATGGGATGCCTAGAGCCCTCCCCACCCTTTTTATTACACCTCTATGTTAAAAGGGACACTGCAGCAAAAAATGGTCCATAGACTCCCCTTTACCAACACACTCCGCTCTAGGACAATCCTGATCATCCACAGGGCAATGCTTCAAGTTCCCTCTCACATAAAGCCTTCCATGGAAAGCGAGCCAGGCTTGATCCCTAAACTTCAAGGGGATTCTTTCTAAATTGATTAAACGCAATCCCTCCCTCATTACAAAGCCTGGGCAATCCCTTAAGGCCAGTGACACACTGAAAGCAGAGCTCAAAATCCTATTCTCCAGAAGCCTCCTGGGGAGGGATTTGATATCCTCCACTGTCACCTACTAATGCCGAAGTATTTTCAGACACGGGGCAACATAAGCCGGGAGCTTGCCATATCGGACTCTCAGACTTTTCACTGGCCTGCCATCTTCCCAACATCTCAATAAAGGCCTAAAACAAGATTGACAAATGCCCATCCATCCCGGCGGGTTCTCTGCTAGCATGTTACCAAGATTGTACTTTAAAAAGAGCAGAGAAAAGAAAACTATTGGGTTGACCATTCCTAGACCACCCTCCCACCTAGACAGGTAAGTTACATTGCATTTGATCAGGTTCAGCCTATTTCCCCATAACAGTTGGAAAAAACAGCTGTACCCCCTTGCATAGAGAGATGCTGGCAAGATACAGCTGACATATAAAAAGATTGGGACCAGGTACGTTTTGATCAAGTCAACCCTCTCCCTCAAGGAAAGCTTCCATTTCTTCCAGCTTGCTACTTTGGCATTAGCACACACCAGCCTGCTTTCCCAATTTTGATGACCATAGTCACCAGGACCAAATTTGATGCCCAACACTTTAATTTCCTGCTGGGGCTCTGGAAAGGCATCCGGAAGTTCGAAGCTTTCACCCTCCTCACCCATCCAAAAAACTTCACTCTTTTCATGGTTGATTTAGAACCAGAAGCCTCAGTGTACTGCTCTATCATAGAGACCACCTCCTGCACCTCCTCCGTTCCTGAGACAATAACACACATCATCAGCATAGGCCACAACCTTCAAAGGCGGCACACCAGTAATGCCCAAAGGCACCCCGTACAAAGATCCACTCTCTAGCTTTCTTATGAAGGGGTCGATTGCGAATACATATAACAGGGGGCTCAGAGGACATCCCTGGTGCACACCAGAGCCAACCTCAAAAAGCCGTCCAACCCAACCATTAACCAGTGGGAAGCTCTCAGCCCCTCTATATAATGTCTTCATCCAATCTATAAACCTCCCCTGCAGGCCATATCTACCAAGTAGCAAATACAGGTACTCATGATTGACTCTATCAAAAGCCTTCGACTGATCCAATGCCAGCAAGTACTTTCTCCATCCAGCAGCCCTGCAACATTCCAAAGTCTCCGGGACAGCTAAAACCACTGAAAAGGTACTTCTACCTTGGACTGCAGTGCTGATGACTGGACAACAAATCGCCTGCCACTGACGACAAGCTCCAAAAAAGAATCTTCGCCAGGATCTTTCTATCAACATTGAGAAGACTGATGGGGCGCCAGTTCTCAATCATTGAAGGGTCTTTACCTTTTGACAGAAGAATCACAGCGTATTGCCTCATTGAGGGAGGGAGCGAACCCTCTTCTAGACAGCTGCTATAAACCTCTGCTAAAAAGGGAGCCAGAATGGACTTAAATCACTTGTAGAATTCAGCTGTCAACCCATCTGGCCGAGGCGATTTTTTGGTAGCCAGCTTCTCTATAGCATGAACTACCTCATCCACTGAAATTGGTTCTATCAAATCCATCAAAGGCAACATACCATTTCCCAATCCTGGAGTAGAATCCAGAAAGCTTTCCATCTTGTCCCGACAAAGGTCCTTTCTTCCCAGAAGGTCTGCGTAATATGATCTGAAGATCTCCAGGATCCCTGATCTGGACTTCACCAGGGAACCCGTACTATCCCGCAGGCCTATGACCGTCTTAACTGCTATGCCTTGCTTACAGTTCTGGTAAGGATCAGGCGAGTTATATTTTCCATAATCCCTCTCCAGAACCAAGGAGGCATGCCGGTTGTATTGACACTTCCTAAGAAGAAACTTCACCTCAGAGATCTCCCCTGGATCTCCTCTATATGAGACAAGACGATCAAGCTTCCTCCGCAAATGCTGGTAGGCACATACCAAGCTGCTTCTTCTTACTTATGGCCTTGAAAAGTCCAATTGCCCTTTGTTTCACAAGTTCCCACCACTCTGACTTACTGCTGCAAAAGTCCAGAATAGAAACCTGTGCCTGAAAAAAATCCTCAAAGGATTGTCTTACCACTACATCTTCCAGGAGAGTCGAATTCAGTTTCCAGGTACCGCTTCCCCTGGGTGGAGTGTCAGAGGCATTCAGAGTCACAGACAGCATACAGTGGTCAGAGAACTCCACCGTCCTCAACTCAGGAGGCGAAAAAGCAGAGTTCTCTTTTAAAAAAAAAAACTATCCTACTCTAACTATTCCCTCTCTGAAATGTGAATCCCGTGCTGCCAGGGCAGTGCTTAATATGCGCATCTACCAGGCCTGCTTGTCTCACCATATCTCTAAGAAAAACGCTATCGTATTATGGTGTTAAAATCACCTCCAAAGACAACCTGCTGGATTGTAAAAAGGAAGGGCTTGATCTCTGTGAGGAGGCATTTCCTGCCCCATTTTGACCAGGCACAGGTCCTGTTGCCTAACAGAGATGTCTAAGACCATGCATCTCCCCATTTCTACCTCAATTACCCGCCGGCATGTTACCATATCGATTTTAAAAAGGACCACAACTCCGCTGCAGGGCTCAGCCGCAAGAGACCAAAAGGAGGGACCACATCTCCACTCCCTTTGTGCTAGATGGACTTCTGCCAAAGTATTGAGCCAGGTCTCTTGCAAAAATAAAATCTCAGCATCAAACTTGCTGAGCAAAAATAAGGCAATATCACGAGCTCTTGCAGATTTATTGCTGGCGACATTAATGGTCGCCACCTTTATCGGAGTGGGAACTGCCATCAGGATGATTGGGGTAGTCATTTCTTAACCTTTGCCACACTCTCATCACCAGAAACAGCTCTCTTCAGACTATGCCACTCCCCCTCATCCATGGATGATAAAGAGAAAGATAGATCTGACATCTCATCACCCGACAAAACTGAAAAAGTATTACCAAGAGGAACCCCTCCTGGGTCCCACTCTGAGGAAGAAATGACCACTTTACTTGTCTTCCTCTTCTTCTTTTTCTTCCTCCTAAACTTCTCCCACCCCTCATCATCCAAATCCCCCCTCAACAGAGGGTGAGACATGGGATATGGTCACCTTCCCCTCAACCCCTCCCCCATTCAACACCCCCACACTCCCATGACCACGTTTGCGCTGTTGAGGGACAGGGTCTGGAGGCTGAGAGGGAATATCCGCTAAACCTGCCCCCCCAGCAGCTTCTGCTAGTCTGGAGGATCTACGCACAGAAGGATTAGGGACCACCACAGGAGGGACAGACTCAGGGACCACATTACTAGAGGAAACAGAATCCAAAACAACAGATGTAACAGACACAAGAGGGACAGACTCAGGGACCACATCACTAGGGGAAACAGAATCTGGAACAGATGTAACAGACACAGGAGGGGCAATAAAAGTTTCCTCCCTAACTTTAGCGGCCTCAACCTCTTTATCGAGCCTCTGTAGCTCAGCCGCCAATCCTGGCAAGTTATGTAATGCCTCCAGGCACTGACTATAAGCATAACCAAGCTTCTGGCACAAATTGCACCGAATCTCGGTACAATCTTTTCCAAAGGGCCCAAATCCTGGCATAGTGAGCACTTCTTACAGGTACAAGTGGATGCAAAATGGCCTTTGTCACCACATTTATTACAGACCTTAGGCTGACCCTGGTAGAAAATGGTCAGCCTATCCCTCTCCAGAAAAGCTGAACAGGGCAGGTGTTGACCTACATTGCCCAGCACCCCTAATTTTAGTGACACTGTCCATGTCCCATGTTCATCCAGGACTTTCCGCAGTGGAGCGAGGACCTCACCATATCGACGTAGCCATACTATCTAATCAGCCTTTGGTATGGATTCGTTACGCACCAGGATCATCACCGTTTTTATCAGAGGCTGCCTCGAAATCACCTTTGGCACCAAACCACTCCACTGCGGAGGGCCCTTGCACCTACTATACCTCTCCCAAAATAAATCCAGACCCTCAGGCTTTACAAATGACAAATCATACTCATAACTCCCCACTGGGCAAATCAAAGCAAATATATCCAATGCTTTAAACCCCATTTCCAAAACCAGCTCAGCCACCCTTCCCCTTACTGGTGGGGTCCCCTCCCCCTCCAACTGAACCACATTCCTCCTCCTGTACCTACTAACCATCCCACCACCAAGCCTCCCCAAATTGTGACCACTAATATTTACAAAATTCCCTCCACCCTCCTTGGTGCGACTTACCAAAACATACGCATAACTCCCCATATTCCTCCTTGCAGAGGATCCATCTGTGCTGTTAGAAACATCTAAAACAACTTTGACAGATAACAATTGCACAGATTCGAGATTGGATTGCACACCTGATGAATCTTTCCTCTGCTGAGCAGGAGAAATGTCATTTTTACCTATAGCAGCCACATTAACCCCCTCACCACCACCACCCACCAACACATCCTTTGCTTTACCAGTATTATTGCTGTCATTATTTTCTGGCACATTCATAGTTCCTGCCATGTCCTCACTCACTGCTGTCCCCATACACACATCACCTTCAGGCAGAGTCTTCTCCTCCATCAGGACAGGTTTTTCAGCTGAGCAGAGTGAAGGTTGTTCTAATACAGCAGCAGGAGACCTCCATGGCTGTCTCCACTTCACATGCTGCACTAGGCTGATCCCCTCCCCCACCTGCATCAATCAGCCCAGGTGCAGGTGAAACAGTCTCTTTGGAGCTGGCAGCCATCTTGCTTGTAGAACTACAGGTCTCAGCAGTAGCAGCAAAATCCATGTCCGGGGTGTATGATGCAGATCCATCCACATTGCTCTGGTGAGCTGATGACACCTCTGCCAGGGGTTTTCCCTCCATGTCTGCAGAGGGTTTCTCCACAGCAGAGACTCCAACAGGCAGCTGCTTGCAGAGCTCCTTCCCTTTCAGTTCCTCAGCCGGGACACCATCCACTACAGCTGGTGGGGCAGACATGTTGGAAGGAGGCAGCACGGTGCACTGGCATTTCTCCACCAGTGCTGGTTCTGCCGGTCTGTAACCCCTCTGCTCATCCTCAGGGACTTCTGCTGGTTCATAAACAGACCTGCCAGCCCTTAGGGGTGACTCCATCTGCTTGATGAACTTTAGGGTGCCATGTTCACTCTCAACCCCCTGGCTGGTTGACGCTGGCAATTCCCCAGCCTGACATGGGGGGAGAGATGCAGAGGCAGATGAAGCCGGGTTGTCTGTTACCTGCGCCTGCTGATCCACAGAACTCACCAATGTCTGGCTGGTAAATCTCCTCTCATTGTTAAACTTTTCAGTAAAAGCTCCACTTCTATCTTTCAATTGCTCCAAAAATAAAGATTGTTTCTTTACCTTCTCCTCTAGCTGCTGTAACTCTGGCTTCATGGCCAAACGATTCTTACTCCAGGCCTGGAAATACTTGGCCCTGAAGTTTTTATGTTCATCTTTTAAACATTTAAGTTTCTCCTCAGCTCTTCCAATTGCTTGAAAGCGATCAGTGATCTTCTGTCTGTAGACATCCACATTCTCACCAGGGCCTGGACCCACAGTCAGATCCTCCTCCTCACTAGGCCCCATGTCATCAGGGGGGTCCCTCCCTGGGCCTCCCCAGGATCAAGCATTATTCTTGGGCCAAGCTAGCAGGCAAGGCCCAGGCTTGAAAAAGGCTGGTTCTCACAGAGAGCTCCTTGGGTGTGTCCTCCTCCTCCTTCCCACTGATCACCAATGTAAGGGACATTCTTAGTGTACAGATTTTAGTGATATATATATATATATATATATATATATATATATATATATATAATAAACTCACTTAGCCTAGGTTCACACTGACAGCGGGAATAAAAGTGTGCGAGTTCAGCTAAACTCGCACAATTTCATACCTGCATGTCAGTTCGAGTTTGGCAATGATTTCAGAGTCATCTGTGCGGGTTTCTGCACAGATGTCTATGGAAATCGCACCCAGAAGTCGCCAAAATTTGTACAGAAACTACTTTTGGGTATCAGTGCGGCGCCACAAATGCGGCATCGTACTGATTCAGGTAGTGCCATTGCCGGCAATTGCCGCTGATTTGCCATGTTAAATTGCATGGCAAATTGCTCCAATGTGAACCAGGGCTAAGTGCTATTCCCTATATATAACACTGATATCTATACACTGAGTGCACTGAGTGGCATTCAATGTACCAGATGTCAGTGTGCACTAGTGAATAGCACCTGCCACCTGGTAAATAGGCACAGCACAGGGCAAGAATGAAGTGGAACACTCAGCAGCATGGCTCACTCGTTTTTCTTATTACAAGTTACAACACACAAAATACATTAACTGGCAACTGCTCACTGTCATTATCACACTGACCTGCTGCTGCTCACAAGGCAGGTTAGTGTGGGTGCCATTGGGAAAGGGAAATTCTTCTATCCAGATGACTTTGCTCAGCCTGTGCACTCTGCAGCCTCCAGCTCCTTTACTGGTCCCCCGCGACAGTGATGAATGGCCCCGCCCCTCGGCTGAATTCCCCAGGGGGAGAGGTGGCCGGAGCTCCTGTCACTAAAATCATCCCTGAAAGGCTGACGGCTCGCCTCTGAGCTGATGAATGATCCATCCTGGCCAGCTCTGCTCATATAGCCGCATCATCTGGATTTAAAGGGTACAGCTTTCTGCTTCCTCGGGGGTATTGTTTTACATATTATGCTGCGGGCACCTCCAGGGATGGACTGAGCTGGCCCGGGCCCTCCCACCACCCAGTGACCGACTGCACGAATCGTCAGTCCGCCCCTGCAGGCTATCACTCAGGCTGGTGGCTAAGGAGCCAGTGGCTACTGGCATTATAGTAACCAGTGATGTATACTAGGGTTCCCAATATCATTTTTAAGACTGAGTAAAAGTACCAATACTTTTTTCAAGTACTCGCCGATACTGATTACCTTTTTTTATGTCATGTGACAGTTTGACTGATGGGCACTGATAGGTGGCACTGATCGATGGCTGGCACTGATGGATAGTACTGACTGGTGGGCACTGAAAGGTGGCACTGATAGATGGAACTGATAGATGGCACTAATAGGTGGCACTTATGGTCACAGATAGGTGACACTGACAGGTGGCTGGCAATGATAGATGGCACCGACTGATAGGTAATGAGAGATGGCACTGATAGGCGGTATTTATGGGCACTGATAGGTGGCACTGACAGGTGGCTGGCAGTGATGGCTGGCAGTGATGGCGGCACTTATGGACCACTGATAGATGGCACTGATAGGCGGTACTTATGGGCACTGATAAGTGGCACTGACAGGTGGCTGGCAGCAATGGCTGGCACTGACTGATGAGCACTGCCTGATGAGCACTGATAGGTGGCACTGATAGGCGGCACTTATGGACACTGATAGATGGCACTGACAGGCGACACTTATGGGCAGGCACTGATGGGCAGTGAAATGCAGCACTGATTGACAATTGCATAATAAATGACATGAATGATAAGAGGAAAGGAAGGATTTTGCCTTTACCGAATGTGACAGCTCCAGTGACTTCCAGTTGCAGGTATTGGATTAGACATGAGGAGCATTTGTGCAAGCACAAGTACTCGCACAAATGCTCGATATCAGTCCCGATACCGATAGTAGTATCGGGACAACCTTAATGTATACCCACCTAGCCTATTCAGCTGTGCCTATCTGATAGCTAATTATAAACAAAATGGTTCTGATGGTGACTGGCATGTAAAGTAACAGAACAAAAAAGTCTTGGGCCTCCAAAATTCATGCCAGACCAGCATGCAGGAAATAGGAAAGGGATGAATTTGCACCGTCCTCCTGAACCATACGAGGCCATATGCCCTTACCGCATAGCAAGCAATTGAGCTGCAAGTTTGAAAATGACTTGCTAAGCTATTGCTAGACTTGCCAGGCTTCACAAGTTTGTTGAACAATTGTATTGCATAACTCCAGATCAACTTTCTTTGCAAACATTCTGCAAGTCTGCTGCAGGTTCTGGTTCATTTACTGTATGTTGTGCAATAGTCATACCACCACAGGGGTCACTGTAGCTTAATCTGCAAAAGTGTCAACTAGAACTTGTACTTTAAGTGCTCTGGAATGGCCCGTACACACGAGTGAAAATTCCACCAGCAAAAGTCCGATGTGAGCTTTTGGTCGGAAATTCCGACCGTGTGTATGCTCCATTGGACTTTTGCTGGCAGAATTTCCACCAGCAAAAGATTGAGAGCAGGTTCTCTATTTTTCCGTTGGAAAAAGTTCCTATCGGAAAATCCGTTCCTCTGTATGCAATTCCGACGCGCAAAAAAACATGCATGCTCGGAAACAATTTGATGCATGCTCGGAAGCATTGAACTTCATTTTCTTGGCTCATCATAGTGTTGTGTGTCACCACATTCTTAACGGTCAAAAGTTCAGAGAACTTTTGTGTGACCGTGTGTATGCAAGCCAAGCTTGAGCGGAATTCCGTCAGAAAAACCATCAAAGATTTTTCAGACGGAAATTCCACTCGTGTGTATGGGGCATAAGTGTACAACTTGTCAGTGAAAATGTGCAGCATGTTAACAAGACTTACAGTTCAACACTGTCACAAATTTGTGGCAAGTTATCCTTGCTATCTGGGTTAACATAGAAAAGAATGCATAGAATGCATGAAGGTAAAAAAAAAAATTGAGCCCTTGGAACTACTTTAAGCATGTTTCAGATTTTGGGGATCATGAGTGCATAATTATGTAGAAACAATGAGCAAATCTAGCTGCAAGATTGTGCTGGCTCCTGCTCTCACAGGTGAGCAGCATATCCACACCAATACAGAGCCCTGTTTCCCGGAAAGTCTTCACCAGTTCCCATCTGCTCTGAGGGAAGCGGGAACACCTGATGAGACTCTCCTTATTAAGCTCAGGGAGATTGTCCATGAGGAAATTACTGCGGCATCCTGCAAGCTCTCCTCTGAACTCACACAGGAAATCAGGGAGCTTGGGCAGCGTGCTGCATCCCTTGAAAGCCGCACAGATGATACTACCACAGTGCTGGAAAGCCATTCTAAAACTCTGGAGGAGCTGTAGGCAGAGAAGCAATCCTAGAATCAGGGGTCTGCCTGAGTCAATTACTGATCTGCAGGGCACAGGGTTGGCCATGTTCCAGGATTTGTGCCCTAAGATCCCTCTTAAATGGCTTGAAATGGACAGGGCACATTGCAGGGCGCAAGCTACAGATAGACCCCCTAAAGTCATAATGGGCAAATGCCATTTCTTCTGCACCAGGGACCAGCTTCTCTCAACAGTGGCCTCCAAGTCATCACTACAGTACCAGGACCGTGACTATCAGCTTTTTGCTGACTTGGCACCAAAGCACCGTGATTAAATGAAGAGCCCTTCATCCATATCCTCAAATTTTATAGGAACTGGACATCAAATACTACTTTGGTTTCCTTTTTAAACTCAATTTTTCATACAGTCATTATGCACTGGTACCTTACTCTGGTTCATATCTCTAAATTTGTTCCTGGACATTCCCCTCTCTGATTCCAGAACTGTGGGCAGGAGGGCATGATGGCCCACATATAGTGGACTTGCCTGAAGTTCAAAGATTGTGGACTAGGGTATACACATTGAACTACTGTGTATGCTTCTACATTGCAATCTCAGGAAGGGCCCGGTTGAGGCTTTGTCAAATAAGCCCATTCAGGCAGTACATAAAAGCCAGGCTAAACTTATTGCCTTTCTCTTCATTGCAACTAAGCAAACTATTGCCGCTCCTGGAAATCGTCTGAATTCAATTTCCAGCAAGTTAAAACCCACCGGAGTGGCACCATGGTTAATGTGAAATTGACAGCCATGCCAATGACAAATTCCTCAACATCTGGTCTAGGTTTATAGACTATTCTTAGCCTGACCACAAGGCATTGCATCTGTCACCTTTTCATTTTTTTTCTTTTTTTTTTTAGTTATACCTGAGCACTAATGTGCTGGTGTATTCTACCCTTTGTTTTTGTCATGGCAGGTCCAACCTCACATCTTTGTTTAAAGATGGTCTTCTTACAGGCCCCCCCTGTTAAATTCAGAACCCTGATCTCCTCCAGGTCTGACATGTTATCTCCTGTTCTGTGACCAGATTGAACATGGACTCAATTACCAGCATAGTCTTGCAAGTTTACATTGAAATTTGATACCAGTGTCAGGGCTGCAGAGCTCTGACACAGAGCTCTGAATTTCAGCCTGGTAATTTTATGTTAGTTTTTGATGATTGATAGAGAGCTTTGAATCTAAAGCCATATTGATGCAAAAGCAATTGTAAATATTGCCAGGTGACAATATCAAAAGATCTGTGATCATCTAAACTGAGCAATACACCTTTGAGAGAATAGAGGTTGGCATCTTGTATTACATTAGAATCTAGGAGAATATTGTCTGTAATTTGTCTATGAGGAATGAAACCGGATTTATTTGGTGAAATAGGAGTAGGGATAATACTGTATCTGCCAAAATTCTACAAAAAAACTTCAGACTATTGTTGATAACTGAGATAGGCCTATAATTTAGGGACAGAGAGTGGTCTATGTTAAATTTAGGTATTAAGGATATATTGACTAGGAACATCTTCTCAGAAATTGTATTCTCTTGTAAGTTTTGGGGCCAAAAGAGAGGCACACTTTTTTAATAGACTGCCAAAAATCCATCTGGCCCAGTAGTGGAGGTTTTTTTCAAAGTTTTAATGATGGTCAGGACTTCTTCATCTTTATAGGGTATATTGAGGGAATCTATTTGGTTGGGAGAGAAAGAATAAAGATATCAGCCAGCCACGTGGTGGATGAAGAAGGAATAGCCATCAGGGGAAGCAGATCTGTGAAGAATTGTTCAAAAAATTTGCAGGATTTATTTTGGGGAATGGTAAGCTAGACCATAGCATTACGTAGATCAATTAAGGAGGAGGAGTTACTGTGTAGTAAAAATCTAGCTTTCGACCATCTAATGGCTATTTCACCTTTTTTTGACAACAGTCAGTCTAACTCTAAGCATTTTGGCAAATTAAATGTGCAACTGAAGGGGAATATATATTTGAATGTGCCTTGTACAATTGATATAATTCATTAATGAGAGAGAGAGTCATTTTTTCCATGATTCCCTATTATGAATTGAAGCTATCCCAATAAGCCTTCCCCACATCACTGCCTTATGGGCAGCCCAAAGTATGGTGATGGGGTCTCAGGGGTAGAATTGAAGTAGAAGTATTCTACTATAGCTTGCACGCATAGAAATATGTTTGCGCTTGTGACAGGCTCAGTGTTACCACACCAGCCTGTTTGACATCATGGAGGATGGGGATGGTCAAGGGGAATTTAAAAAATGACTAATACAAGTCCATGTAGTCCATGTGATAGCACCTGGAAGGCAGTCCAGTGGAAGGTAAGAAGCAACTTCTGGAACAGCTGAGGATAAAAAAGGGTTTATCCTCTTCTACTTTAGCTTGGCATATTTCCGTTTCAGTGATAGGGTCCATAAGAAGTGATTAATTTAGCCACCAGGAGTAAGGGGTAGTCAAAAGATCTATAATCATAGTGCTAAATTAAGTTATCTGATATTGAGACCAAGGGCAGGAGTGAATACTGGCTGCCTCTGAGTTAGCAGGAACTATTGGCGTACAAAAAATGTAATCTAATCAGGCATATGAGTTATGGAGATGTGAGAAAAGGGTATATTCTATAGTACCAATATTATGGTCTCTCCAAGTATCAATCAGTGAGGTAACTTCTGTCAAGTGATAGAAGGGGAACAAAAAGAGGCTTGAGATTCATTAGGGGCATATACATTAGCAAGCGTAATTTCACATCCCTTTACAATACCTTTCAGAATTAAAAATCTATCTTTATCCCTGTACACATGTGGTACATCAAATGACAAGGTGTTGTGGACAAAGATGTTAACCCTCCTACATTTGGAAGAGTACAAAGTATAGAAGGCTTGGTTGTAGGACTTATAAAAAACTTAGGGTGGTTAGAAGTGGCAAAATGTGTTTCTTGTAATAAAATTAGTTTAGCCCCCAGGTGTTTATATTGTAAAAATGCTTGTTTCCTATTGTGCTGTGAATTGTGTGAAATGAATGTAATCACCATGAGGACTAGGGGGAGAGTCTATCAGCAAACTAATGCCCCGTACACACGGTCGGAATTTCCGACGGAAAATGTCCAATCTGAGTGTGTTGTCGGAAATTCCGACCGTGTGTGGGCTCCATCGGACATTTTCCATCGGATTTTCCGACACACAAAGTTGGAGAGCTGGAGATAAAATTTTCCGACAACAAAATCCGATCGCGTCAATTCCGACCGTGTGTGGCCTGTTCCGACGCACAAAGTGCCACGCATGCTCAGAAGAAATTCCAAGACAGAACAGCTCGTTCTGGTAAACTTAGCGTTCGCAATGGATACAGCACTTTCGTCACGCTGCAATGTTAAAAATGGTTTAATACAGCGCACTCTCTTCTTCTTTATAATGTGACAAGAATTAAGTAGTTTTGCTGCTCATATTCACACAGACTTCTCACAAAGTTTTATTTTTGTTTTTTTTATTGGGATTCCCTGAATATATTGTTATTAGTTGTCACATCTGACAGAATTTTTTATTTTTTGTTTAATTTTTTGGGGGATTTTAAGCCTTTTTTTTTTATTTAATGTTTGGATTTTTTCAAAGGCTAATCTTTGTTCAATGTTATTTTTATTTTTACTCCAGAATATTTTTGTGTGTGTTTTGTGTGTCAAGTTACCCCAACACCATTGATATCTTTTATTATTTAATCTCAAGGAGATTGTTTGTTGTTGGTGTCCCTTGTTCATTTCATATTGTATATTTGAAATGTACCTGAATCCTCACAAACAAACTGTCATTTTTGAGTAAAACACATAGGAGAGTATAATTCAAAACAAAAATCCTTTATTAAAGGATCAGAACCAAACAAAAAGGAAGGCAACACTGGGTCAACAGGAGAAATTAGCGAAGCCTGGGACCCCCAGGGCAGACAACAATTCTTGAACATCAAAATTGGTGGCCTGAGGAGTCCATATGTAAGGGAGGGCAGTCTGGTCCGGGATTCTCAGAGATCTTGAAAGCAGCAGATGACATGTGTGTCCCAGGCTGTGGTACCACAAGAGGCTGCATTTTTTGGCCGACCAGACTGGATCCAGGGTTCTCACTTTCTGGTCTTCCTTTCACGCTTCCTTCCCGGCTGTGGCTGTGCTGTTGGAGATCTGGCAGGAGGAGGAGTAGGACCTGGAGGAGGAATGCGAGGACCTGGAGGAGAGGGAGGACAAGGAGGAGGACCTGCAGGAGGAGGAGGAGGACCATCGCAAAGGTGTGTCTGAGCTGTCATTTGGCCCCTCATACCTTTGTTAAGAGCCTCCAATATGAGCGCCTCACACATGGCTTGTTGGCCCTCCTCCATCCTCTGCATTTTATAGGCAGTGGTGGAAGCAATGTCCTCCTCCACGGTGTGTGGTGCTCCCAGGACCTCTGTAGCCCTCCAAAATAGTCCTCTGGTAGCCTCCTCTAGGGCACTCCTCCTACTGCCACTTTCTCTTTCCAGTGGGGGTGGAGGGACCTGCATATCAGCCAGCCGGCTCGGCCCGGCCACCTCCTGGCTGAGACTTCCCTGTGTATGAAAAAGGGACATGGTTTTAGTTTTTGCATCATCAATCACAATCATAAATTAGTACTCCCAACTAACATCTAGTTAACATCATTGATTGGACAAGCAGAAATATTTAGAGGAATGCTATACCTGGCTCAATCTGGGCTCCTCCACATGCGGCCTGGAAGGCCCAGGTTGGGCGTCAGAAGCCTCAGCCGGGGGGGAAGGAAGCGTGGAAGGAAGACTGGAGAGGGATGGCCTGGGTTCATTCTGGCCTGCCAGAAAATGCAGCCTGTCGTAGTACAACATCCTGGGGACATAGATGTCATCTGCTGCTCCGGATCTCTGTGAATCCAGGACTTTCTTGCGCTCCCTTAGATATGTGCTCCTCAGGCCACCAATTAATTTCTTTAAATAGGTGATGTCTGCCCTGGGGATCATCTGCTTCACAATTTCACACAATTGCTCCAGTGCTGCCTTCCTCTTTGCTTGGTTCTTGAAATGGGGGTGTTTAATCTCCCACAGCCAGGGCAGCTCCCTTAACATAACTACGAATACTGACATGAAGTCATTGTCTTTCAGTAGCATATCCATGTTCACTGCAAGACACAACACAAGACAAAGCCTAATGTCAGACAAAACTCTCCTAATCTTGTTACAATATAGGCTTCAATGTAGAAGCAGTATAGGCACAAGTTTGTCTCTTACCTTCGTTCTTACGATCGGCGCGTCCAATGCTCCTTCCTCCGCTCACAGATCGTATGTAATACGTACGCATGTTACGCTTTATACACACTGCGCGTAACTCCGCCCGCCCCTGACGTTCTTTCTAGTCTATTCCCCGCCCCTTTTCGTTTGGCGCAGTTGGGGAAGAGCACATGGTGGAGTCACAGCAGGTGCGTGATAATTGCAGGAACGAGGAGGAGGAGGAGGAAAGCCCGGATCCGGACACGTCCCGATCCAGAAGGAGACGTTTTAAGGCCACAAATATGTCCTTTGGGGAGATGTTGGAGATGGTCGACATCATGAAGAAGTCCGACTATGACGGAAAGTATGGGCCTTACCCCAACCCCAATATCCGAAAGGCCAAGATCATGGCAAAAGTGATCAAAAGTCTGCAGAAGAATTTCGGGGTACGACGATCGAAAGATCAGCTCAGGAAGTGGTGGTCGGACCTGAAATTGAGAGAGCCAGAGCAGTACCGAAAGATCCGGAGAGTGCTGCAAAAAAGTAAGTAGTTGTGCTGTGTTTCTATTCTTTCTGTCTTTATTCCGTTCGTGCTGCTCCATATGCTTTTATTAATTGTAACGTTTAAAAGGGCAACTTTAATGTTCATGGGCCCATTATTCGTTCGTATCAAACATTTTTCTTTCGGCCTCTAAAACACCATTGTTTAGGCCATATGCATTTTCCCACATTTTTTTTGGGCCTACTTGGATGCCAAATATTTGTTTGTGTAGATGGGTTTGTTACTAGAATGAAATGCAAACTAGATTGTGTGTAAGGAGAGGACACTGAGCAGCTGTTTTCACATCTGGACACTGGAGCACTAGTGTGGGACCCCAGAACACCATTTTTATTAGGGGGCCACACAGGTGCTCCAGTGTATACTATAGGGGGGCTACATCTGTGAAGCTTGTACCAAGCAGGTAAAGTATTGCAGCTTGACAAAGGGCATTAAAAAAAAGACATCTTGGAACTCGGCTAAAATAGACAATTGTACCCCACTTCGAAGCAATGTTTCCTATTTCTAGTTCTGCCATCAAATATCTGTGTGCTAATTATACCATTTTTGTTTTACATAGGAGAGAAAAGACTCGGAGGACACCCCTCATCCGAGGAGACCACAGACCCCCCACCTCTGGAAGAAGGGGAACTAACGCCAACCCAATAAGAGCAGGAGGAAGAAGAAGATGTGGTGGAGATTGGCACCACAACAGGTGAGTGTCTGCGACCACAGTCTCAGGTAAAAGAGATGGATGGTGGCAGATTTTTAATACCTGTTTTTGTTTTGTTTCTCTCTTTTTAGGTGATCGTGATGTGAGGGATCCAGAACGTTTCACATCAGAAAGTGCCCAGATCCTGATCGGGGAGATCATGGGGTGTAATGTAGAACTGCAAAACATACAGCAAAAAATCAATGATGTGATTAAAAAAAATAATAACATCATTGATGTTTTGGGGCGAATTTAAAACCCCACAAAATCACTTTTTGGATTGTGGTCCAATCTTTTAAAACTTTTTGCAATGTTTTGAAAAGCCAAATTTGGAGGATGCACACAGTGTGTCAACATGTGCTATCTGCCATTACGGGAGATCAATGGACGTGTTTTGGGGGTGCAACCCCTTCCTCAATTATAAAGTAGCGTTGAGGAAGGGCTTGCTCCCCCAAAACACGTCCCTTGATCCCCTCTGATGGCAGATAGCACATGTTGACATTTGTAAATTGGTTTGCATCTTCCAAATTTGGCTTTTCCAGGGGTGATTTCCCCCCATCTGAACGCTATATCAAACACAGTTCCTAAATACTGATGTCTGATATAGCCTTCAGGTTTTACCTAATGTGAACTTTGTAAGTTCAAGTTTTTTGGCTTTCTTGTTGGTTTTACACAGGCCTGTTTTATCTGACATGGACATTTCTATTTTTGTTAATGCTACTGCAAAAATTGTTATACAACAAACATGTTGGTTTGTTTTAAAAACCTTTGGTAAATGCACATGTGATTGTGCAGGTATAAAAAAGTTGCTTACTCAAGAATGTGTGGATTATTGTCTCAACACTACAATACAACACTTTTGGGGTGATGTAATTGCTGTTTTCAGCAAAAATGGGGGTTATTTCCTAAGGGCAAATCCTCTTTGCACTACAAGTGCAGTTTCAGTGCAGTTGCAAGTGCACTTGTAGTGAAATGTGTTTTTGCATTTAGGAAATAACAGCCAACAGTGCTTTGTATAAGGTTACACAATCACAACATTTTCTGGACTCAACACATTTCTGTCAGGGTCAGCTAAAACAAACACAAGCAGTAAATGTCCACCAAGAATGTATTTATTTTTTTTATTATAAAAAGGCTTCACAGATTGTCTGGCATATTGATAGCCCCCCTACCCGCAAAGAACTCCAGGTAGCATAACCGGACATCACGGGCACTCAGGGAGGGCAAGCCAGGACGGCCACTTTCAAGCGTCGTCAGTGTGGTTTGATGTAGGATTCCGGCCTCAGGCCCAACTGAGCCAGCATAGTTGGCCGAATGTTTCCTTAAAAAGTTATGGAGAACACAGCACGCCAGTATAATATGGTTGAGTTTATACTCCGCCATATGGATGGGTGTCAGAAATAGGCGGAACCGGCTGGCTAGGATTCCAAATGTGTTCTCCACCACTCTTCTGGCTCTGGCCAGCCGGTAATTAAAAACCCTCTGTTCCGAGGTGAGGGTCCTCATTGGGAATGGCCGCATCAGGTGGTCCCCCAGCGCAAACGCTTCATCAACAACGAACACAAATGGGAGTCCTTCCACATTGTCCTCTGGAGCTGGCAAGTCCAAGCTGCCATTCTGGAGACACCTGTAGAACTCTGTCTGGGCGATGACTCCACCATCGGACATCCGGCCATTCTTCCCCACGTCCACATACAGGAAGTCGGAATTAGCCAACACCACCGCCAACATCACTATACTATTAAACCCCTTGTAATTATAATAGTACGACCCCGAGTTGGGTGGTGGGATGATGTGGACGTGTTTCCCATCAATTGCCCCTCCGCAGTTAGCAAAGTCCCACCGCTCGGCAAAGTGGGAGGCCACAGTCTGCCATTCCTGTGGCGTGGAAGGAAACTGCTGAGGAAAAAACAATAAACATTACTATTTTTACTCTAAAACATGGCAAGCAGATTATACAAAAACATTATGGGGCAACCTCCAGATAGCATTTACTAAGGGGAATTTAACAAGACCAAAGTATAAGGTACACCTATCATATTCCCCCTCTCCCCTCTCATGGGCCATTTCTAACATTATAGGGGGTGTGTGGAAATCTTGGACAGGTAACCCTCTTCACTTCATTGAGAGATGAATGCCTAAATAATGGGTATTACTTTGAACAGACCCTCCTTAGTTACACTATTGGCAGCCCACTGGACAGGTAAGAAGTGTCATAATACAAAGATATAAATACACATTGTACACATTTGAGGACATTTGGACATTCTGCTATTACCTATCAAGATACCCTGTTTCCCCGAAAATAAGACCTAGCGTGACTGTCGGTGATGGCTGCAATATAAGCCCTACCCCCCAAATAAGCCCTACCATGTTTCCCCAAAAATAAGCCCTACCCTGAAAATAAGACCTACAAGGACTTTAACTACAGCTTATTTGAGGGGTAGGGCTTATATTGCAGCCATCACCGACAATCACACTAGGTCTTATTTTCGGGGAAACAGGGTAATAATAGGATACAATAACTTTAAACAGTACCATTGGAAAGTATACAGGCAGGCCCTTGCACTACATGCTTTGGGGAGTTAATCCATACATCTGAGCACTAAAGAGATGGGTATAGTGTGTATGGGTTTGGCAAAGTCAGCAGATAGATGATTGAGGATAGATAGAGAATTGGGATCAGCTGACTTAGCAGTTGGGGGAGGCAGGGTTAATAAAAATTATTTGGGGACACCACAAATAAAAAACCTCTGGCACTCTGCCTGAATTTAAATCAAAAATAACATTTCCAAACATATTAGGGGGTGTTTGGGGTAAAGCACTACTATGGAGCAGAAAAAATACATTGTTAAGTGACTACATGAGGTGAATATAGGGCCAGGAGAGACCATGCTGGGGAGGTTAGTGAAGGGCAAATATGTATGAAGGACATAAAATAATAATTACATAAAAATCCAGCATGCATGAGGACAAAGGGGACATTCACAGCATATTCCAATCATGGTAATTAGGGAATGAGGAAAGAAATACAATATATTAGCAAACATTCAATACAATAAAATGTGATATAAAAGGATAAAAATCTTACCTTCATATACTCCTTCTGCAGGACCTGGATGATGGCAAAACAGGTCTCTGGGATAATGATCCCCAGAGCCTGGGGGGAGATGCCTGTCGAGAACTTTAAGTCCTGCAGGCTTCTCCCTGTGGCCAAATACCGCAGGGTAGCGACCAACCTCTGCTCCGGAGTGACGGCTTGCCTCATGCAGGTATCCTGCCTACTGATATAGGGGGTCAGCGAAGCCAACAAACGGTGAAACACGGGGTCCGTCATCCAGAGAAAGTTCCTGAAATCATCAGCATTATTCTCACAGATCTCACAGAGCAAAGGCATATGAGAGAACTGGTCACGCTGAAGCAACCAATTCTTGGTCCATGAACTCCTCCCCACCCTGTTCATGGACTGGACTTGTGTCAAGGTCAGGACCCCAACACCACGCATACGAAACATGGCTAGAAAATGGTCGGCTGCTCAGAACGAGGTAACAGAACGCACTGAAGAACAGCAAGGCCTGTGAAGAGCGACCTGAAAAACAGTAACGAGCGAACAAGAATACAATGAATAAGTCACGTGGAACTTGCTTGCACGCACTGAAGAGCAGATACAAACCCACAAGCACAAACTGAACAGCAGAAAACGAGCTGAAGCCACGAGTCTGAAAAAGCGCAAATCGTCTCTCACCAAACTTTTACTAACACGAGATTAGCAAAAGGAGCCCAAAGGGTGCCGCGCTAGGTTCTGAACCGGCCTTTTCTAGTCTCGTCGTACGTGGTGTACGTGACCGCGTGGTTGGTGATCGGAAATTCCGACAACTTTGTGCGACCGTGTGTAGACAAAATAAGTTTGAGCCAACATCCGTCGGAAAAAATCCTAGGATTTTGTTGTCGGAATGTCCGAACAAAGTCCGACTGTGTGTACACCCTATAAGACTTGAGAAAGTTGAGAAAAAAGCTAAAAGCAAGGAATGTAGAAAAGGTTTTAAAAATAGGGAGGAGGAAAGCCGTCCATGTCTACATGTTTAGTCATTGCATTGAAATAGAAGAACCCAATATACCTCAAGTGTAGTAATATTATAAGTCATGAGCTTCAGCATCACAGAGCGCGAAAAAATAAAATCAAGACAGCATAAAACAATTGTGAACAATATAAAAATAATCATATAGCAACAGTCTCTGGATTAGGAACATTTTGGAAACCTGACATAGAAAACATTTTAATGGGATACAAATATCCCAAATTCAGTCTAAAGTGCCCTGAGGTACAAACAATGACACAAATAAAACAAATATCAAAGACCAAGACTACAAGTCTAAGGTTCCACAAAAAGGGGAAATTAAGGGCACTGAATGAGTTGAAAACATTATATTGACACAGGGGAACAGAGCCCAATAAATATACTTTGTGCAACAGCAAATTGCAATATTAAGTAACCTTATGAAAAAGAACCCAAGGAATAAACAACACCAAGGGTTGGAAAAATTCAGGACAACCCTGAGAAATAGCAAAAAGAGTAAAAAAATACAAAAAAGAAAGCCTTAAAGGGAAATAAAGTCTCCCAAAAAGGCTTATTAGCCACTTGATAAGTAAAAAAACAAAACGAAAATAAAAGTTCTGGCGGAGAAACACCTGGGAGATATTCACTACTTACAGTTAGAAGGATTATTAAACGTTAAGTAAGAAGAGATGAATCAATGGGTAGATGTACTGCTAGAAATGTCCACAGGATGGCCTTGATGTTCAGTTCATGAGAAATAAACAAAAAGTGAAATCACAAAGTCTGCAAAAGTAAGGTTAAACTGCAATGAAAAAGGCAATTACAACATGCAAAGAGGTGCAACAATTAGCTGATTTTATGTCTGATTCTGTGGTGCTTTTTAATGGGAAGGAATGTTCCAGATTGGAGTAGGTCAAGTGGTGGAAAGGGGTCTGGAGAGAACCTCAGCATCCAATGAGCCAGGTTTGATTAGGATTTCCTGTCCCTGAGTATTAGATGCAGTATAGGTGGATCCCTTGTGAGGCACTATTAGTCAAAGGGAAACTCCCAACAATATCTAATATGTGCTGTAGATAAGGCAATAGTGATCGCTTTCATTTTGCAACTCCTGTCCAGAGTAGCTGGAGAGACATCTGGGAAATTTTGGAGCATATTACCATTGAGCATTATGTTTGGATGTTTTGTGCAGCCCTGCAAACATCTTCCTTGACAAGTAAATATTTCATACAAAGTATAATGTTTCTGCTTGGCTTGTTAAGTGAGGGTTTTGGACACAAATCTCGTATTTCCTGATCAGGTAATTGTGATTTAAATAGCCAGAACACAGGGAACAGCAAATTAGTAACTGATTCCGGGACACCTCTGATCCTGAGATTGTTGCATCTATTGCAATTATCCAGATCATTTACCTGAGAGTGGACTTGTGCAAAAGCAGTAATGAGTCAGGCTTCTTGCTGAAATCACTATTGGCAATCCTGAGCTCATTATGTTTGGTTTCTAACAAATCAATGTGGCTTCCCAGTGTAGCAAGCTCCTCTGACATTGGTAATGTTGGAACTTCATAGCTAATTTGGTTTGCATAACCTCTAAACTGATTTTTAAATCTTCTTAGAGCAGTGCTGTGTACTCACTTTTACAGGTAGAAACAGAGGTAGTTGACAGTTGTTGTTTGTGAAGAGAGTGAGCGGCAGAAGACAGAGGCAAATCTTTGGCGCCATCTTGAAGCATGCTGAGGTGCTCCTCAGCAATTAGTGTGTTAAGGACTTTTGGGTGCTGTTGCGGTTCTCCTTTCGTGATGTAGGCATGCACAAGGTGCGGGGATGTAAGATAGATGCCAATGTCTGCAGTTTGTAACCCCAAGCAAGCAGTGTGTGCCCATGTCAAGCAGAGCTGCAGGTTTAGGATGCTATCCTCCTTCATTGCCTGGGGGCTTATTGGAATCTGGAAGCCCCTTTACGATAAGGGGGTGTCATATAACAAGATAGGGTTCCCTTCCCCCATGTTTAAGGCATGCGGCCTGGTATTGTTCAGATGAAGGGGCACATGCTCATCATACCCACATTTCCTAGCCAGACAGGCTGCTTACTTGGAACTTGGATAAGGGTCTTGTTTATACTTTAAGGGACCACCACACATTTCTTTTGCTTATGGTTCATTCTTATGGTTCCGTATTTTGCTTATGGTTCCTTCTTAAATTCTATACCAGATTCAAAAGGTTTGGTTTGGAATTAGTAGGGACCCCAAGCCACCTTTTTTTTCTTGACATCCATATCAGATTCCCATCTAAGAAAGAGTCTAGTGTAGATGAAGGGAATCCCAAACTGTTTGTTTACAAATGTAATAAAGTGACCAGGAACTGTCATTCATAGACAAATTAAAGTGCATTGTTTTGTAAATGTCCTTGCTGTAGTAAGTTGCATACAGTTTACAGATGTGCCATTTTACAGGCAGGTTCAGGACAACCCTTATGTATTGTATTTAAAGGAATTTTACATTTTTAATGTTTCACTAACAGCATTAATAAAATCTATGCTCCCTGCAATTTGTTTTTGCTTTAGTGCATGTCCACCAGGGCATTGCCCAGCTCCAGATGCCCTTCGTTTAAGAATCTCTTCCCTATTAACCCAGAAAATGTAAATTACTGATTTATAACATGTAATTCCTATTGATTTCAATAGGGTTCAGATCCAGTATTCAAAATTTGGAAAATAATATACTGCAAACCAAACCCAGGTAAGTTTGGCTAGTTACACATAAAGACGAAAATGAAGAATCCAACTGACCCAACAAGGAGCAAACTAGAGAAGTTAATTGCTACCTAATTACTAATAATTATTTTCAAATTTCCTTTTTGTACATAATGTTTCTCTAAAAAACATATAACAAAATAAAAAATGAATTATGGAATATCAATCTGAATTCAAAAAATATTTTCATATTACTTATGGATTTATGTAGGATCTGTTAGATTTTACATTCAGCAAACTCCTTAAAAACAGACAGAACAAACACATATAGTGTAATGATACAACAATGAATGTAAAAGAGGTCAAAGATCAAATAGAGTCTGAGATTTTACAGCAGATTGGGAGGAAGTCTGACTGGGTGGGCCACATGGTTCATATCTGCCAACAAATCCTCCACATTTAATATGCTATACATTCTCATAGACTGACCATTGCATATTATTCTCTTTTCCGACCATAAAGAGTTAAAAATGCAGCAACGTGTTTTTCTTTACTCACATAGGCCACTCCCCGTCTAGTAAACAGACTAACCATTAAGTCTAATTCCCTGCAATAATATTATTCTCCTAACTCCTTTAGACTTGTAACAAGGGAGAGATATACAAGCCATGCAAAGCATCTAACAAAATGCAATTTGAATTCATTGGTAAGAAATCTTCTCAAATAAAATTAGCCTTCTTGTGTTCATTAGTTATTAAAAACACTAAATGCCTGTGGCTAGACAATAAAAACATTCATGGCATCAGTAATTGCTGAAAAAAAATGTTGAGACCTGCAGTGCAATTTACATCCCTGCTACTTACTTCTATTAGCATAAAAACTTTTACTCGAAGTTCTTAATTGACTGTAAATACTAATATTTGGCCTCCCATGCAGAAGAGGTACCTGTTGTATTACTGTAGCTACCAAAATGTATTATTCTTTAATTGTGCAGCTATAACTCTTAAATCACCATCAATTTGTAGTGGCTGTTATTTATTGTAAATTGGCTAAGATCAGCCTGCACATTTAATTTTTCTCCTCATTTGGAGGGAGAGATTAACCACTGTTTGGCACACTAAGACCACCTGCATGTGTGGGTCAGTACAACTCAATGTTTAAACTGTGAATGGCTTTATTAAATTAGGTGTAAAAAAAGTCATTTCCTTCATGTGACAAATGAAAACACCTGCTCATGGGCTCAGATATCTAGGGGGTAGGAAATTGACCTAATTTTAAATGTTTACTAGAAGAACTGGGCTTAATTATGTTTCAAGGTGTAGATTAGCATGGATTCATAAAAACGGATATCTGCATTGAACAAATAATATGCTCAGAGTTAATACCCATTATGTATTGTGGGCAGAGCATAACAAATTGTGCTGTAAGCGTTTACAGACTCTCCTTTTCCTTCAGCATGGAATTGCAAGCTTAGGCAAAAGGATACACTTTTTATGCAAACTAAAAAAGGCCTCTACACTTTATAGTTTTGTTTTTTAATTTTAGGTGGAATTTTACAGGACTCTTTGCAAATCCCTGAATTGTTAACGTGTGGAGAATCTAGTAAAGCCTGGGCATTAGTGTGTCTTGCACTTTCATGCTGATTCACTTTAAAATATATATGCTTTATTTAGTTTAGGAACACAGGAAACAAAACTTAAAAACTAAGCATGACATGTCCCAGCTGGATTGTAAGTGTTCTAGAGAGCTATAATGAGTTATTAGAAGAATAGAAGTAAAGAGCTAAACCCTGACCCATATTTCACTCAAAAACAATCAAATTTACTTCTCTGAATCACCCTTGCTTACTCTGCACATGTGCTTTGTTTTTCCACAATTCTAAAACTAAAGTATAGGACTAAGTGATCCTTTAACATAAATGTGCACACATGCAAAAACTGTACACTTGCATGTACCTTTCCTGCTGGGCACTCAAATCATTTTTCACGATCAATCTACACAGTAGAATCAATTAGCTATATTTGGTAAATAGCCTGAAAATGTCTTTCCACAGTTCCCCTGTTAGTCATGTTACTAGTGTTTTTTTATACTTGGCTAGAATATCCTGATCTACATTGAAGTTATGTAACCCTAATAAGTTTATGATGTTTTACAGTTATATTACAATGACACAATTCCATTATAATGACACAATATATCCCCTTCCCGCCGACCGTACGCACATATGCGTACTCGGCTTTCCGGCGTTATACCGGGATGATGCCCGCAGCTGCAGGCATCATCCCGGTACCGTTGTTTTCAGCGGGCGATCGGCTACCCGTGTATAACAACCGATGCGGCTAAAAGCCGCTCGGTTGTTATACCGGAGGAGCGGGAGGGGACATCCCCCCCCTCCCGCCGCCTCCCGCCGCTGTTACCGGGCCTCCCGTGCAATCGGGAGTCCCGGTGTCCGTTCGGCTGCGATCGGCGGCTGGGGGCGGACTGGAACGAAGCTGCGAGCGGCTTCGTTCCAGCCTTCTTGTTGAAAACGCGGAAGCGACGTCATGACGTCACTTCCCGTTTACTCGGCTGCCAATGGCGCCGAATTTAAAAAAATATACAGTGTTCAGAATCGCCGTTTTCGGCGATCTGAATACTTTGAAGTGTAAAGGAGGGATGGGGGGTCTTTTAGACCCCCGATCTCTCCATAAAGAGTACCTGTCACCACATATTACTGTCACAAGGGATGTTTACATTGCTTGTGACAGCAATAAAAGTAAAAAAAAAAAAAAAAAATTTTAAAACACAATTTATAAAAGTACAAAAATAAATAAAATAAAAAAAAAAAAAAAAAAAAATTTTTAAAGTGCCCCTGTCCCCGCGAGCTCGCGCAGCGAAGAAAACGCATACGGAAGTCGCGCCCGCATATGTAAACGGTGTTCAAACCACACATGTGAGGTATCGCCACGATCGTCAGAGCGAGAGCAATAATTCTAGCCCTAGACCTCCTCTGTAGCTCAAACCTGGTAACCGTAAAAAAATTTTAAAGCGTCGCCTATGGAAATTCATAGGTACCGTAGTTCGTCGCCATTCCACGAGTGCGTGCAATTATAAAGGGTGACATGTTTGGTATCTATTTACTCGGCGTAACATCATCTTTCACATTATACAAAAAAATTGGGGTAACTTTACTGTTTGGATTTTTTAAAATTCATGAAAGTGTCACTTTTCCAAAAATGTGCGTTTAAAACACCGCTGCACAAATACCGTGTGCTAAAAAATATTGCAACAATCGCCATTTTATTCTCTAGATTCTCTTCTAAAAAAATATATATAATGTTTGGGGGTTCTAAGTAATTTTCTAGCAAAAAATACGGATTTTAACTTGTAAACACCAAATTTCAAAAATAGGCTTAGTCATGAAAGGGTTAAACAATATTTTAGGGTTATTCGTTTTTTGGCAACTTTTATTAAATTATTATTTAGCATGTACAAATGCCACATACAGTAATCCAACTTGTTATGTACTGTTATTGAAATGACCCTGCAATTCTATTCTCCAGCAAATGTGATTTTTAAATTATATTTTTTTGCAACTATATTCATTAGAGGTGTATTGTGAGTTGTCTGTGTATACATTCCCCCAGAAATGTCATTTCCTGCTCATGTGATTGTCTTGCTATTTTCCCAACATGTCTTCTTTTATTGCAAAAAGAAAAAAATTGCGCTATTAGTGGACAATAAGCTAAGCCATGACTAAAAGCGTTATACAACATTAAACAAGAATAGAAAACAGGAAGTCGTGCTAGAAATGGTTAAATTATGAGAAAATGTGCTCACAAAATAGTGTAATGAAAAACCACACTAAGTAGGTCTAAGAATAGACAGATCCACTCAGTGCAAGGAACAAAATATAAATGACTACACCGAATAGTGATATTCAAAAACCTGCGTGATACAACAAATACACTGTAATTAGGAAGGACATTACAATTGTAATAAACAGGTGAAATAAATACCCAATGAAACAGAAAATGAAAAATAAAAAATCAAATAATATATTATATACCAAAACACGTGACTAAATAAAAAGAGTCCATATGTGATAGTGAAAAGACCATATCATAATAATAATTAGTCCATTAAAAATAGATGATTATTGAATGGTGATGTGCTGCAGGATTTCCCAAAGAAAGTGACAAGTGAGAAGATGCCTCCATCACATAAAAACTCTGCTGCTTAATTCAGTGGTCCCTTGATTATAGGGGACCACACAAGGCGGATGGCTGTAACCCCAGCTTGGGATCTCTCTGGCATAAACTGGGCACCTCAGCCTCAATGGAAACGGTAAGCAGATGGATCGGTTCAGGTAAGTGGTGAGTTCCCCATAAAACAACAAAAAGGCTTCACATAGCATAAAATCCTTAAATTTATTCAATGTTGAAAAAGACAAATGAACACTTACAGAAGAGTAGACAATTTAGGCATAAAAACGAGCCAGCTGGCTTCTAAAACAGCTCATAGCTTCCGGGACTGGACATGTAGCGGTGACGTCAGTGTGTCGCTCCTCTTCCCTATGTAGTTTTGTCACTAGCGGACATGGTCACGGGATAAATTTGGTGTTATCGCTCTCCCTCTCTCATACTGGTCACTGAAAGTTCAACATGACATCTCATGGCAAAGAACTCTGAGAATCTGAAAAAAAGAATTATTGCTCTACATAAATATGGCCTAGGCTATAATAAGATTGCCAAGACCCTGAAACTGAGCTACAGCAAGGTGGTCAAGACCATACAGAAGTTTAACAGGACAGGTTCCACTCAGAACAGGCCTCTCCATAGTCGACCAAAGAAGTTGAGTGCACGTGGTCAGCATCATATCCAGAGGTTGTCTTTGGGAAATAGATGTATGAGTGCTGCCAACATAGCTGCAGAGGTTGAAGGGGTGGGTGGTCAGCCTGTCAGTGCTCAGACCATACACCACACACTGCATGGATGTCATCCCAGAAGGAAGCCTCTTCTAAAGATGATGCACAAGAAAGCCTGCAAACAATTTGCTGAAGACAAGCAGACTAAGGACATGGATTAGTAGAATCATGTCCTGTGGTCTGATGAGACCAAGATAAACTTATTTTGTTCACATGGTGTCAAACGTGTGTGGCGGCTACCAGGTGGGGTGTACAAAGACAAGTGTGTCTTGCCTATAGTCATGCATGGTGGTGGGAGTGTCTTGGTCTGGGGCTGCATGAGTGCTGCCAGCACTGGGGAGCTACAGTTCATTGGGGGAAACATGAATGCAAACATGTACTGTGACATACTGAAGCATACACCTCCAAGATGACCACTGCCTTGCTAAAGAAGCTAAAGGGGAAAGATGATGGACTGGCCAAGCATGTCTCCAGACCTAAACCCTATTGAGCATCTGTGGGACATCCTCAAACTGAAGGACTCCAGTGGCAACCTGTGAAGCTCTGGGGAACTCCATGCCCAAGAGGGTTAAGGCAGTGCTGGAAAATAATGGTGGCCACACAAAATATTGACACTTTGGTCCCAATTTGGACATTTTCACTTAGGGGTGTACTCACTTTTGTTGCCAGCGGTTTAGACATTAGTGGCTGTGTGTTGAGTTATTTTGAGGGGGCAACACATTTACACTGTTATGCAAGCTGTACACTCACTACTTTACATTATAGCAAAGTGTCATTTCTTCAGTGTTGTCACATGAAAAGATATAATAAAATATTTACAAAAATGTGAGGGGTGTACTCACTTTTGTGAGATACTGTAATTGACCAAATATGTCCATGATCATATAGCTAGGATTCCAAACCATTAAATGAATGAGGTCAGGTGATGTCACTGGATGCTAAGGACATAGTGGGTGATGTCACCCACCACTCAAACTACATCAATTGGCAGATTGCAATGTATATATCAGTGATAGAAATACCGCTACCATATGTACAACTTTAAGCTCCCACCGTTCAAGCAGAAAGTCCAATGCTTGGACATAGGCCCAAACAATCAAAGTTTGGTTTGAATTTGTGTTCTGTACCCCAACCATAAACCTAAACCAAATAATTGCCAAGCATTCTTTATCTTAATATCTACTGCCCAAATTAATGCTCAGACAACAATTGATCCATGGCCAGAATTTGGTAGGTTTTGCAAGTAGGTCTAAAATTTGCACACCTTTTGTTGCCTTTCACAGGGTGAATATAACATTCCCTAATATTTGATCCTAAGAAAAAATAGTCATAGGAACAATTAACCAGAAGAGTCAAAGAACATACAACCAATAGACAAAATAGTTTGCCATTTTTTTTATAAATATACCCCTTAGTTTACAGTGTAGGGGTCTTCCCTATAATATTTCATCTAGTTCTTAGCCTATAGTGTTATGTGGTTGAATATCCTTTGCTTCTTCTGGTTGAATGTTCCCAAAGCTACTTTATTTTTCTCTTAGGAGCAAATGGTGGGAAATGTTATATTCATTATAAAAATGGCAACAGATAGAAACTGGTATCTCACACATATTACAAACATTATGAGAATTATATAAAATCAGTGCTGGGCTACTTAGTTTTATACTTAGTAATCACACTCCTCATAAAAAAACAGTACTAGAAATAATATATTCATTTACATCAACACTGTCAGAAAAAACAATGCATAAAAATCATGCTGAAAAATTAAAAACATAAACAAAATAACTTTGCAGTGATAAGGCCCGTTTCACATATCAAATAGTGGGAATGAGCATTCATACTACAGGACTTTCAAAACACAATTGTCACATGATCCTGCGTGTTGCATAGGGCTAGTCCATTCACTTGAATGGCCTGCCCTATGCACATGTTTTGCCCAAAAAGAAGTTCCTGCTCCTTTTTGGGCGACACACGATTTTTAAAGGTGCGGTTTGCCGCACAATCCTATCGCATGACAATCAAAGGAGATCATATCACCTTTGAGGTGACATTGAAGGATAAATTCACCCAATCATGTGTTGCACAATTTACAGTGATTGCCATGTAATTTGGAATCCTTTGCAGAATCGCAGCGATTCTGCTCGTGATTCCAAATCGCAAAGTGTGAATGGGGCCTAACTCCAGTGTATATCATATAGCATATGTGGAATATTTACAAATATCCAGTGCTTTCAAAGTCCACTAAATAGAAAAAAAAATGTAAAAACCAAAAGCTACATAAAAATATTTCAAAAGAAATTTTCCCAATGCCCACTTTTCAATGCAGAAAAAATAGTGCCCTTGTTAACAAAAATATTCTGTGCTAACTGCACTTCACACTTGTGTTCAGTTAGTTTCCTTCACCATTATTCCCTCACTTGTGGATTTTGACCTACCGTATTTATCGGTGTATAACATGCACTTTTTTCCCCTGAAAATAGGGGGAAAATCACAGGTGCGTGTTATATGCCAACAGCGTACCTCGGAGGTGAAGGAGGGGTACGAGTGCCGCCGGAATCCACCGAGCCGTCATCTCCTCTCCACTCGGCTCTGACTTGGCTCTCACTCGGCTCTCACGTCACACACACACAGTCCTGCCTCTGCCACCGGCATTGGACCAGTGTTCTGTCTATCACAAGAGCTTGTCCAATGCCGATGGCGGAGGCAGGACTGTGTATGTGACTGCCAACTGAGAGCCGAGTAAACAGAAGATGACAGCTTGGTGATTTCCTGTGATAGATGAGAGATGGTGAGGCTTAATCAGGCAGCTGCATTGATGGGGGAGATGGGCACAGATCAGGCTGCAGATTGGCATAGATCAGGCTGCAGATGGGTGCAGATCAGGCTGCAGATGGGCACCGATCAGGCTGCCCTGAAGCTGAAGATGGGCACAGATCAGACTGCACAGAAGCTGCAGATAGGCACAGATCAGGCTGCATTGAGGTTGCAGATGGGCACTAATCAGGCTGCATAGATGCTCACTGACCATTATTTTGCTTCAAAGTGGTTTATTTAAAAAAAAAAATTCTTGAAACTTCCCTCCTAAATTGGGGTGTGTGTTATACGCCTGTGCGTGTTATACGCCGATAAATATGGCATATAAATGTAATGGTCGTTCCCTTTAAGGCAAAAGGACCTTCAACCTTCGCCTCCCTATTTCTCCAATAGGGGGCAGTGCATTACTACATAGTGCAATATGTATAAAAACAGCCATTTATTTAATAAATTAGAACATTCATATTAAAATGTACACTTGTCAGTGCATCACTGGTTTGCTCAAACAATGTACACCCCCTCAGGGTTGCTGAAATCGGCACTGCTCTGGCTTTGTGCCTGACTGATTCCTTGTTTACATAATGATCTCACCCGGATCCCCCCATATTATGGGGATTTTTTGTGACTTTTACATGAAATTCTAAAACATTCGCACATCAACATTTTATAACTACAGTGTAATGATTCTTATTTCTAAAATGTAAACAGAGGTGGCTAAAAATCCAATAATGTGTAGATGAGGCATAGAAAATCTTGTATAAAATTACAAACCAAAAAACGAAATTAGCAATATCTTTTTCAAGACTGAGTTTCACTTTAATACAAAAAAACTTTAATGTTGAATAAACTGACTTATATCATATCTATGGATATCAAACATTGTTGGAAACTTTTTGTACCTATGGCTAGTTTTTTCTTGAATAATCTGGAAACTGCTTTTTCTTCCTAAAAAAAAAATTAAAAAAGAAAAAAAATATGATTTTATTTACTTGATGTAATAACAGTAAAATAATGTTAGACTTACCAATCTAAAAAAAAAAAGTATAGTTGAAGCCTAGGTACCTTTTAAAAAAAAGGACTGCTATATTACCCTGTCACTACTTCCCCACAGAATTCATATTCACTTATTTTGTCTGCAGTCTAATTATGTACTTGCATATGCTACAGACTAATTTAATCTTCATTACACATTGCCATATTGCAATTATACATGCGATCAGAGTGTTAACACATACTTAAACCTGTTATTTCTTTTGTCACTGACTTTCAAAGAGGCACCTGTACAAGAAACAGCTGTCAGTTCCTTAAGATCCTGCCACTGTTAAAGTAAATTAAAGACGATGGAGACATTGTGAAATTAATGTAGTGATGATCTGAGCCTAATGCTACAGTTCATTATGTTTTGTCATCTCTCCATAGAATTGTACGGTGTGATAAAAATTATATTCATAATGGTTACTAAAGAGATTAATGGCACTGACTCTGGCAAGCTATTGAAATTAGAATGTGTGGGTAATTGGAAGAAATAAATCAAATATGCTGCAACTTCATTTGTATTAATTTGTCTACTTCTTTTCACAATCCTAGCAATAAAGAATTCATATTTTGTTCTGGCTATATAAGAAGTAATGACAAGTGAAGAAATACAGTTTTATTAAATATTGAAGACAACTGTAATGTGTCAAATTAATTTCTGCAGTTTTACAGAGAAAAGCATTGGCAATTTATTACAAATAAGTTAATTGGGCTAACAAAAGGTCAGAGACAAGTTTTCAGTGATTTTCTTAAATGATATTCATTGGATGGCATTTTTCTCTACACTGAAATTGGACTGAAGCCCTGTACACACGGTTGGATTTTCCGACAGAAAATGTGTGATAGGACCTTCTTGTCGGAAATTCCGACCGTGTGTGGGTTCCATCACACATTTTCCATCGGAATTTCTGACACACAAAGTTTGAGAGCTTGCTATAAAATTTTCCGACAACAAAATCCGTTGTCGGAATGTCCGATCGTGTGTACAGGGCATAAGACTAACGCAACTTGACATCAAAATCACAAAAGCATGAACATGCATATTCTAATACATGAAATGATTATTTTTTTCCTGAATGTGTTTTCTTTAGTTAAATCCACATTATTTTGCTTTTTCAGTTTTCTTCAAGTTTTTGCAGTAATGGAGGATATATTTGGAAAAACATTTATTTTTGCACCACCGGTCCATCATCTTCCATAAAGTTGCCAGAGCAGGTTTTCACTGACTTCTATTTTAAAGTGTAACTGAACCTTTAGTATAATTTCTCCCTATCAAGCTTTTCCCCCCCTGTCCTCAATTCAGCAAAATATTGCCAATGAGTTTGCAAACTAGCTTGTCCATATCTTTCCATCAGGGCCTTCACATGCGCTTTGCACACCTATTCTTTCCCACAGATAGCCCTGGAGTATGAGTTCACACACTGGACTAATCTGCAGATGTTGATAGGTGCATGTAAACATTGTTTAAAGCCCCCAAAAGATAACTATTTACAAGGAACAGATCACAATAGACTTTAAAAAAAGATAATTTTTCCAACATTCGAAAAATCTGATTTTTTAAACTGCACTTTTACATTTATACTTGGATATCTTATCGATGTTAAAACAGTATAGCTAGATCACAATAATCACAATGCGGACACTTATGAGCTTAAAGTACACATGTGCCATACACAATGTGGCTGAACACACCTACAAGTCAGCAAAAAAGCAACAATAAAAAACAGTTTTGTTGCATACATGTAAAAGCTACAAGCTACCTCTGTATAGTGTCATCCCTAACTCCAGTCTAGGGACCATACTAACAGAGCTCATATCTTAGGACATACAGTATACAGCCCTGTACAGCTCAATTTACAGCTGAAGAATTATCAGCTCTGATTTTAATGAAAAGTGTTAAAGTGGTTATATACCTTTATTGTTAACTTTTACCTACAGGTAAGCCTATAATAAGGCTTACCTGTAGGTAAAAAAAATATCTCCTAAACAGGAGATATTCCCCTCGCAATGAGCCGCTGACTGCAGCGGCGTATGCGCACAGGGGATTCTTGGCTGACAGCCCGGCAAACTCCGGAGCTTGCCGGACTGAAGTCTCCCGCGCGCACGCGCGGGTGTGACGTCATCGCGGCTCCGGCCACTCACAGCGCCGGAGCCGCGATACCCGGAAGACACGCCGAGGGGAGATGTCAGCTCCCTTGGCGTGGACAGGATGAGATGCCGGCGCCTCGTTCTAAGGTAAGTATCTCATAATGAGCTAGTATGCGGTGCATACTAGCTCATTATGCTGCCTTTTCCCTTGCAGGTATAGGAAAAAAAAATGCGGGTATACAACCGCTTTAAAGCAATTTCAATATCTTTTTTTCTAAATAGCAGGTAACTGTGCTTGGACACTTTCTGTATAATATTGTGCTGTGAACTGCCTTGCCCATATACAGTACACCTTACTTGTGATAGGTATAAATTGATCTGGGAGGCTGCCATTCATATTTTTCATGTCCTAAAAAAGGTGCTTGCCCCATAAGTGCTGCTCCCCAGGACAAATACTTACCTTCACCCCTGATACAATGATCTTCACAGCGTGGCCTTGTTTGGAGCTGCACTGTCTTTTTCCTTAAAATGGAAGCCTCATACTGCACTTTTACAATTTGGCCCCATTCATTCCTTCAAGAAAGTTGTAGGGATGGATGCTACAGGTGGTTTCTCGAAGTAGGTCTTTTTCATAAGAAACCAAAGGGGCCATGGCACATGTGCATGCATAGCTATTTTTGGGTGAAATGCTGTGCAGGGCCATACAGTGAATATCGCCGCATCTGCACTGTAGGGAAGTATTTCACTTATAAAAAAAAAAAAAAATGAAAAAGTTATAGCTTAACTTATAAATCATAATAAATCACTTAACAATAAGTTATAGCTTAACTTATTAATCATAATAAATCAGCTGATTTATTAAGCTGAAGTTTAACCTGTTTATATTATGCCTTTCTGGGTTCATCTTTTCCCCTTACTAATGAAAATTTATAATAAGACCTTTCTGTTTACTTTGAATACCTCTTTTTAGACTTAGTGACAGCATTACTAGATTGGAGGTAAAGTTGGATTAAATCAGATTGAATAAATGTTCATTTTAATAAAACAATGTTTTTCATATTTGTCAGGAGTGAAATGTTATTGACCATAGCAAAGCTTATTTTGAGGTTACCTAATAATCACTCTGTTACAGGCATGTTACCTTTTAAAAATACCTATTTGCATATGTTTTAGAGGGATCATTGCCTGTACACTACTTACATGTACATGGTACTCCAATTATAACATGCTAACCACAATTTCCTTGTCCTCAAAAGAGCTTCTGTGTTTTAATGAAGCAAAGCGTCATATTTTGTGCTTTGCTGCCTCCTGAAATCAAGTAAAAATGCACAACAAATGATTAAATATATCCATAAGATATATTTTGAATGTGTATCACATGCATTCATCATATAGTCCAAAAAATATCTGATTATCTGCACACAAAAGCTCAGGTGTGAACATAACGTAATTGGCAAGCAGTGCAATAGTATAACCTTTTATTGCCACCATTAAAACATCTTAATTAATTTCCTACATAGGCTGCGGGTTAGTAAAATTCCTCAGCTTCACAACCTCATTAACACAGTTTCAATGTTTCTTTGGCAATGGTGTGTAGGAAGCAGTCTGTTTAGTGTGGCTTATATATTACATACTATATAGTACAGTGAATGTAAGTGTTCAGGCATCAATGATTTCTTTGCAACTACATCTAGTCATATAAGATCTTTGGTGAGAATGAACAAAAACTCAGACATTTGCTTGTCTATTTATTGCTCAACTAGCATTCAAATTCACCATGACCTTGTCGCCTGACATTAGTGGGCATACATAGCTGAGCACTTCTATGTAATATCTATGTAATATCAGTCAGTGCTACTTACCTTCCTCCATCCAATAATGCATGTGCTTCTATGGCATGCAGCTATGCGCACTTCCATGTGACCCACACTTTCTTCCTCTTCCTGGGTTATTTAACTTGGCGTAGCTTCTGGCTCGCTGCCCGACCACCTCTTTTGCAAACTAGCTGTCATTGATATATCTTCCCTCTATGGAAACTGTATTCTCCATTTTTTACCGTGTATCTACTTCTGGCTTGTTCCTGGTTATCATTGTCTACTGCCTATTATGTCCCCTGGCTTTCTCCTGTTTATTCATGCCTGCTGACCACCCAGACCTCTAGCTTGTTCCTTATTATCTGTCCACAGCCAGCCCTGACCTCTGGACTATTCCCAATGACTTCTGACCTATGGTTCGTGGTATTCAGAACAGGGTAAATCCAGGGGTCATGACCTGAGGTTAGCATGTAGTGAAGCCCAAACCCTCAGGGAGGGAGTTATTGGTGAATACTGGCTGGTTCTGGGGAATCCTGCTTCAGCTGTTTCCAAGTAGGACCATCCTCCTACTTCACTGAGTCCTGTTCCAACTCCTAGGTGTTATCCATTCTAGAAGTGATCCTAGACTTCTTTTCAGGACCTCATTATTTAACCAATATTATGCTTAGATTGCAGGAATGCCAGACTATAAATAAGTGCATAAAAGATTTACCATAGAAAAATGAACACACTAGGAAGAGAAACCTATAATATCTTTAATACAGAGTAAAATCTATTTGACATAAAAACTGCACCAAACTTATCCAGATTCATACAGCAAAGGACATTTTACAACTGTTAAATAGGCACTTTCACTTTGCACATTCAGGGCAAAGTGACAGTGCCTGTGCAAAGCCCACTTCCCAAACACTTCATACCTTTCTCTACAGCATTTACTTTGTACTGTGGCCACTACTGTAAATACTCAGTACTTTGAATATGGGGAGCATGTGGCCCCCTCTAATAATGAAGTGCAGTTAGTCACTAGGCCCAAACACCTCCATAAGCTGGTAGGGGTGATTTCACAACTCCACCTGATCTTTGAAACTAACTGATGTTGGGTATTTTAGGGAATAATGCAACAGAGGAAGCATCAGTGAGAGAGCACTGGAGTGATGAGTATAAAGTGGTTAAAAGGTAGGCTTTACACTTTGCCTTGAATAAGCATAGTGAATGTGTATCTTTAAGTATGTTTTTTATATTTGAAACTCTACAAGTAAAGAAAACTTTTGCCATGACATGCTTAGCCCTGAGATCTTATGAAACATTTATTGGACTGCAGCCACATCACATTACCTTGTGGTAGAAATTTTCTTTTCCTAGGCCACCCATCATTATTCTACCCAAAGGCATGGCATGTCTATTAGATATTTCCTTATATACAGTGTTTGTTTTTGTACTAAATATACAAATCAATTAATAATGAATTTGAGATCTTCGTAATGAAAATATATTTTCGGTATAATTACTCAATGTTGTTAAAATGCGTCATATGTTTATTAAACCTCCTTGGAAAAGGTCCACTGTATACCTTATTTAGGTTAAAAGGGAAAATATTGATGTCAGCCCTGACCTGTGTTTAGCTCGGTTTTCCTTTTCTTTACCAACCAGAGACAACTGTCTCAAGTTAATTGTTTGATTAAATATTTTTTTTGTTGTTATATGGTAATGGTACAAAAAAAGCCTTTTTCTCAATTTAAATGAAAAATAAAAGAAAATGGAGTTGATTGTAAACAACCTAACTCAGAGAACAGCTGAGTTCATAACTTAAAAACAGAAGTTTAACTCATTTTTTCCATTACTGTAAACATATTAAATGCTATTTATTGTGATTAAATGTGTGTGGCCAGCTACAGTCTAAATAGGAACATTCTCATGGCTAAAATATCTAAACATCCCATAAGTTTAACATCATTATTAGAGATGGAAAATCTAAATATTAATTTTAATCCAAAGGTTAAAAAATTCAATCTTTCCAAACTAAACCCATTGTAATAACATCCTTTGCAGTGAGTTTGCCTGTGTTCACAAAGATTCAGGCTACAGGTGGTATAAAGAAGTTGTTTATGTGATATTTTGACATGTGTAGTAAACAAAAGAATTAAGAAAAATGCTTTTCTTAAGCAAACATTTTAATAGCATCATGTCACAGTGAGCTTGAGAAATGCAAAACAACAATTTATAAAAATGTTAATGAGCCTTGGCCTGTAATTTTCTGATTATGGAAACAATAATAATCCGTGTTACCCATACCCCCTTTTTTGACAACCACCTGCGGGATGAAAGTTAGGCGAAGTTTATAGCAGAGATTTTTTAACCTATGTTAAAGGAAAGCTTCAGTATGAAAAAAAAATGAATACACTCAAGCAGATTAATCATTTCTATAATTTAAAGTTATTTAACTACTTGAACCCCCAAGGCTTTCTTCTCCCTAAATGCTAGAAAATTAAAAAATTAATCCTAGAACTTTTTTTTCTGTTTGTTTCAGCAACTAGCATTTCCACAAACTATCTTTTAAGTTTTGTAGTCAACATATACATTTTTTTGGCGGGGGATCAAATGGGGCTTTATTTTATTAGCAGATTTGGAAACATATTTGTATTTCCTTTGTTTTTTTTACTGGGAATAAATAGTAACAAAATAGAGAAAATGCAGTTTTCGTTAATTTTTCCCAACATTGCATTTGTTTACATTGCAAACCTCCATATTTTTAACACAACTTATAATCAACAAATTTTTAACACAACTTATAATCAACAAAGTCTGCTAAATAAAACTATATCACATTAGTTCAATTTTTATGGATGGGGCTGGCAAAAATAACTGCCCAGAACGTTCCATTTAATCTACAGCCAGATCATAATAACTTTCCAAAATGTATTTTTTTTCTTTACAGCCAGCTTTCAGTTTTTATACAGGATTTCATAAACTCTATTCTCTCTTGTTCCTTTAAAAAAACATATTCAGTACATATCTGCAATGCATTTTACCACGTTTTGTCTTTTTAACCGCGTGCCCTCCACCTAATGTAGAAATATGGCAGCAAAGCAGCCTCTGGGCACTGGATCATGTACCTAGTATGTGATCTGTGCACCCAGGAAGGGGCACACGTGCCCACTGTCCCGGCTGTGCCGTAATTTGTTATAGCACTAGCTTATCAGTGGGTCTCAGCCAATGGTTGATCACTGAGATCGGCAGATCGGCTCAGTGTTTCATGGACCTGAGCTCTGTGATTGTAAAAAATGCAGAGCTTCCTTCACTGACAGGGAATCTTGCTGTTTTTTTTATTCTCTGCTAAGCACCCCTAGATAATAACCCCTTTCCAGCCAGTGTCATTAGTACAGTGACAGTGTATAGTATTAGCACTGATCACTGCATTAGTGTCACTATTGATGTCAGTCTCAGCTAGTCAATTAGTGTACCCCCCAGCCAGCATCAGCTAGCACCAGATTTCCCGCCACACTATTACAGTGCCACTATAAGTCACTGATCGCCACCATTACTAGTATGAAAAAAATTAAATACAAATTCCAGTATATATACCATAGTTTGTAGATGCTATAAGTTTCACGCAACCCAATCAATATACACTCATTTGGATTTTTTTTTACTAAAGACATGTACCAGAATAAATTTTGGCCAAAATTTATGAAGAATTTTGTTTTTTTTATTGGATGTTTTATAGCAGAACGTACAAAACATATATTTTTTTCTAAATTTTTGGTCTTTATTCATTTATATCACAAACAAATAAACCCAGTGATGATCAAATACCACTAAAAGAACACTATATTTGAAAAAAATGATATACATTTTGTTTGTGTACAGCGTTGCATGACTGTACAATTAGCAGCTAAAGTAGCACTGTGCTAAAAAATTCTGCCTCTGATAGACTGAAATTCTAAGCAATGTTGCCTGCCCTGCCTGTACACTCATCTGTTGGACTACAGAACACATTCCCTTATGTTATGGAAATGATGAGAGGGAGGAGGTAAACATGAGCTGGTCAGGGCTGACAACACTGCTTGGGATTTCAGTTCAGCAGAGGCACTCAAATAGCTAGTTATATACATACATTTTTTTGGCAGATCAACAGGTATATTTGTAATACTTGCAAAGTTGTTAAGGTTATAAAAAAAGATATGTATGCATGTATTGCAGAGATGTACAGAACATGTTTTTTTTTATTTTGTCAAGACATACATTTTTATGGTTTCCCAGATGTCTGTATACAGTTTATAGGATAAAACACACCTGTGGATCAAAACATGTCATATGGCTTCACCCCATCCCACCTCTGCAAAGCTGTCATGTAAATTGCAGATCCCAGATCAGACTTACACCTTTTTAAAGCCAGTCAATGTTTCTGAACATCAGGGGCCACCACTTTTACTGTACTGCACATATTCAGGCTCCCCTTCATAGAGCAAAATAGGTTGTCTATCTTTTTGGGAATAGTCATATTTTTTATGTTAAATACAGACTTTCCTATCCAGCACACAACATATTTTGCTGAATAAAACTGGGTAAGGATCAATTTACTAAAGGAAGAAACACTGTTCACTTATTGACTTATATGAAACTGGGTTCATTTTAATCACCCTAGTAGGTGCAACCAAAAATATCTTTTTCCTATTTTTTGCTTGCACATGACTCAAAGAAAACGTTTCTTTCTTTTTTTCCTCTTCTCTTTTTCCATGAGAAGGGGCTTCAACCTTCTTTTCTGACTTCATCCCTAACTTCTGATAGGTGTCAGAACTGAGTTGTCAGAACCAAAACAGGAAATGTAGTCAGAATTAAATAGACTAAAATGTGGTACACAACAGGAACCAGAAGTGATGTATGATTCTTCATGGGTTCCATTTGCTAAAGGTTTCACGATTCTTGTTTGACATTCTCATAACTAATTAAGAAACCACATATGATACAGTAGTGTAAAATTGTCTAGTAATAACATATTTTAATGAGGAGAACATGCAAGAATAAAAAAGACTGCAGCTGACACAGCAATGTAAAATTGGCCATTTTAAATAGCAAAGCTAGGCCTGAATCCACTAAGAAGAATTAGCACAAGTAAGGACTTTACTACAATACTGCAGAGGATACAGCAGTGTAAAAGTACTGTCCAGCAGCAGGACAGTTTTATTCAGGGATAATACACCTAACTCAGGTACTGTATATATAACTTTTTCATTAACTAAAGGGAATAAAGGAGTGTGGTGAATGGGGGTGATATATTGGGACTTATCTCATGTTCACACTTTTATTGCATTTTTTTTTCAAACAATGCAGTGGCATGCTGAAACAACAGACAGCTCCACAAATAACAAGTAAACTCCTATTTGAGCACTCAAAACTTTAAAAAATGATCCTAGGAACACGAAAAAACAAAACAAATATATGTCCCAACATGCTTGAAACAAAAGCTGTTTTTAAAGGGAAACCTTTAAAAACACCTTAACCAGTGTAGCCTCCCTGGTGGTATGATTATGTCAGATTTTTTAATCTGAAAGCAGCACATTGTTTTGCATAGAAATTTGGTGTTTTACATTGTAGGCCTGTAATTCTTAGTAAAAACACACTTAAATCTGTCAAAACAAGAGTCTAGTAGACATCCCGGGTATGATAACGTTTTAAACAGAAAATCATAAATTATAATATAATAAATAACTATAAATAAATATAAAAATAATAATATAATAATAATAAAATAAATTTCCCAATGATTCATTATCGCTCAATTCTGCAAGTATTCTAACTTACTATAACTGTTTTCTAGCTGGTCTAAAACCACTTTTGACGTAAAGGGACACTTTTTGGTTGCCATGGACAATCTCAAGTTTCCAGGCAGAAAGAACAGTATATATAATATAAAAGTGCATGCAGGGCACTGGACAAAGCACTAGGGACAAAAGAGAGGTGAAATGATTTGATACAGTAATGTAATCTGTAAGATTACAGTGTACTGTATGTGTTATGTATTTTGTACTTTTTGAATTTGCCACCTGGCTCCACCCCCATGCACCGCAACGCATGGGGGTGGACATCGCAGGATACTGGTGACAAGTATGCTGTACCAGGATTATGCAAATGCAATCCTGAGTGTGGCTCGGGGTTACCGCTAATGGTACTGAAGTTTAACCCCGAGCCACATTCGGGAATACCGCCAGGGGGGTTAACAACATAAAGTAAAAAGCAAAATACCTCCAAAAATGAATGAAAACTCCAAAATATCTCTTACAACAAACGTTCCCAAAAGTTTGCTATGGTCGGGAGACTGCACAAAAGTGACTGCTGACATCAGATCAACAAAAAAAAAATAGAAAAAAGTTCCCAAAATAAATAAAACTGCCCTAATCTCTTCCTTTGTAGTTTTTTAAGCCTTTCCTATGCTTTTCCTACAATAGTTTACAATTCCTTGACATTATGGCTGCTCTGTGCCTTCCCTATTTTATTTGGTTGGGTTGTTTAACAGAACAAAAAAAACGTATTGGCCCTTATAAGCCAGTTGGCCATAGTCAAAGGTCATAAACTGAATTATGGCTTAAAAATATTCTCCCATGAGACTCTGCAAATATTCTCCCATGAGACTCTGCACACAATTTCACCAGGACTATGAATTTCTAACCCTAGAATATACTCCTCAAGCCTATGAAACCCCTTCAACAGCCGGTACAGATGCATACTGCTTGAGACAGCACATTTAACTGGTTAAAGGACCAAGGTTCTCCTATCCTTCTCAGAGGTAAGTTGCTGTCCACAGATACATGTATGGCACACATATTATTGCAGTTACTGAAATCCAGTAGCAAAGCTGAGGTGAGAGGAAGAGATTGTGCCTTTATTGTGTCCAGGCAAGTCACTTTTTGAAATCTTGTCCTACCCGTCTAGGGAACACCCCAACCTTGAGGTCCTGTCATGGACAGACCTTAGGTGGCTTTGTTTCATCCCCAGTTATCCAGAAGGATAAGCCCCTGGTTTCGGTTACCCTTTCTTTGGCTGAGTCGTCCATCAAGATACAGGCTCTAATCGACTCTCGGGCTGCAGGACTGTTCATTGATGCTGCCTTTGTATCGAAGCACTCGATTTCGCTGCAGCTGCATGACACTCCCCTTGCCATTAAGGCTCTTGATGGGAGACCTCTACAGCCTGCCCATGTGACTCATTAAACTGTTCCATTGTCCATGGCCATAGGGGCTCGTCACCATGAGATAATCTAATTCCAAGTTATTTCCTCACCTACGTTTCCGCTGTTTATTGGTTATCCTTGGTTACAGAGGCACAACCCCTCTTTTGAGTGGCTCTGTAATGAGGTTCTCTCCTGGTCGCCACAATGCAGTAAGACATGCTTCCAGAAGGTACCCAAGGTCCTGTGTACATTTCACTCTCCTCCCTGCCAGAGGAGCACTGCGATTTTAGCGATGTCTTTGACAAGGGTCAAGACGGTAGTTTGTCTCCACACCGGTTGTATGATTGCACAGTTGACCTTCAGCCTGGTGCCATACCCCCTCGTGGCTGGGTTTACGCTTTGTCGGTCTTGGAGGATAAGGCCATGGAGGAGTATGTTGCAGATGCACTTTCTCAAGGTTTCATCCGCAAATCCTTGTCTCCCGCTGGTGCTGGTTTCTTCTTTGTGAAGAAGAAGAGTGGTGAACTGAGACCTTGTATTGATTATAGGGGACTCAATTGTTTCACGATTAAGAATGCCTATCCGATTACATTGATTACAGAGTTATTTGACAGCTTCAGGGGAGCAACGGTTTTCACAAAGCTTGATTTGAGAAGTGCATTTCAATCTCATGAGGATTAAGGAGGTTGACGAGTGGAAAACTGCGTTTAATACCAGAACAGGCCATTTTGAGTACCTCGTAATGCCTTTTGGCCTTTGTAATGCCCCTGGCAGTTTTCCAGGAATTTATTAACAATGTCCTCCGAGATTTGTTGCAGTTATGTGTGGTGGTTTATCTCGAGGATATCCTAATATTTCCCAAGTCCCTGGAGAGCCACCACACAGAGGTCTGTTGCATGCCTCAGAAACTAAGAGAGAACAATCTCTATTGTAAATTGGAGAAGTGCGAATTCCATCATGAACAAGTTAAATTGTAATTTCCACTGCTGGTTTTTCAATGGACACAGAGAAACTTTCAGCAGTCCTACAGCGGCCCCGACCCGTGGGTTTACCTCCTCTGCAGCTTTGCCAACTATTATTGGAAGTTTATCTGTAACTTCTAGTCTCTGGTCAAGCCCCTGACTGATATGACCAGAAAGGACGGTAACCCACAGAGTTGGTCTCCGGAGTCCATTAAGGCCTTTGAGATTTTCAAAGCTGCCTTTGTTTCTGCTCCTGTGTTGGCACATCCTCATCCTATGTTACCTTTTATCCTTGAGGTTGATGCTTCTGAGACTGGAGTTGGTGTCCTTCTGTCTCAATGTCCTACCTCTGAGAGCGCTATGCATCCTTGTGGCTACTTTTCCAAGAAATTGTGACCTGCAGAGTGCAATTACGAGATTGGTGACAGAGCACTGTTAGCGATCATTTTAGCCCTGAAAGTATGAAGATATCGCCTCGAAGGTACCACTGTGCCGGTTCTCATTCTTACTGACCATAAGAATCTCACATTCTTGTCTGAGACTAAATGCATCTCTCTCAGAAGGGCACAATGGGCTCTTTTTTGTCAAGTTTCAATTAAATTGTATCATTCTTACCCGGTACTAAGAATGTAAGGGCTGATGCCTTGTCACAGCACTTTTCCTCCACTTCCAAGTTGGAGTCCGTTCCAGTTCCTGTGATTCCTCCTGATCATATTCTGGCTATGGTTTGCACCAGTTTCACTTCTCCTTTGGGTGACAAAATTCTTGCTGCTCAGGTCCATGCTCCTCCTGATAAACCTTGTGACCGCTGCTTTGTCCCAGAGAGTCTCTGCACTGCAGTGCTCCAGACTTTCCATTCTCCCAAGGCTGCTGGCCACCCTGGGAAGAATTAACTCTTTTGGGCTATTTCCCAACAATTCTGGTGGCCTAGTGCTGATGTAACCACCTTTGTAGCTGCCTGTTCCATGTGTGCTCAGAGTAAGAATCCACAGCACCTTCCAGTGGGCTTCCTACAAGCCATACCCAATGGAGAGAGGCCCTGGACCCACCTGTCTATGGATTTCATTGTGGAGTTACCCAACTCCCAGGGCAACACAGGTTCTCGAAAATGTATTCCACTTAAGAAGTTTCCCACTTCTAAGTAACTGTCTTCCATTTTTTGCTTGGGAGATCTTTCGCTTACATGGGCTCCCCAAAGTGATTGTCTCAGACAGGGGTAGTCAGTTTGTGTCCCGGTTCTGGTGAGCCTTTTGTGCACAGTTGGGAATTCAGCTTGCTTTCTTCTCTGCATATCATCCACAGTCTAATGGGGCCACAGAAGGAGCCAATCAGTCCTTGGAGCAATTCCTACGTTGCTATATTTCTGACCATCATAACAACTGGTCAGACCTCTTACCGTGGGTGGAGTTTGCTCACAATAGTGCCTTGAATTCTGCTTCCCGATTGTCCCCGTTTATGGAAAACTATGCTTTCCAACCTATGTTGCCTAACTCATTTGTTCTGCAAAGTATTCCTGCATTAGAGGAGCATCTCCGTGGTACAGACTCCATGCTGACCGCAGACACCTGTCTGCGCCTTCCTACCAGGTTGGGGACAGGGTCTGACTGTCATCCCACAACCTCCCACTTAATGTTCCCTCTCTACAGTTTGCACCTCAGTTTATTGGGCCTTTCTGTATTCTTCGCAGGGTTAACCCAGTGGCTTACTCATTAGACCTTCCTTCTAATATGCATATCCCAAATGTATTTCATGTCTTCTTATTAAAACCTTTGGTCTGCAACCACTTTACCACCTCAGTGCCTTGTTCTCACCCTGTACAGGTTGAGAGCCATGAGGAGTATGAAGTACAGTCCATTGTTGACTCCCGTAGCTTCCATGGGCGAATACAGTACCTGGTGCATTGGAAAGGGTACGGTTTGGAGGAATGCTCTTTGCTCTTTGGTCTCATCCTCGGATGTACATGCCCCTGTCCTCCTCCGTGATTTCCATAGACATTTTCCCCTCAAGACTGGTGGTCCTCCAAGGAGGAGGGGTCATTGAGGAGGGGGTACTGTCAGGGCTGACAAGGTTGTAGTGATCTGAGAATGGGAGTGGTTGAATAGTTTAGCAAAAGACAGTGAGAAACCTCAGACATGAAATATGAACAAAGCATTTTCCTCACATCCAAGAGAAAAAAGGTGACAGGTGAGAGAGCTCCAGCACACAGCCTGTAATTGACAGCCTCAGCTCTGTTCCTGTGTGCTGTCTGAAGGGACGTGTGTCCCTTCCCTCCAATCAGTGCTCGACGCTCCCTTCACTAAGCCCTGCACAGTGTAATTTCAGCTCCCCACCCTCTGCTTTTCATAGCTGAGAGATTCTGTGTAAATTCTGCACTTTCAATGGCTGTAGAGGAAAGAGGGCTACAGATCAACAGGAACAAATTATGTAGGAGGATTTTTTTCTCCTCTGTGTATCACCTGAGGCTGCTCACTTCATTGGGTATATGTAAGGGTTTACAGCTTTAAACAAAAAAAAATCTGATCAATCTCTACATTGATAAAAATTATTCTGTTGGCTTGTAATTTTAACATAAAAACGTATAATTTTCAACATAAAAATAAATGTTAATTCATTTAATTTGATATTTTAAGTATCTTACCTAACCACTTCATTACCAGGCACTTATGCACCTTCCCGCCCAGACCAATTTTCAGCTTTCAGCGCTCTCACACTTTGAATGACAATTACTCAGTCATGCTACACTGTATATAAACAAAATGTTTAACATTTTCTTCTTACAAATAGAGATTTCTTTTGGTGGTATTTAATCACCACTGGGTTTTTTTTTTTTTTTTGTGATAGAAGCAAAAAAACTGCGAAAATTTTGAAAAAAACATACTTTGTTTTAGTTTCTATTGTAAAATTTTGCAAATAAGTCATTTTTCTTCATAAATTTGTGCCAAAATTTATACTGCTACATATATTTGGTAAAAATAACCCAAATCAGTGTATATTATTTGGTCTTTGTGAAAGTTATAGAGTCTACAAACTATGGTGCCAATCACTGAAAATTGATCACACCTGATGTACTATCTCACCTGAAGGCCTATCTAATTTCTTGAGACACTAAGGCTCGGTTCACACTAGGACGACTTGTCAGGCGACCTAGGTCGCCTGACAAGTAGCGTCCCGTTCAGTACAATGAAACCGTTCTAATCGGGGCGACGCAAGTCGCTCCGACTTAGAAAAAGGTTCCTGTACGACTTTGGGGGCGACTTGGGGTTGACTTGCATAGACTTCTATAAAGAAGTCATTTTTACAGTACAGTTACCTGCAAGTCGTGCCGCCTCTGGTGGCTAACAAGCCAGGAAAGTACAAATACCCCCCAAATGACCCCTTTTTGGAAAGTAGACAGTCCAATGTGTTTACTAAGAGGCATGGTGAGTTTTTTTAAGTTGTAATTTTTACCCACAATTCTTAGGAAAATTAAGATTTTTTTTTTTTTTTTACACAAACTTGTCATATTAACAGGCTATTTCTCTCACACAGCATATGCATAATTGCAACTACACCCCAAAAAACATTCTGCTACTCCTCCTGAGTATAGCGATACCACATGTGTGAGACTTTTACACAGCCTGGCCACATACAGAGGGCCAGGGCTTTTTTTCAGGGGGAACTTGGTGGAACTCAGTTCCACCACCTCTGGCTCAGACACTTTGGTGCCTGCTCACCACAATCACTTGTAAACACAGAAGTCTGGTTTCTGTGATTACAAGTGACAGCTCTGCACTCTGTGTGTAATGCAATCTTGGTATTTAATGCCCCTTTAAGACCCTCCTACTGTTTTCGTGAAATTTGACTGAACACACCCACTATTTGATGTGATTTGGAGGGTGTGTGTAGGGGGTGGGGTTTTGTGGGGCCGTGGTTAAGTTCCAGCACCTATTGTTTGAGGAAAAAAAGCCCTGCAAAGGGCCAACATTGAAGTAGCACTTTCATGCATTTTACAAGCATAAATTGCACATATCCTTTCTTAACCACCTATTACATTTTTTAAGGCCCTGGAGCACCAGAACAATGGAATTATCCACAAAATGAACCCATTTTGGAAAGCACACACCCCAACATATAATCTGTGAGGCATAATGAGTCTTTTGAACGGTTCATTTTTTTCCAGAAGGTTTTGAAAAAAGTGAAAAAAAAATGAAAATGCATTTTTTTACACAAAGTTGTCCATTTATAAGATATTTCTAACACATAGCATGTACGTAGCAAAAATGACACCCCAAAATGCATTCCTCTACTCCTCCTGAGTATGGAGATACCACATGTGTGAGACTTTTACACAGCCTGGCCACATACAAAGGCTCAACATTGAAGTAGCACTTTCATGCGTTTTACAAGCATAAATTGCACATATCCTTTCTCAACCATCTATTACACTTTTGAAGGCCCTGGAGCACCAGAATAATGGAATTATCCTTAAAATGAACCCATTTTGGAAAGCACACACCCCAAAGTATAATCTGTGAGACATAATGAGTCTTTTGAACAATTCATTTTTTTCCAGAAGGTTTTGGAAAAAGTGGAAAAAAATGAAAATGCTTTTTTTTTACACAAAGTTGTCCGATTATAAGATATTTCTAACACATAGCATGTATGTAGCAAAAATGACACCCCAAAATGCATTCCTCTACTCCTCCTGATTATGGCGATACCACATGTATGAGACTTTTACACTGCCTGGCCACATACAAAGGCCCAACATTGAAGTAGCACTTTCAGGCATTCTACAAGCATAAATTGCACATCTCATTTCTCAACCACCTATTACATTTTTGAAGGCCCTGGAGCACCAGGACAATAGAATTGTCCACAAAATGACCCCATTTTGGAAAGAAAACACCCCAAGGTATAATCTATGAGGCCTAATGAGTCTTTTGAATGGTTCATTTTTTTCCAGAAGTTTTTGGAAAATGTGGAAAAAAAATGAAAATGCATTTTTTTTTACACAAAGTTGTCCCTTTATAAGATATTTATAATGCATAGCATGTACATAGCAAAAATGACACCCCAAATTACATTCTGCTACTCCTCCTGAGTATGGCGATACCACATGTTTGAAACTTTTACACAGCCTGGCCACATACAGAGGCCTAAAAATCCAAGTAGCACCTCCAGGCATTCTAGCAGCGTTAATTACACATATCATTTTCTGACTACCAATCACATTTTTGAAGGCCCTTCATATTTCTAACACATAGCAGGTACATACCAAATAACAAAAGATTACCTGTGGTTTTAGAAGTGCAGTGGTCCACAGAGGAGAGCATCGGTCCAGGCAGCAGGCAGGAATGAGGTCAGCGACAGCAAAAACAATCATCCAGGCAGCAGGCAGGAATACTGTCCATAGTTCGTACAGGCAGAGATTCTGTCAGCACAGCCAGAGCACAGCCAAAGAACAGATCCAGGTAGCAGGCAGAGGTGTCCTGGCAGAAATACTGTCCAAAGTCAGTAGAGGCAGCAGGCAGATATATGGTCAACACAGCCAAAGTATTAGTCCAAACAGCAGGAAGAAACATGGTCCATAATGTCTTGGGTCATTACTGGCAGCAATATAGTCAGCACAGCCAAAGTATTGGTCCAGGCCGCAGGAAGGACCATCAAGCTTAGGGCCAGGGGGACAGGGGTAGAGGCTTCGCCCACCCAAATGGCTTTGAAGCCTCCGGGCAACCAGACCCTTTTCTGGGAGCACAGAAAATGAAAAACTGGTTTTCTCTACTCAGAACGCTATTCTGAAGCCCCTCACAAATGTGAGACCCCTGTGTACTAAAGTAGATGGCCAAAAGATCAGACCAAGTGGCAGGCAAAAACATAGTCGATTAACAGGCCAAGGTCGGTGCACGTGGAAGTCAGAAACGTGGTTTAAATCGGCATGCAGAGGCATCGTCGGTAAACAGGCTGAGGTTGGTGCACGTGGAAGTCAGAAACGTGATTTAAATCGGCAAGCAAAGACATAGTCGGTACACAGTCCAGGATCAGTTAATTAACATGGTAGCAGGCAAATGGGGAAATGGCAGTCTGGTAATAATAAAGGGAACTAATATTGGATGGATGTATGATAATTTTTGAAGCAATCTCCGATGCATAGGCCAGGTTGGGAGGGACATTGGGGACAATAATAGCTGGAATCTCTTCTTATTCCTCCTCTGCTGCATACACAGCATTTCTTTTGGCGTCTTCTTCCAGATTCTGTGGGAGGAATGCTATAGGGAAAGTGTTGCTCGTGAAGTCGACTCACATTATCAGAGCGAATGCTTCCTGGGGCGGGACCTTGTTGGTAAATGAGGGCAGTGACAATATCTTCAATATACTTGAGGTAGGTGATTTGTTGGTTTTGAGTTGCTTTTTGGTAGCAGCCAAACAAATTAAAAACGGCCATGTGAAACAGGTGAAATGCAACTTTCTTGTACCAGTAATGGGACTTTCTGGTTGATAAATAGGGTTGTAGCATCTGATCGTTTAAATTCACCCTCCTCATATACATATTGTAGTCTTGGACACATTCGGGCTTTACAATGGCGTCATTGTGGATGGTAGAGAGGATGTGGACATCTTTCTTCTCCGTCCACTTCATGGCCAACACCTCCCCATTCCTCATGAATGCTGATTCTCCGTTTTGCAATTTTTTGTCAAAATATTTTGTGGGAATCCCTTACGGTTTTTTTTAAGGTACCACAGGCCGGGGTTTTTTTACTGTAAAGATGACGAAAAAGGGGCAGGCTGTTTAATAGTTGTCATGGTTATGCAATAGAGTTTGTCGATCAGCCTACCTGTCTCCATGTGTTCATCTCTAGAGACCAGCTGCCCCTCACCAGACTGCTTTTGTAACCTCTCCTCTAAGCATGGCCCCACCCCAGGCCCTATCAGGGAACCCTATATTAACTTGTGCACTGCAAGCCATCTGTGCCGATCAACCATTGTGTGTTAGCCTCCGTTAGGGATGAGCCGAACACCCCCCTGTTCGGTTCGCACCAGAATATGTGAACAGGAAAAAAGTTTGTTCGAACACGCGAACACCGTTAAAGTCTATGTGAAACGAACATTAATAATCAAAAGTGCTAATTTTAAAAGCTTATATGCAAGTTATTGTCATAAAAAGTGTTTGGGGACCTGGGTCCTGCCCCAGGGGACATGGATCAATGCAAAAAAAAGTTTTAAAAACTGCCATTTTTTCAGGAGCAGTGATTTTAATAATGCTTAAAGTCAAACAATAAAAGTGTAATATCCCTTTAAATTTCATAGCTGGGGGGTGTCTATAGTATGCCTGTAAAGGGGCGCATGTTTCCCGTGTTTAAACAGTCTGACAGCAAAATGACATTTCGAAGGAAAAAACCCATTTAAAACTACTCGCGGCTATTGCATTGCCGACAATACACATAGAAGTTCATTGATAAAAACGGCATGGGAATTCCCCACAGGGGAACCCCGAACCAAAATGAAAAAAAAAAGACGTAGGAGTCCCCCTAAATTAAGGGGAACCCAGGCCAAAATTTAAAAAAAAATGACGTGGGGTTCCCCCTAAATTCCATACCAGACCCTCCAGGTCTGGTATGGATTTAAAGGGGAACCCCGCGCCAAAAAAAAAAAACAGCGCGTGGTCCCCCCAAAAATCCATACCAGACCCTTATCCGAGCACGCAACCTGGCAGGCCGCAGGAAAACAGAGGGGGGACGAGAGTGCGCCCCCCTCCTGAACCGTACCAGGCCACATGCCCTCAATATTGGGAGGATGCTTTGGGGTAGCCCCCCAAAACACCTTGTCCCCATGTTGATGAGGACAAGGGCCTCATCCCCACAACCCTGGCCGGTGGTTGTGGGGGTCTGCGGGCGGGGGGCTTATCAAGGGGACCCCCAGATCCCGGCCCCCCGTGTGAAATGGTAAGGGGGTACTTACCCCTAGCATTTCACTAAAAAACTGTCAAAAATGAAGAGAAGAAGAGAAGAAAAGAAGAAGAGAAGAAGATGAAGAAAATGAAGAGAAGAGCGGGAGCCTCCCCCCATGCCATGGGTGTGGAGCGGCCCGAGGATAAGAAGATAGAAGACGCCGCGGAGGAGATGCTGGATGAGAACGCCGAAGGAAGAACCAGAAGAGCCAGAAGAACCAAAAGAAAAAGATGAAGGAAGATAGAAGAAAGAGGAAGCATTTAAATAAAGGAATTGTCAAAAACTGTCTCTTGTCATTTTTAACATTTTTGACAGTTTTTTAGTGAAATGGTAGGGGTAATTACCCCCTTACCATTTCACACAGGGGGGGCCGGAATCTGGAGTCCCCTTGTTAAAGGGGGCTTCCAGATTCCGATAAGCCCCCGCCGGCAGACCCCCACAACCACCGGCCAGGGTTGTGGGGATGAGGCCCTTGTCCTCATCAACATGGGGACAAGGTGTTTTGGGGGGCTACCCCAAAGCACCCTCCCGATGTTGAGGGCATGTGGCCTGGTATGGTTCAGGAGGGGGGGGCCGCACACTCTCGTCCCCCCTCTTTTCCTGCGGCCTGCCAGGTTGCGTGCTCAGATATAGGTCTGGTATGGATTTTTGGGAGGACCCCACGCCATTTTTTTTTGGCGCGAGGTTCCCCTTAAAATCCATACCAGACCTGAAGGGTCTGGTATGGAATTTAGGTGGAACCCCACGTCATTTTTTTTTTTTTTAATTTTGGTTCGGGATTCCCCTGTGGGGAATTCCCATGCCGTTGTTATCAATGAACTTCTATGTGTATTGTCGGCAATGCAATAGCCGCGAGTAGTTTTAAATGGGTTTTTTCCTTCGAAATGTCATTTTGCTGTCAGATTGTTCTAAACACGGGAAACATGCGCCCCTTTACAGGCATACTATAGACACCCCCCAGCTACAAAATTTAAAGGGATATTACACTTTTATTCTTTGACTTTAAGCATTATTAAAATCACTGCTCCTGAAAAAACTTCAGTTTTTAAAACTTTTTTTTGCATTGATCCATGTCCCCTGTGGCAGGACCCGGGTCCCCAAACACTTTTTATGACAATAACTTGCATATAAGCCTTTAAAATTAGCACTTTTGATTTCTCCCATAGACTTTTAAAGGGTGTTCCGCGGCATTCGAATTTGCCGCGAACACCCCAAATTGTTCACTGTTCGGCGAACTTGCGAACAGCCAATGTTCGAGTCGAACATGAGTTCGACTCGAACTCGAAGCTCATCCCTAGCCTCCGTGTGTACTTGCTGTGTTTCCTACGTCTGATTCCTGTTACCAACTTTGGCCTGTTCTCAACTATTCCTGTCTGCTCGTGACCCTGACGTTTGGCGTGTCCCCGACCATCCCTGTTTGCCTGTGACCCTGAACCTTGGCGTGTACTCTGTTGTCCTTATCTGCTTGTGGCCCCAACCTTGGCTTGTCCCTTACTTCCTTGTTGTTCCAGCCTGCTGCCTCCTTCCTCTTCTCCTGTAGTCTACTGTGAGCGTGAGCTGTGAGACCCTGGGGGCCGCAACCTGGAGCCAGACTGAAGCGCAGTCCATCCTTACCATTAAAGGCTCTGGTGAACACTTGCTGGCTCTTAGACTCTGCGCCCTGGGAAATCTATGCTCTAGCTCCCAGTGGGATCTGTGTCAGTGATCCAGTAGACCTGCTTCCTGAACCTCCCAGGGGTGTATCCGCAGCAGTCAGTCCTAGGGTCCACTACCTAGCGGTGCACTTCTGACTCCTACAGAGTGCATCTGTCACCTAGCCTCAAGGTGACCTGACAGTTTGATCAGCCATGGACCCAGCTGATGTGCTGCTACCCGCAGATGATCCGCTGCAGGGCTTAGTTCGCAGACTTGAGACCCAGGAATCGCATCAGACCCAAGTGATGCAATTCCTCCAGGATTTGGCATCCCGTTTTGAACAGGTTCAGGCCTCATTAGGACCCCCGGTTCAACAACCTCCACCGCTATCTGCTGCTGCACCTATCGCACCAGTTGCAGCCACACATTCATTACAACTGCCAGCTCCGGCCGGTTTCTCTGGGGACTCAAAGGCTTGCAGGGGTTTCCTTAGCCAGTGCACGATTCATTTTGAACTTCAGCCCTAAAACTTCCTGTTCGATTGGGCGAAAGTAGCCTATATTATATTCCTTCTGTCCGGCGAGGCGCTAGCTTGGGCTGCCCCTCTGTGGGAACTGAATGATCCAGTGGTTTCTAGCCTGTCTGATTTCTTGAAACTTTTTCGAAATATCTTCGAGGAACTGGGCTGTGTCTCCTCAGCGGCTAGCGCTCTTTTACGTCTCCGTCAAGAGTCTGCTTCTGTGGGACAGTATGCTCTTCAGTTCCGTATCCTCACAGCTGAATTGAGCTTGAATAATGAGGCCCTAGTTGCAACCTTTTTACATGGCCTCTCTGATAGAGTGAAGGATGAATTAGCAGGAAGATCCCTTCCTGCTGATCTGGACAGTGTCATCACCTTGTGTAACCAGATCGATATTCGCTTTCAGGAGAGGGCCCTGGAAAAAAGACGCCAGCACTCCCCGTTCCTTAGGCAGCTTGAGCTCCCAGTCCCTTCTCTTCGATCAGAGGAGCACCCCCTGCCCGCTGAGGAACCTATGCAGCTAGGCTGGACCAAGTTGCCTCCTGAAGAACGCGCTAGGCGCAGAACTCTGGGCCTGTGCCTCTACTGTGGGGCCAAAGGTCATTTTGTGACACTTGTTCTCTTCGTCCGGAAAAACGATTGGGGCTAATACATCTGGAAGGTGGAGTATTAGACCCTGAAGTATCACCTTCACCTTCTCGTCTTCTTCTTTCTGTGTTCCTTCATGTCGGCGCTTCCTCTCGTTTGGTCTCGGCACATCTGGATTCCGGAGCCGCTGGCAATTTCATGGACTGGGGAACTGCGTCTTCCATGAGACTTACCCTTTTTGCCCCGTACAACGCCATTGGTGGTCTTGGCGATTGATGGCACTGTTCTCCCAGGGGGCCCTATCCGCTTCCAGACCCTCACTGTTAAGATGTCGGTAGGGACACTACACCAGGAGTGGATATCCTTCCTTGTCTTACCTAAGGCTTTGTCTCCTATCATATTAGGTGTTCCTTGGTTACGGTTCCATTCTCCACACATGTTGACTGGACTGCTGGACAGATCTTGACTTGGGGTTCCTCCTGTTATTCCTCCTGCCTACTCAAGGTTACCCCAAAAAAGAATCCTCTTGTTGCCACCATCCCAGTATCTTCTGCTCTTCCCGCTGCGTATAGCGATTTCTGGAATGTCTCCTGCAATAGTCGGTCTGAGGCACTCTCTGGGTCGTGTGGCACTCTGGATGAGAAGCCTACCTGTGAACCTGAGCCGATCAGTGACTCCCGTTTGCATGGCCATGTCTCTTTGCCTGTCCCTGGACCCCCTTGGACACACACCCAGGCTGACTCGTCCACCAGTTCCACAGTCGCTATGCCCTGCAATGCAATTCTGGTGGTCGCCGCACCTGGCAATGCTGTTCAGTCGGCCTCTGCACCAGTCCAGCCTATGCCCAGTGAGCTTCCTGCTTCTTGTTCAGGACCTTCTGTAACCTGGCCTCACTCTACTGCTACTACATCAGTCCAAACATGTTTAGGAGGCTCAATCCATCCTTTGGATAGACTGCCTCATTCGGCCAGGTGGGGTTTTCAATCTTTTGTTCAGGGCTCTCTGTATTCTGTTTGTGTTTCAGCTATCCAGCTTAACTCTTTTGACACGTCACCTTTTAACCAACCTGACCTCAGGGATCCACTGACCTCTACCCAGTCTGATGGTCCTGTGTTGGATGTCCAGCACATCTTTAAGGGTCCGGGGGACCTTGCTCAGACTTCTGATGGTCTTCTGGTGCCCTTACCCTAAAAAGCCTTTAGTACTCAATAAGTCCTTTCGTCCTCTCCTTACCTCGGTTCCGGTCTCTGAGGATAATCTAAAGTATGAGGTTAGTCAAGTTTTGGATTCCGGGCTTCGTAAAGGCATTGCTCAGTACCTCGTACATTGGAAAGGGTTTGGTCCTGAGGAGAGATCTTGGATCACTGCATCTGAGGTCTTTGCTCCTCGTCTATTGAGGAGGTTCCATCTGGAGTTTCCCCTTAAGCCTGGGCACAGACGGGGAAGGGGGAGGTCTCATAAGAGGGGGGTACTGTCATGGTTATGCAATAGAGTTTGTCGATCAGCCTACCTGTCTCCATGTGTTCATCTCTAGAGACCAGCTGCCCCTCACCTGACTGCTTTTGTAACCTCTCCTCTAAGCATGGCCCCACCTCAGGCCCTATCAGGGAACCCTATATTAACCTGTGCACTGCAAGCCAGCAGTGCTGATCAACCATTGTGTGTTAGCCTCTGTGTGTACTTGCTGTGTTTCCTACGTCTGATTCCTGTTACTGACTTTGGCCTGTTCTTAACTATTCCTGTCTGCTCGTGACCCTGACCTTTGGCATGTCCCCGACCATCCCTGTTTGCCTGTGACCCTGAACCTTGGCGTGTACTCTGTTGTCCTTATCTGCTTGTGGCCCCAACCTTGGCTTGTCCCTTACTTCCTTGTTGTTCCAGCCTGCTGCCTCCTTCCTCTTCTCCTGTAGTCTACTGTGAGCGTGAGCTGTGAGACCCTGGGGGCCGCAACCTGGAGCCAGACTGCAGCGCAGTCCATCCTTACCATTAAAGGCTCTGGTGAACACCTGCTGGCTCTTAGACTCCGCACCCTGGGGAATCTATGCTCTAGCTCCCAGTGGGATCTGTGTCAGTGATCCAGTAGACCTGCTTCCTGAACCTCCCAGGGGTCTATCCGCAGCAGTCAGTCCTAGGGTCCACTACCTATCGGTGCACTTCTGACTCCTACAGAGTGCATCTGTCACCTAGCCTCAAGGTGACCTGACATAGATGGTATCCGTTTTCAAACAGGGGGTATGCCAGCTCCCAGACAATTTTCCCACTGGTTCCAATATATGTGGGGCAGTCACGGGGCTGGAGCTGGGAGTCTTTGCCTTCGTAGATCCGGAATGTGAGGACGTATCCAGTGGCTCGATCACATAATTTATTTAATTTCAGCCCATACCTGGCTCTCTTGTTTGGTATATACTGCTTGAAGTGCAGTCGGCCAGTGAAATGTATGAGGGACTCGTCCACACAAATTTTTTGGTCTGGGATGAAAACTTCTCTAAATTGCTGGGAAAAGGAATTGATTAGGGGGCGTATCTTGTACAATTTGTCATGGTTGGAATGATCACGGGGAGGGCACTGTGAATTGTTATTAAAGTGGAGAAAACGCATAATCATGTCGTAACTTGTCCTGGACATGACAGCGGAATATATGGGCATGTGTTGGATGGGGTTGGTGGACCAATATGTATGGACTTTGTTCTTTTTTGTAAGCCCCATATTGAAAGTAAGGCCCAAAAACAATTTAAATTCATCCATTGTGACACATCGCCACTGGAACATGCGGGTGTAGGAAAAACTGGGATTGGCAGCAATAAATTGGGATGCATACAAATTAGTTTGATCCACCATATTTTGCAGAAAATCTTGTGGGAAAAATAAAGAAAAATAATCGAATAGAGAAAAATTTGTAGTGTCGGGCTGCACACCTGGCTGTGCGGTGAAAGGGGGGATGATAGCGGATCCTGAGTTAGCAGGCAACCATAAGGGGTTTGCCAGGGCATCGGGAAGGTAGGACTGGGGCTGGGTTCTTCGGGTTGGGCGTGTAATTCCAGTACTTGTACTGGGCTCCACTTCCTGGGGTCTGGCGCTGCTGGTGGTGGGCAGATCTCCTGATCTTGGTCCTGATCTTGGTCCTGATCTTGGTCCTGATCTCAGTCCTGATCTCATTCTTTTGGGAGGGACGGTTTCCTCCGTGGACTCGGACTCTGAACCACTATCCTTCACTGGCTTGTATTCCAAACCAGAATCGGATGATGGGAGCTCCCCGCTGCTCTCATCATCAGACATGGCAAGAATCTCATATGCCTCCTCAGGTGTGTAAATCCTTTGGGACATTATGGCAATGCTTATTGGCGGGCCTGTGTAATGGTACTGATGGTGGTAATGGTACAGATTGAGGTATTAGTAGCGGGCCTGTGTGGTGGTACAGATGGCAGTATGGGTGGTGGTGGTACCAATGGTGGTACGGGTGGTGGTGGTGGTAGTGATGGCGGTACGGGTGGTGATGGGGGTACTGGTGGCGGTATGGGTGGTGGTGGTACCGATGGCGGTACAGGTGGTGGTACCAATGGTGGTATGGGTGGTGGTGGCGGTACAGGTGGTGATGGCGGTACAGGTGGCGGTAAGGGTGGTGGTGGTACCGATGGCAGTACTGACGGTGGTACGGGTGGTGGTGGTACTGATGGCGGCACTAGTGGCAATACTGGTTGCAGCCTGTGTGGCAGTATAGATGGTGGGCCTGATGGTGGTACTAGTGGCGGTACTGGTGGTGGTACCCATGGCGGTACTGGTAGCCTGTGTGGCGGTACCAATGGCGGTGGGCCTGTGACAGATGGGCTGATTGACAGATGGGCTGATTGACAGATGGGCTAATTGGCTGGGCTGTGTGACAGGTCCTCTTTATTGGGAGGGGCCGTGTTGTGCACAGTACAATACAATAAAATGTCAGACAGACACTGATTTCACTCACTGGTCCCTGCTATCTCCTCACACGATTGGTGTGTGAGGAGAGAGCAGCCGATCATGTGGTAAACAGCCAAATTCATTGGCTGTTTACCGTGATCGGGGAAGCGATGTGTCCGAGGGACACACATCGTCCCCGATCGCCGCGCTGCGCACCCCACGGGCACGCGCCGGCATTTTATCCTGATGGATGTCATATGACGCCCAGTCAGGATAACGCAACCACTTCCCAGACGTCAATATGCTATTGACCGGGCGGGAAGTGGTTAATTTTCATTAGTTCTTAAAACACACCTTTTACATTTACAAAAAAAAATGTATAATATTGAGTAATCCAGACAAAAGCTTTAAGGTATGAGCATTTCCATATTCTAATTGAGTTACATTTACTTAAAAAAAATATCTTTTCATTTGACTGAAATTGTGCAACACAGTTTGCCAAAAGTGCAAACGCGCGAGTTTTGATGCTGTATATTTTAAATGAGTTTGACATCTTTGGAAACTTTAAAAGCCCGCACAAGGCAGTTCTCATATGTTTGAGGCCCATCAGGACAAAAGAGTGTCACCAGTGACAAAAATTTTTCCAAATCACAACAAAGACAAGATGCGGGGTGAGGGACCGCCAGCTATTAAGCTTAAAAATGATTTTGTGCCACAAAAATGAATGTTTCAGCTGGTTCAGATTTTGAGATATTGGAATTCAAATTCAGATTATGTATCATCAAACCCACCCACTTTGCACCCAATGTTATTAAAATTTAAAAACAGAAATAGCATTCGTTTGCACTGCATCTGTGCCAATTTGTGCTGCAAAAACAAATGTATGTGCTGGTTTGGTTTCAGAGATATTGCGCATTATAGTTGATGAAACCTCTCCCACTTTGCACCACATTATTAAATTTTAAAAACAATAATATAATTTGTTTGTGCTGCGTTTGTGCTGATTTGTACCACAAAAACAAACTTTCTGTTTGTTCGGTTTTTTAGATATTGGACATTCAGCGTTAGCATAGGTGTGCGCAGCCTCTTGCATTAGGGTGTGCACCCCAAAGCTCAAATACATATGCATGTGTATATGTACAGATGGTGTCAGTAGGGCAGTGGACAGTGTCAGTAGTTTTATTTTTATTATTTTTAAAGTATTTTATTTTGTAACATTTTTTGGGGGGATGAAATATCAGTGGTCTAAACAGGGGGGAATATGCACCACACAAGGCGATTAGGGTGTGCCCAGGCACACCTGGCACACCCTGTGCGCACGCCTATGAGCGTTAGGTTGTGTAACCTAAGGACCCGCCCACTTTGCACTGTTATTACATTTCAAAAACAAATATACCATATTTTTGCTGTATTGGCAGGAATAACAAGCCTATTGGTATAGTGTATTTTTTTCATATAGCACACTCATTTTGAATCAGAAAGAATGGTTACGGGACTCATTTATGCTTTTAGCCTGAGCTACCCTGAAAACCTAAAATATATACCTTTGAAGTTTTTCAGAAGATCTTTTTAGAGCTAGATGCGGGGAATCTATCTTCAAAAGTTCCCACTTTAACCGCTTGCCGACCAGCCACCATCATTATACTGCGGCAGGTCGGCTCTCCTGCGCAAACGGCCGTAGGTGCATGTCGGTCTTTGCACAGGAGATAGCGGACGTGGGCACGCCCACTGCATGCCATGGGAGCATGCCCGCAGGTCCAGTGGACTCATGGTCCGCCGGCAACCCACGATCATAGTGTACAGAGGCAGAATGGGGGTATGCCAGTGTAAACAAGGCGATTCGCCGTTCTGCCAGATGACATGTCAGAGATCTTCTGTTCCTATTGATCAGGAACAGTGATGTCTGTCATGTCTCTGGCAGCCCATCTCCCCTACAGTTAGAACACACCCAGGGAACACACTTAACCCCTTGATAACCCCTAGTGTTAACCCCTTCCTTGTCAGTGTCATTTATACATTGATCAGTGCATTTTTTATAGTAATGTCACTGGTTCCTAAAAAGTGTCATTTGGGGTCAGATTTGTCCCCCGTAATGTCGCAGTCCCACTAAAAATCGCAGATCGCCACCATTACCAGTAAAAACAATAAAACATAAATAAAAGTATCTAAATCTATCCCATAGTTTGTAGACGCGATAACTTTTGTGCAAAGCAATCAGTATACGCCTATGTAGAAGAATATAGAGTAAAAGATAGGTTCCTCAGTTTGGGACTTTAAATGGGCCACAAACAGTTTTGTAGGAAAAGTATATAAATTTATTGCACATTGATGCCAATCACAGCATAGAAATGGGAATAAAAGCAACACATATATTGGGAACAGAAATGGAAACAGCTGCAGAGAAAGCCCATAACTTGTCAGACAGACAGAACATCCAACGCTTTTTCGAAAAAACAAAATGCAGATCTTTTTCAGGGACAAAGGGCTTGGGAGTTTCAAATATGTAGTTTATATCTCAAATGTTAATGCTCCACCCATACAGGAAGAAAATAGAACTCAAAAATTAAAAGAGATCTATGTCCATCAGAGCAGCGCACAGGCATCAGACCAGGAAGATGACGACAGCCAATGATCCACATAGGACGAAGTAGTCCCACTACACAGTTTATGGTATATCTCTATATTGACTGTGAATTTAGAGGAGAAATATAATACTTCTTCCCCCTAAACACACATCTGATTGATAGGGAGTGGAGTCTTGGTCTTGGATCCAACCGTCCAGATCATCATAGGTTAGAAATTGGTTATACAAGTTAACCTGGTAGATGGGCGGGCCTAGTCTAATGGCTGGGATGTAATAGTGTGTCTGTTTGTGTCTGCCAGGTGGAACAGGGGACCTGGCAGACACAAACATTTAAAGTGAAAATTACTTTCCTAAAAGGCTTAAAAAAGTTAATACATTCTGTATTCTACGTTCTTTACAGATATACTGTATACACATGTGTGTGTTTCAGTTTGATTTGTTAGCTGAGAAAGACATTTTTTTCCTTTTTTTTTAAATGTTTACATTTGATGCTGCTAATATTAGATTTGTAACACTTTATAAATAATAAATGTTAATTTGTTTTTAAAGCCTGTTTCATGAGACTTTTTTTTTAAAAACCATATTATTGTATTATTTTTATATAAAAACCTTCAAACATATATCAAATACATTTGGAAAATAGGTTTTACCAACTTAAAAAAATTAGTAAGTTACAAGTTAATATCACTTAAAACTAAGTAACTAAGTATCAAAGTAAGGGCAGCACAGTGATGTAGTGGTTAGCACTTTCACTTAGCAGCAAAAGGGTCGCTGGTTCGAATCCCACCATGACACTATCCGCCTGCAGTTTGCATGTTTTACCCTGTGCCTGTGTAGGTTTCCTCCCACACTCCAAAGACATGCTGGTAGGGTAATTGTCTCCTGTGTAAATTGGCCCTAGTATGTTTATGTATGAATGTGAGTTAGGGTTCTTAGATTGAAAGCTCCTTGAGAGCAGGGACTGATGTGAATATACTATGTATATGTAAAGCACTCCGTAAATTGATGGTGTTATATAAGTGCTTGAAATAAATATGTTAACGTATGTGTTCCTAACTAAAAATTTTCTAGAAACTGGAAAAATTGAGTTGGCTTTACTTGAACTTATGGTCTATAAACTGGAAAAGTTAGTTGGCTTTACCTAAACCTTTGGTCTATAAACTGGAAAAATTGAGTAGACTTTACTTAAAACACAAGTTCGGTTATGTAACTATGTATCCTAACTTAAAACAGTATGGTCTATAAACTGAAAAAAATGAGTTGGCTTTACTTTTAATTGAGTCAGACAAAAAATAAGTTTAGTTGACAGTACTTAAAAAGCTGATGCAAATAGTTGCCTCAATTGTTTTGAGTAGGCCCAGCACAATATTGTTTATAGAGTATGGGCAAAGTCTTTTCTACAGTTTTAATAAATATGACCCACATGCCAAGATGATTTTGAAAAAAAAAAAAAAAAAAACACAAGAGAAAAACTTTTATGAATATTTTTGAGCAGTTTTTTTTTCGCTTCTTGTATTCCTTATTTAGAGGATTGGAATACCTTTGTGTGAAAATAAAAATAAAAGAAGATAATACTAAACAGTTTATTACAGTTAGTTCTCAACGGTAAACTAAAGTTGATGTATTGCTTGCAAAATCTACCGTAGTTTGTCATTATTTAATCTTTAGTTATACAATACATTTTTTTTCTTTGAATAATTACCTAGTAATCCTAAGGGATTAGGCTAAGAGGTCAGATATAGTTTGGCAATGATTTAACTGGAAATGAGTCATTTCTCTAAATAACAAAATGTCACTGAATATGACCAAATCAACAAGAGGTAAGAATTATTTTTATGGAATACATTGTTAAAACCCAGATATTTGCTTTGGTAAAATGCAGGCATATCAGCTTACTGAACAGTTTATATTTATGATGAAATACAATAGGTCCGGGATTTATTTTATGAGTGTACAATTCTACCTATGTAGCTAATCTCAAAGTACACAAGTTATGCTTTGAGCGTCTAGACATAATTGCATGTTATTGTTTCGGTTTCACTGTGTCTGCATTACGATATGTTACTATAGCATAGATCCTATTGCTAAATGTGTATATTCTGTCTTTATTGAACAATGGAAAATGTGTTGGTACAACTTACTAACCATATTTTAAGTTGGAAAAAAGTTTCATCTATAGAACTATCCAAGGGTTAAAACATTTCAAATGTTTTAAAAATTATCATCATTCAGGAGAATAAAAACATTTGCAATTTTTGGATATCAACTAAATTCACTTGCATAGTGCATGTATATTATTATTGAATATTGTCTTATTTAGAAATCAAGAGTGTCTTTTCTTATACATAAACTACATTTATGTAATATATTTTGTTAGTCACAACAGTTTTTTTCACAAATGTTTGTCCTAATAGAGAAAAAAAGTTTTTTTAGGTGGATGCAAATGAAGTGGCCTAAAAATGTGATAACATTTTCAAGATCCTACTATGTCCAATGCTGAAATAGATTTTATTCTGTAGCAGTTAGTGAACTGTCGGATTTTGAGAAATGTTTAAGGTTCACACTGAAGGTTTGTATTACAAAGCAATTCCAAGCAATTAGTTAACATATAGTAATAGTACAGTAACTTAGATCAGAAAGTTCAAGCAATCTGAATTCTATGTAATTATCTGCAAAATAGGTACATACAGCTCTATAGAGGATAATTAGAAAAGTGGCAGTCCTGTACTTCTTGACACCTCTGCTGTATAACTACCTCTTTTTCTGTATATTGCATTACCAATCAAATTTAAACTTCCAAGAAAGATTTGAAACTGATAGGTGTCTCTTGAACCATTCACTAGATCAGGGTTTCTATATGTAATAACTTGCAAAGAGCGTGTTCTAGCATCGCCAACAAGCCTGTTCAAGGGCCTTTAGATAACAACCAACAGGAAGTGGGATGGAAGTGGGAAGGACTGGAGTAGTATTACAATATTTGTTTCAAAAATGAAGCTATTCAGCAGGTAGGCTGAGTTATAAAATTTAAATGTTCATTTTTAAGTGTAGTGGTGAAAAAAATAACTGCCTAAACCTTTACTTTTAACCCCCAGTTAGTTTTCGGATGGCTTCAAGTTTTCAAATGTCCATCATAACTAGGGATGAGCCCAATTTTCGTGTCAAGCGTAAGTTTGACTCGAACATCGGGTGTTCGCCTGTTCACCGAATAGCGAACAATTTGGGGTGTTCGCGGCAAATTTGAAAGCTGCGGAACACCCTTTAAAAGTCTATGAGAGAAATCAAAAGTGCTAATTTTAAAGGCTTATATGCATGGTATTGTCATAAAAAGTGTTTGGGGACCTGGGTCCTGCCCCAGGGGACATGTATCAATGCAAAAAAAAGTTTTAAAAACATCCGTTTTTTCGGGAGCAGTGATTTTAATAATGCTTAAAGTGAAACAATAAAAGTGAAATATTCCTTTAAATTTCATACCTGGGGGGTGTCTATAGTAGGCCTGTAAAGTGGTGCATGTCTCCCATGTTTAGAGCAGTCCAAGAGCAAAATTACATTTCTAAAGGAAAATAAGTCATTTAAAAGTACTCGCAGCTATAATGAATTGTCGGTCCCGGCAATACACATAAAAGTCATTGAAAAAAACGGCATGGGATTCCCCCACAGTCCATTACCAGGCCCTTTGGGTCTGGTATGAATATTAAGGAGAACCCCAAACCAAAATTAAAAAAAATAAATTGTGTGGGGGTCCCCCCAAATTCCATACAAGGCCCTTCAGGTCTGGTATGGATATTAAGGGGAACCCCACGCCAAAATTAAAAAATAATGGCATGGGGTCCACTCAAAATCCATACCAGACCCTTCAGGTCTGGTATGGATTTTAAGGGGAACCCCGCGCCAAAATGTAAAAAAAATGGCCTGAGGGTCCCCCCAAAATCCATACCAGACCCTTATCCAAGCACGCAACCTGGCATACTTCTTGTCTTAGCATTCCCTTTTTTTAAATATTGCAGTCCTGCTTTTATTATCTTAGCAGTGGTTCCAAATGTAGCCCCCTTAGTAACCTATTAACACATTTCAGTGTGGCTACTAACTTATTTAGTCTATATACAGGTATACTCAGGGCTTTTTTTCAGTGGGAACATGGGGGAACGCAGTTCCAGCACCTCCAGCACTGAATGTATGTAAAAGCATGGGGTGTGGGGTGTGCTGGAGGGTCTATTGATGTTGGCTGCTGTAGGATCTATTGTTGCTGATGGGGAATCTATTGTTGCTGGGTGGGTCTTATGTTGCTGGAAGGGCTCTACTGTTGAGGGAGAGGTCTATTTTTACTGGCTGCTGGAGGATCTATTGATGCTAGCTGCTGGGAGATCTGTTGTTGCTGCTGGGGTTGTCTAATGTTGCTTGGGTGGATATTTAGTTACTGGGTGTGATATTTTGTTGTGGGTGGTTCACTGTTGCTGCAGGGAATCTATTGTTGTTGGGGTGGATTCCAGTGTTGCTGGGGGAGTCTATTGTTGTGTGGGGATCTATTGCTGGGATTATATTGTTCCTGCAGGGGATCTGTTTTACTGCTTTTCTTTTTATCATTAACATGTTCCATACACATGATTTAGCACCACAAAATGATACTTGGTTCTGTATTCTCTAAAAGGGGCAGTACTGGTAGGTGGGTAGGGGGTGGAATCAAGGGACGGTGGTCAGAGGTGGGTAGGGGACAGAGACAAGGGGTGACTCAGATGGGGGGGGTTCCTGCACCTATTCTCTGAGAAAAAAAGCCCTGGGTATACTAACTGAATGTATTGTGGTGCCTCCACTCAGTTGGATCTTGTACAGTTATATTAAACCCCCATTTAAGATAAATTAAGACATTTCACTTACGTCTGAATCTTGAATAAAGGCAGACAATCATTAACTTTCTTCTCTTAACATTATTGCAAAAACTTGTAAAAGAAGAAAGGGTACATGAATACCTGAATATGCGCTAGGATATTTGTTTTCTTTTATCTAACAGTCCATGGATGATGATCAGACTTCCCCTTACTGATCTTTTCTCACAGCAGGCTAAAGTAGCTACCACAAATCAAAGGTTTGTATGTTATTTTTACACCAGATATCTTACTGCAGCAATAGGCCAATGGAGGTTCAAGTTTTACTCCAATTTTCCACTTCTGTTGTCCTTCTGTCAGGAAAAGCATGGGTTATGCCTTGATATGAGCAAATTCCTTAGGGGTTTATTTACTAAAGGCAAATCCACTTTGCACTACAAGTGCACTTGGAAGTGCAGTCTCTGTAGATCTGAGGGGAAGATCTGAAATGAGGGGAAGCTCTGTTGTTTTTATCATCCAATCATGTGCAAGCTAAAATGCTGTTTTTTATTTTCCTTGCATGTCCTCCTCAGATCTACAGGGATTGCACTTTCAAGTGCACTTGTAGTGCAAAGTGGATTTGCCTTTAGTAAATAACCCCCTTAGATACTTTCTCAATACTCAGCAATTGGGGCAGAGCTTTCAGGGCCCTGAAGCCAGTGTATATGTGTGTATATAGGAATAGATAGACAGATAGATAGATAGACAGATAGACAGATAGATAGATAGATAGATAGATAGATAGATAGATAGATAGATAGATAGATAGATAGATAGATAGATAGATAGATAGATAGATAGATAGATAGATAGATAGATAGATAGATAGATAGATAGATAGATAGATAGATAGATACCTTTGCAATAGAGAAAAACCTCCCTCTCAGAATCATAACTGGTTTACTAATATAGGCACTGGGGAAAAGCAGATTTTACATTCCTGTGCGATTTCACAATGATTATACTAGCTGTACACATCTTTGGTTTCTATATGGAAATAGTTTAGGGCCAGAAACAATGAAAGACTTTTTTTATACCTCTCATAGAGAATACAACCTAAGACAAATTTTGACCGTTGTCTCATGACAAGAGGCCCTGATGCCTAGAAGCTGCAGTTGCCAAGTATCAAATAATAGATGACGTGATCTAAACTTGCCACCCACTAAGAACGTTCAAGTATTTTCCAAGGTCCGTTTGTTAATCGTTAGTGTTAAACTGTTATTTAATAAGGAAGTAGAAGGAACATCATCACCATCATGCCTCCTACAACAGATTGAACAGCTCTTATAAGTTAAAAGGAAAATTACTACATCATTTAATTTCAATCTTAACAAGAGCATTTGCAAACCATGGAGTAAAAACCACAGGAAAAAACAAGCCTAATATAAATAAGTATTGTGCTGATCTACTTTAGTTTAAATTTAGATTACTTGGCAGATTAAAGACTTAAAAGAGATTCTACTAAATGGAGCAAACTTCCTTCAAAAATTGTAAGAATTAACTTCATTGTTTGTTCAAATATAACCAGCAATAATTTGATTTGTAATGTATTTCATCTGTTCTTAAACTGTCCTATATTAGGGGGAAAAATGGCTTTCAGACACATTAAACTGGCCTTCCGACACAATAATTATCATGCAAGTGACTGATTTACTTTAAAATAAACATGAAGGGCCGCTGGAGCAGGAATTTCCTGCCCCACATAATGTGCATAAAAGAAATGAGCATCAGTAATCATTGTCAACAGCTTCTTGTAACTAAGAATTGAATCATTTATCTGTCTCAATGTGCAAATTATTATCATTTTCGGCCCCAAAGAGAAAGTCGAGAATAATATATGTTGTAAAATAACAAAGCATAAGGTGGGATGGAGAATATTTTATTTATATGTGTTAAGTTTTATTTGGCTGCTACATTTCATAAATGTCTGTGGATGCATTTTGTGTGTATATAGCATGTTAGATTGTTATGTCAAAAAAGCAAATATGCATGTAATTATAAACAGCCTCCCAATAAATATGACATCTAAGATTTGTATTTTCAAAACATAATTTTATTTGCTATAAAAAAGCATTTTTTCCCCTTATAACACATTATGATATATCCTAGAGAAAGTTTCCTACTTGTACTAAGAAATCTGAGTTCTTCCTTAATTTAGCATTATAGCACCACATCCATCTACCATAGAATTCTATAGAATTGCACAGTTCAATACCTCTTATGCCCCGTACACACGGTCGGACTTTGTTCGGACATTCCGACAACAAAATCCTAGGATTGTTTTCCAACGGATGTTGGCTCAAACTTGTTTTGTCTACACGCGGTCGCACAAAGTTGTCGGAATTTCCGATCGCCAACCACGCGGTCACGTACACCGCGTACGACGAGACTAGAAAAGGCCAGTTCAAAACCAAGCGCGGCACCCTTTGGGCTCCTTTTGCTAATGTCGTGTTAGTAAAAGTTTGGTGAGAGACGATTTGCGCTTTTTCAGACTCCTGGCTTTCAGATCGTTTTCTGCCGTTCAGTTTGTGCTTGTGGGTTTGTATCTGCTCTTCAGTGCATGCAGCAAGTTCCGCGTGGCTTTAATTAGTCATTGTATTCTTGTTCGTTCGTTACTGTTTTTCAGGTCGCTCTTCACAGGCCTTGCTGTTCTTCAGTGCATTCTGTTACTTCGTTCTGAGCAGCCGACCGTTTTCTAGCCATGTTGCGTATGCGTACTCCTCGTAGAGTTCGTGCTGTGCGGGGGCTTGGTGTTGGGGTCCTGACCTTGACACAAGTCCAGTCCATGAACAGGGTGGGGAGGAGTTCATGGACCAAGAATTGGTTGCTTCAGCGTGACTAGTTCTCTCATATGCCTTTGCTCCGTGAGATTCGTGAGAATAATCCTGATGATTTCAGGAACTTTCTCAGGATGACGGACCCCGTGTTTCACCGTCTGTTGGCTTCGCTGACCCCTTATATTAGCAGGCAGGATACCTGCATGAGGCAAGCAATCACTCGGGAGCAGAGGCTCGTCACTACCCTGTGGTATTTGGCGACAGGGAGAAGTCTGCAGGACTTGAAGTTCTCGACAGGCATCTCCCCCCAGGCTCTGGGGATCATTATCCCAGAGACCTGTTCTGACATCATCCAGGTCCTACAGAATGAGTATATGAAGATAAGATTTTTATCCTTTAATATCACATTTTATTGTATTGAATGTTTGCTAATATATTGTATTTCTTTCCTCATTCCCTAATTACCATGATTGGAATATGCTGTGAATGTCCCCTTTGTTCTCATGCATGCTGGATTTTTATGTAATTATTATTTTAGGTCCTTCATACATATTTGCCCTTCAATAACCTCCCCAGCATGGTGTCTCCTGGCCCTATATTCACCGCATGTAGTCACTTAACAATGTATTTTTTTAGCTCTATAGTAGTGCTTTACCCCAAACACCCCCTAAAATGTTTGGAAATTTTATTTTTGATTTAAATTCAGGCAGAGGGCCAGAGGCTTTTTTTTGTGGTGTTCCCAAATTTTTTGTAACCCTCCCTCCCCCAACTGCTAAGTCAGCTGATCCCAATTCTCTATCCTCAATCATCTATCTGCTGACTTTGCCAAACCCATACACACTATACCCACCTCTTTAGTGCTCAGATTTATGGATGAATTCCCCAAAGCATGTAGTGCAAGGGCCGGCCTGTATACTTTCCAATGGTACTGTTTAAAGTTCTTGTATCCTATTATGATCTTGATAGGTAATAGCAGAATGTCCAAATGTGCTCAAATGTGTACAGTGTGTATTTATATCTTTGTATTATGACACTTCTTACCTGTCCAGTGGGCTGCCAATAGTGTAACTAAGGAGGGGCTGTTCCAAGTAATACCCTGTATTTAGGCATTCATCTCTCAATGAAGTGAAGAGGGTTACCTGTCCAAGAGTTCCTCCCCCCTATAATGTTAGAAATGGCCCATGAGAGGGGGGGGGGTGGGGAATATGATAGGTGTACCTTATACTTTGGCATTGTTAAATTCCCCTTAATAAATGCTATCTGGAGGTTGATCCATAATGTTTGTGCCTAATCTGCTTGCCATGTTTCTGAGCCAAAATAGTAAATGTTTTATTTTTTTCCTCAACAGTTTCCTTCCACACCACAGGAATGGCAGATTGTGGCCTCCCACTTTGCCCAGCGGTGGGACTTTCCTAACTGCGGAGGGGCAATTGATGGGAAACACGTCCACATCGTCCCACCACCCAACTCGGGGTCGTACTATTTCAACTATAAGGGGTTCAATAGTATAGTAATGTTGGCGGTGGTGTCGGCTAATTACGACTTCCTGTATGTGGACGTGGGGAAGAATGGCCGGATGTCCGATGGTGGAGTCATTGCCCAGACGGAGTTCTACAGGCGTCTCCAGAATGGCAGCTTGGACTTGCCAGCTCCAGAGGACAATGTGGAAGGACTCCCATTTGTGTTCGTTGCTGATGAAGCGTTTGCGCTGGGGGACCACCTGATGCGGCCATTCCCGATGAGGACCCTCACCCCAGAACAGAGGGTTTTTAATTACCAGCTGGCCAGAGCCCGAAGAGTGGTGGAGAACACATTTGAAATCCTGGCCAGCCGGTTACGCCTATTTATGACACCCATCCATATGGCGGTGTATAAACTGAACCATATTATACTGGCTGTCAGAGACTATACTCACTGAGGCCGAGATGCCGAGAGCGGCTTGCCCTTACGACCACACGCACCCGACCCCTGGAAGTGATACAGGGAGTTGGGGGCACGCGGAGGCACGGGCTTCCGGTGGTGACTGAATTCCCGAAGGAAGTCCGTGTAGCCGTTGGGCACTGGAGAAGCTGCAAGACAAGTGGTTAACTAGAACTGGGGTATCAGGTCGGGCAAGTCTGTTATTCAGGCAGAGATCAGGACCGGGGTATCGGGCAAGAGCAAGTCCGTGTAACAGGCAGAGATCAGGGGTATCAGGCAGGCAGAGAGTGATCCGTTTAACAAGCAGAGGTCAGAGGTATCAGGCAGGCAGAGAGTAATCCGTTTAACAAGCAGAGGTCAGGGTTATCAGGCAGGCAGAGAGTAATCCGTTTCACAAGCAGAGGTCAGGGGTATCAGGCAGGCAAAGAGTAATCCGTTTCACAGGCAGAGTTAGCACAGGGAACACAATAGGAAGCAGGGAATATCAGGCACAGGGGACAGGGCACAGCTGATGACAAACCAGCAACCCGACTGGGTGCTGGAGCCGTCAGAAGTAGCCCTCCGGCGAGCGCGTCAGCGTGACGCGCCGCCGGGCACCCGCACGGCCACGGCGCGCACACGGGGACCGCCGTGCACCCGCGCGCGCCGCACCATTGGGCCGCGAACGGGTGTACGGAGCAGCGTGAGTCCTCCGCGCATGCGCCGTGGAGCCCGGCGGACGGAGGCGGCTTGTGCCTCCTGACAGTGGCGTGCTGTATTCTCCATAACTTTTTAAGGAAACATTCGGCCAACTATGCTGGCTCAGTTGGGCCTGAGGCCGGAATGATACATGAAACCACACTGACGATGCTTGAAAGCGACCGTCCTGGCTTGCCCTCCCTGAGTGCCCTTGATGTACGGTTACGCTACCTGGAGTTCTTTGCGGGTAGGGGGGCTATCAATATGCCAGCAAATCTGTGAAGCCTTTTTATAATAAAACAAAAAAAGAAATTCTTTGTGGATATTTACTGCTTGTGTTTGTTTTAGCTGACCCTGACAGAAATGTGTTGAGTCCAGAAAATGTTGTGATTGTGTAACCTTATTATACAAAGCACTGTTGGCTGTTATTTACTAAAATGCAAAAACACATTTCACTACAAGTGCAGTTGCAACTGCACTGAAACTGCACTTGTAGTGCCAAGAGGATTTGCCCTTAGTAAATAACCCCCATTTTCTCTGAAAACACCAATGACATCACCCGAAAAGTGTTGTAGTGTTGAGACAATAATCCACACATTCTTGCGAAAAAAACTTTTTTATACCTGCACAATCACATGTGCATTTGCCAAAGGTTTTTTAAACAAACCAACATGTTTGTTGTATAACAATTTTTGGGGTTGCATTATCAAAAATCTAAATGTCCATTTTAGATAAAACAGGCATGTGTAAAACCAACAAGAAAGACACAAATCTTGAACTTACAAAGTTCACATTTGGTAGAACTTGAAGGCAATATCAGACATGAGTATTTAGGAACTGTGTTTGATATTGCGTTCAGATGGGGTGAAGTCACCCCAGGAAAAGCCAAATTTGGAAGATGCGCACCAATTTAACAATGTCAACATGTGTGACCTGCCATCACGGGGGATCAAGGGACGTGTTTTGGGGGAGCAAGCCCTTCCTCACCGCTACTTTATTATCGAGGACGGGGTTGCACCCCCAAAACGCGTCCATTGATCTCCCGTGATGGCAGATAGCACATGTTGGCACACTGTGTGCATCCTCCAAATTTGGCTTTCTGAAAAATCACAAAAACATTTAGCACATTGTAGCACACAAAAGAAGAAAGTGATTTGGAGGGGTTTTAAACTCGCCCCAAAACATCAATGATGTTTTTATTTTTTGGAATAACATCATTGATGTTTTTCTTGATGATTTCCAATTGTAAATTACACCCCATGATCTCCCCGATCAGGATCTGGGAACTTTTGGATGTGAAAGGATCTGGATCCACAACATCACGATCACCTAAAAAGAGAGGAACCCCAAAATAAATTAGGTCTCAAAAATATGCCGCCATCCATCTCTTACCTGAGCCTGTGGTCACAGACACTCACCTGTTGTGGTGACTAGTTCCACCACGTCTTCTTCCTCCTGCTCAGATTGTGTTGGGGGGATTTCACCTTCTTAAAGGGGGGGGGCTCTGCTCTCCTCGGATAAGGGGTGTCCTCCGAGTCTTTTCTCCCCTATGTCAAACAAAAATGGTATAATTAGCACACAGATATTTGATGGCAGAACTAGAAATAGGAAACATTGCTTGGAAGTGAGGTACAATTGTCAATTTTAGCAGAGTTCCAAAATGTAGCATTTTCAGTGTCCTTAGTCAAGCTGCAATACTTTACCTGTTTGGTACAAGATCCACAGATGTAGCCCCCCCCCTATAGTATACACTGGAGCACCTGTGTGGGTCCCCTAATAAAAATGGTGTTCTGGGGTCCCACACTAGTGCTCCAGTGTCCAGATGTGAAAACAGCTGCTGAGTGTCCTCTCCTTACACAGAATCTAGTTTGCATTTCATTCTAGTAACAAAGTAGACAAGTATAGGGCGTAAAAATGGTGGCCAAATGCATATGGCCTAAACAATGGTATTTTAGAGTCTGAAAGAAAAATGTTTGATACGAACGAACAATGTGCCCATGAACATGAAAGTTGCCATTTTAAACTGTACAACAGTTCCTAAAAGCACATGGAGCAGCACGAACGTAATAAACATAAAGAATAGGAACACAGCACAACTACTTACTTTTTTGCAGCACTCTCCGGATCTTTCTGTACTGCTCATGTTCTCGTAATTTGAGGTCCGACCACCGTTTCCTGAGCTGATCTTTTGATTGTCATACCCCGAAATTCTGGTGCAGACTCCTGACCACTTTCGCTATGATCTTGGCCTTTCTGACATTGGGGTTGGGGTAAGGCCCATACTTTCCGTCATAGTCGGCCCTCTTCAGGATGTCCACCATCTCCAACATCTCCCCAAAGGACATATTTGAGTCCTTAAATCTCCTTCTGGATCGGGACGTGTCCGGATCCGGCCTTTCCTCCTCCTCCTCGTCGTTGCTACAATTAGCACGATCCTGCTGTGTCTCCGCCATGTTCTCTTCCCCCACTGCGCCGAACAAAAAGGGGCGGGGAATAGAATAGAAAGAACGTCAGGGGCGGGCGGAGTTACACGCATGCGCAGTGTGTATAAAGCGTAACGCGCGTGCGTCTTACGTACGATCTGTGAGCGGAGGAAGGAGCATCGGAGGCGCCGATCGTGATAACGAAGGTAGGATCTAAACTTGGGCCTATACTGCTTCAAAATGGAAGCCTATATTGTAACAAGATTAGGGGAGTTTGGCCTGACATTAGGGTTTGTCTTGTGTTGTGTCTTGCACAGAAAATAGATGGGTTTAACGACCACAATTTCCTCCCCCTGTTCATTGACAAATACAGGGAGCTGCCCTGTCTGTGGCAAGTGAGACACCCCCACTATAACTATAAACAAAAGAGGCAGGCAGCGCTGGAGAAACTGCTGGAGTTGGTGACGCCGGTGGTCCCCACAGCAACCATCCCTTATTTAAAAGCCAAAATTGGTGGCCTGAGGAGCACGTATCTTAGGGAGCGCAAGAAGGTCACAGATTCCCAGAGGTCTGGAGCTGCAGCAGATGATGTTTATGTCCCCAGGCTGTGGTACTATGAGAGACTGCGATTTCTGTCAGACCACACTGAAGTCAGGGAATCCCTCTCTACTCTTCCTTCCACGCTTCCTTCCACCCCAGCTGAGGCTTCCGATGTCCAACCTGGGCCTTCCAGCCAGGAAGAAATGGAGGAGCCCAGCTGGAGTCAGGTATAGCATTCTTCTACAGATTTCTGGTTAATAAATAAATGATGTTTAATAGATGTTATTATTGATCACTAATTGCTGATTGAAAAAAGTGTTTTACATATCAATAGACAGTAGTGGTCAAAAATAATTGGGACAAGAATGAAAACTGCTGGGTTTAGAAGGATAGTCTGTGATATTTGTTAACATTCAATTTGCAACAGTCAGGAGGTGAAAATTGTGTGTGATTGATGAATAAAATACTAAAACTATGTCCCTTTTTCATACACAGGAAGACCTCAGCCAGGAGGAGGCTGTGGAATGTGGCAGTCAGGAGGAGGCGGTGATTAGTGGCAGCCAGGAGGAGGCGGGGCTAAGTGTCAGCCAGGAGAAGCCTGGGAAAAGTCACAGCCTGACTGAATCTCAGGTTCCTCCCCTCCGCCTTCCATATAAAAGAGCCAGGAAGACGACTCCGAGTCCCATGCAGGATTCTGCATTCAGGCTGATTCAGGAGGCTTTGGCGTCCCTATGAGCCTTACCCACTCCTGAAGAGGCCTTTGCCTGCATGGCTGCCACCAAACTGCAGGGCATGCAGGAGGGTCAATGCAGGCTCTGTGAGGACCTTTTGTATAAAGTCCTACGTAATGGGGTGAGTGGAGAACTAACACCCAAGACCGACGTGGTTGAGTTGGACCATCCTCCTCCTCCTCCTGCTGCCACAACTCCACCACCACAGCCACCGCGTGCAAGGAAGCGTGGAAAGAAGACCTGAGAGTGATTGCCCTGGGTTCAGTCTGGACTGACAGAAGATGCAGTCTCTCGTATGACCACAGCCTGGGGACACAGATGTCATCTGCTGCTTTCCGGATCTCTGGGACTTCTGGACCAGACTGCCCTCCCTTAGATAAGGACTAGGGATGAGCTTCGTGTTCGAGTCGAACCCATGTTCGACTCGAACATCGGCTGTTCGGTCGTTCGCCGAATTGCGAACGATATGGGCCGTTCGCGCCAAATTCGTGTGGCGCGTCACGGCCCATAATTCACTGCGGCATCGCAGTGCATTGCTGGCTGATGATTGGCCAAGCATGCACTATGACCCGCATGCTTGGCCAATCACAGCGCCGTCAGTAGAGAGAGCTGTAATTGGCCAAAGCCAGGGTGGCTTTGGCCAATTATGGCTCAGGGGATTTAGTACACACCCCACACTATATAAGGCCGCCTGCACGGCGGCCCTGTGTAGTGTGTGTTCCGGTGTGCTGAGAGATAGAGAGAGAGAGAGACAGTGTCATTTGATTTGAGTTAGATAGATTAGGCAGAACAGTCAGTCAGTTAGCTGCACTTACAGTGTATTGTGTATATATATGCATCCCAGGTGTTGCATATATATATATACACTGTATTCAGTTTAGCTAGATCCGTTCCTGTTATCTTCTATCTAGACTATTTACATTTAGTGCAGTGTGTCCTGCTCACAGTGTTCAGCTAGATCCGTTCCTGCTATTTACATTCAGTGCAGTGCGTCCTGCTCACAGTGTTCAGCTAGATCCGTTCCTGGTATTTACATTTAGTGCAGTGCGTCCTGCTCACAGTGTTAAGCTAGATCCGTTCCTGCTATTTACATTCAGTGCAGTGCGTCCTGCTCACAGTGTTCAGCTAGATCCGTTCCTGGTATTTACATTTAGTGCAGTGCGTCCTGCTCACAGTGTTCAGCTAGATCCGTTCCTGCTATTTACATTCAGTGCAGTGCGTCCTGCTCACAGTGTTCAGCTAGATCCGTTCCTGCTATTTACATTCAGTGCAGTGCGTCCTGCTCACAGTGTTCAGCTAGATCCGTTCCTGGTATTTACATTTAGTGCAGTGCGTCCTGCTCACAGTGTTCAGCTAGATCCGTTCCTGCTATTTACATTCAGTGCAGTGCGTCCTGCTCACAGTGTTCAGCTAGATCCGTTCCTGCTATTTACATTTAGTGCAGTGCGTCCTGCTCACAGTGTTCAGCTAGATCCGTTCCTGCTATTTACATTCAGTGCAGTGCGTCCTGCTCACAGTGTTCAGCTAGATCCATTCCTGCTATTTACATTCAGTGCAGTGCGTCCTGCTCACAGTGTTCAGCTAGATCCGTTCCTGGTATTTACATTTAGTGCAGTGCGTCCTGCTCACAGTGTTCAGCTAGATCCGTTCCTGCTATTTACATTCAGTGCAGTGCGTCCTGCTCACAGTGTTCAGCTAGATCCGTTCCTGGTATTTACATTTAGTGCAGTGCGTCCTGCTCACAGTGTTCAGCTAGATCCGTTCCTGCTATTTACATTCAGTGCAGTGCGTCCTGCTCACAGTGTTCAGCTAGATCCGTTCCTGCTATTTACATTCAGTGCAGTGCGTCCTGCTCACAGTGTTCAGCTAGATCCGTTCCTGGTATTTACATTTAGTGCAGTGCGTCCTGCTCACAGTGTTCAGCTAGATCCGTTCCTGCTATTTACATTCAGTGCAGTGCGTCCTGCTCACAGTGTTCAGCTAGATCCGTTCCTGGTATTTACATTTAGTGCAGTGCGTCCTACTCACAGTGTTCAGCTAGATCCGTTCCTGCTATTTACATTCAGTGCAGTGCGTCCTGCTCACAGTGTTCAGCTAGATCCGTTCCTGCTATTTACATTCAGTGCAGTGCGTCCTGCTCACAGTGTTCAGCTAGATCCGTTCCTGGTATTTACATTTAGTGCAGTGCGTCCTGCTCACAGTGTTCAGCTAGATCCGTTCCTGCTATTTACATTCAGTGCAGTGCGTCCTGCTCACAGTGTTCAGCTAGATCCGTTCCTGGTATTTACATTTAGTGCAGTGCGTCCTGCTCACAGTGTTCAGCTAGATCCGTTCCTGCTATTTACATTCAGTGCAGTGCGTCCTGCTCACAGTGTTCAGCTAGATCCGTTCCTGCTATTTACATTCAGTGCAGTGCGTCCTGCTCACAGTGTTCAGCTAGATCCGTTCCTGCTATTTACATTCAGTGCAGTGCGTCCTGCTCACAGTGTTCAGCTAGATCCGTTCCTGGTAGTTACATTTAGTGCAGTGCGTCCTGCTCACAGTGTTCAGCTAGATCCGTTCCTGCTATTTACATTCAGTGCAGTGCGTCCTGCTCACAGTGTTCAGCTAGATCCGTTCCTGCTATTTACATTCAGTGCAGTGCGTCCTGCTCACAGTGTTCAGCTAGATCCGTTCCTGCTATTTACATTCAGTGCAGTGCGTCCTGCTCACAGTGTTCAGCTAGATCCGTTCCTGGTATTTACATTTAGTGCAGTGCGTCCTGCTCACAGTGTTCAGCTAGATCCGTTCCTGCTATTTACATTCAGTGCAGTGCGTCCTGCTCACAGTGTTCAGCTAGATCCGTTCCTGCTATATACATTTAGTGCAGTACGTCCTGCTCACAGTGTTCAGCTAGATCCGTTCCTGTTATCTTCCTACTGACAGGCAGGCTTGTCTGGTTACAGTATATAAAGCTACCTGAAGAAAATTACAGGTGTTCTTTTTGATCCTATTAGTACCACGGTCAGGCAGCTAGACTATTTACATTTAGTACAGTGTGTCCTGCTCACAGTGTTCAGCTAGATCCGTTCCTGTTATCTTCCTACTGACAGGCAGGCTTGTCTGGTTACAGTATATAAAGCTACCTTAAGAAAATTACAGGTGTTCTTTTTGATCCTATTAGTACCACGGTCAGGCAGCTAGACTATTTACATTTAGTACAGTGCGTCCTGCTCACAGTGTTCAGCTAGATCCGTTCCTGTTATCTTCCTACTGACAGGCAGGCTTGTCTGGTTACAGTATATAAAGCTACCTGAAGAAAATTACAGGTGTTCTTTTTGATCCTATTAGTACCACGGTCAGGCAGCTAGACTATTTACATTTAGTACAGTGTGTCCTGCTCACAGTGTTCAGCTAGATCCGTTCCTGTTATCTTCCTACTGACAGGCAGGCTTGTCTGGTTACAGTATATAAAGCTACCTTAAGAAAATTACAGGTGTTCTTTTTGATCCTATTAGTACCACGGTCAGGCAGCTAGACTATTTACATTTAGTACAGTGCGTCCTGCTCACAGTGTTCAGCTAGATCCGTTCCTGTTATCTTCCTACTGACAGGCAGGCTTGTCTGGTTACAGTATATAAAGCTACCTGAAGAAAATTACAGGTGTTCTTTTTGATCCTATTAGTACCACGGTCAGGCAGCTAGACTATTTACATTTAGTACAGTGTGTCCTGCTCACAGTGTTCAGCTAGATCCGTTCCTGTTATCTTCCAACTGACAGGCAGGCTTGTCTGGTTACAGTATATAAAGCTACCTTAAGAAAATTACAGGTGTTCTTTTTGATCCTATTAGTACCACGGTCAGGCAGCTAGACTATTTACATTTAGTACAGTGCGTCCTGCTCACAGTGTTCAGCTAGATCCGTTCTTGCTATTTACATTCAGTGCAGTGCGTCCTGCTCACAATGTTCAGCTAGATCCGTTCCTGGTATTTACATTTAGTGCAGTGCGTCCTGCTCACAGTGTTCAGCTAGATCCGTTCCTGCTATTTACATTCAGTGCAGTGCGTCCTGCTCACAGTGTTCAGCTAGATCCGTTCCTGCTATATACATTTAGTGCAGTACGTCCTGCTCACAGTGTTCAGCTAGATCCATTCCTGTTATCTTCCTACTGACAGGCAGGCTTGTCTGGTTACAGTATATAAAGCTACCTTAAGAAAATTACAGGTGTTCTTTTTGATCCTATTAGTACCACGGTCAGGCAGCTAGACTATTTACATTTAGTACAGTGCGTCCTGCTCACAGTGTTCAGCTAGATCCGTTCCTGTTATCTTCCTACTGACAGGCAGGCTTGTCTGGTTACAGTATATAAAGCTACCTTAAGAAAATTACAGGTGTTCTATCCCAGCTTAGTGCAGCTACAGGCCATTAGTATGTCTGGAAGGCCAAGAAGGAGAGGCAGACAGTCACAAGCCAATAAGAGAGGGCAAGCAGGCTCTGTGTCTAGTGCTGGTCGTGGAGACGGTGCATCCTCATCAGCACGTGGCCATGGGACACGCTTGGCCTTTTTTTCGGCAGCTGGCCGTGTTGAGCCGCAACATGCGGAAGACTTGGTCGAGTGGATGACCAAGCCGTCCTCATCCTCCTCATCCTCTCTCACCCATGCCCAGGGTGCTTTGTCTGGCAAAGCAGCGGCCTCTTCCCTCAGCTCAATGTCATCAGTGACTCCTTCCCTAGCTCCACCATGTCCTCATGAGGATTCCCTCGAACTGTTTGACCACAGTGTTGGGTACATGCTCCAGGAGGATGCCCAGCGTTTGGAAGGCTCTGATGATGATACTGAGCTCAATGAAGGCAGTAACATGAGCACGGACAGAGGGGGTGCCCAAGAAGGACAGCAATCTGGCAGTCATGCTCCCCCTGCTGCAGCATACTGCCAGGTTTGCTCCAGTGATGAGGAGGGAGGGGATGATGAGGTCACTGACTCAACGTGGGTGCCTGATAGGAGAGAGGAGGAGGAGGAGGAGGTGGCACATCACCAACTAGGCAGGATGCCCTCCAGGGGCCAGCCTAAGGGCAGCACATTGACTGCATCACACCCCAAAGCTCCACATGTGCAGGGCGCTGCAGTCTCTGCGCGTTATTCAAAAAGTTCTTTGGTGTGGGCCTTTTTTGAGACGAGTGCATCAGATCGCACCGCTGCTATTTGCAACATATGTCTCAAGCGTATCTCGCGTGGCCAAAACATCTCCCGCTTGGGTACCACATGCTTGACCAGACATATGTTGACCTGCCATGCAGTTCGTTGGCAAGCGTATCTAAAAGACCCACACCAAAGAACAAAGACGATCTCTCCTTGCTCCTCATCAGCTGAGATTTCCAACCCCACTAGACCTTCAGTCCTCTCTGAGACCTGCAGTGAGAGGAATGAAGGTGTAGAATTAGGTGTGTCACAGCCAAGTACTTGTGGGCAATCTGCTTTTGGTACACCGACGTCAGATTGTACCAGGCAAATTTCCCTGCCCCAGCTGCTGCACCGCCGAAAGAAGTTTGCTCCCAGCCATCCACATGCCCAGCGGTTGAATGCTAGCTTGGCAAAATTGCTAGCACTTCAACTGCTGCCTTTTCAGTTGGTAGACTCTGCCCCCTTCCGTGAGTTTGTGGAATGTGCGGTTCCTCAGTGGCAGGTACCCAAACACCACTTTTTCTCACGGAAGGCGATTCCGGCTCTCTACCGGCATGTGGAAGGCAATGTCCATGCCTCGCTGGACAGGGCGGTCAGCGGTAAGGTGCATATTACCGCTGACTCATGGTCCAGCAGGCATGGACAGGGACGTTACTTAAGTTTCACGGCGCATTGGGTGACTCTGCTGGCAGCTGGGAAGGATGCAGGACAAGGTGCAGTAGTGTTGGAGGTTGTTCCGCCACCACGCCTCCAAAATGCTGATTGTGACACACCTCTCTCCTCCACCCCCTCCTCTTCTTCTTCCTCCATGGCCTCTTCCTCGGAACCAGCGGTGCTCCGTAGGCGTTCAAGGGGCTACGCAAGTACGCAGGCCAAAAGATGCCATGCGGTGCTTGAGCTGGTGTGCTTGGGGGACAGGAGCCACACTGGGGCAGAGGTTCTGTCAGCTCTGCAGGGGCAGGTTCAGAGGTGGTTGACGCCACGCCAACTTAAGGCAGGAATGGTGGTTTGCGACAATGGCACCAACCTCCTCTCTGCCCTCCGACAGGGACAACTGACCCATGTGCCCTGTTTGGCTCACGTCCTTAACTTGGTGGTGCAGCGGTTCTTGGGCAGGTACCCGGGCTTACAGGATGTCCTGAGGCAGGCCAGGAAAGTCTCTGTGCATTTCCGCCGGTCATATAATGCCAGTGCTCGGCTGACGGACCTCCAAAAGGAGTTTAACCTGCCCAAGAACCGCCTAATCTGTGACATGCCCACCAGGTGGAACTCGACGTTGGCCATGCTGCAGCGGCTGCACACGCAGCAGAGGGCCATCAATGAGTACCTGTGCGACTATGGCACCAGGACAGGGTCAGGGGACCTTGGTTTTTTTTCCCCACGCCAGTGGGCCATGATCAGGGATGCATGCACTGTCCTGTCACCATTCGAGGAGGCCACGAGGATGGTGAGCACTGACAGTGCATGCATCAGTGACACTGTCCCCCTTGTCCACCTGTTGGAGCACACGCTGCGTGGAATAATGGACAGGGCACTTGAGGCAGAACAGAGGCAGGAAGAGGAGGACTTCCTTAGCTCTCAAGGCCCCCTTTATCCAGACAGTGTTCCTGCGTGCCCGCCGATCACACAGGAAGAGGACGAGGAGGAGGAGGAGGAGGAGGAGGAAGATTGTGTCAGTATGGAGGTGGAGCCTGGCACTCAGCATCAGCAGTCTTTAAGGGATCAGTCCCAAGGAACACATGGACTTGTACGTGGCTGGGAGGAGGTGGCTGCGGACGTTGTTGTCCTTAGTGACCCAGAGGACTCCGGACCGAATGCCTCAGCAAACCTACGCTGCATGGCCTCCCTGATCCTGCAAAGCCTGCGTAAGGATCCTCGTATTCGTGGTATCAAGGAGAAGGACCAATACTGGCTGGCAACCCTCCTTGATCCACGTTACAAGGGTAAGGTTGCGGACCTTATCTTGCCATCGCAGAGGGAGCAGAGGATGAAACATCTTCGGGAGGCCTTGCAGAAAGGTCTGTGCAACGCGTTCCCAGAGACTGGGAGGTTACAAACTCCTGTTTCTGGACAACGTGTTGCTGAGGCTTCGGTCAGTCAAAGAAGGAGCGGTGGAGAAGGTGGCCGTCTGACCGATGCGTTCAGACAATTTTTTGGTCCGCAGCCCCAAGGTATGATCGGTTCCAGCAACCATCGCCAGCGTCTGTTTTACATGGTGCAGGAATACCTAGGGGCAAGATCAGACTTGGACACCTTTCCCACCGAAAATCCTCTGGGTTACTGGGTCTTGAGGATGGATCACTGGCCAGAGCTTGCACAGTATGCAATTGAGCTACTGGCCTGTCCTGCATCCAGCGTTCTTTCGGAACGCACATTCAGTGCTGCTGGAGGCGTGGTAACCGATCACAGGGTGCGTCTGTCCACCGACTCGGTCGATCGGCTGACCTTCATAAAAATGAATCAGTCTTGGATCACCACCAGCTACCAAGCACCTGATGCAGATGTAACCGAATAATTTTTTTTGAAATCTCAGATCCCTTCAAAGACTGCCTATGCTGATGCTGAGTGACTATCCCTGAGTAATTATCCTCTTCCTCCTCAATCATCACGCTGATAGCTTGTAAGAACATTTTTGGTTCTGGGCGCCACCACCAGTGCCTAAGGCACAATTTTTCAGCCCCTGTTTAACAGGGGCGTGTAATTACAATTTTTGATGTAATACTTTGCAGCAGGGCTCGTTCCTGCATTCCAACTAGAGTGTCTGTGAGGGGTTGCAGTGTTGTGGCACCAGCACCAGTGCCTAAGACCCAATTTTTCAGCCCCTGTCTAACAGGGGCGTGTAATTACAATTTTTGATGCAATACTTTGCAGCAGGGCTTGTTCCTGCGTTTCAACTAGAGTGTCTGTGAGGGGTTGCAGTGTTGTGGCACCAGCACCAGTGCCTAAGACCCAATTTTTCAGCCCCTGTCTAACAGGGGCGTGTAATTACAATTTTTGATGCAATACTTTGCAGCAGGGCTCGTTCCTGCGTTCCAACTAGAGTGTCTGTGAGGGGTTGCAGTGTTGTGGCACCAGCACCAGTGCCTAAGACCCAATTTTTCAGCCCCTGTCTAACAGGGGCGTGTAATTACAATTTTTGATGCAATACTTTGCAGCAGGGCTTGTTCCTGCGTTTCAACTAGAGTGTCTGTGAGGGGTTGCAGTGTTGTGGCACCAGCACCAGTGCCTAAGACCCAATTTTTCTGCCCCTGTCTAACAGGGGCGTGTAATTACAATTTTTGATGCAATACTTTGCAGCAGGGCTCGTTCCTGCGTTCCAACTAGAGTGTCTGTGAGGGGTTGCAGTGTTGTGGCACCAGCACCAGTGCCTAAGGCCTAATTTTTCAGCTCCTGTTCAACAGGGGCATGTAATTACAATTCTTGATCTAATATTTCACAGCAGGGCCCTGTGAGGGCTTACAGTGTTTTGGCCACAGCAACACCTAAGGCCCAAATTTCTGCTGAGTATATAGGGCAGGACCCTACTTTCAAACATCTAACTTACAAACGACTCCTACTTGCAAACGGAAGGAGACAACAGGAAGTGAGATGAAATCTACCCCTAAGGAAGGGAAATTCTCTCCTGTAAGAGTTAATATGGGAAAACAATTTCTCCTTTCCACTGATGCTTTCCAATCCTTGTTCCACAAAAAAACCCAAATTTTCAAAAAACATTTTTCATTGGGACAAAAAAGTGAGGTGAAATCTTCTGAAGAGGAGGAAAGACGCAAAACAAATGTCACAGGGGTGATAACCCTTCCCTATGTTTTCCAAAAAGCTTAGAAAAGATTTTTTGGCTGGAGCTAAACTCATTAAAAATGTTCAAAATTACAAACAGATTCTACTTAACAACAAACCTACAGTCCCTGTCTTGTTTGCACCGCCTGAATACTGCTGTTCAGAGTATATAGGGACCTTTCCTTATTTTAATTTGGGTGCGGGGTTCCCCTTAATATCCATACAAGACCCAAAGGGCCTGGTAATGGACTGGGGGGTACCCATGCCGTTTGTCTCACTGATTTTCATCCATATTGCCATGACCCGACATGACATTAAACCCGCAAGCAGTTTTAAATGAGATTTTTTCCTTTAAAAATGACATTTGGTGCAGGGACTGTTCTAAACATGGGAAACACGCGTCACTTTACAGGCATACTATAGACACCCCCCAGGTACGATATTTAAAGGAATATTTCACTTTTTTTTTTTTTACTTTAAGCATCATTAAAATCACTGCTCCCGAAAAAACGGCCGTTTTTAAAAGTTTTTTTTGCATTGATACATGTCCCCTGGGGTAGGACCCGGGTCCCCAAACCCTTTTTAGGACAATACCATGCAAATTAGCCTTTAAAATGAGCACTTTTGATTTCGAACGTTCGAGTCCCATAGACGTCAATGGGGTTCTAACGTTCGTGCGAACTTGCGGTCCGTTCGCGGGTTCTGGTGCGAACCGAACCGGGGGGTGTTCGGCTCATCCCTAATAAGGACTCCTCAGGCCACCAATTTTGCTTTGAAATAGTTTATGTCTGCCCTGGGGGTCCAAGGCTTCACCCACTTCTGCAGTCTCTCCAGCATTGCCTCCCTCTTTGTTTAGTTGTGAGCCCTTAATAAAAAAATTTTTGGGAAAGTATACTCTCCTGTTTGTGTTTTCATCCAAAAAGGACAATTTGTTGGTGATGATTCAGGTACATTTCTAACATAAAATGTGAAATTAACAAGGGACAACAACACCAAACAATCTCCTACAGATTAAATAGAACAACATATCAATGGTATTGTGGGAACTTGACACAAAAAACACACACAAACATTTTCGGGAGTACAAATCAAAAAAAACACCCTTCAAAAAAATACAAACACAAAAAAAGAATCTACATTAAAATCAATAAAAAAAAAAAAAATGTTGTCAGATGTGAGAAATCAAAATATATTGAGGGAATCCTGATAAATAGTAACAAAATAAGTTTGTGAGAAGTGTGTGTGAATATGAGCAGCAAAACTACTATATTCTTGTCACATTATAAAGAAGAAGAGATTGCGCTGTATTAAACCATTTTTAACATTGCAGCGTGACGAAAGTGCTGTATCCATTGTGAACGCTAAGTTTACCAGAACGAGCTGTTCCGTGCCGGAATTTCTTCTGAGCATGCGTGGTACTTTGTGCGTCGGAACAGGCCACACACGGTCAGAATTGACGCGATCAGATTTTGTTGTCAGAAAATTTTATCTCCTGCTCTCCAACTTTGTGTGTCGGAAAATCCGATGGAAAATGTCCGATGGAGCCCACACACGGTCGGAATTTCCGACAACACGCTCCGATCGGACATTTTCCATCGGAAAATCCGACCGCGTGTACGGAGCATTACAATAGCACAAAAATAAAACCAAAACAATGAAACGAATGGACAAACAAGACACTCCAAAATGGCCATGACACACTATTGAGGTTAGATTTAAACATTTGTTAAGTGATCAACTTTTAATTTTAAAACACAAGCTACAGATTTAGCCCCAAACCATGTAAACCAGCATCAGAGTCCACAAACCACATTGTGTCCCACCTCAAGCCCCCCCCCCCTTGTGTGCAACATTCCCCCATCGCCAATCCTTAAAACAGCAAAGTGGTGAAGAGTTGAGATAATAGAAGAATACATATGCAGAAAAATGCATTAATTGGCAAGTACATTTCTTCCTGAAATGCTGAGGTCAATAATGGGTCAGTAGAGCCTAAACTTTTTTTTAGTGACAGGTGGTCCCTTTGTATATCCTTCGGATTAACACAGACTGCACCTGCAAAGAGCAACATAGAGACAGCCAAATTATATTGCAGAACTTAAAGGGAAACACACTTTGAAACTAATTTTAAAAAGATAAATGAAGAAGAAGGGTCTGGCAACCCCATGGGGCCACAACACAGCATGTACACCAGGGAGTTCAATCCTATACTGTCTGTTACCATGTAACTGATTAAACATTTTTACTTCATGAGGTGTTTCTATTTTTTTTTTTGCATATCAGTTTGGAGTTTAAATCTGGCCATACTCTCATAGATTTTTTTTAATTTAATGGATTCCTCCACCCACGCTAAACAGGGAATACAAATCTTCCATGCTGGCTCTTGCTATTGTGTTCTGACAGCCAGCACCTGCAGCTTTCAGAATACCCAATACTTTTTCACCCGGCTCTTTTATCAAAAGTCATTTGAGCAATCCACTTTTGTAAAGCCAGGTGGTGCAGACAGTGACACCCAACGCTCAAATTTTGTCTGATTCAGCAGCAAGTGGACAAAATTTGAGACATGTATGGCAGAATTAAGTCATACCCTTTAATAAATAATAAAGTAGAACTCCACTTTTGTTAAAATAAAAATGTTTCCCCTCTGGGTTATCTGTGTATATTACAGGGATTTTAAAAAACTTTTTGCAGATTATTACATTTTTCTGCTTTGAAGAAATACCTGTTTGTTTCACCATGTCCTTTGCAGACTGATTCAGAATGATGGGATATGGTTCATTACAATCACCCGGTGCTCTTTCATTGTTCCAACTAGGAAAGCTTCCATGTCTGCACAATTTTTAAAGTATTTAACCCTTGGGGAGTATCTCCAATTAAAATTCCTAATGCATGAGATTGCCTAAAATGTGACTCTCATCATAGTGTAGACTTGTTGGAAATTGTCATGAATAGAACTGTCATGTTTGGTTGGGGATCAAGGACCCCCTGTGCAGCCTGCATGCTGGATGGCAGTGTTCTTAAAGCGGAGTTCCACCCAAAAGTGGATTTCCCGCTTTAGGGACTTCTAACCCCCTGAAATACCACATTTGGCATGTTATTTGTTTTCTTGGGGGGTACCTAGTTTTGACAGGTACCCAGCTCCCACTTCTGCTTGCGCTACCTAGGCGACTCCTTCTCTCCCCCTCCCTGCAATCTTCTGGGACATATCACAGGTCTCAGAAGATTGCTCGTCCATTCAAGATGCGCAGCATGACTCAAGCAAGCTCTCATAGCCCACACTAGTGATGCCGGCGCCAGAGAGTGGTGGGGGAGAGAACCGAGGCTTTGGGTGGCCACATGGCTGGACCATGGGACAGGTGAATGTGTGTTTATTAAAAGTCAGAAGCTACACTTTTTGTAGCTGCTGACTCTTAATAAACAGAAAAACGAGTGGAACTCCTCTTTAACAGATGCACCCATTCAGGGTACAGCTACAGCTGGTCAGGAAGGCAATAGAGCTGAAGATCTAGGAAAGCACAGAAAACTGGACTTACAAGAATGACAGGAATATAGTTCAGAACTGAATTGCTGGTCTTACAGGGAGACAAGAGAACAGGGGTAACGTATAACAGTTGGGTATTGGGCTTACAAGAACACTGAGGTCATGATATTGACTAGGATCATGGAGGTGTACAGGGATCCCAGTAAAGGGGAAGGGAGCAAGGGCACTTCTGAAAGAGTTATTCCTCCTGTACCAACAGCAAACTTCCAATGGGTATAAGAAGCAACAATAGATAAAAGGAACGTCACTTGCAGCAGCACTTCATTGAGGAGAAGCGACTGTAATAGAAATCAAAGAAAGAACAGGCGTTTCTAAATACAGCATTTACAATGCAAATACATTTATTTAGTTACTCCCAATTAATTTCCATTTATTTTATTTTGTTAAAAAATGCATTAGTACGAAAATCCAAATTAATTAAAGGTCGAATCTGTCAATTGAAGGCTTATGGTGTCTGTCGGATGTTCTAAGAAGATTCGATGAAGCAGCTAAACTGTACGACAGTCGAATGCTCTGCCCACAAGCTATAGTAGAATTCTAATGTTGTTAAATGCAGTGTACACACGAGCGGACTTTTCCACCGGACTGGTCCAACGGACCAAATCCGGTGGACAATCCGACCATGTGTGGGCTTCATCGGACTTCCGACTGACCTTTTTGGTCGAAAATCCACCGGACTTTAGATTGAAACATGCTTCAAATCTTTCCACCGGAACTCCGGCCGGACCTAGTTCCTATTGGGAAGCCCGTTCATCTGTATGCTGGTCTGACGGACCAAATACGTCGCAAGGGCAGCTACAGCACCTGCCCATGAGAATGTTTACAGCGCGAATGTCACCAGCACGAGTATAGTCTTGCGCTTGCTGCAATAGGAAAAACACATTTTCCGATTGCAGCAAGTGCGAGAAGGAGGCGACAATGGCGTCTGGTATGGATTTTAAGGGGAACCCCCTACACCGAAAAAACGGCTTAGGGGTCCCCCCAAAATCCATACCAGACCCTTATCCGAGCACGCAGCCCAGCCGGTCAGGAAAGGGGGTGGGGATGAGTGAGCGCCCCCCCTGGACCGTACCTGGCCGCATGCCCTCAACATAGGGGGTGGGTGCTTTGGGGAAGGGGGGCGCCCTGCAGCCCCCCACCCCAAAGCACCTTGTCCCTATGTTGATGAGGACAAGGGCCTCTTCCTGACAACCCTGGCCGTTTGTTGTCGGGGTCTGCGGGCAGGGGGCTTATCGGAATCCGGGAGCCCTTTATTAAGGGGGCCCCCAGATCCCGGCCCAGCATCCTATGTAAATGAGTATGGGGTACATCATACCCCTACCCATTTACCTGGGGAAAAAAGTGTCAATAAAAAAAAAACACACTAGACAGGTTTTTAAAGTAGTTTATCTGGCAGCTCAGGGGGTCTTCTTCTGACTTTGGGGGGTCTCTTCCAACTTCTCCGCTGTCTCTGGCGTCTTCTCCTGGTGTCCGGTTCTTCTCCCACTCTCCGGCCTCTTCTCCCGGTGTCCGCTTCTTCTCCCGCTCTCCGGTTCTTCTGCTTGCTTCTCCGCTATCTTCTGCTCTTCTGCCGCTCTTTTGCTAGTGGTGGCCCGGTCTTCTCCGTCGTCTTGTTCCCTCTTCTCTTCTTCTGATGTTGACATGGCGCTCTCTCCCGCTGCAATGCTGTGTGAGTGGTGTGCAATGACTTATATAGGCATGGGGAGTGGGGCATGCTGGGACTATGCTGTCATAAGGGGCGGGGTCACCACCCGGTTTTGTTTCAGATAGATTAGTTATGTTACAAATTTAATTTCGTTATGGAATTAGTTTAGTTTGGTTTCAGAATTAGTTTAGTTTTGTTTAGTTTTCATTAAATTAATGTTGTTTTCTTTAAAATATGTTTAATTTATTATTTTTCTAACAAATTCCAATTTTTCAGAACGATTAGAATTTGGATCGGTCGAAAAAAGATCGACCGATTCAAATTCTGTGTGAAGAAATAGCTGTTTGTTATGCAGTGGTCCTGGAAGCCGGCCGCCCCATCCTTAACAACCATGAGTCCTCATCTGTCAGCGGGCTTCTCCACTGACAGATGAATGTAAACATAAAGAATGCCTGCAATTGCCCAGCAATAGAAAAAAAAATGGCGTAGCCCCCCCCCCAAAATCCATACCAGACACTTATCAAAGCATTCAGCCAAGCAGGTCAGAAAAGGGGGCATGAGCATGCAACCCCCTCCTGAACAATACCAGGCGACATGCCTTCAACATACAGGGGTGGGTGCTTTGGGGCAGGGGGGGGTTCTGCGCCCCTGTCAGGGCTGGGCTCAGCCCTTCCTTCTCTGAGCTGGCTGCACAGCTGTCGGCTAATTGCCAGCTCCTATCTCTCCGCAGTTACTCAGCTGTTGATGATAATCTGCTCATTAGTCATGCCTACTTAAGTCGTCCAGTCCAGAGGAGCTCTGCCTTCGCCTTGGTCAATATCACAAAAACCATCTCCTGCGATCCTGGTCAAGATGTGCTTTGCTGACTTCCCTTCTGGCTCCAGATCCTGCTTGCTGTTCCACAACATTGATCCCTGACTTCTGCCTTGGCTGACTATCCATTCCGGTTACTGAACTTTGGCTATGTTTTAAATATGTTTGTTCTTTTTACTTTTATTATTAAACAAATGTGATTTAACTGTATTTCTGTCTCGGCCTGATTTCATGGTTTCTGACAGCCCCCACCCCAAAGCACCATGTCCCCATTTTTATGGGGACAAGGGCTTCTTCCGGACAACTCTAGGCTGTGTTTTTCAGGGTCTGGGAGTGGGGGGCTTATAGAAACTGGAAGCCCCCTTTAACAAGAAAAAAATAAAAATAGTGTCCCTCAGTGTAGATCCATCATCAATCTATGCTCACCGACCCGAAAAATAGTGAGAATGCAAAAAAAGCTCCTAAGAGGCTACCCGGCATCTGCCCTTGCTTTGACAGTTCATATATAGGCAAGGGGCAGAGCCACCCTTCGGGTCTGGTATGGATTTTAAGGGGAACCCCACACCAAAATTTAAGAAAAAAAAACAGTATGGGGTCCCCCCGCAAATCCATTACCAGACCCCATGCAGCCTAGCAGGTCAGGAAGGAGGGGGGACGAGCGAGTACCCCCCCTCCTGAACCATACCAGGCTACATGCCCTCAACATGGTGGGGTGGGTGCTTTGTTCTGGAAATGTAAATACAAAATCATGAGAACAAATATTGTATCTTGATATAAAAAATAAGATGAAAATGCAGATAATAGTCCCAAATAAGGCCAATCAAAACAGTTCCTATATAGGCAAGGGATGGGGCCACCCAGGTATGTCACCCGGTGACTCTGTCCCTTTTGAGGTCATGTGACATCATGTGACATCAGAAGGGGCGGTGCCACCGAGTGATGTACCCAGGTGGCCCCGCCCCTTGCCAATATAAGAACTGTCAAAGCAAAGAGAGGGCATACGACAGGAAACCTCTTAGGAGGTGGAGCATTTATTTTCCTTTTTTTTTTGTTTTTCAGGTCGGCGGGCATCCTGATTGACAATGGATGTACATCGAGGGACACTTTTTTTATTTATTTTTTTAATAAAGGATTTGTCAAAAATGATGTACCAGATATCCTTTCACATAGGAGGGAGCTGTATCTGGGGGCTCCCCTTGTTAAAGGGGGCTTTAGTAGGCATGAGTAAAAGGCTGACGTGTTTCATGGATAATACCACTCTTCAGGGGCAGATGCATGCAACTCTAAAAAAAGACAACAAAACATGAGTAGACCAGTATTATCAAACATTAAACCCCTCAAAGGGGAAGATGTGTACAAGAGAAAAGGGAGAGAGTTACTCATCCCTCTGAGTACTTACATCATGATAAGTCTGGAAAATGGGGGACGAGGAATCAGAGGCTGTCCCAATTGTCTGTACCGGGAGCTGTGGAAGGAGCCCGCAGGAGAGGGACCGAGTGCACAAAACATCATCCCCAAAGAAAATGAAAGGCGGAAATCCAGGTAGTGGTATGAGTGGGCTTCATGTCTAAATATATATATATATTGGGTATACTATAAATACTCTATATTATGGGTAGTAGCTAGAGCCCAATGCCAAAGTGCAGGTGGACAAGTTAATATGAAAAGACGTGTGTGAAAAGAGAAAATAGATCAGAGATAAAAAGAAAAAAGGAGAAAAAGGGGAAAAAGAAAAAGAAAGAAAGAAGGAAAAAGAAAAAGAAAAATGAAAAAGAGAAGGAAGAGAAAGAAAAAGAAAGAGGAGAGAAGAAGAGAAAAATAAGAAAAAGAGAAAAAAAGGGGAAAAAGAAAAAGAAAGAAAGAAGGAAAAATAAAAAAGAAAAAGAAAAAAAAGGAGGAAGAGAAAGAAAAAGAAAGAAACAGAAGAAAAAGAGAGAAAAAAGAAAAAGGAAAAAGGGGGGAGAAAAAGAAAAAGGAAAAAGAAAAGAAAAGAAAAAAGGGAAGAAAAGAAGACCATGAGACAGGTATAGAAGACAAAAACAAAAGTCAGCATGTGTGAGCATAAACAGGAAAAGAAAAAACATATAATTACCTGTTTAGGATATTTTAAATTAAATGCCATGTAGTGTGCAGTGTGCACAGAGAGGTGCTGCCATGAGGACTGGCTAGCACAGAGTGAGGATGTTAAATACACTCTGCACACACCCACGGGCTCCTCCCAACATCACACAGGTGCATCAAGAGAGGAAGAGAGGCATCTACGCTCGAGCAGCAGCTGCCGCATATGGAGGTTAGAGACGCCCTTCTCCATGTGGTGACACCAGATGGAAAAATTTAGACACGCCAGTGCCAGGAAGCCCTGTGGGGACATTGCGTGCATGGCATCGAAGTGTGATGCCAATTTGAGATAGAAGCAGGCCCACCCAATCCCCTGCATCACCCGATGGACAAAAGGGGAGAGGGGCACCAGCACCCCAAATCGCAGCTCCCGGACAAAGGACAAAAACAGGAACAGCACATCAAATCCCGGTCCCACAATAAACCAGACCCACACAATTGGTACAATGCAAACTGTCCCATAGAAATTGTCAATGGTGCCGTCATGGCCTGGGTGTATGGACCTAGTATTTTGGTACATTAACACCCAGAACATAGGTGATCCCACACATGGACAGCAGGGGAACACTGCCAATCCAATGATCAAAAAAGCCCCCATCCCTGTTGCATATAGAATAATAGGGGGGAGTTTGGGACTTTAAATGAAACACACGGTGTGTGCCTCCATCCCTGATTCAGGTATGAGAAAAAGGAAGGTGGGACTTTAAATGAGGCTATTGATTTGTGGGGGTGAGATAATTAGAAAATATATTTAATTGGCATATTGAGCCTGACAATAATGCACATAGTAGAAAAAGTTTTTAATATGTATACACACACATACATGGTATTGACATCATGAATACATTACATATACTGTACATATCAAAGGGACGGCATATAGAATTGACAAGAGATTTAATATGGATAAAATGAATTATTGCAAATTCATATATATACACACGTCAACTATATGTAAATCTATACGTCAACTATATGTACACGTCATCAGTGTATTGCTGTATGATGATTGGCCAAAACATGCACCTGACCTGCATGCTTTGGTCAATTCCAGCGCCCTCTGCTAAGAGAGCCATAACTGGCCAAAGGCGGGGTGCCTTTAGCCAATCATGACTCAGGGGGACTAAGTCCACGCCCCACAAAATATAAGGCTGCTTACACAGCGGCCGTGTGTAGTGTTTTTGGTGTGGACAGAGAGATAGCTTGATTTAGAGAAAGCAGGCTGGTCATTCAGTTAGTGGCAGTGTATCTGAGATATATATATATATATATATATATATATATATATATATATATATATATATATATATATATATATACGGCCAGTCTAATATATATATATATATATATGTTCTGCATTTAGCATAGTCTATATATTCAGTATTTACTCAATATTCAGTCAGTGCAGGCAGTGTATATATATATATATATATATATATATATATATATATATATATATGTTGTAATATGTTCGCCGATTTATGTGGGATTACATTATATTATTATATGTATGTACACATACAACACAAATTTTGACCAGGCCAGAATTCAGTTGACAATGGTCGATTTGTCCAAGCCAACTCAATTTTAATATAACAGCTGATGTCCCTTTGATATGTTTATCTTATGCAAGTCTATCTAGGTGTGTGAGGTATAGCCTGTTAATCTAATTAAACATTTCAAAGGGTACATTGTTTAAAGGACCATAGAAAAAGTATTTATTGATGGTAATTAGACTTGAGGGGGTAACAATGGGATCAAGGAGTGTTTTGGGTTGGCTTAGCGGAGGCTCCCTCCTGGGGTGCTAATATATCAGGGGGGAATTGTTGATGTTAATATTCAAGAATACAGAATTAGGCATTCCAGGACTCAAAAGGGAGTTCAGGTGGTATCTGTTAATCTAATCTAATTACACATATCAAAGGGGACTTGTTGATGTTGATATGCGGGAGTGCAAATTGGGGTGTTTTTTTTTTCATCTGTGGACTTTGGACTTTGTTCTGTGTTGGAAGTCAATAAAGTGCATCTCTCTGGAAGAATTGGGTTGCTGCAGAAGAGTACTTACAACATCATTACAATAATTACTAATTAATTACCCACTGTATATAACATATCACTACATTGGTGCCGTGACCCGGATCAGAAGAGCATTTTCGGACTTAGTAACAGAAGTCGGTGGTGACAACAATCCTGTGAGGTGACAGAAGACCGTGAGGACCCAGGAAGGAAGTTCTAGGAAACCTAACAATTGGTAAGTGTGCCTTGTTCATTATTTTTTACATAGAATTTTTTTTGTCATTATATTCTTCACAATGGCTTTGGCTGTGTCAGGTGGTGACAATAGCACTAAGGGAGAGGATGTGAATATATGGCTGCTAAATTATATAAAACGTCATGGGGGGCCTTATGAGATTCCCCAAGTATATAGACAGTCATGGGATTTAATGAAATACTTTTTATCCGATAATGTCTTTGATAAGAAAACTAAAGAAAAGAAACGTAAGGGTATCATTATTCAGGGACTACTCTCTTGTTGTACAGAATTAATAGGAGAGGAGATTAAGGAAAAAAAGCAGAAAATTCTAGAAGAGACTCAGAGATATGAGGAAATGGAGAAAGGGTTGAACGAGAGAATATCAGATCTCAGGTTACACGCTATCACTACTGGGGAGGCATTGATTGAAAAAGCAAAATTGTGTGATGATTTAAGTCGGGTAAATGAGGAATTGTCAGTAAAAATACAACTTGTTGAGAAACAGTTGGAGGAGTGTAAACATGCTGCTAACATTGCTTTTGATAAATTGGCAGAAAAATCAAGTTACACGCATCAAAATGATACCTCTAAAATAAAGCCTAATGCCAAAGATTATAAGCCAATATATCCCTGGGATGAGTTACATGCAGCCCCATGCATACCAGCAGCTCCTACCACTACAACAACTGTATTGAACACTTACGATTCAAGTGAAATTAAATTGATTACAAAACAACTAAAGCCACAGGAGATGGAAGCTATTATAAGGCAGATAGGTCAGGTACCCCGCTATGATGTAAACAGGTTCATGAAATAGTTCTGTGATTTGCAGAGAGTCAGAGACACATACAACTTGAATGTGGAGGACCTAACTAGAATTTTGCAGAAAAGTGTAGGTAACGGATTGTGGGCACGGATTTTGCAAAACTGGGGCCAGCGTCATAAAACTAAGGATGTTTTAAAGGAATTATTGAAAGCATTGTATGGCGTGATGACAAATGTGTTCTTGTCAGGAAAAATTAGGCAAATGAAGAATGAATGCCCATATGAACTTGCAGATAGAATTAGCAGTGTGATGGAATATGTGATGACTGGGAATCCCGGTTTTGAACGTGGTGGTTTGGTTCATAGGGCAATGTTATTAGAAGCATTGGATGGTGATGTCAGGGAAGGCATTTTATCTGTTACACCTGATCCTAGTGATTATAGCGATATTTTGTTAAGAGCGGATAATGTTTGGAGGAGAAAGTGCAGAGAGGACAATCTTGCTGTTGATGCAGCTAGAATTTTTAGAGTCGAGGGTCATCAAAATAGAGATGATTCAGGACCATGGAGAGGAAGATCTTATAACACTTCAGGTAGTTATAGGAGGCCAGAATCCAGAGGAAAGCCTAGTAAACAGCCTTGGGTGCCGTTTAGTGAAATAAGAAGTGAGAGAGATCGTTTGCAAGAGGAGCTATATAAGATACAGGAAGAAATGAAGAAAATAAAAGCAGGAGGGGTCAAAGTAGCAACAGTAGGAAAGGAAAGTGCTGTGTCTCCCTCTACCAGTCATTGTTAGGGGTTCCGAGCCCCCCACGCCCCTTCCTGCCGATTCTTAACTGATTTAACATTAGACTTCTGGGGGCGGCCCACTGTTGATGTAACATTAGGGGGAACTCGTGTAAATGCGCTGTTAGTGGGGCAGCTATTAGTTTTAGTAAATCAGTTGTCCCTGGAAATGAGAAAATTAAAATAACAGGTGTCACTGGACATTCCATTGAAGCTCCTTTTGTGCGTGGTGTTGAGATGCAAATAGGGGAAGAGAAGTGGAAGTGTGACGTTGTTTGTCAAAATCAGGACATAATTGGTTCTGATTTCTGTGTACAGCAGGGTTTGGTGGTTGATCTTGCAAACATGAAGTTGTGGATGATGCCTGAAAATGACGGATTGGGTCATGTGTGGCATCCTCCCATGGAATTGGTAACAGCAGCAGTAAAGCCCGTCGGTGTGTTACATGGTGATTGGGACCCCTGTTGGGATAGTCTAATGGGTGAATTTGAAGACATAATGGCTAAACATTAACAAGATTGTGGTAGGATGAATACAATGATTTTATTGTAAGGATTTGATCCAGCACCTCTTAAGCAATATCCAGTTCCAAAAGATGCCATTAAACCTATAACAGAGGCTATAAAACAATTGGAGGAGCAAGGTACATTAAAAAGGGGTGCATCAATATGCAATTCACCAGCCTGGCCAGTCATCAAACCCGATGGGTCGTTCAGGCTGACGATAGATTACCGTGCCTTAAACAAATATGCTAAAAGTATGGCACCTGTGGTAGCAGCTTACCCTGAAATGATTGCCAAGTTGACGCCAGAAATGAAATGGTTTACGGGCATTGATATCAGTAACAGTTATTGGAATTTACCCCTTGACCCAACATGTCAATACAAAACAGCCTTCAGCTAGGCCTTCAATATTATTGGACAGTTCTTCCACAAGGGTACAAAGACAGTGCAGCAATATTTCACTCACATATGAAAGAAGTGATTGATACATTTTCAAAACCTGAAAGAGTAATTTCATATGTTGATGACATTTTGATTGGGTCAGCCTCTATGGAAGAGCATGTGAACAATGTGAGTGAAATGTTATTGCTTTTGAGAGAAGCAGGTCTGAAAGTTAATCCAAAGAAAATACAATTGGGAAAGCAAGAAGTCCAATTTCTGGGTGTTACTGTAGCACAGCCAGGGCGAAGTATCAATGAACAAAGGGTCAAGCTGATAGGTAAGCTACCCTTGCCCACTGATGAAAAAAGTCTGAGACAATTCTTAGGCATGACAGGTTTCTGCAGGGAGTTTGTGCTTCATTATGCATCATTAACAGAGTGTTTTGTATGATCTGCTGAAGCAAGATGAATGGAAATGGAAATCAGAGCACACACAAGCTATTGAAGCATTAAAGGAAACTTTAGGCAATGCCCCTTCATTAGCATCACCAGACCCCAACAAAGAATTCAGACTCTATCCACATGTAGGCCTTACTACTTTGTCTGTTGCACTCACCCAAGACTATTTTGGAAAACAAAGACCTGTAGCCTATGCTTCACGTTTACTATCAACTGTAGAACAGAAGTATCCTTTGTGTACTTGTATGGTGCTGTGTTGTTATTGGGCAATCAACAAATTCAGGTACTTGACAGGTACACAAAGGGTCATCATTGCTAGTCATCACACTCCTATAGTCATGTTAGCAAATGGAAAATGGAAAGAAGCAGATGTGAATTGTAAAAGGCTGGCGAGATGGACTACAGCTTTATTGTCAGAGAATATTGAGGGTTTGATGTTAAAAGAACCTAGTGTCCTGATTGGTGGATTAATGATTGAAGGTGAAGCTCACGAATGTCAAGGAAATAGTTTGCAGCACAGAGTTTTTACTGCCGTATCCAAGCCCTTTGACCTTGAAAGTGAATGTTGGTACATTGATGGTTCCTCTTACTATAAAGATGGAAGTAGAATTTCAGGATTTGCTGGTGTTTGTGTATTAGATGGCGAGGTACAGAGACAATTTTCATACTCAGGTAGAGCTTGTTCTGCACAGTATGTGGAGATAGCAGCACTTCTGCAAGTTCTCATTGAGTTAAGAGATGATGGTGGAATTGTTAACATTGCTTCTGATTCAGACCAGGTATGCAAGGGTGCGGTTGTCTATCTTTCATGGTGGAATGTGATGGGCCTTTAAAGGGACAGATGACAGTGAGATAAGTTATGCATCCCTATGGAAAATGATAGAGGAGGAAACGCAATTCTTTTCAAAAATGAATATCCGAAAGGTACAGGCCCACAGAAAACAAACAACCGAGCACTACTGGAACAATACTGTAGATAGATTAGCAAAGGAGGCTGCAGTAACATCCCCCGAATAGCCTCATATAGAGCATACTTTGTCATTTCCAGTATCTGCCCTTACACATGCTCAAGCAAAAGGACATGTGAGTTGGGTAAAATACAAGATCAGGATGAGGAATTAGCTCATCTAAAAGAAATGTGTAGGACTGGGCCCATACAATTTGAGGGTCAAGAGATGCAGGTGAAGGATGGCCTTCTAATAACTTACAAAATCAATGTATCTTTATGGGTTGCCCCAAAAGGTGTGAGGAAAGACATTCTTACATGGATTCATGGATCCCCTGTTGGTGGACACCCCAAACTTCCTTTAGCTTTAGAGAGATTAGATCATGTAGCATGGTGGCCTCAAAATAAACAGCACATGTAGGACCATATCTTATCATGTTTGATGTGTGCCTGGCATGATCCCGCAAATAGGAAGAGGAGAGGGGCACTGATGAGACAAGCTCCCATGGGACCATGGGAGCGAATACAAATTGATTACACAGGTGAATTGCCTAACACTGCACACCAGAACAAATATTTACTGGTTGTGGTGGATTCCTTCAGTCACTGGGTCGAAGCTTTCGCTACCAAAAATTGTACTGCCACTACTACTGCAAGGATCTTGGTCAAAGAAATATTTAGTCGGTGGGGGATACCAAAAGTTTTAGACAGTGACAATGGGCCAGAATTTGTAGGTGATGTGATACAAGAGACATGTAAGCTCCTTGGGGTCATCCAAAAATTTCACATCTTCTATCACCCTGAGTCTGCGGGACAGGTTGAACGAATGAACAGGACAATTAAAAATGCTCTTAGAAAGGTTGTCAATGAGCAAGGTACCGATTGGGATGAAAAATTACCCTTTGTTCTGGCAACTATTCGTTCCAGAGTTTGCAGGTCCATATGCTTTGCCCCTTATGAAGCTCTGCTCAGCAGAACAATGAGAACGTGGGAACATCTGATAAATCCGGTCCCAGCAGCATTAGAAACTGTGTCATTATCTGAATCATGGTTACAGATGAGATCTTAAAGGATCATGCGATTACAGTACATAAGGCTGTGTGTGCCACTGATGAATGTATCCATAAAAGCTCTCAACAGTGGTTTAATGCAATGGGTGACATTAGCGAATACCAAATTGGGGCTAGAGTAATGTTACAGGATTTTTCTGGGTTTCACCCATTTCCTAGGGCAAAGTGGAAGGGCCCTTATGCAGTCATAGACAAAATTGGACCCTCTGTTTACTTATTAGACTTGGGAGAAGATAGGTCAAGATGGAGTCATGCATGTCAGATCAAAGCATTTAAAGCAAAAATGGATTTGATGGATGAAAGCATTGTCTAACTTTCTTCCTGAGATTGTCTTTCAGGTCCCAGGAGTAATATGAATACCAGAGGACTACATCAACATGAAGACATCCCCCCTGGACAAATACAAGCCTTCTCTATTAGCATGTGTGTTGATAACAGCGTCAATCACTCTACTACTTTGCATCACAAAAATCAGAGTGGAAACGTGTAAAGTTAAAGAATTGAAGTGCTTACTAGTGGGGAAATCTGATCAAAGTAAAAGAAGTGTAGTGGATCATACTACAGAACTTACTGTTTTAGGGGAATCAGAAGGCATCCAGATACATGGGGATACTGTAAAGGGCATAGTCGGGGGTGGATAGTCGTTAGATGTGAGATCATGATGCCAAAATCTGATTAATTTGTGGAATCTGCTGTTTGGACTTACCCAGAAGAAAGCGATCGTCACAGGAGTACAGATATAATATTAGTGGAGACAAAGAATGGACCACAAATGCAAATGACTTTAGAAAGGAATTTTACAATATTTAAGGAGGGTATTATATCCTGTAGCCCTCATGATGTGGAGGATGGAGTCTATACAAAAATCCTACATATAATGGTCACAAATTCTAGAGACTGTCCTACAGTTTTTCAGTGGCCAGAACATGGACTTTTCCTTGAGCGGACTCAAAATTTAGTGTATAGCGATGTTTCATATTTATCATTACCATTATTGATGAATTTTACATCATTTAACATTCCAGAGAGTTGCCCAAAATCAATGGGATTATGGTTTAAAACGGTCTTTCAAACACATATAAACTTATTTTGAGATGCTACACAAGGGCTTCATTTTAAGAAGGTTTCAAAGAGGGATCTGGGTACTGATATCATATATCAGGCCTCAGTTTGGGTAGTTCAATTTGGAATAGGGTTGATATAGAGAGTCTAAATATAAGAGAACAGAATTTTGTGGGTGGATTACAGCAGATACTGCTTTAAGGGGGAAGAGTGGATTTAAACACTCTAGCTGAAATGAAAATAGATATTCAGAACATTCACACCATTGCTGCAGATTTGCAGAACATTCAAATGTTGGTGAGTGCACTGAATAAAACCCTTCAAACCAAAAATATATCCAAGTCTATAGTCTGTGGTATTATAGGAAACTTGCTGAGTGAACACCTGAGTAGGGATGAGCCGAACACCCCCCTGTTCGGTTCGCACCAGAACATGCGAACAGGAAAAAAATTCGTTCGAACACGCGAACACCGTTAAAGTCTATGGGACACGAACATGAATAATCAAAAGTGCTAATTTTAAAGGCTTATATGCAAGTTATTGTCATTAAAAGTGTTTGGGGACCTGGGTCCTGCCCCAGGGGACATGAATCAATGCAAAAAAAAGTTTTAAAAACGGCCGTTTTTTCAGGAGCAGTGATTTTAATAATGCTTAAAGTCAAACAATAAAAGTGTAATATCCCTTTAAATTTCGTACCTGGGGGGTGTCTATAGTATGCCTGTAAAGGGGCGCATGTTTCCCGTGTTTAGAACAGTCTGACAGCAAAATGACATTTTGAAGGAAAAAACACATTTAAAACTACCGCGGCTATTGCATTGCCGACAATACACATAGAAATTCATTGATAAAAACGGCATGGGAATTCCCCACAGGGCAACCCCGAACCAAAATTAAAAAAAAAAAATGATGTGGGAGTCCCCCTAAATTCTATACAAGGCCCTTCAGGTCTGGAATGGATATTAAGGGGAACCCCAGCCAAATTTTTTTTTAAAAATGACGTGGGGTTCCCCCTAAATTCCATACCAGACGCTTCAGGTCTGGTATGGATTTTAAGGGGAACCCCGCGCCAAAAAAAAAAAAAAAACGGCGTGGGGTCCCCCCAAAAATCCATACCAGACCCTTATCCGAGCACGCAACCTGGCAGGCCGCAGGAAAAGAGGGGGGGACGAGAGTGCGGCCCCCCCCTCCTGAACCGTACCAGGCCACATGCCCTCAACATTGGGAGGGTGCTTTGGGGTAGCCCCACAAAACACCTTGTCCCCATGTTGATGAAGACAAGGGCCTCATCCCCACAACCCTGGCCGGTGGTTGTGGGGGTCTGTGGGCGGGGGGCTTATCGGAATCTGGAAGCCCCCTTTAACAAGGGGACCCCCAGATCCCGCCCCCCCCCTGTGTGAAATGGTAAGGGGGTACTTACCCCTACCATTTCACTAAAAAACTGTCAAAAATGTTAAAAATGACAAGAGACAGTTTTTGACAATTCCTTTATTTAAATGCTTCTTCTTTCTTCCTTCATCTTCTTCTGGTTCTTCTAGCCCTTTGGTTCTTCCTCCGGCGTTCTCGTCCAGCATCTCCTCCGCGGCGTCTTCTATCTTCTTCTCCTCGGGCCGCTCCGCACCCATGGCATGGGGGGGGGAGGCTCCCGCTCTTCTCTTCATCTTCTTCATCTTCTTCTTCTTCTTCTTCATCTCTTCTTCCTTTTTCTCTTCTTCATTTCTTCTCCGGGCCGCTCCGCAGCCATGCTGGCATGGTGGGAGGCTCCCGCTGTGTGACGGCGTCTCTTCGTCTGACGGTTCTTAAATAACGGGGGGCGGGGCCACCCGGTGACCCCGCCCCCCTCTGACGCACGGGACATGACGGGACTTCCCTGTGGCATTCCCCGTGACGTCACAGGGAAGTCCCGTCAAGTCACCGTGCGTTAGAGGGGGGCGGGGTCACCGGATGGCCCCGCCCCCCGTTATTTAAGAACCGTCAGGCGAAGAGACGCCGTCACACAGCGGGAGCCTCCCTCCATGCCAGCATGGCTGCGGAGCGGCCCGGAGAAGAAATGAAGAAGAGAAGAAGAGAAGAAGGAAGAAAAGATGAAGAAGTAGAAGAAGATGAAGAGAAGAGCGGGAGCCTCCCCCCCATGCCATGGGTGCGGAGCGGCCCGAGGAGAAGAAGATAGAAGACGCCGTGGAGGAGATGCTGGACGAGAACGCCGGAGGAAGAACCAGAAGAGCCAGAAGAACCAGAAGAAGATGAAGGAAGAAAGAAGAAGCATTTAAATAAAGGAATTGTCAAAAACTGTCTCTTGTCATTTTTAACATTTTTGACAGTTTTTTAGTGAAATGGTAGGGGTAAGTACCCCCTTACCATTTCACACAGGGGGGGGCGGGATCTGGGGGTCCCCTTGTTAAAGGGGGCTTCCAGATTCCGATAAGCCCCCCGCCCGCAGACCCCCACAACCACCGGCCAGGGTTGTGGGGATGAGGCCCTTGTCTTCATCAACATGGGGACAAGGTGTTTTGGGGGGCTACCCCAAAGCACCCTCCCAATGTTGAGGGCATGTGGCCTGGTACGGTTCAGGAGGGGGGGGGCACTCTCGTCCCCCCCTCTTTTCCTGCGGCCTGCCAGGTTGCGTGCTCGGATAAGGGTCTGGTATGGTATTTTTTTTTATTTTGGTTCGGGGTTGCCCTGTGGGGAATTCCCATGCCGTTTTTATCAATGAACTTCTATGTGTATTGTCGGCAATGCAATAGCCGCGGGTAGATTTAAATGTGTTTTTTTCTTCAAAATGTCATTTTGCTGTCAGACTGTTCTAAACACAGGAAACATCCCTTTACAGGCATACTATAGACACCCCCCAGGTACGAAATTTAAAGGGATATTACACTTTTATTGTTTGACTTTAAGCATTATTAAAATCACTGCTCCTGAAAAAACGTCTGTTTTTAAAACTTTTTTTTGCATTGATGCATGTCCCCTGGGGCAGGACCCGGGTCCCCAAACACTTTTTATGACAATAACTTGCCTATAAGCCTTTAAAATTAGCACTTTTGATTATTCATGTTCGTGTCCCATAGACTTTAATGGTGTTCGCGTATTCGAACAAACTTTTTTCCTGTTCGCATGTTGTGGTGCGAACCGAACAGGTGGGTGTTCGGCTCATCCCCACTGACGCTGTAATGGATACTCCTGCACCCGCCTAGGCCTCCATTGTTATGGCCAGGCTAGTTTACCTTTTTCAACCAGATCATATACACTTGTTCTTTTAGTACTCTAATATGTTTTTTTTTCTGTTTTACTTTGTCTCAGGGTCCTCCACCATGATCATTGGACTACTCCAATAACCTGGCAGACCGCAAACTTGGGTCCTGGACCCAATGAACTGGTATAGTTCTTGCCCACAAATACCTTTCCCTTTTCCTCCTAACCTGCCTACCCCTCACCACCCCCATCCTCCCTTCCCTCCACCCCCCCACCCACCCCATCCTCCCTTCCCTCCACCCCCCCACCCACCCCATCCTCCCTTCCCTCCACCCCCCCACCCACCCCATCCTCCCTTCCCTTCACCCCCCTAGCCCCCTGTCACGGTTTCCCACCAGGGGAACAACATGTCTGCTCTCCCTTTAGGGGAGATATGTTTTATTATTGTATACTGTTGTTTAAATCTGTTTTTTCAGTTAACTTGATTACTTATCTCAGGGACTACCACTTCCATTTACTTACAGGGGGCCCCATGGCAGGAGCGGGATCACTTGCCCCTCCACCTGCTGAGACCTAGAGGAGTTATCCTCCCCTAGGAGCACCAGGAATGCAACCCCTTTGTAGGTTGCCCCCACACCAAGCTCTATGTTTCCTAGAGCATCCAAGCAGGTCTTGGCATGCCAACCCTGCCCCTCAGGAACCAAGGACATTTTCTATCCCAGCCCTGAGGTCTCTCACTTTCTACTTCCTTCTTTCTTGCTTCTGCCTATCCTTTACCTTTTCTGCCTTCTTCTCTCCCCCTCCCCCAGGTGCCTCCAGAGAAAGCTCGCCAATCTATGCCATCCACACTGCTAGGCTCAAGCAGATGCTCCCGGACAAGAATACCCCCACCGAGGAACCAGGTAGGAACCATCTGTATGTATATGTGCCCCTCCCCACATCCATGGCTGACCCTACTCCACAAACAGCAAAACTCAAGATAGCCTCCCATAACACACAAGGACTGAACTCCCCGATCAAAAGACGTAAGGCTTTCCACAACTACCATTCCAGAGGATTAGAAATTCTCCTACTCCAGGAAACCCACTTTCCCAAAAGCTTCTCTCCCACTTTCCTTCACCACAACTACCCGACATTCTTTCTGGCCAACGTGGACAATAAAAAAAGAGGGGTAGTGATACTTCTATCTAAATGCATCTCATTCACTCACTTCCAGACCGTCAGAGACAGGGAGGGCAGCCTTGTTAAAGGTCACATCAATGGGACCCTATTCTCCCTGGTTTCTTACTACGCCCCTAACAAAGGGCAAGCATCCTTCTTCTCTTCCATGTTAGCTAACCTAGCCCCACATTTGGTTGATCATGTGTAGGCAAGTCCATTCATTCAAAAGTCAGTCGGAAAGTCAGTCGGAAATTCAGTCGAAAAGTCAGTCGGACCAGTCCAGTCGAAAAGTCCGCCCGTGTGTACACGGCATGAGAGTCCTAATTCTCCATATGTGAGGTCCCCTGGTCAGATCATGCTCTAGTCACCCTTACCTTTACAGGATCCCTACCTCAGAAGGGCCTGCCCCAGTGGCGCCTCAATGAGACTCTTTTTACCAACCCAGTACACTGTACCATGCTAAAGAAGGAACTACAGGAATTCTTCCACTTCAACACAACAGGCATCTCTCCAAGCTCTTTATGGGGGGCTCATAAAGTGGTCATGAAGGGCAAATTCATCCAAATAGCATCACTCCTAAAATAAGAAAAATTATTAGACATACTTAAACTAGAGAATGTACTGTCCTTATCCCTCCACTGGAGGCTCCGACATTTCTCCTGTATTGTCTTTATCCCTCCACTGGAGGCTCCAACATTTCTCCTGCAATATTCTTATCTTTCTACTGGGAGCTCTGATATCTCCACAAACTCTGTCGCAGATTGATGACGTCACAACGACATCCCCCGGCTCCTCCTCTTGTCCCTACTTAAACAGCCGACACCATTTGCTTGACATTCGTGCTAAGAACTTGATGCCAGGTAAAGATCTCCAACAGAAGACTACCGTCATCTCTCTCTATTCGGCCGGTCAGAGCCCCGACTATCATCTCTCTTTTGGGCAGGTCAGAGCCCCGACTATCATCTCTCTTTTGGGCAGGTCAGAGCCCCGACTATCATCTCTCTTTTGGGCCGGTCAGAGCCCTGACTAACATCTCACTTTTGGGCCGGATAGAGCCCCGTCTTCCACCTCACTTTTGGGTCAGACAGAGCCCCTCCAACTTCCACTTGTTGGGCAGGACAGAGCCCCTTCCTCTCTAGTTGTCAGAGACTCTCCTTTGCCCTACTCACAGTCTACTTACTTTGCCTGAAGAAAACCTTACCTGTTCCTTTCCACATAGGAGACCAGTACATCTTTCAAGAAGCCACTGGGTGACCCCATCTCCAGGAATCCACTCACTGCAAGTATCTTTACTTTTCCTATAAACTTTATCCCTGTGTAGTGCTACTAAGCTTATGTTGCCTTTAAAGCTCCCCATCGTGGCTGTGTATTACCACTCTAAATAAAACCGATTGTATTTCCAAACTTATCTGAGTCTTTCTACCTGATAGCTGTTAAGGTTAAAGTTAACAGTTAAGAATATAGTATTCATATCCAACATGTCCAAAATCCAACATAGTTCACTGCCTGAAGCATTACAGAGAAGGACATTCGATCCCTGTGCAAAACACACAAAAGCAAACCTACGCCCGCCTCTCTGTCTAAACTTGATGCAGCTAGAATAGCCCTGAATGCAGCCATTACCTCTAGCGTGGAAAAGCACCTAAAATGGGTGAGTGGTAGGTTTTACCTCCCCTCTGACAAATTTGGTCCCCAACTAGCAGCGAAACTCTCCCCTAAATAAAGGGTCCGCTCCCTACCCAAAATTAAATCGCTATCAGGTAGGTTAACCCAGAACCCAAAACAGATTCTAGAGGCCTTTCACTCGTACTATTCTAAACTCTATGCAGATACAAACCTCAGCTCCCCTCATAAACTTAATTCCTTTCTAGACAATATCCCTCTCCCCAAAATATCTGACTCTCACTGATCCATCATGGACTCCTCTATCGCTGAAGGCAAAGTCAGGGAGGTCATCAAAGAACTGAAAAAAGGATCAGCCCCTGGCCCAGACGGCTTTTTGACACAATGTTATAAGACCTTTATAGATGTTCTCTCTCCTTATCTGGCCTGGCTTTTTAATTCCCTCTGAAAAGGAATCATCAATAGACTAAGCAACAAACCTTGCATACATTTCTGTCATCCCCAAACCCAGCAAAGACCCCAGCCTAGTAAGCAAATACAGACCAATCTCGTTAATCAACAACGATCTAAAGATCTTGACAAAAAATCTTTACAATAGACTAGGGTCATTCATAGGATCTTATGTGCACAAAGATCAAGTTGGTTTTATCCCGTGGAGGCAGGGACCAGACCAGATAAGGAGGGTGGTAGACATCCTATCCCTCAGGTTAAGCTGGGATGGTAGCCCCTCACAAGAAGGCTTCCTCTTGTCCATTGACCTCCAAAAGGACTTCAATACCTTCCCCTGGCCCTATCTTTTTGCTACCCTAGAAAAGTGGGGCTTCGGACCACACTTCCTCACCTCATTAAAGGCCCCATATTCCCTACCCAAAGCCCAGGTCAGACTTCAGGGACACCTCTCTGACCCATTCCCTATCACTAAAGGAACATGACAAGGCTGCCCCCTTTCCCCCCTCCTCTTTGTCATAGTGATAGAAACCTTAGCCATAGCTATAAGAGGTCACCCAGATATTAATGGAGTCAATTGTGGTCCCTCAACACACAAATGTGCACTTTTGCGGATAATATCCTTCTTTTCATTACCTCCCCTCTCAACTCAACCCCTAATCTAATACGTAAAGTTATCGGCATAGTGGTCAACCAAGATCCAACAATAGTCCTTCCGAACCAGAGGATTCAAAAAATCATGAAATATACCCAAAAGCTGATCCACTTCATGTTATTCAGAGCTAAAATAACGATAGCATGGGCCTGGAAGTCCCCCCCAGTTTCTTTTCACTTAACCTAGTAAAAAATTTGGTTACGTAAACGGGTGACCCGACCCCCTCTGACACCATGGGGGAAGCCATAGGAAAGTCTACGTGCATCAGAGGGGGACGGGGTCACCGGGTGGCCCCGCCCTCAGTTATATAAAAGCTGTCACAAAAACAGAAGCGTCACACAGCAGGAATCCCCCATTGAGGCGGATCATCCGGAGGAAGAAGCAGGGAAGAAGAAGCCGGAGGAAGATGCTGGAGGAAGAAGCGGGGAAAGAACAAGATGGAGAAAGAAGAAGAAAACCGAAGGAAGACCAGAAGAAGCGGGGAAAGAAGACATAAATAAAGGAATTGTCAAAAACCGGCTATTGTCTTTTTTACACTTTACATTTTTGACACTTTTTTTGTGAAATGGTAGGGGTACTTGTACCCCATTACCAATTCACATGGGGAGCGGTATCTGGGGGTCCCCTTGTTAAAGGGGGCTTCCAGATTCCAATAAGCCACCTGCCTGCAGACCCCCACAACCACCGGGCAAGGATTGTGAAGACGAGGCCCTTGTCCCCATCAACATGGGGACATCCTCCCCATGTTGAGGGCATGTGGCCTGGTACGGTTCAGGAGGGGGGGCACTCTCTCATCCCCCCCTCTTTTCCTGCGGCCTGCCAGGTTGCGTGCTCAGATAAGGGTCTGGTATGGATTTTTCGGGGGACCCCCACACCATTTTTTTTACATTTTGGTGCGGGGTTCCCCTTAATATCCATACTAGACCTGAAGGGCCTGGTATGGATTTTGAAGGGGATCCCCACACCATTTTTTTTAATTTTGGCACAGGGTTCCCCTTAATATCTATACCAGACCTGAAGGGCCTGGTGTGGAATTTGGGGGGACCCCCATGCATTTTTTTTTATTTTGGTTCGGGGTTCCCCTTAATATTCATACCAGACCCAAAGGGCCTGGTAATGGACTGTGGGGGAATCCCATGCCATTTTTATCAATGAACTTTTATGTGTATTGCAAGGACCGACAATTCATTATAGCCATGAGTACTTTTAAATTACTTTTTTTCCTTTAGAAATGTAATTTTGCTCTCGGACTGTTCTAAACATGGGAAACATGCACCACTTTAGAGGCATACTATAGACACCCCCCAGGTACAAAATTTAAAGGAATATTTCACTTTTATTGTTTCACATTAAGCATTATTAAAATCACTGCGCCCGAAAAACGGCTGTTTTTAAAACTTTTTTGCATTGATACATGTCCCCTGGGGCTGAACCCAGGTCCCCAAACACTTTTTTTGACAATACCATGCATATAAGCCTTTAAAATTTTCATACACGAAAAAAAACGCACTACGTGAGACCGGTATAGAATAGGTACTATATACCTTAGATAGAAGGTTCAAATACCTTCCTAAAATTGATAAATTTGGCAGTGTTTATAACTCTAAAACATGTACAATAATCGCATTACAAGATAAGAAAGGAATCACATCTTAAAATGGAGTGTATGAAGAGGTTGTTTTATATCAAGGAGAAGTGAGCTGGTAGTGTAGTAAATCACATTATAGGAAAAGTCTCTTTTTCATATAAAACAGTGACTTCAAACTTGAAAAACACCATAGAAAGTAGTGATGTAAGATAGAAAATTCCTTCCACCTGGAAAATCACAGCCTCTTACCAACTGCCCAGATCTCTTGTCAGGAGATCAATTCCGCTTTTAGGCTTATGACCCAGCCACATTCTCTTGATAAACCGATAGAATAACACCTTTCCTCCTCTCCAGTATTTCCCAAGTTTCTCTCAGTCAGCCATCAACCAAATAAAATGAAAAACCATAATAAAATAAAACCAATAAAATGATTGCACTTACAGGAAAAACGAAGACAGAATGGCATCTGACAAACATCCAAACCGGCCGGCTCATTCAAACATACTCCCGTAACTTCCGGAACTGCACGCTGTGTTGGTGGCGTCAGCACGACGCTCCCCCTACTTCGTTTCGTCAAAGTTGACGTCGTCCAGGACCACTGGCGGCGTGCTGACTCACCACCTTATATGCTCTATATTACAAAGGAGGAACGCCCAGTCCTGAGCTCCGAGCGTCCATGATGCAACAGCCGCCATCTTAAAAGAGAGCTATTGCATGTGATTAGAGGGAAACCCTAACTATCAACTAGCGGCTTGTACCCAGATATGAGAAAGTGTCATATATACAATAAATGTTATCTTATTGGATTTTATCTCAAGGGATTCTTAAAAACATTTTACACCAAACTATTGATTTAATAGATTAAATCCAGAGATATTCGTTATTGCTTGCTACTGGGTCCATAGGTAACTGAGGTGACCTCTAGTGGTCAATCTGTGTGGTCAGTGACAATTTGCAGGTTTATCATACAATCAGATTGCCACTAAATTAACTGTAAATATATAAATTATGTACAATGAAATTAAAAGAAAAAAAGAGAAAAATTACAAACAATGGAGGAAAATACTATGCCTCTGTTCATACAAAAAGAGAAAAAAGAAAAAAGAAAGAAATAGGAAAAGAACAAATTAACTCCAAAAGTCCCAATGGCTAATTCAAAAATAATTAAATAAATTTAAGGTCCTAAAAAAAAAAACGTTATGAAGAACTAGTCATCCCCCATCGGTTAAAACGGTAGATATACATAAAGGACCCACCTCATACCTAGTAGCTGTACTAAAATGTCACAACAGTAATTATCAGCTCTGGGTCAGATGTTTAAGCCCATGTAACCCGCCACCTAAGGACAACTAGGAACCCAGGACTGATTCACATATACAAATAATTAACTGTTGTCTATGAAGGCTTTAACATCCGTGTCCACATTAAGACTGTACGGAATGTAGCACTGTACCCTATGGATTCAGGCCATCTCCAACCTTGACAGTTCCCTAACTAAAGAGCCCCCCCTTCCAATGGGCACTATATTTATCAATTGCCAGAAAAATTGCATTGGCTGGATCGCGATTATGGAACCTATCATAATGCTTGGAGACAGAATGGTGTTTAAAGCCAATCCTAATGTTGGTAATGTGCTCTCCTAGGCAGACCTGCATGGACCGCTTGGTCCTGCCAATGTATTGGAGCCCACACGGACATTGGAGTAAATAAACTACTCCAGTAGAGCTACATGTAACGAATGGCTCAATTTTGTACTCCTTAGATGTACTTGTTGACATAAAAGACTCAGTTCTTTTTGTTTTAATTTTGTTCGATATGCATATTTGACACCTGCGACATTGATGATACCCAGAAAGATTCTGGAAAAAGGAGCTGAATGTAAACACGAAGAGTAATCGTGGATATCCAGTGGGGACATTTTATACATCAAGGGACAGAAAGTCCCCACCTCCTTGTGTGTAAACAGCTGCCTTTGGGATTGGGACGCGTGGAAGGAAACCGATACCCACACAACTGGAGTGACAAGACCAACATCACACGCTCGTACCCCTGCAGGGGTGGAGTGCTCCGGTGAGTGCAATCACATTGGGGGGCACTACCAGTTATTACAGCACGGCATTTTTTCACAAAAGAAGAACTTTTGCACAATTTTTATGAACATTTTTTTGCACTAAAACAACATATGGAATTTTTTCTTTAATACTTTATTGCGATTTGACACATTACTAATGATTTATTATTGCGAATGGTTATTGCACATTTATGCACTATTGTTTGATAATCACTGCTTCTGGCACTTATCACTTTATATTTATTAATGTGAAGATTTATTGGTGTTGTTTTAATATTTGCGATTTTTTTGCACATATAGTAGCATTTTTTTCACTTTATAATGTGTTTTTTCACTAAAATAAAGACAGGATTTTTTTGCAAGAAATTTCTGGATCTTATCAATATATATATTTTTTCAATTTTATTTAGTATTTATGCACTTGTACATTTGTTTAATTTTCAATCCCACTCCTAGTTATAACATAGCGCCATTCCCTATATTTTGATTTTTATTGATGATACCCAGAAAGATTCTGGAAAAAGGATAATCTTTTAGCGGGTGGATCCACTACGTTGGGGGCAATAATGTTCCTCAACGAGGAAACACCTTTAAACACTATCTGTGGTTTATCTGGTAAAAAGGTATTGACTATTCTCTCATTCACTAATAAGTGCCAGTGTTTACTTAGTTGAGTATGTAGTGATGAAAGGTATAGTGGGACCTTCTTTCTTCTTCTTGGGGCCTACGTCCAACAAAATGGATCTGTCAAGATTTGCCACTTCCTCTATAGTGGTTTCTAATGAATACCTATCATAACCCTTTTCAAGTAGTCTGTACTTCAATATATCTGCTTGGGATCTGTAATCGGCTAGCTCCGAATAGTTGCGTCTCATTCTAACAAACTGACTCTTTGGTACCGACTCCAGCCAGCTGTCATTATGACAGCTGTCCAGGGGTATGAATGCATTCCGGTCGGTCTGTTTGAAATAAGTAATCGGCTTGAAGGTGTCAGCTCCTTTAATGATGGTAAGGTCCAAAAAATTGATTTTTTTTCTTGACTCACTTCATGGACGAACTTAATTCCTCTCTCATTTTTGTTAATAGAAGAGAAGAATTCATCCAACTCAGATAAGGTACCTTCCCATAGGAGGAGGACGTCATCTATGTACCTCGCCCGAAAGACCAAGTGTGGATTACGGTCCTTATAGATGACGTCCTCCTCCCACTTGGCCATAAAGAAATTGGCCAAGCTTGGGGCATATTTCGCACCCATAGCAACGCCTCGTTGTTGGCAATAGTAACCATGGTCAAACCAAAAGTAGTTATGGTTTGCTGCAAAGTCAAGCAAATCCATAATAAACTACTGTTGTTCCAGAGAAATCTTTGAGAGGGCATTCAAAAAGTATTTGACAGCAGAAAGCCCCAAGCTATGTGGGATAATATTATACAGTGATGCAACATCAGCTGTAACCAACCATGTATGGTTATTGGGTTTTAATTGGGACAAGAGATGGATCACATGTTTTGTGTCGTTCACATAAGAGGGCATTTGTTGCACTAAAGGTTGAAGAAAGAAGTCTATATACTTGCCCACCCGGAACGTAACCGAATCAATACCACTCACTATCGGGCATCCCGGGGGGCAAGTAAGACCCTTATGAATTTTGGGTAAACTAAAAAAACTATCACTTTTGATTTCTCCCATAGACTTTTAAAGGGTGTTCCATGGCTTTTGAATTTGCTGCAAACACCCTAAATTGTTTGCTATTCGGCGAACCGCCGAACAGCCAATGTTCAAGTCAAACTCATGTTCGACTCGAAAATAAAGCCCATGCCTAATCAGCGGACAATATTCCACTGTCATAACCTGAATTGTGCTCTAATTACGTGTAGGCTGCAAAGAAAGTCGTAATAGGTAGAAGAAAGACAAAAGACCCCAACATTGTAATACAGGGAGGAAAAAGAAGCAATGGAGGAGGGGTAGGTGATAGAAAAGGTCATAGTATACCAGAGTCCTGAGAAATTGTCTGAATTTATATCTCCATCAGGGATTCGTAGAATACTTGAAAATGATCCAAGGTTGCCAAATCTTATTAAAGTTCAGTCATTTCGTGTGCTATCGCCCTCATCTCTTCCATTTTATAGAGGAGGTGGGCCTCTTCTAACCACTCTTTGGTTGTGGGTGCAGTGGCATTTCTCAAGTGTCTGGGTATCACTGCCTTTGTGGCTGTGAGTAGGAATCTGGTAAGTGATCGCTTATATTTTCGTAGTGAACAATTGGTGATGTGTAACAGGCAACATGCTACGTTTATAGGGATCGTTGTTTATCTTATGAGTTTTATTATGTCACATACCTGCTTCCAGAATGGCTGAGAGCATTCCCACCATATATGTTGTAAGGTGCCTTTCATCTGGTTGCAGTGCCAGCAAAGGTCAGGGACACTAGGGAACCATTTATGAATTTTGATCGGTGTGTTGTACCAGTTTGCTAAAATTAAATGAAGTTTCTTGTAGTCGTGTGCTGATGGTACATTTATGGGCAAACACACAAGCCTGTAGCCATTGAGCCATAGTGAAGGTCATTTTTAAGGCTGTTTCCCAAAACTCCTTATGTTCATTAGGTTCCTGAGGAATAGAGGCTTGCAACCAGGTGTAGGCTAGGGAGATGTTTTTCTCAGATGTGTGTGCAATGAAGCATACACTTTCCAATGGCGTTAGGGGTCTTGTACAGTGTGGGTATCTCTGAGGGCCCACGACATAGCTATGACTCTGACGATATTCCCAATGACTTAAGGCTGACAAACCTTCCTCCGTCTGCATTTCTGAGAGTGCTTTGAATTTGCTACCATTGAAACAGTGTGTGACTAGGAGCAGTATGTGTTTGTTGATTTACAGCTAGGTCAGATTGTTCAATTGCAGTATAAAGTCCGGGTTAGCTATCAGCAGTGTTAGTGGGCCTGGGGATGTAGTTAGGTCAGAGATTTGAGTCACTTTTTGCACGTTTTTAAGTGTTGCCCCTATCAGGGGGTGTTGTTTCAATTGTTTGGGTCATGCATCCCATGGTATCCAGGGTGAGTATGTCACATGTATTGGACCTACAACGTTTTCCAATGTTACCCAATCCTTATTCTGTGAATGGCATGTCCAATCTATAATTCTAGTGAGATGGGAAGCCAAGTAGTATTTTTTAAAGTTGGGGAAACCCATTCCAACATTTTGTTTATCCCTCATGAGTAGTTGGAGGCTTACTCGTGGTTTCTTGGATGCCCAGAGAAATTCCCTGAGTAGGGCATGTAGTGATCGGAAAAACTTGTCTGATAGAAGTATGGGAATGGTCTGAAAGAAGTATAGAATTTTGGGCAAGATTGACATTTTGATAATGGCTGCTCTGCCAAACCATGAAAAGTGTTTCTATGTCCATCTCTCTAGATCTCTGCTTATGCTTTGTAAGAGGGGTTGGAAGTTTCTTGTGTATAGTGAATCTAGTGTCGATGTCAACCAGAGCCCCAAATAATTTAGGGTAGTGTTTTCCCATTTAAACTTGCAATTGATCTGTGTGGTATTTTCTGTGTCTTCTTGTAGTGTCAAATTTAGAGCCTCAGATTTTTTTGTAATTCATTTTGAAATTTGATATATAGCTATATTGAGTAAATATATTGCACAAGTCGGGCATGGTGATGTGTGGTTGAGTTATAAAGAATAAAACGTCATTGGCGTATGCCGCACACTTGTAATCTCTATCTCCTATGTGGAAGCATGAGGCATTAAGGGCTCCAGAGTGAGGACAAACAGCAGGGGTGAAAGAGGGCACCCCTGCCGAGTTCCATTTTGTATTAGAACTGTCTGATGGTGTCCCGTTGATTTTGATTTTTGCTGCTGGTTTGTAGTAAAGTGTCTTGATCCAGGTTAGCATATGTGGTTTCAGACCAATGTGGGTGCATGTGGCAAGGAGAAAGTCCCACGACACGCGGTCAAAGACCTTCTCTGCATCAGTGAAGAGAAGCATACCTTCAAAGTCATCCGTTTGTGATCTATGGATAAGATTTAGGGATTTTATCACATTATCTTTTTCTTCCCACTGCCCACTACCCACTGTCTCTGGGCCTATCAATTGGTGCAACAATGGTCGTAGTCGGTTCGCCTAAATTTTGCATACAGCTTCAAATCAACATTAAGTAAGAATATCAGTCTGTAGCTGGCACAGTCCAGGGGGTCCTTGCCAGGTTTAGGTAGCACTGTAACGTGGACTCTCAGAAAATCTACTGGGATCTTCTTGTGGGTCTTTTAAGTGGTTGAAGGTCTTCAACATATGTGGTATAAGGACTGTGGAAAAAGCTTTATAATAATGAGCTGTAAGGCTGTCCGGGCCTGGGCTTTTCCCTGTTTTGCGGGCTTTAATGGCCGTCATGAGTTCTGGCTCCGTGATTGGGTCTTCCAGAGATTGGGAGTCCATGTCATCTAGTGTGGGGAGGCCATTGTCTATGAGAAATTTGTGGATTATATCCATCCGAGACCCAAAAAGGTCTTTAGGTATGTGTGTATTCATTAGGTTGTATAACTCAGTATAGTAGTCGTGGAATCTTTGTGCGATCATTTTGGTATCTTGTACAGTTGGGTTGGTTTTGTTCTTATTGGTGGCTATGTTTGTTGATAGCAATGATTCTTTAAGTGCTCTCATGAGGAATTTCCCTGTTTTGTCCCCATGTTCATAGAATAACCCGTTTTTGCAAAGAGGATCTTCTGTGCCTTGAGGTTCAGGATGGATTGTAATTTCTTTTGGAGTTCGAGTAGAGCTGCAGCCGTTTCTATCTCTAAAGACTGTTTGTGTTTCGCCTCTAGGTCACCTATTGCCCCAGTTAAATCAGTAAGTTCTTTTTCTGCATCTCTCTTTCTCGCAGCACCCATTCTGATGAATTCCCCCCATATCATGCATTTATGTGCTGCCCATATAGTTAATGGAGACAGCTCGTCTGAATCATTTTCGGTGAAGTATAGTTTGATATTGTTTGTTATTTTGCCTACATCTGATACGTTTGTGAGTAAGGAGGAGTTTAATCTCTCACTGAGAGTTCCCGATCGCTTGTTAGGTTTCCATAATGACAGTGAGATGGGGGCATTATCAGAAAAGGTTTTAATGCCTATCTTGGCAGCTTGCAAGAGAGGAAGATCTCCTTGAGAAAGGAATATGTAAACTTGTTGTGTAAGGGTGAGAAATAGGTAAAGTCTCTGTCTGAGGGGTTGGTCAGTCGCCATGTATCCACTAATGTAAGTGAGGTTAGTATTGTTTTAATTTTGCGTAATTTGTTGTATGGTAAGCCGGATTTGCCATCTGATGCATCTTGTAAAGGATTCAATGCTATATTGAATGCTCCTCCTAATACAATGCAACCTGAAGCAAAACTCTTCAGCTCATCAGTTAGGTGTTGGAAAAAGGTGACTTGTGCAGAGTTGGGGAAATATACATTCGCCAATGTGATGGGATTCCCCGCCAAATGCTCCTTGAGGACAGATATCTTCCCTCCTATGTCTGCCTGTTGTTGAGATATGGTGAAATCTGCATTCTTATGGAGTAGACTAGAGATTCCTTTTGACTTGGAAATTGGGTTTGTAGCATGTTAAATGTGTGGGTAGTGTTTGTCGTGCAATTTTGGTACAGTACCTGTTTTGAAGTGCGTCTCCTGGAGAAATACCACAGCTGGTTTTGTCTTGTGCAGTTCTCTGAGTATTGAGATTCGTTTCTCTGGTGTGCTTAGACCCCTGACATTATGAGAGATCACAAAAGGGTGTTTATCAATCAACGAATAAGACATGGTTATTAACGCAAGAGGTCTACCTTCCTTCTCTGAGTATTGAGGTCTACCTTACTTCTCTGAGTATTGAGATTCATTTCTCTTGTGTGTTTAGACCCCTGAAATTATGAGAGATTACAAAAGGGTGTTTATCAATCAACGAATAAGACATGGTTAATAGTGCAAGAGGTCTACCTTACTTAGGAGAGTGCTTTCAAGTTGTTCTTAGGCAATTGGAAAAGAGAGTAGAAATGAAAAGATAGAGGAAAAATAGAGAAGTAGTACGGTGACTCTCTAGGTAAGTGTCACACAAATTGAGATTCTAGAGAATAGGTCTCCTGATAGCAACTTCAAGGAGAAAACAAAGATGGATTTGTGTTTGGTTACACGCCAATCAGAATCTACTGTTGGGAGCCGTGGGAGGTTATTGCCACAGGGATGGCTATAACGTAAATAACAGACCCTGTTGCAACAAAAAAGAATGAGCAAAGCCTCCCGTGGCTTTGGGTAAAGCATTTGTAGTCAACATTGTTCGTGCACCCCTTCCAGCCATTTGGGTGGTAACATGAGTCAAATATGAAGCTTACATTGAGAACTAGTTTTAGTGGAATAATAGTAATATAAGCTTAGAGCTTATCTAAGATATGAGGGGTCTGTGAGGTTCAGTCACAGATGGACCCCAACATATCAAAACTTTTATGGAATATATAAAACTATTAAACTATGTGGTATTGTATAAACTTTATAAACTTGAAGTCAGTTAACTGTAGAAGTGAAATATCTCAAATTTATGTGTTGGGGATATAGTCATCCCAGTGGCGTAGCAACTGACCCCCCATAGGGGGGCATCACATGCTATGGTTCGGCGGTGACACAGCTCAAACCAGGTGAACAAATGACCCGGTTTGACCGGAGAGAAACACACTGAAAGATTGTTCGTTTCTCCGCCATGCAAGGCCCTAATCAATCATCTTAGCATGAAAAAAGATACATTCATATTGCATGTACAATTATCAAAATACATTGCAGATATAGAGGTACCAAATGTCCAGGGGCTGACCAATATGTGAGATTAGTGTTCTCTTCGGGTTGGAGGGGGATCCTTGTTTTGTCTGCTGTGAGACAAAGTCATCATCATGTCATTCCGATTTGTGCCACAAGATGGTGTCCCAGAATAAGGGATTGCTGTGTGGAGAAAAGAGTTATCACAGGCATGGGACAAATCAGTGGTGAGCATTGTATCTCAGGGGGAAGGAAATAGCCTTCCCAGTCATGGCGGAGGCATTAAAGGTAGGCGGGGTTGAGGTCTGCTGTTGAGCCTACTAAAGTAGTGTCTTTTCCAGCATGGGACCTCTCATGAGGTAGCAAGGGGCAATATAGGTCAGATTAATGACAGTATATAGTTTGTCTGTATGCTCTCAAAAAGATGGCGGTGGATAAGTGACCCTGGGTATCCCCGTTACCAGCGTCTGTTATAGAAATAATGTTGTAACAGAGATACCATAAGACCAGTCTAATCCACGGAAGAAGTTGGTATTCCCTCTGTGGAGTGAGGTTGCAAAGTCTGTTCTCCTGTGATTGAAATTCTTCAGCCCATTATGCCAGTTTTTGTCGCAGAGATGATATCCAAGGTTTCAACCATCGTGAAGGCAAAAATTAGGTGGGTAAAGTTTGGTGGTAATTTTGGGGTAAGGTGAAATGCAGGAAAAAGCCATACCATTCTGAGGTAAAGACATCATGAGTCATTCTGTATAATGAGAGCAGGATCGTATAGGCTGATATGTGGTTATTGATCGTCCAACCTGCGATCCGTAATAAAAGAGGGCATAAGATGGAAGAAGCTTTATTTCAAAAGTTAGGTGGTGTCTTGCGGTCTAAATCCTTTATTGGAGTGGGGTGATGTCATGAAGCTTGGAATACTGAAGTATTTCTCCTTTGATTCTATTACACAGTGGGGGGGATCTGCTGCCCTGTTTTAAGGCTAACCCCTCCAGACGGCTCCATGGTCTGGAAGGAAGGCATTGTTCTGTGTTTGACTGTTTGTTTATGTACTTTAATTACCCCCTGGGGCTTCTCTGTGTCATTGCACATATCAGTCCTCCTATTCAAGCTATCGGACCAATCCCTGCTGACCCTGTTTCAAGTCCTCATTTTCATGGACAAGAGGACCTGAGTGAAGACTCAAGTGTAATTTACAACTGACCAATAGGAAAGTGGTTGTTGGGGGCAGGGTGTTCAAACTGCTGTGTATAAAAGTGTGTTGTGTGCATCAATAAAGAGGAGATTCCTGTTTGAACTTACATACAGCCTGCCTGGTGTTTGTTCTGAGCTATCACAACTGGATTAGATCGGCACATAGCTGTAGTTCTAATCCTGGAGCATCAGATGACCGAACCATCAGATGTTGCAATCTGCAATCTGATTCTATAGCCGCAGAGGAGTGTCGGGAGAGTGGAATCAAGCGAGCAGGGGCTCGTTACATTGGTTGGCAGCCTTGGGATTTGCTCTCCAGTTACTGGGACACTCCAAACCAGCCTGCAGGAGAGCCACACTGAAAGACTTACTTGAGAGCCGGGGAGGGACTGGTGGGATTGTGCTTCCTTGCTGTGAACACATCCAAACCATCACCTGGATCCAAGGTCCAGATAGCAGGAGAGGAGAGGTACAGATACCAGCTACCATGGAAGAGGAATTCAGAAGGAGGTTGCAAGAGATGCAGATACAGCATAGAGGACCAGTATCAGAGCAGGTCCTGCTGGGATGGTTTGATTCTATCCGCTGCGAACTCTGGAAGTAAGCGCTATCCCGTGAGTAGCGAAACCAGGGAAAAGTTCTCCTCTCCATCCATGTAAGGTACTGGTTGCAGTATGAAGTGCGAATTCTGTTTTTGGGGGAACAGCCAAACCAGGAGTGGACAGCTGAGTTAAGCAGGCTGATCCGGGCAGAGATGCGGTTGGACGAGAGCTACAGAGCCCTCCAGTGGTATGTAGCCCAAGTGTGCCCCTGGACAGCGGATGACAGCCCCACAGAAGGCTTTGACTACGATGGCCTGGGATTGTTGTACTGGAGGCTGTCCAGGGACCCTGACCTTGGGAGTGATCGGGAGTGGCGTTTGGAGGAAATAATGGAGTACAGAGAGCGAAGACTGAATGTCTTGGAAGTGCACTGGGCACAGGAAGATTTGGAGTTTCTGGTCGTTCAGGAATGGGAGCTGCAGATTGCCTACAGACAGCTGCTAGACTCTGCTCAGCAACAGGATGGGGCTCCCTTTGCCTGGGACTATCAGGAAATACCAGTTGACAACTCTGAAATCCTGGCTGAAGACTCCACAGTGTGATAGAGTAATGCCCCGTACACACGGTCGGACTTTGTTCGGACATTCCGACAACAAAATCCTAGGATTTTTTCCGACGGATGTTGGCTCAAACTTGTTTTGTCTACACACGGTCGCACAAAGTTGTCGGAAAATTCAATCGTTCTAAACGTGGTGACGTAAAACACGTAAGTCGGGACTATAAACGGGGCAGTGGCCAATAGCTTTCATCTCTTTATTTATTCTGAGCATGCGTGGCACTTTGTCCGTCGGATTTGTGTACACACGATTGGAATTTCCGACAACGGATTTTGTTGTCGGAAAATTTTATCTCCTGCTCTCCAACTTTGTGTGTCGGAAAATCCGATGGAAAATGTCCGATGGAGCCCACACACGGTCGGAATTTCCGACAACACGCTCTGATCGGACATTTTCCATCGGGGCATAACAGTGTGCTTTGCCAACCTGCCCCGCAGCTATGGACGCGGAGGTCTTATGGCGGATGGAGCAAGTGTTGACTGACCTTGATGAACCTGTTTCTGCATTGGATGATCTTGGATGGAGGAATGTGCCTGTCCAGCAGAATGCCAGAGAATCGGCAGTGGAAAATCTGGAGATGGCCATCCCCAAAGCTGAAGTGCTGACAACAGGGCAGAGCTCTGCTAACCTCTGCCCAGCACTGATAGCATCTTCTGGGTTCCAGGGACAGGAGATGGTGAACCTTTATTCCCAGACACCAGTTGCAGAGACAGGGGATTTGATAGACTTTTCTGCTGTGGAAGAACAACCTGGTGAGCCTCCAGCAGAAGAGCTGTTATTAGGGCCAAACTTCACTGTGCTCTGCCCAGCACCAACAGCAGTATCTGTGGAGTCACAAGGAACTTCCCCAGCTGAAGCGCTGGTCACTGGACAGAGGTTCCAAGACCTCTGCCCCACATCTGTGGCAGTTCCGGAGGCTCAGGGGGAGAAGGAGGTGGTCACTTCCCAGCAGCAGATCAGGATACAGGGGGGAGAAGGGAGAGGAGGTATTCGTCGTTCCTCCCCAACAGTTGGCCAGGGTGGAGGAAGCGGTCTTTCCTCCCCAGCAAAGATCCGTGCACCTGGGAGACAGTACCACAGACATATCGTCCCAACTTCCAGATGAGGGAATGGAAAAGGAAGCAGCCGGCTCACCTCCCCAATGGCAGTTACACAGCTTGGGAGTGGAGGAAGCCAGCCTCCTGCCCCAACGGTTAGCCAGAGCGGAGGATGTGGAGTCCCCAGCAGAAGAGCTGGCAACTGGGCAGAGTGCTGCTGGCCTCTGCCCTCAACTAACAGAAGAGGGAGTTCCTGTGGTAGTGGATGGGACTTTGGTCTCCACTGACACAACCCCAGAAAATGGTGCGACACTGAGACAGGAGGAAGTCAGCCATGCTTTGCAAGCACTGTGGGATTTTCACCTACTAAAAGTGGATGGGACTTCAGTCCCCACTTGTATACTCCAGGGATGCTGGGCAGTCGGCCCAGATCCCCAACAGCATGACGAAGTGAGCCCAGTCACCCTGTCTTCTCTCCAGTGGCTGAAAGGACGCCAGGGAGAAGGGCCAGTCCAGGCCTGTCCCCAGTGGTGGGCATGTTCTCTAAGAGAGGCAGAGGTTGGCTGGGTAAGTAATTCTCTGTATGGAACAATTTATTTGGGGTACTGTGTGGGTACAGGCATTAGGGGACTGGAACTATGGACTAACTTCGGAGTAAATCCATCTGGGGTCTTCTCTTGTGTTAGTCAACTGCCGACAAGGGATAAATGTGACAGACTGAGCCAGGACAGAGGCTTTTGGAGGGGACTGAATTCTAGCTTCTTGCTGACCGATCGTGGGCCCTGGCATTTGGGGGAATGGTGCTCTTTGTGAGTTGTATGCCTGAGGACCCTTGAGGTGGTGTTACTTTGGATTCAGGTCCATATCCCCCCAAGAGACACAGACTCTGGGAAATTTTATTTGCCATATTACAGTGTGACCGATTCATACTGTTGGAACCTTAAGACTACTTTTCCAACATCCTCGAGTTGACCAGTTCGGGGTCCCACTGTGGCTGTTGGACTGTTTTCCAGGGGGGAATATTGTCATGAAGCTTGGAATACTGAAGTATTTCTCCTTTGATTCTATTACACAGTGGGGGGAAACTGCTGCCCTGTTTTAAGGCTAACCCCTCCAAACGGCTCCATGGTCTGGAAGGAAGGCAATGTTCTGTGTTTGACTGTTTGTTTATGTACTTTAATTACCCCCTGGGGCTTCTCTGTGTCATTACACATATCAGTCCTCCTATTCAAGCTATCGGACCAATCCCTGCTGACCCTGTTTCAAGTCCTCATTTGCATGGACAAGAGGACCTGAGTGAAGTCTCGAGTGTACTTTACAACTGACCAATAGGAAAGTGGTTGTTGGGGGCAAGGTGTTCAAACTGCTGTGTATAAAAGTGTGTTGTGTGCATCAATAAAGAGGAGATTCCTGTTTAAACTTAGATACAGCCTGCCTGGTGTTTGTTCTGAGCTATCACAACTGGATTTGATTGGCACATAGCTGTAGTGCTAATCCCGGAGCATCGGATGACCGAACCATCAGATGTTGCGATCTGCAATCTGATTCTATAGCCGCAGAGGAGTGTCGGGAGAGTGGAATCAAGCAAGCAGGGGCTCGTTACAGGTGATTTGTCAAAGCTGGGACCTAGGTATTTGCTGAGCTTTGATTTCTTAGTGGAGGAGGGTTTGGAGGGTGATGATAGCGGAGTATGAGGGGGGATGCGGAATTCCCTGTACCACCCCGGGAGGTCAATTAGAGGGAGTTGTAATTGATCACAAAAGGTCGGGATATCTTCTGGTATCCTTAGGTAATATTGTTTGCCCAGGAATGTGGCATTTAAGGCGCAAGGAAATGGAATTCCTTTTTCTCTCAGGGCATTGAGCATGGAACACATGGCTCATTTGTTTTGTAGGGTAATGTAGGAGAGATCATGGAACAGGGAAATGGTGTGATCATTAAAGAGGATCTGATCGTTTCACCTGGCTTAATTCAAGATCTCTTCTTTCAGGGGGAAGCTGTGAAGACAGCATATGATATCTCTGGGGGGTGCTGCAGGACAAGGGTTGAAGGCCCTATGGGTCTTCACAAAATCAATGTTTGTGTCCTTAGGGCGTTTAGGCAGCCCATTAAAGACTGCCTGCAGAGCCTGTTTAATTTGATTTGGTTCTATATTCTCTGGGATCCCTCTCACCCTGATATTCTGTCTCCGACCTCTATTATCCAGATCCTCCAGGTGTCTGTTAATAAGGATTAGGTGAGTGGCATGGGAAGAAACTGTGCATGTCAGTCTTTCAATAGCCCTGTCCCATTTGGCTTCTGCCCTATCTATGTGAAAGGTGGTCTGATAGGGCTAGTAGGTCAGCTTTGAGATCAGTGATAGCTGATGAAAACGTGTTTTTAATATCAGCAGCTATCTTGGGCATTTCTGAGAGCTGCAGTGGGTGGTCTGAATACTCCGGGTCCCTTACCGTTTCCTCAGAGGCCCACATGGACTCCTTACTGTGTTCTGCCTCGTGTCCCGGCAGCACCATCTTGGCTGTGGAGCAGCCCTGTGCCCTGTGTGTTTGGAACTCAAATAATTCTGGAATGCTGCGTGATCCGGGTGTGGAATGTGAGAAGTGTTGTTGCAGGGGGGCTAGAATGTGCCTTGTCTCGCCTGTCCATCGCTGATTTTGAGGCTGGAAGGGGTTGTTCATGCAGCGGGTATGCGATGCTCAGCTATGCAGCGGCCATTCCTGTTGAGCTCCAAGCCACGCCCCTGGGTTTTACTCATTTATGACTACTAGGCAGTGTACTTTACAAACAGTGAGTTTATTGACCACTGGTTTCAATTAAATGTAATTTACTAAATGCTGATATTTAGTTTATTTATGGGTTGCTGGGATTATTGTCTGTGACTGTATTGATCAGTAAAATTCCTGAAAAGACCTTTTTGGCAGTAACTTGAATGTCCAGTGACTTACTGACTGTTAGCCTTTGCTAAACGTACATATAGTCAGATTTTTTTATGTTATTGGCATTTGATATTTTTTCAATGATAATTAATTTTCAAAGGTACCATTTTCTGATGGACTGATTACATTGTGTAACATTATTTTTTCTCAGAACCATTGAGACATCTGTGTATTAAATTAGGGTGAGTTTTGTAAAAGTGCATCTGTCACTTTCAAGATACCTTTGTGTAGTTCAATAAAAGATCACTTTTGCTTTTTAAATTCATGCTTCCATGATCAGATGAAAAGCAGTGGAAAATCAGAAGTTACAGTCTGGTTAAAGACAGCAGAAAGGTACAGGAAAGTGGAAAGTTTGGACACAGTTTTATTCTGAGGAATTATGTAAAATGGTTGCACCTAGAGTGAATTTGATATTACTTTCTCATTACATTGATTTTGCATTCTCTGGTTCCTACTATTTAGTGCTACACATTAACTGTGCTTTACCCCTCTTAGATTCAAGTCTAAGAAAGTGCATGGTTACTTAAAAAACAATTAACTTCTTGTGTGGCTGATATCCTAATAGTTGTTAACTGCAAAAACCAGTGAGAGCTCCCTCTAGTAGCCATTAGCAGTCAGTGTGTACATGACACAGTAGAGGTCATATTTTGTTATGCAATTTTGAACATAAACAAATGCAACAAATAATATTGAAACTTGTCAGGTTGATATTATACTGTGTCTGTGATTCATCAAAAGCATCGTTGGTCTGCTTATGTAGGATTGCAAACCTCCAGCATAGAACATCTTGCTATGACAGTATTATTTCCTTGCAAAGTGCAATTAAACCGTTCAAACAATTCTGTCTACAAAAATTAGCAGCATTATTGGGAAATCAGGCAGCTCTGAAACTGCTCATGGCAGAAGTGCAATCCAGATATTGACTGCAAAGCAATCTGATCTATGATAAATGAGAGTACATTTAGGGTAGGCTTCAGTGACTGATCAATTAGTCTTTCAGCAAAGGAACCAAACTCAATTTTTATCCTCATCAAAAATCCATGTTTGTTGCAACATCCCAGATTCATCCCTGATTCTTTCCCTACTAACATTTTCGAAAATCCAATTTCTCTCCTTGAATACATATTTATTAGTATAACTGACAAGGTTATTAAATTACACATTGCAACAAGTGGTAATCATGTGCATAGTGTAGTAACCCATCTCCATTTAGACTTCATTTTCAGGTTAGAACAGGCAGAAGAGTGAAAGGTGAATGTTGATTGGTTGCTATTTTTGCTTTTTTATTTACGTTTACATAACCGCGTTACGTAACCGTGTGGCCCCACCCCCCCTGACTCCCCGAGAAAGCCATGGGGAAGTCCCCCGTGCATCAGAGGGGGGCAGGGTCAGCCGGGTACATCATGGTTTGGCCCCGCCCTCAGTTATATAAGAACTGTCAAAGCGAAGACGTGTTATATGGTGGGAGCCTCCCTTGGAGGCGAGTCGGTCGCTTTGTTTTTATTTCTTTTTCGGTCTGTCGGCAGAGCGAGAGAAGAAGATGAATGGACTTCGTGGGACATTTTTATTTTTTATTTTTTAATAAAGGACTTGTCCCAAAGTGTGTCTCGTGTTTTTTTTAACATTTTGACACTTTTTTTGTTAAATGGTATGGGTACAATGTACCCGTTACTATTTGAAATGGGGGGGTCGGGATCTGGGGGTCCCTTGTGTTAAACGGGGCTTCCAGATTCTGATAAGCCCCCCGCCCACAACCCGTGGTTGTGGGGATGAGGCCCTTGTCCCCATCAACATGGAGACAAGGTGCTTTGGGGGGCTACCCCAAAGCACCCTCCCCATGTTGAGGGCATGTGGCCTGGTACGGTTCAGGAGGGGGGGCGCTCTGAAGGGTCTGGTAAGTATTTTGAGGGGGGCCCCTACGACTTTTAAAAAAAAAATAGTGCAGGGTTCCCCTTAATATCCATACCAGACCTGAAGGGCCTGGTATGGAATTTGGGGGGACCCCCCATTTTTTTTTTAATCTTGGTTTGTGTTCCCCTTAATATTCATACCAGTCCCAACGGGCCTGGTAATGGACTGTGGGGGATCCCATGCTGTTTTTTTTCAATGACTTTTATCTGTATTGCCGGGACCGACAATTTATTATAGCCGCGAGTACTTTTAAATGACTTTTTTCCTTTAGAAATGTCATTTTGTGCAGGGACTGTTTTAAAAATGGGAAAAATGCGCCACTTTACACGCATACTATAGACACCCCCCAGGTATGAAATTTAAAGGAATATTTCACTTTTATTGTTTCACTTTAAGTATTATTAAAATCACTGCTCCTGAAAAAACAGCCATTTTTAAAACTTTTTTGCATTGATACATGTTCCCTGGGTCAGGACCCGGGTCCCCAAACACTTTTTATGACAATAACTTGCATATAATCCTTTAAAATTAGCACTTTTGATTATTCATGTTCATGTCCCATAGACTTTAATAGTGTTTGTGTGTTCTGCCAAATTTTTTGCCTGTTTGGTATGTTCTGGTGCAAACCGAACTAGGGGGTGTTCAGCCCATCCCTACTGTCCAGCCATGGCTGCTACACTTTTTTTGAGTTTCATTTTTCATTTTTTCATTTTTTTTTGGCATTAGGCGAGACTTCTCCACACCTAGGACAGGAATCCTGCTCTGTCAATCCCATACAATTCAGTTTAGCGGAAGTATAGTGTCAGTGGCGGAAGTATAGGGGTCTTTGAGGTTGCCATGGTGGCCAGGCCCCATGCTGCAGGGGGCCCTTGAGGGCCTCCTGTATACCTCAATAGGAGGAGTGGCAGGGGCGGCTGAGATCGAGCTCCCCGATCCTCAGCCGAACTGTAATCGCCACTGTGCAGGGAGCTGATCACACTGATTACAACAGTGAAAACACAGTGTGTGCTGTGCTCTTTGTCTCCCCTTACAGTGCAGTACCCGGCAGGAAGAGGTAAGGTAAAGAATGATGATTTTTAAAAGGGTACCTGTATGTATGTATGTATGTGTGTATGTATGTGTGCTTATGTGTGTGTATGTGTATGTATGAGTGTGTGTGCCTGTGTTTATATGTGTGTGCATATGTGCATTTATATGTATGTGTGTGTTTATATATGTGTGTGTGTTTACATGTATGTATACATGTTTAATCCTGACCCCCTATATGTGTACAATCTGAACAGATTTTTTTTTCTTGTTTGTTCATAGTACCAGCAAAAAAAGCTGTTCCTCTGAAAAGCGATCCATGCTCAGGTCGCTTTTCAGGGGTTTTTGTGGCCTCTTCCCAATCTGTGTCTGCAAGTTCAGGAATCAGTGCGAAGGGATGGGGACCTGCAGATTGTAAGGCATTATAAAACGTGGATACCAATTTATCAGCATAAGGGTCTGCCATAAGATGCTCTAAAGCAGATGTGGTCAAGTCAACACCAGCAGTCCAAATTGTGCTTGTACTGCATGACGTAATAAGGTATTTGAGAAAAAATGTATTGGAGATGTCAATTTGTTCCTTCAGAGCATCAAATGAGATAAAGGTACCTTCCTCATACACTTGAGATAGATAAATGATGCCTTTAGCCAGCCACCAAGATGTATCAGGATGGTTGTAAAGTTGACTGAAGTTAGAGTTGTACCATAGTGGTGTGTTCAATGCAAGGAGATCCTCACCCCCAGATAGAAGTTTCCCCGCCACAGACCATGTTAAAAAACAAACCTCCACGGGGGAGAACCTCTCACACAGCTATGGCTGCCGACAGTGAACCTCATCCCTGAGCCCCCTGAAATTACCCTGAAGAGCCAACAGCAAGGTGGTGGAGGGATCAGGAGCATCTGTGTGAAACCAATTATGCATGTAAGTCAGCAGAGAGGCTTATGCCGCGTACACACGGTCGGACTTATCGGCTACAAAAGTCTGACAGCCCGTCCGACAGACTTTCGACGGACTTTTGGCGGACTTGGGGCAGACTTTCTAATGAACAAACTTGCCTACATACGATCACACAAAAGTCCGACAGATTCATATGTGATGACGTACACCGGACTAAAATAAGGAAGTTGATAGCCAGTAGCCAATAGCTGCCCTAGCGTCGGTTTTTGTCCGTTGGACTAGCATACAGACAAGCGGATTTTTCGACCGGACTTGAGTCCGTCGTAAAGATTGGAAACATGTTCCAAAACTAAAGTCCGTCAAATTTTCGACCGAAAAAGTCCGCTGCAGGTCCGATGAAGCCCACACACGGTCGAATTGTCCGCCGTATTTGGTCCGTCGGCGTCCGTCGGACTTTTGTAGACGAAAAATCCGACTGTGTGTACGCAGCATAAGAAATAATTGTAAAAATTAGGGCAGGCTAGACCACCCCTCCAACTGGAGGTTTGAAGGGAGGCCCTAGCAATCCGTTGATGTGATTTGTTCCAAATAAACAAAGACATCAGAGAACCTTTGTGTTGGAATAATCTCTTTGGGAGAAAAATCGGGGAGGCTTATAGGAGATAAAGAAGTTGAGGGAGAAAGATCATTTTTACTATATTTATTCAGTCAATGAGGTTCAGAGGCAGAGACGCCCACACACAAAGTCTCGTTTCCAAGAGGACACTACTGGGGAGATATTCAGGGATTCATATTCCAGAAAATCAGTGCCAATGTTAATCCCCAAGTAGTTAAACTTAGGGGAGATTTGTAAGTCAGACGATTGTATAAATCGTAAAGTGTAGGGGGGCCTAAAGGGAATGCAATGGATTTGTCTCTGCCAACTTGAAGACCCGAGACCACTCCAAAACCCTCCACCACCCACATGAGCCCACTGAACGAAGCCTCAGTGCCATTAGAAAACACCAGAGTCATCCGCATACAATGAAATTTTCTCGTTCAGCTGGCCCCAGCAGATTCCCCCAACCTCTGGGGATTGTCTTATGGAGATAGCCAGCATCTTTATACTCGGGACCCGATGCGCATGCCCGGCGGCCGCGATGTCCGCCGGGCACCCACGATTGCCCAGTAACACAGCAGGACCGTGGATCTGTGTGTGTAAACACACAGATCCACATCCTGTCAGAGGAGAGGAGACCGATGGTGTGTTCCCAGTACAGAGGAACACCGATCGGTCTCCTCCCCTTGTGAGTCCCCTCCCCCTACATTTAGAAACACTGCCTAGTTAACATAATTAACCCCTCGATCACCCCCTAGTGTTAACCTCTTTCCTGCCAGTCACATTTATACAGTAATCAGTGCATTTTTATAGCACGGATCGCTTTATAAATGTGAATGGTCCCAAAAATGTTTCAAAAGTGTCCGATATGTCTGCCGCAATATCGAGTCATGATAAAAAATCACAGATCACCGCCATTACTAGTAAAAAAAATAATAAATAAAAACTCTATATATCTATCCCTTATTTTGTAGACGCTATAACTTTTGCGCAAACCAATCAATATACGCTTAGTGTGATTTTTTTTTACCAAAAATATGTAGAATTTGTTTTAAAAAAAAATTGGATATTTATTATAGCAAAAAGTAAAAAATAATGCGTTTTTTTCAAACTTGTCACTCTTCTTTTGTTTATAGCGCAAAAAATAAAAACCGCAGAGGTGATAAAATACCACCAAAGGTAAGCTCTATTAGTGGGGAAAAAAACTATAACAATTTCAATTGGGTACAGTGTTACATGACCACGCAATTGTCATTCAAATTGTGACAGCGTTGAAAGCTGAAAAATGGCCTGGGCAGTAAGGGGGTGAAAGTGCACTGTATTGAGGTGGTTAAAAGTCTATGGGAAAAATCAAAAGTGCTAATTTTAAAGGCTTTTATGCATAAAATTGTCATAAAAAAAAGTGTTTGGGGACCTGGGTCCTGCCCCAGGGGACATGTATCAATGCAAAAAAAAAGTTTTAAAAAAAAAGTTTTAAAAATGGGTGCAGTGATTTTAATAATGCTTAAAGTGAAACAATAAAAGTGAAATATTCCTTTAAATTTCATACCTGGGGGGTGTCTATAATATGCATGTAAAGTGGCGCATGTTTCTCGTGTTTAGAACAGTCCGAGAGCAAACTGACATTTCTAATGGAAAAAAAGTCATTTAAAAGTACTCATGGCTTTAATGAATTGTGGGTCCCGACAATACACATAAAAGTCATTGAAAGAAATGGCATGGGATTCCCCCACAGTCTATTACCCTTTGGGTCTGATATGAATATTAAGGGGAACCCCAAACCAAAATTTTAAAGAAAATGTGCGGGGGTCCCCCCAAATTCAATACCAGGCCCTTCAGGTCTGGTATGGATTTTAAGGGGAACCCCGCGCCAAAAAAAAAAATGGCATGGGGTCCCCCCAAAAATCCATACCAGACCCTTATCCAAGCACACAACCTGGCAGGCCGCAGGAAAAGAGGGGGGGACGAGAGTGCGCCCCCCCTTCTGAACGTACCAGGCCACATGCCCTCAACATGGAGAGGGTGCTTTGGGGTAGCGGCCCACCAAAGCACCTTGTCCCCATGTTGATAGGGACAAGGGCCTCATCCCCACAACCCTTGCCCAAGGGTTGTGGGGGTCTGCGGGAGGGGGGCTTATGGGAATCTGTAAGTCCCCTTTAACAAGCGGACCACAAGATCCCGGCCCCCCAATGTGAAATGGTAACGGTTACTTGGGGAAAGCCATAGGGATGTCCCCGTGCATCAGAGGGGGTGGGGTCACCCGGTGACATCATCATGTGGCTCCGCCCTCAGTTATAAAAGAGCTGTCATCTGAGAGGCCGGTCATTACGGCGGGTGCCTACCATGGAGGCAGATCGGTGGCGGCGTGCGGCTTTTTTTTTCTTTTTCGGTCCATTGGAGTGAGAGAAGAAGATAAATGGACTTCGTGGGACACTTTTATTTTTTATAAAAAAACCTAAAGGCAGGTCTATGTCCCAGTACCAACTCTAACTTTATAGGACAATGGTCTGATAAAGTCTGAGGCAGATAGGAAACAATCCGTACCCAAGGTAGTACATCAGAAGAAGCTAAGGCATAGTCAATTCAGGACATGGCTCAATATGTCATAGATTGACAAGGATATTCCCTAATATCAGGAAATATCCAAAACCAAATACCCACATATCCATAGGCCGCACACCAGTTAGCTAAAGTTTTACTGTCATTTGACCTGGGTTTCAACCTGTCCAGTTTGGGGTCCACCACTGCATTAAAATCCCCTAACAGTAGTATAGGGCAGTGACGGAGAGTGGCTATGTGTACATACACTTCCGGAAGGGTTGCATTCACCAGCACAGGCGGGGCATACAGCCCAACTAAAATAAGCAGAGTTGCATGTACAGTAACATGGAGAATCACATATTTGCCCTGCGGGTCAGAAATAACTTGAAGGCTGGAATGTGAACCTATGCCCCAGTCTCAAGTCTTTTGCAGACTCTAACAGGTTTTCTTCTAAAATTGCCCTGTATTTGGCTCATCCATCTTCCCATCAACTCTGACCAGCTTCCCTGTCCTTGCTGAAGAAAAGCATCCCCACAACATGATCCTGCCATCACCATGTTTCACGTTGGGGATTGTGCGTCCAGGGTGATGTGCAGTGTTAGTTTTCATTTTGCTTTTAAGCCAAACATTTTAATGTTTGTCTCATCTGAACAGAGCACCTTCTTCCACATGTTTTCTGTGTCCCCCCATGGCTTCTCACAAACTGCAAACTGGACTTCTTATGACTTTCTTTCAACAATGGCTTTCTTTTTGCCACTCTTCCATAAAGGCCAGATTTGTGGAGTATATGGCTAATATTTGTCCTGTGGACAGATTCTCCCACCTGAGCTGTGGATCTCTGCAGCTCCTCTAGAGTTACCATGGACCTCTTGACTGCTTCTCTGGTAAATGCTTTCCCGGACTGTCAGTTTAGGTGGGAAGCCATGTCTTGGTAGGTTTGCAGTTGCAGTTGTACCATACTCTTTCAATTTTCGGATGATGGATTGATCAGTGCTCTGTGAGATGTTCGAAGCTTGAAATACTTTTTTTATAACCTAACCCTGCTTTAAACTTTTCCACAACTTTATCCCTAACCGGTCTGGTGTGTTTCTTGGCCTTCATGATGCTGTTTGTTCACTAAGGTTCTCTAACAAACCTCTAAGGGCTTCACAGAACAGCTGTTTTTATACGGAGATTAAATTACATACAGGTGGACTCTATTTACTAATTTGGTGACTTCTGAAGGCAATTGGTCCACTGATTTTTATTTGGGGTATCAGAGTAGAGGGGGCTGAATACAAAGCCATGCCACAATTTTCAGATATTTATTTGTAAAACATTTTTAAAACCATTTATCATTTTCCTTCCACTTCACAATTATGTGCCACTTTGTGTTGGTCTATCACATAAAATACCAGTAAAAGACATTTAAGTTTTTTGTTGTAAAATGACAAAATGTGAAAAAGGGGTATGAATACTTTTTCAGGGCACTGTACATAACAAATATAACAATTATAGTTATGTGCAATAAAGAACTTACAACACAACTATGCATCCACAGTATAATAATCCTTTCAATGTGAGTGAAGATGCAGCAAAGCGGGGCAAAAAGACCCCCCCCCAGGAAGGTAAAGCACAAGAGCCCAAAACTGGCCCATAGGGAAGGTACAACCCATCCAGATTAAAGCCTATAATAGACTGAAGAATAGCAATAAACACTAGATATGCAAAAGCATAGTCCTCCCTCATATACAATTATGTAGGCAATTGCCTGCACTATTTAAGGCAAAAAAATCACACATAAGTGCCTATGCTCCCGGATCTGCACAGGGTGATGGTAAATCACAGCTAATCTGAGTATAGTCGATTCAAAAAAAAATACTTAAAGCTCCTTACAGAAAAAAGATGAAATGCCCATTCACCAAAAGTCAACAGACATAACGAGCAAGATACAGAACAAACAAACAAAGGCAAATCCACTTTGCACTACAAGTGCACTGCAAGTGCACTTGAAAGTTCACTTGGAAGTGCAGTCGCAGTCGCTGTAAATCCATGGGGACATTCAAGGAAAATAAAAAACAGCATTTTTGCTTGTATATGATTGGATGATAAAATCAGCAGAGCTTCCCCTGATTTCAAATTTTCCCCTCAGATGTACAGCGACTGTAGTGCAGAGTGGATTTTCCTTTAGTAAAGCCACCCCAAAGTGTAACACCAGTAGTCCTCAAACCACCTAATGCCGCGTACACATGAGCGGACTTTACGGCGGACTTTGCCCGGACTTTGCCCGGCGGACTTTGCCCGGCGGACTTTTGGCTCCTTGCGCCGGACTTAAAAACGGACGGACTTGGCCACACACGCTCACTGCAAAAGTCCGCTGGTTTGGAACGCGGTGACGTATAGCACGTATGACGGGATTAGAAAAAGGAAGTTCAAGCCCCACTACGGCACCCTTTGGGCTCCTTCTGCTAATCTCGTGTTTATTTCGTGTTAGTAGAAGTTTGGTTAGAGACGATTCGCGCTTTTCACACTTCAGCTTATTTCGTTCATTTTCTGTGGTTCAGTTTGTGCTTGTGAGGTTTGTATCTGCTTTTCAGTGCGTGTTGGTCAGTTCGTAACCTGCCTCGCAGGCCGTTCTGGTCCGCTCGTTCCTGATTTTCAGGTCGTTCTTCATAGGCCTTGCTGTTCTTCAGTGCATTTGTTATAAGTTTGTTTGAGCAGCCGACTGTTTTGAAGCCATGTCGCGTGGACGTTCTCGTTCTCGAGTTCGTGCTGCGTGGGGACTTGGTGTTGGGGTTAATACTTTGACCCGAGTCCAGTCCATGAACAGGGCGAGGAGGAGTTCATGGATGAAGAATTGGTTGCGCCAGCGTGACCAATTCTCGCATATGCCTTTGCTCCGTGAGCTCCGTGAGCATAATCCTGAGGATTTCAGGAATTTTCTCAGGATGACGGACCCCGTCTTTGAGCGTCTGCTGGCTATGCTGACCCCCTATATCAGCAGGAAGGATACCTGCATGAGGCAAGCCATCAGTGCGGAGCAGAGGCTAGTTGCCACGTTACGTTACTTGGCGACAGGGAGAAGTCTTCAGAACTTGAAGTTCTCAACCGGCATCTCCCCCCAGGCTCTGGGGATCATAATCCCAGAGACCTGTTCTGCTATTATTCAGGTCCTGCAGAAGGAATATATGAAGGTAAGTTTTATCCTTTAACATTACATGATATGTATTAAATGTTTTTTGATGTATTGTATAACTGTCCTCCTTACCTAATTGCTTTCAATATGCTGTGAATGTCCCCTTTATCTTCATGCATGCCTGTTTTAATCATTTATTGCCCTACATGCATATTTTCTTTCATTACCCTCCCCACCATGCAATCCTGGGTCTATTTATATCTCTAGCCTCTAGTACCTTGAAAAATGTATATTGTCTGCTCCATTGTCTTGTTTGACCCTCCCCCACCCCTCAAATGTTTCAACCAGTCAGGTGTGTTTGTTAACCTAATTAGAACCCCTCCCCCACCCCACAAATGTTTCAACCAGTCAGGTGTGTTTGTTAACCTAATTAGAACCCCTCCCCCACCCCACAAATGTTTCAACCAGTCAGGTGTGTTTGTTAACCTAATTAGAACCCCTCCCCCACCCCTCAAATGTTTCAACCAGTCAGGTGTGTTTGTTAACCTAATTAGAACCCCTCCCCCACCCCTCAAATGTTTCAACCAGTCAGGTGTGTTTGTTAACCTAATTAGAACCCCTCCCCCACCCCTCAAATGTGTTAACCAGTCAGGTTTGTTTGTTAACCTAATTAGAACCCCTCCCCCACCCCTCAAATGTTTCAACCAGTCAGGTGTGTTTGTTAACCTAATTAGAACCCCTCCCCCACCCCACAAATGTTTCAACCAGTCAGGTGTGTTTGTTAACCTAATTAGAACCCCTCCCCCACCCCTCAAATGTTTCAACCAGTCAGGTGTGTTTGTTAAGCTAATTAGAACCCCTCCCCCACCCCTCAAATGTTTCAACCAGTCAGGTGTGTTTGTTAACCTAATTAGAACCCCTCCCCCACCCCTCAAATGTGTTAACCAGTCAGGTTTGTTTGTTAACCTAATTAGAACCCCTCCCCTCAAATGTTTCAACCAGTCAGGTGTGTTTGTTAACCTAATTAGAACCCCTCCCCCACCCCACAAATGTTTCAACCAGTCAGGTGTGTTTGTTAACCTAATTAGAACCCCTCCCCCACCCCTCAAATGTTTCAACCAGTCAGGTGTGTTTGTTAACCTAATTAGAACCCCTCCCCCACCCCTCAAATGTTTCAACCAGTCAGGTGTGTTTTTTAACCTAATTAGAACCCCTCCCCACCCCTCAAATGTTTCAACCAGTCAGGTGTGTTTGTTAACCTAATTAGAACCCCTCCCCCACCCCACAAATGTTTCAACCAGTCAGGTGTGTTTGTTAACCTAATTAGAACCCCTCCCCCACCCCACACATGTTTCAACCAGTCAGGTGTGTTTGTTAACCTAATTAGAACCCCTCCCCCACCCCTCAAATGTTTCAACCATTCAGGTGTGTTTTTTAACCTAATTAGAACCCCTCCCCCACCCCTCAAATGTTTCAACCAGTCAGGTTTGTTTGTTAACCTAATTAGAACCCCTCCCCCACCCCCCGACCTGCCTCGCAGGCCGTTCTGGTCCGCTCGTTCCTGATTTTCAGGTCGTTCTTCATAGGCCTTGCTGTTCTTCAGTGCATTTGTTATAAGTTTGTTTGAGCAGCCGACTGTTTTGAAGCCATGTCGCGTGGACGTTCTCGTTCTCGAGTTCGTGCTGCGTGGGGACTTGGTGTTGGGGTTAATACTTTGACCCGAGTCCAGTCCATGAACAGGGCGAGGAGGAGTTCATGGATGAAGAATTGGTTGCGCCAGCGTGACCAATTCTCGCATATGCCTTTGCTCCGTGAGCTCCGTGAGCATAATCCTGAGGATTTCAGGAATTTTCTCAGGATGACGGACCCCGTCTTTGAGCGTCTGCTGGCTATGCTGACCCCCTATATCAGCAGGAAGGATACCTGCATGAGGCAAGCCATCAGTGCGGAGCAGAGGCTAGTTGCCACGTTACGTTACTTGGCGACAGGGAGAAGTCTTCAGAACTTGAAGTTCTCAACCGGCATCTCCCCCCAGGCTCTGGGGATCATAATCCCAGAGACCTGTTCTGCTATTATTCAGGTCCTGCAGAAGGAATATATGAAGGTAAGTTTTATCCTTTAACATTACATGATATGTATTAAATGTTTTTTGATGTATTGTATAACTGTCCTCCTTACCTAATTGCTTTCAATATGCTGTGAATGTCCCCTTTATCTTCATGCATGCCTGTTTTAATCATTTATTGCCCTACATGCATATTTTCTTTCATTACCCTCCCCACCATGCAATCCTGGGTCTATTTATATCTCTAGCCTCTAGTACCTTGAAAAATGTATATTGTCTGCTCCATTGTCTTGTTTGACCCTCCCCCACCCCTCAAATGTTTCAACCAGTCAGGTGTGTTTGTTAACCTAATTAGAACCCCTCCCCCACCCCACAAATGTTTCAACCAGTCAGGTGTGTTTGTTAACCTAATTAGAACCCCTCCCCCACCCCACAAATGTTTCAACCAGTCAGGTGTGTTTGTTAACCTAATTAGAACCCCTCCCCCACCCCTCAAATGTTTCAACCAGTCAGGTGTGTTTGTTAACCTAATTAGAACCCCTCCCCCACCCCTCAAATGTTTCAACCAGTCAGGTGTGTTTGTTAACCTAATTAGAACCCCTCCCCCACCCCTCAAATGTGTTAACCAGTCAGGTTTGTTTGTTAACCTAATTAGAACCCCTCCCCCACCCCTCAAATGTTTCAACCAGTCAGGTGTGTTTGTTAACCTAATTAGAACCCCTCCCCCACCCCACAAATGTTTCAACCAGTCAGGTGTGTTTGTTAACCTAATTAGAACCCCTCCCCCACCCCTCAAATGTTTCAACCAGTCAGGTGTGTTTGTTAAGCTAATTAGAACCCCTCCCCCACCCCTCAAATGTTTCAACCAGTCAGGTGTGTTTGTTAACCTAATTAGAACCCCTCCCCCACCCCTCAAATGTGTTAACCAGTCAGGTTTGTTTGTTAACCTAATTAGAACCCCTCCCCTCAAATGTTTCAACCAGTCAGGTGTGTTTGTTAACCTAATTAGAACCCCTCCCCCACCCCACAAATGTTTCAACCAGTCAGGTGTGTTTGTTAACCTAATTAGAACCCCTCCCCCACCCCTCAAATGTTTCAACCAGTCAGGTGTGTTTGTTAACCTAATTAGAACCCCTCCCCCACCCCTCAAATGTTTCAACCAGTCAGGTGTGTTTTTTAACCTAATTAGAACCCCTCCCCACCCCTCAAATGTTTCAACCAGTCAGGTGTGTTTGTTAACCTAATTAGAACCCCTCCCCCACCCCACAAATGTTTCAACCAGTCAGGTGTGTTTGTTAACCTAATTAGAACCCCTCCCCCACCCCACACATGTTTCAACCAGTCAGGTGTGTTTGTTAACCTAATTAGAACCCCTCCCCCACCCCTCAAATGTTTCAACCATTCAGGTGTGTTTTTTAACCTAATTAGAACCCCTCCCCCACCCCTCAAATGTTTCAACCAGTCAGGTTTGTTTGTTAACCTAATTAGAACCCCTCCCCCACCCCTCAAATGTTTCAACCAGTCAGGTGTGTTTGTTAACCTAATTAGAACCCCTCCCCCACCCCACAAATGTTTCAACCAGTCAGGTGTGTTTGTTAACCTAATTAGAACCCCTCCCCCACCCCTCAAATGTTTCAACCAGTCAGGTGTGTTTGTTAACCTAATTAGAACCCCTCCCCACCCCTCAAATGTTTCAACCAGTCAGGTGTGTTTGTTAACCTAATTAGAACCCCTCCCCCACCCCACAAATGTTTCAACCAGTCAGGTGTGTTTGTTAACATAATTAGAACCCCTCCCCCACCCCTCAAATGTTTCAACCAGTCAGGTATGTTTGTTAACCTAATTAGAACCCCACCCCTCAAATGTTTCAACCAGTCAGATGTGTTTGTTAACCTAATTAGAACCCCTTCCCCACCCCTCAAATGTTTCAACCAGTCAGGTGTGTTTGTTAACCTAATTAAAACCCCTCCCCCACCCCACAAATGTTTCAACCAGTCAGGTGTGTTTGTTAACCTAATTAGAACCCCTCCCCCACCCCTCAAATGTTTCAACCAGTCACGTGTGTTTGTTAACCTAATTAGAACCCCTCCCCCACCCCTCAAATGTTTCAACCAGTCAGGTGTGTTTCAGGCCCTAATTAGAACCCTTCCCCCCACATTCAAATGTATCAATGGGCCATCAGAGGGGGTGATTAATCTTATAAGTGTGCCTTATGTTTTTTAACATTTCAATTACAAACACACATATTATTAATGTTTGACTGCTGTTGTTTACTAATGTTTTGGTGTAATCTGATATACAATTTATGTTTTAAAGTCCTTATCTTATTTTTTTTGCACTCCACAGTTTCCTTCAAGTACACAGGAATGGCAGACTGTGGCCTCCCAGTTCGCTGACCGTTGGGACTTTCCCAACTGTGTAGGGGCGATTGACGGGAAGCATGTCCGGATTGTGCCACCACCGCATTCGGGGTCTTATTTCTATAACTACAAGGGGTTCCATAGTGTAGTTTTGATGGCGGTGGTCTCGGCACATTTGGACTTTCTGTTTGTGGATGTGGGGAAGAACGGTCGGATGTCTGATGGAGGAGTCTTTGCACAGACCGAGCTGTGCCATCGTCTCCAGACCGGTGGCCTGGAATTGCCACCTGATGACGAGAATGTGGATGGACTCCCCTCAGTTTTTATTGCTGATGAAGCATTTGCTCTCGGTGAGAACTTGATGAGGCCGTTCCCCCAAAGGACACTCACCCCTGAGAGGAGGGTATTTAATTATCGGCTGGCCAGAGCAAGAAGAGTTGTGGAGAATGCCTTTGGGATTCTGGCCAGCCGGTTCCGTTTATTCCTTTCTTCTATTAATTTGGCGGACTATAAACTAAACTACGTCATCCTTGCTTGCTGCATCTTGCATAACTTTTTAAGGAGACATTCAGCAACATATCTATCCTCTGTTGGGCCTGAGGCCAGACTGGAACAGGATAGCACTTTGACAGGCCTAGAAATTGGCCGTTTTGGCTTGGCCCCCGAACCGCACGTCAAGTGCGTGACCGTTATGTCAATTATTTTAATGGTCGGGGGGCCATTGCTATTTAGCAACAGCTGTAATTTTCTTCAAAAAATTAAAAATAAAATTTTTTTCTATAGATATCTTGTTTTTATTGTTGTTTACATTTAGTTATGTCTGTCTCCTAGTGCACTTGTAGTAGTGTCAAGTGCATTTAGCTTTAGTTAATCACGCCCACAAAAACAAACCACAAAATTTGACTTCAAGAATCAGCCACACACATTGTATTCCGTAAAAATATTTACTTTGTGCACATTGAAAGGTGCATTTTTGATATTTTTTTTTTTTTTTTTTTTAAATTATTTTACGTTGTGTAAATATTTTTTTTTTATAAAATTATTCAAGGCATATTTTCACAAATATATAGACCTTTCTATAAAAATATTTACATACACAACAGTGTAACAAAAAAAATAAAGAACTTACAAAGTTCAACATTTAGAGAATGGTGCATGTGATGTTACCCTTGAAAATTGTTCATTTTGAATATGCTCAAAATTGAGCTTTACAAAAGGGTCAAGTTAACATGTGCTATCTGCTATCATGGGTGAGCAATGTATGTGTTTTGTGTGTGCAATACCTTTTTTGGTTCCTCTCACCACCAAAGAATTTTCAGGATGAAGGGGTTGCAAACACAAAACAAGTACATTGCTAACCCATGATGGAAGATAGCACATGATGACACACCGTGTGCATCAGAATGTAAATTTGGGTATACCCCAAAAATGAAAATAACAATTTTTGCAAAAAAAAGAAAACTTCCCAAGGAAATGAAGAACATGATTGATGTTTTTAGGCCAAACGTGATTATATTCGGCCCAAAACATCAATCATGTTCTTCATTTCCTGTTGCATGGAGTCCAGGCGAAGTTGCATGCTGTGAATTTGGTCACGCATTTTATCGATGTGGCCATTCCACAGCATTATCTGGCCAATCAGTCTTTGCGCACTGTCTGTGGTGAAGGGCTCTGCCGCTTGGCCTTCCACAACCAGAAACTCACCTAAAATGAATGACTAAAAACAAGGTTTACAATATGCACGCCAAAATACAGTAACTCAAGCTGGGGTGTCAGTCACTCACTTGGTGGGCTTGAAACCTCACACACTTCCTCCACCTCTCCTTCCTTAAGGTCGTCGGGTGGGCGTGGTCTTGGGCTGGGGCTTGGGGTATCTTCTGCCTCAGGCTGGTGACTTGGGGGGGGTCCTGAGATCCTTGGACTGTTGTCTGAGTCTTTTATCCCCTATGAGAATTGAACAAAAGGTATAGTTAAAACAGACTGATATTTTAGCTTTTAATAAATAAACTTAAACGTTGGTTATGAGTTGTGGCCAATTTTTCATCATAATAAATTTTGAAGACAGGATGAACATTCCCTCTGAACAACAAATATAAACAATGCACATTTTCTGGCAAGTTTCACAGAAGCAGACACCTCAATGCTCTCCTATGTGTATAACCCCTCTAAAATTTATTTATGGTCACATAGTACACTATAGTGCTCGTGAGTCCAGATGTGGAAACAGCTGCTGTGTCCTGTCCCTACATTACACTGAATCATTTTTGAAGAAGCATTATATTTTCAAACACATCTACACCACATCAACTAATTGTGGGTATTTGACAAATTAGCAAGACATAAATGTATGTCCAACCCTGTCCCATCGTATTTGGCGAAAAAATAACGTCACTTTCTAAAGTATCATATATATTCTAAAGAACGGTCTTTACGAACGATGCTGAATAAAGTCCAAAAATAAGGATCAGCATGCAAGTTAAGGATCTCAATAGTAAAACACAAGTACTTACTTTTTTTAAGCAGCTTCTGTTAGGTTCGGTTCTTTTGGACCTCTTAGCCTAGGCTCGGACACTGGGTGTGTGGATCTCAACCCCTTCAGCGCTGAGGTAAACAAAACACATACACGAGTTGTACGTGGATAATGAATACAATTTAATGCTTGCTTTGGAGCAGAATATATACAGTAACTGTCACGTACTCCACTCGTAGGTGGACCAATCAAAATACAAGTTAAAGATATACATTATACATCATAACATGACTTCCCTTTGCGTGTTACCACATAGCGTTTTTTTTAGCACACTTCCTTGGGGCTCATCCTGTACAGACTAAGCTCGTGCGTCACTTAAGCAGAAGCGTGTAACCACATTCTAAAAATTCAAATGTCAAGGCCTGTGGCTGAAACAAATGTATGTGTAAAAGAGAACTTATATTAAACTAACATCTAAATTTATATTTTCGCTTCCGTAACTAAAAAGCAGAACTTAAAGTCTAGCTGGAACATCACAAAAGTTATAAGTTCAATTAAAGTACTAGCTTTTATATATCTGCTTATAAATCAAAAAAGCAATACTTATAAATCAAAAAATCAATTTACCCTTATAGCTTCTTTATTCGCCAATATTGTTCTGGCTCCCGACTTTTGATGTCAGACCACCGCTTCCTCAATTGTTCTTTCGAACGTTTTGTACCAAATTTTTCTTCAAGAGCGGTGACAACTGAGAACATTATTTTGTCCTTCCTCATATTCGGTCGTGTGTACAGTCCTTTTTTGCCATCGTAGTCATCCCTTCTCAATATGGACAACATCTCCACCATCTCTTCAAAAGCCATGTTGGTGGCCTTATATCTCCTCCGGGATGTGGATGTTTGGGGCTCCGGGCTTTCCTCCGCGCTACCTCCACTGATTCTCTCCGCCATCTTTTACTATCTACTCCCACTGCGCAACGAAGAGTGAAGGGGCGGGGCCAAATCGTACTTACAAACGTCAGGAGCGGGCGACGCAGGCGGAGCATGACACATGCGCAGTGTATATAAAGCTATTACGATGGCCTACGTATGTCCGTGCGGAAGTAGCGAGCGTCACAAACGAAGGTAAGATTAAAGTGTGTGTGTGTGTGTATGTGTCCCCTAGATTACAACCAAAACTAATCCTGTGATTTGTGATTGACATTTAAGTTTGGATCTTGTGTCTTGTCTTGCAGAAAAAATGAATACCTTTAAAGAGGAAGAATTTTTGTGCCAATTTATTGAGCTCTATGAGGACAAGAAAAACCTGAGGGAGGTCAAACACCCCCTATATTATAATAGGGATGTTAGGAAGGCAACACTGGGCACACTTTTAGAGTTTGTGAAGACTCGACTCCCCCAGGCAGACCTCAAGTTTGTGGACAAGAAGATTGGAATCTTGCGAAACATGTATAAGCGGGAACACAAAAAAATCCAGGAGTCGCTCAGATCCGGTGCAGCAGCTGACCAAGTATATGTACCCAAGTTGTGGTACTACAACAAAATGCGATTCCTGGATGACCAGACCTAAGCCAGGCAATCACTTTCCACCCTTCCCCCCACCCTTTCCTCCAGCCTTCCTTCCACTCTTCCCTCCAGCCTTCCATCCACCTCCACCCCAGCTGAGGAGTCCCAGGATGAACTGGGCCTTTTCAGCATTGATGAAGTTGATGCGCCCAGCTTCAGCCAGGTATCCTTTTTTTTGTAATTTGTGATTGTGTAAATGTTATTAATGATTTTAATGTGTTAATTTTTAAAGTGCTTCATAAAAAATGACTTCTGCACAAAGATTAATTTGTAGACATATCACTAGACAGTAGTGGCCAAAAATATACTTCACTTCAGATCTTGTTGATCATCTGAAATAATGGTGGTGTCAAATAGATAGCCTTTACTATTTTGTGTAATTATATTTGAAAGTCATGAGCTGAAAATTGTGTGTGATTGCATAACACAAAATTACAACTATGTCCCTTTTTTTTACACAGGATGACCTCAGCCAGGAGGAGGCCTTGTCCAGTGGGAGAGAGGAGGAGGCCTTGCCCAGTGGGAGAGAGGAGGAGGCTGTGGCTGGGCCAAGTCGAAGCCGCACAGAGTGTCAGGTACCTCCCCTCCGCATTCTCCACAAAAGTCCCAGGAGAATGACACCAACTGAGCAGGAATCCCTAGCCTTCATACGGGAAGCAAGCCTCATCCTGAGCAAACCACCCAATGCAGAGGAGGCGTATGGCACCTATATAGCCAGCAGATTGCTGGAGTTGGAAAAGGGCCAACGCCCCTCTGTGAGGGTCTGATTTTTGAGGCTTACCAGAAGGGCTTGAGAGGGGAGCTTACTGCTACCACATATCTGGCAGATGAAGCCACTCCTCCCCCTCCTCCTCCTCCTCCTGCCCCAAGTACACCACCAGAGGCACAACCTCCAAGGAAGGCTGCAGAGAAGCGTGGAGGGAAGGCTGCAGAAAAGCATGGAGGGAAGGCTCCACGGAAGAGTCGAAAGTGATTGCCTGGCTTCTGTCTGGTCTGACTGTGCTCCCTGTACTCCCTATAGTCGCAAGATACCAATTTTCTTGTCCTCAAACTTGATGTGTGTCCTGGGGGACGAAAGGCTTCCCAGATTCTAAAAGTGTCTCCAGTGTTGCCTTCCTAATTTTTTTTCGAAAAAAATAAATACATTTTTGGTTACCTTACATTCTTGCCTATGTGTTTTGATTGAAAAATGCCATTTTCTTTGGGAGTAGGCAGGTACAGGTCAAAAAGACTATGGGGTTGATTTGAGAAAAGCAAATAGTCTGTGCACTTTGCAGAGGGCAGTTCTGCAAGTGCAATTGCTCCAGAGCATCAGAAATTAGTTAAAAGCTTGACTTTGCAAAGAGTACCCAATCCTGTGCAAGGAAAATTATAAAAAAAGCATTTTTGCTTGCACATGATTGGATGATGGAAGTCAGCAGAGCTGCTTCACATTTAATAAAGCTTGGGAGCAACTGCTCTTGCAGAGGGCAACTGCACTTTACAAAGTGCACAGTCTTTTTCCCTTTAGTAAATCAACCCCTACGTGTGTTTTTGACAAAAGGCTAAATTATTTAGAATATCAAGTGAAAAGTACTAGTGAAAAGTTCACTTGAGAAATTGCACAGCAAGTGCACTTGTTGGAAGTGCAGTCGCTGTAAATCTGAGGGGAAGAGCTGAAATTCGGGGAAGCTCTGCTGATTTATCCAGAAAATCATGTTAAATAAAAATTATTTGCATTTTTTTGGGCTTCCTTGCATGTGCCCCTCGGATCCACAGCGAAGGCACTTCAAAATGCTCTTTCTGTGGAATTCAATGTAGAATTAGCACTTGTAGTGAAAAATGATTTTTGCCTTTGTTAAATACACCCCCCTATGTCTAATGAACAAGGGACAACAACCTCATTAAGGTTCATTAAAACAACACAAAATATAAATGTTAATTGTGGTAACTTGAAAATACACACAAAAAATGTGGTTATCATTTAACACACATTGTAAAATAGATAAGTGTTGAAATAAAAAAAAAAAAAAAATGAGTCCAAAATCGATTTTAATTTCTATAATTTATGGAGATCTGGCTTTTACAAAATATTATATTAGTCATGGCAGGAGGATAAATCATGAAGAAAGTAGTTTGTGAGAACTCTGTGTGAATATAAAGCAGAAAAACAACTTCATTCCTCTCGCATTATCAATCCTAAAAAAAGGCTGTATTAAAAGACAACAGAAGAGGAATGTGCTAGCTTCAAGACGAAGGCTAGTTTTACCAGACCGAGCGCTTCCGTCTTGTAATTGCTTCAGAGCATGCGTCAGTTTGAGTTCGTCGGACTAGCACACAGACGATCGGTTTGTCCGCTAGAAAGAAGAGTCAGTCGGATAAATTTTAAACAAGTTTCAAATCTAAGTCCGTCCAACTTTTGAGCAAACAAAGTCCGCTGGAGCCCACACACGATCGAATTGTCCGACGAAAATCAGTCCGCCGGGCAAAGTCCGCCGTAAAGTCCGCTCGTGTGTACGCGGCATAATAGGGAGGTAACTTGAAAGATTACACAGATGAGCTGAATATGGTTACAGGGTGGCTTCCATCGCATCTCCCCCGGCAAATCATTTTCAGGGTAAATTATGCAAATGAATGCGCCAATGCGAATGCACATTGGCGGTGGGGTGAACTAAAAAGTCGCCCTACCCCCACCATTGCCCACAGGGTCAGCACCAGCCCACTCCACATAGCCCAAGAAACAAGCTGGGCAGCAGGGAGAGAAGTGACCTATCCCAAAGGCAACCCAGGGACAGGCAAACAAACATTGCCTCGCCCCCACGAATGCCCTGTACACACGATAGGGCAACAAAATTCACGTTTTTTTCCAACAGATGTTGGCTCAAACTTGTCTTGCATACACACGGTCACACAAATCTTGTCGGAAATTCTGAACGTCAAAAACGCGGTGACGTACAACACGTACGACGAGCTAAGAAAAATGAAGTTCAATAGCCAGTGCTGCTCTTCTGCTTGATTCCAAGCATGAGTGGAACTTTGTGCGTCGGAATTGTGTACACACAATCGAAATTTACGAGAATAGATTTTGTTGTCAGAAAATTTGAGATCCATATCTCAAATTTTGTGTGTCGGAAATTCATATGGAAAATGTCAGATGGAGCCTACATGACAACCGACAACAAACTCCCATCGAACATTTTCCGTCGGAAAATCCTATCTTGTATACGGGACATTAGAGTGATTCCAGTTAAGACACACGTAAATATACTCCATCTAGAGGATGGTTAAGGTATAGCCAATGCATACAGGTCTGAGGTAAAGCACATAAGAATAACCAGGACATCCCATCCTCTGAAAAGTGAGCAATCACTCTTTACAAGGCACTTATCATCACAACCACATAAAAATTATTATTATTATTATTATTATTATACAGGATTTATATAGCGCCGACAGTTTACGCAGCGCTTTACAACAACATTAGGGCAGACAGTACAAGTACAATACAATTCAATACAGGAGGAATCAGAGGGCCCTGCTCATTAGAGCTTACAATCTAGGAGGGAGGGTCAAGTTTTACAAAAGGGTAATAGCTGTGGGGGATGAGCTAATGGAGAAAATAATGCAGTTGTTAGATGGAGGCAGGATAGGCTTCTCTGAAGAGGAAAGTCTTCAGGGATCGCCTAAAAGTGGATAAATTTGGAGACAGTCTGACAGATTGGGGTAGGGAATTCCAGAGGATGGGCGAAGCTCGGGAGAAGTCCTGGAGGCGGATATGGGAGGAGGTGTTGAGGGAGCTAGAGAGCAGGAGATCTTGGGAGGAACGGAGATGGCGTTTAGGTTGGTATTTTGAGACTAGGTTAGTGATGTAGCTGGGGGCACAGTTGTGGATGGCTTTGTAACTTATTGTTAGTATTTTGAATTTAATTCGTTGGGCGAGTGGCAGCCAATGGAGGGATTGGCAGAGAGGGGTAGCAGACACTGATCGATAAAAATATAATGAATCAACACAGATAAATATGGCTTAAACTCATTGACCATTAGAGGGGACCAAAAGACAACATACATGGAATACTGCTCACACATTCAAAAATGGTCAGTCTCCATGACATACCACACTCATACCCCCCCCCAAGGCCTCCCACTCAGGAAAAGTCCTCCATACATGTCCCAAAGCTCTACATGTGCAGAACAGAAACATTTGTTTAGTTTCAGATAGATTCGTTTTGTTACTAATTTTGTTTTTGAATAATTTCCTAAACAAAAGAATGCCGGCAATAGAAATTTCAGAAAAAAAAAACGGCGTGGGGTGCCCCCCAATATCCATACCTGACCCTTATCCAAGCATGCACCCCGGCAGGCCAGGAAAAGAGGGGGTGACCGAGCACCCCCTTCTGAACCATACCAGGCCACATACCCTCAACATGGGGATGATTCTGCCCCCCCACCCCAAAGCACCTTGTCCTGATCTTGATGGAGACAAGGGCCTCCTCCCCACAACCCATATCACGCACAGTAGTTAACAATGATGTCATGAATGAATTTCATTCATGACTGTTGTTTACTAGGTGTCATGTGATCATACAGTGATCACGTGGTATCTAAACCATTCACAGTGGTCCGATACCAAGCACTGCAATCAACTGTGTCCAGTGAGACACAGTGACGCAGATCACACAGCACCCCTTGGTGTGTGCCACTGGCCACGAGCGGGGCATCATATGGGTACGCAGCTGTGCCTTCTCATGCCACCAACCAGCTGTAATTTTACTGTTGGCCAGTCAGCAAGTGGTTAGCCTACATTAAAATACCATCTTTCTGCTAAATTTCACTTTTAAAAACAAAATGTTTGCACTGGTACGCATCACTCGTGGCAGGGTCCAGCTACATGCTGTTTTTTAACAAAAACTTACAATTTAGTCTTGAAAAGGGTAAAAAACAGAATAACAAGAATCAGCTTCCATAAACTTATTTGAGGTTTGGCTCTATGTTCAGGGTTTGCAAATGTTCACCCAAATTCAAACATGCAACAAACTACACTTTGTCTGGTTTGCTCACTCCTAATCTTATGCACTTTATATAAAAGACTGGAAAAAAATACATTGCTACTGCAAATAATTCTTAGGGATGCCCTAAGCATAGGAGCCCCGAGAAATAAACAGCAATATAGTATAATAATGCAGTCAAAAAAGGTAATAAATCTGTGTTAAAGTAGACCTTACCCTTTTATGCCCCTATCCACTGAGGATGATGCTATCTGTATTTTGATTTGCACTTGCCATGGTGCTGTACACATAATCAGCTACTGTGTGACACCAGTAATTTCAGTGTTTGAAATATCAGTTGAGAACTGACAAAGGCACACTATCAACTGTAACGGACTGGGGAGATTTACTAAAACTGGAGCACTTGGAATCTGGTGCAGTTGCGCGTAGCAGCCAATTAGCTTCTAAATTCAGCTTGCTCAGTTATGCTTTCACAATAAAACCTGGAAACTGATTGAATTCCAGCGATTGCTGAACCACATTTTGCACGCTCTAGTTTTAGTAACCCCCCCATGTGTCCGAGGCGTGCCTTTAATGTAGCATGTGATCATAGGCAGGATGTAAATGAAAACACTGCAGAAAACAACATTGTTGTGTTCATAAAGGGCTCAATAACATTAATTTAGTATTTCTAACTTGACATTTCTTTTAGAAAACATCTAAATCGGTGGGTTTAGTTCCACTTTACCCTTTTACAGAACCCTATTCTTAGAACTTCCACAAATGATTTACAGTAACAAATTTAAATCTGTTGTGGAATTGCTGAACGAATGTTAAAAGTGCATCAGTAATGGTTTCAAAAGGTAATTCAAATCACTGCAGACAATTTCATTTAATTTTGGTTATATTGTACCAAAAATCAGTGTTGCACTACTTAAAACCATGCATAATCTGTGATCAATAAACTGTGTAAATACAATATATTTACGTGTTGCACTATTGAATAAATACAATAATACTGATACTCAAATCCATAAGTGTAAACATCTAAAATGAAAGTTCATGTGAAAAATATTTGATTGAAGAGGATCCTGCTATAAATCAATTCACCAAACAGTGCAAACAACGATAAGGGATCTCCACCACAAGTTTCATAGGCTGCTCACCTCATACCAGAGAAAAATCAGCAGTTATCCCCTCTGGGGAAATGATGACACCTGGCATGCTGTAGATCACAGACCTCCTTTGGATAAATGGCTCCTTAATCTTCCAAGAACCCTGATCGTCTTGCTCAATAGAGTGGTTATATGTAAAATAAAGGTAACATCCAGTGCTCGGCATTTCCAAAAGATTTAATAGTATAAAGGTAAATAGGTGCACTTACTCAGGGGACACGACCAGAAAAACTGACGTGATGTGTGCAACAAAGGAAATTAACAAACCGGAGCCTGCCCACTAACCTCCCACACCACAGCCATCTTTACAATCACATAACTACCTCAAATGCAAAGTAGATTTAAAAAAAATATATGCATATATATATATATATATATATATATATATATATATATATATATATATATATATATATATATATATAATAAAAATAGAGATAAAATGAAAATAAAAATAAAAACCCTATAGCGTGTATATGCCAAGCATATATTTATTTATTATATATATGTATTTATTTATTATATATATATATATATATATATATATATATATATATATATATATATATATATCTTTTATTAAAAAAAATATTTTTTTTCATTTCCTCAATTTTTTTCATTTTTTATTATTTTGTTATGATCCTTTCCTATGCACTATATGTCCGGTCTGGACAACATGATTGCTGACTAACGAGCTGCACATGTGTGTAGGGGGGAAAGGGCAGTATATAAGTCTGTGCAGTGACGTGTAGTGACGTTATAGCTCCACCCCTTACTGAAGAAGGTAACACCCTGAAGATATACATCTAGGGGGCGGAGCTTACACACCAACGTTACAACCATGGCCATCTCGAGAATTGGATGTTTGCTATGCCTTGCAGTTTACACAAGCTGATTGTGCTTTCCTTGTAAGTGTACCTATTTACCTTTATACTATTAAATGGACATGTGCACACTGAAATATTTGGTTTTTGGAATTTCAGTTTCGTCTGAAAAATACATTTATTTAGTTACTCTCAAAAATTGTTTTTATTTACTTTGTTTCGTTAAAAAATGCATTTGTACGAAAATCCGAATTAATTAAGGTTGAATCTGTCAATTGAGGGCTTATGGTGTCTTTCGGATGTTCTAAGAAGATTCAATGAAGCAGCTAAACTGTACGACGCCGTGATCGCATATTTCCGGTTGAATGCTCCACCCACAAGCTATAGTAGAATTCCAATTTTGTTTGACTAGTAATAATTATAATTATTAATTATTATTACTAGTCAAACAACATTAGAATTCTTCTATAGCCTATGGGCAGAGCATATGACCGTAAATGTCCAATTGTCCAATTGTATGTTTTTAGCTGCTTTTTAGAATCTTCATGTCAAGCTCATCCTCTTTGGTTACAATCAGCCAATAACATTCATCATTATCATCCCTTTACTTCCCCCAACCATTCCAGCAGCGACCACTAACAGCTCTTTTACTATTGTCTCTATAATGTTGAATCTTTTCTCTCTATGTAGAATAATCTTGGACTAATAGAGTTAGGTTAGACACATCGGACCGCAGGTTCGATAGACACAGATCGCTATTGTCGCCATCATGTTGAATCTTCTATCTATATATATTGAACTGTTGTCGCAATGATACGAAAATATAATAGATATGAAAATAAAGCAATTTTTATTTTGGATCTTTCAGATTTCGGATTCTGCGTGTTCGTTATCATTTTGTCAAAACTAACACAAAAATCCCTGAAATTTGGACAAAAATGCATTTGGATGAGAATGAATGCATATGTCTTCTATTAATTCTTTTGGAAACAAAGAGCACTAGATGATACTTTTCTTTTACATATAACCACTCTATTGGGCAGGACGATCGGGGTTCTTGGAACCCTATTAAGAACCATTTATCCAAAGGAGGTCTGTGATCTACAGCACGCCAGGTGTCATCATTTTCCCAGAGGGGATAACTGCTGATTTTTCTCTGGTATGAGGTGAGCAGCCTGTGAAACTGATGGTGGAAAGCCCTCATCCTTGTTTGCACTGTTTGGTGAATTGATTTATGGCAGGATCCTCTTCAATCAAATATTTTTCACATGAACTTTCGTTTTAGATGTTTACACTTATGGATTTGAGTATCATTATTATTATATTTATTTAATAGTGCAACATTTAAATACATTGGGGGTTATTTACGAAAGGCAAATCCACGTTGCACTGCAAGTGCACTTGCAAGTGCACTAAAAGTGCAAATGCAGTCGCTCTAAATCTAAGGGGTAGATCTGAAATGAGTGGAAGCTCTGCTGATTTTATCATCCAATCATGTGCAAGCTAAAATGCTGTTTTTTTATTTTCCTTGCATGTCCCCCTCGGATCTACAGCGACTTTACTTCCAAGTCCACTTTTAGTGCACTTTCAAGGGCACTTGCAGTGCAAAGTGGATTTTCCTTTAGTAAATAACCCCCATTGCATTTACACAGTTTGTTGTTCACGGATTATGAATGGTTTTAGGTAGTGCAGCACTGTTTTTTGGTACATTATATTATTTATAGGTGGTAGAGAAATCACTTAACATGACAGCGGCAACTTTCATTTTCACATTTATTTTCACATTATATTGCGCCAATTGATTTATTCAACAATTTTGGTTATATGTCCAAACACAATTTGTGTGACTGTAAATGCTTGAATTTTTGTCAGTAAAAAAAACAACACAATTTTGGTTGGCAATCCTGGCCTGGAAATGTGATTTTAGCCCGGTCTTTGATCTTGCATTGTTCCTGCAGACCATGTGTTTGATCCAAGAGATGCACATCCACTGTTGTGCTGAATGAATATTGAAAGTAGTTTGAAAGTAGTCTGAAATGTCTGCATTGCCAGCTGTTTCTTCTGTTCTACTGTATATCAAATGTAAATGAACATTTTAACAGTGGTATTTTTATGCATAGTAACTTCATGTACACGTGCTTAAATGTATGCCGCTTCTCTATATTTTGTACAGTGCACTCAACTGTGATAAATGTATTTCATTTCACATGCAATCTTTTGGCATAATACATTTACATATGCCATTTGGTTTCTTGTTATTCACTTAGTTAAATACTAACCCCTCCAGCTGCTATGAAAAAATGAACTATCAACAAGTATTTAATGCAGATATCAACCCCATTAGACACATGTGCTTTACAGCAATGCATTGATAAATGAAATGTCTAATGCTAATGCAAAAATAATCAATTTAGAATGCTTATGACAATTAAAAAAGCTTGTGATAAGTTTACAATGGACCATGCCTTGTCAGCCTTGATTTGGCTGAAACTTACACTAATAGGTTCATTTTTCTTCCAAAAGGGATCCATCTGAGACAAGTCTATCAATTAATATGAATTATGCATGCATAAAAGGATTGATGTCATTCATTAGAAAATGTAATTTTATGATGCTAAGAGTTTAAAGCAGATTATATGTGGGATTACTTCTTTGGATAGTGATGGACAGTTTCAGTTCAGGGGATAAAGTTATTATATAATACACACATTGACATGTTTGACATATTCATTGCAAGCTTTGCTTTCAGATTTAGTTGATGGTCATGAACAGTTATTGATCTTTTAATGGTGGCGGAAGAGAAGCCATACATTAATCTTGTGTTATTGTAGCTGAGTGAGAAGTAGTTGGAAAAGGTATGTAGGCAACATTTTTTTTCATGCGTCTCGTAAATGAAGATGTCAGATCCTGGCTTAACCTCTCAACAATGTTAAGAGTCAATGTGCCCAAATGAAAGCAGTTCCAGTTACTTTCTTCTTCAAGAAATACTTTAAATATAGCTCTGATGAATGAGAGAGGTAAGGTAGGTGTCAGGTGTTGTGTGGTTTTAGAATTTTGTCTTAAAATTATGGGATTTTAGGTTCATTAAAGGGTTGTTGCATTCAGAAATTATACTTCAGTTATTGATGGAATTTGGTCAGCTCAAAAACATGCTGATTTGATATTTTTGAGGACTTCAAGGTAATTTTTTTCTTTTTCCCCATGTATAATTTATTGAAAGTTAAAAACATAAGAAGAAGCGTACATGACATGGTACATACATTGAGGAATACAGAGAAATAAGCATATCTTGTATATCCACAGGTCATATCAAAGGGGAGCATCCATAAACATACACAGTTGGAGGTATACCTACGTCAATATAACACCCCTCCGTATAGAGTAAGTGGTATAAGATTATGGTGTTTACAGGTATAGTGAATTTATTACAGCATATGTTGTTTCTTAGCATGGGGTGACGTGGGAACATTCGGGAAAGGTCAATGAAAGGGTAATGGGGTGGTGATCTGATAGGAGCATTGGTTTAATTGAGGCTCTTGTGAGTAAGGGTAAGTCTTGTTGGCTGAGGAATAAGTAGTTAAGGTGTGAGTATTTGCTGTGAGGAGGGGAGAAGAAAGTGAAGTCTTTGTCATGGGGATGAAGAGTATGCCAGGCATCGTGAAGGGAGAGTTCCTGGAGGCAAAGTCTGATTTGACACAGGACTCGTAATGGTAGATGAGAGTTACCTGCGGAGGTGTCGAGAAGGGGGTCAAGAAGGAACATTAAGATCACCACCTAAGATGAGAATCCCTGATTGAAATGAGGCTAGGTAGCGTGTGATCGTTCTAAAGAATGGCACCTGGGACACATTTGGACTGTAAATATTCGCTATGGTAATAGGCCTATCCCAGATTGTGCCTTTTACAAACAAATAATGTCCCTGATCATCCATGAGAGATTAGGAATGGGAGATCTTTAGATATCAGTATAGAGACTCCTTTTGTTGAAGGAGGTGGCATTGTATGCATGGGGTTAGAATGTGTTCTCTAGCTTGGGGATGGCGCTGGATTTGAAGTAAGCTTCTTGTAGAAGGATTATGATTATGCGCATATTGGACTTTTCGGTTATATTAAGACCCTTAGCATTTAAGGAAATCACTTTCAGAGTATGGGGCATAGTTGAGGCTTTCAGTTGGGCCATTGAGGAAATATTTGGGGATGTGGAGTTATGAGGATTTCAGTTGTGAATTTACAGAGATATCGTATTGCCGGGGACCCAATAGGGAAAACAATTGAGAGGGAGGGAGAGATGGAGTGAGGGATGAGAAAAAAAAAAAAGGAGGGTGGTGAATGGGGGAGTTGTTAGGGTAGGTGGGGTATAAAAATGGAGGGGTGGAAGGGGAAGGGTTGGGAATAGAGGATGTGGAGGAGAGGAAAGAGGAGGACAGAGATGGAAAAAGGTTGAGATGAAGTGAGGTATCCGGAGGTGGGTGTAGGGCGGCTAACTCACCCTAATGGGAAAGGAAGAAAGTCCAGAGGTAGTCAGCGAATACTTCCAGAGTACACTGGGTGTGGGAATGGTAGGTAACAGTCCTAGAGGATGGATAGTCTCCAATTCCTCCATTGTCAGACAAGCTGGTTTAGAGACATTCAGAGTTTAGAGCGGGAGAGAAGAGTCTGGGACGTGCTTGTGTCTGTTTTTTTTTTTTTTTTACCTGGTTATAATTGGGAGCCAGGCAGAGTGCCTCAAGTGGCTCAAAGTGGGTAATTGTAAGCGGCGGTGGGACAGAGAGATTAAAGTGAATACGGTTAATGTCCCAAAGCCTCGGGCCAAAAATGAGCAAGATGCAGTAAATGAATTGCTCTTCTGCTGTGCAAAAATGTATTGTTAGTACCTTTATAGAAAACAATTGAAAGAAAAACAATTGTTTCTGCATGGAAGAAAGAAAAAACAAAAAAGGATCGGTGGTCTTTCTCCCCCACAGAGTCAGCCATGTGGTGGTGAACATTTATGCAATAGGCAATTCTGTAACAAACAAGGGGAGAGGGGAGCGAGGAGAACCAGAACATAAAGGAGGACTACGATGGAGAATTGCATGGAGAAGTATTTTCCTTGTTAGAGAGTGACAAATATCAAAGTTAAGTTAGGAGAGTGGTTATATGCGGAGGTTGGCTATTTAAGATTCAAGAGAGGTTTAAAAAAAAAAGTCTGGGGAGGGTATTTGATTAATAGGGTAGGGTTTCTATATCTCAAATCTCCTTGGAGACCTCGCTTGTCATGAATACAGCAGAACCAGAAATTTAAACTTTCAACATGAGAGAGCGGTGTGCAGAGAGGTCAGTATGATAGTTTTAGTCTATTGGCATAGCATGACTTTGTGTTGCTTTTATGCTGGTCATCAAGGGGAGGTAAAAGTACAGGATAGAATGCAGATTACATTATACCTGCAGATAGGTTTAGAGGTGGGGGGGTTAAGGGTCCGGTCTGGGATGGATAAGGAGAGGAAAAGGGGGAGGACTAGAATGGGGTATTGTTTAGACAGGAGGTTATGAGTTGGGAAAGAGATATAATCTAGGGCAGGGGTCTCAAACTGGCAGCCCTCCAGCTGTTGCAAAACTACAAGTCCCATCATGCCTCTGCCTATGGGAGTCATGCTTGTAACTGTCAGCCTTGCAATGCCTCATGGGATTTGTAGTTCTGCAACAGCTGGAGGGCCACCAGTTTGAGACCCTTGATCTAGGGCATAGGCATAAAGTGGGGGTGAGGTTTCTGTAACCTGAGCTGTTTGGTATTGGGTGGATGAAAGACCTGAGAGAGATAAGATTTACTGCGTCCCTCCTAATTTCCTCTCCAAAATGAGAGAGAAATCGGGAGGGTTAGGTGGAATTTGAGATTGTGTTCATTTTTTCCCCTTTTTTTCCCCCTCCTCTTTTCCTTTCTCCTTCCCCCCCCCCTCCTTTGGGGGAATACATTAAGTCAGCAGAGGATAGACACAGATTTAAATGCAGATTTATATACAGTCAAGTATTTGGGTAATAGGACAAACCGTGGCTGTGTATACTTAGTTTGGATCCTGGAGTAAGTTCTTCTGATGGAAACAGCAGTATTGTGTTGCCGTGGAGATAGTTTGTTAGTTGTTGTAAGGCTGGGTGTTGGGGGATGGCAGGTATATTTGTCCCTGGGTTTGATGAGAGGCATAATATATAGGAGGGTTGGTGTGATTGCGGATTCTGGTAGTCCCACAGCAGATAGTCAGCTGGGAAGGAGGGGTTGAGGCTTGCATTTCCGCATATCTGTCTGGATGTTTTTGCTGAATTAGTGAAGCGATGCAGTATGTTACCTCTGTTGGCTCTTGATGGGTAGACAGGGCATTGAGGGATGCTGTTTCTCATCTAACCATGTAGCCGGCATAGTCTAAGGTTCATGTGGCAAGCATTTAACTGAGTGCTGTGGGGCAGAGTAGAGATGTTGTGGTATAGAAAAAAAAAAGGGGGCCCCCTCTGGTATGCTTTAGGGTTGGGAGTAGAAAGCAGGTATGGGCAAGTTATAAAAGTAAAAGTATGTGGGTAAAGAAGAAGGAGAACTGGTAGAAGTATCTGCAGGTGGACGTTAGTGCTCTGGTAATTAGCTATGGAGGCGAACTGATCTTAATCTGCATTACGCTGCGTGGGAAGCTGTAAACCCTTCAGGATAAGTGTCTGGCTCTGCAGTGCGCTGGAGAGGCAGTGGGGCTGCCATTCCTCGGGGCTCCTTGGACGTCTGTTCGGGGGAAAACTGGTCTTAGGGAGCTGTGGCATCCAGGACCCCATCGAATGGCCTCTTTGATATCTTCCATGGATATTGCATTCTTTTGTGGTGGTAGGCGAAATTCACTGTACCAATTAGGCAGGTCAATCAGGGGGATATCCAAAGTGTTGCAGAAATGATCCAGGTCTTCTGGGACCTCTTAGGTTGGCTGTGCGGCCCTGAGCAGAGGCAGAGAGGCAGAATGGAAATTTCTATCTGTATGTGGAGCGGAGGTGATCTAGTAGCGGTCTAATTACTGTATGCACTGTAGGGTTATATTGGAAAGAACCTGGACGATTTTCACTACAGTGCCTTGGTATTGAAGTTGGTTTCGGTTGCATGCTTTTCTGAGGATTTCTTCTTGCAAGGGGAATTTGACAAGGCAGCAGACAACATCTCTCGGTGGATCTAGGTCCCTGCCTCTGGGCCTCAATGCTCTGTGTATGCATTCCATCTCTATGGGTGCATCTTGAGGTCTCTCCAGGAGGTCATTAAAGAAGGTCACCACTGTTTGGGGTAGGTGACTAGGTTCTATTGATTTAGGCAGACGTATCCTCAGATTATGGCATCATCCTCTGTTGTTCAGGTCTTCCAGGTGGCGCTGGAGTTCCCTGAGATGTATAGCATGAGATTCAGTAACCTGCTGCACGTGGCATAGAGAAGCATCATGGTGGGTTGTTGTCTTCTCCACTTTCTCCACTCTGTTCTGTGAGATATAGCCTGTATATCTTCCCTATGGTCTGAGATAGCCACTGACAAGGTATTGTTAATGTTAGCAGCTACCTCTCGGAGGTCATTCAGGCTCTGGGTAGGTGTAGGTGGTGTGCCCCGGGGAATAGAAGTGCAGTCTGTGTGGATTGGGCTTCTGCTGGGGGAGCGGGATCTGCTGCAAGATGCCTGTGAGGAAGACATGGAGCTGCACTTCTGCTGTGTCCGGAATAGGTCTGGAATGTTGCCACTCAGTTGTGTCCCTTGGTCTCGGGGTGAACGGGAGCAGGTTGTTGAGACACTCCTGTAGGTTTTGCTCATGCTGTGACTGATGATCATCTCAGGAAGGCTGAATGCAGGACCACAAGATGATGGAGCTGAGAGACTAAGCGGCCATCTCAGACCAGTATCAGACCACGCCCTGGGGTCAAGTTTTATAAGAATAATCCCCCAATTTCTTTCTGCTTTCTGTGGATTCTTTCTTCTGAGATAAAGGGAGTGTTCATGGGTATCCCCATCTGGTTATAAAAGTGTTTTATTGTCTGTTCAAATCAGGTTAATATTTTAATGTGAATACTCTGTTCACAAGTTCTGTTCACTGTGAATTATGTAATGCAGACAGTGTGCTAGCTGTCTCTCATCCCTGCACTGTACACACAAATCTTGAACACACAGCACATAGTTGAAATCCAATCGTCTGCCCAACTTTTTCTGCTCATCAGCTCTCCTTGGGCCCCATTTACACTTCTCTATTTTTGAATTGCCGGCAGAATCACTGTAATTCTGCATGTGATCCCAAATCACACTGCAATCGTGGCAAAAAACACCACTCATTTTTAGGCGGCCTTCACTTTTAAAAGCACCTCAAACATGGTCTGATTTTTCCATGATTGACATGCACAATGCTTGTCACCCAAAAAGGAGCAGGGCTTCTTTTGGGCAACTGCTTTGTGTGATGCAATTTTCCGCAATTGCAGTGTGATTTGAAATTGCAGGTAGAGGCAAAATCTTAAAGTGTGAATGGGTCCTTATTGTTAGTGTTTTAACGTGTGTGCCCAAGACATTTCTCTTCTTCTAATGTGGCCCAGGAGAGTCAAAATGTTGGACACCCCTGCTTTAAAGTATTGAATCCTTTAACCACTTCAATACCAGGCACTTACGCACCTTCCTGCCAACGCCAATTTTCAGCTTTCAGCACTGTCGCATTTTAAATGACAATTGCGCGGCCATGGTACACTGTACCCAAACAAATTTTTTATAATTTTGTTCCCATAATGCTTTTTATTGTTTGTGCAACAAATAAAAAAAGACCACAAATTTTGAAAAAAAAAAGTTTTTCTTTGTTTCTCTTATAAAATTTTGTAAATAAGTAAGTTTTCTCCTTCACTGATGGGCCTGATGAGGCTGCATTTATAGGCACTGATAAGCACTAATGAGGTGGCATCAATGAGGTGGCACTGATAAGGTTGCACTGATGGGCACTAATAGGTGGCACTGATGGGCACTGATGGACATTGATAGGCGGCACTGGTATGCAGCACTGATGGGCACTCATAGGTGGCACTGATGGGCACTCATGGGCAGCACTGATGGGCACTGAAAGGCTGCACTGATGGGTACTTATGGGTGGCACTGATAGGTGGCACGAATTGGCACTGATTGGCACTGATAGGTGGGCACGGATGTGCATGGATGGGAACTGATAGATGGCACTGATGTGTGGCACTGATGGACACTGATAGATGTCACTGCTGGGCATCATGAGGATACAATAATAGTTGGCACTGACTGGCAAGATGTGTGGGCACTTACTGGCATCTTTTGGGCACTTACTGACATCCCTGGTGACCATGGGTGGCATCCCTGGTCATCCATCTATTGTGGTTATCCCTGGGGGTCCTGGTGGCATCCCTGGTAGTCCAGCGTGGGCATCCGCGGGGGAAGCTATGCTGATAAGCAATCAGTGCAGACCCCCCCCGTCAGGAGACCTGCCGATCGGCTCTCCTCTACTTGTGTCTGTCAGACACGAGTGAGGAAAAGCTGATAAATGGATCTTCCTGTTTACACCATGATCAGCCGTGATTGGACATGGCTGCTCACATGGTAAAGAGCCTCTGTCAGAGGCTCTTTACCAAGATTGGTGGAGCGGTGTGTTAGACTGAAACACTGCACCACCGATCATCGCGCTGCCTGCCCCCCAGGGGTTATCCTGGAAGACATCATATGACATCCAGTCAGGATAACTGAACCACTGCCCAGCTGTCATTTTGCTATAGGCCAGGTGGGAAATGGTTAAAATGCAGTCATAAAATAAACTAAAAAAAAAAATCCATAATGTTAGGCTGAGATTCCTGTTAGTTCCCAGTTACAGCAGTTAGCTCAATTGGCCTCTAAAAATTACTTTAGATACATACTATAAAACTCAACCCTACAATTCCTCCAAAAGGTACATTTTGAGGACAGTTGTTTGAATATAGCCTAACATGTGTAATACACATGTCTAAAACAATCCTCAGAGAACTAGAATGGAATTTAATAGTTATAATTAATCACATAATCTCTCTATAAATATCTTCCTGAGTTTCTTCTCTAGTGGATACAAAGTTGAAATTATTTGTTTTACAAAATTCAAATTTGACATCTGACTATTAAGCACACAAGTTACTACGGGCAATTCAGTGCTTTTCTATTGTAATATGCCTGCCAGCTTTTAGAATTTGCTTTTTTTACATATGTAATGTTTTACCAGCACCTAATTGTTGTCATGATGAAATCGTCTGTCTCTGTCAAATGTCTTATACATTTTTCCCACTAAAACATATTAAGGGTTTGTCCCACTCTCCAATGACCCATTAGCATCTCCATCTAAAATTTCTTTAAACATGACTCAGACACAATTACAGTATTTCCTGCTTGCAAAACTGATTCATTTTTTGTAATATGGACAGCATGTTCAAGCCACTGGACATTGTAACACAAGAACAATTGAATGTCCCTCAAAATATTTAAAAGCAGCTGTAAGGCTATTTTTATTTCTGGCCTGGATTCATTCTTATATTGGTAAAAAGCTATGTATGCTTTATTTTGTCAAATATACTTTATAATTTGTATTGTAGGATACTATCATTAGATTACATTATACAGTTTGTAATTATGTTATATACAAGGGCATAGTGAATCTTGATTCAAAAATATGATGAATCTCTGACTAAAAGTTTTATGTGCACATTTGAATAGGAGGTAGGAAAGATAGTTCTAATTGATACACATTTATGTATATGTCTATGTGGTCTTTGCACAAGCTGCATGCACTAAAATTGGTATAGCTTCCCAGGGAAGTCATGACGTTTTGTGACAATAAGAGTTACTTTATTATGACAGCTCTATGCTATTATAATGGTGGAATGAAAAGAGGTTTACTTGTAGAGATGGACCAAACGACCCCCTGTTCGGTTCGCAGCAGAATGTTTGAACATCGCAAAAGTTCAGAACCGAAAAACAAACCCCATTAAAGTCTATGGGACCCAAACTGGAAAAATCAAAAGTGCCCATTTTGAAGGCCTTTACACAGGTTATTGGGCATACAAAGGGTATGGGGGTCCATGTACTGCCCTGGAGGACATGTATCGATGCAAAAAAACATTTTTAAAAAAAGATCATTTTTAAATGAGCAGTGATTTAATGATGCTTAAAGTGAAACAATAAAAATGAAAAATTCCTTTAAATATAATGCCTGGGGGTCCCCTTAGTCTGCCTGTAAAGTGGCCCATTTGTGCCATGTATAGAACCTGCTGCAGCAAAAATTACATTTATAAAGAAAAAAAAATGAAATTTTCCATGCAAGCTTTCTTTACTTTCTAAACAATGGCTTGGGGAGCCAGTCTGTATGATAAGGCCACAATTTAGTGCACTCTGAACAAGATTAGAGATATTTTTGGTGAGTTTTGGTGTCTGTTTTGCAGACTTTGGATAGAAGTAACAGGTGTGGAAAAAATATGCTTTGGGTGTTGGTGGTGTCTTCACACTGTAACCATATGGGAGGTACTGTTGATGATAGCAAGAATTGGCCTTGCTGTAAAAAATTGAAATGATATGCCCCAGTCAAATAGTGGTGGAAAATTGTTCCTTGTGTGTTAATTGGAAGAAACAAGGTGTTGTTGGTGGTGGCACCCCAGATGATGTCCGGTAGGACGAAACGCGTCGGGACCGTTTGCTGACACCACTGACACTGCCACGATTTTATCCATATTCAGCGCTGTTTTACCTTCTCAAATGTGAGTGTTTTACTTTTAATAAATGGGCTGTAAAGCTTCCTCATACAGTATTACGCTATGTGTCTTCATATCTCTTCCACATATGATTTGAATATTTGATGGGATTTACCCCTGCCATATATACCATCTACAAGTATCCTGGTTACCCTCGTGACACCTCCTGGGATCCTCATCCATATAAGCCTATTTGACACAGTGGGTGTAGACCCATCTGTGTGCAGTTGCTCTGGTAAGCCCCTCTCTTATACATATGGTGGTGGATCTCCTATCAACACGATACTTATATTGCTTTTACACTTTTTGGTGTTATACATATACTTCAACAGATGTTCCATGGACTTTTTTCCACACTAGTATATGTCGGATATGTTCATTTCAAGCAGATGTTCCTGGGACTCTATTTTTAACAAATGTGTTACCTAAACATATCCTCTTAATCTCATTAATTTCATGTATTTTCTCAACCACATTTATGTATACTTTTGTGATATATCTACATCAAATATTATGAATCAATGTTAAACATTATCGATGTTCTAGTGCTGCACTTTTTCTTTTGCTACTCAGCTGTGTAATGCTGATCTGGCAAGTGTGTTAGGTGTTTTAAATATCCTTCCTGGGGGAGTGGTGGCCCAGAAGCAGCCAATCAGTAGATTAAGAAAGGTGGAGTCCATGTGACAGGTCCTAGGACACAGCTGCATCAATCATTGCTGCTGTGAATGTGAGCTCTCCACTAGAGGCTCTTCAGTCTATGCAACGTCCGGCGCCACCGCGTCATGGGGCGCGGCGACGTCAGACCTCGACCAAGACTGCTGACACCGAAGGTAGGTGGCAGCTAAAGGCGAAAGATGAAAAAACCGCTACTGCGCATGCACGAGGACAAAAAAGGCCATGGCGCATGCGTTAGGCTGCTGCCTTCAAAGAAGCCCCCGATCCTGCAAAAGATCCCGGTGCCTTGGAGCGCCGACGAGCCACAGCATCAATGGGGGAAAAAAAGGGGGGTTTCAAGGTTTTCAAACAGAAAAAAAAAAAAATGCTAAGCAGAACATAATTTACAAAAATGACCGACTAGTATCGGTTGTTGTATGGAAATAACCCTGTTTGCCCATATGTCATTATTAATGATGGAGAGAGCAAAAGTGAGTTGTGATAGTACACTACTGTTAAATATTGGACTCTTATATTGGGGATGGTAACCTGATCTACCTGCATTGGTGTTACAATTGGATAGTGTACTAAAAGACCTGCAAAAAATCACAAGGAGGCATGAGTACATTTTTAACATATCTAACATATCTAACAAATGTCATTGAAAAAAATTTAAAAAAAAGGTGTCTAGATTAATTAAGTCGACAGTTTACATATTTAGTTTATAAGGATCCAAAATTAATCAAAGCACAACGAAAAATAAGGGGGGGGGGGACAGAGAAGATTGAAAGATAAGAAAAATAGAATAGAATAGAGGTGAAAATGAAAAAAATTGAGAAAACAGGAGGACATCATTAAGAATGGATGAGTCCAGAGACTCATAAATCTTTATCAAAATTTCCGCTTACAAAGCCAGGTAAGAAAGGTTTGAGATTAAAGGCTTCGTTTAAGCCTGGTGGTGAGGTGGCATTTAGATAGCTGGTTAGATTTAGATGGCTTACATATTTAGTTTATAAGGATCCAAAATTAATCAGAGCACAACGAAAAAATGAAAGGTAGGGGGGGACAGAGAAGATTGAAAGATAAGAAAAATAGAATAGAATAGAGGTGAAAATGAAAAAAATTGAAAAAAAAAATGAAAAAACAGGAGGACATCATTAAGAATGGATGAGTCCAGAGACTCATAAATCTTTATCAAAATTTCCGGTTACAAAGCCAGGTAAGAAAGGTTTGAGATTGAAGGCTTCGTTTAAGCCTGGTGGTGAGGTGGCATTTAGATTTGAGATCCACCGAAGCTCACGCTGTAGGAGATATTTGTCATAATCTCCACCTCGTGGGCTTGGGTGCAGCCGATCAAGAACCAGAACTGATATGGTGGGACAGATGCCTTTATGAATTTGAGCAACATGTCTGCCCAATGGCAGGTCAGGATTGGCAGTTTCCATAGCTCAAATGTGGCGGTATAGTCTTTGCCACAATTTTTGCACTGTTTTGCCTACATAAAAGCAATTACAGTTGCATAAAATTAGATACAGTACTCCTGTTGTCTGGCAATTAGAGTAATGCTTTGGTTTAAATGACATGCCATTGGGTAGATAAATGTTTTTTTCTGGTATTCATGTACTTACAGTAGGAACATGACCCACATGGGAAAGTGCCCACTGTCTTGCACAGATCCCCTCTCACTGAACCACAGAATTCACTCTGGACCAATAGATCACCTACCGAGGTGGCTCGTCTGTAGGTGATCATTGGAAAAGGGGGAACAAAGGGGCCTACGGTGGGGTCAGAGGTTAGCAAATGCCAATATTTTTTGTATATCTGCATGAGTTTGGTATGATCATTAGTAAAAGTTGTGACTATTCTATGATTCTCTTTTGAAATTTGTGGTTGCTTTGATACAAGTAATTCATGCCTTTTATTAGCGTTGGCCCGCTGGAATGCTTTCTTTCATTTATGACTGTAGCCCCGCTCAAGTAGACGTTTTTTCAAACTGTTAGCCTCATGTTTAAAATCCAGTTGGTTGAAGCAATTGCGCTTAACACGCAAGTATTCACCATACGGAATAGATTTTACAAGGGGTCTAGGGTGGAAAGTAGAGAAATTCAGGACAGTGTTGACTGCAGTGGGTTTTCTGAAAAGTTTGCAAGATAATGAATTGAATTCATTCTTGAAAATTTTAATGTCCAGAAATGTGATTCTGGACATATCAGAATTCATTGTGAAATTCAAATTGAATTCATTGGTATTAAGTTTGACCAGAAATTCATCCAGTAGATGTTGAGGGCCATCCCATACGACAAAGATGTCATCTATGTACCTGTGCCACATAAACACGTGGCACAGATACATAGAGAGAGCCTCGTCACTAAAAATAGTGTTTTCCCACTCCCCCAGGTACAGATTGGCGTAGCCAGGGGCACCTGGAGGAATATGGAACCATCAAAGAAGAACACATTGTGGTTCAATATGTAGTCCAGAGATAAAAGTATAAATTCATTGAAAGATGCCTCGTGATGACTAATTCGAGACAACACTCTACGTATACATGTCAATCCCTTGGAATGTGGTATGGAACTGTAAAGTGCCTCTACATCTATAGTTACAAGAATACAGTTAGTTGGGACTAGAACATCCTCTATGGTTTGTAGGATGTGAATAGTGTCACGGATGTACGATGGAATGGTGAGAAAGAAAGGTCTGATAAGTTCATCTATTAATTTGGATACATTTTCGGTGATCGATCCATTCCCTGAAAGAATTGGCCTTCCCAGTGTGTTAATTGTGCCCATGAAACCTATACCAAAAAAAAAATCTTCCAGATAAAATCAACACCCACAAAGCTAGGTAGCATAGACAGTCTTGCAGAGATTCCAGATCCAGAAAACACTTAAATGGTGACAGCGGCACCAGGGGCTTGACAGCTGCTGTTTATCCAGGAATTATTCATTTTGATAAATGTCAGCCGGTCAACGAAGTCTGTGGACAGACATGGTCTTTTATCTGTCACAAAAACTCTGGCAGCACTGAATGCCTGTTCAGAAAGCATGCTGGATGCAGGGCTCATTGAACAGTCCCTTGAACACTTAGGGGGAGGGGATCATGTTCTTCTTCAGTATGTCACAATACATGTTGCCATCCATGGTTCCCTCAATGAACTGTAGCTCCCCATTGCCGGCAGCACTCATACAGCCCCAGACCATGACATTTCAACCACCATGCTTGACTGTAGGCAAGACACATTTGTTTTTATAGTCCTCACCGGGTTGTCGTCACACACGATTGACACCATCTGAACCAAATAAGTTTATCATGTTCTCATCAGACTATAGGACATGGTTCCAGTAATCCATGTCCTTAGTCTGCTTGTCTTCAGCAAACTGTTTGCGGGGTTTATTGTGCATCGTCTTTAGAAGAGGCTTCCTTCTGGGATGACAGCCATGCAGACCAATTTGATGCAGTGTGCAGCGTATGGTCTGAGCACTGACAGGCTGACCCCCACCCCTTCAACCTCTGCAGCAATGCTGACAGCGCTCATACGTCTATTTCCCAAAGACAATCTCTGGATATGACGCTGAGCACCAGCACTCAACTTCTTTGGTTGACCAGGGCAAGGCCTGTTCTGAGTGGAAACTGTCCTGTTAAACCGCTGTATGGTCTTGGCCACCTTGCTGCAGCTCAGTTTCAGAGTCTTGGCAATCTTCTTATAGCCTAGGCCATCTTTAAGTAGAGCAACAATTCTTTTTTTTCAGATCCTCAGAGAGTTCTTTGCCATGAGGTGCCAGGTTGAACTTCCAGTGACCAGTATGAGAGAGTGAGCGCGATGACATCAAATTTAACACACCGCTCCCCATTCACACCTGAGACCTTGTAACACTAACAAGTCACATGACACCGGGGAGGGAAAATGGCTAATTGGGCCCAATTTGGACATTTTCACTTTTGTTGCCTGCGGTTTAGACCTTAATGCTGTGTGTTGAGTTATTTTGAGGGGACAGCAAATTTACACTGTTATACAAGCTATACACTCACTACTTTACAGTGTAGCAAAATATAACGTCTTCAGTGTTGTCACATTAAAAGATATAACATTTTTACAAAAATGTGAGGGGTGTACTCACTTTTGTGAGATACTGTATTTAGGTGGATATCACACAACTAGAAGGCAATTTGGATTGCTGCTTTATGCTATTGCAACTAGGTTGCTCCTTATTTTTGCTACAAGGTCCTTACAATTGCTATGCTATGTAATGCTTACTGTCTTACAATTTGTCCTTTTTGTAAACTTTGATTTTCTGATAAAAATTGCTAATTATAAAAGCAAAGAATTGATGCCATTCATAAAAACTATTGCCTATAACAGTGATCAGATCATCACTGTAATAGGCAATCATATATATATGTAAGAAGGCCAGTATGGTGGCCTGAATTTATGGGAGGAGCCCGGGGGGGTATTTAACCTGTGGTCACTGTTGGTTTCCTATGCACGATAATACATCACTAGGCCGACAATTCGAAAACTCATTAGCATCCGTGAGTTCCCGCGTTTGAAGTTTTTCGAGGCTCTCGTCTCCGTTCGCAGTTACGTACAACGCGTCTGGCTCGGCTGTCGCAGGTGGGGTTTTCAGTTGACTTTTTAATTTCACGCATTGTTACATATCTTGTCACTAAACCTCGATATCAACTTACAAATTATTTGTAAAAACTACTACACAACGTCTGCCAATCACTCGCAACATTATCATACCAAACATTTCTTTGTTTTCACTTACCTCACACCGACGCGAAGACACCGTACGGTACCGTGCTCCGATTGGAATCCAGTCGCATCCACAATGCACTGATTCATCCTGGTGTGCCCAAGTTGTTTACGGCCTCATTTCAGCACATGCTCCAGAGTCACGTTCGTTGTCAGTCGCAGGTTGCGGTTTACCGATTCATGTCTCTGTCATGGCACATCATTTCACTGTCACGTTTCACGTTCCAATACGAATACGGTCACATCCAAGATGCACCAACTCGTACTGGCGTGCCCCAGGTATTTTCCGCTTCATTTCAGTACATGCTCCAGAGTCCGGTTCGTTGTCAGTCGCAGTCGCGGCATGACCGGTTCGTGCCTCTGTCATGGCAAACATTTTTTACTTATTTCACTGTCACGTATCATGTTCTGATATGAATCCGGTCGCATTCAAGATGCACCAATTCGTACCGGCGTGCCCGAGGTATTTTTAGACCCATTTCAGTACATGCTCTAGAGTCGCAACAGCGGCACAACCGATCATGCCTCTGTCATGGCAATCAATCTTATTTCACTGCCACATACCACGCTTCGATTCTAATCCAGTCGCATCCGCGATGCACCAATTTTTTCCGGTGTGACCCAGTTGTTTTTGGCCTCATTTCAGTACATGCTCCAGAATCCGGTCGTTGTCAGTCGCAGTTGTGGCAGGACCGATTTGTGCCTCTGTCATGGCAAGACGTTTTTATTCATTTCACTCTAAGGCAAACATTTCATTGGCTGCGGCCCGATCGAATCCTAGGGGCATCTGACAGACATTGTTTCATCCCAGTAGGCCTTAACTGATTTAGCCTCATTTCATACCATGCCTCACAGTTTGATTCATAAGTTTGTCGCCTCCAGACATAAACATTTCACTCATTTTATTTCAAATTCATGCACCGGTCGCTTAAACACATTACAAATCACCTTTCCATGTTAGGTAGTCAAACCCTTCACCAGCTGTTATCTTTCATTTCTCCTCCAGGTCAGTCAAGTAGGTCCACCCTGCACCAGGTTGGACGATATTCCCCCGGGTAAAAAAAAACACCCCCCCAAAAAAAAAGAGTACAAACTGGGTACGAATGCCGATTTTAGGAAAAGAAGCAAATTTAATTTAATTTCACCCTCATTAGGTTCCGGTTGACCAACATTCGACCCCAAAGACAGGACATCGTATCTAGGGCACAAGTCACCCAGAGCCATGTCATAGGCTGACAGTGAAGACCTCACGGCCCCTCTGTCACCTTCCCTGGTCCCAGAGAGCGGCAGCATGCTGTCCCTCAGGGGATGGACCATCCCCAAATTGACGGCAGAACTGAAGTGCAGGGGTGTGCCTTTCTCCGCCACAGCAAGGAAGGCCGAGCTCTTCAGGCTCCTCTTCCCTCCGCCATCTATAGCAGAGCCCAACACCCAGCAGGTGTCCCTCCAATTAATATCCTCTGCCATCTCGCAACTCCACATCATGGTATCATCTCTGTTTAGCATGGTCACAGATGTCCAAACCAGAGTAGCACTCTTGGAGACATTCCCGGCCACTGCTATCCCTGACCCGACCACAGTTCAAGTTCCGACACCCCTTCCTGCAGGTACCACAGGGTGGAGTCCCATTGTCTACCCATCCCATTTGGTTCCAGCCAGCATTAGGAAGGACATCCTGGATGGCAAGGACATCAACCTTGCCTCTCTCCTCATTTCGGTCCACGATCTGGCAGAGAACAAGGCTTACACCTGGGGAGACGTGTCAGTGGTAATTAAGGCCAAAGATCCCAGGCTCAACCGTAAATTGTCCGTCCCAGAATTTACATTGGCCTTCGGCATGCTGAGGGATGTCCTATGCTCAGCTTCTCCCAGCAGGAGAGAAGAGCTGGCCTTATACCTTCACACTGTCGTAGACCTGGGCTATAAGTATGGAGGCTTATCATTCTACAATTATCATCATTCCTTCTCCACTAAGGCAGCAGCCAGGCTCACACAATTTCAGATAAACACCAATTGGAGCCTCATGGACACAGAGATGTTCTGCCGTCACTTTTCCGGCTTGCGCTCTCCACTGTGCTCTATCTGCCAGTCGTCTACCCACACCGCCACCTGGTGTGCCAATGCGACAGTCAGTCGCCCCTTCCAGTTCCCCTCCACCTCCGGTGCAGTTCAAGGCCCATCGGCCCCTGTACAGACGCCTCAAGTTTGGACGCCTTGTTCGGACCGTAGGAGGAGCAGCTATCTGCAACAATTTTAACTATGGCTCGTGCAACTTCAGCCAATGCCGCCTGCTCCACATCTGCACCCTATGCCATAGGGCACATCCGAGGAATTTATGCGAGGTCAAGCAACAAAAGAAATCATGACTAGGCCGAGTTAGTGTCCTGTGGCTGGGGCTCTACCTCACTTCACACTTCACTCCCTCCCTGGCCACCTTCCTTATCCAGGGATTCACAGCAGGATTTCACACCGGCCTCATCTCTCTGCCCCACACTACCTACTAATGCAGGAACCTCCACTCAGCAGCCACTGATGAGCAGGCCAAAGACCAGCTCTTACAGGCTGAACTGGAGCGAGACTTCATCATAGGTCCCTTCACTCAGCCCCTTTTCAGTACTTGGAGAGTCAGCCCTATTGAGCTTATCAAGGGCAAGTTCTCAAATAAATTACGTATGGTGTACGACCTGTCTGCGCCTCATTCTTCCCACATTCCCACCCTTAATTCTCTAATCCCCTCTGAGGAGTTCTCCCTGAAGTATGCCTCCGTAGACATGGCAATTCAAGCTATCATCAGAGCGGGCACAGGCGCCTGGCTCTCTAAGACTGACATCTCGGATGCCTTCAAGCTCCTGCCTATCCACCCATTGGTGCTGGCACGGCATTAAGTGGAAAGAGGCATACTATTTCGCCACTAAACTGACTTTTGGCTCAAAGAGTAGCCCCTGGCTCTTTGACACTTTTGCGCAGTCCCTCACCTGGATACTGTTGCATAAAGTTCTTTACCTGGACAACTTCTTGTCAATTGAACAGCCCAGCGTGCCCCCAGGAGACCTTGATAAACTGAGGGTCATATTTGGGAATCTCAATATTCCCATTGCTGAACATAAAGTTGACGGTCCAGCACACACCATTACGTTCCTCGGAGTCAACCTAGACACTTGCTCCATACAGGCCAACCTTCCCCTTGACAAACTGACCTGCATCAGGACAGTCCTCCGAGATTTCACCCATACTAGGGGGTGTACGAAGAAGCAGATGCAATCCCTGTTAGGAATGCATAGTTTTGCTATGTGGATCATCCCCCAGGGACGCTTCTTTGTGTCACGTCTCCTGGTCTTTCTCTCACAGGCACAGATCCTCAACTTGGACACCGTGGCAGTAGCGGACCTATCTATGTGGGAGGAGTTCCTTTCCACCTGAAATGGTATATCCTTGTTTATACCTTCTATATCATCCCTATCACCACAGGTAGTGACAGATGCCGCAGCCTCCACAGGCTTTGCTGCAATTTTTGGCCACCATTGGTTTGCAGGACCCTGGACTTCAGAGATACTGTCAATTCCCGGCTTTACCCGAACATCCTCTCTCTTTGAGCTCTACCCGATAGTGGCAGCCGCCCAGCTCTGGGGTCATATCTGGACAGGACAAACCGTGGCCTTCACCACTGACAATCAGGCCACGGCAGATATTATAACAAAGGCAGGTCCAAGTCCCTCTCGGTTATGTCCTTCCTGCGCAGGCTGGTACAACTGTCTTTACAACATCAATTTAATATCTACTGTTCGTTCATTCCGGGCAAGTGTAACCTCGCAGCAGACGCACTGTCACACTTTAATTACACCTCCTTTTTCCAGCAGATTCTTGGAGCTGATCCAGCATCAGCCCGTATCCCCGCTTGGTCTCAGCTGACCCTGGACTAGAACAGCATCTACGCGGAGCGACCCAGCTCATCAACCAGTCACTTTCCCACAACACACTTAAGGCTCGATTCACACAGGGACGACTTGTCAGGCGACCTAGTCGCCTGACAAGTCGCCTCCCGTTCTGTGCTAAGGAACCGTTCTAAGGGGAGCGACGCAAGTCGCTCCGACTTAGAAAAAGGTTCCTGTACGACTTCGGGGGCGACTTGGAGCGACTTGCATAGACTTCTATACAGAAGTCGTTTTGCAAGGCGCCCGGGCAGTCGTGTGCAGGTCGCCTCGGTGAGGCGACCTGCAAGTCGTGCTGCCTCTGGTGTGAACCGAGGCTAAGGCTTACCATACAGCCTTCAACGCCTTCAACAAATTCCTCGTATTCTGCTCCGAGAAAACAACAGACATCAAGCACATACTGGCCTTTATCTCGTATTGCTATACTCAGTTGGCCTTATCTCATAATACTATCCGGGTATACTTAGCCGGCACCCAACATTTTCTGGCCTTACGAGACCCTGATAAACCATCCTTGTTCACATCCCACGTGATCCAAGCCATCTTACCTGGCATCCAGAAACATCAACCGATAGTCAATGCCAAGCGTCTACCTATAACAAGTGTCATATTCAGGGATATGTCCACCATCCTGATTACTTCTCCATTTGGTCTTCTTCCCAGCCTGGTCCTACAGGCGGCCATATACCTGGCCTACTATGGGTTCTTGCGGCCTGGCGAGTTCACCTGCAGCAACCCCGCAGGCCATGTGCTATGTAGACATCACTTGGTTCACTACCAAGACCATTTTGTCCTCCACCTTGCAGTTTCTAAAACCCAGCAGGCAGGCCCCAGGGTAGACATCCACCTCTATAAAACGAACGATATCTGGTGTCCAGTCACCATACTCAATCGCCTACTGTCACTCCTGCCCAAACAGCCAGACGCTAGTCCCCTTCTACCTTTTTCCGGTCAAACCCTTGAGTGCCTGTCAGTTCGTGAAACACATAAGGATTCTTCTTTGTAACCTACTTCTCAACCCCAGTCAGTATTCCGGTCATTCCTTCCACATTGGAGCGGCCTCGGCTGCATCCCGCCATGGGGTCCCAGACCATGTCATTAAGAGACTAGGCAGGTGTAAGTCTGCCTGTTTCGCCAGGTACATCCCCAATCCTCAAGTGGAGATGGCACAGGCATTCAGCAAACTTGCTCAATAAATGAACTAAAGCTAATAAAACCATACTCCTACCTGAATGTTTTTGCCCCCTTATTTTGGTATACCATCCACTAGACCAGGGCACACTTCATGCCAGGGATTTGTAGAATGTGTTCCAAGCTGTTACGGGATAATGACTTATTGATAAGCAGGGTTGCGCTGTGAAGGTGCTGTTTAACTGCTTGCTGCCCACCCACCGTCAAATGACAGTGGAGCGGTGCAGCTCTCGTTCTGGGACGAGGTCATATGATGACGTCCTGGAACTGCCGCTCCCGCGTGCCCGCAGGGGTGTGCGGCATGGCAATCACGGCCGCGCCGTGTCCTAACAACCCTGATCTCTGTAAAGAGCTGTGTCTGTGGCTCTTTAACCATGTGATCGGCTGTGTCCAATCACAGCCGGTCACATGTAAACTAGGAAGTGCCAGTAATCGGCTCTCCTCGCCTCACACTGACAGCGTGTGAGGAGAGGAGAGCCGATCAGTGGCATCCCCTCCCAGGGGGATATGTAGAAATGTAATCAGGGCACTGATCATCAGTGCCCTGATTACAATAAAGAAAAAAGTGTCACCAATCAGTGCCCACCAGTTACCCACCAATGCAAGCTATCAGTGCCTTCCAGTGGCAGAAATCAGTGCCCACCACTGCCCACAAGTGCCACCAATCAGTGCCCATTAGGGATGCCAGTCAGCACTGGCAATCAGTGCCACCTATCAGTGCTGCCCATCAATGCCCATCAGTGCTGTCAATCAATGCCCATCAGTGTCGCCCATCAGTGCCGCCCATTAATCCCCATCAGTGCCCATCAGTGCCGCGTATCAGTGCCCATCAGCGCCGCCCATCAGTGCTCATCAGTGCCACATATCAGTGCCACCTATCAGTGCCCATAAGTGCGGCATATTAGTGCCTCTGCATCAGTGCCACCTAATCAGTGCCCAAAAGTGCCGCCTCATCAGTGCCTATAAGTGTCACCTCATCAATGCCCACAAGTTCAGCCTATCAGAGCCCATTAGTGCCGCCTCATCAGCACACATCAGTGAAGGGAAAAAATTACACACAAGCAGACTTTTCGATCGGACTGGTCCGACAGACCAAATCCGGCGGACAATCCGACCATGTGTGGGCTTCATCGGACCTTCAGCTGACTTTTTCTGTCAAAAGTGTGACGGACTTTAGATTTGGAACATGCTTCAAATCTTTCCACCGTAACTCTGCCGGACCCAGTTCCTATCAGGAAATCCGCTCGTCTGTATGCTAGTCCGACGGACAAAAAAAACGAGGCATGCTCAGAAGCAAATACAACATGGAAGAGCTTGGTCCGGTAAAACTAGTGTTCGTATTGTAGCTAGCACATTCCTCATGCTGCAAATTCTCTGATCATTGAATGCAGCGTATTCATTGTCTTCTTTATAATGCTAGAAGAACAAAGTTGTTTTGCTGCTCATATTCACACAGAGTTCTCACAAACTGATTTCTGGATTATTTCTCTTTGATCTCATGAATGATATTGTATTTTTTAAAAGCCTAATCTCCATACTAATTTTTACATATTTGTTTTTTGGAGTCATCTTTTATTATTTTTTATTTCATCGAGATCTTTTTTTAGGATTGTTACAAAATAATTTTATAGTGATCTCCATATATATATATTTTTTTGGTTGTAAAGTTACATTTTTTTTTTTTTTTGGAACCTCAAAGAGGTTATTGTTAATTTGACATTGTATTTTAAAAATGTATTTTAATAAAAACACAGTATTTTCTGAAAATAAAATATATATTATTTTTGGTTAACAAAATAAAGATAAAGTCAACGCTGGAGAAACTTTTGGAATTTGTGAAGCCTTTTGGCCCCAGGGCACACATCAAGTCTGTGGAAAAGAAAATTGGGATCTTGAGGAGTCCATATAATAGGGAGCACAATCTGGTCCAGGAATCCCAGAGATCAAGAGCAGCAGCAAATGACATATATGTCCCCAGGCTGTGTTACTACACCAGCCTGAGTCTTCTGTCAGACCAGACTGAAGCCAGGTCATCACTTTCTTCTCTTCATTGCAGCATTCCCTCCACCCTACCCTGCACCCTTCATTGCAGCCTTCTCCCCACGCTGCCCTGCAGCCTTCCTTGGAGGCTGTGGCTCTGGTGTTTGACTTGTGGCAGGAGTAGGAGGAGGGGCTTGCTCATTTATTTGGGTGTTGACAGTTAACTCGCCCTTCAGCCCCTTCTGAAGGACATCAGAAAAAAGTTTTTCACACAGTAGGCTCTGGCCCTTCTCCATTTCGAGTAACCTGCTGGCTATATAGGAGCCATAGGCCTCTTCAGCTTCAGGGGGGCTCTTGAGGAAATTTGTAGCTTCTCTCATGAGGCGCAGTGATGCCTCCTCTGTCACCGTCCCCTTTCTGGGCCTTTTTGTATGAAGGCAGAGGGGAGGCACCTGTGATTGTGTGAGGTTCCTACTGGGCCCGGCCACCTCCTGGCTGACACTAACCAATGCCTCCTCTTGGCTGTCACTGGGCCCGGCCTCCTCCTGCCTGCCACTTTCCACACCTTCCTCCTGGCTGAGTTCATCCTATGTATAAAAAATGGACATAGTTTTAGTTTTTGATTCATCGATCACACACAATTTTCAGCTCATGACTTGCAAATTCAATGTTAATACATATAAAAGAGTATCATTCTGACCCCAGCATTTTTTCAAGTTGGTGACAAACATTTTTGGCCACTACTGTCAATTGATATGTAGGCCCGGCCTCCTCCTGCCTGCCACTGTCCACACCTTCCTCCTGGTTGAGCTCATCCTATGTATAAAAAATGGACATTGTTTTAGTTTTTGATTCATCGATCACACACAATTTTCAGCTCATGACTTGCAAAATCAATGTTAATACATATAAAAGAGTATCATTCTGATCCCAGCATTTTTTCAAGTTGGTGACAAACATTTTTGGCCACTACTGTCAATTGATATGTAGACATAATTTTTTGGATAAAACCTTAATAGGAAATCAATTAGAACATCTAGCTATCATTAATATTAGGACACTAAATATGTCTAAAAATAATATACCTGGCTCCAGATGGTCGCATCTGGTTCTTCCAGGATGGAAGTCCCAGGTTGGTCCTCATTCAGCTTCTGCTGGGGTGGAGGGAAGGGTGCAGGGAAGGGTGGAGGGAAGGGTCAAAAGTAATTCCCTGGCTTCAGTCTGGTCATCAAGAAAACATAATTTATCAAAGTACCACAGCCTGGGTACATACACATCATCTGCTGATGTTCCTGATCTCAGGGAAGTCTGGATCTTGTTATGCTCCCTCCTATACATATTTCGCAAGATCCCAATTTTTTTTTCCAAAATCTCTGTGGTTGTTTCTGGGATGAAAGTCTGCACAAATGCCAGAAGTCTCTCCAGCGTTGACTTCCCTACTGGTTTAATGTAATATTGAGGGTGTTTGACCTCCCACAGATTCCTCATCTCCCTGTAATTCTCAATAAATGGTATCAGAAATTCAGGGTCCTTAGCTTGTTATTCATTTTTGCTGTAAGACAATACACAAAACAAAAACACTAATGTCAGCCTAAACTCACATAATCCCATCCCAAACATAAGTATCACTCTTTAAAAGCAGTATAGGCCGCTACAAAGTAAAGAAAATTTACTTTTGTTTCGGACACTTATAACTTCACTCCGCAAACTTCACTTTGCTCCGTGCACAGAACGTACGTACGGCACATGCGGGTTAGCCTTATATACACTGCGCATGCATGAAACTCCGCCTGTGTCACCTGCCCCTGATGTTATTTTTCACAAATATTCCCCGCCCCTTTCTCTCCCCTTTCTCTATGCACAGAACGTGCGTACAGCACATGCAGGTTAGCTTTATATACACTGCGCATGCGCGAAACTCTGCCTGCGTTGCTTGCCCCTGACGTTCTTTTTGACAAATATTCTTTGCCCCTTCTCTCTACAGTGTGCAGTAGGAGTAACAATGGCGGAGACACAGCAGGTGTGAACTAATTACTCCAGTAACGAGGAAAGCCGGAGCCCCAAAATGTCCCGATCCAGGAAGAGGAGATTTAAGGCCTCCAATATGGCCTTTGAAGAGATGGGGGAGATGGTAGCAATTTTGAAGAGAAAAGATTATGATGGGAAGCATGGACCATACGCCCAGCCTAACTTACGAAAGGCAAAAATAATGTCCAAAGTGGTGAAGACCCTGCATCATAATTTTAGGGCACGACTCTCTAAAGACCAGCTGAGGAAACGATGGTCCGACCTTAAATTGAGGGAGCCGGAACAGTACAGACGAATTAAGAAAGTTCTTAAAAAAAGTAAGTACTTGTCGTGTATTTCCTATTCTGATTATTAACTTGCATGCTGCTCCATTTGCTTTTCTTTACTGTACAGATTTAATCAATATTCGTTCGTTGGAAACATCGTTTATAGGAACATCGTTAGCAAGTATATACAATGTATTTAGTTGATACAGGGTTTAAACAACATTTTGGTTTTGGAAATTTGTCTTATTAAAAGAAGTTTAGGACATTGTTGTCTAGATGTCTTTGAAACTAGAATGAATAGCAAATTTAATTCAGTGGAATGTAAGGAGAGGACACTCAGCAGCTGTTTACACATCTGGACTCAGGAGCACTAGTGTGGGACACCAGAATACATTTTTTAGGGTAACCCACACAGGTGTTCCAGTGGATACTTGTTGGGGTGTCTCTATCTGTGAAATGTGGCCAAAAAAGGTAAGTATTCTGGCTTGTTTCAAAGAGGAATTTTAATCATGTCTTCAACTTGGATCTCTGCCCAAACAAACAATTGTACACCACTTCAATACAATGTTTTATATTCCTATTCCTGGACTCAAATATCTGTGTGCTAAGTATACCTTTTGTTTCATTCTCATAGGGGAGAAAAGACTCAGAAACCTGATCCCAGGGACACCGACCTCGTCTGCTGGATTGGGAAATCAGCCCGAGCCCCACCGAGGATGTGGAGGAAGGAGCGGTGAATGAAGTGGGTGACATGGGCACCCCACCAGGTGAGTGTCTGACACCCCAGCTCCTGGTAATCTATGTATGCTTGCATATTTCTAAAGACATCTTTTTTCATCAATTTTAGGTGATGTTATGGTTGTGGAAGTGGAAGCGGTGGAACCAGTTCCAAGCACCAGCGCACCCCCCCCCCCCGAGGATGTCGATGAAGGAGAGGTGGAGGAAGTGGGTGACATGTGCACCCTACTAGGTGAGTGTCAGCTTCTGGTAATCTATGTATGCCTGCATATTTCTAAAGACATTTTCCTCAATTTTAGGTGATGTGCTGGTTGTGGAAGAAGGGGAACCATTTACCACAGACAGTGCCCAAAGATTAATTGGGCAGGTCATGGCCTGGAATGGGGATATTGATGCCATGCGCACTAGCCTGGACATAATGCGTAATCAGCTGGACAATATGCAGCAGAAAATGAAGAACATGATTGATGTTTTGGGGAGAATCTAATCCCTTTTTCCCCAAAAAAATCGATCAGGTTCTTCATTTATTTTTTTGCTGACCCCATTCTGGGCTTTGACTTTTAACAATTTTAGGCCTGTTTGTTAAAACAAAACAAAAATAGAGACCTGGTTGTAAAAAAACAAACAAAAAAAATGAGGCCTGTTTATAAATTTAAAAAAAAATATGAGGCCTGTTTATAATAATAATAAAAAACAAAACAAAAATAGAGGCCTGTTTGTAAAAAAAAAAAATATTTTTAAAAACCAAAAAAATATTGTTTAAAAAAATAAAAATAAAAATATATATATATATTAAAAATTAAAAAAATTCCTAAACGCACATGTGAATGTGCACAGATTAAAAATTATAATAAAACAGAAGCTGTGCTAAAAAAGAAATATCCAAAAGGCTTTATCTATGAACATCCAACAAAAGCACTTGCAAATCTGGCAAACACCATGATGTGCACACATAAACAAGGTGAAGTGCCCGACCACCGTAGCTGTAGATTGAGCTTACCGAACAGCAAGCAGTATGAGCAGATGGCTTACAACCCAGCCGGGGCCTTTTAGGTATAGTTGATAGTCCCGCTCACTCCAGGCTCAGATCACCATTCCCTCAGTATATGAACCAAAAAAAAGAGAAGACAAGAGAACTGGCCATAGTATAGTATGTCTGGGCATCCAATAGGGACACTTAGATTGCAGCAAACACCATGATGTGCACATCACAGCTGTCAAGAACTTGAGGTCCTGCAGGCTTCTCCCCATCGCCAAGTACCGCAACGTGGCAACTAGCCTCTGCTCCGGAGTGATGGCATGCCTCATGCAGGTATCCTGCCTGCTGATATAAGGGGTCAGCAAAGCCAACAAACAGTGAAAAACGGGATCCGTCATCCTGAGAAAGTTCCTGAAATCCTCAGGATTATTCTCACGGATCTCATGGAGCAAAGGCATGTGAGAGAATTTGTCACGCTGGAGCAACCAATTCTTCGTCCATGAATTCCTCCTCGCCCTGTTCATGGACTAGGCTTGGGCTGAAGAATGAACTACAGCACCAAGCACATACAATACATGAGCTCTACGATGAGTACGTACACACAACATGGCTTCAAAATGGTCGGCTGGTCAGAACGCACTTAACAGAACGCACTGAAGAACAGCAAGGCCTGTGAAGAGCAAGGTGAAAATCAGCAACGAGCAGACAAGAACACACTGATAAATCAATGCGAACTGACTACATGCACTGCAAAGCAGATACAAACCTCACAAGCACAAACTGAACAACAGTTAAACGATCTGAAAAACACGAGTCTGAAAAAGTGCGAATCGTCTCTCACCAAACTTCTACTAACATGAGATAAACACGAAATTAGCAGAAGGGGCCCAATGAGTGGCGCATGAGCTATTACACTTCCTTTTTATAGTCTCGTTGGACCTGGTGTTCGTCACCCTGTACTAGGCGGTCGGAAATTGGTGTGATCGTGTGTAGGCAAGTCCGTTCGTTCAAAAGTCCGTCCGAAGTCTGTCAAAAGTCCGCTGAAAGTCCGTTGGAAAATCTGTCGGACTTTTGATGCTGAAAAGTCCGCTCTTGTGTACGCGGCATTAGTTACAAAAGTTACTAACAGAAAAAAAGTAAAAAACATTTTTTTTTTTTAATTTTTTTTTTTCTTGTAAAAAATAAAAAAAACCAGCAGTGAATAAATACCACCAAAAGAAAGCTCTATTTGTGGGAAGAAAATTATAAAAAATGTGTTTGGGTACAGTGTTACATGACCGCACAATTGTCATTCAAAGTGCGACAGCTCTGAAAGCTGAAAAATGGCTTGGGCAGAAAGGGGGTGTTAGTGCCTGGTAGGCAAGTGGTTAAATCCAACGTCGGCTGAGACCAAGGTGGAACAAGAGAAGACGTTGGGTTGGCTCTGGAAGTTCTGCTGGGAAATGAAACAAAGTTAACGGGACAGTGCGTCTGCTGTGGGTTGTACTTACCCAGAATGAATGTGCGATGGACATGGAACTGACACTGTAGGGATAGTTGTACCAGCCTGTGTAGGCAGGACAAAATAGGGAGTAACTTGAACCCGGCCTTATTAATGATATTGGCTGTAGCCTGGTTGTCAGGGGTGAAGACCACAGTTTGTCCGGTCCGGATATGAGCTTGGACCTGAGCGGCTGCTGTGATTGGGTATAGTTCGAACAAATGGGGGAGACAGAATAAAACTGGAGATTTAGGAGTATCTCTGGAGGCCATGGTCCTGCAAACCAATGGTGGCCAAAAATTACAGCGAGGCCCGTGTAGGCTGTGGCATGTGTAACTATTTGCGATAATAGAGGCAACACCGATGGTATGAACATGGGCATTCCATTCACACCAGTAAGAGACTCCTCCCACATAGACAACCCCCTACTGACACAGTGTATAAGCTAAGGATTTGGTCAGGGTTTTGTGTCTGAGAGAGGAAGACCAGGGGGCGTGAAATGAAAGATCATCCCTGGGGAATGATTCTTATTGTAAAGGCGCCTCTGTAGGCCAGGCACCTGTGCCTACTTTGAAAATGGCCTGAATCGCCATGTCTACTAAAGCATATTTTGGGGAGAGTTCCTCTGGAGGAATTTAGGGAATTTAAAGCCGGATGTGGGAAGAATGAGGTGCAGACAGGTCATACACCCAGTGAATTTTATTCTAAAATTTGCCCTGACAAGCCTAATAGGGTTAACTTTCCAGATGTTAAAAAGGGGGTTGAGCGAAGGCGTCGATGATGAAGCCTCGGTCAAGTTCCACCTGTAATAGCTGATCTACGGCCTGTGCGTTGGTGGCTGCTGGACTGAGGTTCCTGTATTCGTGAGTTGTGTGGGGCAGTGTGATGAGGCAGGTATGGAATCCTGCTGAAAAATCTTTGGATAAGGAAGGTGGCTAGTGAGGGTGTGGTGTGAGACGAGGTAAAGCCCCAGTCATGGAACGTCTACTCATGCTAGTCAATAAAATGTTATTTTCTGCCAGGTAGCGGGCCAAAATGAGGAGGGAAGCAAGGTTGAGGTCCTTACTATCCAAAATGTCTTTCCTGATGCTGGCTTGGACCAGGTGGGCTTGGAAAATAGTGGAACTCTTCACTGTTGTACCTGCAGGGGGGTGTCAGAACCCAGAGTGCGGTTGGGTCAGGGATGGCCATGGCTGGGTGCCACTCTTGCTTGGGCATTAGCGACTGTGGGGGACAGCGATGACACCATGGTGTGAGGCTGAATGATGGCCAAAGACATGGATTGTGGAGACACCTGCTGGTGCTGGGCCCGTCTGTCGCTGGCGGAGGGAAAAGGAGCCTGAAGAGCTCAACCTTCCTGGCCATAGCGGGGAGGGGCACACCCCTGTGCCTTAGATCCACTGTACCTTTGAAATGCGTTTATGCGACTGCAATGGGAATTTTATCGTGAGGTGAAGATTTAACGAATGAATCAAGACCATGAGTGGACTTTCAAAGGAAAATGGTTTTGAGAACAGTTGGTCTGGAGCTACGTGGGTCATAGGGTGAGCGGAACCGAGGGGTTTTCGTTAATGTCCTGGGAGCGTGATCTGATGATAAATTTTTTTTCTGAAATTTTCCTTTTTTTTTTTTTTTTAGTGAATCGTTGAGGCAACTGACATTGAACATCGGTGGAGCTACGCTGAGAAAACGGAAATGACTTGACACGAAGTGACTGCCGAATCTGAGGAGAATATGAAGACAATCATGCAAAGTAATACTTGTAAGGACTGAAGTGATGGGTACGGGAAAATAAAGGCTAACATGAGAAGAGGTGGGTTTAGGGGGTTGCAGATGCTTCTGTCATGGCAAAGTCATTTCACTCATTTCATTCCTCGTACCGCACTCTGATTTGAATCTGATGTGGAACTGGAATCGTGGTGAAGGGTATGCCCAAAATGGCCTAATGAAATGTTTGCCCTGACAGTGGCCTGAATCGGAGTGTCATGGTAGCAATCAACAACAAACTGGACTGAGAAAGATGGAATGAAGTAAGATGAAATGATTAGAACGTGTCTGTATGTATGGACCGAACTGAGGCAAACTTTTAGAACAATTAGGTACGATTCGGTGCGTCACAGATGCGAATGGATTTGAATCAGATTGACAGGTACGTGAAATGATATGAGTGAAATGTTTACCATGACAGAGGCCCGAATCTGTGCGCCGCAGTCGCGACTAACAATGAACCGGGCTGTGGAGCACTGTGTGATATGAACAAAACAACTGGGACATGCCGGGACAAATTGAAGCCTTGTGGAAGCAACTGGATTTGACTCAGAGCGAGAGGTACATGAAATGAAATAAGTGAGATGATTTGCCATGAGAGAGGCATGACTCGGAGTGCCGCAACTGCGACTGACAACGAACCGCTGTGGAGCACGGAATGAAATGAGGCCAAAAACAACTGGGACACGCCGGATCGAATCTGTGTATGGTGGATGCAACCGGATTCGAATCAGACTGCGGTACAAGGAATAAAATGAGTGAAATGACTTTCCCATGATAGAAGCACAAATCGGTATGCCGCTATTATGACTGACAATGAATCGGACTGTGGAGCATGGTACAAAAATGAAACAAAACAACTGAAACACACCGAAACTACTGTATTTATTGGCGTATAACACTCACTTTTTCACCCTGCAAATTGGTTGCAAATAGTGTGTGCGTGTTATACGCCGATACTGCAATTTGGGCTGCCTCGGAGGGAACGGGGAGGGGGGCGGGACGAGCGCCGTCAGATTACATACAGCGAGAATCTCCTGTTTACACAGCAGCCTCTGTAATAGGAAGTCCCGTCTCCTGGGCCAGCATTGGACCAGTGTTCTGTCCATCATAGAATCTGGTCCAGGAGGCGGGACTTTGTATTAAAGAGGCCGCCGAGTAAACAGGAGATTCTCTCTGTATGTAATCTGATGGCGCTCATCCTGCCCCCCTCCCTGAGATGGGCATTAATCAAGCTGCATTGATGGGCAATTGTGAGGCTGCTGATGGGCATTGATCAAACTGCATTGATGGGCAATTGTGAGGTTGTGGATTGGCATTGATCAAGCTGCATTAATGGGCAATTGTGAAGCTGTAGATGGGCATTGATCAAGCTGCATTGATGGGCAATTTTGAGGCTGCAGATGAACATTGATCAGGCTGCATTGATGGGCAGTGACCCTTATTTTGCTTCAAAGTTCTTTATTTAAAATTAAAGTTTTTTTTCATGAAACTTCCCTTTTAAAATAAAGGTGTGTGTTATATGCCTGTGCGTGTTATATGCCGATAAATACGGTAATTGGTGTGTAGCGGAAGCGACTGTATTCGACTTGGAGCGACAGGTATATAAAGTGAAATGAACAAAATGATTTGCCATGACAGAGGCACGAATCGGAGGGCCGCGACTGTGACAGGGAATGAGCCGGACTGTTGAGCATGGAATGAAATGAGGCCAAAAACAACTAGAGCACGCTGGAACGAATCAGCGCATCGTGGATGTGGCTGGATTAGAATAGGAGTGCAGAACTTTTGAAATGAGTGAAATGATATGCCATGGCAGAGGCACGACTCGGTGTGCCATGACTGCGACTGAAAACCAGACTGTGAAGCATGGAATTGTCAAAACAACTGGGGCACGCCGGAACGAATCGGTGCATCATGGATGCGACTGGATTAGAATCGGAGTGCGGTACATGAAATAAAATGAGTGCAATGATTAAAATGATTGACCATGACAGAGGCTCAAATCGGTGAGCCGCGACTGCGACTGATAACAAACTGGACTCTGGAGCATGGAAATTAAATAAGGCCAAAAACAACTGGGGCACGTCCTTAACGAATCGGTGCATCACGGATGCGACTGGATTTGAATTGGAACGCGGTACGTGAAATTAAATGAATAAAGTGATTGAAATGATTAGCCATGACAGAGGCTCAAATCTGAGTGCCGCGACTGCGACCGACAGCAAACTGGACTCTGGAGCATGGAATGAAATGAGGCCAAAAAATACCTGGGGTACGCTGGAATGAATCGATGCATCACGGATGCGACTGGATTTGAACTGGAGCTTGCTACGTGACAGTGAAATGAGTGAAATGATTTGCCATGTCAGAAGCACGAATCGGTGTGCCGCGACTGACAACGAACCAGACTCTGAAGCATGTACTGAAATGAGGCCGAAAAGTAAATGGGGCATACCGTAACGAACTGGTGCATCACGGATGCGACTGGATTTGAATCAGAACGTGATACGTGACAGTGAAATGATTTGCCATGACAGGGGCACAAATTGGTGAGCCGCAACTGTGACTGACAACGAACCGGACTCTGGAGCATGTACTGAAATGAGGCTGAAAAATAACTGGGGCACACCAGTGTGAACCGGATGAACCAGTGCATCGCAGATGCGACTGGACTTGAATCGGAACGTGATACGTGACAGTGAAATGAGCAAAATGATTTGCCATGACAGAGGCACGAATCAGTGCGCCGTGACTGCGACTGACAATGACCGGACTGTTGAGCATGTACTGAAATGAGGCCAAAAAACAACTGGGACACACCGTGATGAATCGGTGCATCACGAATGCAACTAGATTTGAATCGGAGCGCGGTATGTGACAATGAAATGAGTGAAATGATTGAAATGATTAGCCATGACAGAGGCACGAATCAGTGTGCCGCAATTGCAACTGACAACGAACCATAGTATGAACATGAGGCAAAAAACAACTGAGACGCACCTGAACGAACCGGTGCGATGCAGACGCGACTGGATTCAAATCAGAGTGAGGTACATAAAATGAATGAGATGTTTAGGCATGATAGAGGCACGAATCGGTGGCTAAGTACTACGGCTACGTGCAGGGTTTCTTTAACGAATGACTCGCAAGTTCTGTACCAGGGTTTGGGCGACACCAGATGTCTAGCAAATGATGATGCATGAAAATGAAATGTTATACGAAACCCTACCTACGACAGCCGAGCTAGATACGTCATACAAAAAACTGCGAACGGGAAGTGAAAGCCTAGGAAAGTTTCAAACATGAAAGAGTCGGCCTAGTGATGTAACGTATTGCGCACAGGAAACGACAAAGACCACGGGCGAGCGGACTTCTTAAAAAAAAACCCAGGCTCCTCCCATAAATTCAGGCCACCATACTGGCCTTCTTGCATATGTATATTTATTTATATAAATTCTTTCATTTTCCAAAAAAATTGTGACAACCACTTCAAAAAACTCACCATGCCTCTTACTAAATATTTTGAATTGTCTACTTTCCAAAAAGGGGTAATTTTTGGGGGTATTTGCGCTGCCCTGGCATTTTAGGGCTTCACGAAATGAGAGGCCATCAGTACATCAGGATTGATATACCATAGTTTGTCTACTCTATAACTTTCATACAAACTAAATAATATACACTGATTTGAGTGATTTTTACCAAAGAAATGTAGCAGAATACATTTTGGCTTGAACTTATACAGAATGATTATTTATTTGCAAAATGTTATAACTGAAAATAGGAAAAACAGGGAGGAAGTTTTTTTTTTCATTTATATAGCAAAAAACAAAAAAAAAAAAAAAAACAGTGGTGATTAAATAACACCAAAATAAATTTAGTTTGTGTTCAGTGTTGCATGACTGAATGATTGTCATCCAAATTCTGAGAGCCCCCCAAAAGCTGAAAATTGACCTGAGCAGGAAAGGGGTGAAAGTGTCTGGTATTAAAGTCGTTTAAAGCTTGAGTGCTGAACCCTATTGAAACCTATTGAAGTCAATGTAAAAAAACAGCAATATCCATTTTCTAGGCTAATAGGCAAGGGATTGTGAAATAAATGGCATAGGGGACTGGGCTCTGCCCTTTGAGAAATGTACCCAAGCAAAAAAAAAAAGAAAAGAAAATTAATTTGGCAGGGAACTGGGATTTTAATAATCCTTAAAGTGAAGCAAACTTTATTAAAGTTAAAGCTGTTTGGCGAACACCCAAATTTGCAGGGTGCTTGGAGGGATGCTCACCTGTCAAGCGCCTCACAAAGTGCTGAATGCTGCAGAGTTCATTATAAATCTTGATTGAGCAAAGTTGATCAGGGCACAGTGAATAGCTGGTTGTTAAGGAGCGAGCGTGGAAAGCCGCCTGCTGCGTTCCTAACAAAGGATGAGTCATCAGCTGTCAACGGGCTTCCCTGCTGACAGTTGAATAAAAAGTAAAACATTGCCAGCAATAGAAAAAAGTGAATGTTGGGGTCCCCCCAATCAATACCAGGCAAGGTGCTTTGAAGCCCCCAAAGCATGACCCCATGTTGTGGGCATGTGGACTGGTATTGTTTAGGAGGGGGGGCACACACTGGTCCCCTCCTTTCCTGACCTTCCAGGCTGCATGCTCGGGTAGGGGCCAGGTATGGATTTTTGGGGGACCCCACACAATTTCTTTTAAAATTTTGCTGTGGGGTGGGTTCCTCTTAAAATCCATACATGATCCGAAGGGCCTGGTATGAATGGGGGCGGACCTCCACGCCATTTTTTTAAACATTTTTTTTATTGCCGGCAATGGTATTGTATTGCCGGAAGTGGAGGACCACACAAATTATTAACTTTATCTAAATCCCATCATTGCATTGAACAGATATGCAAATGAAAAAAAAAAATTTTTGCTGTGTGTTTACCTTTCTATCAGTCTTTTCTGTGGCACCTGTGTCTGACCCCCGCGGGAGTAGGCGTGTAGCTTCTTCATCTCCGGCAGCGCACTGTCTCCTGGGAGCTAAGTGTCAGCATTCCCAGGATTCAGTGTGGATCGTGATGGCAACCTGGAAGTTTACGCGCCCCGCGCCGTTAACGCTGAGCATGCGCAGGAACAAGCGGTGAATGCTGGTAGCTCAGCATTGACTGCATCCAGGAAGTTAATGCTTGTGGGCTTCACGTGCCCACAAGCAAGATGGAACCGGCCATCCTCAATTTTTAAAACTTCATTTTTAATTTGAAACCGGACATCGGGGAGATAGTTCACCTAAAAAGTGAGTGTTAAATTGTGATTATGTAAGTGTCTGAATGGTTGAAAAAAAAAAAATGAATGGTCGGTGGACCTCCACTTTAAATGTCTTTTTTTTCTTTATAAATGTCGGTTTTGCTTGCAGCAGGTTCTATACACGGTACAGATGTGCCACTTTGCAGGCAGACTAAGGGGACCCCCAAGCACTATATTTAAAGGAATTTTCAATTTTTATTGTTTCACATTAGACATCATTAAAATCACTGCTTCTGTAAAAAAAATATTTTATTAAGGTGGTACCCAGGCCCCCATACCCTTTTTATAGCCAATAACTTGCATATAAGCCTTCAAACTGGGGACTTTTGATTTTTCAAATTCGGGTTCCATAGACTTCAATGGGGTTTGGGTCCGAAATTTTGTGATATTCGAGAGTTCTGGTGCGAACCGAACTAGGAGGTGTTCTAGAAGAGGAACTGGTATGGATGTCAAGTGGACTCAAAAAAAAGGCCTGGTCCCTACCAAAAATATATACCAGGCCCTTATCCAAGCAGGCAGACTGGCAATCCAGGAAAGGGAGGACAAGTATGAATCCCCTGAATCCTAACAGGCCACATTTCCTCAACATCAGGAGGGTACGTTGCCAGGGGACCTCCTCTGGCAAAGCACCTTGTCCTGATGTTGATAAGGACAACAGTATTTTCCCCACAACCCTAGTCCAGAGATTATGTCGGGGGGCTTATAGAAATCTGAGCGCTCTAGGTAGTTCATTGATGCTTCCTGTTACTGTGTAATTGCCTGCTCGTACGAGGCATGAGCAGACAGCTTACACTGACTGTCTATGAAAAAATGTCAAATTAACTGCGCAACAAAAGGAAATATTAACCATCTATGCTGCAGAGTCCTATGTATGACACAAACATACAAAAATCGAATGAGAAAAAAGTTGACTCGCGCTTAAAACAAAAAAAAAGGGGGGGGCTAACGTGTATAAGGCTGAAAAATCCCAGCCTGTTAGTGATGTTCTAAACATTCAAAATGTGTCAAAAATATGTGTATCAGGTTGGGAGATGAGTCCCACCTCCCCTTAAAAAATATGTGTGACCAATAACACCTCAAATTGGTACATGAACCAAAGCAAAAACACTTAAAAATTGCGAAATAAGTAAACTGATTTAAGAAAAAATATAAAAAATATATAAAAAAGAAGAAAGTCCATGTACAGAAACACCAAACGTGCTGTGATTAAACCAAAGAGTGTCCAATTGTATATAGTCCTAGATGTGTGGGTCCACCACCATGAATGAAGTGCCTGACCGCTTACCGGAACCCCATGACCCCCCGTTACAGAGGGTCTGAATGGGCATTGATATCCTGCTGCTTCCGACAACCTAGGGACCCGAAAGGAGACTGGATTGGAACCTCTGGAGTTGGTGGTGCTGTAAAAGCTGTGTCACAGGTGGATCTCCAGGGGAAAGGCAAAGCTCAGCCCTCAGTGGAATATAAACGTCATATAGGGGAAACAGAAGAAGGCTCCCATAGTGTAAAATCACTCATGTTTATTAAAAGAAAATAGTAAACACTCACATTAAAAAAGGCACTTGTCCTCTGATGAGAGGCAGTCTGTGACACCGGCCGGATGTACACAGGCCGCCCGTCCTACTGGAGTACCAACGACAGAGGGAGGTGACGTGAAGACACCGCTCAGCCCTACGCTGCGTTTCGCAAGAGATTGTGTCTTCCAGGGGCACGTACACTGACTGTCTACAAGAGCCCTGCTGAATACAGGTGCAATGCTCTACAGGCTCCCAATAGAAAAAAAAATACATTTTTTACCTGCAAAAAAATGTGCATTTATTATTTTTCTTAACAGGTAAACTTATCATTTAAACACTTGCCTACTGGTTACTTTTACCCCCCCCCTCCCAGGCCAATGTCGCACTTTGAATGACAATTGTGTGGTCATGAAGCACTGTACCCATCTGAAATTTTTATAATTTTAACACACAAATCAAGCTTTCTTTTGGTGGTATTTAATCACCACTGTTTTTTTTTTTTTTTTTTGCTATACAAACAAAAAAAACTTAGTTTCTATTATCAAATTGTTCAAACTGGTATTTTTCTCCTTCACTGATGTGCGCTTGATGAGGCAGCACTGATGGGCACTGATGAGGCGGCACTGGTGGGCACTGATGAGGAGGCACTGATAAGGCTGCACAGGGCGGCACTGATAGGCGGCACTGATGGGCACTAATGGGCACTGATATGCTGCATTTATAGGCAGTACTGAAGGGCACTGATTGACAGCACTGAAGGTCACTGATAAGCAGCACTGATGGGTGCTGATATGAGGCACTGATAGGCGGCACTGAAGGTCACTGATAGGCAGCACTGATGGACACTTATATGCAGCACTGATTGGCATCACTGATGGGCACTGTTAGGTAGCACTGATGGGCACTGTTAGGGCTGCACTGATGATCGGGACACTGATGCTCAGTGCCCTGATTTGCAGTGCAGAGGTCCCCTTTCACACTAGCTGGTTACCGGCTCTCTCCTCTCCTCACGCTGTGACAGCTAGAGGAGAAGAATGCCGATAACCGACTAGTGTGTTTACATTGTGATCAGCTGTGATTGGACACAGCTGATTACGTGGTAAAGAGCCGCTTTACCCTGACCTGTGATCAGCCGTATCCAGAGGACACAGCGATCTCTGAAGCGGGTGCGATCACAGGAGGATGTCACATGACACCCTCCCAGAACTGGAAAACCACGCTATAGCTGTCATTTTGCACGGTCAGCAAGTGGTTAAAGCATGGCACCCTAAACCATATGTCAAAACTGCTTATTTTATAATACAGCAGATTGTGGAAAAGGTGTTTAAATTACACAAAATCATTTTCCATTTAGAAAACATATTGATCTGAATTACATGAAATATGCTGTTTTAACAGAACTGAGTAGAGTATACTCGATGATTAATGATGGTGAAAATATAGACAAGAGTTTTAGCTAAATTATTGTCTGTCTATAGTCTCTGAATGTGGAAGATCAGTTTAATGGTTGGGTCATGAACAGCCCTGATCCCTTTGGTGTGTTTAAGACCAAAGCAAATCTGAAATGAATGACCAATGTGCCAGATGAAGACAAATAAAGTTTTTGCAGTTATAATGGCATATGGATACATATATATATATATATACATATACATATACATATATATATATATATACACACACACACACAGTATCTCACAAAAGTGAGTACACCCCTCACATTTTTGTAAATATTTTATTATATCTTTTCATGTGACAACACTGAAGAAATTACACTTTGCTACAATGTAAAGTAGTGAGTGTGCAGCTTGTATAAGAGTGTAAATTTGCTGTCCCCTCAAAATAACTCAACACACAGCCATTAATGTTTAAACGGCCGGCAACAAAAGTGAGTATAATAAGTAAAAATGTCAGATTTGGGCCCAAAGTTTCAATATTTTGTGTGGCCACCATTATTTTCCAGCACTGCCTTAACCCTCTTGGGCATGGAGTTCACCAGAGCTTCACAGGTTGCCACTGGAGTCCTCTTCCACTCCTCCATGGAGCTGGTGGATGTTAGAGACCTTGCGCTCCTCCACCTTCCATTTGAGGATGCCCCAAAGATGCTCAATAGGGTTTAGGTCTGGAGACATGCTTGGCCAGTCCATCACTTTTACCCTCAGCTTCTTTAGCAAGGCAGTGGGCGTCTTGGAAGTGTGTTTGAGGTCGTTGTCATGTTGGAAATAGTGCCCTGCAGCCCAGTCTCACTTAGGACACACAATCTCAGCATTTTTTTGCTTGCTAAAAAGTGGTGCACTGAAGCACCTGTACCATGTAAGTACCCTGGAAAAGGGCTTTTGTTTTAATAAATACTATTTAAATGGTATTACACTATCCAGTCCAAATTTCTTATATGTATGTGGAGACATCGCTACTGGACAACTTAGGATCCCACAGTTACATCTTCACAGAACCCAGAGGTGGTTTGCAGGCGTGTATTGACCAAGCTTACAGTAAGTGTGAGGTCACACGCCCTGAGCATACTCACACAGGGGAGGAGCACAAGTGTGTTGTCACCTGAACACACATGGAACACCATTGCAAGTTTCAGGATCACATTTTTATGGACTTTATGATTATTGTGCAAATGTATTTTTGATTCATCTTCAGTAATGTTGTATTGTGTCACTAGCACTATAGAACTTTATTTATCACTATAAGATGTGGAGCATGTTAAATGAAATATATCTATGGAGCAACTTTGATTGATATATCTTGAAAATTATTATTGCATTTTGTCATAAAGCAATTTATTTATTATGACTTTAATATTGTTTGTTTTCTACTACCCTCATTTATATGGGTTTTATTAATGAGCACTAGTTTAGCGTGGCATTTATACATATCTATTTGATATAGCATGAGCGTATGGGACGTGACCAGTGCCAGCAGCTGATGATCTGGTCTTTAAAGTAAAGTTATTAGTAGTAGCTTGCAAGATTCTTAGATTACACTAATAAATAATGACTATGGCAGTGGCACTGCTGTTTTACCCTGTGCTTACCCAGTAGCAAATAAAGATTAATGCATTTTGATGTTACAGGTCACTGGCTGCCTATTTTGGTTATTCTTTCTATAGTAAGCATTGGGGGGAATTTACTAAAACTGGTGCACCTAGAAGCTGTTGCAGCTGTGTATGGTAGCCAATTAGCTTTTAATCAGCTTTTAACTTCAGCTTGTTCATCTAAACTTTGGCAATACAACCTGGAAGCTGATTGGTTTCCAAGCAGAGTTGCTCCAGATTTTGCACGCTCCAGTTTTAGTAAATAGCCCCCGTTGTTTATAAACTATCAGCAAACATTTAATTCTACAGGAAAGTGTAATGGTGAATGAATGAATCCAGACTTGTGGAATTAAAAGAAAAATGTCCCTTTGTACAACTGTCATTTAATATATTACCCAACCCTATAAACGTGTCCCATTGGGAAAAACAGTTATCTTTAGCCTCAATCCTGCTATATTCACAGTGGACACCCACTGAAAACTGCACAACATTTTTTCCAAAGGCATCCACTTTGTACTAGATATAATTTGAAGAGTGCAGCGCTGGACATGTGAAGTGAATGGTGAAGTGTTATTAAACCATGTACTATAATTAAATGAACAATAATGACTTATAAAGGTAATGGATTACTAATGACCATAAACATATAGTAAAAAATGGTGAATTACCTATAACCATAGGCATATGACATTTCAAAAAAACTCCTTAAAATAGAACTTTCAGAAGTGCATATAAGTCCAAAGCAATAATTTATCGTGCAATGTGAGTAAACATATAGAATTACAAAAAGCCTTGAAATTGATGCTTTTAAAGTGCAAAAAATGTCCAAAACAATAAATTTCCGTGCGATGTGTATTTCAAGGGTGCATCTTCGATAATCGGTGTTGCCCACCACCAGATAGGTGAAAAATTAGAGGCTTACCAGAAAGCTAAATCCACTTTGTACTGTCAACTCTTTCCTATAGGCTACCGTACACACGACAAATGCTCCAACGAAGCTCCAAAGCCCAAAAGAAGCTCAAGAACTTTTTTTAGAGTATAGTGAGGCACATTTTTATTGCGCTTTTTGGTTTGCTTGCAGTGTGTTTGTCGCACAGCAGATGCGTGCCTTTTACCTGCACTTGGAGTGCCATTAACATTTCAATGCACTGCAAGTGCACTGCGAGTGCACTGCGAGTTTGTAGCACATGTTTTCTATGCAGTTTGACATGCGTTCAGAAACACATAGATGTGAATGGAGCTTTATTGTTCTTGTGTGAACACAATTTTTGGCTCATTTTTTCTTCAACACACAAAACACAGCCCAAAGAAGCTCCTGGGACAATTTGGCATGTTGTGGTTTGCCCATTTTTTTACTGTGCATTTTAATGCGTTTGTTGCTAATTTTTTGACGTTTCAAAATGTGTGTTTGCTTTGGCATTTAGGGTGCCATTAACAATTAATAGCACAAGTGCAACTAGTTCATTTTAAGTGTATAAAGATGGCCATAAACTATAAAATCTGATTGTACAATCTCTGTACAATCTCCGTTCAATTTACCAAAACTATGTAATAAGTGGACACAACTATCTATTCAATAACTCAATCAGGTAGGCTCATGCACTACATAATTGATGGTAGAGCTAAAGGAGATTGTACAGTCAGATTGTATAGGGAATGGTAGGCATTACGGATTTCCAGAGACACACTTCTTCTGTATTCAATACTAACGTTCTGCTTTTAAGTTGATTGCTCAGCTCCTGCACACTCTGCCAAATGAACAATTTATGCAAGAAGAGGGAACAAACAAAATCAATCACTGACTGTACATTTAGTGAGAACAGATAATGATATATAGACTGATGATTGTACCATGTTTCCCCGAAAATAAGACCTACCCTGAAAAAACGACCTACTGTGATTTTTGGGGATGGCTGCAATGTAAACCCTACCCCGAAAATAAGCCTAATGCCCCGTACACACGGTCGGACATTGATCGGACATTCCGACAACAAAATCCTAGGATTTTTTCCAGCCGATGTTGGCTCAAACTTGTCTTGCATACACACGGTCACACAAAGTTGTCGGAAAATCCAATCATTCTGAACGCGGTGACGTAAAACACGTACGCCGGGACTATAAACGGGGCAGTAGCCAATAGCTTTCATCTCTTTATTTATTCTGAGCATGCGTGGCACTTTGTGCGTCGGATTTGTGTACACACGATCGGAAATTCCGACAACGGATTTTGTTGTCAGAAAATTTTATAGCCTGCTCTCAAACTTTGTGTGTCGGAAAATCTGATGAAAAATGTGTGATGGAGCCTACACACGGTCGGAATTTCCGACAACAAGGTCCTATCACACATTTTCCGTCGGAAAATCCGACCGTGTGTACAGGGCATTAGTGTAAGGTGGTTGTAAAATCCTAGAATCCACTCTATTACAGTATTATACTATGTAAAAGGTGTGTGTTTCTGTAATATAATTGTGGCAAATACCTTCAGTACAGTGCCGCTCGGGGTTAAATTGACCTCCTGCTGCTCTCCTCCTCTTCTCCTAGCTGTCAGCAGGGGATTTTCCCCCCACCCCTGCATTTCTCAGAGCAGGTTAGAGAGCTCCGGTGGGTCACAGAAGTTCAGAGCGGCGCTATAACCAAGGTATTTGGCACATTAATATTACAGAAACACACACATTTTACATTATACAATACTGTAATAGAGTGGATTCTAGGATTTTACAACCACTTTTAGTTGGTTCACACTGGGGATTCCTGACAGGCAGGGAGGGAGAGGGGGAGAGAAGACAGCACATTACATAATAAGACCTACCCCGAAAATAATCCCTACTGTATCTTTTGTTACCAAAATTGATATAAGACCTAGTCTTATTTTCGAGGAAACATGGTATGTGAGTACAGAGGTGGGAAGGAGCAAACTCCTGGAGGGGAAGATGCAGGGGGTATGTTAATGAGGTCAGCTGCTGAACTATTTCCTTCTACTGGTTTTTGCATCCCAAATAACACATTGCAGGATTGAGCAGGAAGTAATAGATTGTTGGAGTAATGGGATGTTTCCATGAACAAACCAGGAGCTGAGGTAATGGCTGTCCTAAAAGACAGAGACAGCTTTTTCTTTTCTGCAACAGAGGCACATTAATGGTATATTAATACATATGGGAGCTGGAATTTAGAAAACAAAAGGTGAAATCACCCTTTAAAAGTACTTTGATGAGTCTTTATAAACCATGACCTCAATGTCTTGATTATTTGTAATTTTTGTACACATATTTTGCTGTTCATATAGTATGTTAATAGGTAAAAAAACATGTTTGCCAATAACAACATGAAAACAAATTGTTTAAACATCAGATATGTTTTGATGATTTGCTTCATCAAAACCAGGTGTAATTTGTTGGTCTTATGTTTGAAAATATTCATTGATAAATGTGTCTTCATTTCCATTCTTGAAAGGTATGAGGTGGTAATTCCTTGTTCTATGTAAAATACAGTATCTAAATGTCAGGTTGAGAATTATCATGCATCTGATCATATTGAGTTTGAAACCCCTTGATACATTAACATAGCAAATAGTGTATTCATAATTGTCTCACTGTCTGCTTTAAGAAACCACAGGCAGCTGCTGATTTGGCCTCCAAAAAATATTTTCATTAACTGTTGAAAAAAAAAAATCAATTGTTAAAGTTGGCCCATTACAATGAGTATCAGACTCAATACAAAAATGTAAGCAAGTATATCAGCCAAATAATTAGGATAAAAAAAGGAAAAAAGAAAAGTAGAGAACAATACAAAGTCATTAATTATACAAAAGTATGGATGGTATGAGACAGATAGACCATATGTTAAACCATATGAAAGATTCCACAGATTGATATAAAAATCTTTCAGTTTATATTATACATCTGGATATTTCTAACATCCCTTATAATTTATAAGTCTGCAGCATCTGGTCATCTACAGTCAATCTTAGTTCTCTTGACATCTACAACTTTGTTTTTCATTTCTTTCCAGTGAAGGAAAATGCTTGCTAAATGTAATACAGGGTTTAGATAGATGTGAGATCTTTATTTAACTAATTTGCTGTTGAAAATATCTACTAAGATTTGTAAATGTTACCACTTTGAGCTTTTTTTTTTTTTTATAAGTGGCTGGGGTCAGAGGAAAAAAAGGCCTGAAATGAAGCTCAGTTACATGATTCACCCTTTAATTACTCAGTAATACAAACTTAGTAAGCTATCCAGATGCCTATATCATAGAGAACAGGAGTACTTCCTAAGGTCCCTGGATGGATTATATTTGTTTTAATCACTGCCTTTTTAATGTTTATATGGAGAGAATGGACACCTTAGGAAATGACAGTTAAAAATATGTTGTGTTTTTTTTTTTGAAGCACACCATCAATAAGATGATGATAAAGAGAAGGCGCATGCGTGGAGCTCCAGAAGATGGCCGCATAGTCATGGAGCTCTGTCCCGCTCCGGCTCTTCAGCACTCCTAACAACCGGTGGCATCGCTTGATTCCTCCCAGCACGAGCCCCAGAAGGTGGGGACAATTGGGGGGATCATCCCATGTCAGCGGGCTCAGTTTAGCATGATCCCAGCACCTGACGAGAATCCAATGATGGCAGCGGCTCGGCCGCTCCATGAGGATGCACACACAGTGACCCCAGTTAATTCTCCCTGGTGGGACCCGCAACAGGCAGAGGTAGGTGGATGCAATCCTCACTCCACTCCACTCCACTCAGTGGCACAACATCCCCAGCATCCACAGAGTCCCTTATCAACCAAACCCTGAATGATCTTTTAATGTCCCCTATGGCTGCAGCCTCTCCAAGGCCTGATGAGCCCTGGCACAACACAGGCCAGATCTCCTTGCAGCCACAGGACTTATCATTCATTTTCACAAAATTTGCAGAGATAATGGACAGAGGATTGTCCCAGAAAGCGGCCAAAATCACATCTGACATAAAAATTGACCTCCAATCCCTGGGCTCTCGCATTGAGACCATTGAGACCAAAATGGACGCCACGATTGCCCACACCAATCAAAACACAGACTGCATCCAAGAACTACACAACCAGCTGGACATTGCTATGGCCAAAATTGATGACCTTGAGAACAGGTCCAGCCATTACAATTTTAGGATCAGAGGACTATCTGAATCTATCACTGATATACCTGACACAGTCGGCTCCCTCATCAAGCATTGTATTCCAGATATTCGCTCTCACAGGCTGGAACTTGATTGAGCTCACAGAGCTCTGGGCCCCCTCGATCAGATGGCCTCCCTCGAGACGTCATGGTCAATTCACACTTCTACGCAATCAAAGAAGAAAGAATGAAAAGGGCCCTCTCCGCTGCACAACTACAGCTTATGGAGCACCCAATCCAGATTTTCGCCGACATCTCCCCTCCGCGATTCAGAGAAGAAGGGCACTTAAACCATTACTAACGGCACTGACCCAGAGGAACATAACATGTTTCCCTTCAGCTTGAAATTTGAACTCAACAACAAGCCATTCAGATTCTCCTCCTTCCCCGATGCAAAATTCCTCTACCAACTCCTCTAAGCGACCCCCCCCCCCCATCTAGTCCACTCACCTCCATTTGGCAACTATCCAAAACCAAAAAGGCTATAGAAGGCCTTCCACCCTGAAACTGTCCTTTGCTACCTTATCCACCTCATCTTCACTTCCGGATTGACCCTGTTTCCTAAAGGTCCCATTACACCTATACAGAATGATTCTTGTTCCATACAATACTATTGAGCCTCCCCTCAACTGTGAGGGAAGACCACCTCCCCTGACCCTCCTCAACGCCTTTCAGAAACACCTGTTAAATGACTCTGAATACAAGGACATGAACTGCCCGGAACTTTGCTTAAATTTTTTCTTGAATCAACAAATGAACTTCCCTCCAGACTCCTCTCTGCATAGCTATGCGCTACTAACTGACCAATACCGTCACAACTATACACTGCACTGGAGGATCCATTACTCTACCGCAGTGCCTGATGGACTCACTGTAGCCTCTCTGGCCACTTCCCCCTCGGGTTGGGGCTGGACAACTACTCAGCTTAATGTTTCCTTTTGCTGTCCTTAATGGTTTGACATGCACAGTTCCCTTTATCCCCTCTATACTTGCACCTCCCCTACCCTCTCTATCATACCCTCCCTTACCCCCCACCCCCTTTGTCTTACACCTTGTTTGCCTTACCTAGGCTGGATTTTTATGCACTTTATTTACAGGTGTTGGCAATGTTGCAATTTTCATAGTTTCTCACAAAGGAGTGCTGCGGCCGGAGCAGTACTCTTGCACCTCCTCCTGCCCTTGGAGACGCAGATTTATCTCCTGGTCAGGATTTTCTCTCTGTCTAGAGGGGAAATGTTCTTATATTTAAGGGTATGGTGGATCCATCCCGTCTATGCCCTTTGGGTTCTGTTTTGTTCTTCTTTTATCTCTTCCTTTTAGATCTTTTCTACTGTACTAACTTTTCCTTTTTCCTACTGACCTGGGTGACCTTGCTTCCCTCCTGGACTCCTATCAACAATAGAGTGAATGGGCCCCTTATATTCCTCCCTGGAACTCACACCAGGTTGGGGGTAGGTGACTGGTACTCGCTGGCATTCTCTACTGGGTTGTTCCATGGTTGATATCTCACACCAAACCCTTCCTTGCGCATTGCCTCACACAATGTTCAAGGAATGAATTCACCAGTTAAATGCCGGAAAATTTTCCAGTATTACCATACCCAGAAAATTGATATATTGTTTCTACAGGAGACACTTCCTTGCTCCTACTCCCCCTTATATATTCACCCTAAATTCCCCTAATTCCACCTCGCTAATGCAGAAACAAAAACTAAAGGGGTGGTGATATTTTTTTCCCGCTCTTGTAATTTCTCACTCATTTCTGAATTCAAGGATCCGGAAGGTAGATTGTTACTTGTCAAGGGCAGCATAGGCAGCCAACTCTACTCCCTGGTCTGCTACTATGCCCCAAACAAGGGTCAGTCCCAATTCTTCAATTCCCTATTTTGCACCCTAAACCCGTTGACGGAAGGCACTGTAATTTATGGAGGGGACTCCAATATTGCCTTTAATGCAGGGCTAGACAAAACCCACTCTTTAGGTAGGGACCTCTTACGGCCCACCAGACAAAGCCTTAAAGCAGCTAGACAGATCTTCCATCAGGGGTTAGTTGACAACTGGAGAGAGGCCAACCCAACGTTGCGGGATTATACTCACTTCTCTAGCCCCCATAATTCCTTTGCAAGAACTGACCAGTTCTTCCTTTCGGCAACTGATATCCCATTAGTGACTAGATCCTACATAAAAGATTCTGTTTGGTCGGATCACTCTCTACTCTTCTTGATATTGGGGAAACCAACAGGACTAAAAAGTAGAGATAATTGGAGACTGAATGCCTCAATCCTTAGTAACCCGGTCCATGAATGTGAAATAGAAAAGAGTATCAAGGAATATTTCTTATTCAATGATGTGACAAATGTCTCCCCAATTTCATTATGGGCAGCTCATAAGGCTACCATTAGGGGGAAATTTATCCAAATGGCGTAGAGGCTACGCAAGGCTAGACAGAAGGACATAGAGAAGTTAGAAAAGGAATTTCAGCTCCTTAACAAAAGGCACAAATGTAACCCTACATCAGTACCAATTGAAAGACTAGATACTGCACGTACAGCCCTAAACCTAAGCCCTTACCGCTATCGTGGAAAAAAGCTTACGCTGGGGTGGGGACCGCTTTTACTACCAGAGGGATAAAACAGGATCTCTATTGGCAGCCAGATCGACCCCTAAAATAAGGTCACACGCCTTACTCAAAATCAAACTAGGGAAGGGAACTCTCTCAAAACCCCCCAAAAATTATGGAAGCTTTTCATGACTTCTATAGGAAATTGTATAGTGAGGAAAAATCGGCCTCCGATGACTCCTTGGCATCCTTTCTTAACTCACTTACACTCTCCAAGCTCAAGGATCACCACAGGGACAGATTAGAAGCACCGATATCTGCAGAAGAAATCTTACAGTTCATTAAAAATGTAAAAAATCACTCCGCTCCTGGACCGGATGGCTTTTCGACTCCCTACTATAAACACTTTGCCCCCACCCTTGCCCCCTACTTGGATGACTTTTTTAATGAGCTTCATAAAGGATCTCAATTGGATAAGACCTTAAACTCAGCCTTCATCTCGGTGATCCCCAAGCCGGGTAAAGACCCTAGCTCAGTTGCCAACTACCGCCCCATATCATTAATAAATAATGACCTTAAAATCTTAACCAAGATCCTAGCAGACCATATCTCTACTTTTATCAACCTTTATGTCCATAAGGACCAGGTTGGCTTTGTTCCAGGAAGACAGGGCCCTGATCAAATCAGAAGAACTATTGACATCATTTCCCTTCTGAGGTCCGGTTGGGATGGCAACCCCCCCAAACAGGTTTCCTACTCTCCCTGGACCTCCAGAAGGCATTTTATTCTGTCTCCTGGTCCTTTCTGGTCACAATCCTACATCAATGGGGCTGTGGCCAATCCTTTATGAATGTGATAGGGGCCTCCTACTCCATCCCTGAAGCTAAAATAAGACTACAGGGATATCGCTCAGACTCCTTTCTGATGAGGGGCAGTAGGCAGGGATGCCCTTCATCTCCACTAATTTTTGCTATTGTCATCGAAACACTTGTTATAGCCATTAGGGATCACCTGGATATACATGGGGTCAGGTGTGGGCCACAAACCCACAAATGTGCACTTTTTGCAGATGACATTCTGCTCTTTATAACCTCACCACTAACCTCGCTCCCCAACATCTGTAAATTATTGGATGACTTTGGCAGGATATCAGGCCTTAAAGTGAACTATGGAAAATCAAGGGCTTTGAATATAATTCTCCCTGACCATTTAGTATCACGATTGCAGGACAAATTTCAAGTCATATGGAGTGATACGGTCATTCCCTATTTGGGGGTCAATCTGGCAGCCTTAGTGGAAAAGCTATATGAGGCCAACTTTCCCCAAATATACCGTAAATTGGAGGAAGAACTCACACATTGGGAAAAAATTGATCTCTCCTGGTTGGGCAGGGTTACTTCAGTGAAAATGACTCCTTTACCGTGCATCCTCTATCTTTATCCCGGAGCACTTCCTATTCCATTATCGAAAAACCACTTACGCAAATTTCAATTGAAAATTGTCAAATTCATTTGGGACACAAAAGGGCATAGAGTTGCCAGGGAGACCCTTTATTGACCTAGGGCCAAGGTGGGGTGGGACTCCCCGAACCTTCTTTGGTACTACCAAGCAGCACAACTGACCCAACTCTCTAGCATTTTTCTTCAAGTCGGCACACCTAGACTGGGTTCACATAGAAAGACAATTGATCCCTCATCACACTCTAGACTACCTGCATTGGTGCCCTCCTAAAGTCAGACCTGCTATTATGACTCCAACACTCACCCACTTCCTGGTGATATGGGATTCCCTTAAGAACAACCCACACCTGATCTCTACTTGATGCCCACTAGCTCATTTTTTCCGCAATCCTCTCTTCCCCCCGGGTATGGACATAAGGACCTTTAACTGGTGGCTCAACAAGGGGATGTATAGGATTAGGCACTTTGTCAATTCCACTTGCCCTCTCACCTTTGCTCACTGTGTGAGCAAACTTGAGATGCCCACTTCAGAAAGGTACCGATGTCACCAAATCTCCCATTTTATTAATAAACTATGGACCTTAAAACCCAACCCACTTTCTATTACAGATTATGAGCATTCGTTTGGATAGGCCATGGAGCAGTGAGGGGGAATCTTAGTGATATATCATTCATTGGCTAAAGTGGACTCTAAGCCCCTCTATATGCGGGAATGGGAGAGGAACCTGGGCCAATCCTGGAGCTTAGCGAAATGGTACAGGGCCACTACCTCCTCATTTAAATTGGATCTTGAATACGACACTAGTGGAAGCGAACCTGAAAGTTCTCATGCAATGGTATCTTGTCCCTTTAATACTAAATAAAATATACCCAACATCCTCTCCTCTGTGTTTCTGAAATTGTGGACACATTGGCTCGGTGATGCATGTATGTTGGGACTGTCCCAAACTCAGAGGTCTCTGGAACAAAATCTTCCACATGATCCGGAAAATTACGGGCCTTCCCATTCAGAAATCCCCCCATGTAGCTCTACTTGATTTCCCGATTCTGGGAGCCCTCAAACTGCTGCGACGCCTTATTATGTTTATATTTCTTGGGACTAAATTGACTATTGCTAGGGCCTGGAAATAACCTTACGTTTCCTACAATTTGGTTTAATGAAAGATCTCCTGGATCATGACCCAGGAGAAAATGGTGAGTACCTTACTCGACACCACTAAAAAATATGAGGCCATCTGGGAACCATGGTCTGAATATGTTCGGCTGAAGCTCACACCCTGCACCCATCCACACTCCTAGTAAGGGGGCGAGTCTCACTCTGTCACTTTGCTTTCTCTGCTCCTATCTTTTTCCTTCTTTCCTTTTTCCTTTTACCTTTCCACTTTATCCCTTTTTCACTAGGTCCCCCACTATGACCTAGGGTTATTCTTATAAAGACTCAATGGTTGTATTCGGGGTAATTTTTTTGTAAAGGGCACCTATATGCTCTGGTCAGCCCGGAGCCTTGTTAAGGGGCTTCTAAAACATACCCACATTATATCGTTGTGGTAGATGTCTACCTCCAGGGGACTATGCCAAATTCTAAAGGACTAGGTTCTTGTTTTTGACCTCTTTCCCGACCTACAAATTTTGGGGTGCCACCCATCTATACATGGTTCAAGTTTTAACTTATGCTACAGTTCCACTTTCAGTCTCAGTAGATTAGTTGCATGGACGCTTCTGAGACGGTTTATATTTGTACCACCCGGTTCAATGTCTACTATAGGCCATAGAGCCTTTGCTGGTTTGTCATGTTATACAGTTTTCCATAAATCACTAGTTCGCATGTAATAACCAGGGGTCTGGTTGGGGCACTCCTCCACCCTCCGACACAATTAAAACCCATTTGGGGTGTTGAGGGATGGAGGTCGTCTCTCTTCCTCTACACTCCTGATCTTATTACTGATTATTTCTATCGGGCATTCAATACATGATGTCTAGTAAAGACTCTTCACTCCTCTATTGTACTTATATATGTACCTCCGCTATGTAATAATTGTTACGCTGTAAGTCATAATGCAACATTGTTGTTCTCTTCTTTTTTGTATATTTCAATAAAGAACTATTGCAATTTAAAAAAAGAGATGATGATAAAGAGTTTTTTTTTGTTGGAGGGGAGGGGTAGGGTGGAGATCTGCAAGAGTAGTATCAGCAATATAAGTAAAGAGTGAGCATAGTGAGCAATGTTGTTTTTTTGTTATTTTTTTATTATGTTTTTATTATTATTAATATTTGTTTATGTATATAGAGCATTATCAAAAGCAAAATGTTGGAGGTTAGTGTGAATGTAAAAAAAAAGTTAAAAATATATATTTAAAATAGTACTCCTCTTCATTATTTCTTATTCATTACCCATTTCCTACTGGTAAAAAATGACTACAAGTCGTCATAAACTTTCTGAAGGCTAATATCACATATCTTAGGCATGCTGAATGTTCCTGATAACCAATGACTTAAAATTTTTGATTATGTGTTTAACCTATGTTTATTTACAATTATTTTGATTTCTTTTGAAAAGAACAAAGAATTATAATTTGTCTTGCCATACTTCATTTGTTCATTACAAGTTATATATACCTGATGTAATACTTTACATTTTGCTATTTGTTTGCATATTCAGTATTTTTTAAATACACCGTTGTACTTTATATTTCATCTTTTACCTTTACAATAAACTCTATTTTGAAAAAAATATACTGTATATAAAAAATATATTGTAGTATATCCTAAGTAAATGAATAATGTGTCTTTATTTCTTAGTCATTTGGAATGATGGTGTGATTGTAAATAGAACAAAGTGACATTTTGCAATATCCAAAATCTATTAAACAGGTCCTATAATATCAGTGTCAAAAACACCTAAATACTTAAGTGCACTTTTCTGTTACATGCTATATCCTCATAGTGTACATCAAAAAAATGTTATACAAAAAGTATTCTCTTTGCGCATAAACGAATAGACCTTGCAGATGTGCAGCAAACAGAGTATACAAATTATCCTCACAAACAACAGTGTCAAAATCACAAATGAATGTCCAAATTCTATAAATAATTGGAAAGTCCAAATTATGAAAACCACTTTATTAAATATGCAATTCCCCATTATGCGCTCTCACAAACAACTCACCAATAGACCAAAAACAAATATTAAACATCTCCAGGTTGGTCCACCTTGACTTCAGCCCCTTTTTCCTCTCCACAAGAAGGTGCAGGTCTGATTTGCGGCCATGAAAACTTGATGAGAAGTGGGTGACCTCACACTCATGGATAAGAGATCCAAAAATGTTATTATAACAATCCAGGGATAAAAATATCACAGCCCCACAAAGGCAAGAGCAACATTAACGCTTTTCACACTAGAATGTGTTTAGTCATAATGAAGCACACCTGATGGTTTTGCCCTCTATATAGCATTAACTGTTACTCATATACACAACAGAACATAATCAGTGACTAATGCTCGCACCATTCATAAAAGCACATAGGTAACATAATAGACACATAACTATATCCATAGATGGCACAAAAGATATATTAATTTAAAGTGAAAATGACACCATATAAAAACTAAAAAACAAAATAAAACAAAAACATAGAAAACCAATGCTAGATAGTTACTGTAGGTCCTGTACATATAAATACATACAGAAATCAAGAGCTGTCCATCCATCCACAAGGCATGGAGCACTGAAGACAAAGCCAAGCAGAATAGTCAATGGATTTTTATCCATTTTTGGATGTCTTATGCATTCATCCACTTCACTACTCACCAATAAAGGTCTGTAGCACTTATTCAAATGTTTCAGTTTACCATCATACTTCCTTTATACTCTTCTACTCTTAGCTAATGCAACAAATAAAAGGCTCGAATATTGTGACACTTTAACTAAAACTTGAATTAAAATATAAAAACTAGTCCCCTGGCTAGCTTCCATTCTCTATTTTATATAATCACTGATCTGGAATAATAATACAGATCTGAAAAGTCAGATAATATTTAAACTGGACATTACTGTTGCCCTGCCAACACCACCCAGATTGACAAAATTTGATTGAGAAATTAAAAGAGCTAGGTGGGAAAAAAGGTAGTCAAAAAGTAACTGCAGCCAATTGAATGCAGTCATTGTTTGGGTATGGTGACAACCTGCTGTCAGAATACAATAGCCTACTGTTTAGTGTGGATGAATAAACCTCTTGTTTGGACTGCTGGGCTGAACATGAGAAATCTATATGTGTACGACCAGATTTTGTAAACAAAATACTAAAGCCACTGATTCAGCATGACAGACAAGTAACTAACACGCAATGGCAGCCTACTGTATGTCTTTCCTAAGTACAGGTTTTCTTTAACAGGTAGGACAGCTCTGCAATTAGAATGTTACAGTTGTTACTAGCCCATTTGAATACATGTTGACATTCATGGCTCCCTCAATGGACTGTAGCTCCCCAGTGCCAGCAGCACCTATGGAGCCCCAGACCATGACACTCCCACCACCATGCTTGACTGTAGGCAAGACACACTTGTCTTTGTACTCCTCACCTGGTTGCCGCCACACATGTTTGACACCATCTGAACCCAATAAGTTAATCTTGGTCTCATCCTTGGTCTCGACCACAGGACATGGTTCAAGTAATCCTTGTCCTTAAAGAAGAAAAACCTCAAAATGGGATTTTTAAGGCAATGTGACAAAAGAATAAGTAGAAAAAATAATAAAAAATATATGATTTCATTAATACACAAAAATTCATAAAATTCTTATGGAAAGAACCACAAGAGAAACATATATACATATATTTTGAATAATATTATACACTGGTTGACAGAAGTGGCAGAATTCTACTACAATCATGAAACCATCCAAACAGATGACAAAATGTGGTAAGTAGTGGAAAAGTCTTATAGGGCGTACACAAAGTCGGACTTTGTTCGGACATTCCGACAACAAAATCCATGGATTTTTCCCGATGGATGTTGGCTTAAACTTGTCTTGCATACACATGGTCACACAAAGTTGTCGGAAAATCTGATCGTTCTGAATGCGGTGACGTAAAACACGTACGTCGGGACTATAAACGGGGCAGTGGCCAATAGCTTTCATCTCTTTATTTATTCTGCGCATGCGTGGCATTTTGTCCGTCGGATTTGTGTACACACGATCGGAATTTCCAACAACGTATTTTGTTGAAATTTTATCTCCTGCTCTCCAACTTTGTGTGTTGGAAAATCTGATGGAAAATGTCCGATGGAGCCCACACACGGTAAGAATTTCCAACAACACGCTCCAATCGGACATTTTCCATCGGAAAAAACGACCGTGTGTACGGGGCATATCTTTTACTTTTTTAATTTTGATTTGGGGTGGTGTGTCTCTCTTGGGGGAGGAGTCAGCCCGGCTTTGGGTGCTCCCAGGGATACAGCCTCCTGCTTGGCAGGTGGGCTGTTTTTCACTGGTGATATCCTTATTGGGGTTCTAGGTCTGTCCCCTCGAGACACTGCTAGAACTTTTTTAAAGTGGATGTAAACCTGAAAAAAAATTTTTTATATCATACTGTAGAGTATAAGATTTGCTATCATTTGAGCCCAGTCTTGCCACACAGAGTTAATCCATCTCTGAGCAATCCCTTTTATTGTTCAATGAGACAATTCTTGACAAACTGAGAAAAACTTTGTCAAATACTTACCCTTGCTGTGAGTGACAGGTGATTTACATCTCGTGCATTAGCCTAAGAGATATGCAGTATCTTTAAATTCCCTCCCCCACTCCTTTCTTAAGCAGCTCTGCAAGGATTGGCTGTTCCACACCTCACCATGATTTGGCATGCTGAAGTCATGTGGTTACTTGCCTGTCTTTTCACTGGATGTTAGAGATCATAGCAGAAGTTCAGCAGATGTTCAGTGTAAGAAATACACAGAGAAAATGCATATTGACAAGGGGAGTGTAGAGGTGGGCGGGGAGTCTACTGACATCACAACTCCACCCACCGAGTTCCAGACAACAGACCCACCCACAGAATATGCAGTTTTTCGGGTCTAATAACAGACAGAGGGGAGACATTTCACAGGTAAGAATACATGCAGGAGGCATGTATATCCTTATAGATAACCCCTATGGCAGTAGTTTAAAAAGGATGACATTGGGTTTACATCCACTTTAAGTGCATTTTCTAATTTAATCATAAATATTCTATTATAGGCTTCCTGCATTCATTGGTTCAAACAATTCTTTTGGGATTTCCTACTTGAGCGGCCTTGTTGGGCTTTATACCCTTTAGCCTCTTTGTGTGATGAAAGGCTTATACAAACTTCCAGGATGAGTTTTGGTGTTGAGGGGGCACTTTGTCCTAACCAATTTTTTTTTTTCAACAATTTTTTTTTTACATGTAAGTTTATCAATGATATTGTTAGGTGTTTGATATACGCCAAAGTCAATTTTGCATTCAATGTTTCATTGTAATTGTATACAAAACATATTTATATTGTATTTTACATTTTCAGCGGTGGTTACATTCCCTGATAAAGATTATATTGTATGCACTTTTCAAACTTTTCCACTACTTACTATCTTTCGTCATCTGGATGGTTTCATGATTGTAGTAGAATTCTGCCACTTCTGTCAACCAGTATATAATATTATTCAAAATATATGTATATATGTTTCTCTTGTGGTTCTTTCCATAAGAATTGTATGAATTGTTGTGCATTAATAAAATCATATATTTTTTATTATTTTTTCTACTTATTCTTTTGTCAAATTGCCTTAAAAATCCCATTTTGAGGTTTTTCTTCTTTAATTTGTAAGGGATGATGGCAATTTACATGCCAAACCATGAGAGTTGATTCATTTTCGTAATCCATGTCCTTAGTCTGCTTGTCTGTTTGCAAGCTTTCTTGTTTATCATCTTTAGAAGAGGCTTCCTTATGGGACAACAGCCATGCAGACCAATTTTATGCAGCGTGCGGGTTATGGTCTGAGCACTGACAGGCTGACCCCCACCCCTTCAAACTCTGCAGCAATGCTGGGAGCACTCATACGTCTATTTCTCAAAGACAACCTCTGGATATGACGCTGACCATGTGCACTCAACTTCTTTGGTCAACCATGACCAATTTGATGCAGTGTGTGGGTATGGCCTGAGCACTGACAGGCTGACCCCCCACCCCTTCAACCTCTGCAGCAATGCAGAGAGCACTCATATGTCTATTTCCCAAAGACAACCTCTGGATATGACGCTGACCATGTGCACTCAACTTCTTTGGTCAACCATGGCGAGGCCTGTTCTGAGTGGAACCTGTCCTGTTAAACCACTGTATGGTCTTGGCCACCGAGCTGCAGCTCAGTTTCAGGGTCTTGGCAATCTTCTTATAGCCTATCTTTATGTAGAGCAACAATTCTTTTTTTCAGATACTCAGAGAATTCTTTGCCATAAAGGTACCATGTTGAACTTCCAGTGACCAGAGAAAGTGAGAGCAATAACACCAAATTTAACACACCTGCTCCCCATTTACACACACCTGAGACCTTGTAACACTAATGAGTCACATAACACCGGGGAGAGAAAATGGCTAGTTGGGCCCAATTTTGGCATTTTCACTTAGGGGTGTACTCACGTTTGTTGCCAGCAGTTTTGACAAGTTAGTTTTTATTGAGTTTTTCAAAGATACAATGCAAAATACCAAGACTTGCAAATATATAGTTTTTCAAGAAACAAAAGCAAGTACATTATGCAACTTATTAGCGAAGCAGATCAAGTAGTAACAATACTTCAATCAAGTAAACATACTGTAGATATCATAACAGAGTATAAAGGGTAATGGGAGGGGCAGGGGAAAGAAGAAAGCACATAAAATGAGGTAAGCAAATTTAATCTGGCATTCAGAGAAAGAATACCATAGAACTAGATCAGAGATTAGTTCCCCCAAGGGGAGGGAGTAACTTAGGGTCCCTTTCCCATATGAGAATAGCATAGTACTAAAAAGGGTGTTCAAAGGGTATTCCAAACTATAATCAATTGACAATTTTCTTGTACCAGCTTTTCCAGGGATGCCAAAGTTTAAAGAGCTTCGAGTATGCATTTTTCTCACGTGTCATTAAACATTCATAGGAGTAGTGGGTGTGTACTAGGGTTTTCACATCTAAGACTTTTGGGATAGTGTTTGTCTTCCAGTGTTTTGTAATAAGCAGTTAAGTTGCTAAGAGTATGTGGGTAGTTACCATTCTAAAATGTGGTGGGATTAAGTCAATGTCCATGTTCAAGATGGCTAAATGGAGAGTTATTGTGCACTGTAGTCTATGATGGCTGAGATTTTCAGTATTTCTGGAGTTCCGTTGAGGTATATCTGGCTTGAGGACTTTGTGTGCTCTCAGGGGAGTGAGTGGTAAATGAAAAAAATATAAGTTATTCATTGAATGTAAACTGTAAGTTGTAGTACACTATAACTCCTGTGTATACAGGAAGCAGAACCAAAACTACACAATAAACAAAAACAAAAGGAAAAACCAAAGAAAATCAGCAGAGATTGTATCAAGAGCTGCTGAGATATGCGGGGTGAAAATTTGTTGCAACGAGCAGAGCACTGAACTAATGTAGAACTGTAAAAATCATGGTGTTGGAAACACTTATGCCGCGTACACACGGTCGGACTTTCCGGCATACTTGGTCCGGCGGACCAGAGTGTGCCGGACAATCCGCCCGTGTGTAGGCGCCGTGTGTTTGGCTTTCCCCAAAGCCCGCCGGACCTAGATTTGAAACAAGTTTTAAATCTTTCTGTCGGACTCAGTTTCTGGTGGACAGTCCGCTCGTCTGTGTGCTGGTCCGACGGAAAGCCCGTTCGTATGTATGCTGGTCCAACGGACCAGATACGTCGCGAGGGCAGGGTATTGCATCTCGCGCTTGTTGCAATAGGAAAAACAAATTTTCCTATTGCGACGAGCGCGGGGCATACCAGGCCCTTAGGTCTGGTATGGATTATAAAGGGGAACCCCCCTACGCCGAAAAAATGGCATGGGGTCCCCCCTAAAATCCATACCAGACCCCGATCCGAGCACGCAGCCTGGCCGGTCAGGAAAGGGGGTGGGGAAGAGAAGACAAGAAGCCCAGAAGTCCGGACCTCTGCTGGCAAGAGAGCTACCTGAAGACAGCGGAGGAGCCGGCCGAAGGACTGGAACACCGGGAGAAGAGAGCGGAAAAGAACCAACGGGATGCCGGGAGAAGATGAACCGGAGGGACCCCCGAAGCCGGAAGAAGACCCCCGAAGACAGAGGAAGACCCCCCGGAGCTGTTTAATAAAATATTTTAAAAACCTGTGTAGTGTTTTATTATTTACACTTTTTCCCTAGGTGAATGGGTAGGGGTACCATGTACCCCATACTCATTCACATAGGGTGGGGGGCCAGGATCTGGGGGCCCTCTTATTATAGGGGGCTCCCGGATTCCGATAAGCCCCCCGCCCGCAGACCCCAACAACCAACGGCCAGGGTTGTCAGGAAGAGGCCCTTGTCCTCATCAACATGGGGACAAGGTGCTCTGGGGTGGAGGAGGCCCGCAGGGCGCCCCCCTCCCCCAAAGCACCCACCCCCCATGTTGAGGGCATGCGGCCTGGTACGGTTCAGGAGGGGGGGCGCTCGCTCGTCCCCACCCCCTTTCCTGACCAGCCAGGCTGCATGCTCGGGGTCTGGTATGGATTTTAGGGGGGACCCCACGCCGTTTTTTTGGCATAGGGGGTTCCCCTTTATAATCCATACCAGACCTAAGGGCCTGGCATGCCCCGCGACGGGGCTTGCAAGGTGTCAATCTCGCTGATAAAAGCGGCAAGATTGACATCCTTTTCTAGTCCCGTCGCACCTGAGTCACGTTCAAAATGAACGGACTTGTCCGTGTGTGGGCAAGTTCGTTCATTCTGAAAGTCCGCCGTAACTCCGGCGAAAGTCCTTCGGAAAAACGGGCGGACTTAGCCCGCCGCAAAGTCCAGTCGTGTGTGGGCAAGTCCGTCCGTTTTAAAGTCCGGCGCACCTGGCGGACAAAGTCCGTCGGAAAGTTTGCCGGACCAAGTAGGACAGAAAGTCCGACCGTGTGTACGCGGCATTACTTTTTTTTTTTTTTACTTCCACTTCAGCAACCAATAAATAGAGGGTTAAATCAGCTTGATGTTCATTAACTGTCGCCTTCTCAGGTTCACATCATAGTGGATTATGCTTTTCCTCATTTCCTTTCATGCCAACACTATAAAAATTTTATTACGTAACTTTACCAGCAAATTCCTTATCACTCCAACCTCCTAAGCTCAGCTATGGCTATGCTAAGGCCCGATATAAAGTGAAGCTTTATCTTTTTCTGAGCCAGTTTGGAGAAAAAAGGAATGAGCAAAAGGAAAAAGAGAAACAAGAAAGAGAAAAAAAAAGAAGGGTATATAAGAGCAAACTTATGGGCTCCCTGTGCCCGTCGTCTACTGACCTTAACCGGTGTTACACGAGAAAATTACCTGTACCCAAGTCCACCCCCCCACCCTCCCCCAATGTTTAATATGTACCCATCTAGATTATTTGTTTGGCTAAAAATATACATATCAAAACCACTTCACTGTAGCACTTATTGTCATCAAGGGTTCCAATTACCCATATATCTATGTTAAGCCCATCTCTTGGTCTAATCCTGCGCCTTGCCCACTATTAGGGGAGCCCTACTTTTTCTATCCATGGCTTCCACATACTTTCAAATTCCTGAAGGTTGCCTCTCTTTATGTACTCCAATCTTTCCCTACCCAGGGTTTCGTTAATAGTAGAGATCCAATCTTTCACCGAGGGGGGGTGCTTAGATTGCCATCTTAGTGTTATCATCTTCCTGGCCTGAAACAAAGCCCGCGTAATGGCAAGCGTGATGCTCAGTCTCTCTCCCAACACTCTTCTATGCCCCAGAATACAGACTATGGCCTCCTTTACCACTGTAGTACCAAAAATATTTCCTAAATTCCCGGTTACCTCCTCCCAGTATCTAAACAGCTTGGGACACCTCCACAGCATATGGATGAGATCTCCCGTCCCCCGACATCTGGGACAGTTGTCATTAGGCCTTCTCCCAAACTTGAACAGTCTTTTAGTTGTATGGTAGGCTCTATTTAGCAACAACAGATGTGAGAGCCTCTGTGAAGGGGACACACAGACCTGAACTCCCAACTCCAAGGTTCTCACCCATTGTTCCTGGGTCATTCCTCCTATATCCTCTTCCCATTTAGCCTTTAGCCCGTGGAGTATCCCCCCGCTGTTGTCTGATTTACTTAATTGATCATAAATTCTTCATATTATCCCTCTAGTAGGGGTTAACTGCATTATGCTCTGAAAAAGAGGCATTTCTTCCCATCTCAGATTCTGGGCTTTAAATTGCGCTTTAAGGGCATGTTCTAGCTGGAAATACAGAAAGAGAGAACTCCGTGGTAACTTAAATTCCCCAGCAAGTTCAGGAAATTTCTTTAACTTGGTGCCATTATAAAGTTGACTTAGCCGTCTGATGCCAAGATTCTCCCATTCCCTGAATGTGCCTATTTTAACGACTTCCTGTAAATTGCGATTGTTCCAAATAGGAGAGTAGACTGTTGGATCCTCATACCTCATCATTTTCTTAACTGTTTTCCAGAGTTTAGTTAACAGTTTAATAGTTGGAAATTCGTCATGGAACATGTCCGCCTCTAGAGCTTCAATTATTGTGTTATGTGGGGCACTTAGCAATAGCAACATGCCATTGGGGGTGCCACCTTTCGGTATCCCACATCCTAATAACTGCTGCAACTGTACAACTGAAACACTTACTTTAGTGCAGATGCATTTGCATTAGCATAATGGCATCTAGATGAAGACGGATTGTTACCTCTGTAGTTAGCTGGCGCTTGAGCTGGTGGTTCGGGGATAATTCCCCATGAATGGAGTAGTTGGAGACCTTATTCAACTGTATAGACAGTATGTTTCTTCCCAATTTTGCTAGCAATTATTTTGGTAGGGAACCCCCACTGCTAGGCAATCTTTTGGTTGTTTAAAGTCTTGGTAATGGTATTCAGCTGGCGTCTAAGCTGGGGGGTGTATTGTGATATGTGAGCGTACAATTTTATGTTTGTGTGCGGGTCTGGAAGCTGACCAAATTGTGTCATTTTTGTCAGGAGTTGCTCCTTTGTGTGGTAAAAGTATATTTTCATTAATACATCACGGGGGTTTCCTCGGGGAGATGAGGAGGTTTAGGTAGGTGGTGGATGCAATCTATAATGGTTTCCATGGGAGAAATCTCTGGGAGCAGTGCAGATATTAGTTGTCTAGCATAGGCATTAGGGTCAGATGGGAGGATAGTTTCAGGCATGCCCCGTGTCTTCACATTGTTGTGGTGGGACCTATCTTTTATGTCCACCATCTTGTCTCTCATCCATTGCTGTTCATCCCGTGTGTGCTCATGAGCATTCACTAAATCATTAACTGTCTCTGTCATGTCATCCATTTGATTTTCTATGAGTTGTACTTTTTCCCCAGTAAATGCATTTATGAGGTAAATTTAGTGCACATAGAAGAGATAGCATCTCTTTCATTGTGGTATTGAGCACTGGTTGATTCAAAGTAGGAAATTATGTGATTAGGAAATGGTTGGGCTGCCTGTAATGGAGTAAGGTCTAATGGAGGACTCGCCTCAGCACTGAGTGGATCAGAATCCAGGCGTATCCTCAATTTAGCTGGGCTGTTGCTGGCAGCAGAGGTTGGGGATGAGGGAGAGAGATCTGCTGCATCTCTTGGTGAGATTGTTTCATAAGCATCTGCATCCGGGAAGTCTGTGTATGAGCCGCCTGTAGCGTGTGCAGAGCCACGTGCACCATCTTGGCTTCATCTGCTTAGCGGCTATGTGAAGAATACCGCCAGCTTCTGAGGCTGAAGGTATTCCTTTTGCTTATGGGACATGTCCTAGTGATACTCCTGGATTGTGGAGCCCTTGGAGGGTAAGTAAACTTGTATGTGAAGCGCTGTTACTATGTGTATTCTCCAGTCGGCGCTGGAGCTGTCTATTCACATGGCCATACTGCTCGGCGGCTAGCCACTCCCCCCCATGTTGAGTTATTTTAAGGGGACAGCAACTTTAGACTGTTATACAAGCTGTACACTCATTACTTTACATTGTATCATTGTGTCATTTCTTGAGTGTTGTAATATAATATTTACAAAAATGTGGGGGTGTACTCACTTTTGTGAGATACTGTATGTGCAATCTCACTTTTACTTCATTGTGAGTTGTCATTTGTCTTTCTTTTAACAAACTTGTTTTAATGCTACACTTACCTGGCACACCCTTCCTGTTTGTTTCAGTTTCATAGGTTTACCTGTGACCAAACAGATAATTAGCAGGGCTTCCATACAGTGCATTCTTGTCAATTTATTTATTTTGCAAATAAGTTTTTCTTTGTTTCTGTTATAAAATTTTGTAAATAAGTACATTTCCTCCTTTACTGGTGGGCACTGATGAGGTAGTACTGATGAGCACAGATGAGGTGGCAGCAATGAGGTGGCACTGATGAGGTGGAACTGATGATGGGCACTGATAGGTGGCACTGATATGCAGCACTGATGGGCACTCATAGGCTGCACAGATGGGCATTCATAGGTGGTACTGATGGGCACTTATGGGTGGCACTTATGGGCACTGATAGGCGGCACTGATAGGTGGGCACTGATGGGCACTGATAGGTGGCACTGATGGACACTGATGAGTGGCACTGATTTACACTGATAGATGGCACTGATGAGGTGGAACTGATGATGGGCACTGATAGGTGGCACTGATATGCAGCACTGATGGGCACTCATAGGCTGCACAGATGGGCATTCATAGGTGGCACTGATGGGCACTTATGGGTGGCACTTATGGGCACTGATAGGCGGCACTGATAGGTGGGCACTGATGGGCACTGATAGGTGGCACTGATGGACACTGATGAGTGGCACTGATTTACACTGATAGATGGCACTGATGGGCATCACTGCTACTGAGGCACTGGCAGGTACTGCTGGTGGGCACTGATTGGCATTATGTGTGGGCACACATTGCCACCCATGGACACCAGAGATGCCATACCTGGTGGCTATCAGTGGTGGCCATTCCTGGTGGTCCTGGTGGCATCCCTGGTAGACCTGGGTGGGCATCCGTGGGGGGGCTGCACTGATCAATCAATCAATCAGCACAGACCCCCTCTGTCAGAGGAGCAGTCAATCGGCTCTCCTCTACTCGCGTCTGTCAGACTCGAGTGAGGAAAAGCCGATAAACAGCTCTTCCTATTTACATCATGATGAGCCGTGATTGGACACGGCTGATCATGGGGTATAGAGTCTCCGTCAGAGATTCTTTACTTAGATCAGAGTTGCGGTGTGTCAGACTGACATGGGCGCATGGTGACTTGTTATCCTGATCAAGTCATGGTTTTATCCTTTCCTATTTACCTACAGCCAGATAAAACATGCATTTTCAGGAGGTAAAAAAAAAATGACAGTTACAACATTTGTCCCAGTAAATGTTCCCTTTAAAATAGGAGTCTCAAACCTGCGGCCCTCCAGCTGTTGCGAAACTTCAAGTCCGATGAGGCATTGCAAGGCTGACAGTTACAAACATGACTCCCACAGGCACAGGCATGATGGAACTTGTAGTTTTGCAACAGCTGGAGGGCCGCCAGTTCGAGGCCCCTGATTTAAAAGGACATTCACACAAGATACAATTACACTAATAACATTCCCAAATATCTATACAAAAATAATAGCTTTTGGTCTTTGTTCTGAAGCTGTTCTAATTTGAGATAGTACTCTAACATAGGTTTTTTGGGGTATGGGAACCAAATGATGGGCTATGGAACTGAATCTTTGAACATTATTTTTTTAATTAAAACTGGGTTTTTTTTGCGTCATTGAACCTGCAATCAAAAGGAGATAATGACTTGATTTGTCAAATGCAAGTTTCATTGTCTGTATCTGTACCTGAATTCTATGTTTTGGTTGCACAAAAACAACAGCAAAAATCTTACAGGGTTTCACTATTTTTTTGTCATTTTTTACCTTAATAAATATGATACAATTGCTATTCTTTTAGCTATGCATATGTAAAGTAAAAACAAAACCATTTACCGGTATATCTTTTGAAGTCATATTGGTACCAGGTGATGTTAATGCTTTCAACAGTCTAATAAAGATAGTATGTGCATGCATCTAATCATGAAAAAGGTTAAGAACCCATGTTATAGTGGTAATAAATTATGCAGAAGAAATTTTCACCTTCATGCTACTGCTTTTATCTGGAATATAATCATTTCTGATATCTACTGAAACTTAGCATTAAAATATCAAAAGTGGTTTTATATAAGTAAAAATTTAGGATGTCTAGCCCTATTTAGAAAGTTGCCTTAACATGAAGCATTTTTGTTTTTCACACATTCCTGATAAAAGCAGAAATGTAAAGCTTATTGATGATCATAATTGGTTCAAACAAAGAATGTATGTTTAAAATGAAATGTTTTTTTCAACATTTGTGGTTAACGGTTTTGTGAGTCTTTGCAGACTCAAATATGGGTGTACTGTGAGACCAGCCTGAAAAAGAAGAGGTGTTTCTAGTTTTATGTTGCAAAATAATTTTATGGGGGTAAAAGGTTGGTGCTTTTTTTCTTCAGGGAGGATGTAAAATTGCTAAGTTAAATTGGAGCTTGGAATTACAAGCTGTGATGTAACATGAGGCAGATATCTGTAAAGCATCAGTGTTTACACCTGCAGAGTTAAGAGACTGTCCACCTCCTTAGCAACGTGAACACTATGGCTTGTAAAACTGCACCAGTGTAAATAAGACAGGGAAGAGAGAAACTCTGGGATTTTCTTTAATAGTCTTTTTGCTACAAATATCATTAATGAAATGCATGCATTTTTTGGGTGGAGGAAATAACTATACCTGAGTGCATTTACAAGGGACAAAAGAAAACATTTTCAGAAAAATACAAAAATAAATAAAAAAAATAATAACAAAAAAAAAAGCATATTTCCATGTGTTAACAGCTGTCTGAGAGATTAAAGAGATTCTCCATTTAAGCATTGTCATTTCTTATGTTTCACCCAATAAAGTCTGGAGCTCCTTACACACCCGGAGAGGTAAGGGCTGTGTGAGGTCCATGTCTGTTCAGGAATCAGTCAGTAAATGCTTAGGGGAGATTCTGATTCATACATACCAATTAATTTATATGTTAGTACCACTTAGGTGTCCCCAACATTCTCCTCCCAGCTTGCTCTATTCCATAATAAGTATATGCATAACAACAAGACAAATGGAGAGCTATACTATTATTTGTTCAGAAGTCTAGAATGTTTGCCTAGGCTTATAAACCAGCACCCTTGCAGTATATACCTGTATATAAAACATTATTTTTACTATATATAAGGCATTCAAAATATTTCAAAACCCATCTGCAGCATTTTCCAAGGTGGCTTGAGTGCCAACAATGTTGCAAGGACATGCTGGCATTGTCCTACATGGTTATCTATGTTTTAAAGTGAAACTCCAGGATTAAAAAAAAAAACAAAAAAACAACTTTTGTTTTTGGACATTCCCTGTCATTGCAAAAAGTAATGAAGCACATATGGATCTCATATGATTTTGGCCCAGGGATGAGCTTAAGGTTCAGTCTGAGCACAATTTCAAACTGATCTGTGGCTCTTCAGGTGTTTGGAAGAACAGCCAAGCATTCACACATTCGGTGGGAGCCAAATATCATGTATAATAGCGGTATTACTACCTTTGTTATACATTACAGTTTCCTGCTGTCAGTGGTTGGTAAGGAAGCTGATGGGAGTAGGCACTGCTAAATCATTAACAACCAGTGATGTCACCATCCCCATTCACTTATATAGCCAGAAATCCCCGGCCATGTAAGCAAAGGAGTCAGGGATAGTTAAAAAATAAATAAATAAAGTTTGAAACCTTCAGGTCTGGTTTGAATTGTGAAAGGGAACCCCATGCAAAAATCAAGAAAAAATGTCCTCTTCCACACAACTCTAGGCCCCATGATTGGGGGAATCTGTATTTTAGATTCTTATCAAAATCTGCAGATCTCCTTTAAGAGGGCACTCAGATACCGGTCCCTCCATATGTGAATGGGGTACATAGTACTTTTACTTATTCATAAAAAATGTAAACCGTAAAAAAAAACAAAAAACATGCACACACAGTTCTTCACAAGTCCATGAAATAAAAAATTCCCATGATGTACGTACAATCATCATATATCACATTGTCCAGTGATATAGATCCACATCAGTCATAATGCTGATGCTTGCCTTCCCACCTCAAGAATAAAAACACCTGAGACATGTTTAGTTCTATTGCTTCACCTTTGCCAAATGACAGGTCCAGTGGATGACCACTGATGTAAATAATAGGGAAGGGTCTCCTGTAAAAAGTTGTATACATCTCACAGATATGCTACTTCACAGGTAGGGTCAGGGCATCCCCCAGACATGTGATTTAAAGAAATTTGAATTCCTAATGTTTTACTTTAAGCATTAATAAAATCCTCATTTTGTGGCCATACAGGGCTCACAACATACCTCATCCCTACTAGTTAAATAAATGGCTCATATTGCAATACCAAAATGATGACAACAACAGCAGCAAATGGATAATCTGTGGTTTTGCTTGTACACTGGTATTGAAGTTAGTGTTGGAATTTGTGATTTATTACACACTGAAAATTAAAACCTTTATTCTTGATTGCTAAATACTGGGTACTAGGAGTAATTGCATAGTATAGGAACTTGGGTACTGGGAGTATTATTTTAATAATATAGTAACTTGGAGTACTGGGAGTAATTGCACATCTTGCTTCATGTATGCATTCGAGGGCAAATACTGCTGTGTGAGATGTCAGCTAGTTGTTTCTCTGAAAGCCCAGATCCTGGATCTAAAAACAAGGTGGAAACACTGATCAGAATCAACAACCTGGGAAGGAGTTTGAGCATTACCCAAAAGGTGCTGGCGGGGGGCCAGTGTAGAGGGGGGTGGAGACATGGAGGCACAGGAGCCAGAGGTAGGTTGCTGGGTGAAAGAAGGAGGGTTAGAGGGAAAAGTGCTAGGGAGGCTAGTCCTGAGTTGGTACACTCCAACAAATATGCAATAAGAGATTTAAATGAAGCATATGCTCTTGAAAGAAATGATCTTGTTATGTGAAATCCCCTAGTGAGTTTGATTGCCAATTGACAATAACTTTTTTGCTCATTTTCTTTTCTCCATTTTTTAAAATTAAATTAGCCCTTAAAATGAATATGTAACTAACTAAAAAATAAGATGTTGATCTGTTGACTTTTTTTGGTTTACTGTGCTCAGGTATCCATTAAAATACAAAGAGGGCTCAGCTTTATTAAATTTGTCACACAGCAAGACAATGCAGAACAAGGTCAGTGAGTAAATAAACAAGACAGTTCCAGGAATGCAACTTGATAAATATGTTTCCACTGCTACTCCAAGGTAGCACTGCATAAAATAAAAACACAAAATTGCTGATCACTTTGATGCATTTTTTTCACATCAGAAATGCAGTTGGTTTTGCACAGAACAGCCTGGATCCTCCTCTTCTAGAGTCCCTCTTTGCTTCTCCTAGTTCCTCCCTCCTTTATGTGCCCCTTAGCCAGCAGCTTGCTACAGGGGTCACCCAATCTGAGTCAGAGCTCCGTGTATCCATTCAGAAACATCTCCTCTCCCCTGGCTACTGACTTTGATTGACAGCCGCGGGAGACAATAGCGCCGCTGCACTGTCTCAGTCAATCAGGAGGAGTGTACTGGATGGCTGAGGGGATCATGGACATCGCTGGAGAGAGAAGAAGCTCAGGTAGGTAATTCGGGGGTGCTGAGGAGGCTGCTGTGCACAGAAGGTTTTGAATCTTAATGCATAGAATGCATTAAGATACAAAACCTTCTACCTTTACAACTCCTTATCACTGGTGGAAAACATTTTTAAGGTTGATCACCTTCATACTCCATTTTACTAAAACAACCCCTCTCTCCCCATAACAATGATAAAGGACAAGAAGGAATATGTATACTAGCAGAATGCTTTAATAAAAACACACGTTTTAATTATAAGATCTATAATCTGACAACTTTCTAAATGTGCAACAAAAATAAAAATTTAAAATGTTGGAAGGTTTAGATCTAAAAGGCAGCATTTTCCTCAGTGTCTTCCACAGTAAAAATACTTAAACCAGCTCCGGACCAGCCGCTGCAGTTATACTGCGGCAGGTTGGTCCGGCTGTGCGAAGCGTCGTAGCTATACGTCACGCGAGCGGCCAGCTGGGGGGCCGCAACCATCAGATTCGATCAGGAACCGATCAATCCCCAGGTACAGGCCAATGATATCTGGCCTGGACCCAGGGATCAGTCCTGACGAATGAGATCCTTCCCCTGTCGTGTAAGTGTAAACACTGACAGGGGAAGTGATGTCATCTCTCCTCATACTGGTCTTTTCCGTTCCAGATCGAGGAATTCCATTCAAGCGGTCTTGCCTACACACGGTCAATCCAAAGTCCGACCATTGTTCAACTGCCCAGAATGCGGTGATGTACAGCACGTATTACGGGACTAGAAAAAGGAAGTTCAATAGCCAGTAGCCAATAGCTTCCTGTCAGTACTAGGATCCCTTTAGGACCCAGCACAACTCACCTGACACAGCCTTTACTTGGGAAACAACAATGATTGGCCAGCTCACCTTTAAATAACTTGCATCAGCATTCAATCATTGCTTGTGTTAGAGTTTACCTTGAGTTTGATCCAGTTGATATCTGCTCTGTGTATTTCGTGTATGACCCGGCTCGTTTGACCCTGTTTGCTTGCTTCTGATTCGGTACCGTTTGGACTCTGATCTTCCTGTGTATGACCCAGCTTGCCTAGACTACGTTTTGTCTGATTCTACTAGTACCTTCATCTGCAGCGGTGAACTACAAGCACCAGACATCTATCCTCATCTGCAGCTGTGAACTACAAGGTCCAGCAAACATCTACCTACATCTACAGTGGTGAACTACAAGTCCCAGCTGACCTGCTCTGCTCAGACCTGCTCATGGTATGTGCTCTTGTTCTTTGAACTCTTTGCATAATCAGAACACCTGAACTGTTACCTGTTATATGCTCTAGCCTGACATTAACACGAGCCATACATAATAAAGGAAACCTATCATGGATCCTGAGCAGGCTCAGTTGTTTGCACAGGAACTTTGCCGCTTATCCCATCAAGTTCAGGAAATGGCCACAAAGCTCACCAAGGTGCAATCTCCTTCTATTACCACTGCTACAAAAACTCCATCTGAACCAAAAATTCCTTTGCCTGACCGGTTTTCTGGTGACCGTAAAGGGTTTTGCAACTTTAAAAACAGCTGCAAATTATATTTCAAGTTAAGACCATCCTCGTCTGGCCCTGAAACTCAGAGGGTTCAAATCATTATCTCTCTACTACAGGGTGACCCCCAGGCTTGGGCCTTTAATCTGGAACCAAACCATCCAGCCTTGCTAACAGTAGATGCCTTCTTTGAAGCCCTAGGGTTGCTTTATGATGATCCAGATCGTGCTGTTACTGCAGAATCAACCCTGCGTAACTTAAAGCAAGGAACTACCACAGCTGAAATGTATTGCTCAGAGTTTGGCAGGTGGGCCCCGGAATCTGGCTGGAATGATGCAGCACTCCACAGCCAGTTTAGAATAGGCCTTTCAGATGCAATTAAGGATGCTCTGGTCAACTTCTCCTACCCAGCCTCACTGGAGGAGGCTATGAGTCTAGCCATTAGAATTGACCGCCACCATCGAGAGAGGAGACGAGAACAAACTACAGCTGTAGCAAACTATATACCTCCCTTGCCACCTGACTATTCCACCTCCAGTGCCAAATCTGAGGAAGAACCTATGCAGTTAGGCTCCATCCGGTTATCTGCCTAGGAACACACGCGCCAGCGTAACATGGGACTCTGCTTGTATTGTGGCCTCAAGGGTCATATGCTCCGTTCATGCCCTACACGTCCGGGAAACTCCAGGACCTAGGTAATTGCGGGGAGGTTACCTTAGGTCTGCTCTCATCTCCCCAGGGGGACAATAGTATTCTTTTACCCGCTGTCATTCACTTTGGGACAGGGGCTCATGAACTGCTGGCCCTGGTAGATTCTGGAGCCGCTGAGAATTTTATTGATAAGACACTGATTACCTCTTTGTCCTTGGAAACTCATGCTCTAGATTGCCCAGTCTGCCTGATTTCCGTGGATAATCGGCCTCTCTCACAAGATCTATTGCTCCAGGCCACCAACCCATGTCAGTTGGGAGAAGATTTCATGTCTTGTCATTGACTCTTCATCCACTCCTTTGATCCTAGGCCTTCCTTGGCTTCAGAAGCACAATCCTGTAATTGACTGGCGAACAGGAAATATTCTGGCTTGGTCCAATCAGTGTAAAAAGAACTGCATCCAGCACCCTGTTTGACTTGCTACCTGTCAAGTGGGAATGGAACAGATTCCACTTTGTTATTAGGACTTTTGGGATGTGTTTTCTAAAGGGATTGCTGACACTTTACCACCTCATCGCAGTTATGATTGTCCCATTGACCTCTTGCCTGACACTACACCTCCTCGAGGGAGAGTCTTTCCACTGTCTGAGCCAGAGAATCATGACATTTTTCGTGACATGTTGGGTCGCTTCATGCTTGTATATTTAGACGACATTTTGATATATTCTCCCAATCTTGAAACACATCGGAAACATGTCTGCTCAGTATTGGCCCGATTAAAGACTCACTCCCTTTTTTTAAAGCCTGAGAAATGTTCATTCCATGTTAAACAAGTACCTTTCCTAGGCTACCTAATTTCTGACACAGGCCTCACCATGGATTCAGCCAAGATTCAAGCCATTTTAGACTGGGCACCACCTTCAGACCTGAAGGCAGTTCAGCGCTTCCTGGGCTTTGCAAATTTCTATGGAAAATTCATTAAGAACTTTGCCACCATTGCACATCCCATCACCTCTCTCACCAGGAAGACTCCGACTACCTTTAAATGGACTACTGAAGACCAGGCAGCCTTCACTCAGTTAAAGAAAGCCTTTACCTCTGCACCAATCCTAAGCCATCCTGTTCCTGAGCTACCTTTTATTGTGGAGGTAGATGCATCTGAAGTAGGGGTAGGGGCGCTTTTGTCACAGAAGGATCCTGTAAATGCTGCCATCCACCCCTGTGCCTTCTTGTCTCGTAAATATTCCCCAGCAGAGCGCAATTATGATATAGGCAACAGAGAACTTCTAGCCATAAAGCTTGCTTTGGAGGAATGGAGACATTGGCTGGAGGGAGCTCGCTATCCATTCATAGTTCTGACTGACCACAAAAACCTTGAATACATCCGTTCTGCTAAAAGACTGAACTCACGTCAAGCCAGGTGGTCATTGTTCTTCTCCAGATTTGACTTCACGATTTCATATTTACCAGGACCAAGAAACATTAAGGCTGACGCCTTGTCTCACAGCTTTATATCAGAGTCTCCTCCGCTTCCTCCACAACCCATTATCTCTGAGGATAGGATTTTGGCTTACACCCAGACTGACATCTCTGAGGCCTTGTTACCTGAAGCCCCTCCCTCCACTCCCTCCGGTATGCTTTTTGTGCCCCTGGCTCTTCGTTCGCAGGTATTGCAGCAGGTACATGCATCAAAACCTGCAGCACATCCGGGGTTTAGACAAACTTTTGAGATTATCTCTCGCAACCTCTGGTGGCCATCGATTAGGCAGGATATGTTAGCCTTCGTCCAGGCCTGTGAAGTTTGTGCCAGAAGCAAGAGCAGTACCTCTAAGCCGCCCGGTCTCCTACATCCTCTACCAATACCTATGTCAGAGCGCTCACCTTGCTGGTCATGGGATTGGCCACCAGAGGGCGTGCCTGTGAGCAAGCCGGCCTATTTAAGTTTGTCAGGCACTCTGTTCAGTGCTGCCTGATCATCAGCTTCCTGTGCCATAGTTCCTGTTTCCTGTCTTGTCTTCCTGTTTACCTGATCTCCTGACGACCTGGATTGCCCTTGGATTCTCCTGTTTGCTGCCTGTACCTGACCTTGGCCTGTTTGACTCCGCTTCTGCCTGCTCCTATTGTACCTTGCTGCCAGTCTGTTGCCGAACCCTGCTTGTGTCCCAATCTGCCTGTCTTGCTCCTGCTCAGCACCTGTTACCAGTGTTACGGACTACTGACTTGTTGTCTGAAGATCATCTCTCATCCTGTACCTGCATCTCTTCAGCAGGCTCTCATACCATTCCACACTCTCGTGCCTCCTGTCTACTCTACCAGGGGCTGTGAGTCGGATAAGTAAGGGAGTCTACCCTCTGCCCAAGCGGACTCATCAGTCTGGTAAGTAAAAATCTGACAACCTACCTGTCCCTGGACCCATTTATCTATGGACTTTATCACTGACTTGCCTCAGTCCCAGGGATGTTCCACGATCTGGGTGGTGGTAGACAGGTTCAGTAAAATGGCCCACTTTGTTCAGCTTCCGAAACTTCCATCTGCTAAAGAATTGGCATCTTTATTCATTAAACATGTTTTCAGGCTCCATGGGGCACCAATCAACATTGTCTCAGACCGTGGCTCTCAGTTTATAGCCCAGTTTTGGAAGGTCCTTTGCTCTCAGCTGGGGATTAAGTTATCATACTCTTCAGAATATCATCCTGAGACAAATGGCCAAACAGAAAGGACTAATCAGACTCTAGAGATGGTACGTTGTCTGATGGCCAATGATGAGGTGGAGTGGGTCAACGTCCTGCCATGGGCAGAGTTTGCCTTTAATAATTGTGCCAGCACATCTACAGGGACCTCTCCTTTCTTCTGTGTTTACGGGTTGCATCCTCGTGTGTGCTCCTTTGATCTTCCACCCTCTGATGTGCCAGATGCCAACACCACAATTGAAAATTTCTCCAAAATCTGGTCCGATGTTAATCATGCTATTTCTCGCTCTGTGCTGGCTTTTAAGAAAATGGCGGACAAGAGGCGCTCAAAAACACCAGGATATAAAGTTGGTGACAAAGTGTGGCTATCATCTAGGAATCTGTCCCTGCATGTTCCATCTAAAAAACTTGGCCCAAAATTCATCGGGCCCTATGAAATTTCAGAGATTGTTAATCCTGTATCCTATAGATTAAAACTCCCCCCATTCATGCGCATTCCAAATGTCTTTCATGTTTCATTGTTGAAACCTGTTCATTCCAGCCTCCAAGTAAATGAACCAGAACCTGTGGATGTGTTGGACAGTCAGGAATATGAAGTGGCATTTATTCTTGATTCCAGATGAGTGCGCAATTCCTTACAATATCTCGTTCATTGGAAAGGTTTCGGCCCAGAGGATCAATCTTGGGTCCCAGCTCGTGATCTTCATGCTGACCGACTTAAGAAGTTTCATCTTCGTTATCCAAGTAAGCCTGGGGGTGCAGGAGCAACCCCTCGAGAAAGGGGGGGTACTGTCAGTACTAGGATCCCTTTAGTGCCCAGCACAACTCACCTGACACAGCCTTTACCTGGGAAACAACAATGATTGGCCAGCTCACCTTTAAATAACTTGCATCAGCATTCAATCATTGCTCGTGTTAGAGTTTACCTTGTGTTTGATCCAGTTGATATCTGCTCTGTGTATTTCGTGTATGACCCGGCTCGTTTGACCCTGTTTGCTTGCTTCTGATTAGGGATGAGCCGAACACCCCCCGGTTTGGTTCGCACCAGAACCTGCGAACGGACCGAAAATTTGCACAAACGTTAGAACCCCATTGACGTCTATGCGACTCGAACGTTCAAAATAAAAAGTGCTTATTTTAAAGGCTAATTTGCATGGTATTGTCCTAAAGAGGGTTTGGGGACCCGGGTCCTACCCCAGGGGACATGTATCAATGCAAAAAAAACTTTTAAAAACGGCTGTTTTTTTCGGGAGCAGTGATTTTAATGATGCTTAAAGTAAAAAAAAAAAGTGAAATATTCCTTTAAATATCGTACCTGGGGGGTGTCTATAGTATGCCTGTAAAGTGGCACGTGTTTCCCATGTTTAGAACAGTCCCTGCACCAAATGTCATTTTTAAAGGAAAAAATCTCATTTAAAACTGCTTGCGGGTTTAATGTAATGTCGGGTCCTGGCAATATGGATGAAAATCAGTGAGACAAACAGCATGTGTACCCCCCAGTCCATTACCAGGCCCTTTGGGTCTTGTATGGATATTAAGGGGAACCCCGCACCCAAATTAAAATAAGGAAAGGTACTCTGAACAGCAGTATAGAGGCGGTGCAAACAAGACAGGGACTGTAGGTTTGTTGTTAAGTAGAATCTGTTTGTAATTTTGAACGGGTACATTTTTAACGTGTTTAGCTCCAGCGAAACAATCTTTTTTAAGCTTTTTGGAAAACATAGGGAAGGGTTATCACCCTTGTGACATTTGTTTTGCTGTCTTTCCTCCTCTTCAGAAGATTTCACCTTACTTTTTGTCCCAATGACAAATGTTTTTTGAAAATTTTGGGGTTTTTTGTGGAACAAGGATTGGAAAGCATCAGTGGAAAGGAGAAATGTTTTTCCCATATTAACTCTTACAGGAGAGAATTTCCCTTCCTAGGGGTAGATTTCATCTCACTTCCTGTTGTCTCCTTCCGTTTGCAAGTAGGAGTCGTTTGTAAGTTAGATGTTTGAAAGTAGGGGCCTGCCCTATATACTCAGCAGATATTTGGGCCTTAGGTGTTGTTGTGGCCACAACACTGTAAGCCCTTACAGGGCCCTGCTGTGAAATATTAGATCAAGAATTGTAATTACATGCCCCTGTTGAACAAGGGCAGAAAGATTGGGCCTTTGGTGGTGGTGGTGGTGCTGGTGCTGGTGCCACAACACTGTAAGTCCTCACTCGCTCATGGTGGTTGCAGAAATGGGCCCTGCTGTGAAATATTAGATCAAGAATTGCAATGACATGCCCCTGTTGAACAGGGGCAGAAAAATTGGGCCTTTGGTGGTGGTGGTGGTGGGGGTGGTGGTGCTGGTGCCACAACACTGTAATTCCCCGTACACACGGTCGGATTTTCCGATGGACAATGTCCGATCGGAGTGTGTTGTCGGAAATTCCGACCGTGTGTGGGCGCCATCGGACATTTTCCATCGGATTTTCCGACACACAAAGTTGGAGAGCAGGAGATAAAATTTTCCGACAACAAAATCCGATCGCGTCAATTCCGACCGTGTGTGGCCTGTTCCGACGCACAAAGTGCCACGCATGCTCAGAAGAAATTCCGAGACGGGACAGCTCGTTCTGGTAAACTTAGCGTTCGCAATGGATACAGCACTTTCGTCACGCTGCAATGTTCAAAATGGTTTAATACAGTGCACTCTCTTCTTCTTTATAATGTGACAAGAATTAAGTAGTTTTGCTGCTCATATTCACACACACTTCTCACAAACTTGTATTTGTGTTTTTTTTAGTGGGATTCCCTGAATATATTGTTATTAGTTGTCACATCTGACTTTTTTATTTTATTTTTTTGTATTTTCAGCCTTTTTTTTTCTTTAATGTTTGGATTTTTTCCAAGGCTGATCTTTGTTCAATGTTATTTTTATTTTTACTCCAGAATATTTTTGTGTGTGTTTTGTGTGTCAAGTTACCCCAACACCATTGATATCTTTTATTATTTAATCTCCAGGAGATTGTTTGGTGTTGGTGTCCCTTGTTCATTTCACATTGTATATTTGAAATGTACCTGAATCCTCACAAACCAACTGTCATATTTGAAGTAAAACACATAGGAGAGTATAATTCCAAACAAAAATCCTTTATTAAGGGATCAGAACCAAACAAAGAGGAAGGCAACACTGGATCAACAGGAAAAATTAGCGAAGCCTGGGACCCCCACGGCAGACATCAATTCTACAACATCAAAATTGGTGGCCTGAGGAGTCCATATGTAAGGGAGGGCAGTCTGGTCCAGAATTCGCAGAGATCTGGAAAGCAGCAGATGACATCTATGTTCCCAGGCTGTGGTACCACAAGAGGCTGCATTTTTTGGCTGACCAGACTGGATCCAGAGCAATCACTGTCTGGTCTTCCTTCCACGCTTCCTTCCGGGCTGTGGCTGTGCAGTTGGAGATGTGGCAGGAGGAGGAGTAGTACCTGGAGGAGGAGGAGGACTGGGGGGACCTGGAGGAGGACTGGGGGGACCTGGAGGAGGACTGGGAGGACCTGGAGGAGAGGGAGGAGGAGGAGGACCTGCAGGAGGAGGAGGAGGACCAACGCGAAGGTGTGTCTGAGGTGTAATTTGGCCCCTCATACCTTTCTCCAGAGCCTCCGATATGAGGGCCTCACACATGACTTTTTGGCCCTCCTTCATCCTCTGCATTTTATATGCTATGAAGGCAGCAATGTTCTCCTCCATGGTGTGGGGTGCTCCGAGGACCTCTGTAGCCCTCCAAAAGAATCCTATAGCAGCCTCCTCTAGGGTACTCCTCCTACTGCCACTTTCTCTTTTCAGTGGGGGTGGAGGAACCTGCAGATCAGCCAGCCGGCTCGGCCAGCCATCTCCTGGCTGAGACTTCCCTGTGTATGAAAAAGGGACATGGTTTTAGTTTTTGCTTCATCAATCCTAAATTACTACTCCCAACTAACATCTAGTTAACATCATTGATTGTACAAGCAGAAATATTTAGAGGAATGCTATACCTGGCTCAATCTGGGCTCCTCCACATGCGGCCTGGAAGGCCCAGGTTGGGCGTCAGAAGCCTCAGCCAGGGGGGAAGGAAGCGTGGAAGGAAGACTGGAGAGGGATGGCCTGGGTTCAGTCTGGCCTGCCAGAAAGTGCAGCCTGTCGTAGTACAACATCTTGGGGACATAGATGTCATCTGCTGCTCCGGATCTCTGTGAATCCAGGACTTTCTTGCGCTCCCTTAGATATGTGCTCCTCAGGCCACCAATGAAGATCTTTAAATAGGTGATGTCTGCCGTGGGGATCACCTGCTTCAAAATTTCACACAATTGCTCCAGTGCTGCCTTCCTCTTTGCTTGGTTCTTGAAATGGGGGTGGTTAATCTCCCATAGACAGGGCAGCTCCCTTAGCATCTCTAGGAATACTGACATGAAGTCATTATCTTTGAGTACCATATCCATGTTCACTGCAAGACACAACACAAGACAAAGCCTAATGTCAGACAAAACTCTCCTAATCTTGTTACAATATAGGCCTCAATCTAGAAGCAGTATAGGCACAAGTCTGTCTCTTACCTTCGTTCTTACGATCGGCGCGTCCAATGCTCCTTCCTCCGCTCACAGATCGTACATAATACGCACGCGTGTTACGCTTTATACACACTGCGCATGCGTGTAACTCCGCCTGCCCCTGACGTTCTTTCTAGTCTATTCCCCGCCCCTTTTCATTCGGCGCAGTGGGTGAAGAGCATAATGGCAGATTTAGAGCAGGTGTGTGCTAATTATAGCAACGAGGAGGAGGAGGAGGAAAGCCCGGATCCAGGCACGTCCCGATCCAGAAGGAGACGTTTTAAGGCCACAAATATGTCCTTTGGGGAGATGTTGGAGATGGTCGACATCATGAGGAAGTCCGACTATGATGGAAAATATGGGCCCTACCCACACCCCAACATCCGAAAGGCAAAAATCATTCATAAAGTGATCAAAAGCCTTCACAGGAATTTCGGGGTACAAAGATCTAAAGATCAGCTTAGGAAGCGGTGGTCGGACCTGAAGTTGAGAGAGCCAGAGCAGTACCAAAAGATCCGGAGAGTGCTGCAAAAAAGTAAGTAGTTGTGCTGTGTTCCTATTCTTTCTGTCTTTATTCCGTTCATTCTGCTCCATATGCTTTTATTAATTGTAACGTTTAAAAGGGCAACTTTAATGTTCATGGGCCCATTATTCGTTCGTATCAAACATTTTTCTTTCGGCCTCTAGAACACCATTGTTTAGGCCATATGCATTTTCACACATTTTTTGGGGCCTACTTGGATGCCAAATATTTGTTTGTGTAGATGGGTTTGTTACTAGAATGAAATGCCAACTAGATTGTGTGTAAGGAGAGGACACTGAGCAGCTGTTTTCACATCTGGACATTGGAGCACTAGTGTGGGACCCCAGAACACCATTTTTATTAGGGGGGGCACACAGGTGCTCCAGTGTATACTATAGGGGGGAGCTACATCTGTGAAGCTTGTACTAAACAGGTAAAGTATTGCAGCTTGACAAAGGGCAATAAAAAATATACATCTTGGAACTCGGCTAAAATAGACAATTGTACCCCACTTCCAAGCAATGTTTCCTATTTATAGTTCTGCCATCAAATATTTGTGTGCTAATTATACCATTTTTGTTTTACATAGGGGAGAAAAGACTCGGAGGACACCCCTCATACGAGGAGACCAGAGACCCCCCACCTCTAGAAGAAGGTGAAATACCCCAAACCCAAGCTGAGCAGGAGGAGGAAGAAGATGTGGTGGAGATTGGCACCACAACAGGTGAGTGTCTGCGACTACAGGCTCAGGTAAGAGAGATGGATGGTGGCAGATTTTTGAGACCTTTTTTTTGTTCTTTATCTCTTTTTAGGTGATCGTGATGTGAGGGATAGAGAATGCTTTACTTCTGAAAGTGCCCAGATCCTGATCGGGGAGATCATGGGGTGTAATGCCGAACTGCAAAACATCCAGCAAAAAATCAATGATGTGATTAAAAAAAATAATAACATCATTGATGTTTTGGGGCGAATTTAAACCCCACAAAATCACTTGTTTTATTGTGGTCCAATCTTTTAAAATTTTTTTCAATGTTTTGAAAAGCCAAATTTGGAGGATGCACACAGTGTGCCATCACGGGAGATCAATGGACGCGTTTTGGGGGTGCAACCCCTTCCTCAATTATAAAGTCGCGGTGAGGAAGGGCTTGCTCCCCCTAAAGCCTTCAGGTTTTACCTAATGTGAACTTTGTAAGTTCAAGTTTTTTGGCTTTCTTGTTGGTATTACACAGGCCTGTTTTATCTGAAATGGATATTTCGATTTTTGATAATGCTACTGCAAAAATTGTTATACAACAAACATGTTGGTTTGTTTTAAAAACCTTTGGTAAATGCACATGTGATTGTGCAGGTATAAAAAAGTGGCTTACTCAAGAATATGTGGATTATTGTCTCAACACTACAACACTTTTGGGGTGATGTAATTGCTGTTTTATGCAAAAATGGGGGTTATTTCCTAAGGGCAAATCCACTTTGCACTACAAGTGCAGTTTCAGTGCAGTTGCAAGTGCACTTGGAGTGAAATGTGTTTTTGCATTTAGGAAATACCAGCCAACAGTGCTTTGTATAATAAGGTTACACAATCACAACATTTTCTGGACTCCACACATTTCTGTCAGGGTCAGCTAAAACAAACACAAGCAGTAAATGTCCACAAATAATTTTATTTTTTTTTTATTTGAAAAAGGCTTCACATATTGTCTGGCATATTGATAGCCCCCCTACCCGCAAAGAACTCCAGGTATCGTAACCAGACATCACGGGCACTCAGGGAGGGCAAGCCAGGACGGCCACTTTCAAGCGCCGTCAGTGTTGTTGGATGTAGGACTCTGGCCTCAGGCCAACTGAGCCAGCATAGTTGGCAGAATGTTTTCTTAAAAATTATGGAGAACACAGCACGCCAGTATTATATGGTTCAATTTATACTCCGCCATATGGATGGGTGTCAGAAATAGTCGGAACCGGCTGGCCAGGATTCCAAATGTGTTCTCCACCACTCTTCGGGCTCTGGCCATCCGGTAATTAAAAACCCTCTGTTCCAGGGTGAGGGTCCTCATCGGGAATGGCCGCATCAGGTGGTCCCCCAGCGCAAACGCTTCATCAGCAACGAACACAAATGGGAGACCTTCCACATTGTCCTCTGGAGTTGGCAAGTCCAAGCTGCCATTCTGGAGACGCCTGTAGAACTCCGTCTGGGTGATGACTCCACCATCGGACATCCGGCAATTCTTCCCCACGTCCACATACAAGAAGTCGTAATTAGCCGACACCACCGCCAACATCACTATACTATTAAACCCCTTGTAATTATAATAGTACGACCCCGAGTTGGGTGGTGGGACGATGTGGACGTGTTTCCCATCAATTGCCCCTCCGCAGTTAGGAAAGTCCCACCGCTGGGCAAAGTGGGAGGCCACAGTCTGCCATTCCTGTGGCGTGGAAGGAAACTGTTGAGGAAAAAACAATAAACATTACTATTTTTTCACAGTAAACATGGCAAGCAGATTATACACAAACATTATGGGGCAACCTCCAGATAGCATTTATTAAGGGGAATTTAACAAGGCCAAAGTATAAGGTACACCTATCATATTCCCCCTCCCCCCCTCTCATGGGCCATTTCTAACATTATAGGGGGAAAACTCGTGGACAGGTAACCCTCTTCACTTCATTGAGAGATGAATGCCTAAATACAGGGTATTACTTGGAACATCCCCTCCTTAGTTACACTATTGGCAGACCACTGGACAGGTAAGAAGTGTCATAATACAAAGATATAAATACACATTGTACACATTTGAGGACATTTGGACATTCTGCTATTACAAAAACTTTAAACAGTACCATTGAAAAGTATACAGGCAGGCCCTTGCACTACATGCTTTGGGGAATTCATCCATAAATCTGAGCACTAAAGAGATGGGTATAGTGTGTATGGGTTTGGCAAAGTCAGCAGATAGATGATTGAGGATAGAGAATTGGGACCAGCTGACTTAGCAGTTGGGGGGAGGGAGGGTTACTAAAATATATTTGGGGACACCACAAAAAAAAGCCTCTGCCACTCTGCCGGAATTTAAATCAAAAATAACATTACCAAACATTTTAGGGGGTGTTTGGGGTAAAGCACTACTATGGAGCTGATAAAATACATTGTTAAGTGACTACATGAGGTGAATATAGGGCAGGAGACACCATGCTGGGGAGGTTATTGAAGGGCAAATATGTATGAAGGACCGAAAATAATAATTACATAAAAATCCAGCATGCATGAGGACAAAGGGGACATTCACAGCATATTACAATCATGGTAATTAGGGAATGAGGAGAGAAATACAATATATTATCAAACATTCAATACAATAAAATGTGATATAAAAGGAATTAAAATCTTACCTTCATATACTCCTTCTGCAGGACCTGGATGATGGCAGAACAGGTCTCCGGGATAATGATCCCCAGAGCCTGGGGGGGAGATGCCTGTCGAGAACTTGAGGTCCTGCAGGCTTCTCCCTGTCGCCAAATACCGCAAGGTAGCGACCAACCTCTGCTCCGGAGTGATGGCTTGCCTCATGCAGGTATCCTGCCTGCTAATATAGGGGGTCAGCGAAGCCAACAAACGGTGAAACACGGGGTCCGTCATCCTGAGAAAGTTCCTGAAATCATCAGGATTATTCTCACGGATCTCACGGAGCAAAGGCATATGAGAGAACTGGTCACGCTGAAGCAACCAATTCTTGGTCCATGAACTCCTCCTCACCCTGTTCATGGACTGGACTTGTGTCAAGGTCAGGACCCCAACACCAAGCCCCCACACAGCACGAACTCTACGAGGAGTACGCATACGAAACATGGCTAGAAAACGGTCGGCTGCTCAGAACGAAGTAACAGAACGCACTGAAGAACAGCAAGGCCTGTGAAGAGCGACCTGAAAAACAGCAACGAGCAGGCAAGATCACACAGAAAACTCTGATACGAACTGACTGCATGCACTGAAGAGCAGATACAAACCCACAAGCACAAACTGAACGGCAGAAAACGATCTGAAAGCCACGAGTCTGAAAAAGCGCAAATCGTCTCTCACCAAACTTTTACTAACACGAGATTAGCAAAAGGAGCCCAAATGGTGCCGCGCTTGTTTCTGAACCGGCCTTTTCTAGTCTCGTCATACGTGGTGTACGTGACCGCGTGGTTGTCGATCGGAAATTCCGACAACTTTGTGCGACCGTGTGTAGGCAAAACAAGTTTGAGCCAACAACCGTCGGAAAAAATCCTAGGATTTTGTTGTCGGAATGTCCGAACAAAGTCCGACCGTGTGTACGGGGCATAAGTCCTCACTCACTCTTGGTGGGTGCAGAAATGGACCCTGCTGTGAAATATTAGATCAAGAATTGTAATTACATGCCCCTGTTGAACAGGGGCTGACAAATTAGGCCTTAGGCACTGGTGCTGGTGCCACAACACTGCAACCCCTCACAGACACTCTAGCATGAACGCAGGAATGAGTCCTGCTGCAAAGTATTGCATCAAAAATTTTAATTACACGCCCCTGTTAAACAAGGGCTGTAAAATTGGGCCTTAGGCACTGGTGCTGGTGCCACAACACTGCAACCCCTCACAGATACTCTAGTTGGAATGCTGAAATGAGCCCTGCTGCAAAGTATTGCATCAAAAATTGTAATTACACGCCCCTTTTAAACAGGGACTGAAAAATTGTGCCTTAGGCACTGGTGGTGGCGCCCAGAACCAAATATGTTCTTACAAGCTATCAGCGTGATCATTGAGGAGGAAGAGGATAATTACTCAGGGATAGTCACTCAGCATCAGCATAGGCAGTCTTTGAAGGGATCTGAGATTTCAAAAAAAAATTATTCGGTTACATCAGCATCAGGTGCTTGGTAGCTGGTGGTGATCCAAGACTGCTTCATTTTTATGAAGGTCAGTCGATCGACCGAGTCGGTGGACAGACGCACCCTGTGATCGGTTACCACGCCTCCAGCAGCACTGAATGTGCGTTCCGAAAGAACGCTGGATGCAGGACAGGCCAGTAGCTCAATTGCATACTGTGCAAGCTCTGGCCAGTGATCCATCCTCAAGACCCAGTAACCCAGAGGATTTTCGGTGGGAAAGGTGTCCAAGTCTGATCTTGCCCCTAGGTATTCCTGCACCATGTAAAACAGACGCTGGCGATGGTTGCTGGAACCGATCATACCTTGGGGCTGCGGACCAAAAAATTGTCTGAACGCATCGGTCAGACGGCCACCTTCTCCACCGCTCCTTCTTTGACTGACCGAAGCCTCAGCAACACGTTGTCCAGAAACAGGCGTTTGTAACCTCCCAGTCTCTGGGAACGCGTTGCACAGACCTTTCTGCAAGGCCTCCCGAAGATTTTTCATCCTCTGCTCCCTCTGCGATGGCAAGATAAGGTCCGCAACCTTACCCTTGTAACGTGGATCAAGGAGGGTTGCCAGCCAGTATTGGTCCTTCTCCTTGATACCACGAATACGAGGATCCTTACGCAGGCTTTGCAGGATCAGGGAGGCAATGCAGCATAGGTTTGCTGAGGCATTCGGTCCGGAGTCCTCTGGGTCACTAAGGACGACATGGTCCGCAGCCACCTCCTCCCAGCCACGTACAAGTCCATGTGTTTCTTGGGACCCTTAAAGATTGCTGCTAAAGCTGAGTGCCAGGCTCCACCTCCATACTGACACAATCTTCCTCCTCCTCCTCCTCGTCCTCTTCCTGTGTGATCGGCGGGCACGCAGGAACACTGTCTGGATAAAGGGGGCCTTGAGAGCTAAGGAAGTCCTCCTCTTCCTGCCTCTGTGCTGCCTCAAGTGCCCTGTCCATTATTCCACGCAGCACGTGCTCCAACAGGTATACAAGGGGGACAGTGTCACTGATGCATGCACTGTCACTGCTCACCATCCCCGTGGCCTCCTCAAATGGTGACAAGACAGTGCATGCATCCCTGATCATGGCCCACTGGCGTGGGGAAAAAAAAACAAGCTCTCCTGACCCTGTCCTGGTGCCATAGTCGCACAGGTACTCATTGATGGCCCTCTGCTGCATGTGCAGCTGCTGCAGCATGGCCAACATTGAGTTCCACCTGGTGGGCATGTCACAGATTAGGCGGTTCTTGGGCAGGTTAAACTCCTTTTGGAGGTCCGTCAGAAGAGCACTGGCATTATATGACCGGCGGAAATGCACACAGACTTTCCTGGCCTGCCTCAGGACATCCTGTAAGCCCGGGTACCTGCCCAAGAACCGCTGCACCACCAAGTTAAGCACGTGAGCCAAACAGGGCACATGGGTCATTTGTCCCTGTGGGAGGGCAGAGAAGAGGTTGGTGCCATTGTCGCAAACCACCATTCCTGCCTTAACTTGCCGTGGCGTCAACCACCTCTGAACCTGCCCCTGCAGAGCTGACAGAACCTCTGCCCCGGTGTGGCTCCTGTCCCCCAGGCACACCAGCTCAAGCACCGCATGGAATCTTTTGGCCTGCATACTTGCGTAGCCCCTTGAACGGCTACGGAGCACCGCTGGTTCCGAGGACAAAGCACAGGAAGAGACCATGGAGGAAGAAGAAGAGGAGGGGGTGGATGAGAGAGGTGTGTCACAATCATTAGCATTTTGGAGGCGTGGTGGCGGAACAACCCCCAACACTACTGCACCTTGTCCTGCATCCTTCCCAGCTGCCAGCAGAGTCACCCAATGCGCCGTGAAACTTAGGTAACGTCCCTGTCCGTGCCTGCTAGACCATGAGTCAGTGGTAATATGCACCTTACCGCTGACCGCCTTGTCCAGCGAGGCATGGACATTGTCTTCCACATGCCGGTAGAGAGCCGGAATCGCCTTCCGTGAGAAAAAATGTGGCGTTTGGGTACCTGCCACTGAGGAACCGCACATTCCACAAACTCACGGAAGGGGGCAGAGTCTACCAACTGAAAAGGCAGCAGTTGAAGTGCTAGCAATTTTGCCAAGCTAGCATTCAACCGCTGGGCATGTGGATGGCTGGGAGCAAACTTCTTTTGGCGGTGCAGCAGCTGGGGCAGGGAAATTTGCCTGGTACAATCTGACGTCGGTGTACCAAAAGCAAATTGCCCACAAGTACTTGGCTCTGACACACCAAATTCTAAACCTTCATTCCTCTCAGTGCAGGTCCCAGAGAGGACTGAAGGTATAGTGTGGTTGGAAATCTCAGCTGATGAGGAGCAAGGAGAGGTCCTCTTTGTTCTTTGGTGTGGGTCTTTTAGATACGCTTGCCAACGAACTGCATGGCAGGTCAACATATGTCTGGTCAAGCATGTGGTACCCAAGCGGGAGATGTTTTGGCCACGCGAGATACGCTTGAGACATATGTTGCAAATAGCAGCGGTGCGATCTGATGCACTCGTCTCAAAAAAGGCCCACATCAAAGAACTTTTTGAATAACGTGCAGAGACTGCAGCGCCCTGCACATGTGGAGCTTTGGGGTGTGATGCAGTCAATGTGCTGCCCTTAGGCTGGCCCTTGGGGGTCATCCTGCCTCGTTGGTGATGTGCCGCCTCCTCCTCCTCCTCTCTCCTATCAGGCACCCACGTTGAGTCAGTGACCTCATCATCCCCTCCCTCCTCATCACTGGAGCAAACCTGGCAGTATGCTGCAGCAGGGGGAGCATGACTGCCAGATTGCTGTCCTTTTTGGGCACCCCCTCTGTCCGTGCTCATGTTACTGCCTTCATCGAGCTCAGTATCATCATCAGAGCCTTCCAAACGCTGGGCATCCTCCTGGACCATGTACCCAACACTGTGGTCAAACAGTTCGAGGGACTCCTCAGGAGGACATGGTGGGGCTAGGGAAGGAGTCACTGATGACATTGTGCCGAGGGAAGAGGCCGCTGCTTTGCCAGACAAAGTACCCTGGGCATGGGTGAGAGAGGATGAGGAGGATGAGGATGGCTTGGTCATCCACTCGACCAAGTCTTCCGCATGTTGTGGCTCAACACAGCCAGCTGCCGAAAAAAAGGCCAGGCGTGTCCCCCGGCCACGTGCTGATGAGGATGCACCGTCTCCACGACCAGCACTAGACACAGAGCCTGCTTGCCCTCTCTTATTGGCTTGTGACTGTCTGCCTTTCCTTCTTGGCCTTCCAGACATACTAATGGCCTGTAGCTGCACTAAGCTGGGATACATATATATATATATATATATATATATATATATGTACTGATACTGCAGCTAGCAAAATCAACTGCCTGCCTGTAGTATGAGAACACCACCAACCTTCTACAGGTAGCTTTAGCTGAACACTGTGAGGTGGACGCACCCCACTAACTTGTAGGTTTAGCTGAACACTGTGAGCAGGACGCACTGCACTAACTGTAAATAGTCTAGCTGTCTGACTGTGGTACTAATAGGATCAAAAGAACACCAGCAATTTTCTTCAGGTAGCTGTAAATACAGTAACAAGACAAACCTGCCTGTCAGTAAGAAGATAACAGGAACGGATCTAGCTGAACACTGTGAGCAGGACACACCCCACTAACTTGTAGGTTTAGTTGAACACTGTGAGGTGGACGCACCACACTAACTTGTAGGTTTAGCTGAACACTGTGAGGTTGACGCACCCCACTAACTTTTAGGTTTAGCGGAACACTGTGAGCAGGACACACCCCACTAACTTGTAGGTTTAGCTGAACACTGTGAGGTGGACGCACCACACTAACTTGTAGGTTTAGCTGAACACTGTGAGCAGGACGCACCCCACTAACTTGTAGGTTTAGCTGAACACTGTGAGCAGGACACACTGCACTAACTGTAAATAGTCTAGCTGCCTGACTGCGGTACTAATAGGATCAAAAGAACACCAGTAATTTTCTTCAGGTAGCTGTAAATACTGTAACAATACAAGCCTGCCTGTCAGTAAGAAGATAACAGGAACGGATCTAGCTGAACACTGTGAGCAGGACGCACTGCACTAACTGTAAATAGTCTAGCTGCCTGACTGTGGTACTAATAGGATCAAAAGAACACCAGCAATTTTCTTCAGGTAGCTGTATATACTGTAACAAGACAAGCCTGCCTGTCAGTAAGAAGATAACAGGAAAGGATCTAGCTGAACACTGTGAGCAGGATGCACTGCACTAACTGTAAATAGTCTAGCTGCCTGACTGTGGTACTAATAGGATCAAAAGAACACCAGTAATTTTCTTCAGGTAGCTGTATATACTGTAACAAGACAAGCCTGCCTGTCAGTAAGAAGATAACAGGAAGGGATCTAGCTGAACACTGTGAGCAGGACGCACCTCACTAACTTGTAGGTTTAGCTGAACACTGTGAGGTGGACGCACCACACTAACTTGTAGGTTTAGCTGAACACTGTGAGGTGGACGCACCCCACTAACTTGTAGGTTTAGCTGAACACTGTGAGGTGGACGCACCACACTAACTTGTAGGTTTAGCTTAACACTGTGAGCAGGACACACCCCACTAACTTGTAGTTTTAGCTGAACACTGTGAGCAGGACGCCCTGCACTAACTCTAAATAGTCTAGCTGCCTGACTGTGGTACTAATAGGATCAAAAGAACACCAGTAATTTTCTTCAGGTAGCTGTATATACTGTAACAAGACAAGCCTGCCTGTCAGTAAGAAGATAACAGGAACGGATCTAGCTGAACATTGTGAGCAGGACGCACTGGACTAACTGTAAATAGTCTAGCTGCCTGACTGTGGTACTAATAGGATCAAAAGAACACCAGCAATTTTCTTCAGGTAGCTGTATATACTGTAACAAGACAAGCCTGCCTGTCAGTAAGAAGATAACAGGAACGGATCTAGCTGAACACTGTGAGCAGGACGCACTGCACTAACTGTAAATAGTCTAGCTGCCTGACTGTGGTACTAATAGGATCAAAAGAACAGCAGTAATTTTCTTCAGGTAGCTGTATATACTGTAACAAGACAAGCCTGCCTATCATTAGGAAGATAACAGGAACAGATCTAGCTAAACTGAATACAGTGTATGTATATATATATATATATATATATATATATATATATATATATATGCAACACCTGGGATGCATATATATACACAATACACTGTAAGTGCAGCTAACTGACTGACTGTTCTGCCTAATCTATCTAACTCAAATCAAATGTCACTGTCTGTCTCTCTCTCTCTCAATGAACGCCGGAACACACACTACACAGGGTCGCCGTGCAGGCGGCCTTATATAGTGTGGGGCGTGTACTAAATCCCCTGAGCCATAATTGGCCAAAGCCTCCTTGGCTTTGGCCAATTACGGCTCTCTGTTTAGACGGCGCTGTGATTGGCCAAGCATGCGGGTCATAGTGCATGCTTGGCCAATCATCAGCCAGCAATGCACTGCAATGCCGCAGTGAATTATGGGCCGTGACGCGCCACACGATTTTGGCGCGAACGGCCCATATCGTTCGCAATTCGGCGAACAACTCGAACACGAAGCTCATCCCTACTTCTGATTCGGTACCGTTTGGACTTTGACCTTCCTGTGTATGACCCAGCTTGCCTAGACTACGTTTTGCCTGATTCTACTAGTACCTTCATCTGCAGCGGTGAATTACAAGCACCAGACATCTATCCTCATCTGCAGCTGTGAACTACAAGGTCCAGCAAACATCTACCTACATCTACAACGGTGAACTACAAGTCCCAGCTGACCTGCTCTGCTCAGACCTGCACATGGTATGTGCTCTTGTTCTTTGAACTCTTTGCATAATCAGAACACCTGAACTGTTACCTGTTATATGCTCTAGCCTGACACTTCCGTCTTGTACTTGCTTCAGAGCAAGCGTCATTTTTGGTCCATCGGAAAAGCATACAGGCGAGCGGTTTTCCTATTGCTAGGTCCATCAGGATTTTCAAAAAAAGAAGTCCGATGAGGCCTACACACGATCAGAGTAGACGATGAAAAGCTTCCGTCTGACTTTTTCTGTCGGACATTCCGCTCGTGTGTACAGGGCATTATAGTGAGTTGCACCAACACTACACTGACACCAGGTCATGTAGGCACACAATTCACCCCCGATCACCCCCCCAGTTAACCCCTTCGACACCTGTCACTGTGTCACCCAGTACAGCAATCAGATTCTTTTTTGATCACTGTACTGGTGTCATTAGTGACACAAATCAGCGTTAGGGCAATTAGTATTAGCCCCAAATAGGTCTAGGGACCCCCCAACCCCCCAATAAAGGTTTAACCCCTTCATTACCCCTGTCACCTGTGATCACTGTATAAGTGTCACGGGTGACGCAGTTTAGCTAGATTTTTTTTATAGCGTCAGGGCACTCGCTACCCGATACCCAATAAAGGTTTAACCCCCTGATCACAGTTAGGTTTTAGCATCAGATAGGGTCTGCATTGCCCCAGGCAGTGTCAGATCAGTGCCAGTAGCCAGTAGTGCTAACACCCTCACACGCACCATACACCTCTCTTTAGTAGTATAGTGTCTGAACGGATCGATATCTGATCAGATCTATACTAGCATCCCCAGCAGTTTAGGGTGACCAAAAATGCAGTGTTAGTGGGATCAGCCCAGATACCTGCTACCACCTGTGGTTAGCCCCTCCGCCCAGCCCAGCTTATCCAATTGCAGTATCAATCGATCACTGTCACTTACAAAACACTAAACACATAACTGCAGCGCTCGCAGAGTCAGGCCTGATCCCTGTGAATGCTAACAGTTTTTTTGGTAGCGTTTGAATCAGTCGCTAGCAGTCAAGAGCTTTTTTACCTGTGATTCTTACTACTGTACCAGTAAATTTAGAGACCAAAATGGCAAATTGAAGGTACACTAGTGAAGAGGCCTATACGTTTCTGAGCATGACTGATAGTGAAGAGGAAGTCACTCATCTGTCAGATTCAGGCTCAGAATACGAACCTGTATACAGCAGCGGCACCCTGACAAATAGCTCTGATGACGAAGTTGTGGTCCCTGCCAAGGTCAGGCGTACCAGACCCCATTCTTCTTCTGCTGTCGTCAAGGTGCAAGAACCGCAGGTCCCTCGTATGGAGCAGAGAGCCAGTACTAGCACTGCTCATCCTTCTGGTGGACTGGCAAGCACCAGCGGCCTAGTACATCCTGGTCTTACATCCAGCACTGCAGTAACACTTGGTGACGTGGCGAGTCCCATAAGTGCAGTTCAAGCTGGCGAGGTGGCAAGCACAAGTAGTGTCCCACTGCCACCAAGAAGAAGACAAAGCCAGGCCCGTCGAGCCCATAGTGCCCTTCCTGCTGCATTCGCCAATCCTAATTGGGAGCCCACCACTTCTGCAGCACCCGTACTTCCCCCATTCACTGGCCAACCTGGAATTCAGGTGGAAACAGTTGATTTTACGTCACTTGATTTTTATTCGCTGTTTTTCACTGAAGATCTCTATAGATCTATTGTCGACCAAAGCAATTTGTATGCTGGTCAATTCATCGCCGCTAATCCCCAGCTGACCCTTGTCAGAGATTGGAAACCATTTACGGTTTCTGAATTTAAGACCTTTCTGGGCCTATCCCTCCTCATGGGCATAACTAAAAAGAGTGAGTTGCGGTCATATTGGTCCACTCACCCAATTCATCATATGCCCTTGTTCTCTTCCTCCATGACAGGACATGATACGAGCAGATCTTGCGGTTCATGCACTTCAATGACAATGAACTCTGTCATTCTCGGGGTGACCCTGGATTTGTTAGGCTCTACAAAATTCGGCCCCTCATAAACCACTTGAACCAACGTTTTGCAGCCTTGTTTACTCCCGATAAAGTTGTCTGCATTGACGAGTCCCTGTATAAGTTTTCTGGCCACTTGTCTATCAAACAGTATCTTCTCAGCAAGCGTGCCAGATACGGGGTCAAGATGTATAAGCTCTGTGACAGGGCAACAGGCTATACATATAGTTTTATGGTTTATGAGGGAAAAGATAGTCACGTAGAGCCGGAGAACTGCCCAGACTACATAGGGAGTGCTGGTAAGATAGTGTGGGACTTGGTGTCACCCTTATTCGGAAAGGGGTACCAATTGCACATGGACAATTATTACATGAGCGTGCCACTTTTTAGTCACCTTTTTGATTATGGAATTGTCGCATGTGGCAACGTGCAATCTAATTGCTGGGGCTACCCCCAATGGCTTGTAGAATCCCAACTTAGAAGGGGGGAGAGAGCCTGCTTGAGGTGTAATAATTTGTTAGCAGTGAAGTGGAGGGATTCATGGAATGTTTTCGTTCTGTCCTCACTTCATGCAGACACGGCAGTCCAAATTCCTATGGCGACTGGTGTTGTGGTGAAACCCCTCTGTGTCCATGAATACAACATTAACATGGGAGGGGTGGACCTCAATGACCAGTTGTTGATGCCATACTTAATTGCCCGTAAGGCCAGACGCTGGTACAAAAAAGTGTCTGTTTATTTATTTCAATTGGCTTTGCTGAACACTTTTTTGCTATACAAAGCTTCAGGACGGACTGGATCCTTCCTTAAATTCCGGTAAAAGATCATCAGAGTCTTTCTGTTTCCAGACGGTGCTCTTGCCCAACTTCCCAACGCAAATGCAGTGAGCCAGCTGCATGAGAGGCATTTTCCTTATGTCCTCCCTGGTACCCCTACCCAAAGAACACCCCAAAAAAGATGTTGTGTCTGCAGTAAATGTGGATTTAGGCGTGACACGCGCTTTTATTGTTCCTCCTGTCCTAACCAACCTGGTCTCTGCATTGATGAATGTTTCAAATGATACCACACACTAGTTGAGTATTAGCGTAGGGTACAGCACCACACAGTCCTAGGCACACTAACACAGGGTCTCGGGGTCTCGAAAGATGTGATGGCCATCACATTTTGAGAGACCCTAATCTGCAACGTTCAGTTTACAGTTTTTTTACAGTTTTTATAAAAGTGAAAAAAGTGAAAAAAAAAAAACACACAAAAACACAAAAAATATATTAAATAAAAAATCCAAAAATAGTTGTGGTTGTATTTTTCTTCTCTCTCTCTGTATTGTTTTCTCTCTACTCTATATGTCCGCTCACTATTCTATATCTATCGTTCTCTTTCTGTTTTATTTTTACTATGTTTTATTGTATTTGCTTTGCAGGTATGGTATGTTATACTGTAAAGTTTGTTTTATTGTTAACCATCATTTGCTTAGCAGGTACACCATTCAGCTGCAGCGCGGGTTTATTTATCTTGACAGCAACAGCGTTTGCTCCCACGATACATAAAGCTGTAATTGCAGCACTGTCGGAGGTAATTTCACCACCACAGTTAAAAAAAAAAAGAGCATATATGCCTCGGCATATATTTTTTTAGGCACAGATTGCAATGTTTTATTTTTACTATGTTTTATTGTATTTGCTTTGCAGGTATGGTAAGTCTTATGCCCCGTACACACGGTCGGATTTTCCATTGGAAAATGTCCGATTGGAGCGTGTTGTCGGACATTCCGACCGTGTGTGGGCTCCATCGTACATTTTCCATCGGATTTTCTGACACACAAAGTTTGAGAGCAGGCTATAAAATTTTCCGACAACAAAATCCGATTGCGTCAATTCCAACCGTGTGTGGCCAGTTCCGACGCACAAAGTGCCACACATGCTCTCAAGAAATTCCGAGATGGAACAGCTCGGTCTGGTAAAATTAGCGTTCACAATGGATACAGCACTTTCGTCACGCTGCAATGTAAAAAATGGTTTAATACAGCACACTCTCTTCTTCTTTATAATGTGAGAAGAATGAAGTAGTTTTGCTGCTCATATTCACACAGACTTCTCACAAACTTCTTTCTTTATTATTTATCGTGATTCCCTCAATATATTTTGATTTGTCACATCTGATAAAATTTCTTTTTTGTTGTTTTATTATTATTATTTTTTTTTCAAGGCTGTTTTTTTTTTTTTTTTTTTTTTGGGGGGGGTTTGTATTTTTTTCAAGGCTGATCTTTGTTTTATTTTATTTTTAGTTTGACTCCATAATATTTTTGTGTGTGTTTTGTGTGTCAAGTTACCACAACACCATTATTATCTTATATTATTTAATCTCAAGGAGGTTGCTTGGTGTTGGTGTCCCTTGTTAATTTCACATTGTATTTTTGAAATGTGCCTGCCTGATCACAAACAAACTGTCCTTTTTTAAGGAAAACACACATAGGCGAGTATAATTGAAACAAAAAATCCTTTATTAAGGGCTCAGAACCAAACAAAGAGGGAGGCAACGCTGGAGAAACATCAGAGATTGGCGAAGCCTTGGACCCCCAGGGCAGACATCAAATCTTTTCCTGCAAAATTGGTGGCCTGAGGAGTCCATATCTAAGGGAGTGCAGTCTGGTCCAGAAGTCCCAGAGATCCGGAAAGAAGCAGATGACATCTGTGTCCCCATGCTGTGGTACTACAAGAGGCTGCATCTTTTGCCAGACCAGACTGGACCCAGGGTCATTACTCTCTGGTCTTCTTTCCACGCTTCCTTCCTGGCTGTGGCTCTGGTGTTGGAGATGTGGCAGGAGGAGGAGTAGGACCTGGAGGAGGAGGAGGAGGAGGAGTAGGACCTGGAGGAGGAGGAGGAGGAGGAGGAGTAGGACCTGGAGGAGGAGGAGGACTATGTGTGAGGTTAGCACATGTTATTTGGCCCCTCAACCCCTTATTGAGAGCTTCCAAAATTAAGGACTCACACAGGAGTCGTTGGCCCTCCTCCATCTGCAGCATTTTGCAGGCAGTTATACCAGCAAAGTCCTTCTCCGCACTGTGTGGGCTTCTCAGGGCCTCTGTAGCCTTCCAAAAGAGGCCTATGGCAGCCTCCTCCAGGTTACTCATCTTCCTGCCACTTTGTCTTTGAAGGTGTAGGGTAGGGACCTGGATATCAGGCAGCCTGCTTGGCCTGGCCACCTCCTGGCTGAGACTTCCCTGTGTATGAAAAAGGGACATGGTTTTAGTTTTTGCATCAACAATCACAATCATAAATTAGTACTCCAAACTAACATCTAGTTAAAATCATTGATGGGACAACCAGAAATATTTAGAGGAATGCTATACCTGGCTCAAGCTGGTCTCCTCCACATGTTGCTGCCTGGAAGGCCCAGGTTGGGCTTCAGAAGCCTCAGCTGGGGTGGAAGGAAGCGTGGAAGGAAGAGTGGAGAGTGCTGGCCTGGGTTCAGTCTGACCTGCCAGAAAATGCAGCCTGTCATAGTACCACAGCCTGGGGACATAAATGTCATTTGCAGCTCCTGATCATTGGGAATCCTGGACCTTCTTGTGCTCCCTTAGATAAGTGCTCCTCAGGCCACCAATTAGGATCTTCAAATAGGTGATGTCTGCCGTGGGGATCACCGTCTTCACAAATTCCAACAAATTATCCAGTGCTGCCATCCAATTTGTTTGGTTCTTATATTCAGGGTGGTTTATCTCCTATAGACAGGGCAGCTCCCTGAACATATCAATGAAGATTGCCATAAAGTCCTCATCCTTCAAGAAATCCATTTTCACTGCAAGACACAACACAAGACAAACCCTAATGTCAACCTAAAGTCTTCTAAACTTGTGCAAATACAGGCCCCAATCTAGAAGCAGTATAGGCCCAATGTTAAATCTTACTTTCGTTATCACGATCGGTGCCTCCGTTACTCCTTCCTCCACTCACAGATCGTACGTACTACGCACGCGTGTTGCGCTTTATAGACACTGCGCATGCGTGAAACTCTGCCCGCCCCCGACGTTCTTTCTAGTCTATTCCCAGCCCCTTCTCGTTCGGCGCAGTGGGAAGAGCACATGGCGGAGTCATAGTAGGTGTCTGATATTTACACCAACGAGGAAGAGGAGGAAAGCCCGGAGCCAGAAACGTCCCGATCCAGAAGGAGACGATATAAGGCATCAAATATGTCCTTTGGGGAGATGTTGGAGATTGTCGACATAATGAAGAGGGCCGACTATGAAGGAAAGTAGGGATGAGCTTCATGTTCGAATCGAACCCATGTTCCACTCAAACATCGGCTGTTCGATCGTTCGCTGAATTGCGAACGATATGGGCTGTTCGTGCCAAATTTGTGTGGCGCGTCACGGCCCATAATTCACTGCGGCATCGCAGTGCATTGCTGGCTGATGATTGGCCAAGCATGCACTATGACCCGCATGCTTGGCCAATCACAGCGCCGTCGGTAGAGAGAGCTGTAATTGGCCAAAGCCAGGGTGGCTTTGGCCATCTATGGCTCAGGGGGTTTAAAACACGCCCCACACTATATAAGGCCGCCTGCACGGCGGACCTGTGTAGTGTGTTCCGGCGTGCTGAGAGATAGTGAGAGAGACAGTGTCATTTCATTTGAGTTAGCTAGATTAGGCAGGACAGTCAGTGAGTTAGCTGCACTTACATTGTATTGTGTATATATATGCATCCCGGGTGGTGCATATATATATATATATATACACTGTATTCAGTTTAGCTAGATCTGTTCCTGTTATCTTCCTACTGACAGGCAGGCTTGTCTTGTTACACTATTTACAGCAACCTGAAGAAAATTGCTGGTGTTCTTTTGATCCTATTAGTACCACAGTCAGACAGCTAGACTATTTACAGTTAGTGTAGTGCGTCCTGCTCACAGTGTTTAGCTAAAACTACAAGTTAGTGTAGTGAGACCTCTGCACAGTGTTCAGCTAAAGCTACAAGTTAGTGTAGTGCGTCCTGCTCAGTGTTCAGCTAAAACTACAAGTTAGTGTAGTGAGACCTCTGCACAGTGTTCAGCTAAAGCTACAAGTTAGTGTAGTGCGTCCTGCTCACAGTGTTCAGCTAAAACTACAAGTTAGTGTAGTGAGACCTCTGCACAGTGTTCAGCTAAAGCTACAAGTTAGTGTAGTGCGTCCTGCTCACAGTGTTCAGCTAAAACTACAAGTTAGTGTAGTGAGACTTCTGCACAGTGTTAATCTAAAGCTACAAGTTAGTGTAGTGCGTCCTGCTCACAGTGTTCAGCTAAAACTACAAGTTAGTGTAGTGAGACCTCTGCACAGTGTTCAGCTAAAGCTACAAGTTAGCGTAGTGCATCCTGCTCACAGTCTTCAGCTAAAACTACAAGTTAGTGTAGTGAGACCTCTGCACAGTGTTCATCTAAAGCTACAAGTTAGTGTAGTGCGTCCTGCTCACAGTGTTCAGCTAAAACTACAAGTTAGTGTAGTGAGACCTTTGCACAGTGTTCATCTAAAGCTACAAATTAGTGTAGTGCGTCCCGCTCACAGTGTTCAGCTAAAACTACAAGTTAGTGTAGTGAAACCTCTGCACAGTGTTCAGCTAAAGCTACAAGTTAGTGTAGTGCGTCCTGCTCACAGTGTTCAGCTAAAACTACACGTTAGTGTAGTGAGACCTCTGCACAGTGTTCATCTAAAGCTACAAGTTAGTGTAGTGCATCCTGCTCACAGTGTTCAGCTAAAACTACAAGTTAGTGTAGTGAGACCTCTGCACAGTGTTCATCTAAAGCTACAAGTTAGTGTAGTGCGTCCTGCTCACAGTGTTCAGCTAAAACTACAAGTTAGTACAGTGAGACCTCTGCACAGTGTTCATCTAAAGCTACAAGTTAGTGTAGTGCGTCCTGCTCACAGTGTTCAGCTAAAACTACAAGTTAGTGTAGTGAGACCTCTGCACAGTGTTCAGCTAAAGCTACAAGTTAGTGTAGTGCGTCCTGCTCACAGTGTTCAGCTAAAACTACAAGTTAGTGTAGTGAGATCTCTGCACAGTGTTCATCTAAAGCTACACGCTAGTGTAGTGCGTCCTGCATACAGTGTTCAGCTAAAACTACAAGTTAGTGTAGTGAGACCTCTGCACAGTGTTCAGCTAAAGCTACAAGTTAGTGTAGTGCATCCTGCTCACAGTGTTCAGCTAAAACTACAAGTTAGTGTAGTGAGACCTCTGCACAGTGTTCATCTAAAGCTACAAGTTAGTGTAGTGCGTCCTGCTCACAGTGTTCAGCTAAAACTACAAGTTAGTGTAGTGAGACCTCTGCACAGTGTTCTGCTAAAGCTACAAGTTAGTGTAGTGCGTCCTGCTCACAGTGTTCAGCTAAAACTACACGTTAATGTAGTGAGACCTCTGCACAGTGTTCAGCTAAAGCTACAAGTTAGTTTAGTGCATCCTGCTCACAGTGTTCAGCTAAAATTACAAGTTAGTGTAGTGAGACCTCTGCACAGTGTTCATCTAAAGCTACAAGTTAGTGTAGTGCTTCCTGCTCACAGTGTTCAGCTAAAACTACAAGTTAGTGTAGTGAGACCTCTGCATAGTGTTCAGCTAAAGCTACAAGTTAGTGTAGTGCGTCCTGCTCACAGTGTTCAGCTAAAACTACAAGTTAGTGTAGTGAGACCTCTGCACAGTGTTCATCTAAAGCTACAAGTTAGTGTAGTGCGTCCTGCTCACAGTGTTCAGCTAAAACTACAAGTTAGTGTAGTGAGACCTCTGCATAGTGTTCAGCTAAAACTACAAGTTAGTGTAGTGCGTCCTCCTCACAGTGTTCAGCTAAACCTACAAGTTATTCTTTTGCGAACTCTGCACAGTGTTCACCTAAAGTTACCTGTAGAAGGTTGGTGGTGTTTTCCTGATCCTATCACTACTGCAGGCAGCTAAATAAGCTACAAGTTATTTTTTTGCGAGCTCTGCACAGTGTTCAGCTAAAGCTACCTGTAGAAGGTTGGTGGTGTTCTCATACTACAGGCAGGCAGTTGATTTTGCTAGCTGCAGTATCAGTACATATATATATATATATATATCCCAGCTTAGTGCAGCTACAGGCCATTAGTATGTCTGGAAGGCCAACAAGGAGAGGCAGACAGTCACAAGCCAATAAAAAAGGGCAAGCAGGCTCTGTGTCTAGTGCTGGTCGTGGAGACGGTGCATCCTCATCAGCACGTGGCTGTGGGACACGCTTGGCCTTTTTTTCGGCAGCTGGCCGTTTTGAGCCGCAACATGCGGAAGACTTGGTTGAATGGATGACCGAGCCGTCCTCATCCTCCTCATCCCCTCTTACCCATGCTCACGGCACTTTGTCTGGCAAAGCAGCGGCCTCTTCCCTCGGCTCAATGTCATCAGTGATTCCTTCCCTAGCCCCACCATGTCCTCCTGAGGAGTCCCTAAAACTGTTTGACTACAGTGTTGGGTACATGCTCCAGGAGGATGCCCAGAGTTTGGAAGGCTCTGATGATGATACTGAGCTAGATGAAGGCTGTAACGTGAGCACGGACAGAGGGGATGCCCAAGAAGGACAGCAATCTGGCAGTCATGCTCCCCCTGCTGCAGCATACTGCCAGATTTTCTCCAGTGATGAGGAGGGAGGGGATAATGAGGTCACTGACTCAACGTGGGTGCCTGATAGGAGAGAGGAGAAGGAGGAGGCGGCACATCACCAACAAGGCAAGATGCCCTCCAGGGGCCAGCCTAAGGGCAGCACACTGACTGCATCACACCCCAAAGCTCCACATGTGCAGGGCGCTGCAGTCTCTGCGCGTTATTCAAAAAGTTCTTTGGTGTGGGCCTTTTTTGAGATGAGTGCATCAGATCGCACCGCTGCTATTTGCAACATATGTCTCAAGCGTATCTCGCATGGCCAAAACATCTCCCACTTGGGTACCACATGCTTGACCAGACATATGTTGACCTGCCATGCAGTTCGTTGGCAAGCGTATCTAAAAGACCCACACCAAAGAACAAAGAGGACCTCTCCTTGCTCCTCATCAGCTGAGATCTCCAACCCTACTATACCTTCAGTCCTCTCTGAGACCTGCACTGAGAGGAATGAAGGTATAGAATTAGGTGTGTCACAGCCAAGTACTTGTGGGCAATCTGCTTTCGGTACACCGACGTCAGATTGTGCCAGGCAAATTTCCCTGCCCCAGCTGCTGTACCACCGAAAGAAGTTTGCTCCCAGCCATCCACATGCCCAGTGGTTGAATGCTAGCTTGGCAAAATTGCTAGCACTTCAACTGCTGCCTTTTCAGTTGGTAGACTCTGCCCCCTTCCGTGAGTTTGTGGAATGTGCGGTTCCTCAGTGGCAGGTACCCAAACGCCACATTTTTTTTCACGGAAGGCGATTCCGGCTCTCTACCGGCATGTGGAAGGCAATGTCCATGCCTCGCTGGACAGGGTGGTCAGTGGTAAGATGCATATTACCACTGACTCATGGTCTAGCAGGCATGGACAGGGAGGTTACCTAAGTTTCACGGTGCATTGGTGACTCTGCTGGCAGCTGGGAAGGATGCAGGACAAGGTGCAGTAATGTTGGAGGTTGTTCCGCCACCACGCCTCCAAAATGCCACTACTAATGATTGTGACACACCTCTCTCCTCCACCCCCTCCTCTTCTTCTTCCTCCATGGCCTCTTCCTGTGCTTTGTCCTCGGAACCAGCGGTGCTCCGTAGGCGTTCAAGGGGCTACGCATGTAAGCAGGCCAAAAGATGCCATGCGGTGCTTGAGCTGGTGTGCTTGGGGGACAGGAGCCACACTGGGGCAGAGGTTCTGTCAGCTCTGCAGGCGCAGGTTCAGAGGTGGTTGATGCCACGCCAACTTAAGGCAGGATGGTGGTTTTGCGACAATGGCACCAACCTCCTCTGCCCTCCGACAGGGACAAATGACCCATGTGCCCTGTTTGGCTCACATCCTTAACTTGGTGGTGCAGCAGTTCTTGGGCAGGTACCCGGGCTTACAGGATATCCTAAGGCAGGCCAGGAAAGTCTGTGTGCATTTCTGCCGGTCATATAATGCCAGTGCTCGGCTGGTGGACCTCCAAAAGGAGATTAACCTGCCCAAGAACCGCCTAATCTGTGACATGCCCACCAGGTGGAACTCAACGTTGGCCATGCTGTAGCTTCTGCACACGCAGCAGAGGGCCATCAATGAGTACCTGTGCGACTATGGCACCAGGACAGGGTCAGGGGAGCTTAGTTTTTTTTCCCCACGCCAGTGGGCCATGATCAGGGATGCATGCACTGTCCTGTCACCATTTGAGGAGGCCACAAGGATGGTGAGCAGTGACAGTGCATGCATCAGTGACACTGTCCCCCTTGTCCACCTGTTGGAGCACACGCTGCATGGAATAATGGACAGGGCACTTGAGGTAGAACAGAGGCAGGAAGAGGAGGACTTCCTTAGCTCTCAAGGCCCCCTTTATCCAGACAGTGTTCCTGCGTGCCCGCCGATCACACAGGAAGAGGAAGAGAAGGAGGAGGAGGATTTTGTCAGTATGGAGGTGGAGCCTGGCACTCAACATCAGCAGCAGTCTTTAAGGGATCAGTCCCAAGAAACACATGGACTTGTACGTGGCTGGGAGGAGGTGGCTGCGGACCATGTCATCCTTAGTGACCCAGAGGACTCCGGACAGAATGCCTCAGCAAACCTACGCTGCATGGCCTCCCTGATCCTACAAAGCCTGCGTAAGGATCCTCGTATTCGTGGTATCAAGGAGAAGGACCAATACTGGCTGGTAACCCTCCTTGATCCACGATACAAGGGTAAGGTTGCAGACCTTATCTTGCCATTGCAGAGGGAGCAGAGGATGAAACATCTTTGGGAGGCCTTGCAGAAAGGTTTGTGCAATGTGTTCCCAGAGACTGGGAGGTTACAAATGCCTGTTTCTGGACAACGTGTTGCTGAGGCTTCGGTCAGTCAAAGAAGGAGCGGTGGAAAAGGTGGCCATCTGACCGATGCGTTCAGACAATTTTTTAGTCCGCAGCCCCAAGGTATGATCGGTTCCAGCAACCATCGCCAGCGTCTGTTTTACATGGTGCAGAAATACCTAGGGGCAAGATCTGACTTGGACACCTTTCCCACCGAAAATCCTCTGGGTTACTGGGTCTTGAGGATGGATCACTGGCCAGAGCTTGCACAGTATGAAATTGAGCTACTGGCCTGTCCTGCATCCAGCGTTCTTTCAGAACGCACATTCAGTGCTGCTGGAGGCTTTGTAACCGATCACAGGGTGAATCTGTCCACCAACTCGGTCGATCGACTGACCTTCATAAAAATGAATCAGTCTTGGATCACCACCAGCTACTAAGCACCTCATGCTGATGTAACCGAATAATTTTTTTTGAAATCTCAGATCCCTTCAAAGACTGCCTATGCTGATGCTGAGTGACTATCCTGAGTAATTATCCTCTTCTTCCTCAATGATCACGCTGATAGCTTGTAAGAAAATTTTTGGTTCTGGGCGCCGTCACCAGTGCCTAAGGCCCAATTTTTCTGCCCCTGTTTAACAGGGGCGTGTAATTACAATTTTTTATGCAATACTTTGCAGCAGGGCTTGTTCCTGCGTTCCAACTAGAGTATCTGTGAGGGGTTGCAGTGTTGTGGCACCACCACCACCAAAGACCCAATTTTTCAGCCCCTGTTCAACAGGGGCATGTAATTACAATTCTTGATCTAATATTTCACAGCAGGGCCCATTTCTGCGCCCACCAAGAGCGAGTGAGGACTTACAGTGTTGTGGCACCAGCACCACCACCACCACCAAAGGCCCAATTTTTCTGCCCTTGTTCAACAGGGGCATGTAATTACAATTCTTGATCTAATATCTCACAGCAGGGCCCATTTCTGCACCCACCAAGAGTGAGTGAGGACTTACAGTGTTGTGGCACCAGCACCACCACCACAACCACCAAAGGCCCAATTTTTCTGCCCCTGTTCTACAGGGGCATGTGATTACAATTCTTGATCTAATATTTCACAGCAGGGCCCTGTAAGGGCTTACAGTGTTGTGGCCACAACAACACCTAAGGCCCAAATTTCTGCTGAGTATATAGGGCAGGCCCCTACTTTCAAACATCCAACTTACAAACGACTCCTACTTGCAAACGGAAGGAGACAACAGGAAGTGAGATGAAATCTACCCCTAGGAAGGGAAATTCTCTCGTGTAAGAGTTAATATGGGAAAAACATTTCTCCTTTCCACTGATGCTTTATCACCAATCCTTGTTTCACAAAAAAACCCAAATTTTTAAAAAACATTTGTCATTGGGACAAAAAGTGAGGTGAAATCTTCTGAAGAGGAGCATGGGCAGCAAAACAAATGTCACAGGGGTGATAACCCTTCCCTATGTTTTCCAAAAAGCTTAAAAAAGATTTTTTGGCTGGAGCTAAACACGTTAAAAATGTACCCGTTCAAAATTACAAACAGATTCTACTTAACAACAAACCTACAGCCCCTGTCTTGTTTGCACCGCCTGTATACTGCTGTTCAGAGTATATAGGGCCTGGTGGCCCCACACCTTTCCTTTTTTTAATGTGAGTGCGTGGTTCCCCTTAATATCCATACAAGACCCAAAGGGCCTGGTAATGGACTGGGGGGTACCCATGCCGTTTGTCTCACTGATTTTCATCCATATTGCCAGGACCCGACATTACATTAAACCCTAATGCCGCGTACACACGGTCGGACTTTTCATCTACAAAAGTCCGACAGCCGGTCCGACAGACTTTCGGCAGACTTGCGGCGGACTTGTTGCAGACTTTCTAACGAACGGACTTGCCTACACACGACCACACAAAAGTCCAATGGATTCGTACGTGATGACGTACACCGGACTAAAATAAGGAAGTTGATAGCCAGTAGCCAATAGCTGCCCTAGCGTGGCTTTTTGTCCGTCGGACTAGCACACAGACGAGCGGATTTCGGGGTCCGTCGTAGTTACGACGTAAAGATTTGAAGCATGTTTCAAATCTAAAGTACGTCGGATTTGAGGCTAATAAAGTACGTTGAAAGTCCGAAGAAGCCCACACACGATCGGATTACCAGCCAGCGTCCGTTGGACTTTTGTAGCTGAAAAGTCCGACCGTGTGTACGCGGCATTAAGCAGTTTTAAATGACTTTTTTTCCTTTAAAAATTACATTGGGACTGTTCTAAGCAATGGAAACACGCGCCACTTTACAGGCCTACTATAGACACCCCCCAGGTATGATATTTAAAGGAATATTTCACTTTTTTTTTTACTTTAAGCATCATTAAAATCACTGCTCCCGAAAAAACAGACGTTTTTAAAAGTTTTTTTTGCATTGATACATGTCCCTGGGGCAGGACCCGGGTCCCCAAACCCTTTTTAGGACAATACCATGCAAATTAGCCTTTAAAATGAGCACTTTTGATTTCGAACGTTGAAGTCCCATAGATGTCAATGGGGTTCTAACGTTTGTGCTAATTTTCGGTCCGTTCGCAGGTTCTGGTGCGAACCGAACCGGGGGGTGTTCGCTCATCCCTAATGGAAAGTATGGACCTTACCCCAACCGCAATGTCCGAAAGTCCAAGATCATGGCGAAAGTGGTCAAAAGTCTGCACCGGAATTTTGGGGTACGACGATCAAAAGCAGGGGCGTAACTAAAACCTTCAGGGCCCCGATGCAAGAAATCATGAAGGGCCCCCCTGCCCCCTGGACAGGGCTTTTCCTAGGGGGATGTCTGATAAGAGGAGGAGCCGCGATAGCCGCTGAGGGACCACAGAAGTCGGTGTTCGGAGCCACTCTGCAAAACTAACTGCACAATGAAGGTGACATGTTTGTTATTAAAAAAAAAAAAAAACCTTTACAATCACTTTAAGGGGTTAAAACAGGTGGTCAGGAGGCAACATATTGCCTCTTTACCGGCTGTCAAATGCCTCTGAAAAGTGATCTGAGCATGGATCGCTTTTCAGAGGAACAGCATTTTGTTGCTGGTACTTTGAACGAGCAAGAAAAAAAAATCAGTCCTGATTGTACACATATAGGGTTTCAGGTTTAAACGTGCATACATAAAATGTGCATACATACATCTAAACAGTGGCGGCTGGTGCTCAAAATTTTTTGGGGGGCGCAAACATTTTTTGAAAAAAAATCATCAAATGCAGCCACTGTGCCCATCAAACACTGCCACTGTGCCATCAATTGCAGCCACTGTGCCACTTAAATGCTGCCAGTGTGCCATCAAACGAAGCCACTGTGCCAAACGCTGCCACTGTGCCCATCAAACGCAGCCACTGTGCCCATCAAACGCTGCCACTGTGCCACTTAAATGCTGCCAGTGTGCCATCAAACACAGCCACTGTGCCATCATTTGCAGCCACTGTGCCAAACGCTGCCACTATGCCCATCAAACGCAGCCACTGTGCCCAAACCCTGCCAGTGTGCCCATTAAGTACTGCCACTGTGCCATCAAACGCTGCCACTGTGCCCATTAAATGCTGCCAGTGTTCCATCAAACGCAGCCACTGTGCCATCAATTGCAGCCACTGTGCCCAAACGCTGCCCGTGTGCCCATCAAATGCTGCCCGTGTGCCCATCAAATGCTGCCCGTGTGCCCATCAAATGCTGTCAATGTGCCCTTGAATGCCCGCATTGTGACCCTCGACCGCTCACCGGCACTTACCCTGTCTTGGTGGGGCAGCGGGTGACTGCGACGAGTGGGGTCCTCCATGCGTCTCCTGCTGTCCTCATCTCCCGTCCTCTCCTCCTGATAGGCGTCCAATAGCGGCGCCTGTCGTTTCAGCCAATCAGGTGATGGGTAACAGATCCGAGCACCTGATTGGCGGAGAGGCAGTTTAGTGTTAGGAAAGCGAATAGTCATTCGCTTTTCTAACACAGCTGAGTGACCTGTGAGGTCACCTTTTTTGATGCCTATTAGAGCCTATGGCTCTAATCCGGTGCTTCAAAAACACCCCCCGCCGCTGTAATTCAGGTTCCCTGCGCCCAAAAAGGGGCTGGGCGCCTGAATAGGGGGTGGCAACGGTGGCCATAGATAGATTCATGCAATGCATGAATCTATCTATTGGTGATAGAGGGGTGGCTGGGGAGAGGGGGCGGCACCCGTGCGCCCTTAATGCACGGGCCACCACTGCATCTAAACACACACACATACACATAGATAAACACACACATAATATACACACACATATACTGTATATACACACACAAACACATATATAAATACAGACATGAACACATGCAAACACATACATGAACACACATACATGAACACACATACATGAACACACATACATGAACACACATATAAGAACACACATACATGAACACACATACATGAACACACATACATGAACACACATATAAGAACACACATATAAGAACACACATACATGAACACACATATAAGAACACACATACATGAACACACATACATGAACACACATACATGAACACACATATAAGAACACACATATAAGAACACACATACATGAACACACATATAAGAACACACATATAAGAACACACATACATGAACACACATATAAGAACACACATATAAGAACACACATACATGAACACACATATAAGAACACACATATAAGAACACACATACATGAACACACATATAAGAACACACATATAAGAACACACATACATGAACACACATATAAGAACACACATATAAGAACACACATATAAGAACACACATACATGAACACACATATAAACACACACAAACACACACATACAGAAAGCCTTTTCAAAAACGGCAGTGCTTTACCTCACCTCTTCCTGCTGGGTACTGCACTGTAGGGGGAGACAAAGAGCACAGCACACACTGCTTTCACACGATCAGTGTGACAAGCTCCCTGTACACTGCTGATTACAGTTCGGCTGACGATGGGGAGATCGATCCCAGCCGCTCATCCTTACAAGATAAACAGGGGGCCCTCAAGGGCCCCCTGCAGCATGGGGCCCAGTCGCCATGGCGACCTCAGCGACCCCTATACTTCCGCCACTGATCAAAAGATCAGCCCAGGAAGCGGTGGTCGGACCTAAAATTAAGAGAGCATGAGCAGTACAGAAAGATCCGGAGAGTGCTGCAAAAAAGTAAGTAGTTGTGCTGTGTTCCTATTCTTTTTGTGTTTATTCGTGCTGCTCCGTGTGCTTTTCTTAACTGTTATCCAGTTTAAAAGGTCAACTTTCATGTTCATGGGCACATTATTCGTTTGTATCAAACATTTTTCTTTCGGCCTATAAAACACCATTGTTTGGGCCATATGCATTTGTCCACATTTTTTAGGGCCTACTTGTCTGAAAATAATTTGGTTGTGTAGATGGGTTTGTTACTAGAATGAAATGCAAACTAGATTCTGTGTAAGGAGAGGACACTCAGCAGCTGTTTAGACATCTGGACACTGGAGCACTAGTGTGGGACACAAGAACACCATTTTTATTAGGGGGCCCACACAGGTGCTTCAGTGTATACTATAGGGGTGTCTCCATCTGTGAAGCTTGTACAAAACAGGTAAATTATTGAAGCTTGACAAAGGACACTAAAAATTCAACATCTTGGAACATGGCCAAAATAGACAATTGTACCGCACTTCCAAGCAATGTTTCATATTTATAGTTCTTGCCTCAAATATCTGTGTGCTAAGTATACCATTTTTTTTTACATAGGGGAGAAAAGACTCGGAGGACACCCCTCATCCGAATAGACCAGAGACCCCCCACCTCTGGAAGAAGGGGAAATCCAACCAAGACAAGAAGAGCAGGAGGAGGAAGATGTGGTGGAAATTGGCACCACAACAGGTGAGTGTCTGCGACCACAGGCTCAGGTAAGAGATGGATGCCGGCATATTTATAATACATGTTTTTTTTGGTTTCTATCTTTTTAGGTGATCATGATTTTGTGGATCCAGATCCTTTCACCCCGGAAAGTGCACAGATCCTGATTGGGGAGATCATAGGGTGTAATAGGGACTTGGAAAACATCAAGAAAAACATCAATGATGTTCTTCAAAAAAATAAGAACATCATTGATGTTTTGGGGAGAGTTTAAAACCCCTCCAAATCCCTTTGTTTTTTGGTGTGCTACAATTTTAACATTTTTTGTCAAATAGTAGAAAAGCCAAATTTTGAAGAGGCACACAGTGTGTCAACATGTGCTATCTGCCATCACGGGAGATCAATGGACGCGTTTTGGGGGTGCAACCCCTTCCTCAATAATAAAGTAGCTGAGAGGAAGGGGTTGCTCCCCCAAAACACGTCCCTTGATCCCCCATGATGGCAGCTAGCACAAGTTGACATTTGGCTATTTGTGTGCATCTTCAAAATTTGGCTTTTCCGGGGGTGACTTCACCCCATCTGAACGCAATATCGAACACAGTTTCTAAATACTCATGTCTGATATTGCCTTCAAGTTCTACCAAATGTGAACTTTGTAAGTTCAAGATTTGTGTCTTTCTTGTTGGTTTTAAATATACCTGTTTTATCTTAAATGGACATTTCTACTTTTTCTAATGCAACCCCAAAAATTGTTATACAACAAACATGTTGGTTTGTTTTAAAAACCTTTTCTAAATGCACATGTGATTGTGCAGGTATTAAAAAGATTGTTAATCAAGAATGTGTGGATTACTGTCTCAACGCTCCAACACTTTTGTGGTGCTCTAATTGCTGCTTTCTGTGACAATGGGGGTTATTTCCTAAGGGCAAATAAACTTTGCACTACAAGTGCAGTTTCAAGTGCACTTGTAGTGCAAAGTGTCTTTGCCTTTAGTAAATAACACCCAACAGTGCTTTGTAAGGTTACACAATCACGCCATTTTCAGGACTCAACACATTTCTGTCAGGGTCAGCTAAAACAAACACAAGCAGTAAATATCACCAAAGATTTGCTTAATTTTTTTTTTATTTGAAAAAGGTTTCACACATTGTCTGGCATATTGATAGCCCCCCTACCCACAAAGAATTCAAGTTATCTTAGCCGGACATCACGGGCACTCAGGGAGGGCAAGCCAGGACAGCTACTTTTAAGCGCCGTCAGGGTTGGTTCATTTTGAATTCCTGCCTCAGGCCCAACTAAGCCAGCATAGTTGGCAGAATGTTTCCGTAAAAAGTTGTGTAGAACACAGCACGCCAGGATGATATGATTCAGTTTATACTCCGCCATATGTATGAGTGTAAGAAATAGGCAGAACCGGCTGGCCATGATTCCAAACGTGTTCTCCACCACTCTTCTGGCTCTGGCCAGCCGGTAATTAAAAACCCTCTGGTCCGGGGTGAGGGTCCTCATCGGGAATGGCCACATAAGTTGGTCCCCCAGCGCAAAGGCTTCATCCGCAACGAAGACCAATGGGAGTCCTTCCACATTGTCTTCTGGAGGTGGCAAGTCCAAACTGCCATTCTGGAGATGCCTGTAGAACTCCGTCTGGGTGATGACTCCACCATCGGACATCCGGCCATTCTTCCCCACGTCCACATACAGAAATTCATAAGTAGCCAACACCACCGCCAACATCACAATACTATTGAACCCCTTATAATTATAATAGTACGACCCCGAGTTGGGTGGTGGGACGATGTGGACGTGTTTCTTATCAATTGCCCCTCCGCAGTTAGGAAAGTCCCACCGCTGGGCAAAGTGGGAGGCCACAGTTTGCCATTCCTGTGGCGTGGAAGGAAACTATGGAGTAAAACCAAAAAAAAATTACTCTTTTTGCACATAAACATGGAAAGCAGATTAGACACAAACATTCTTGGCCAACATCAAGATAACATTTATTTATGGGAATTTTTAAAGACCAAAGAATAAGGTATGCCAATCATATTCCCCCCCCCATGGGCCATTTCTAACATTATAGGGGGAGGAACTCTTGGACAGGTAACCCTCTTCACTTCATTGAGAGATGAATGCCTAAATAATGGGTATTACTTTGAACAGCCCCTCCTTAGTTACACTATTGGCAGCCCACTGGACAGGTAAGAAGTGTCATACTACAAAGATATAAATACACACTGTACACATTTGAGCACATTTGGACATTCTGCTATTACCTATCAAGATTATAATATGATACAAAAACTTTAAACATTACCATTTTAAAGTATACAGGCAGGCGCTCGCACTACATGCTTTGGGGAATTCATCCATACATCTGACCACAAAAGAGATGGGTATAGTGTGTATGGATTTGGCAAAGTCAGCAGATAGATGATTGAGGATAGAGAATTGGGATCAGCTGACTTAGCAGTTGGGGGGAGGGAGGGTTAAAGAATTTAAAGCACAAATCACATTTCAAAACATTTTAGAGGTGTTTGGGGTAAAGCACTACTATGGAGCTGATATAATACATTGTTAAGTGACTACATGAGGTGAATATAGGGCCAGGAGAGCATGCTGGGGAGGTAAGTGAAGGCAAATATGTATGAAGGACAAGAAACATAATTACAAAAATATCAAGCATGCATGAGGACAAAGGGGACATTCACAGCATATTACAATCATGATAATTAGGGAATGAGGAAAGAAATACAATATATTATCAAACATTAAATACAATAAAATGTGATATTAAAGGATAAAAATCTTACCATAATATACTCCTTCTGCACGACCTGGATGATGGCAGAACAGGTCTCTGGGCTAATGATCCCCAAAGCTTGGGGGGAGATGCCTGTCGAGAACTTCAATTCCTGCAGGCTTCTCCCTGTCGCCAAGTACCGCAAGGTGGCGACAAGCCTCTGCTCCGGAGTGATGGCTTGCCTCATGCAGGTATCCTGCCTGCTGATATAGGGGGTCAGCAAAGCCAACAAACGGTGAAATACGGGGTCCGTCATCCGGAGAAAGTTCCTGAAATCATCAGGATTATTCTCACGGATCTCACGGAGCAAAGGCATATGACAGAACTGGTCATGCTGGATCAATCAATTCTTGGTCCATGAGCTGCTCCCCACCCTGTTCATGGACTGGACTTGTGTCGAGGTCAGGACCCCAACACCAAGCCCCCACACAGCACGAACTCTACGAGGAGTAAGTATACGCAACATGGCTAGAAAACGGTCGGCTGCTCAGAACGAAGTAACAGAACGCACTGAAGAACAGCAAGGCCTGTGAAGAGCGACCTGAAAAACAGTAACGAACGAACAAGAACACAATGACAAGTCAATGGTACTCGCTGCATGCACTGAAGAGCAGATACAAACCCACAAGCACAAACTGAACAGCAGAAAACGATCTGAAAGCCACGAGTCTGAAAAAGCGCGAATCGTCTCTCACCAAACTTTTACTAACACGAGATTAGCAAAAGGAGCCCAAAGGGTGCCGCGCTTGGTTCTGAACTGGCCTTTTCTAGTCTCGTTGTATGTGGTGTACGTCACCGCGTTCTTGGCGATCGGAAATTCCGACAACTTTGTGCGACCGTGTGTACGCAAAACAAGTTTGAGCCAACATCCGTCTGAAAAAATCCATGGATTTTGTTGTCGGAATGTCCGATCAATGTCCGATTGTGTGTATGGGGCATTACTGTTATACATCCTTAGAAGTTGGTGGATGAAGGGTGGCATTCTAATGGTAGGCATACTCACCGACCAATCTCTTTTTTTCTTTCAGCCCATAGGGTGCATGAAAAAAAGAACATTACAGCCTATGCCCAACAAGGACCAGCAACATACTGATATGTTGCTGGACTTTGAGTGCTTATACCAGAATGATGCCTGCAGGTTTAGGTATCATATTGGTATCATTCTTTTCAGCCAGTGGTTGGCTTTCATATAAAAGCAATCCTAGTGGCTAATTAGCCTCTAGACTGCTTTTATAAGCAATGGGAGGGAATGTCCCCCCCCACCGTCTTCCATGGTTTTCACTGGCTCTCCTGTACCAACAGGGAACCTGAGAATGCAGCCAGTGGTTCAGCCAGCTGACCATAGAGCTGATCAGAGACCAGAATGGCTCTAATAATCTCTATGGTCTAAGAAACCGGAAGCTGTGAGCATTTCATGACTTTGGTTTTGCCAGATAAAAACAGCGCCATTGGGAAATTGGCAAAGCATTTTATCACATTGATCTTGGTGTGGTCAGATGCTTTGAGGGCAGAGAGGTCTAAGGTCTAATAGACCCCAATTTTTTCAAAAAAGAGTACCTGTCACTACCTATTGCTATCGTAGGGGATATTTTTTTGCAAAATTGTATTTTTATTAAACTTTTATGTTTTAAAACAAACATATACAGAATTGTTGCACAATGTAGAATACAAAAATATTGAAAACATAATGATATCAGAACAGAAAAACAATGGAGTGAAAGATACAGATGAACAGAATCCACAAGTACAGAGCACAGGAGAGTTCTGCACAGCATGTCCAGGATATACAAAGTAAGCAGCCCAAAATTAGGTAGTCTAGATTCGACACCAACAGAAGTGTAATAACAACTATGGGTGCACTGTATGTATTGTGTACACCACCAGAAAAGTAGTAGCAACTGCACTAGGGGTGCACCGTACTGTGTACACCAACAGAAGTGTAATAACAACTATGGGTACACTGTATATATTGTGTACACCACCAGAAAAGTAGTAGTAACTGCAGTAGGGGTGCAGGGTACTGTGTACACCAACAGAAGTGTAATAACAACTATGGGTGCACTGTATGTATTGTGTAAACTACCAGAAAAGTAGTAGCAGCTGTACTGGGGTGCACAGTACTGTGTACACCAACAGAAGTGTAATAACTACTATGGGTGCATTGTATGTATTGTGTACACCACCAGGAACGTAGTAGCAACTGCACTAGGGGTGCACAGTACTTTGTACGCCAACAGAAGTGTAATAACAACTATGGGTGCAATGTATGTATTGTGTACACCACCAGGAAAGTAGTAGCAACTGCACTAGGGGTGCACGGTACTGTGTACACCAACAGAAGTGTAATAACAACTATGGGTATACTGTATGTATTGTGTACACCACCAGAAAAGTAGTAGTAACTGCATTAGGGGTGCACGGTACTGTGTGTGGTACTGTGTACACGAACAGAAGTGTAATAACGACTATGGGTGCACTGTATGTATTGTGTACACCACCAGAAAAGTAGTAGCAACTGCATTAGGGGTGCACGGTACTGTGTACACCAACAGAGGTGTAATAACAACTATGGGTGTACTGTATTGTGTACACTACCATAAAAGTAGTAGCAACTGCACTAGGGGTGCACGGTACAGTGTACACTAACAGAAGTGTAATAACAACTATAGGTGTACTATATTGTGTACACCACCAGAAGCAACTGCACTAGGGGTGAACGGTATTGTGTACACCACCAGAAGTCTAATAGCCACTATGGGTGCACTGTATATATTGTGTACTGTGTACACCTCCAGAAGAGTAGTAGCAACTGCACTAGGGGTGCACGGTACTATGTACCGTGCACCAGCATAAGCGCAATAACAACTATGGGTGTACTGTATTGTGTACACCACCAGAAAAGTAGTAGCAACTGCACTATAGGTGCATAGTACTGTGTACACTGCCTGAAGTATATTATAAAAAGTACACCAGGAAAGGCCTGCCATCAGATATAGCTAAACTGGATACAGTGGATATATATATATATATATATATATATATATATATATATATATATATATATATATACACACACACACACAAGACTGTCTGTATATATATATATATATATATATATATATATATATATATATATTAAATACACTGCAGCTAACTGAATAACCTGCCTGCTCAATCTAAATTTCACTCTCTCTCCGTCCATGCCAACAACACACTACACATGGCCGACGTGCAGGCAGCCTTATATAGTGTGGGGCATGGACTTAGTCCCCCTGAGCCATGATTGGGCAAAGGCACCCTGCCTTTGGCCAATCATGGCTCTCTTAGCTGAGGGCGCTGGGATTGGCCAAAGCATGCAGGTCATGGTGCATGCTTTGGCCAATCCTCATGCAGCAATTCACTGTGCTCCCGCAGTGCATTGTGGGCTGTTACGCGCTGCTCAAATTTGGCGCGAACGGCCCATAATGTTTGGTTTTCGACGAACGGGCGAACAGCCAATGTTCGAGTCAAACTCATGTTCGACCCGAACTGAAAGCTCATCCCTAATAATAATCTACCACTTCATGTTCTAAACACAAATGTTGGTATGCCATGTGCCAGAACAATACCCTGATGCACCTTCAATCCATGACACCTTTGGAAGTTTGTCATATAAATTACCATACATATAGTATACACAAGAAGCTGTGATGTATTAACCACTTGCCGACCGGCTCACGCCGATATACGTTGGCAGAAGGATGCGTACAGGCAGATTAACGTACCTGTACATTGCCCTTTAAGAAGCAGTTTGCAGGCGCGTGCCTGCCGCAAGCTCCATGAATGTGATCTCGATAGCCATGATCATCTCATGGAGAGGAAGAACGGGGAACTTCTGATGTAAACAAGCATTTCCCCCGTTCTGCCTAGAGATAGGACAATGATTACAGCTCCCTGTAATCAGGAGCAGTGATCAGTGTCGTGTCACACATAGCCACCCCCCCACAGTTATAATCACTCCCTAGGACACACTTAACCCTTTCACTGCCCCTAGTGGTTAACCCCTTCACTGCCAGTCACATTTACACAGTAATCAATGCATTTTTATTTGCACTGATCGCTGTATAAATGTGAATGGTCCCAAAATCCTGCCAAAAGTGTCCGATCTGTGCGCCATAATGTCGCACTCATGATAAAAATCTCTGATCGCCGCCATTACTAGTAAAAAAAAAATTATTAATAAAAATGCCATAAAACTATCCCCTATTTTGTAGGCACTATAACTTTTGCACAAACCAATCAATAAACGCTTATTGCAATTTTTTTTACCAAAAATATGTAGAAGAATATGTATCGACCTAAACTGAGGAAAAAAAAATGTTATATATTTTTTATTAATTTTTTTTTTTACAATTGTTTTTTGAATTTTTATTTTTTTACATATTTTTTAGGACCCCAGTTGGGGCACTTTGGTGAAATATCACGGATCTAAACAGACCCTCGATGTCTCACTTTTGAGACAGAGAAAGGGACTGAGGACAGATTTATCAGACCCTTTCTCTGTAGCCTCAATTGCACAGAATGAATGAACAGTAATAGCTCTATGCAGAAGCTTCCTGTTCATTCATAAACTGAGACATAGAAAACACAGTTTACTATGCCCCAGCTATGAATGAATTTTAAAAAAAACAGTAACGATTATTACCTATCACTGACTCTGTTCATTAAAACTAGCAAGAGTCTGCTCTCCATCCTGACAGATCCTCCACTGAAGCCAGCAGGAAGTTGGAGAGGAGAACTTGGCAGTGCTTCAGGGCGTGAGGGGGGGCAGGGAAGGACACAGGAGCTCCGGGGCAGAAGGACAGGCATAGGGAGGCAGTGGGAGTGGCATGTGCAGGAGCCGATGCCCTCCATTTTGCTCCTGCAGAATGTCTTCGGGAGGGAGAGGAGGGATTCAGTGGCTGCATGGAGGGATCAGTTTCTCTACATGCAACCTCCCCCGCCACCCTCCTATCCAGGCATACAGGGTGGCTGCATGGGCAACCCCCCTGCGACTCCTGTACACCTGCTGTGAACAACAAAATGTTTGTGATCATAGGATGTGCAGTTTTACTGTGACCCGTAGTTAATTGCTTTTACTAAAACATCCGCAGGTTTGCTGTGTATTTAGGAAGGGTTTTTTTTCTAGATGTCTACACTTTCTCTGTAGGTATTACATGCTGCATGTTTTTTTTTGTTTTGTTTTTTTCTTAATAAATGTACTATTCCATTTTTTTCTGTGAATACAGATTAATGGATTGTCATTTTACATATATACAGCTCACAATTCAGTCTAAGGCTCCATTCACACTAGCGCGTTTTTTGATGCATTTTGCATTTTGCAGAAATGCACGGGAATTTTTTAACATGGGTTCCTATGGAACATGTTCACATCAATGCCTTTTTGTTTCTCTGCATTTTTGGAAAGGGTCAGGGACTTTTTTTCATGCAAAATGCAGCGTTTTGCATGCAATAGAATTCAATGGACAAGCATCAAAAACGCAAGTGCACCGTTTTTGCAGCGTTTTTGATGCGTTTTTGGTGTGTTTTTGATGCGTTTTTGCGTTTTTTTTTTTTCTTTTTTAATTTTTTTGTTTTTTTTTTAAATTTTTTTTAAGACTGTAAAAAAAAATGTAAAAAAAAAAAACGCAAATCGCGGCAAAATCGTGGCAAAATCGCGGCAAAAACGCGGCTCAAAAACGTGGCAAGCATGAAAAAAAAACCTCCAAAAACGCTCAAAAGCAACATGCATAGGTGTGAATCGAGCCTAAGATCAGTTTTTACTCTCATTTGCACATGGCATACCATACACTTAGTAAATTAGTGAACCATGGATTTGCAGAGTCTACTAAATATATTTATTGATTTCTTTTTTACAATAGCTCAGGGGCTTTGTATATTTCTAATTATGTAATGAATTCAACAGCTCAATTAATTTAGCACGTGTAACATATTATAAAGGAACAGCTAAATTTACTAGACCTGTTTTTAACATGCTCACAAAATTATTTTGCCATGGTAAAACATTTGTTAAGTATGAAAATATAATTGCAGGGTAAATGTGTAGATAATATGCAATTTGTATTCCAATTGTGATTGTTCATGATTAGTAACATGTACAAACACTACTACAGATAATTATTACTATACAAGTCAGGCAAATCTAGTTACACAATATATACAATTTATTGTTAAATAGTTATCTTAGCAAATATATAATAAAACTTCAGCGTACTTCCAGTTTTCATTAGGTTTGTAAAATATAGCTTAACCACTCCAGCCCCTGAAGGATTTACCCACTTCCTGACCAGGCCATATTTTGTGATACGGCACTGCGTCGACTTAACCAACAATTGCGCGGTCGTGCGACAATGTACCCAAACAAAATTGACCTCCTTTTTTTCCCCCACAAATAGAGCTTTCTTTTGGTGGTATTTGATTATCTCTTATTTTTTGCGTTATAGATAAAAAAGGCCGACAATTTTGAAAAAAAAAAGCAATATTTTTTACTTTTTGCTATAATAAATACCCCCCAAAAATACATAAAAAAAAAAAAAAATTCTTCCTCAGTTTAGATCAATATGTATTCTTCTACATATTTTTAGTAAAAAAATCGCAATAAGCATATATTGATTGGCTTGCGCAAAAGTTATTTTTTACTAGTAATGGTAGCGATTTGCGATTTTTATCGGGACTGCAACATCGAAGAGGACAGATCAGACACTTTTGACACTATTTTGGGACCATTGACATTTATACATTAATCAGAGCTAAAAATAGTCACTAATTACTGTATAAATGTCACTGGTAGGGAAGGGGTTAACACTAGGGGGCAATCAAGGGGTTAAGTGTGTTCCCTCAGTGTGTTTCTAACTATGGGGGGATGGGACAGACTGGGGGAGGAGACCGATCGCTGCTCCTAAGTACTAGGAGCAGACAATCTGTCTCTACTCCCCTGACAGAACGGAGATCTGTCTGTTTACATTGACAGATCTCCATTCTGTCCTTCTCAGGAGCAATCGCGGGTAGCCAGCAGCCATCACGGCTGCTGGCCACGGGCATTTGCTCCTATATCATGCGACAGCATGCGCGCGCCCCCTATACTCCTTAAGGTGCCCACCCTATAGCTACGGCGATTAATGCAGGAGTGCCATACTGCCACCATCGAACTGTCTGCAAGTGGTTAAAGGAGTTGTAAAGGCAGAAGGTTTTTTATCTTAACCACTTCAGCCCCGGAAGGATTTGCCCGCTTCCTGACCAGGCCATTTTTTGCGATTCAGCACTGCTTCGCTCTAACTAACTGACAATTGCACGGTCGTATGACGTTGTACCCAAACAACATTTGTGTCCTTTTTTGTCCCACAACTAGAGCTTTCTTTTGGTGGTATTTGATCACCTCTTCGGTTTTTATTTTTTGTGCTATAAACAAAAAAAGAGCAACAATTTTGAAAAAAACACAATATTTTTTAATTTTTGCTATAATAAATATCCCAATTTAAAAAAAACAAAAACACATTTTTTTCCTCAGTTTAGGCCGATATGTATTCTTCTACATATTTTTGATTAAAAAAAATCGCAATAAGCGTATATTGATTGGCTTGCGCAAAAGTTATAGTGTCTACAAAATAGGGGATAGATTTGTGTAATTTTTATTATTTTTTTACTAGTAATGGCGGCGATCTGCAATTTTTATCGGGACTGCGATATTGTGGTGGTCAGATCATATACTTTTGACACTATTTTGGGACCATTGACATTTATACAGCGATCAGAGCTAAAAATAGCCATTGATTACTGTATAAATGTAATTGGCAGGGAAGGGGTTAACCCTAGGGGGCGATCAAGGGGTTAACTGTGTTCCCTGGGTATGTTCTAACTGTAGGGGGGTGGGACTGACTAGGAGAGGAGAGAGATTGGTGTTCATACTTAGTATGAACACACGATTTCTCTCCTCTCCCCTGAGAGAACCGGGATTTGTGTGTTTACACACACAGATCCCGGTTCTCACTCTGTCACGAGTGATCGCAGGTGCCAGGCGGTCTTCGCGCCTGCTTGGCTCCGGGGACACGTGCCAGGCACATGCGCACCTGCTGTCACGTCATAAGGGTGCAACGTACAGCTACAGTGATTTGCCCAGCTGAGCCAACCTGCAGCAGTACAACTGCGGCGGCTGGTCGGCCAGTGCTTAATGCATTCTAATGAATGCATTCTAATGATATGCGTTTGCTTATGTGCACAAGCTCGTTGGGACGGGGCGCATTAAAAATGTTTGTTTTTTCTTATTTATTTTACTTTTTTTTTTTACACTGTTCTTTAACCACTTCAATACTGGGCACTTTCGCCCCTATGTGTTTTTATAGGTTGGGGTGGCTCACACCCCTCCCTTTGTTAGAGATGTTGGTTTGCCTTTCTCCATTCCATCCATCTCAGCCCTGTTCATCTATTAATGTGATGAGCTGTGGATCTTTAACAGACCAGGTTGGTTCTATTGTGCACAGATAAACTCTCTGTCTGGCTTTAATGACATCATAAGGCAAGCATGTTTATTCATGCTCAAACTTACCAATTTGTCTCCCTTTGTATTTGGCAGTTTTTTCAGCCCTATTTGGGATTTATCTGAATGTTTGGTGCCATCTAGTGTCTACCCAGGCTCCCTGCATCCCTTATACTGATGATATAGATGTAGAGGCCTTCAATAAGAAATTCTACACGTTTGTAGATGAGGCTTTCCATAACAACACCATTTCCAAACAAACGTGGGAGTTCATTCGAACCCCATATCCCCGGGTGCCAACCTTCTATGCACTCCCCAAACTACATAAGAATCTAAAAGACCCCCCAGGGAGACCGATCCTATCAGGAAATGGTTCATTGACAGAAAATTTATCGAGACTCATAGATGAAAACATCAGACCATTTGTCATGACCATCCCTTCCTACATCTGAGACACAATCCACCTTCTACAAATACTGCAGGATATCCATATAGCAAGTCAATGTACCCTTGTAACCATTGATGTAGAGGCTCTCTACAGCTCTATTCCCCACAGTAAAGGGTTGGCGTGTATTCGAAGGGTGCTGTCACAGACCAGCCATCATGAGACATCTTTTAATGAATTTATATCTGATTCATTGGAGTTTATACTCAACCACAACATCTTTTCCTTCGACGGGGGTCTCTTCCTCCAGGTGCAGGGCGTAGCCATGCGCACTTGCTGTGCCCCTGGCTATGCCAATCTGTACCTGGGGGAATGGGAAAAAACCATATTTAATGATGAGGATCTCTCTATGTACCTGTGCCACGTCCTTGTGTGGCACAGGTACATAGATGACATCTTCATCGTATGGGATGGCACCCAGTCTCTACTGAACGAGTGCCTACAAGCATTAAACGAAAACCTTTTCAATCTCAAATTCACAATGACCTCAGACAAGAACACCATCACGTTTTTGGACGTTGAAATTTCAATTGATGAATTCAATGTATTATCTTCCAAATTATTTAGGAAACTTAATTAACTCAATTCCCTACGGGGAATATCTGAGAATCAAATGAAACTGCTCAAATCAATTAGATTTCAAACATGAGGCCAATAAATTAAAGTGTCAATTACTACAGCGCGGATATAGCCATAAATGCCTGAAAAGAGCATTCAGACGTGCCAACCAAAAAGACAGACGCCAACTACTAATTCCCAAACAAAAATCCATTACTGATGCCCCAACTAGAATAATTACAACATATACAAATGATCATAATAAAATCAGACAGATCTGCCAGAAATACTGGCATTTATTGACTTTAGACCCGACTATAGGTCCATTAGTGCCCCCTAGACCTCCAATCACATACAGACGTTCCATCTCTGTGGGAGACTTACTAGTCAAAAGTGAGTTTAAAGGACAGGAAAGAGGTGATCCCTGTAAAGCAGTAGGCACGTTCCAATGTGGGTCATGTGCCTACTGCAAGTACATGGACATACGTAAAAATATACTCCTACCAAACGGGAAGCGTTTTGTTCCAAAACATTTCACAAATTGCCAAACAACAGGAGTGGTATACATGCTAACATGCCATTGCGGTTGTTTTTATGTGGGGAAAATGCTACAAAAATTATGGCAACGCATCTATCGCCACCTTAGACCGATGCAAGCTGCTGATCCTGACCTCCCCCTGGGCAGGCATGTGACCCAAGTTCATGGAGGTATATGCCCCAAAATTTCGGTACTAATTCTGGATCACCTGCATCCGAGTTCTCGGGGGGAGACCTTAATAAGATTCTCCTACAGCGGGAACTCCGCTGGATATCCAACCTTGATGCGACAATGCCACCAGGCTTAAACAAAGCTTTTAATTTAAAACCCTTTCTTCCTGGTTTCTCCACAGGAGGCTATGACAAAGAACTATAGGATAAATACTTACCACATTAAGTCACCTGGTCCTATTTTTTCCTCTTACCAGGCGATCTAGTCTCACTATCCCTCATCCTCCATATATACTCATCAACCTCTGTTTTATCGGTTTTACTAGTGTGTGGTATCTGGCAGATATCCTTTGGTTAATGTTTTACAACAATTCCCTGCATAGGCGTGCTCAGGGGGTGTGCCAGGTGTGCCTGAGCACACCCTAATCCCTATGTACGGTACCCATACAGCCTACTGCCTGGGTTACCCCACCCCGCAGTGCTGCTGGCTTCCCTACTCTCCTCCCGGGTGCTGTGGGGGATGTTTCAGGATGGAGACCAGGGACGGGGCTGGTAAATATATAATTTACCAGTCTCTTCCTTTTTTAAAGGAACACAGTAAACATACTCACTCACTGTGCCCATTCATAACAGAAGCATAGTAAACTGTTTACTATGCTTCAGTTTGTGACTGAACAGAAAGTCCCTCAGCACAGAGCACTTCTGATTCATTCACTGCCCTGTGCAGCTGAGGCTGCAGAGTAAGGCACGTGTGTTTGAGCTTTGGGGTGCACACCCTAATGCAATAGGCTGCGCACACCTATGATTCCCTGCTTGTCACTCTAACCCATTCTTATCACACTCTTCGCCATCATGCTCCCTACCAGTCTGAACTTTGGGTTTAAATAAATGTCAATTTTGGACACAGTCAAAGGTCCACCCTACCAAAGGGAGGAACATTAAACAAATGTATTCACTTTAACTGTCATCCTACTTTTCTGTCTTCAATATACATTTGTACTTGAATACCAAGAATTTGTACTTATATATGTATATGCTTTATTTCCAGGGATGCATTACAATGTAAAGATGGAACTCCCATGTCCAGCTAATCCATGAGAGATCAATTGAATTTTCTTTAAAGTAATTACGCTAACTATACACAATTATTGAACTCACGATCCCGGCTTGGGCCCGGGTCCCCGCTGGTATGGCTCGTCGGTGCTCCCCGACACAGAAAGGCCTCTGTCTCTCTTTTTTCTCAGGGAGACGGAGGCATTCTCTTAGCAGCGCCGATGCGCATGCGCACGACGATCGGTCTCGCGCCTGCGCATATGGTAGTTTTCCATCCTTACCCCGCCAGCCTGCTGTCTTTCCATGTCGGCGGCCTTTGTCAGCGGATGATGTCACTGCGCCTTTTGATGTGCTAGCGTCCGCCGCTGCTAAGGGTGAGGAATTGCAGTGGGCAGCCCACACATCACTCACACAGACAGCTGATGATCACCTGGTGTGGCACGCTTTTGCTTACCTACCAATCAGCTGTGTCATTTGCATTTGAGCTTGCCCCACCTTTGAAGTTAATGATTGGCCCATTAACTCCACACCCTGTCCCACACAGGGTACTTATTACCACTCATACACACACTTTCCTCTGCTACACAGCCAAGAGGATCTTGCTTTCCCTGTTAGTGTATGCCTATGCTGAGAAACACCAGAAATTAGGTATGTAATTACAACCTCATTTACTATACACATTGATTATTCCTTCTACATACCCCTACACCCCAAGGCATGAACTTGGAGAGCCAAGCGCCCTGCATTTTGCTCTACATACTCATTGCTTGTAAATAGCAAAATATACCTCTGATTTCCTCTTTTCAATTCCAATTTCATAGATGTGTGCTTGGACCGCCTAACATTAGTGGCTCTTGTGAGCCCTGGACGGCCGCCTCTGTGGGGATCCACGCCAAGTCTGGAATGTGTGAAGCACCCCAGATTTTTTCTTTCCTCTCCTGGGTTCCAGCCATACAGCTACACTGCTGGCTTTCCACTCAATCAACCTCAATCCTCTGGACTAAAGGAGGTGGGAGTCCATCTCTTGATGCCTGTGTGTGCAACTTTTATGCTGAAGAGACAAGTTTTCTAGTGAGTACACCAAAATGTTCATGCCTGTTCAGACTGAGATTTTGTTTTTATCCTTATGCTTTGCTTAAAGTTTAACAGTCTCTTATACTTGGTGACACAATTGTTTTATACTCCATGCTGGTGCTAATCATACTTATACTCTGTGATACATACCCACATATACATATATATCCCTGTTTTTCTTTTCCCTAGAAATTTATCTAAACTGGTACTTTGAAACTCCTGAAGAAGGAAATATACAGTATAGAAGGAATTGAGCCTTTCTATATTCCAAAACATGTAGAGTATCACGTGTAGCCGTTCCTTCACCCCAGCGAAGAAATTCTTGAATTTCCTGGGTTGTTGCATGACAGCACCTTAGCAGTTTGATTACTGTCTTTTCTACCTTTTTTTTTTTTTTTTTTTTGTTTTGTTTTGCTTCTATATTATAGAATGTTTTGCACACTTTGTAACCAATAAAAATCGTTGTTATTAATTTTAACAAAATTGTATATCTGATTCTCTGCACCAGCCACTTGGTTTCCCGGTGATACGCTGTCCATATTATCCCTCTCTGGCACACCCTCCTTTTTTGGTTTTCTTCCTTACATGGGATGTGACAGTGATCCCTGGGAAAGATCAAACATTGGCTCCTTTTCTTATTGTTGATTTTATACTGATGATATAGAAAGTTTTTCTGACATGGAATAGCATAGGATCACATAACAATAGTAAAGGTGATGAACCGATTGATTATACATTTTTCTTATTAATCTCTAGGCTATATAATTATATATATATATATATATATATATATTATTTTTTTTTTTTAACGCTTTGTGGGAGATCCAACATTTCATGTATTGTATAAGTTTTTATGTATTCTTGTAACTTTAATAAATTGTGATTTTATTAAATTTGGTATGTCCTTGCACTAATTGCACCTATAAAGTCCCATCCCCCTTACTTTGTATTTTCCAACAAGAGAGCAATTAGGGCACGGGACACTCCAAAAGGCTCAGTAACTTTAACAAGAGGACAATCTTCTACTTAAGTACTTGTAAATAGATTAGATTAGATATACTTTATTGTCATTGTATACATACAACAAAATTTTTTCGGATACTCTTTACAGCAGCAATAAAACATTTCTCAAGAAAACCACACATACATACTTCTAGCACATGCCCACATAACATTTTATATCTTCATATATTTAAATAGATATTTAAAAATAAATAAATAAAAGAATGTTAAAATTCTACATAAAATTCCTAAAACACTGTACCTGATGGGATTATGGACAATACGGCCCTAGGGAAAAAAACTATGCTTTAAGCGATTAGTGTACGTTTTAAGTGTTTTATATCTTTTCCCTGATGGCAATGGGACAAACACAATCTAACCCGGGTGGGTTGGATCAATACTAATAGCTTTTGCCCGCTTTTTTAATCGGCTGGCATATGCTGTGTCCAAATTTGGTAGATCTGTTCCTATGATCCGCTGTGCTGTTTTCACCACACGAGACAGGCACTTCTTTTCCTCCGCTCTGCAGCTGGCATACCACACTACAGTGCAGTGGAGAAGAATACTCTCAATGGTACAATGATAGAAATTGACCAGAAGCCTTAAGGGCAATCCAGCCTGCTTCAGTCGGGCAGTCTAAACCCTTACAGCTGAAGACCATGAGGTAAATTTCTGAGCAATCTAAGATCTCACAGCTGTGGACTAAGGATGAGCCGATGTTCGAGTCGAACGTGAGTTCGACTCAAACATCGGGTGTTCGCCTGTTCGCCGAACAATATGCGGTGTTCGCGGCAAATTCGAAAGCCGCTGGAACACCGTTAAAGTCTATGGGGCACTAACATAAAAAATCAAAAGTGCTAATTTTAAAGGCTTATATGCAAGTTATTGTCATAAAAAGTGTTTGGGGACCTGGGTCCTGCCCCAGGGGCCATGTATCAATGCAAACATTTTTTTTTAAAACCTGCAGTTTTTTTGGGAGCAGTGATTTTTTTTTTTTTTTTTTTTTTTTTTATTGCTTAACCATGTGCCGACCAAGCCATAGTCGAAAGACGGCTTTAGCACGGACGTATTAATCTGGGAGGGCGTCCATGGACATCATGTGGTATTGCTATACTCGGGAGGAGTAGTAGAATGTGTTTTGGGGTGTAACCTGTGGTATGCATACGATGTGTGAGAGAAATAGCCTGTTAACTACTTGCCGCCCGCCATATAGCAAAATGATGGCGGCAAAGTGGTTTTAATAGCCTGACCAGACGTCATATGATGTCGCCAGGATATCAAGCTGCTGAGCGCTTGACATACTTGGCGACAGAGGGGGTGGGGTCACTCATTTATGTCACCGGGTGGCCCAGCCCTCAGTTATATAAGAACTGTCACAGAGAAGTCGCGTCAGTTGGCGGAAGCCTCCCATGGAGGCAGAACGGTCACGCCGTTTTGTTTTTTTTTTTTTTTTCTTTTTCGGTCCATCGGGCGGCATGATTGAAGATGAATGGACATTTTCATTTTTTTTAATTTTTTAATAAAGCACTTGTCCCAAGCTGTCTCTTGTCTTTTTTTTTACCATTTTTTTTTAACACTTTTTTTCTGAAATGGTACCCCATTACCAATTCACACAGTGGGGGAGGCCGGGATCCGGGGGTCCCCTTGTTAAAGGGGACTTCCAGATTCCGATAAGCCCCCTGACCGCATACCCCCACAACCACCGGACAAGTGTTGTGGGGATGAGGCCCTTTTCCCCATCAACATGGGGACAAGATGCTTTGGGGTCAGACCCCAAAACACCCTCCCCATGTTAAGGGGATGTGGCCTGGTATGGTTCAGGAGGGGGGGCGCTCTTTTATCCCACATCTTTTCCTGTGGCCTGCCAGGTTGCGTGCTCGGTTAAGGTTCTGGTATGGATTTGGGGGGGGGACACCTATACAATTTTTTTTTTAATTTTGGTGCATATTTCTTTTTATTGTTCCACTTTAAGCATTAAAAAAATCACTGCTCCTGACAACGGACATTTAAAAAAAAAATTGCACTGATACATGTCCCCTGGGGCAGGACCCAGGTCCCCAAACACTTTTTATGACAATAACTTGCATATAAGCCTTTAAAATTAGCACTTATGATTATTCATGTCCCCTAAACTTTAATGGTGTTCGTGTGTTCTGCCAAATTTTTTGCCTGTTTGCATGTTCTTGTGCGAACTGAACCGGGGGGGGGTGTTTGGCTCATCCCTACTGTGGACCATGGGGCACAACTCTCTAGCATCTGGTTACCTTGCACCTATGCACAACTAATGTGATTTCTAGAACACTGCACAGCCAAAGGGATCAATGTAGGATCTTTACTCACAAGTCCCCAGGACAGCTGCCACTAGGGATGAGCTTCATGTTCGAGTCAAACCCATGTTCGACTCGAACATCGTCTGTTCGCCCGTTTGCCGAATTGCGAACGATATGGGCCGTTCACGCCAAATTCGTGTGGCGTGTCACGGCCCATAATTCACTGTGGCATCACAGTGCATTGCTGGCTGATGATTGGCCAAGCATGCACTATGACCCGCATGCTTGGCCAACCACAGCGCCGTCTGAACAGAGAGCCGTAATTGGCCAAAGCCAAGGAGGCTTTGGCCAATTATGGCTCAGGGGATTTAGTACACGCCCCACACTATATAAGGCCGCCTGCACCACGGCCCTGTGTAGTGTGTGTGTTCCGGCGTTGAAAGAGATAGACAGAGAGACAGTGTTATTTGATTTGAGTTACATAGATTAGGCAGAACAGCCAGTCAGTTAGCTGCACTTACAGTGTATATATATATGTGTGTGTGTGTGTGTGTGTGTGTGTGTGTGTGTGTATATATGTATGTGTGTATATATATATATATATATATATATATATATATATATATATATATATATATATATATATATTTATTAGTATTCAGTTTAGCTAGATCCATTCCTGTTATCTTCCTACTGACAGGCAGGCTTGTCTTGTTACAGTATATACAGCTACCTGAAGAAAATTACTGGTGTTCTTTTGATCCTATTAGTACCACAGTCAGGCAGCTAGACTATTTACAGTTAGTGCAGTGCGTCCACCTCACAGTGTTCAGCTAAACCCACAAGTTATTTTTTTGCGAGCTCTGCACAGTGTTCAGCTAAAGCTACCTGTAGAAGGTTGGTGGTGTTCTCATACTACAGGCAGGCAGTTGATTTTGCTAGCTGCAGTATCAGTGTGTGTGTGTGTGTGTGTGTGTATATGTATATGTATATATATATATATATATCCCAGCTTAGTGCAGCTACAGGCCATTAGTATGTCTGGAAGGTCAAGAAGGAGAGGCAGACGGTCACATGCCAATAAGAGAGGGCAAGCAGGCTCTGTGTCTAGTGCTGGTCGTGGAGACAGTGCATCCCCATCAGCACGTGGACGTGGGACACGCTTGGTCTTTTTTTTTTGGCAGCTGGCCGCAACATGCGGAAGACTTGGTCGAGTGGATGACCAAGCCGTCCTTATCCTCCTTATCCTCCTCATCCTCTCTCACCCATGCCCAGGGTACTTTGTCTGGCAAAGCAGCGGCCTCTTCCCTCGGCTCAATGTCATCAGTGACTCCTTCCCTAGCCCCACCATGTCCTCCTGAGGAGTCCCTAAAACTGTTTGACCACAGTGTTGGGTACATGCTCCAGGAGGATGCCCAGCGTTTGGAAGGCTCTGATGATGATACTGAGCTCGATGAAGGCAGTAACATGAGCACGGACAGAGGGGGTGCCCAAGAAGGACAGCAATCTGGCAGTCATGCTCCCCCTGCTGCAGCATACTGCCAGGTTTGCTCCAGTGATGAGGAGGGAGGGGATGATGAGGTCACTGACTCAATGTGAGTGCCTGATAGGAGAGAGGAGGAGGAGGTGGCACATCACCAAAGAGGCAGGATGCCCTCCAGGGGCCAGCCTAAGGGCAGCACATTGACTGAATCACACCCCAAAGCTCCACATGTGCAGGGCGCTGCAGTCTCTGCGCGTTATTCAAAAAGTTCTTTGCTGTGGGCCTTTTTGAGACGAGTGCATCAGATCGCACTGCTGCTATTTGCAACATATGCCTCAAGCGTATCTCTCGTGGCCAAAACATCTCCCGCTTGGGTACCACATGCTTGACCAGACATATGTTGACCTGCCATGCAGTTCGTTGGCAAGCGTATCTTAAAGACCCACACCAAAGAACAAAGAGGACCTCTCCTTGCTCCTCATCAGCTGAGATCTCCAACCCCACTATACCTTCAGTCCTCTCTGAGACCTGCACTGAGAGCAATGAAGGTGTAGAATTAGGTGTGTCACAGCCAAGTACTTGTGGGCAATCTGCTTTTGGTACACCGATGTCAGATTGTACCAGGCAAATTTCCCTGCCCCAGCTGCTGCACCGCCGAAAGAAGTTTGTTCCCAGCCATCCACATGCCCAGCGGTTGAATGCTAGCTTGGCAAAATTGCTAGCACTTCAACTGCTGCCTTTTCAGTTGGTAGACTCTGCCCCCTTCCGTGAGTTTGTGGAATGTGCGGTTCCTCAGTGGCAGGTACCCAAACGCCACTTTTTCTCACGGAAGACGATTCCGGCTCTCTACTGGCATGTGGAAGGCAATGTCCATGCCTCGCTGGACAGGGCGGTCAGCGGTAAGGTGCATATTACCGCTGACTCATGGTCCAGCAGGCATGGACAGGGAGGTTACCTAAGTTTCACGGTGCATTGGGTGACTCTGCTGGCAGCTAGGAAGGATGCAGGACAAGGTGCAGTAGTGTTGGAGGTTGTTCCGCCACCACGCCTCCAAAATGCTAATGATTGTGACACACCTCTCTCCTCCACCCCCTCCTCTTCTTCTTCCTCCATGGCCTCTTCCTGTGCTTTGTCCTCGGAACCAGCGGTGCTCCGTAGCCGTTCAAGGGGCTACGCAAGTACGCAGGCCAAAAGATGCCATGCGGTGCTTGAGCTGGTGTGCTTGGGGCACAGGAGCCACACTGGGGCAGAGGTTCTGTCAGCTCTGCAGGGGCAGGTTCAGAGGTGGTTGACATCACGCCAACTTAAGGCAGGAATAGTGGTTGCAACAATGGCTCCAACCTTCTCTCTGCCCTCCGACAGGGACAAATGACCCATGTCCCCTGTTTGGCTCATGTCCTTAACTTGGTGGTGCAGCGGTTCTTGGGCAGGTACCCGTGCTTACAGGATGTCCTGAGGCAGGCCAGGAAAGTCTGTGTGCATTTCCGCCGGTCATATAATGCCAGTGCTCGGCTGACGGACCTCCCAAAAGGAGTTTAACCTGGCCAAGAACCGCCTAATCTGTGACATGCCCACCAGGTGGAACTCAACGTTGGCCATGCTGCAGCGGCTGCCCACGCAGCAGAGGGCCATCAATGAGTACCTGTGCGACTATGGCACCAGGACAGGGTCAGGGGAGCTTGTTTTTTTTTTTCCCCACACCAGTGGGCCATGATCAGGGATGCATGCACTGTCCTGTCACCATTTGAGGAGGCCACGAGGATGGTGAGCAGTGACAGTGCATGCATCAGTGACACTGTCCCCCTTGTCCACCTGTTGGAGCACACGCTGCTTGGAATAATGGACAGGGCACTTGAGGCAGAACAGAGGCAGGAAGAGGAGGACTTCCTTAGCTCTCAAGGCCCCCTTTATCCAGACAGTGTTCCTGCGTGCCCGCCGATCACACAGGAAGAGGAGGAGGAGGAGGAAGATTGTGTCAGTATGGAGGTGGAGCCTGGCACTCAGCATCAGCAGCAGTCTTTAAGGGATCAGTCCCAAAAAACACATGGACTTGTACGTGGCTGGGAAGAGATGGCTGCGGACCATGTTGTCCTTAGTGACCCAGAAGACTCCGGACCGAATGCCTCAGCAAACCTACGCTCCAGGGCCTCCCTGATCCTGCAAAGCATGCGTAAGGATCCTTGTATTCGTGGTATCAAGGAGAAGGACCAATACTGGCTGGCAACCCTCCTTGATCCACATTACAAGGGTAAGGTTGCGGACCTTATCTTGCCATCGCAGAGGGAGCAGAGGATGAAACATCTTCGGGAGGCCTTGCAGAAAGGTCTGTGCAACGCATTCCCAGAGACTGGGAGGTTACAAACTCCTGTTTCTGGACAACGTGTTGCTGAGGCTTCGGTCAGTCAAAGAAGGAGCGGTGGAGAAGGTGGCCGTCTGACCGATGCGTTCAGACAATTTTTTGGTCCGCAGCCCCAAGGTATGATCGGTTCCAGCAACCATCGCCAGCGTCTGTTTTACATGGTGCAGGAATACCTAGGGGCAAGATCAGACTTGGACACCTTTCCCACTGAAAATCCTCTGGGTTACTGGGTCTTGAGGATGGATCATTGGCCAGAGCTTGCACAGTGTGCAATTGAGCTACTGGCCTGTCCTGCATCCAGCGTTCTTTCGGAACGCACATTCAGTGCTGCTGGAGGCATGGTAACCGATCACAGGGTGAGTCTGTCCACCGACTCGGTCGATCGACTGACCTTCATAAAAATGAATCAGTCTTGGATCACCACCAGCTACCAAGCACCTGATGCTGATGTAACCGAATAATTTTTTTTGAAATCTCAGATCCCTTCAAAGACTGCCTATGCTGATGCTGAGTGACTATCCCTGAGTAATTATCCTCTTCCTCCTCAATGATCACGCTGATAGCTTTTAAGAACATTTTTGGTTTTGGGCGCCACCACCAGTGCCTAAGGCCCAATTTTTCTGCCCCTGTTTAACAGGGGCGTGTAATTACAATTTTTGATGCAATACTTTGCAGCAGGGCTCGTTCCTGCGTTCCAACTAGAGTGTCTGTGAAGGGTTGCAGTGTTGTGGCACCAGCACCAGTGCCTAAGGCTGGATTCACACCTATGCATTTTTAGTGCTTTTTGCATTTTGCAGATTTGCACTACAGAACGTATTCCATAGGAAACCATGTTAAATGGACTGTAGTGCAGATCTGCAAAATGCAAAAAGTACTAAAACTGCATAGGTGTGAATCCAGCCTTAGGCCTAATTTTTCAGCCCCTGTTCAACAGGGGCATGTAATTACAATTCTTGATCTAATATTTCACAGCAGGGCCCTGTGAGGGTTTACAGTGTTGTGGATACATCAACACCTAAGGCCCAAATTTCTGCTGAGTATATAGGGCAGGCCCTTACTTTCAAACATCTAACTTACAAACGACTCCTACTTGCAAACGGAAGGAGACAACAGGAAGTGAGATGAAATCTACTCCTAGGAAGGGAAATTCTCTCCTGCAAGAGTTAATATGGGAAAAACATTTCTCCTTTCCACTGATGCTTTCCAATCCTTGTTCCACAAAAAAAAACAAATTTTCAAAAAACATTTGTCATTGGGACAAAAAGTGAGGTGAAATCTTCTGAAGAGGAGGAAAGACAGCAAAACAAATGTCACAGGGGTGATAACCCTTCCCTATGTTTTCCAAAAAGCTTAAAGATTTTTTGGCTGGAGCTAAACACGTTAAAAATGTACCTGTTCAAAATTACAAACACAGATTCTACTTAACACAAACCTACAGTCCCTGTCTTGTTTGCACCGCCTGTATACTGCTGTTCAGAATATATAGGGCCTGGTGGCCCTACACCTTTCCTTATTTTAGTTTGGGTGCGGGGTTCCCCTTAATATCCTTACAAGACCCAAAGGGCCTGGTAATGGACTGGGGGGTACCCATGCCGTTTGTCTCACTGATTTTCATCCATATTGCCAGGACCCGACATTACATTAAACCCGCAAGCAATTTTAAATGAGATTTTTTTCCTTTAAAAATGACATTTGGTGCAGGGACTGTTCTAAACACGGGAAACACGCGCCACTTTACAGGCATACTATAGACACCCCCCAGGTACGATATTTAAAGGAATATTTCACTTTTTTTTTTTTTTTTTTTTACTTTAAGCATCATTAAAATCACTGCTCCTGAAAAAACGGACGTTTTTAAAAGTTTTTTTTTGCATTGATACATGTCCCCTGGGGTAGGACCCGGGTCCCCAAACCCTTTTTAGGACAATACCATGCAAATTAGCCTTTAAAATGAGCACTTTTGATTTCGAACGTTCGAGTCCCATAGACGTCAATGGGGTTCTAACGTTCGTGCAAATTTTCGGTCCGTTCGCAGGTTCTGGTGCGAACCAAACGGGGGGGTGTTCGGCTCATCCCTAGCTGCCACCTTTCAGCTTCCTCCAGACAGTCCAGTGAGACGATCCTTCTCCAGACCAGATCTATTGTGGTGAGGTCATGTAATTAGCTTCTAGCAAGAACCATCCATGCTCTCAGCCCTGATTCTAGACTCAAGATCCGCTTCACAGTCTAGGGGCTTTCTAATGGCAGCAGCCCCTCAGACTTGGAACCCTCCTGGGGAGAGAAAACCCAGCTCTCCAGTGCTTCAGACTATTTATCCTCTGTACAGCCCCTCATGCACACCCCTCTCCATGCTGTGAATGGACTTAAAATGCCTAAAATAGTTTTAACACTGTTCAGCTAAGACCATAACAATTATGCTTACTTCATTTAATAAGGCCTGGAACAGCAATACAGCAACTGCCTAAAGGAAAATTTACCATGATGCACACGGATCTTGCCTAATTGCCCAAAAGTCTCTAATGTGGAAATACACCTGCAAAGCAATATTAGATCATACCTTTTAGACCAGACCTAAATTAAAACACTTTGAAAGTGTTAATTACCCAATACATAATCAATTATTTAGTGAACTATCTCCACCCAAAACTCTTGACAATCATTTCTATAGCAGCTAAGGAAACTCTAAGCCACTTAAAGGCCGAGCCTTTTTCTGAGATTTGTTGTTTACAAATTTTTTTTTTGCTAGAAAATTACTTAGAACCCCCAAGCATTATACATTTTTTTTCTAACACCATAGAGAATAAAATAGCAGTCATTGCAATACTTTCTGTCACACCGTATTTGCGCAGCAGTCTTACAAGCGCACTTTTTTTTTGAAAAAATACACTTTTTTGAATTGAAAAATAATACAAAAGTAAAGTTAGCCCAATTTTTTTTTACATTGTGAAAGATAATGTTACGCCGAGTAAATTGATACCCAACATGTCACGCTTCAAAATTGCACCCGCTCGTGGAATGGCGACAAACTTTTACCCTTAAAAATATCCATAGGCGACGTTTAAAAAATTCTACAGGTTGCATGTTTTAAGTTACAGAGGAGGTCTAGGGCTAGAATTATTGCTCTCGCTCTACCAATCGCGGTGATACCTTTTACATGTGTGTTTTGAACACCGTTTTCATATGCGGGCGCTAGTCGCGTATGCATTCGCGTATGCACGCGAGCTCGTTGGGACGGGGTGCAATTAAACATTTTTTTTTTCTTTTTTCTTTTATATTTTTTTTACATTTTCACATTGTTTAAAAAAAAAAAAGTGTCACTTTTATTCCTATTACAAAGAATGTAAACATCCCTTGTAATAGAAAAAAGCATCACAGGACCTCTTAAAAATGAGATCTGGGGTCATCTCATATTTACATTAACCACTTCCCACCCGGCCACTGCACATAAACGGCCAGGTGGGAGTTCCCTCCTTCTGAGTGGACATTCCTGAATGTCCTTCAGAAGGAGCTGAAGAGGCTGTCAGTGAGGAGAGGAAGAGAGATCTGTGCTGCAGCCGGAAGGATCAGTGATTATAGCTGTTTGTCTGCTGTTTACCCACTGATAACACAGTGTCCCCAAAACACAAAACAGTGAAAACACCTGTCATACAGTGAACATCAGCCTGCCAACAGCTGGCACATCAGCCTGCCAACAGCTGGCACATCAGCCTGCCAACAGCTGGCACATCAGCTGCCCACCAACAGCTGGCACATCAGCCCGTCAACAGCTGGCACATCAGCTGCCCACCATCATCAGGCACATCTTTCCGTCATCATCAGGCACATCTGCCTGCCAACATCAGGCAAAGCTGCCCACCATCTGGCACATCTGCCGCCCATCATCAGGCACATTTGCCACCAGCCATCTGGCACATCTGCTGCCCGCCAACATCTGGCACATCTGCTGCCCGCCAACATCTGGCACATCTGCCACCCGCCATCTGGCACATCTGCCACCCGCCATCTGGCACATCTGCCACCCACCATCTGACATCTGCCCGCCATAAGGCACATCTGCCCGCCAATATCAGGCACATCTGCCCGCCAACATCAGGCACATCTAGCTGCCCACCATCTGACACAGACGCCCACCATCTGGCACATCTGCTGCCCGTCATGTGACACATCTGCCACCTGCCATCTGACACATATGCCGCCCGCCATCTGGCACATCTGCCCGCCAACATGACAAAAAGATCTTACAGCGCTCTCCAAATACTCCCGAGTATGTTGGATGAGAGTAGCGGGAACTCTCTCCGTCAGACTCGGACAGCGACTATGAGCCACTGGAAAGCAGTGGCTCCGAGATGGAAACCGAGGAAGATAGAATCCTAACAAGGAGAATCAGGAGAAATGAGTAGGCGCAGACATCCACCAGCAGCGCAGCACTCCAGGGCATCCACCAGCAGTCATCCACCAGCAGCGCAGCACTCCAGGATGATATGCAGGCATCCACCAGCAGGCATCCACCAACAGCACAGCACTCCGGGATAGGCAGACATCCACCAGCAGTTCTGCAACCTTCCTAGAGGATAGGCCAGATGCTAGCAACGGAGCATCCCATCAACGAGGCAGTGCCTATACTAGCCTCCCAGATGTGCTACTGTATCCAACATGGCTGCCCGATAATTCAGTGGAATCTGTAATTCCCCTTTTTATAGCCCAACCAGGCCCTCCAGATACAGATGGAAAATGTAACCCCACTTTATTATTTTCATTTATTTTTTACCAATGAGCTCCTAACCTACATTGTGGAGCAATGTAATCTATACGCCAGCCAACATATAGCCAACAATCTAAGTTCTTCATATTCCCGTCCTTTTGTTTGGAAAGCCCTCACCGTGAAAGAATTTAAAATTTTCCTTGGCCTAACCCTCATCATGGGGCTGACAAAAAATATTAACTCCATTCCTCCTGGTCTACCCAGCCTATCCACCACATGCCGGTCTTTTTGTCATTGATGCCCAGAACCCATTATGAGATGATTATGAGATTTTTACACTTCAACAACAATGCCCAATGCCTCCCTCAAAATCATCCCAGTTACGATAAATTATTAAAAATTCGGCCCCTAATCAATTTTTTTGCACCAGCTTCAAGCAGATGTTTACCCCTGATATAAATATTTGTGTAGATGAATCCCTAGTACACTTCACTGGAAAACTCGGAATAAAGCAATACCTCCCCAGTAAAGGAGCCAGACGTGGGGTAAAATTTTATAAGGCGTGTAACAGGGCCACGGGTTACACATATGACTTTATCATTTATGAGGGAAAAGGCAGACAGTTAAATCCCCCTGGATAGCCTACCTACATGGGAACAAGTGGAAAAATTGTCTGGCAGCTGATCCAACCATTGCTTGGGAAAGGTTACCACCTATACGTAGACAATTTCTACACTAGACTCCCACTTTTCCGCCATTTGTAACAAAAGAACACTGTGGCCTGTGGGACAGCACAGACCAACAGCAAAGGCTTCCCACAGAGATAGGTCACCAAGAAATTGAAGCAGGGTAAAATGGGCAATATGCGGACTGAAGAGGTACTAGCGGTGAAGTGGAGAGATAAAAAAAGAGATGTCTACATCTAAAATTCCAAGAATACGTTGTCACAGCCCTTCTCTATCCCCATGGCCAAGCCCCTCAACTACCGGTAATTCGCTCCGATTCTTTAGCCAGACTCCATGAAAGGCACTTTCCCGATACCCCCCCTCTTACCCAAACAAGTCGCAAACCCCCCAAAAAATGATGTGTGTGTTCAAGTAGAGGAATTTGCCGTGACACCCGATACTACTGTCCCCAATGTCCCTCCCAGCCAGGCCTCTGTCTTGGAACGTGCTATCGGAGCTATCATACTTCACTACACTATTAGTAAAGTGAAGATAATTTTTTTCCAATTTCCACTATCTGCCATTTCTGTGAATGACCCGGACTGTTAACGACTATGCCTCTGCCAAACATTTTTCTGCCTTCAACATGAATTGACCCGGACTGTTAACGACTATGCCTCTGCTAAACATGTTTCTACCTTCAACGTGAAATGACCTGCCTGCTGCCACCTGAACTGGCCATGCCTTTGCCTGCCACATGAACTGGCCATACCTTTTCCTGTCACATGAACTGGCCATGCCTTTGCCTGCCACCTGAGCTGGCCATGCCTATGCCTGTTACCTGAACTGCCTGCTAAACCTTGGACTGTAGTGAACCATGTTCATACTTTTCCATATCTGTCTGCTGCCTGGACAATTTCTGGACAAATGTTTTGACTGCTCTGGAATGGTATTCCTGCCTTCTAAAACCACAGGTGAGCTTTTTTTTACCCTTTGCTCAGCAGAATGTATTTTGGGGTGTAATTCTTGGTATGTACATGCTATGAGTTAGAAGCCTGGAGGTGCTACTTGCATGTTGGGCCTATGTATGTGGCCAGGTAATGGAAAAGTCTCACACATTGGGTATCGCCATACTCAGGATGAGTAGCAGAATGTATTTTGGGGTGTCATTTTGGCTATGTACATGCTATGTGTTAGAAAAATCTTCTAAATTGACAACTTTGTGAGAAAAAATAGGTTTTAATTTTCTTTCCACATTTTTCAAAAACTTGTGGAAAGAAAGGACATGTTCAAAAGACTCATTATGCCTCATAGAATATACATTGGGTTGTTTTCTTTCCAAAATGGGGTCATTTTGTTGGTAATTCCATTGTCCTGGTGCTCCAGGGCCTTCAAAAATGTGATAGGTACTCAGGAAATGAAATGTGTAATGTATGCCTTTAGAACACCTGATGGTGCTATATGGATGTTGGGCCTCTGTATGTGGCCAGGCTGTGGAAAAGTCACACATATGGGTTATCGCCATACTCAGGACGAGTAGCAGAATGTATTTTGGGGTGTCATTTTGGCTATGTACATGCTATGTGTTAGAAAGATCTTATAAATTGACAACTTTGTGAGAAAAAAATAAGTTTTCATTTTCTTTCCACATTTTCCAAAAACTTTTGGAAAGAAATGACGTATTAAAAAGACTCATTATGCCTCATAGAATATACATTGGGGTGTTTTCTTTCCAAAATGGGGTCATTTTGTGGGTAATTCCGTATGATCAGACTAGAATAAGGAAATTCATAGCCAGTAGTCAATAGCTGCCCTAGCGTCGGTTTTCATCCGTCGGACTAGCATACAGATTAACGGATTTTTCGACCGGACTCGAGTCCGTCGGAAAGATTTTAAACATGTTCTAAATCTAAAGTCCATCACATTTTCACACAGAAAAGGTCTGCTGCAGGTCCGATGACGCCCACACATGGTCGAATTGTCTGACAGATTTGTTCCATTGGATAAGTTTGGTTGAAAAGTCCGGCCGTGTGTACAGGGCATTAAATTATTGTGGCATAGCAGAGCATTTTGGGGCACGCAGAAACCCCTTTATAAAGGTGGTAAGGTTTTTCACTTTGATGAGGAAGTATATTAAATATATAGACTTACTTTCACATTTGTGTCAACTGAATGACAGTCAGTTGCTAAAGTACTGTGAAGGGAATTTATTAAGACTAGAGCAGACAGAAACTGGTACAGCTCTGCATGGCAACCAAAGCTTAATTGAATAACATAATAACTTAACTGGTTATTATGCGCAGGTGTTCAGATTTTATTTGCTTCAGTGTTAGTAAATCTCTCCCTGTGTATCATAAATATTTGCCAGGTTTTCTTCTTGATTATATTGATTTAATCTTTTTATAACCTTTGTTGTACATAAGCACTGTGGATCTCCTGGAGTCTTTTTCCAGTCTCTTCCTGTCTACATGCAGACATTTTTTAAATGGCTGCAGTGCATGATTTATAAATGTTGAACATTTTGACATTGGTTTAAACATGTTAATGCTTATATGAGAATTTGGAGATTGGGTCTACATATATTTTAATCTAATTTACCTAAAGAGCTATAGTTATGATTTTATGCTATTTTACAGCAATCCCAAAGTGAGGCACTTGTAAAGAAACAGATGGGTACATTAGAGCTTAAATTAGATCGTTATAGCCAGCTATTGTATGTTAAGATCTATTTAATAAATGATTAATTAGAAACACAATCAGTAGCATTGATTGATAAACCACAACTGTTTGGACGTGTTCCCTCTTCTTCTTTTTTGTTTAAGAGTGACACAGAAATAGGAAAGCAATGTTTGCACTAAGTATATTAAAATGCTGTTCTTATTTAAATGGCGAATTGTCCTTAAAAAGACAGACAAATGTAGCCATAGGCAGAATTCAAAAACCACACATTCATAATAAATATTGTGAATAAAATTATATTTTAATTTATGTTGCTTCAACATTATAGAAAATATACCCACAACCTAACATTGTGGGTGGACTTTAACATATTGCTCCAAAAATACAGTGAAGCTGTTATCCCTTGGCCAATAGAACAGCTACATTGCTAATTCAGTTCATTATGGATTAATGTAAAGTTTTAGATGTGGAGCTAAAATATGCATGCATAATGCATCTGGAGGGGAGTCAGTGGACATAATCTGGATGCCATTTTGGGTTCTAGGATTAAACCTTATGTCAAACCAAAAGATGTTTTCTAGTTTTGGAGAGAGGGGGAAGGAATACACTCTTTTTTATATTTTTTACTGGCTTCTTGTTCTGCTAACAATGGCTTTACCAGACAGTAGACATGTGCACCGTCAATAAATTTGTTTTGTTTTGTTCCGTTCCGTTTCGTATTTCATAATTCGTGTCCGAAATTCAATTTGGATTCGTACGAAATATGAATTAGTTCATTAACTTTTCGTAACAATTACGAACGTTTGTTATAAAAGCAAAAAATACCTTTCTCAATATGGCAGTCATCTGACTCATTATGCTCATTATGAGGGGCTCCCACCATCTCTGTGCTATGCTGACTTCCTGGGTTTGTACCCCTACTGTGCTCATTATGAGGGGCTTCCACCGTCCCTGTGCTGTGCTGATTTCGCCCTGGGGCTGTTCCCCTGCTGTGCTCATTATGAGGGGCTCCCACCATCCCTGTGCTCATTATGAGGGGCTCCCACCATTCCTGTGCTGTGCTGACTTCCTCCTGAGGCTGTACCCCTGCTGTGCTCATTATGAGGGGCTCCCGCCATCCCTGTGCTGTGTTGACTTCCTGGGTTTTTTACTTCATTATAACGTATAATCGTAATTATTATGACAATAATAAACAATATTAAGGAACATTCTTATTTTGTCCGATTCTGAATCTCCCATCGACTATCAGTACCAGTCTCCCACTCCCATATTAAAAAAGGTTATTTTCCCAACCCTCACTCAGCAGCAGAAGAAAACCTCTGATTGGGCAACAAAACACCAGTCACGTTTGGGTTATAACGAAATTTGGATCCAAAATTCGTCAACAATATTTCGTATTTCGTATAAAATTCTGAAGCATGGCAATGCGTATTTCAGATGCTTCCGAAATTGCGAATTTTCGGAAATTCGTACGAAACGAATCGCACATCTACCAGACAGGAAGTGAATGAAAATTCTGCAACAGAGAAAGAGACACACATAAATATCTGACAGGCGTTATAGCCTTATCTTACTTAACTAAGACAATGCATTTATATTTGTGTCTGTGTTGCTATTGGATAGTTCCCCTTACTTCCTGTATGGTAAAACATTATCAGTAAGGCAATAAGTGAGGGAAAATATTTTTTAACTAAGAGAGGGGTTCTAAGCAATCCCCACTCTATCCAAAAGTAACAACATTTTGACTGGACATACACTTTGACACCATGCACTACCTGCATATGAATCTAAAGCTAGTAAGTTCAGAGCTATAACTATGTGTTATGGGGACCCTTAACAAAATCATTTTAGGGGCCTCTAAAATGTCTACCCTATAGGAAATTCCTCCTGTGACACAAAATATTTATTGATTGTATACCAATTTTATCAAGGTTCCCAAACTATATTTTGTTTAAATGTATTTGCAATTACTATTGATACCTCCTATAAATCACTATGTTAACAGTTATGGACACCTTGTAAATCTTTGTATGGTCTGCTATGATTATAGTTACATTCTTTGGTAAGATCCTTTCACAAAAACAAAAAATTGACATGGGGGGTGCAACTACAGGTTTAAAATCGCCCCATCGTTGTTTCATTCCTCCCCAAAAAACACATCTGCATCCTTAAAAAAAATCTAAATACACACCTTTTTTTCCCGGTGTCTTTAATCTGGGTTAGGCTGGAGTGTGCATATGGAGAGTAGCCTCAATCACACATATTTTCTAAATCTTAGTACAAACCATTTTTCCATCAGTCTTTGGTCTGGTTGTATGATGTCACTCTTCCTTTTCTTGTTCCTCTTGCAATGAGCAGGTTTTGAATACTGTAGAAATCACTGCCATGTCATTATGTGGTGCAGTTCATCAAACCATTCTCTTAGGAGTTCTGGGCGGTCTGCTGATGTAGCCTACGGGCACAAGTCCTCAGACATCTGAGCTGGACAATTATGGAGGACAGCATCATAAAAAAGATTGGTGTTAGGGAAAAGCTGCACGTTATGTTAAACTCTGATTCACTGGTATGTAAAAAAAATAAATAGGCTACTTTCACACTTTGGAGCTTTACAGGTGTTTTAAATCTAAAAATAGCATCTGAAAAGCGCCTCTCATGCCTCCCCAGTGTGAAAGTGCTTTCACACTAGGTTGGTGCACTTGCAGGGTGAGAAAAAAAGTCCTGCAAGCAGCATCCTTGGGGCAGTGTGGGAGCAGTGTATACACTGCTATCAAAACGCCATACCCATTGAAATGAATGGGCAGTGCTGCCGAGGTGCCTACAAAGCGCTTGGGTACCACTTTGTAGGCTTTGTCGGCCGCTAGAAGGGATTAAAAGCGCCCCGCTAGCGGCCAAAAAGCGCTGCTATAACAGTGGTAAAGCGTCGCTAAAACTAGTGGTACTTTACCACTAATGCTGATCGCTAGGCAGTGTGAAAGTACCCTTACCATTTGTTTGGACCCGAACACCATGTATGGTGTAAAGCTATTTTGGATATATGTGACGGGAGTCACTGTTGGGCGCAGGGTAACCAAGAAAAGAATGAACCCTGAAAATATGATTGAGAAATGACAGTCGCCCCATGGACTTTAAATGAGGTGTTCATGGTGATCAAAAGGGTGAACAAGTATAAGAGTAAAAAGATTTATTGAATGGTAACAACATAATTCAACATAAGACATGAGCATGGGTAGACAAATTCATAAAACAGCAACATTGCAGCATAATCCCCTAAAACATAGCCATAGTATTGTAGTAACATAAGTGATACAGATATGCATGATACATCTCTTAACCGACGCGTTTCACAAGCTTTCCTTGCTTCATCAGGGGCTGATGTGCATATCTGATGTCTGTAAAAACAGATAAAGTAAATATTAGAGTATCGGTTATGATTGGACAAAAGCAAGAAGCCTGAACCGATCATCCCATACTTACTTGTCAGACAATAGGCTTCAAAGACTGAACCCAGACAGGGGTCGGCAGAGGGCATCTCCCTCGGGAGCTGAAGGGACGGAGAACTCAGCAAGGAGGACCAAGGCCAGACGTAGGGGGCGGCATGGCAAAAATCGGAAAGGAATGTATGGACCCCAAATTCTCCCATAAGTCTTGCAGGGCGTACTCAAGGTGTGGGATATATGAGTGTAAAATATGTATATAATTTAGATGGAAATGTCTTTAGGAGTATGGAATAATATGCATCATTACACAAGGTTCAAGGGTGTCCTACAGAAAAAAATCTGAGGTAATTACAATGGCACTATCGTCACAGTGTAAAATATGTACTTGATACAAAATATACAAAAGTGTCCTGCAGAGCATGGGAGGAAAAGAGGGTGTGGAAAGAGGGTGTGGAATAAAGTGGAGAGGGGCATAAGAAAAATAGTGAAGAAAAGAAGAAAAAGGAAAAAAGAAAGGAAAAAAAGGAGGAAGGGAGAAGTGAGGGAGTGAGGAGATGCAACAGAGTGAAATAGGAAATAACAAAAATAAAAATAAAAAACAAGTGGACTATGGGTATAACAAAAATCATAAAAAAGGGGGAGTAATAGAAAAAATATGTGTTAGCGTGTGAATCAGAAACACAGGATGTGCTTATATGATGAGAATATGATTGGATTACTTAAAATGGGACAGTAATAGTTATCCACAATATCTCCCAGGATATATGAAGACTATTCTTGGTTTGTTTGATTCTGAACTCAACATGTTAGTTGAGAGAGCTGATCACATTAGCCTCTAGAACAGGGTAGGAGCAGGACAGTCTACTCATACTATAGTTTGTTGCCTACTAGGCTGAGGAGGGGGGATCACTGTTTGTATTGGTAATTGTAATTAGCTCCTGCTATTTTGAGAAGGTGTCCTGTGTTTGTACTAATGTGTGAAGCTCGGTGACCACAAGTCTATCCTAAAGGTCATGTCTTTGAGTCACCTAGTCTGGGTAAATGATTTAGTAAACTAGCTCATGTTAATTAGGTTTCTGGTAACAGTTGTATTGTTAAAGTAATATGAGCAGGAGGGGGGAACCTCCTCTTTAACTGTATATAAAGACTTGTAATTTTGGTTCTAAAAAAAGAGTCTGATTCCTGTTTGATCCTCCGTACAGAGCCTCATCTTGTACTTGGGGGAAGAATTATTCGTATGGGTTTCTTGTTTGACTGACTGGAGTGTTTGGTAGCTGCCTTTGTGTTCAGAAATGGAATGTCCTAAATGGCTTTAACCCCTTTCATACTCAAGGTGTTACAGTTGGTGGCAAGCAGCAGGATGATTTCCACAGCCCAGAAAGACAGCTACAAGAGGACACAGGCCAATGCAAGCACAGTATGAATGGCTAAAGCTCTCTACTGGAGAACCGGGCCGACCGGCCAAAACCGTAAGAAGAGGGATATTATCGCAAAACTAGTCAAAATGGATCGAGCCGAAAGACCCAACACAAGCAAAAGGCCCAGAGTAACAGACAGGACACATGAAGAGGCAAGTTTTGATCGGGCTGTTAACATAAGACTGGCACATTATGGTCCTAACCCTACAGCACCACCTCCAGTGGCCACTTATCCTCAGCAGCCCAGGTTCAACTCCCAGGACTACTCACAACCCATCAGGTGTTTCGGGTGTAAACAGTTAGGGCACAAAAAGCCAGACTGTCCATTGAATCTAGCCAGGCAGTCCCAGTCATGGAGAAAGCCAGCAGGGGGGAATCCCAACACATCCATGCGTGCGGCTCACTGTATTGAGGAGGAAGAACATTGGGGCGTCGTGCACGAGGCTGATCCAGTACAAGCAGCTAACCAAAACAGGCAGCAACAAAGGCAGACTGTCCGTGTTAATGGAAAGGTAGCCAATGGCCTACATGATACTGGTGCCACCATGACCCAACTACAGAAGAACCTCATCCCAGAGAGTCAACACACCGGAGACACTGTAGCCGTAAGGGTAGCAGGAGGCATTGTTTTCCGGCTACCCGTTCCCGTGTTCACCTGGATTGGGGGGTTGGTTCGGGACACGTGAATGTGGGGGTAATGAAGGATTTGCCAGCAGATGTACTACTGGGGAATGATTTGGCCCCCCTCGTTTCTGCTTACACCCTGATGGGCCCCGCTGAAGCCAACCCAGTGACTACCCGGGCCCAGATCCGTGCTGTTGGAACCGGTCCACTTGCTGCTGAGACCTAGGTAAGACTATCTTCCCCGACATGTACCTTAGATCAGGCTCCCCTAGGCTGGGATACCCCAGTGACATTCGGGAGGGAAACCTGAGAGGACCCATCCTTACACAAGTATAGGGCTAAGGCAGATACTCAGGAAAGGGGAATAGATGGGGAGCTTTATGAATGGGTGGGGGATAGACTGTATAGTATCCCTAAGCCATCCCCGAGAGGTAAAGCCCCTTCGCAGAAACGACAGCTGGTGGTACCTAAGAAATACCAGCTGGAGATTCTGCGAATCGGGCATGAGGTACCACTAGCAGGACATCTAGGGTCCCATCACGCAGCCCATAGAATTACACAGAATTTCTTCTGGCCCAATTTTAACCATTTTAACGTGTGACACATGTCAACAGGTAGGTAAGCGGGGGGACCACCCTAAGGCCAGACCTTTGTCCATGCCTATTATTGGGGAGCCCTTTTACCGCATAGCCGTTGACATTGTGGGTCCCTTGGCCAGGCCTAGTCCATCCGGGAAGAAGTATATTCTCACCGTGGTGGACTACGCCACCCGTTACCCAGAGGCAGTAGCTATTTCCAACATTGAAGCAGAGACAGTAGCTGATGCCCTGGTTAAGATATTTACTAGAGTGGGGTTCACTAATGAGATTCTCTCTGACCAGGGAACCTAGTTTACCACTGTGCTCACCCAGCAGTTGTGGAAGGTGTGCAATATTAAGCCCTTGCTGAGCTCACCTTTCCACCCCCAGTCTAATGGTCTCTGCGAGCACTTTAACGGGACCCTCAAGCAAATGCTGAGGACCTTTTCGGACGCTTGCAGAGACTGGGAGAGATTCCTGCCTCACCTGCTATTTGTGTACAGAGAGGTACCCCAGAAATCTACTGGGTTCTCTCCCTTCTAGTTAATCTATGGGAGAAGGGTCCCCGGACCCCTCGATCTCATTAGAGGACACTGGGAGGGAGAGACAGAGCAGGAGGGGACCCCCATAGTGCCCTATTTTCTGGAACTGTCTGATGGTAAGGGAGAATCTCCAGGTGGCCCAGGGGAGACAGAAGAGATGGTACGATTGGGGGAGGGCCCACAGCGTATCTTCCAGGTTAGGCAGAAGGTCTTAGTGCTCAAGCCTGTGAAGACCGAGAAGATGCAGGCATCTTGGCAGGGCCTGTATAAAGTAGTAGCCCAGGTATGTGATACTACCTATGTTATTGCCAGCTGTGCAGATGAAAGAATCCAGCAAACCTTTCATGTGAACATGCTGAAGGAGTATCAGGAATGGCAGGAGGATGTTGATGCAGTATGTGCCTCTGCTGAGGATGATCCTGAAAGTTTACCCCTCCCTGACTTACCAGAGAGAGCCCCTGACTGACCTGACGAAAAAGAATTTACCTAGGCAGGTCCTGTGGTCTCCAGCTTGTGAAACTGCGTTTCTAGCCCTCAAGCAAGCACTTGTAAATGCCCCTGTCTTGGTTGCCCCAGTACCTAAACAAACGTTTCCTTGTCCACACAGACACTTCCATGTTTGGACTGGGGGCTGTGCTGAGCCAAATCAGGGAGGATGGAGGAGAACACCCTGTTGCATACCTGAGCAGAAAGCTATTACCCCGGGAAGTGAGCTATGCGGCAGTGGAGAAGGAGTGCTTGGCCCTGGTCTGGGCCCTTAAAAAGTTGAACCTTTATTCATATGGACTGGAATTTTCATTAGTCACCGACCACAACCCATTGGTCTGGCTTAATCGGGTCTCAGGAGACAATGGCAGGTTGCTGCAGTGGAGCATAGCCCTGCAACCTTACAATTTCACCATCAGCTACCGACCCGGTAAGCAAAATGGCAATGCTGATGGGTTGTCCCAGCAAACAGACGTCACTCCGGCCTCCTAGTTCTGGACATCCCCAAGTTGACCCAAAAAGTATCAAGCCGGGTCTGCCGGAGTGTTCCACAAGGAGGGAGCCATGTGACGGGAGTTACTATTGGGCGCAGGGTGACCAAGAAAAGAATGAATCCTGAGAATATGATTGGATTACTTAAAATGGGACAGTAATATTTATCCACAATATCTCCCAGGATATATGTAAAGACTATTCTTGGTTTGTTTGATTCTGAACTCAACATGTTAGCTGAGAGAGCTGATCACATTGGCCTCTAGAACTGGGTAGGAGCCGGACAGTCTTCTCATACTATAGTTTGTTGCCTACTAGGCTGAGGAGGGGGGGAGATCACTGTTTGTATTGTTAATTGTAATTAGCCTAGTCTGGGTAAATGATTAAGTAAACTAGCTCATGTTAATTAGGTTTCTGGTTACAGTTGTATTTTTATATATGAGTAATATGTAATATGAGCAGGAGGGTGGAACCTCCTCTTTAACCGTATTGTAATTTTGGTTCTAAAAAAAGAGTCTGGTTCCTGTTTGACCCTCCGTACAGAGCCTCGTCTCGTACTTGGGGGAAGAATTATTCATATGGGTTTCTTGTTTGACTGATTGGAGTGTTCGGTAGCTGCCTTTGTGTTCAGAAATGGAATGTCCTAAACAGCTTTAACCCCTTTCATACTCAGGGTGTTGTTACAGTATACTTCTGTAAGTCACAGGAGTCACAGGAGTGCAGTTCGTTCTACACTCCTGTGACCCATTTTAATTGACAGCATCTGACATCACAGAGCCGGTGCAGGCTCTGAAAAGATCCCAATCATATGGTCGGGATTGACGAAAAACCCTGGATCGACACCTGGCTCAACCTCTCAGTGACCTGCTGAGAGCTTGAGCCAGCCCCTCCCGACCTCTCCACAGCCCAGTGCTTCAGAAAGCGTTGAGGGGGCAGAGCAGAAAGCCAGAGACTGACAGTTCCAGCTCTCTGTTCAGAGTGAAGGGGAGAACTGAGTGATCAGCAGTGTTTGATTCCTCAGTTCTCACTGCAGAGCCGGCAGAGAACAGATGCAGTATTAACATTTCTTTTTTTAAACGTCCATACTTCTCTTTAAAATATGCTCTTTCCTAAATGTACATAATATAACTGGGTACTAACATTTATAGGTAAAGTTGATCCAGGGAAAATCTGATTGCCTCTCGGGGGATCAGGAAGGAATTTTTTCCCCTGCTGTAGCAAATTGGAGCATGCATTGCTGGGATTTTTTGCCTTCCTCTGGATCAACTGTGGGTGTGGGTTTGTGTATATGGGATTGTATTTATTTATTTTTTGGTTGAACTTGATGGACTTTTGTCTTTTTTCAACCTGGCTAACTATGTAACTATGCTAGTGGTTGCAGGTGCCATGAGTCCTTAACAACAAGTGACTTCTCCAGCCCTATTCACTTACATTTCCAGGAAGCCTTGGCCACGTAAGTAAAGGGACAGGGTGATGGTGACATCACTGACCAAATATGACCATGGCTAAGACCAAATATGACAATGTCCATATCTGGTCAGTGATAAAACCACATTCTCACCTCTTTGTGTATAAACCTAATAGGTTTGGTTGTGTATAAACCTAAGAATGGAATGGTGTATCAATGTTTTTTTCTTCTTCAATTAGAGGGTGACATATAACGAAATTGAATCTGGAATTACAATGCACAATTTTTTAGTTTTTAAAAACTTTTTTAAATAAAGGACTTGTCAAAAACTTGTATATGTCTATTGTCGAATTATTTTTCTTTTATGAATGAGGGGTATTATGTAGCACTTACTCTGTTACATGGGGGATGAGATATCTACGGGCCCCCTTATCTTAAAGTGGACTTCTTGATTTCAATAAGTCCCCATGCACCCCTACAACCAGGGTTGTGGAGAAATTGCCCTTGTCTTCATTAGAGTTGGGCTGCACACCCTGGTTCGGTTCGCACCAGAACTCCCGAACATGGAAAAAGTTCAGGCCCGAACCGCAAACCCTAATAAATACTACGGCACCCGAACTGAATAAATCGAAAGTCCCCAAAAGATTGATTTTAAAGGAGCAGTGATTTTAATGATGCTTAAAGTGGAACACTAAAAATGAAAAAAAATCCTTTAAATATAGTGCCTGGGGGGTCCTCTTAGTCTACCTGTAAAGTGGTGCTTCTGTACAATGTATAGAACTTGCTGCAGCAAAACTGACATATATAAAGAAAAACAATGACATTTAAATTCATTTTCTCTGCAAGCTTTCTTTATTTTGTAAACAACGGCTTGTGGAGCCAGTCTTTTTTGATGAGGCCACATTTTAATGCACTCAGAGCAAGATTTTTTGGATTCATTTTGGTGTCTTTTTGTCAGCTTTTGGCTGGAAATAACAAAGTTTTGCACCACTGTGAGCAAGCCTTATGTGAAGAAGCCAAATTATAGTACACTCAGGCCAAGATTAACAGTTTTTTTTAGATAAAGTCTGGTGTCTCTTTCGCATACTTTGAATAGAAGTAACAGGTGCAGAAAAATTGGGCTTTGGGTGTTGGTGGTGCCTTCGCACCATAACCCTATAGAAAGACACTTGATGAAAGCAAGAATTGGCCTTACTGTAGAAAATTACAGATATATGCACCTTTTAAACAGATGCAGAAAAATTGGGCTTTGGGTGTTGGTGGTGTCTTCACACCATAACCTTCTAAAGCGACTCTTGGTGAAAGCAAGAATTTGCCTTGCTGCAAAAATATTTAAATTATATGCATATATCAAACAGGTGTGGACAAATTGGGCTTTGGGTGTTAGTGATGCCTTCATTCTGTAACCCTATAGAGGTACTCTTTATGAAATTTAAATTAGTAGGGGGCGTGGCTACTGCCGAGCACTATGGACGCCTGAACAGACAGCTCCAGCACCGAGCGTTATCACCACTAATCCACGATCACAGGATGGCTACAAATGACCCTCACACATCGGGGTACCAGCCAGGCTTGTCCCGGAAAAGAAAGGAGTACTGGCAGCTGAAGAAATTAACTGATTTCTTCACAGTGCTGCCCGGAGGACAAATCCAAGATGGCACCCGTGGCTCCTCAGCACACAGCACTGTTGCATACACAGATCTCCCTGATGCAGATGGAGAGGCAATATCCTCCCCAGAAGATAATCCAACCTCCCCTTCAACTCCACAACCATCCTCAGTGAGCAACAGCCCTGCTAAAGTGCAGATGCGCTTGGATTCCGGACAGCATCACCCTGAGGTAAGCCCTGCCCTGGACACTCTCCTCACATAGCAGGCCCAGCCATCCCCTATAGCAGCATTCCTTACATCTAACATGCCTGTCCTTGACACAACAATGAAGGAGATGCTCATGTCGCTTCATAGCTCACTGCACAGTGACATTTCCACCATGTTTAAAAAATTCAAAGATGAAATGTCCTTTATGGATCAGAAAGTTGATCACATTGAACAATGTATGAATGTCATGACAGAAATGGTTAACGACCAGGTCGATGTGCACGACCACACTCGAGATGAACAACACTGGGTCAGAGCCAAGATGGCGGACCTCAAAGACAGGTCCCGATGTAACAATGTCAAAATAAGGAGTATACCTGAGTCAATTTTAACCCCTATGCCAGGAAGTTGATAGCTACACTCCTGCCTGACCTGTCCCCAATGGAAACTATCATTGACCGCATTCATTGCCTTCCTAAACCTCTGCATCTTCCCGCCAGTGTCCCTAGGGATGTCCTAATGCAAATTCACTTTTACCACGTGTAGCACTGGTAGATTTTCAATCTACCGCTTATATGTAAATTTAGTGGGTCATCTGTTCTGTACATAGTTTAGATTTAATCTATAGCTAAATTAGCTTCTGTTCCAACCTTGGTTGTGTTGCGTGCAGTTCCACTCCGTCGCCTGTAGATGACGGGGTCACTACAGACCGGAGCTGGAAAGCAGCAGACTGAGGTGTATTGAGTGCTCTTCTTTCTCAGAAGTAACTCGGCAGAGGTTGTCCCCCATGGTGCATTTTGGGAGGGGGTATTTAAGGGACAGACGTCATATTTTCAGGGTCTTTTCGTTCCATCTGCTGGCCCTTCTGGCCGACAGGTATGTGTTAGGAGTCCTACCTCATGGTCCTCCGGGCCGGAGGGCTGCGATGCTGCAGCATGTGGGTGGGCCCAGAAGTCTGTCTGGGGCCTACTACGACTGCTGTGGAGATGGTCCTGTGCTGTCTGTCCTGCGGGAACAAGCTGGACAATTGAGAAGAATCCAGGGGAGGACCTGTCATGGAAGGATCATGTGGAGCGCTGGTCTGGAGAGGGGCCTGGTGACTCAATTGGAGGACGCATCTTAAGTTAACCTACCACATAGTACTGCCGGGTCAGCTTAAAGGTTCTGGTACTGTGTTGCTGTTCACTGAAAACTACTACATCCTGTGGCAGAGGATTGTACAGTTTTGTTTCACTCAAGTCTGTGGCAGAGACTTTCTGTTTGTGCTGCACACTGGCTGCTAGGTTAGTGAGAGAGGCCTATCCGGGCGAGCAAAGATTTAATCCTGAACCGAAGATACATTCATCCCTGAGATTTCAATTTCTTAGTGCTACACCAAGAGCTTTAAATCAGCAGCTCCACCGTGAGTTATTGCTACACACGCAAAAGACATGCTCCTGACCAAAACAAGACATCTGGGGCAACTTCCAGCGCCATACATGAAATTTAAATGATATGCACCTGGTGCAGAAAAATTGGTCCATGGCTGTTAATTGTGCTCATTAGGGATGAGCCGAACACCCCCCGGTTCAATTCGCAGCAGAAAATGTGAACAGGCAAAAAATTTGTTCGAAAATGCAAACACCATTAAGTCTATGGGACATGAATGTGAAAAATGAAAAGTGCTCATTTTAAAGTCTTATATGCAAGTAACTGCCATAAAAAGTGTTCCTGCCCCAGGGGACACGTATGCCTGTAAATTGGCGCAGTTTTCCCGTGTTTAGAATAATACCACAGCAAAATTACATTTCTAAAGAAAAAAAGTAATTTAATACTGCTCGCGGCTGTAATGTATTGTCGGTTCCTGGCAATAGAGATGATAATCCTTGAAAAAAATTGCATGCCCCCCCCCCAGTCCATTAAGGCCTTTCGGGATTAAGGGGAACCCCGCGCCCAAATGAAAAAAAAAATGCCCCCAGGCACTATATAGTCTGAACAGCAGTATATAAACTATACGGCCTGCCCTATATACTCTGCAGAAAATTGGGCCTTATGTGGTGGTACCAGAACACTATAAGACCTCACAGTTACTCTTAGTAAGCACAGGAATGGCCCTGTTGTGAAATACTATATCAAACTATATAAAAAATTGTAATTACATAACCTTGTTAAACAGAGGCAGAATAATTGGGCCTTTGGTGGTGGTGGTGGTACCAGAACACTGTAAGACATCACAGTTAATCTTGTTGGGCCCTGGAACGGGCCCTGCTCTGAAATATTATATCAAGAATTGTAATTATATGCCCCTGTTAAACAGGGGCAGAAAAATTGGGCCTTGGGTGGTGGTGTCACAACACTGTAACCACTCACAGATTGTTGGACACAGGAACGGGCCCTGCTCTGAAATATTATATCAAGAATTGTAGTTACATGCCCCTGTTAAACAGGGGCAGAAAAGTTGGGCCTTGGGTGGTGGTGGTGCCACAACACTGTAACCCCTTACAGATACTCTTGTTGGGTGCAGGAACAGGCCGTGCTGTGAAATATTAGATCAAAAATTGTAATTACATGCCCTAGTTAAACAGAGGCAGAAAAATTGGGCCTTTGGTGGTGGTAGTACCAGAACACTGTAAGCCCTCACAGTTAATCTTGTTGGGCGCAGGAATGGGCCCTGTTGTGAAATATTATATCAAGAATTGTAATTACATGCCTCTGTTAAACAGGGGCAGAAAAATTAGGCCTTGTGCGGTGGTGGTGCCACAACACTGTAAGCCCTCACAGATACTCTTGTCGGGCACAGGAACGGGCCCTGCTGTGAAATATTAGATCGAAAATTGTTATTACATGCCCTTGTTAAACAGGGGCTGAAAAGTTGGGCCTTGGGTCGTGGTGGTGCCCTAAACCAAAAATATTGTTGGAAGTTAGCACCATCAAGATTGAGGAGAAAGGGGGGGTGTGGCTTGCACGCGATCAAGATAGCCACTTAAGCCGCGGACTAATCAACACTGCCAGTGGAATACCAGCCTAATCGAAGCTGAACGGTGCTCCAACTATTCACCGGAGCCTGCTCCAATGCTTTCCCACAAAAGAGAAGAAGAACGCTGCCCTGAAAAACTCACAGACTTCTTCACCATGCCGACAACTGACAGGGAGGAGCTGCAAGATGGCGCAGACAGTGCAAACACACAGGCATTATCATCCTACACAGATCTTCCTGACGAATATACAGGAGACTGGGATGTCGATCCGCGAGCACCACCCGTCCAGAGACCATCTCCTCACAGCCTGACCCCTAACAGCCCTGCCAAAGTGAGGATGAGGATGGATCCCTCCTTGCAGGCCTCAGGCACAGTGAGTAATAACGAATACCCAGATAATATAGGCCTCAACCTGGAATCATCTATTGCAGCCTTCCCCACCACAGGACAACCTGTCCTTGACACAACCATGAAAGATATGCTTCTTTCCCTGCAATCATCCCTTTATGGTGAACTTTTCCACCCTAATCCACAAGTTCACATCTGAAATACAGGGAGTGGGAGAGAGAGTACAATACATTGAGCATAAGATGGATGAATGCACTACTACAATGAACAATCTCATTGATGCATACAAAGACCAATCGGATGAAAACGATTGGATAAAAGCAAAGCTTGCAGACCTCGAGGATCGCTTCAGAATTAATTAGGGGGGTACCCGAATCCATTCCCCCATCAGACCTTCACAAATATGCCAATGATATGATCTCCAAATTGCTCCCTGAAATATCACAAATCGAAGGCACTATCGATCGTATACATCACATCCCCAAGCCAAAACACCTAGACACATCAGTGCCTAGAGACATCCTCATGAAAATCCACTTCTTCCCCACTAAAGAGCATCTCCTAGCCAAAGATTTCCCAGCACCTTACAATGGAGTGCACTTATATGCTGATCTTTCCCAATATACCCTCAACATGAGAAGGCAATTGAAAGCGATCACAAAGGCGCTAAACAACCACAAAATTCAGTATAAATGGCGCCATCCAGCTACGGTAGTGATTACCCAGGTAGGGAAATCATACAAGTTTTCCAAACCCAACGATGGCATTCGGCTCCTACACTCATGGGATATAATACCCGAACCATCCAGGAATGACACAGCTTCTACTTTAGGCCCTCCGCACCAGGGCCATACACACAGAGAGTTTTGCAACTCCAAAGTTAAATGAACCATCCAACACTATTAGTCCTCACCATGACCAACATCCCTGGTCTGGCTCTCAGCTAAATGATACCTGTTTTTGAACTTTACCCCTCTGATCGGTCAGTATTCAACAATTGTACACGGACCTTTGAGTTTTCGCTAGTACTTTTTGCTTTTTTTTTCTCTTTTTTTCTGCTTGTTATTATACTCAATTTTTTCACCAAAGCCTGTGTATTAGTGGTACTCTTGTTACTCCTCCAGTAGCTTACAGGCAGGTCACTCAGAAGACCCGGACTGACTCGTTAGTCAAGCACCTACCTAACAGACAGGGCTAACCATCTCTTATCTTCCCACTAACACAGACTATATTGCTGTGGAGATGCGGCAATACTCGATTCTGCTTCCAGGCTACCAACACTCGGATCCGGACGTCACCATCTGGGAATCTACCGAAGAACTAACTTTGATCATCTAAACGTGAGTCTATATCATCCACATAACTGACATACTTCACCCCACAATGGCCATTAACATTTTATCTATAAATGCAAAGTGACTAAATCGCCCAGCCAAACGAGCATCCTTATGGAAAACCGCATTATCACAGCATAGCGATATAATATGCGTCCAGGAAATGCACTTCGCTCAAGCAGCTATCCCTTACTGCCAACACAAATTTTTCCAGACATCTTCAATGCATGCTGCTCAAAGAAGCAACGTGGGGTAATGATAGCAATTCAGGATACTGTATCCTTCCAACTACAAAAATGCACCCTCGATCCTAAAGGGAGATATATCATCCTAATCTGCACTATAAACAATACCCAATACACCATAGTAACCTTGTATGCTCCCAACCATCGTCAGATGCCTTTTCTTAAATCAACGGTAAAGAAAATATAAGGACTACAACAAGGACACCTGCTAATATGTGGGGACTTCAACTTAGTAGCTGATAACAACCTGGATACCTCATCAGGACCCACCACCTCGCCACTGAACACTTTTCTTACAGCCAAGGACTTATATGATGTATGGAGGTGTTGTCACACGGATGAGAGAGACTACACGTTCCTTTCTCCACGCCACAACACATGCTCGCGTATTGACCTGTTTCTCTGACAAATGGGTACTACAAAATATTCGAGCTTCCCAAATCCACACCATCACCTGGTCAGAGCACGCACCTGTAAGCATAAAAATTGAAAACAATCCATCAACCCTATTTATGGAGGGTAAACAACTCTATCCTTAAAAACCCATCTAACACAACCCTTCTCCACAGCAAATTGGGAGAATTCTTCGCCACAAATACAGACTCAGTGGCTGACCTGGCGGTCCTGTGGAATGCTCATAAATCTTACATTAGAAGTTTCTTTATACAACTTGGATCAAAACTTACGAAAAGGAGGATGTAGCACCAAGACAAACTGACGACAGCTATAGCTGCCACAGATCTCCAAAACAAATCACTCCCCTCACCACACCTGCAAACCCAAATATTTAAGTTACGACATGAACTTCGTTCTTTGTTACTAGAGAGCTTTGAAATCAAACAGAGGAGACTTATGCTCTGTACACACAGTCGGAATTTCCGACGGAAAAAGTGTGATCGGATTGTGTCGTCGGAAATTCCGATCGTGTGTGGGCTCCATCTGACTTTTTCCGTCGGAATTTCCGACACACAAAGTTTGAGAGCAGGCTATAAAATTTTCCAACAGCAAAATCCGATCGGTTAAATTCCGATCGTGTGCCATGCATGCTCAGAATAAATTAAGAGACAAAAGCTATTGGCTACTGCCTAGTTTATAGTCCCGACGTACGTGTTTTACGTCACCACGTTCAGAACGATTGGATTTTCTGACAACTTTGTGCGACCGTGTGTATGTAAGACAAGTTTGAGCCAATATCCGTCGGAAAAAATCCATGGATTTTGTTGTCGGAATGTCTGATCAATGTCCGATCGTGTGTACAGGACATAAAGGCTAGCTTATATGTAACAAATAACAAAGCAGGAAAGGCAATGGTTGCCCGCATCAAAGGATAGCGGATAAAATCCAAAGTCACATACCTGTATCACCCAATTTCCCACAATAAATTGCTAAATCCTCAAAAAATTGCTGACGCGTTTAGCACGAATTGTAGCAATCTCTATAACCTCAACACAGACAAAACCAAACATAATCCTGATCAAGATGAGATTCAATCTTTCCTCAACCACATTCATCTCCCAACACTCTCACCCAAACAAATCTCATTTATAAACACCCCTTTCACCAAGGAAGAAGTTAAAATAACTATCAAAAAACTACCAAACTCCAAGTCCCCAGGACCCAACGGGTTTACTGGCAAATACTTCAAAACCTTCCAACCTCTATTAACTCCACACTTATGTGAAGTATTCAACCACGCTGCCTCCTCCTCTTCTGCACTCTGCACTTGTGATAACCTTGCCGAAACCAGGCAAAGAACCCACAGCACCCCAAAACTGGGTCGTCCCATATTATTATTAAACCTTGACCTTATATACACCAAAATGATTGCGAATAGATTAATAATTTTTAATCTATATGGACCAAACAGGCTTTATTAAAGGCCGCAAAACCTCAGACGCAACCAGGCGATTAATAAACATTATCCACCATTCAAACACGACTGGAATGCCTTCTCTGCTGCTATCTTTAGACGCAGATAAGGCGTTTGATAGTCAACTGGAACTACCTTTCCCTAGTACTGAAACATTTGGATTTGAGGGAAAGCCATATTAGCTCTATATTCCAAGCCTTCAGCAAAAGTGTACACATTCAACCTCCTATCCACACCATTCCAAATCACGATTAATCTTTACCTTGGTAATGGAACCCGTAGCTGAGCATATTAGGTCTAACACCAAAATAACGGGCATTTGCATAGGAACCCACGAACACAAAATCAGCCTATTTGCTGATGATGTTATATTAATGGTATCCAACCCCTCATCATCATTCACAGAAGTCCAAAAAATACTGGCGTGGTTCGGTAAAGTCTCCTACTACAAAGCAAACAACACCAAATCACAAATCCTTGACTTGGGAATCAACGAGACTATGAAAAACCTACTGCAACACCAATTCCCATTTACTTGGGCCGATACCAGTATAACTTATCTAGGTATACAGCTCACAAGATCCATGAAATCATTATTCACACATAACTACCTTCCCACCCAACCCCAAACTTCAGCATGACCTTTAAAATATAGCTCACTGCAAATTCTCATGGATGGGTAGATTAGCAGCATTCAAAATTATACAACTCCCTCAAATTCATTATTTCTTTAGAACACTTCCAATCCCAATCCCTATTATCTACTTTAAGTCCCTACAAACCCTACTATCAATATTTGTGTGGAAAGGAAAAAACTCCAAATGCTCACACACCAAATTATTAAAACATAGACTCAGCGGTGGGGTTGAGTATATAGACTTCCAAGATTACCACTCAGCTTCCATATTGACTCAATTGAAGGAATGGTTTCTCCCTTCCCTATCGACAATCTTGGGGTCAATAGAATCCACATACAGCGGTGGGCGTGGCCGGCGACCGTGGAGTATGGCCGCGGTGTAAGAGAGTGCCTTCAATCACGGACCTACCGGAGTGAATATCTCCACTGCTGAGCCTCGGATTGTGGTGGTTTTTCTTCCCAGAAGGTCGCGCACACCTAGGGAACATGTCCAGGAAACAGAAAGAGACCTGGCGAATTAGCAAGATGACGGACTTTCTCCAGCAGCTCCATGGTGCACAGATCCAAGATGGCGCCGGTAAGCACAGTGACAGGAAGCAGGCTCTCTGGTCATAACAACACAGTTCGGTGTCACTCTTACCAGTTACAAAAAGCACAAAAGGGGCAGAATAGTAAATCTCAATCATCCTCCTCCTCCTCATCTAGCCCTGTTAAGGCAAAGCAGCAACACATACAGAGAAAGGACATGGAGGAGGAGGAGATAGATACATCCCTTAATGACACCAGGGAACTCCAGGACTCCATCTTAGAATTGCCCACTAAAAACCAGCCAGTGATCGATACAACTCTGAAAGATATGCTGGTATCGCTAAGCAGTACTATACATGCGGACATCCTATCCCTTACAAATCATTTTAAGGCAGAAATAAAAGCTGTTGTTACCCACACAGAACACAAGATAGCAGAATTTTCTGGCACCATTAATGAAGTAATTGATGCCCTCAATAAGAGGGAGGATAAACTACAAAACATGAAGGCCAAAATGGCTGACCTTGAAGATCGCTCAAGGAGAAACAACATTAAAATCCGTGGGATACCTGAGACGGTCAAACCACCCGAATTGCATGCATACTTCCAGAATATTCTCCAGGAAATTCTACCTGATGCTTCTTTGACAGACCTATCTATAGATAGATAGATAGATAGGATCCACAGGCTACCAAAACCCAGACATCTACCAGATCATCTACCAAGAGATACGATCGCTCTGATTCATTTTTATCAAACCAAAGAAAAATTCCTACAGCTCTTGAGGAACCCTGAAAACGCACCATCTTGTACCCAAGGCCTTTCCTTCTATTCAGGTTTATCAGCTTATACAATGCAAAGGAGGAGGAATATGGCCACTATCACCATACCTCTAAGAAACCATCAGATCACCTATAGATGGGCATACCCAGCAAAACAAAAGAGGGGAATGCCTTTTACATTAACTGGTAGAAGAAGACATACAGCTTTTAAGAGAGTGGAATATCCTGGAAACAGACGAAGAGCATCCATCAGCATCCTCCTCACCGCGTCCTCGATCACCTGACTGGCCACCCGACACAGATGACTGATGGCTCAGGTACGGAGATTATGAATTTTGTTTTAATCTCTGGTGCGTTATACTTTTTAACTTGTTTTGCATCACTCTGAACGCTGGCTCATTGTTAGTACCACATACCATATTTATTGGTGTATAACACGCACTTTTTTCCCCTTAAAATCAGGGGAAAATCGCGGATGCATGTTAAACGCCGATCCCGCGCTGATTGTGAGTGGAGGATCGAGCTGCCGAGATACATAGCCGAGTGTACTCTGCTCGGCTCACAGTGACACCCAGTCCCGCCCTATGATGGACATAACACAGGGACTGGTGTGACTGTGAGCGAAGCCGAGCCGAGTACACTCGGCTACTCTCAGCTCCACTAGGGACTGCGAGAGGACCCGAGAGCCACCGAGAGCTGCCGAGAGGAGTCGCGCCATTTTTAAGCTGCAATGACAAGGCTACACTGACAAGGCTACACTAAAAGGCTGCATTGACAAGGCTACACTGCAAGGCTGCACTGACAAGGCTGCACTGACAAGGCCGCAAATGACACTGACAAGGCTGCAGATGGACACTGATAAGGCTGCATTGATGGGCATTTAAATGTAAGTTTTTTTTTCCCTAAAATTCCCTCTTAAACTTGGGGTGCGTGTTATACGCCGGCGGGTGTTATACGCCGATAAATACGTTAGTTAACAGCTAAGGTCTTTTTTGTACGTTAAGCCACATTAAGCTCCCAAAAAATCAAGCTTAATGTCCATAGTTTGCCTTGTGAAACACCGAATCGCATGAAACTTTTTTGATACGTTTGGAAATGTAAAAACTTAGGCTGTGCAAAGTTTCAGGGCTATTAATTGAGTTTTAGACACTTTATTGCACGTTAAGCTACATTAAGCCACTTTCACATTAAATGTTTTAGCATTGTAAAATATAGCTTAATGTGAATAACTTTTGGTGTGATTAACTAAATGGGCTGAAATTTTCAGAATATGTTGGCATGGCTAGAATCTTTTATTGTGTGAAGTTTGGGGGAAATTGGTTAACATTTAAGGTCTTTTTTGTACGTTAAGCCACATTAAGCTCTCCAAAAAACAAGCTTAATGTCCATAGTTTGCCTTGTGGTACACCTAATCGCATGAAACTTCTTGGATAGGTTTGGGAAGTTGAGATCTTAGGCTGTACAAAATTTCAGGGCAATTGATTGAGGTTTAGGCACTTTTCTACACGTTAAGCTACATTAAGCCATTTTCACATTCAATGTTTTAGCATTGTAAAATATAGCTTAATGTGAATAACTTTTGGTATGATTAACCAAATGAGCTGAAATTTTCAGAATATGTTGGCATGGCTAGAGTCTTTTATTGTGTGAAGTTTGGGGGAAACTGGTTAACATTTAAGTTTTTTTTGTACGTTAAGCCACATTAAGCTCTCCAAAAAACAAGCTTAATGTCCATAGTTTGCCTTGTGGAACACCGAATCGCATGAAACTTCTTGGATAGGTTTGGGAAGTTGAGATCTTAAGCCGTTGGAAATGTAAAACCTTAGGCTGTGCAAAGTTTCAGGGCAATTTATTGAGGTTTAGGCACTTTATTACACGTTAAGCTACATTAAGCCATTTTCACATTAAATATTTTAGTATGTCCCCTCCTGGGACCATGCCCTGACCCCTATGTACTTTTTAGCCAATCCCTAAGAAAATTGACTTGACAAATTTGGTTCCCATTGACTTTTAATATATTTGGCTAAACCACCCAAAAGTGAACCAAGGTGTCAGGAAGAGCATGCCAGCACCCAAAATGGCTGCCGAAGAAGATGACCTGTTACCTCTGCCCCTGTCAGAATTCCATTGGTGCACACACACCCTGTGACAGCTTTTTGACACCCAAACAGGCTACTTAAACTCAGTCAGTTTCCAGACTCAGTGCTGTCTGCTCTACAGCGTTCCCTGTGTATCCTGCAATTACCTACCTGACTTCTGTTCCTGTTATGACCCGGCTTGCTTCCTGACGTTCCTGTTTCCTGCCTGCATCCGACCCCGGCTTGTCCTCTACTCTGCATCTGCCTGCTCCTTCTGCCACTTCGCTGCCAGTCTGCTGACGACCCGGCCTGTAATCTGATTCCGCTCCTGCTTCAGCCTCTGTTCTTGATGTGCCCGTTTTGTGTATGACCCGGCCTGCCTGTACCTGCCTTCTCTTCAGCCTCGAGGGTGCCACCATCCCTTCTGCTGCACCTGCACTTCTGCCTGTGGGGACCGGTTGTCTACTCACTCCAGCTACCTGCCTACCACTGCTCTGGGATTCCTACAGACACCTCTACAGCCCGGCCGAGTGCTCCGATCCAGCTCCAGGTTCTGTGATCCCGCCAGGCACTTGTGCGACTCTGCATCTTGGTGCTTCCTGTCAGCTCTATCAGGGGCTCCAAGTCAGAGTTGTAGGAGAGGCCGTCCTCTGCATATCAGGCTCCATCACCAGGTACGTGACACAAGGTATGTTCAGCTCATCCCTAATCAACATTTGCTGTCCTCTCTTTAGCCATTACACATTTTCAAGACTATTAAGGCCCGTACACACGATCGGACGTTTTGACAACAAACATGCAAATTAGCGGTTTTGGAGCCACATCCGACCGTTTGTACGCACCATCGGACAAACCTTTTCTGTTTCCATCGGACTTTTGTTGGCTGTGCGAACGGACAAACTTTCCGGCAACAAAAGTCAGATGGAGCAAAGTCCGATCGTGTGTACACAAAACTACAGTACGCCACCACGAGAATGTTTCCAGCGAGAACCCATCACGCTGGTTCTCGGCGACAATGTACTGTACATCTCGCGCTGGCTGCAATAGGAAAAACAAATTTTCCTATTGCGGCGAGCGCGAGAAGGAAATCCCCTCTGGGGGCATACCAGGCCCTTAGGTCTGGTATGGATTTTAAGGGGAACCCCCCATGCCAAAAAAAAACGGCATGGGGGTCCCCCAAAAATCCATACCAGACCCTTATCTGAGCATGCAGCCCGGCCGGTCAGAAATGGGGGTGGGCACCTTGTCCCCATGTTGATGAGGACAAGGGCCTCTTCCCGACAACCCTGGTCATTGTTTGTCGGGGTCTGCTGGCGAGGGGCCTATCGGAATCCGGGAGCCCCCTTTAATAAGGTGGCCCCCAGATCCCAGCCCCCCCGCCCTATGTGAATGAGTATAGGGTACATCGTACCCCTACACATTCACCTAGGGAAAAAAGTGTCAAGAAAAAAACACAGTACACAGGTCCGGGGGTCTTCCAACTCCGGGGGTCTTCTTCCGACTCCGGGGATCTTCTTCCAACTTCAGGGGTCTTCTCCCTCTCTCCAGTGTCATCTCCGCACTCTCTGGTTCTTCTCCGGTGCCTTCTTTCTTCTGCCGCTCTTTTGCTAGCGGAGGAGCCCGGATATCTGGATCGTCTTCTTCCCTCTTCTCTTCCAGAGATGTTGACACGATTCTCTCTCTGGCTGTAATGCTGTCTGTGCGCTCTGCTATGACTTATATAGGCGGCGCCCCCGCCCCCTATGACATCACAGTCCCAGGGCATGCTGGGACTGTGAGGTCATAAGGGGGCATGGTCATGGCATCCTATGACCATGCCCCCTTATGACTTCACAGTCCCAGCATGCCCCGGGACTGTGATGTCTTAGGGGGGTGGGGTCACCACCTATATAAGTCATAGCAGAGTGCACAGACAGCATTACAGCCAGAGAGAGCGTTGTGTCAACATCTCTGGAAGAGAAGAGGGAAGAAGACGATCCAGATGTCCTGGCTCCTCCACTAGCAAAAGAGCGGCAAAAGAGCAGAAGATAGCGGAGGAGTCCGGCAGAAGGAAGAAGGCACCGGAGAAGAACCAGAGAGCGCGGAGACGACACCGGAGAGAGGGAGAAGACCCCCGGAGTCGGAAGAAGACCCCCGGAGTCGGAAGAAGACCCCCAGAGTCGGAAGAAGACCCCCCGGAGTTGGAAGACCCCCGGAGCTGCCTAATAAATTACTTTAAAAACCTGTGTACTGTTTTTTTTCTTGACACTTTTTTCCCTGGGTGAATGGGTAGGGGTACGATGTACCCTATACTCATTCACATAGAGTGGGGGGCGAGATCTGGGGGCCACCTTATTAAAGGGGGCTCCCGGATTCCGATAAGCCCCTCGCCTGCAGACCCCGACAACCAACGGCCAGGGCTGTCGGGAAGAGGCCTTTGTCCTCATCAACATGGGGACAAGGTGCTTTGGGGTGGGGGGGCCGCAGGGTGCCCCCTCCCCCAAAGCACCCACCCCCATGTTGAGGGCATGTGGCCTGGTACAGCTCAGGAGGGGGGCGCTCACACGTCCCCACCCCCATCTGACCGGCCGGGCTGCGTGCTCGGATAAGTGTCTGGTATGGATTTTGGGGGGACCCACACGCTGTTTTTTCGGCATAGGGGGGTACCCCTTAAAATCCATACCAGATCTAAGGGGCCTGGTATGCCCTTGAAGGGGAACCCATGCCGGCTTTTTATTTAAAATTTGGCGTGGAGTTCCCCCTCAAGATTCATACCAAACACAGTGCCTGGCATTGGCGGGGATCCAAGTCGGATCCCCGCACCAGTGTGAACCCGGCTCGCAATGTGTCAATCTCACCAATAAAAGTGGCGAGATTGACACAATATCAGACAACAATACAGAAGTTGACCAAAGGGTGGTGGTAAAGAGCTGAAAAACCAAGTGATTTGGTGAAAGTTGGCTGGAAAAGTCCTGTCGTCTGTATGCAAGACAAACTTCTGGCCAACGCCCTTTGTACAAAAAAGCAAGGGAAAGTTTGTACAAAGTCCTATTGTGTGTATGGGGCTTTACTCACATACATCAAGGCACAGTTACCATCGCTTCCAATTTACTGGCCTCTACTCCTATTGATAGTTTTATCCATTTTGCTTTTATATAAGCAGCTTGGGGATGGACATTGTCAGATTATGGAGGAGTGAAGGGGTGGTGGAGAGTTAGGGCTCATTTACACCACTATGCATTGGTTGCACTAGGTAGTACAGCCTAAGAATGCATAGTCAAGGCAATTTGACTTGTTCTATGTAGTCAATTCATAAGGGTGTGCTGCCATGGAACAAAAATAACATTCTACTATTTTTTCGCAGAACAGCCTCATGTATTTTTGCCTACCACTGACCACTGACAATAGATCATTGTTGTCTCCCACTGACCACTGACACTTGTTATTTTTTCCTACCACTGACACCAGAATATTTTTTCCTCCCACTGACCATTGACTCCTGGTAATTTTTTACTACTACTGACACTGGATTTTTTCCTCTTCTACTGATCACTGACACCTGGTTATTGTTCCCTCCTACTTACCACTGGCAACAAGAATTATTTTCTCCCACTGAACATAGATGCCAGGAATTAATTTATCCAAGTGACCAACAATATTAGGGGCACTATGACACATACTTCTGGCTGCAGCACATGCATGCTGTACATTGTATGTTAAGCTTGCCATAGACGGTGCAATTTTCTTTATCACAACTACAGATTGTAGGAAAGAAAATTGCTTCATTTCACCATCAACACAGTCAGTGTTGATGGGGGAATACCTCCCACAGAGCTATTGTGTTCTACCAGCAGGGGGAGCCTCCCCAGCTGGGAGAGTACACAGTGATTATTGCTAGCAATCAATCAACTTGGGTACAATTAACCTACCCATACATGGTTTGAATCTTGGTCGGTCCCTGCTGAATTGGCAGAGATTTGAACCATCTATGGCTGGCTTTATAGTCCTGACCACTGTAGAAATAGTGCACAGCACATAGTGCTAAACACTGTATTCTGTAAGTTGTGCTATACATTGCAGCTACTGTTATGACAATAAACACATGGGTCACTTTCTGGTTATCTCACACCTTGACTATTGCAACTGACTTCTCATTAGCCTACCTTTGCACAGGCTATCCCCTTCTAGTCAATCACGAATGCTGCTTCTAGACACATCCACCTTACCAACCAATACTTGGCTATCTCCAAATATCTCCACTGATTTCCACTAGACCAACATATACAATTTAACCACTTCAATACCAGCCACTTTTCCCCCTTCCTGCCCAGGACAATTTTCAGCTTTCAGCGCTGTTGTACTTTGAATGACAATTGCACGGTCATGCAACACTGTACCCAAACTACATTTTTATAATTTCTTCCCACTAGGTATGAGCTTAATGTTCGGGCTAAACATAAGTTCGACTCGAACATCGGGTGTTCATCCATTCGCCGAAGAGCGAACATTATGGGGCTTTTGCGGCAAATTTGAGTGCCGTGGAATGCCCCATAATGCACTGCGAGATTGCAGTGTATTGCTGTATGATGATTGGCCAAAACATTCACCTGACCTGCATGCTTTGGCCATTCCCAGCGCCCTCTGCTAAAAGAGACATAATTGGCCAATCATGACTCAGAGGGACTAAGTCCACGCTCCACACTATATATGGCTGCTTACACGGCAGCCATGTGTAGTGTTGTTGGTGTGGACAGAGAGATAGCTTGATTTAGATTAAGCCGGCAGGTTATTCAGTTAGTGACAGTGTATTTGATACATACACACACAGTACACAGTATATATATGCTCTGCATTTAGTATAGACTGTATATTCAGTGTTTACTCTATGTTCAGTTAGTGCAGCCAGTGTATTTTATATATATATATATATATATATATATATATATATATATATATATATATATATATATATATATATATACTCTGCATCAAGTGTAGCCTATATCTACAGTGCATTTTGTGGTGTACTGTTTGTAATACACTTCAGGCAGTGTTCACCATATCTAATACAGTGTGTACAGTGTCTACTACACTTCTGGTGGTGTACACAGTTTAAAATACAGTGCAGCCATTGTACAGTTGCTAATACAGTGCAGGCGGCATACACAGTATCTAATACAAGGTGTACAGTTTCTACTACACTTTTGGTGGTTTACACAGTATAAAATACAGTACAGCCATAGTACAATTGCTAATACAGTGCAGGCAGTGTACACAGTATTTAATACAGTGTATAGAGTTTCTACTACACTTCTGGTGGTGTACACAGTATCTAATACAGTGTAGTGTGGTGTTGCAAAACAAAATATACATCATGTCCTGAAGGCCACCAAGGAGAGGCAGATGCTCACAGGCCACTAAAAGAGGGCAAGCAGTCTCTGTGTCTACAGTCAACAATGCTGGTCGTGGACATGCTGCATCCTCTGTAGGTGACCATGTCCTTTTTTTCTACTGCTGGAAGTGCTATCGAGCCAGAACATGCAGAAGAGTTGGTGGAGTGGATAACAAAGCCGTCCAAATCCTCTGTCACCCAGGCTCAGAGTAGTTTGCTTTCCAACGCAGCTGCCAAAGCCGCCTATTTCACTGGCTCCTTGTCCACAGTCTCTCCTTCCATAGCCCCACCATCATGCACGGAGGAGTCCCCAGAATTATTCAACCACAGTGTCGGGTACATGCTGCTGGAGGATGTGCAGTGAATTGATGGCTCTGATGTTAGTTCCCGGGTTGAGGAAGGGAGTAATGTGAGCCTAGAGAGATGAGGTGCCCAAGAAGGACAAGAAACTGGAAGTCATGTTCCCCAAGCTGCAGCATACTGCCAAGTTTGCTCCAGTGACGAGGAGGGAGGGAATGATGAGGTCACTGACTGTACTTGGGTGCCTGAGAGAAGAGAGGAGGAGAAGGCACAACTCCAACGAGGTAGGATGTCCTCTAGGGGGCAGCTTAGGGGAAGCCACTATATTGCATCACACCGCAGAGCTCCGCAGGTGCAGGGCACTGCTGACTCTCCACTAACTTTTAAAAGTTCCTTGGTGTGGGCTTTTTTTGACACATGTGCAGCAGATTGCAATGTTGCTGTTTGCAACCTATGTCTGAAGCGGATCAAGCGTGACCAGAACAGCAACCGCTTGGGCACCACATGCTTGACCAGACATATGACGACCTTCCATGCAGTCTGTTGGCAACAGAACTTGAAAGACCCACATCAAAGAACAAGATGTTCTCCTTGCTCCTCATCTGGGATCTCCAAACTTACTATACCTCCAGTTCTCTCAAAAACCTGCACTGAGAGGAATGAAGATATAGCAATAGGTGTCGCAAGTGCTTGCAGCCAATATACTAACAGTACACTACCATTTGATTTTAGCAGGCAATTTTCCCTACCCCCGTTGCTGAACCGTAAAAAGAAATTTGGTCCCAGCCATCCACATGCTCAGCGTCTAAATGCTAGCTTGGCCCAATTGCTAGCACTGCAACTACTGTCTTTTCAGCTGGTAGACTCTGCCCCCTTCCGTGAATTTGTGGAATGTGCTGTACCTCAGTCGCAGGTTCCAAAATGCCATTTCTTTTCATGGAAGGCCATTCTGGCTCTCTACCGATATGTGGAAGGCAATGTTTTGGCCTCATTGGACAGGGCGGTCAGCAATAAGGTGCATCTTACCACTGACTTGTGGTAGAGCAGGCATGGGCAGGGACGTTACCTTTCATTCACAGCGCACTGGGTAACTCTTCTGGCAGCTAGGAAGGATGCAGGACAGGGTTCAGTGTTGTTGGAGCTTATTTCACCACCACGCCTCCAAAATGCTAGTGGTGATTCTGCCACAGCTCTCTCCTCCACCCCTCCTCTTCTTCCCCCATGGCCTCTTCTGCAGATTTGTACTCTGAACCAGCTGTGCTTCATAAGCATTCAAGGGGCTACACAAGCAGTCAGGCAAAAAGATGCCATGCGGTACTTGAGTTGGTCTGCTTAGGGGACAGGAGCCACACTGGGGCAGAGATTCTGTCAGCTCTGCAGGGGCAGGCTCAGAGGTGGTTGACGCCACACCAGCTTTAGGCAGGAATGGTTGTATGCGACAATGGCACCAACCTTCTCTCCGCCCTCCGACAGGGACACTTGACCCATGTTCCATGTTTGGCACATGTCCTGAATTTGGTGGTGCAGCAGTTCTTGAGCAGGCACCCAGGCTTACAGGATCTCCTGAGGCAGGCCGGAAAAGTCTGTGGTCATTACTGCCAGTCATACAATGCCAGTGCTCGGCTGGCTGACATTGTAAGGGAATGCAACCTGCCCACCAATCGCCTCATTTGTGACATGCCCACCAGGTGGAACTCAATGTTGGCAATGCTGCAGCAGCTGAACACACAGCAGAGGGCCATCAATGAGTACCTGTGCCAGTATGGCACCAGGACAAGGTCAGGGAAGCTTGGCTTCTTTTCGCCATGCCAGTGGCTACTGATCAAGGATGCATGCACTGTCCTGTCACCATTTGAGGAGGCCACAGGGATGGTGAGCAGCGACAATGCATGCATCAGTGACACTGTCCCTCTAGTCTTCCTGTTGAAGCACACACTTTGTGGAATCATGGACAGGGCACTTGAGGCAGAACAGCGGGAGGAAGAGGAGGACTTCCTTACCTCTCAAGGCCCCCTTTATCCAGATAACATTCCTGCGGGCCCGCCAAACACACAGGAAGAAGAGGAGGAGGATTGTGTCAGCATGAATGTAGAGGATAACACTCAGCATAAGTCTTCAAGGGATGGTTTTCGGTCCCCAAAATCCCAAGGAGTTGTATGTGGCTGGGAGGAGGTAGTTACGGATCATGTGATCTTTAGTAACCCAGAGGACTCAGAATCAAATGCCTCTGCAAACTTACGCTGCATGGCCTCCCTGATTCTGCAAAGCTTGCGAAAGAACCCTAGGATTTGTGGTATCAAGGAAAGGCATCATTACTGGCTGGCAACCTTCTTGATCCCCATTACAAGTGGAAGGTTGCAGAACTCATCCTGCTTTCACATAGGGACCAGACGATGAAACATCTTCAGGAGTCCTTGCAGAAAGGTTTTTGCAATGCATTTCCAGACCCTGGGAGGTTACATTTTCCTGGTGCTGGACAATGCGTTGCTGAGGCTTCATTCAGCTAGAGGAAGAGCGGTGGAGAAGGTGGCCAGCTGACTGATGCCTTTAAACAATTTTTAGTCCTCAGCGCCAAGGTCTGATCGGTTCAAGCAACCATCACCAGCATCTGCATTACATGGTGCAGGAATATCTAAGGGCAAGAGCAGACTTAGAGACCTTTCCAACAGATCATCCACTGGGTTACTGGATCTTGAGGATAGACCACTGGCCAGAACTTGCTCAATATGCAATTGAGCTACAGGCCTATCCTGCATCCAGTGTGCTTTCTGAATGTCCATTAAGTGCTGCTGGAGAGTTTGTAATGGATCAAAGTGTGCGCCTGTCACAATCCTAAAAATGAATCAGTCTTGGATCAGCAGATATCAAGCACCTGATGCTGATGTAACTGATTGAATTTGCTATGGATGTGGGATCCCTTGAAGACTGCCTATGCTGACTATCCTATTCCTCCTCAATCTTGATGATGCTAGCTTCCAACAATATTTTTGGTTTAGAGCACCACCAATTTAAAGCCTTGAGCGGTGAGCGCCAGGACCGATCTGCTCCCGAGCACCGCCGAGTTTGGCCGAGTACCATAGTAGGTCCCGCCTTCTGGAGCCTGCAACTCCTATGAGTCCATGCTGGGACCGTGGGGCGTGTGACGTCCATCATAGGCGCTTCAGGCTCCAGAAGGCGGGAATTACAATTCGGCCGCCGCGCCACATCCCCGCTCTGCACTCGGGCGGGCCGCTCTCCTCTCCTCCTTGGGTCCTCCTCCTCCTCTGACTAACTGCCTGGCTGTTGTGACACCGCACACCACAGCTGAAGTAGGTCAGACAGTGTATGTAAATGTCAGTGTATGTGGGTCAGGTAGCTCACTGTATGTAAATGTCACTGTATGTAGGTCAGTGTATGTAGGTCAGTGTAGGTAGGTCATTACAATCAGTGTATGCAGGTCAGTGTAGGTAGGTCAGTGTAGGTAGGTCACTACCATCAGTGTATGTAGGTCAGTGTAGGTAGGTTAGTGTAGGTAGGTCACTACCATCAGTGTAGACAGGTCAGTGTAGATAGGTCACTACCGTCAGTGTATGTAGGTCAGTGTATGTAGGTCAATGTAGGTAGGTCAGTGTATGTAGGTCAGTGTAGGTAGGTCACTACCATCAGTGTAGGTAGGTCAGTGTAGGTAGGTCAGTGTAGGTAGGTCACTACCATCAGTGTATGTAGGTCAGAGTAGGTAGGTCAGTTTATGTAGGTCAGTGTAGGTAGGTTACTACCATCAGTGTATGTAGGTCAGTGTTGGTAGGTCACTACCATCAGTGTATGTAGGTCAGTGTAGGTAGGTCACTACCATCAGTGTATGTAGGTCAGTGTAGGTAGGTCACTACCGTCAGTGTAGATAGGTCAGTGTAGGTAGGTCACTACTGTCAGTGTATGTAGGTCAGGTAGGTCACGGCCCAGCCAAAAAAAGGCCTGCATCACGTGTACACCCCCCCCCCCCCGTTTCTGGCCTTGGACTTCAGGCTTAAGCCCCTGGTCTTTTTGCCACCTAGCAATGCCCCTGGGACACTCTTTCTCCTGTCCTCTCGTTCTCAGATATTCGTGGGTATCCCACTAGGAGCCAGAGCAGCGTTTTTGCAGAAAAAATGCCTGACGCTTGTAAAAGTGTCTAAAGCTTTTAGGACCTTTTTTAAAAAAGAGAGTGTCCACAGGATCCCGGTGTGCTGAGCAGACTGCACTCCCTGTCAAAAACAATGGAGACACCTAAAATTGTTTACACTTCCAACTGGCTTGTTTATACTAACCCAACATACAACAATCGTTTCTATTTTCCCATTGTATTAAAATTTGTATTAAAAGGGAAAATAGTGGAAACATTTCCAGCAGCATTTGTTTTAGAAATGTCCACTCAAAGAAAACTGTTTTTTATGTCTAAAGCAAACAAACAAACAAACAGATTTTAAATGCAAGTTTGATAAAATAATCAAACTATATATACAGTATATAGCAAATCAAAGCAACATGCCTCAAGCTGCATAAAGAAACCTCATCTCAAAACAATCACCCACGCTTTCTAGCTCCCTTATAACCTTCTTAGTGCTCTCCTTCAATACTTCTGCATGCCTCTTCCATCCTCTAAAACGCTCTACTCCAACCTATTTCCTACTCTTTTCAGCTTTAGGTAATTCCTAAAAACTAAGAAACCTATCCCACCTCCACTTCTTTCAAAGTTATTACTTCACTTGTAGATTGTAAGCCCCCATAAGCAGTAACTGTAACATTGTAACTGTACTGTCTCCCTTAACTTCTAAAGCAGCATGCAAACTGTTTATGCTAAGTTGGCAGGGGTGTGGAGTCACAGTCAGTGGAGTTGGGCTTTAAAATGCCCAATTTAAAAGGAAAGTTATAGTTTAAAAACTTTTCCGTCCACCTTTCTAAAAAAAGAAAAAGTTTTGAGATTAATGGGGCAGAGTCTAATGAGTCACAGAATGTCCTCCCCATTCAGAAACTGTGTTACAGGCATTAAAAGCAATTGAATAACTTTTATCTTTTTCATGCCACAGTTGTTAAGAGCTGATGCATTCTTACAACTAGTGACTAATTCCTACACGGTCAAATCAGCTTACAGATGCATGCACAAAAGAGGTGAGTATTGTTTAAAAAAATGGCGCGGGGTCCCTACATCTCCTGCAAAATTCATATCAGACCCTTCAGATCTGGTATGCATTTTAAAGGATATCAGGTCAAATACCCTCCACAGGGAGGGTTTCTCCCTATAAGAGTGGGGGGGTGGGTTTCCTGGCAAAATCACCTTGTTTCCATGCTGATGGAAACAATGGCTTCTTCCCTACAACCCTGGCTCGGTGATGTGTGTAGGGGACTTTAACCACTTCAATAGCGGGCACTTAGACACCTTTCACCCCAGGCTATTTTTCAGCTTTCAGCGCTGTTGCAATTTGAATGACAATTGCGCGGTCATGCAACACTGTACCCAAACAAATTTTTTAGCATTTTGTTCCCACAAATAAAGCTTTATTTTGGTGGTATTTGATCACCTCTGCGGTTTTTATTTTTTGCACAACAAATAAAAAAAAGACCGAAAATTTTGAAAAAAAAAACAAGTTTTTCTTTGTTTCTGTTAAAATTTTTTGTAAATAAGTAAGTTTTCTTCTTCAATGACGGACACTGATATGGCTGCACTGACGGGCACTGATATGGCAGCACTGATGGGCACCGATAAGGTGGCACCAATGAGGTGGCATTGACGGGCACTGATGATAGGCACTGATGGGCACTGATAGGTGGCACTGGTATGCGGCACTGATGGTCACTCGTAGGTGGCATTGATTGGTTCTTATGGGTGGCACTGATGGGTACTTATGGGCGGGCACTGATAGGTGGCACTGATGGACACTGATAGGTGGGCACTGATGGGCACTGATTGGTGACATTGCTGGGCAGAACTGAAAGATAATGGTGCCAATCAGTGGGCACTGATTGGCACAGATTGGGCACATTGGGCACATGTGGATGGCCATGGGGTACATACCTGGCCATCCACATGTTGCTCCTTCCCTGGTGGTCCTAGTGGCAATCCCTGGTGGTCCAGTGTGGTGATCTGAGGGGGGGTCTGCGCTGTTTGTTTATCAGTGTCAGAGCCACTGATCGGCTCTCCTCTACTCGCGTCTGTCAGACACAAGTGAGGAAAAGCCGATCAACAGCTCTTCCTATTGACATCGTGATCAGCCATGATTGGACACAGCTGATCACGTGGTAAGGAGCCTCCGCTGGAGGCTCTTTACCAAGATCGGTGTAGCGGTGTGTCAGGCTGACACACCGCTCCACCGATCGCCGCCATGCGTGCCCCCACGGGAGCGAGGCGGCATGTTATCCTGCTGGACGTCATATGATGCCCAGTCAGGATAACTGAACCACCGCCCGGCTGTCATCTGCTATGGGCTGGGTGGGAAGTGGTTAACCACTTGAAGACCAGCATGGTAAACTCCCTTCCTGTCTAGTCCATTTTTCAGTGCTGTAACACTTTGACTAACAATTGCTCAGACATGCAACACTGTACTGAAATTAATTTTACGGTATATCAGATAATTAATCACCTCTGTTTTTTTTTTGTTTTTTTTTTACTATATAAAAAAGAAATATATATGTTTTGAGGAAAAAAATGTTTCTATTCCTGTTTCTCTCTCTTCTCTGTTTCTATTCACTTGTAAAGTTCCTAAGAGAAACTTTACAAGTAAATAATCTTTCTCCATAAATTTAGGCCAACAATTTCTGCTGTTTTTTTTTCAATAAAAGTAACTCAAATCAGTGTATATTATTTAGTCTGTGTGAAAATTATAGAGTCTCATTTCTTGAGGCCCTAAAATGCCAGAACAGTACAAATACCCCCAAAATAGCTCCTTTTTGAAAATTGGACAGTCCAAGGTATTTAGTAAGAGATGTGGTGAATTTTTCGAAGTTTTATTTCTTTGTCACAATTGTTTGGATAATAAAGAAATCACAGTGAATAACATTAGCTTTTTTCACAATGTTTCTATTGTAACATGTTGTTTCTCTCACACAGCATGGGCATACTTAAAATTACACCCCAAAACACATTTTTCAACTCTTCCCAAGTATGGGGATACAACACCTGTGAGACTGAGTGTACAGAGGGGCCCAAAATCCAAGAAGCACCTTTCAACAGGCATACATTTTGTATCTGATTTCCTGACTACCTATCACCTTTCTTGAGGCCTTGAAGTACCAGGACAGGAGAAATACCCCAAAAATTACCCCAATCGTGCACAATAGATCCTCCAACATATTTAATTAGAGGCACAGTGAGCCTTTTGAAGATCATATTTTTGCCGCAAGCTTTTGGAAAATAAAGAGAGAAAATGCATTTTTTACATATATACATAGGGACTGAGGGAATATGTCAGGGAAATCGTATGCATAATCATACACATAGACGTTCACGAAGATGTGCACTTGCTAATAGGAATTCTTGAGTAACAATTAGAGGTTCCATAACTCGCGTGCATGCGCATAAGAATTTGCGCGTGACTAGGCATTGCTGACTCGCATGGGCATTAACGTGAGTGTTCGTGAGTACTTGGAACCCTCTTGCCTATTTAAACTGGCTTCATACACCAGAAGATTGCTGAGTGGTCATCAGCTTCTACCTTCTGTAACCTGATCCTGTGCTTGTTCCTGAGTATACCTGGCCTGTTTGACTCTGCTCTTTTCTGATCCCTGATTGCTGACCCAGCTTGCGACCCGACCCTGGCTTAGCCCTGGCTCTTCTCTGGATCAGATTCTGTATCTCTGCTGCTTGGCCATGACCAACTTCTGCCTGCCTGACCCACCTGAGACCCTGCATCTGCCTGCTCTCCAGCTTGGTTGCTGTCTGCTGTCCTGTACATGCTACTGTGTACCTTCACCTGTCAGTCCACCAGTCTGCCTTCTGTCCATCACCTGTTGGAGTGTATCCGCATCAGCCAGTCCACAAACCTGCCCGCTGCTTGGCACCTGCTACAAGTACCTTCTGTCCAGGATCTCCAACCAGGCACCCATTCCACTCTGTGCTCTGTTATATCCTGTCACCACCTTCTGGAGAAACAGGACAGGAGGTGTAATGGAAAGCCCTCCCATCAGCTCGGCCTCAACCAGATACATGACAGAATCTGTATGTCTCAGAGGAGTAAGAGAGCCCAAGGTGTCAGGAGAACCCCTATTGAGAGATCAGGAGTGGACCATGCAATAGGGAGCTGTAACTATAGGCTGAGTGAGCCAGGAAATCCTAGAGAGCCAGAACTTGGTAGGATGGTCTAAGGGACCAGTGACAATTAGTGTTGAGCAAATAGTTGGGGCTAAGCATAAGTTTAGCCTGAACATTTGCTGTTCGCCCTTTCAGCAAACACCCAAATTGTCAGAACGTTTGACCATTTGTTTAGCCCGCAGAACACTCCACAATGCACTGCACAATGCAATACACTAAGCCCTGTTTGGCTGAAGCAATGAAAGCTTTGCCCAATTAGGGCACACAGCGCTGTCAGAGCCATGATTGGAGAATGTAATGATGACTATGCCCAATCATGGTTCATTGCTCATAGACAGACCCAACACTATAAAAGGTTTCTTCCCAGAGGAGCCGTTTGCAGTGTGATGTTGGAATGGAGATACAGTAGATAGAACGGGGCTCTGTTCATTGCTACAAGTGAGTTAGTGTGCTATTGTGATTCTATTGTGAGTGTAGAGTGTTAAAGTAGTGTGAATATAGTGATTGTGCAGCCTCAGTGTAGTGCAACCTTCTTTTTTTACTTTAATGTCAATGTAGTGTGTCAGAGCACTTTTACTGCATTATATTGTAGTGTATCAGTGCACTTTTACTGCTTTATATTGTAGTGCATCAGTGCACTTTTACTGCATTATATTGTAGTGCGTCAGTGCACTTTTCAGCAGTATATTGTAGGGTATTAGCGCAGTTTTACTGCAAACTATTGTAGTGTGTCAGTGCAGTTTTATACAGTATATTGTAGTGCGTCAGTGCAGTTTTATACAGTATATTGTAGTGCGTCAATGCAGTTTTACTGCAGTATATTATAGTGTGTCAGTGGAGAGTGTCTGTGTAGGTCAGTGTTTTACACCGCATTACTTACCATTTAGTGCTGTATATAGTGCTGTACATCCCCCTTTTTTTTGGGTTTCTGTGTGTTATCCGTCAGCAGCAGTCCTCAAGTTAAAATGCACCAAACACCACTTTCCATTGAATAAAGTGCATCCAATTACACATTTCCCTGTCTCTATTACATTTCGGTAATAAGCCTACCCATCATGTCTGGCAGGCCAACACGGAGAGGCAGATGTTCCCGTGCCATTGTGAGGGGGATGCAGAGTCTGTGTCCACAGGCAAAGGTGCACATGTTTGCCCGCAGTCAGGGCACCATTTTCTCTGTTAGTGATGTTGCCCATGCTATTCAGTCACAGCATGCAGAGGAGGTGGTGGCCTGGCTTACTAAACCATCCCCATTGAGGGTGCACGGGCGACGCCCCCCCTCTCTCTAGCCACCCCCTCTATGTAGAATGGATAGATTCATGCATTGCATGAATCTATCCATGGCCGCCACCCCCTATTCAAGCATCAGGCCCCTTTTAGGACATCGGCGCCTGAATTGCAGCAGCAGGGGTGTTTTTTGAAGCACCCAATTAGAGCCATAGGCTCTAATAGGCTTCAAAAAAGGTGGACTCTGAGCGCAGAGCATTGCGCTCCCAGTCCACCCTGTTGTGTTAGAAAAGCAAATGAATATTTCCTTTTCTAACACCGAACCACCTCTCTGCCAATCAGGTAACGTGGGTCTGATACCCGTCACCTGACTGGATGAAAAGACAGTCGTTGCTATTGGATGCCTAGCAGGAAGCAAGAAGAGACACATGGAGGACACAGCTCGTCGCTGCCTGACCCACCACCAAGATGGAGTAAGTGCTGGTCAGACAGTGGGTGGGGGTCACACTGACTGCAGTTGATGGGGCACAATGGCAGCATTTGATGGGCACCATGGTGGCACTTGAAGGGCACAATGGCTGCATTTGATGGCACAGTGGCTGCATTTGATGGGCACAGTGGCTGCATTTGATGGCACAGTGGCTGCTATATATGGGCACAGTGGCTGCATTTGATGGCACAGTGGCTGCATTTGATGTTTTTTGTTGTTGTTTTTTTTCAGTTTGTTTGCGCCCCCCTAAAACCTTTGATCACCAGCCGCCACTACACCCAAGCAGAGATTAGTGAACAGTCCACTGCAGCTGCCAGAGTGGCTTATTCTGCCTCCTTGTCCACATCTACTCTTGTTAAAGCCCCAGAGTCATGCATGGAGGAGTCAGCTGAGTTATTTGAACACAGCATCAGCCACTTGCCCCTTGATGAGGCATAGGCATTATTTGATTCAGATGTTGGTTCTGACTCTGAAGTTGAGGAAGCTAGGAACATGAGCCTACAGAAAGGGAAGAACACTGAAAAACAAGAGATCAGCAGTCATGTTCCCCCAGCCGCAGCATATTGTTAAATTGGCTCCAGTGATGATGAGGATGAAGGGGATGATGATGATGAGGTCACTGATGCAACTTGGGTGCTGGATAGAGCAGAGGAAGAAAGTGAGGGTGAGGCACAACCCCAATGAGGCACGATATCCTGCATAGGCAGCCATCATGGAAGAGTAGAGAGTAGCCATCTTATTCCATCAGATTGTGGAACTGTTATCTCCTGGCTCACTCAGCAGTCTGGGATTTTTTTTAGCACATGTGTAGCACTGTTGGAATTTAGAAACTTTGCCCCAAGCAGATCAAGCGTGGCAAGAACACCAGCGATTTGGGTACCACATGCATGACAAGGCACACAAAAGGGATGCAATTCTTCTCCTCTTCACCTTTCAGGTCTACCCCGCTATATCTCATGACCTCTCAGCATCCTCCGCTGACAGGGATGATGGTATAGGGAAGGGTATCACAGGTCCTTGCAGCTTGTTGGACAGCAGCACACCACCAGCTGTAGAGTATAGCAAGCAAATGTCTCTGCCCCAGCTGCTGCATTGAAAAAAAAAATACACTCCTTGCCACCCACATGCCCAGCGTCTAAATTCCATCTTGTCCTAATAAGAAAGCTTGCAGGGAAAATCAATTTAAATGTCATTTTTATTTTCTTTATAAATGTCAGCTTTGCTGCAGCAGGTTCTATACATGGTATAGATGTGCCACTTTACAGGCAGACTAAAGGGTACCCCCCGGGCACTATATTTAAAGGAACTTTTAAATATTCACCTTAAGCATCATTAAATCACTGCTCATTTAAAAATTATTTTTTATAAAAAAAAAAAAAACTCTTGTTCATTGATACATGTTCCCCAGGGTAGTATCTGGACCCCCATACCCTTTGTATGCCCAATAGCTTGCATATAAGCCTTTAAAATGGGCATTTTTTCCAGTTCGGGACCCATAGACTTTAATGGTGTTCGTAGTTTTTGCGATATTCAAAAGTTCTGGTGCAAACCGAACAGGGGGTTTTTCAGCCCATCTCTAGTGACAAGAGCAATGATACTGCTGAACAGAGAGCCAAGTGGCTTGGTATTTTTCATTACTTGTTCTGCTGATGAAAATCCCCTGTATGGGCAACTGTTTTATGAACTTTTTCTTTCGTGGTAATTAACCACTTAAGGACCAGGCCTATTTTTCAAAATTGTTGTTTACAAGTTAAAATCTTTTTTTGCTTGAAAATTAATACTTTTTATATTATGAAAGATAATGTTACACCGAGTAAATTGATACCCAACCTGTCATGCAAAATTTCGCCCACTCGTGGAATGGCGACCAACTTTGACCCTAAAGAATCTCTATAGGCGTTGTTTAAAATTTTCTGCAGGTTACCAGTTTTGAGGTACAGAGTAGGTCTTTCGCTAGAATTATCTCGCTAACTATTGCAGCTATACCTCACATGTGTGGTTTGAACACCGTTTTCATATGTGGGTGCGATTTACGTATGCGTTTGCTTCTGCGTGTGAGCTCGGCAGGATGGGGCAATTTAAATTATTTTTTTTTCTTATTTATTTTACTTTTTATTTTTACACTGTCCTTTTAAATTTTTTTATTTGGGTCACTTTTATTCCTATTACAAGGAATGAGAACATCACTTGTAATATAAAAAAAGCATGCCAGCACCTCGTTAATGTGAGATCTGGGGTCAAAAAGACTTCAGATCTCACATTTACACTTAATTGCAAAAAAAAATAAAAATAAAATAAATGTCTTTTTTTAAATTATATCCCCTTTAAGACCATTGGGCAAAAGTGATGGTTGACGTCACTTCTGTCATCCAACGTTATGGAGCCCAGTGGGGGCCATCTTTCCCTCAATCGGCTATCGGTTATCGGTGGGTACGTTAAGCCGCGGAGTCGACCAAAGCGAGGCGGGAGGCACCTCTCGCGCCGCCGATAAAAATGATCTTGCATCAAATCTGCTACAGAGACCACTTTTATCTGAAAAAGGACCACCAGCCGCCGTTTCAGAAAATACCAGGGTTATGGCAGCTACCTGTACCGATGTACAATGACGACAGTTTGCGGGAATAAGTTAAAGTGGATTGGAAAGCCCTAAAAACCATAGTTCAGACTGGTATGGACTCGCTGAAAAATGCTTCTACCACTGAGCTTAATTTCCCAATATCAAAGGTGTGATCAGGAACACTGTTGCTGGCTTACACTAGTCTGGTGAAATTGTGAGTGGTGTGGCAGTGATCGGGAACACTATTGCTGGATTACTCTGGTCTGATGAAACTGAAACTGGTATTGCAGCGATCTGGAACACTGTTGCTGGCTGCACTGTTCTGGTGACACTAGGACTGGTGTGTCAGAAATCAAGAACACTGTTGCTGGCGTAGACTATTTTGGGTCACTGGGACTGGTGTAGCTATGATCAGGGACACTGTTGCAGACATACACTGGTCTGGTGACATAAGGAATGGTGTGGTGACAATCAGGAACACAAAGTCATGTGGAGGTGGTCAAGAACACTGTTGCTGGCTGCACTGTCCTGGTGACACTTGGAGTGATGTGGTGGCAACTAGGGATGAGTTGAACACCCCCCAATTCGGTTCGCACCAGAACCTGCGAATGGACCGAAAGTTTGCGCAAACTTTAGAACCCCATTATAGTCTATGGGACGTTCGGAATCAAAAGTGTGTTTTTTAATTTTAAAGGCTAATATGCAAGTTTTTGTCCTAAAAAGGGTTTGGGGACCCGGGTCCTGCCCCAGGGGACAGGTATCAATGCAAAAAAAAAGTTTCAAAAACGGCAGTTTTTTTCGGGAGCAGTTATTTTAATGATGCTTAAAGTGAAAAAAAAAAGTGAAATATTCCTTTAAATATCGTACCTGGGGGGTGTCTATAGCATGCCTGTAAAGTGGCGTGTTTTTTCCCGTGCTTAGAACAGTCCCTGCAAAAAATGACATTTTTAAAGGAATAAAAGTCATTTAAAACTGTTTGCGGCTTTAATGTAATGTTGGGTCCCGGCAATATGGATGAAAATCAGTGAGAAAAACGGCATGGGTACCCCCCCAGTCCATTACCAGGCCCTTTGGGTCTTGTATGGATATTAAGGGGAACACCGCACCCAAATTAAAAGAAGGAAAGGCGTGGGGCACCCAGGCCCTATATACTCTGAACAGCAGTATACAGTCCTTGACAAAAGTCTTGTCGCTTCTCTATTTTGTAGAAACTCCTGCTATTAACCTGACTTTTAATTAATCAATTGGTGTTAGAAATAGCTCATATGAAAAGCTAAAGCCCTCCCAAATGATGTTTAATGCACTGAAATAAATTAGTTTCACTGAAAAAAGATTTACCATTTAATCAAGACAGACAGGTCAAATTTTGGCAAGACAAAAGTTTTTTCGCCTATACAGAAATTGAACAACTTTACTGAAAATCCAAAAATATGTCAGCAAATTTAGTGGTGCTGTGAGATCCACATTTAATATCTTGTATGACTTCCATGAGCTTAAAGGACAGCATCCATGCGGTTTGGCAAGGATTCATACAATTTATTGATGAAGACAGGGAGGAATAGCAAAGAAAACAGTCTTGCATGCCTCCCAGAGTTCATCAATATTCTTTGGTTTCATCTTCCATGCTTCATCTTTCATCCTACACCACATATGCTCAATGATGTTCATGTCTGGTGACTGGGCTGGCCAATCCTGGAGCATCTTGATCTTCTTTGCCTTAAGAAACTTTGATGTGGAGATGGAAGTATGTGATGGAGCACCATCCTGCTGCAAAATTTGGTTGGGAATATAAGAGGTAGCTAAGATTTTTTTGGTATTTTAGACTATTGATGTTGCCTTCCACCCTGCAGATCCCTTGCACACCCCCATACTGGATGTAACCCCAGACCATGATTTTGCCTCCACCAAACTTCACTGTTTTCTGGGTAAATCTGGGCTCCATGCGGGTTTCAGTAGGTCTTCTGCAATATTTGCGGCGACTGTGGTGTAATTCAACAGAAGATTCATCTGAAAAATCCACCTTCTGCCACTTTTCCAGAGTCCATCCTTTTAGCAGGCTGTGGCCCTTGGCAAATGCCATACGATTTTTCAATTGTCTTTTGTTTAGTGCTAGTTTATGGGCACTGATTCGACCATGGAGGCCATTTCGAGACAGAATCCGACAAACTGTTCTGGTTGACACAGGGACTTCAGTTGAACAGGTCTCGTGGAGCTCTGCTGCAGTGGAAAATGGCCTTGGATTTTCGAGCCAACAAACGGTCCTCTCGAGCAGTTGTCTTGCGGGGTTGGCCTGACCTGGCCTTGTCCAAAATGTCTCCAGTCTCTTCAAATCTTTTTTTTTTATCCTCTGAACTTGACGCTGAGACACATTGAAGGTGTCTGCCACATCAGCAAGGGATCTGGTCTTCAGCCTCTTGATAATCAACACTTTAGTCTCCGGGTGAATCTTAGGCATGTTTGCAGAGGTCTAGTTGCAGTTGAGAAGGTCTAGTGTACTGGTGTTCTTTTTATACACACCTGAGACCTAATTGATCCATTATAAGTCACAGGTGAAGCTCATATAACAAGGCGACAACACTTATGTCTTGGCAAAAATTGACTCAATGAGCTTTACCAAGCTGTGAATATTAGAATACTTTTTGTCAGTTTCGTTTTGCACTGAAACATTATTACAAAAGCTGTTGGGATTAAAATTACCCATTTCTTGTAACAAAATCTTGATTAAAAATATATTTTAGTGGCACTTCAGGTCAATTTGTACACAAGCGACAAGACTTTTGTCAGGGACTGTACAGGCGGTGCAAACAATACAGGGACTGTAGGTTTGTTGTTAAGTAAAATCTGTTTGTAATTTTGTTTCTGTTTTTTGAAAATTTGGGGTTTTTAGTGAAACAAGGATTGGTGATAAAGCATCAGTGAAGAGGAGACACGTTTTTCCCATATTAACTCTTACAGTAGAGAATTTCCCTTCCTAGGGGTAGATTGCATCTCACTTCCTGTTGTCTCCTTCCGTTTGCAAGTAGGAGTTGTTTGTATGTTGGATGTTTGAAAGTAGGGGCCTGCCCTGTTGAACATGGGCAGAAAATTTTGGCCTTTGGTGGTGGTGGTGGTGTTGCCACAACACTGTAAGCCCTCAAAGTTACTCTTGGTGGGCGCAGGAATGGGCACTGCTGTGAAATGTTAGATCAAAAATTGTAATTACATGCACCTGTTGAACAGGTGCAGAAAAATTGGGCCTGTGGTGGTGTTGCCACAACACTGTAAGCCCTCACAGTTACTCTTGGTGGGCACAAGAATGGGCCCTACTGTGAAATATTATATCAAAAATTGTAATTACATGTCCCTTTTGAGCAGGGGCAGGAAAATTGGGCCTTAGCCACTGCTGCCACAACACTGCAACCCCTCACAGATGCTATAGTTGGAGCGCAGGAATGAACCCTGCTGCAAAGTATTGCATCAAAAATTGTAATTACACGCCCCTGTTAAACAGGGGCAGAAAAATTGGGCCTTGGCCACTGGTGGCATTGCCCAGAATCAAAAATGTTCTTACAAGCTATCAGCATGAAAATTGAGGAGGAAGAGGATTGTCACTCAGCATAACAGGATAGTCACTCAGCATCAGCATAGGCAGTCTTGAAGGGATCTCACATTAAAAAAAAAATCAATCAGTTACATCAGCATCAGGTGCTTGGTAGTTGGTGATCCAAGACTGATTAATTTTTATGAAGGTCAGCCGATCGACCGATTCGGTGGACAAACCCTGTGATTGGTTACAAAGCCTCCAGCAGCACTGAATGTGCATTCCAAAAGAACGCTGGATGCAGGACAGGCCAGTAGCTCAATTGCATACTGTGCAAGCACTGGCCAGTGATCCATCCTCAAGACCCAGTAACCCAGAGGGAAAGGTGTCCAAGTCTGATCTTGCCTCTAGGTAATCCTGCAACATGTGAAACAGACGCTGGCGATTGTTGCTGGAACCGATCAGACCTTGGGGCTGCTGACTAAAAAATTGTTTGAATGCATCGGTCATACGGCCACCTTCTCCACCGCTTCTTCTGTGACTGACCGAAGCCTCAACAACACATTGTCCAGGAGGACCAGGAAATTGTAACTTCACAGCCTCTGGAAAAACGTTGCACAAACCTTTCTGCAAGGCCTCCCGAAGATGTTTCATCCTCTGCTCCCTCTGTGACGGCAAGATAAGGTCCGCAACCTTTCCCTTGTAACGTAGATCAAGGAGGGTTGCCAGCCAGTAAGAATCCCTCCCCTTGATACCAAGAATACGAGAATCCTTCCGCAGGCTTTGCAGGATCAGGGAGGCCATTAGGGATGAGCCGAACACCCCCCTGTTCGGTTCGCACCAGAACATGCGAACAGGAAAAAAATTCGTTCGAACACGCGAACGCCGTTAAAGTCTATGGGACACGAACATGAATAATCAAAAGTGCTAATTTTAAAGGCTAATATGCAAGTTATTGTCATAAAAAGTGTTTGGGGACCCGGGTCCTCCCCCAGGGGACATGAATCAATGCAAAAAAAAGTTTTAAAAACGGCCGTTTTTTCAGGAGCAGTGATTTTAATAATGCTTAAAGTCAAACAATAAAAGTGTAATATCCCTTTAAATTTCATACCTGGGGGGTGTCTATAGTATGCCTGTAAAGGGGCGCATGTTTCCCGTGTTTAGAACAGTCTGACAGCAAAGTGACATTTGGAAGGAAAAAACACATTTAAAACTACCGCGGCTATTGCATTGCCGACAATACACATAGAAGTTCATTGATAAAAACGGCATGGGAATTCCCCACAGGGGAACCCCGAACCAAAAAAAAAATAAAAAAAAATGATGTGGGGGTCCCCCTAAATTCCATACAAGGCCCTTCAGGTCTGGTATGGATATTAAGGGGAACCCCAGCCAAAATTTAAAAAAAAAATTGACGTGGGGTTCCCCCTAAATTCCATACCAGACCCTTCAGGTCTGGTATGGATTTTAAGGGGAACCCCGCGCCAAAAAAAAAAAAAAAAAAAGGCGTGGGGTCCCCCTAAAAATCCATACCAGACCCTTATCCGAGCACGCAACCTGGCAGGCCGCAGGAAAAGAGGGGGGGACGAGAGTGCGGCCCCCCCCCCCTCCTGAACCGTACCAGGCCACATGCCCTCAACATTGGGAGGGTGCTTTGGGGTAGCCCCCCAAAACACCTTGTCCCCATGTTGATGAGGACAAGGGCCTCATCCTCACAACCGTGGCCGGTGGTTGTGAGGGTCTGCGGGCGGGGGGCTTATCGGAATCTGGAAGCCCCCTTTAACAAGGGGACCCCCAGATCCCGGCCCCCCCCCTGTGTGAAATGGTAAGGGGGTACTTACCCCTACCATTTCACTAAAAAACTGTCAAAAATGTTAAAAATGACAAGAGACAGTTTTTGACAATTCCTTTATTTAAATGCTTCTTCTTTCTTCTTTCTTCTTTCTTCCTAACGGGGTCACCGGGTGGCCCCGCCCCCCGTTATTTAAGAACCGTCAGACGAAGAGACGCCGTCACACAGCGGGAGCCTCCCTCCATGCCACAGCATGGATTGCGGAGCGGCCCGGAGAAGACAGGAAGAAGAGAAGAAGAGAAGAAGGAAGAAGAAGAAAAAGAAGAAGAAGAAGATGAAGAAGAAGATGAAGAAGAGAAGAAGATGAAGAGAAGAGCGGGAGCCTCCCCCCAAATGCCATGGGTGCGGAGCGGCCCGAGGAGAAGAAGATAGAAGACGCCGCGGAGAAGATGCTGGACGAGAACGCCGGAGGAAGAACCAGAAGAGCCAGAAGAACCAGAAGAAGAAGAAGATGAAGGAAGAAAGAAGAAAGAAGAAGCATTTAAATAAAGGAATTGTCAAAAACTGTCTCTTGTCATTTTTAACATTTTTGACAGTTTTTTAGTGAAATGGTAGGGGTAAGTACCCCCTTACCATTTCACACAGGGGGGGGGCCGGGATCTGGGGGTCCCCTTGTTAAAGGGGGCTTCCAGATTCCGATAAGCCCCCCGCCCGCAGACCCTCACAACCACCGGCCACGGTTGTGAGGATGAGGCCCTTGTCCTCATCAACATGGGGACAAGGTGTTTTGGGGGGCTACCCCAAAGCACCCTCCCAATGTTGAGGGCATGTGGCCTGGTACGGTTCAGGAGGGGGGGGGGGGCGCACTCTCGTCCCCCCCTCTTTTCCTGCGGCCTGCCAGGTTGCGTGCTCGGATAAGGGTCTGGTATGGATTTTTAGGGGGACCCCACGCCTTTTTTTTTTTTTTTTTTTGGCGCGGGGTTCCCCTTAAAATCCATACCAGACCTGAAGGGTCTGGTATGGAATTTAGGGGGAACCCCACGTCAATTTTTTTTTTAAATTTTGGCTGGGGTTCCCCTTAATATCCATACCAGACCTGAAGGGCCTTGTATGGAATTTAGGGGGACCCCCACATCATTTTTTTTTTTTTTTTTTTGGTTCGGGGTTCCCCTGTGGGGAATTACCATGCCGTTTTTATCAATTAACTTCTATGTGTATTGTCGGCAATGCAATAGCCGCGGGTAGTTTTAAATGAGTTTTTTCCTTCCAAATGTCATTTTGCTGTCAGACTGTTCTAAACACAGGAAACATGCGCCCCTTTACAGGCATACTATAGACACCCCCCAGGTACGAAATTTAAAGGGATATTACACTTTTATTGTTTGACTTTAAGCATTAATAAAATCACTGCTCCTGAAAAAACGGCCGTTTTTAAAACTTTTTTTTGCATTGATCCATGTCCCCTGGGGCAGGACCCGGGTCCCCAAACACTTTTTATGACAATAACTTGCATATAAGCCTTTAAAATTAGCACTTTTGATTTCTCCCATAGACTTTTAAAGGGTGTTCCGCGGCATTCGAATTTGCCGCGAACACCCCAAATTGTTCGCTGTTCGGCGAACTTGCGAACAGCCAATGTTCGAGTAGAACATGAGTTCGACTCGAACTCGAAGCTCATCCCTAGAGGCCATGCAGCGTAGGTTTGCTGAGGCGTTCAGTCCAGAGTCCTCTGGGTCACTAAGGACGACATGATCTGCAGCCTCCTCCTCCCAGCCACGTACAAGTCCATGGGTTTCTTCAGACTGTAAATGATACCTTGAAGACTGCTGCTGATGCTGAGTGCCAGGATCCACCTCCATGCTGACACAATCCTCCTCCTCCTTGTACTCTTCCTGTGTGATCGGCGGGCATGCAGGAAACCTGTCTGGATAAAGGGGGCCTTGAGAGGTAAGGAAGTCCTCCTCTTCCTCCCTCTGTTCTGCCTCAAGTGCCCTGTCCATTATTCCATGCAGCGTGTGCTCCAACAGGTGGACAAGAGGAACAGTGTCACTGATGCATGCACTATCACTGCTCACCATCCTCGTGGCCTCCTCAAATGGTGACAGGACAGTGCATGCATCCCTGATCATGGCCCACTGGTGTGGGGAAAAAAAAACAAGCTCCCCTGACCCTGTCCTGGTGCCATAGTAGCATAGGTACTCATTGATGGCTCTCTGCTGCGTGTGCAGCCACTGCAGCATGGCCAATGTTGAGTTCCATCTGGTGGGCATGTCGCAGATTAGGCAGTTCTTGGGCAGGCTAAATTCCTTTTGGAGGTCAGCCAGCCATGTACTGGCATTATATGACCTGCAGAAATGCACACAGACTTTCCTGGCCTGCCTCAGGACATCCTGTAAGCCCGGGTACCTGCCCAAGAACCGCTGTACCACCAAGTTAAGGACGTGAGCCAAACAGGGCACATGGGTCGGTTGTTCCTATCAGAGGGCAGAGAGGAGGTTGGTGCCATTATCGCAAACCACCATTCCTGGCTTAAGCTGGTGTGGCGTCAACTACCTCTGAACCTGCCCCTGCAAAGCTGACAGAATCTCTGCCCCAGTGTGGCTCCTGTCCCCCAAGCACACCAGCTAAATCACCGCATGGCATCTTTTGCCTGCATGCTTGAGTAGCCCCTTGAACGCTTACGGAGCACCGCTGGTTCCGAGGACAAATCAGCACAGGAAGAGGCCATGGAGGAAGAAGAAGAGGACGGGGTGGAGGAGAGAGGTGTGGCAGAATCACCACTAGTAGAATTTTGGAGGCGTGGTGGCAGAACAACCTCAAACACTACTGCACCCTTCCCAGTTGCCATAAGAGTCACCCAGTGCGCGGTGAAAGACAGGTAACATCCCTGTCCATGCCTGCTGGACCATGAGTCAGCGGTAATATGCACCTTACCGCTGACCGCCCTGTCCAGCGAGGCCAAGACATTGCCTTCCACATTCTGGTAGAGAGCCAGAATTGTCTTCAGTGAGAAAAAGTGGCATTTGGGAACCTGCCACTGAGGAACCGCACATTCCACAAACTCACGGAAGGGGGGCAGAGTCTACCAACTGAAAAAGCAGCAGTTGAAGTGCTAGCAATTTAGCCAAGCTAGCATTCAACCGCTGGGCATGTGGATGGCTGGGAGTGAACTTCTTTCGGCGGTGCAGCAGCTGGGGCAGGGAAATTTGCCTGGTACAATCTGACGTTGGTGTACCGATAGCAGATTGCCCGCAAGTACTTGGCTGTGACACACCTAATTCTACACCTTTATTCCTCTCAGTGCAGGTTTCAGAGAGGACTGAAGGTATAGTGGGGTTGGAGATCCCAGCTGATGAGGAGCAAGGAGAGGTCCTCTTTGTTCTTTGGTGTGGGTCTTTTAGGTACACTTGCCAACGAACTGGATGGCAAGTCGACATATGTCTGGTCAAGCATGTGGTGCCCAAGCGGGTGATGTTTTGAACATGCAAGATACGCTTGAGACATATGTTGCAAATACAGCGGTGGGATCTGATGCACTCGTCTCAAAAAAGGCCCACACCAAAGAACTTTTGGAATAACGCGCAGAGACAGCAGCGCCCTGCCATGCGGAGCTCACCGGTTTGATGCAGTCAGTGTTCTGCCCTTAAGCTGGCCCCTGGAGGGCATCCTGCCTCCTTGGAGATGTGCATCCTCCTGCTCTCTCCTATCAGGCACCCACATGGAGTCAGTGACCTCATCATCCCCTCCCTCCTCATCACTGGAGCAAGGCTGGCAGTATGCTGCAGCTGGGGGAACATGACTGCCAGATTTCTGTCCTTCTTGGGCACCCCCTCTCTCTGGGCTCACGTTACTGCCTTCCTGTAGCTGGGTACCATCATCGGAGCCTTCAAAACGCTGGGCATCCTCCTGGAACATGTACCCAACACTGTGGTCAAACAGTTTGGGGGACTCTTCAGGAGGACATGGTGGGGCTAGGGAAGGCGTTACTGATGCCATTGAGCCGAGGGAAGAGGCCGCGTTGGCAGCTGCTTTGCCAGAAAAAGTACCCTGAGTCTGGGTGAGAGAGGATGAGGAGGATGAGGACGGCTTGGTCATCCACTTTACCAAGTCTTCGGCATGTTGCGGCTCAACACAGCCAGCTGCTGAAAAAAAGGACAAGCGTGTCCCAAGGCCACATGCTGATGAGGATGCACAGTCTCCACGACCAGCACTGTTGCCTCCAAGCGCAGAGCCTGCTTGCCCTCTTTTATTGGCCTGTGACTGTCTGCCTCTCCTTGTTGGCCTTTCAGACAAATAAATACTGTAGCTGCCTGCCTGTGGTACTAATAGGATCAGAAGAACACCAATAATTTTCTTCAGGTAGCTTTAGGTGCACACTGTGCAGAGGACACAATACACTAACTGTAAATACTGTAGCTGCCTGCCTGTGGTACTATTAGGATCAGAAGAACACCACCAATTTTCTTCAGGTAGTTTTAGGTGCACACTGTGCAGAGGACACAATACACTAACTGTAAATACTGTAGCTGCCTGCCTGTGGTACTAATAGGATCATAAGAACACCAATTTTCTTCAGGTAGCTTTAGGGGCACACTGTGCAGAGGACACAGTACACGAACTGTAAATACTGTAGCTGCCTGCCTGTGGTACTATTAGGATCAGAAGAACACCACCAATTTTCTTCAGGTAGCTTTAGGTGCACACTGTGCATAGGACACAATACACTAACTGCAAATACTGTAGCTGCCTGCCTGTGGTACTAATAGGATCATAAGAACACCAATTTTCTTCAGGTAGCTTTAGGGGCACAGTGTGCAGAGGACACAGTACACAAACTGTAAATACTGTAGCTGCCTGCCTGTGGTACTATTAGGATCAGAAGAACACCACCAATTTTCTTCAGGTAGCTTTAGGTGCACATTGTGCAGAGGACACAATACACTAACTGTAAATACTGTAGCTGCCTGCCTGTGGTACTAATAGGATCATAAGAACACCAATTTTCTTCAGGTAGCTTTAGGGGCACAGTATGCAGAGGACACAGTACACAAACTGTAAATACTGTAGCTGCCTGCCTGTGGTACTATTAGGATCAGAAGAACACCACCAATTTTCTTCAGGTAGCTTTAGGTGCACACTGTGCAGAGGACACAATACACTAACTGTAAATACTGTAGCTGCCTGCCTGTGGTACTAATAGGATCATAAGAACACCAATTTTCTTCAGGTAGCTTTAGGGGCACAGTGTGCAGAGGACGCAGTACACGAACTGTAAATACTGTAGCTGCCTGCCTGTGGCACTATTAGGATCAGAAGAACACCACCAAATTTCTTCAGGTAGCTTTAGGTGCACACTGTGCAGAGGACACAATACACTAACTGTAAATACTGTAGCTGCCTGCCTGTGGTACTAATAGGATCATAAGAACACCAATTTTCTTCAGGTAGCTTTAGGGGCACACTGTGCAGAGGACACAGTACACGAACTGTAAATACTGTAGCTGCCTGCCTGTGGTACTATTAGGATCAGAAGAACACCACCAATTTTCTTCAGGTAGCTTTAGGGGCACACTGTGCAGAGGACACAGTACACTAACTGTAAATACTGTAGCTGCCTGCCTGTGGTACTATTAGGATCAGAAGAACACCACCAATTTTCTTCAGGTAGCTTTAGGTGCACACTGTGCAGAGGACACAGTACACTAACTGTAAATACTGTAGCTGCCTGCCTGTTGTACTAATAGGATCAGAAGAACACCACCAATTTTCTTCAGGTAGCTTTAGGTGCACACTATGCAAAGGACACAGTACACTAACTGTAAATACTGTAAATACTGTAAAAACACCTGCCTGCCTGTCAGTAGGAAGAGAATAACAGGAACGGATCTAGCTAAACTGAATACAGTGTGTGTATATATATATATATATATAACACCTAGGATACATATATATACACAATACACTGTAAGTGCAGCTAACTGACTCGCCTGCCTACTACTCTATCTAACTTAAATCAAATTCTAACTTAATTCAAATTACACTGTCTCTCTGTCTATCTCTCTCCCCACCGCAACACACTACACAAGGCCACCACGCCGGCGACCTTATATAGTGTGGGGGGTGTACTAAACCCCCTGAGCCATAATTGGCCAAAGCCACCCTGGCTTTTGCCAATTACGGCTCCCTGTACGTGGCCAAGCATGCGGGTCATACTGCATGCTTGGCCAAGCATCAGCAAGCAATGCACTGCGATGCCCCAGTGATTTATGGGCCGTGACGCGCCACTCAAATTTTGCGCGAATGGCCCATAACGTTCGCAATTCGATGAACGGTCAAACTTGCAATGTTCGAGTCGAACATGGGTTCGACTCGAACTCGAAGCTCATCCCTGGTGGCAACCAGGAATACTGTTATTGGCTTACACTTTTCTGGTGACGCAGGGATTTGTGTGGTGGTGATCAGTGTTGATGGCTGCACTGGTCTGGTGATCAGGGAGGTGATCAGGGACACTGCTGCTGGATGCACTGATAGGGACACTGTTACTTGATGCACTGGTGAAACTGCAATTGGCAAGCATGCCAGGCTAAAAGCTTAGATAAGGGTCTGGTATAGATTCTTGTTTGCTTGGGGTTCCCCATTACATCCATGCCAGACCCTCATTGAGGATAAGGGTCTGGTATGTATTTTAGGGGGCATACCATACATAATATCTATAAAAGTGACACAAATAGGATAAGCGTCTGGTATAAATTAGGGAATCCTCAGCCGCTTTGAACAAAGCAGCCGGGAAATGTCTTTTGCAGGCAAATTAAAAAAAAAATTCTCTTTGTAAATGTCAGTTTTGCTGTAGTAGATTGTGTAGATTGTACAGTTGCACCACTTCACAGGCAAGTTAAGGGCATCCCCCAGGCATGTTATTTAAAGGAATTTTGCATTTATAATGTTTCACTTTAAACATTATTAAAATTGCTGCTCCCCACTAAACTGATATGTATTTTTTTCTTTGCTTTGGTACATATTGCCCAGGGCCATTACTTTGAAAACCCCTTATCTATTAGTCTAGAAAATGGCAATTACTGTTTTTTAACAGCGCCTGAATGCAGGTATATTTGGTTAATCCCTATTAAGTAGAAGTGGCTGTACTTTTTTTTGTATCACATGACCAGAAACTGCAGATTATTGATGATCTGATGTATCAATTCTGATTTCATAAGTATTTTCAGTACTACAGGTCATGTGACCTAATGCTGACTTTAAGTCACCCTATCTGGAACCAGAAAACTAATGGACAGAAAGTTTATAAAATCTGAATATCTCAACCATCCTTCCCCTTTGCCTCATAATTTTTTTAAAATAAGACCAGATCCCCTACCACCTCAGCTATTTAGCACTGCTGTTGGTTAATAGAGGCCTAGTGCCCATTAACACACGATTTCTGTAATGAGATGGGAAAACAATTTTTTGGGGACTCTGCCTAGTTCTGAAAGACCCTGGGCTAGTATTTACATAGCTGGGAACCCATATGCATGCTCGCTGATAACTGCATGTACACCTGGTGTGTCAGGCTAAATTCAGTAAGGGGCATCTTTTTTTAAAAATATAAGCACAAATAATAATAACAACTAGCAATAGAAATACTGGTGATTAAGCAAAACACAGTGGATTGGACATTTTATTCTTCCTCCCTGAATGGTCTGTGTAAGGGTAATTTATTTTTTCCCACAAGTTATTTATTTTAGCTCTGAAAAGGTTGGTAGTATTTCTCTTTAATCTTTCTAATTCACAGGGGAAAAACAATATGTTTGATGTGCATTTACAAGCATTTTCCAGACGGCCACACATAGCACTTTAAACCTATTAAATTAAATTTCTTAACAATTTTATTTTAAATGGATGTTGTGCAGTGATGTATTTCTGTTTCATTTATAATATAACAGATTCTGGAACATAGCTTTAATCAGTGGCAAACATTTCTGATTTTTCTCTCCCACTGGCAAAGATTATTTAGCTTGTATGCCTAGTGCTATTTATTCAATAGAACAAAGTCTAGGCACTGCACTCTCTTTATGTGATCTTTCGATATTAGATTGATCTCAGAGGACATCCTGCAGTTTTGAAAGTGGGATTATTGGATTCTGTGACTCTCTCAGATGTCCAAGATCTTTAAACAGTGTCTTGCAAAGTTGCTGTATTCCGACTATCTATGATCCATTTATAAACTCATCAAACAAGGCTTTCTCCATGTTAATTAGATTTTAAAGAAAGTTGATGGGGGTTGGGGGAAGTTTCCATGCAAATCAGATAGAAAATGTAAATATTTCATAAATCAGAAACATTTGTTTTATAAATGTAATTTTTTTTTCTGATATTCTCTTGCATCTTATTTTAAAATGCAATTTATTTATAACATGGTTGTGATTTGCCACTTTAATATGGGAAGAAACAACAATGTAACAATCCTAAGCTGTTTGGATATCAGACAAGAGAGAGAGAGAACCATATTGTTTGATCACTGCATCTGGTCTATTTATGTGGCAACATGACAGCTTCTGTTGACCCTGGCATGATCTTAAATAAGATGCTAAACACTGGGATCTGTAAATTTTTGGCACAACAATAATGAGAACAATGAAGATAACAATGCTACAAACATTTATAAGTAACACATAAAAACATGTCAAAAGCATAAACTCTGCCTTGATCTCTCCAAAAGCAGACAGTATTTAATCTACCACATCAATGTTTGTGGGCAAGCACATTGGTTGTTTATATTGGTGTTTTGGTCTTTTGGGTCCTCCTTCATGCATTTGGGCATATGGACTAGTTTCTTAGCTCACAGCCCTATTGTTATGAGGATACTGCTTTATATTCCTTTTTTGCATGTTAAATTATTCAAAAAAACAAACTTATTAAAATATTTGAAAAATAGGGCACACTACCTTTAAAGAATAAGTTCACTTTTCTGAACATGTTACATTTTACACCCATATTTAGGGTGTAACGTGTAACATATAATATGTTCGGCATCAGACCCCTCCCCTTGATCCCCCCCCCCTCCCTTCTTGTGGCAGCGAGCTGGGGATCTTCTCCCCGTGCACTGCCCCAATTCAAAGAGATCCCTGTGAATCAATGAACTACAAGTACTGACAGCCTTTGCAGCTGTCGGCATGAAGTTCTCAATGAACTACCACGCTGTTGAGTGCTCTGGTAGTTCATTGATTCTTCCTGTCAGTGCAAAACAATGTACAGGTAGGCAGCTTAAACTGCCAGTCTGCAGGAGACCTGCATGGCATCATCTGCTGATTGTTGGTGCAATACTTTCCAGGCTCTTAAAACAAGAAATAAATAAAGTAAACGCACATTTATTTTACCTGCAAAAAAAAAACAGCATTTATCCTTCGATTAATGACAATGCCTCCTCTAATCAATATGCTTATGCAAAGAATTTAAGCAGAACTCTGAGAGTAATAACAAATACATAGTTGAAATGCATACAGTACAGTATCCATGTTTACTGTTTTGCAGGCCAGAACCTCCTGCCACTAGGGTTGCCACATCATCCCTTTATTCCAGGACACATATTAATTACACAGGTTCTGAGGCTGATTTAATGCCACAAAGAGTTAATCCAGCTCTGAGCAATCCTCTTTTTTATTGTTCAGTGAGATAAATCTTGACAAACAGAGAAAACCTTTGTCAAATCCTCCCCCTTGCTGTGAGTGACAGGTGATTTACATATCTCGTGCACTAGCCTAAGACATGCATTATTTTTTCTGGTTCAATGTTTTTATTGTGTTTTTCAAAGGAGAAATATTAATGACGGAACATACAATATGAAACTCCTCAATGACTAAGGCAGCCAAAAGAGGAAAATACATTGAATGAAAAACATATCATTTACAAGGGTGATGTAATTGCAGTATAACAAAATTCCTGGTACAATTACAGATATAACAGTAAGGCGTTAATTCCCGCATGGAAGACGGATAATCTGATATGCATTACAGCCAGGAGGTTCCCCTCGAGAAGGTCCCCAAGGTCATCACTCCACTCGAATGGGGACACACTGTGGAGTGCGAGAGCTCCAGGATTCCACCCAGAAGAGATACCCCCCTATCGTCCATCAGTTCCCCCAGAGAGGAGCCCCCACTGGGACAGAACCCCAGCGACGCCATCCCCCAGGCGGAGCCCCCGGTCACATTGACTAGGAAGTATACCTGAGATTAACTGGCTGCCTCCCATGCTGGGACACCAAATGAGTATATGAGGTCAATCCATGGGGGCTAATGGACAGGTTTTGGCCTTGTAAAACCGTTATCTGCTGTTAGAGAATTGAAGGAAGATGAGAACAGAAAAGAAATAGAGAAAGGGTAGAAAAAAGATGAGGAAGAGGGAGGAAGCAAGATGAAGGACAGAGGGAGGGAGGTGGGGTAGGGTATATGAAGAAGGATGGTAGTCTCGCTGGACTTTCGCCTAAGGGATCGATTGACCCGGGTAAAGAGAGATACTGACATACCTAGCCCAAGGTTCCCAGATCGCTTCAAAGCACGGGACCGTGTCAAGCAGTTTAGCCACCATTTGTTCCTGTGACATTATCCAAGAAATCTTCCGTTTGGTGGCCAAAATAGATACCGATGGGGTTTTCCAGGCTTTCGCTAGAGTAACTTTGGCTCCCAAACACATAAAAAAGATAAGTCGTTGTGTAGTTTTAGGCGTGTTGTGTAGATTGCAGTTTAGTAGGATGTATGTGGGGTCTTGTGGAACATCTATCCCAGAGACTCTCCGTAGAATATGGAGGAATTTATTCCAGAAACTCCGTATGCGAGGGCAAGTCCACCAAATATGATGCATCGTGCCCATATGACCACACCCTCTATAACATAGGGGAGAGGAGTCTGGGAATATCCTCGAGAGCCTTGCTGGGACATAGTACCATTTAGTAAAAACTTTAATGTTGGCCTCTATCAAGGCAATATTTAAGATACCTTTAGATGATCTGCTGAAGGCTTGGAACCATTTAGCAGGGTCCCACTGGATGTCCAGGTCCAATTCCCAAGATCGAGCGTATGCCGGGGTGTCCGTCCTATCTGCCAGGGAAACGTAAATAATGGATATCCCGCCTTTTTGGGGACCTGTCGAGGAGCACCATAGCTCGTACATCGTAGCCTTGGGAGTCTTCGACTTGTCAGTATAGAGAGAGTGGAGGAAGTGTCGAATTTGCGATAATCTGAGCGTTTCCGAGGTAGGCATTTCCAGTTTACTCAAACAGTGGCCCAACAAAATGGGGCCATTAGGAGTAAAGAAATGGCCGATCCGGAAAAGGCCTTTGTTTAGCCACCAGTGAAACGCATGTATGTTCTTCCCAGGTGGAAAGTCAGGGTTGTGAAACAAGTGCGTGAGGGGCCTTAAGGGCGATATCAAGTTGGCATTTTTGTGTAATTGGTCACAGAGAACTAAGGAGTGAGACAAGGTGGGGGCTAAGACTGCCGGTCTATGTTTGGGGGGTCTCCATGTTAAGAAGTCGAGTGTGAAGTGTGGTACGGCTTGTCTCTCAAGGGTAATCCAATCGGGCCTGCAAATCTTGTTATAGATGGCGGAGAACTGTGTTAGCTGTGCTGCCTGCTAGTAAAGCCAAAAATTTGGTAGACCCAGGCCTCCTTGAGACCTAAGCCTGAACAAAATTTCTTTGGCAAAACGGTGACCTCTGTCCCCCCAGACAAATCTGATCACCCTGGATTGAAATTTAGACAGGAAAGATTTTTTAATCGGATTAGGAAGTGAGTGGAATAGGTATAAAAGCCGTGGCAGGAGATTCATTTTTACTGCGTTGAGTCTACCCAACCATGACAAGCCCTCCCTCAACCATTTCTGGAGATCTAGCTCTAGAGAGTGGGACATGGGGGGGTAGTTGGCGGCATATAAGTCCCCGATATTTCTCGTCAGTTTGATACCTAAATAGGGGATTGAGTTATCCGCCTACGTGAAGGGAAAGTGTTGTTGGGGTTGGTCTATGAGAGGCGCCGGGACCGAAACATTGAGGGCCACAGATTTAGACACGTTCACCTGAAGACCGGAGATAGCGCAGAAGTCTCTAAGAAGTCTGAAGACATTTGGTGTGGTTATGAGAGGAGCTGTGAGGAATAATAGCATGTCGTCAGCAAATAAGGCACATATGTGAACGTCAGGACCGCATTGCACTCCCTTGATGTTCTCGTTTTGATCTAATGGCAATAGCCAGAGTCTCGATCGCTATAGCAAAGATCAAGGGTGAAAGAGGGCAGCCCTGTCTAGTTCCCCTGCGAATATCAAAGGGATCCGAGTAGTGACCCATTAGTCACACCTGAGCTGAGGGTGAGGAATACAGAGTGTGGATTATTGAGCGGAATCCTTCGCCAAACCCCCAGCGTTCAAGAATGTCAAAAAGGTAGGGCCACGACACGGAGTCAAGGCCTTATGCAGATCCAGTGACAGCAGAAAGCCCCCTTGAGCAGGACCGCCGTCCCACTGGGTCTGCAGAAGGGAAATCAAATCAATAGCTCTGCGAACCTGATCCGGGCCCTGTCTCCCCGGGATGAAGCCCACTTGGTCCCTATATATATAATTCGCTATAAAGTCAGACATCCTGTTTTGCTAGTATTTTAGTCATTATTTTGAGATCGTTATTGATTAATGAAATAGGGCGGTAGCTTCCCACCTCGCTAGGATCTTTACCCTGTTTAGGAATGACCGAGATAAAAGCAGAGTTTAAGTCACTAGGGAGAGGGGCTCCATCCCGGAGGGAGTTGAAGAACCGAGCCATGTAAGGGGCCAGACGAGGGCCAAACTTCTTATAATAACATACCGAGAAACCGCCCGGACCCGGGGCAGAGTTAGTTTTCAAGGATTTAATGACATCTAATATTTCCTCTGAGGAGAAGGGGGTGTCAAGCAGATCACGGTGCGTTTGCTGCAGGTGAGGCAGGTTAATGTCTCGGAGAAACAGCTCCCTGGTCTTGTGATGCGCGCACGGCAGTTTCTCGTAAGTGCGTGCTGGATTTTGCGTCAAATTGCCCGACGTGGCTCGAATTGTGGGGAATACCGAGGTACGGATCTTAAGGCTAAGTTTAGTTGCCAACTTAGAGCCTATCCTATCAGATTGGTAATAGAAACGAGCGCCTGACTACCGCAAGTGTTTCTCCGCGGAAGTAGTGAGAGAGAGGTCGAGTTTCACTCGAGCCGAGTCCAGTTTGGCCAGGCTATTCGGCGTGGGGTGTTGTTTATGACTTTTACTTAATAGGCAGAAGTTTGCTGTGAGTCGCGAAACTTCTGCCCTGCTCTCCTTCTTAAGTTGCGAGGAGAGTTGTAATAGCCTGCCCTTCAGTACCGCCTTGTGAGCCGCCCACAGACAACCTGGCGAAACCGACCCCGTGTCATTCTCACTAAAGTAGTCGGATAAAGCCTTGTCTATAATCGTGCAATGGGTTGGATTGCTCAAGAGAGTTTCATTGAGGCGCCATTTAAAGGGCCCCTTATTCCCAACCCTCCTCTTAATGATAGTGACATTATTGAGTGGTCGGATAGTGGTGTGTCATATATTTTGGAGGCGGTTACTCTCGGGATTACATGTGTTGGGACAAATATGTGGTCAATCCTAGAGAAGGTTTGGTGGGGGACCGAGTAGTGCCTGTAGTCTCTAGTTTGGGGATTCATTTCCCTCCAGATATCAACCAGGCCAAAAGATTGAATTGTCTGCGCCACCCGAAGACTACACTTAGGGGGCCGTTTAGGTTTGGGCCTCAGGGGGTTGGATTTGTCTGAGGAGAAGTCAAACGGGGTTTTGGAGTCTCCCCCCATTATTACTGTGCCAATGAAGTGCGGCTTTAGTACCTTCAGTGTGGAATCGAAAAAAAGGTCCTGATGTTTGTTCGGAGTGTGGTATGATACAAACGTGTAAGCCTCACCATTAATCGTTCCTGTCACTAGAATGTATCTGCCCTCTGGATCCTTGATGGTATGTGCATGTGCGAAGTCAGTTTTGTTTGAGAAGCAGACCACCACTCCTCTCATTTTGTTGTCCGCATTGGCTAGGTGAAAATTCATGAAGTTCTTGTGAAGGAATTTGGGCTGATAGGAAGCGGGGAAATGAGTCTCCTGAAGCATTACTACATCAGCCTTCAGAGTGTGAAACTGTTGCAGTATCTTACGTCTCTTCACAGGGGGAGTTAAGGCCCTGTACGTTATGTGAGAAAATCTTAAGTGTGCCTGTTGTCGCAGTCAGTCATGGGGGAGAAATAAGTGCGGGGCTAAGTGTTTGTAAGTCTTACCTGACGTCGCAGTTGTCTCTGGCAGATAAGGGACAATCCCAGTGGCATTTAGAATTTGATCTGTGCTACAGCAGACGGGAGATCCAGCGAGTACCTGTAGCTGAAGAGGAGGGGGAGAGGAAAGGAAAGAGGGGAGTAAAGAGAAGTGAGAAAGACGAGAGGAAGAGGGGAGTAGAGAAACAAAGCATTAGATAGTGCATCTTAAAGTCGTAACCCAAAACCCCACGGACCAGCGAGGGACCCATCCCTACCTGGGCCAGTACCCAAAAAGAAAAAGGTCTGCGACCCGAGGGTCGAGAGAGTCTGGGTCCGATAGATGAAAGAACAAAGGTTCAACTATCGGAGCCAGAGGGAGGCGCACTACAACCACTCCGGTCAACGCCGCCTTTGAATGAAACTATGACAGTAAATAAACAATGCAGTGTAAGCCCTGCTACAGGGGCGGATCCAGGGGGGGGGCAACAGGGCAATTGCCCCCCCCGAAATAATAGCACACACACTCTTAATGTAACTGTCTCCTGCGCTCCGCTGCCGGCCCGAGTCTCTCTCACATGTGCCGATCAGCGGCGCCGAGAGAGAGACTCGCGTGTGGTATGTACGGGTGGCGGCGGCGGTCACTGACACTGAAGGTGGGTGGAGCCTCTTCCCTGCTCTGCACTCGTTGCTAGACGCCAGGCGGCCCTGGCATTAGCAACGAGTGACGTCACGGTCAGTCACACTCACACTGCAGTGAGTGAGTGAGTCACGGCGTCACGTCGGAGGTCGGACTCGAGTCTCTCAGAGCCGACCGACGTGACAGTGTGACAGGGCCTGGAGCGGGCGGCTGCTGTGTGACTGAGGCTGAGCGAGGCAGCGAGCAGGCAGGTGTTGAAGCCGCTCCCCTTCTGATAATGTGACTGAAGGGACGTTGCGTCGCGGCCATCTTGGTACTCCCGCACTTGTCCACAGTAAGCCTAGTGTTTGTAAGTCGGCAAGCGGACATCTTTATACACCCACCAGAGTCTTGCTTATCATAGTTATTTTCAACAGTAAACTCAACTTATATTTCACTAAATAAGCTGAGTTTACTATTAAAAATAACTGTGAAAAGCAAGACTCCGGTGGGTGTATAAAGATGTCTGCTTACCGACTTCTAACTCTAGTCTTACTGCTGACAAGTGAGGGTGTACCAAGATGGCCGCAATGCAACATGCTTTTGCATGCATGTTCTGATGAGTTACAATATCTCTCACTGCCCGCCCTCACTCTAGGACACATCCACTGGCAACTTGGCAAGTGACAATCCGCATGTTGTGGCAGGCGACATTGGCAAGTGACAATCCGCATGTTGTGGCAAGCGACATTGGCAAGTGACAATCTGCATGTTGTGGCAGGCGACATTGGCAAGTGAAAATCCGCATCTTGTGGCAGGCGACATTGGCAAGTGACAATCTGCATGTTGTGGCAGGCGACATTGGCAAGTGACAATCCGCATCTTGTGGCAGGCGACATTGGCAAGTGACAATCTGCATGTTGTGGCAGGCGACATTGGCAAGTGACAATCCGCATCTTGTGGCAGGCGACATTGGCAAGTGACAATCCGCATCTTGTGGCAGGCGACATTGGCAAGTGACAATCCGCATGTTGTGGCAGGCGACATTGGCAAGTGACACGCTGCATCTGGTGGCAGGCGACGGTAGCAAGTGACACGCTCAGGGCTCCCAATGATTCTGCATTATGGTGAGTTGAACGATTTCATTTTACATTACAATGTAATAATATAAATAATGCGCCTCAATCATCCTGACACCACATCAACCATGGTGCTGTTATGATTGAAGCGCCAACACCAGCCATTGCCCGACAAATTGCCCGCAAAATTTTATGGCAGTGCCCCTCCCGAGACTAGGCTCTGGATCCGCCCCTGCCCTGCTATCACATATTATTTAAAGTATTTTATTGGTTTTTCAAAAGGATAACAGGATATACCATTACATTCAATATGTCCACTGAAAAATAGAAACAATGTACAGAATAATAAATCTCTTGTTCAATAATCTAGTCAATGGGAAGACAGTCAATAAGAAGTCCTTGTGCAACCTGAGGAGTTTAGGGGAACGATTACTAAACCGTCCCGGACCTGTATGTGTCTAATGACCTTGTATAACACCTCGTCTCCCAACACCCCAGTAGGGAACTCACTGTGTAGGAGAGGAGGACAACATCTCGCTTCTAGAGGCCTCGAGTCAGATGAGCTATATCCTCTAGGTTTCCAGTGTGGACTGTCTGGGTTATAAACATTCAAAACCGGATGCAGAGATCATTCTAGCATTAACTCCAGATATAATTACTGACTATAATGAAACTAGTATACAATTAAAACATAGAAAATATGACCCGCAATCAACTTAACACACGTTCTGTTACAGGTTGATGAATGACAGTAGTTCCGCGCTTAGGAATATAAAACCTAGGAAAAGACTGCTGCCCCCCTATAATGAAAATCACCAAGGTGAAATCCAAAAAGTGAAAAATTATTATAAGTAGGGGATTGGTGCTGTTCAACTGTGATGATAATTATAAATGAAAAAGTGTTTGCTCAACATATATATCCCAAATATTCGTGTCAAAAAATATATTAAATATTGTTGTGCATATAACAAAGTGTTTATAAAAACTAAAGTGTATCAAGGGTACATAATCCACCTATACGGTACAATACGGTAAAGTGCGACGTGCTCCTAAAGTGCGTGCAAAAAATCTTATATTCAATGGTTATATATGTATAGAAAAGGTACCTATATCTTATAAAATGGCAGAAGAAACAAGATCCAATATATAAACACGATAATAATATTCAAAGCAAATAATTATGTGGGGAATAAAAAAAGTGAAAAAAATAAAAAATATAAAAAGACCCCAGCATGTGTGCATGAAAAATACAATAATGGCAATCAAAGCAAACAATTAATTGGAGAGAAGATGTGAAAAAATATATATCTATAAAATATAAATTCCCAGCATAAACAAAAAATTGTTGTGTAAAAAACAAAATTTTTTTGAAAAATAAATGTCCGCAAAAAAGTCCTAAAAAATGTCCTTCTGGTGAAGAAAAGCGTGGTCACAGTATTCAGCTGTTAATATCCCGTCCTTCCCTGCACCCCCACTTGTGTTTGCACTCACCAGACTCCCTAACCCCTGCAGGGGTAGAGGGTATATGCAGACAATCCTGCGATATCGGAACCGGGAAGTGATCCTCCGTCCAGGGGTGCTTTATCCTGCTCTGGCGTAATGTAGTCCCCAATAAAAGGCATCCATATGAAGTGGAGAAAGAAAACACTTTATAGCATGAATCCGTAGAGATTAAAGTTAATTAATAAGAATCCATAATAAAAACTGTTTAAAAGCAATCCATAAAAACGCTGGAGCTGACAGTGCTCCAATGGTAATCCAAAAGCCGGCTCACAGCTGTGGGGCAGCGTGGTATAGCGTGCATTCCACCACCCGACAGCGAGAACCGGAACTAACACAGGCTGGAACAGAGAGGTGCTGACGTGTGCGTATCACGAGGCCACACCAGAAGGACAATTTTTAGGACTTTTTTGCGGACATTTATTTTTCAAAAAAATTTTGTTTTTTACACACCAACAATTTTTTTGTTTAGATTTTTATGCACATATGCTGGAAATTTATATTTTATAGATATATATTTTTTTCACATCTTCTCTCCAATTAATTGTTTGCTTTGATTGCCATTATTGTATTTTTCATGCACACATGCTGGGGTCTTTTTATATTTTTATATTTTTCATTTTTTTCACTTTTTTTATTCCCCACATAATTATTTGCTTTGAATATCATTATCGTGTTTATATATTGGATCTTGTTTCTTTTGCCATTTTATAAGATGTAGGTACCTTTTCTATACATATATAACCATTGAATATAAGATTTTTTGCACGCACTTTGGGAGCACGTCGCACTTTACCGTATTGTACTGTATAGGTGGATTATGTACCCTTGATACACTTTAGTTTTTTTAAACACTTTGTTCTGTTACAGGTTGTAGTTACCATGGGACAAAACCTGAATTATCCCGTAAGGGGATAAGGAGATAAGTGGGGGGGAAGGATGAGGATGTAAAGAGGTGAAAGAGAGAAAAAGAGATAGCAATAAGAGTTAGCCGTCCGCCCGTCCGTTCCTGGGTTTACTTTAGTGCTATGAACTTGAGAGTGAGGGAACACCCACTCCTATGTATTTAGCCCATGATTCCCAAGTCTTCTCAAACTGTGCTGAGGTGTCTAGTATGGAACTCACCATCTTCTCTTGGGCCATTATCCATGAAATTTTCCGTTTCGTCGCTATAACAGAGACCTTGGGGAGCTTCCATGCTTTGGCCAAAGTGAGTTTGGCACCAAGCAGAATAAAAAAATATTAGTTTATGCATGTATTTCGGAGCCCCTGGAATTTGGTGATTGAGTAGAGCCATTAGAGGAGACTTGGGGACAGTCAGGGCTGTTACTTTAGAAATTATGTGAAAATTTTTATTCCAAAAGCTTCTGATTGTGGGACACTCCCACCAAATGTGCATCATGGTGCCCTTCATATGACAACCGCGGTAGCATAGTGGAGAGACCGAGGGATACATAAGGGGAAGTCTGGAGGGGGTTAGGTACCATCTTGTGATGACCTTCAAGCTAGCTTCGATTAATGAAATATTTAGTATGCCTTTTAAAGGATCTAAAGAAGGTTTTGTGCCAGTGTTCCAGGTCCCAGGATTCCTGAAGATCCCTCTCCCACTCCAGCATGAATTTTGTTTTCCTACCGCTTGTTGCAAGCGAGGAGTAGATTATGGAGATCCCCCTCTGCTCCAGAAGCTGCCCACACCATAGTTCATATGGGGTAAATTGAGGTGGATCCGGTTTAGAGACCCAAATAGAATGAAGAAAGTGTGATAATTGCATATATCTGAACCTCTCAGAAATGGGTAGGTCCAGATGTTTAATGCAATGGGCTAGAGAAATTGGTCCAGCTGAGGTAAAATGGTTCCCGATCCAGGACATTCCCCTGTCTAGCCACCACTGAAATGCTTTGATATCCAGGCCCGGATGAAAATCCGGGTTACGGAAAATATGGGCTAAGGGTTTGCTTTGTGATACCAAAGAGGGGTTCTTCCTAAGAGTGTCCCAAATTCTCAATGACTGTGACATGGAGGGAGATAGGATGGGAGGCCTAGACTGTGGAGGGCACCAGAGGAGAAAATCTATAGTGAAAGATGGAACTGCTTGCCTCCCCATTTCTACCCAATCAGGTCTGGCTGATTTAGAATAGACAGTGGAAAGCTGTGCCAGTCTAGCAGCTTGGTAGTACCAAAAAAAATTTGGAAGGCCTAGTCCTCCCTTATTTCCCAGATTATATAAGGAATGTCTCGTCAATCGGTGACGGACTTTTCCCAAATGAATTTGACCACCTTGTTTTGGAACGCCAGGAGATGGTCCTTTCTGATGGCGATCGGGAGTGAACGGAATATATATATAACAGTCTTGGGAGTAGGGTCATTTTGATAGAATTTATCTTACCTAGCCAGGATATTTTGTGCGGGGACCATTGTTTAAGATCTGATTCCAATTTTTTGTAGATGGGGGGTAATTAGCCTGGTATAGTTGTTCAAATTTAGGTGTGAGATTGATACCAAGATATCGTATGGAGGACTCACTCCACGAAAAGCGGAAGGAGGCCTTCAACCGAGATACTAGTGACTCTGAGAGTGACACATTGAGTGCTTGGGATTTAGAATAGTTGACATGTAATCCTGAAGTCTTGGGAAATTCCTCCAGGACCTTACAGACAACAGGGAGGGATGTAACTGGGGACGTAAGGTAGAGAATAAGATCATCGGCAAATAAGCCGCATTTGTGAATTTTAGGGCCACATCTGACCCCTGCTATGTCTGGGTTAGTGCGGATAGCGATTGCAAACGATTCGATTGCTATCGCAAAAATAAGTGGTGATAGCGGGCATCCCTGGCGGGTCCCTCTCACTGTTTTAATAGGTTCTGATAATTGTCCTTGAAATTTAATCCTAGCCTCGGGGTTAGAATATAGTGATTTAAGTAGTCCGGAGAATCGGGGGCCAAAGCCCCATCTTTCAAGATTCAAAAACAGGTAAGACCAGGAAACGGAGTCGAAAGCCTTTTGTAGGTCTAGCGACAACAACATACCTTTTTGATCACCACCGCCATCCCAGCCCGACTGCAAGATCAAGACCACATCAACTGTTCTTCTGATTTGGTCAGGACCCTGGCATCCAGGAATGAACCCTACCTGGTCCTTGTCTATATAATACCCGATAAAGGACGCTAAGCGGTCAGCCATAATTTTAGTCATTATTTTAAGATCGTTATTGATCAAAGATATGGGTCTGTAGTTAGACACTTCTCCCGGGTCCTTATCCGGTTTTGGGATGACGGTGATGAACGCAGCATTCAGCTGCGGGTCCAGAGGCTCCCCTTTGATTTTAGAGTTAATAAATTTGGCTGGGGGCGTGGCTTGACCTCGTAGAGAATGGCTGCTTAACTTCAGAGCTCCGCTGACAGGGATAGAAATATGAATTCCAAGGATGGTCAACGGCCTCCCAAACACCCGAAAAGCGATGGGTACATCCTCCAGAACTTCGTCGACCTCCCGGTCCCGTTCTCCCCGTGAAATACCGGCAAGATCCAGTCAGAACATCCCGGAGATGTTCCGGGCACAGATGGGAACTTCGGCGCCGGCTCCCACCTCATGGAGCCAGCATCAGCATCCTCCTCACTCTAATGCTGCTGCCTCTCCATCCCACGCTGAACTCAGTGACGGGGGAATTCTCCTCACTCCTCATCAGCATCCGAGCCTGAGCGATCTCAGATCCGTGGCTGAGGACATTAAGGAAACCCTGACAGCAGCAATCTCAGATTTAAAAATTGAAATCCAAGCTAGTTCAGGCGGTGGAACAAACGACTGCCCTCCATTCATCCAAGATCCGTCACCAGAATCTGGCGATTGACACACATACACGGCAATTAAGAGATGTCAATCGCCACTTGGAAGATTTAGACAATCGCGGCAGACGCCATAACCTCAGGCTGAGAGGTTTGCCTGAAACTGTGGATGTGGATCACCTTCAAAGTGAAGTTATTCATATCTTTAATAACATACTCGGCAGACCCAGAGAGGTTCCTATTGCGATGGAAAGAATCCACCGTGCCCTGAGACCGAAGGGAAAGGACTCTGACCCGCCTAGGGATGTGGTATGCTGCATTATTGACTACCGTTTGAAGGAAGACATCCTGAGGGCTGCACGTTCCCTGACCCCTTTACTACATAACGGCACAGAACTTCGTCTATTCCAGGATTTATCAAATATAACCTTGCAGCGCAGAAGGGAACTGCAACCCCTTCTGACAGTACTCCGGGTTGAAGAAAGGAGGGGTGTGGAGGCGCCAACTGTGGTAGCTTGTTTATGCAAAAATAAAAGTTAGTGTAACAATTACACTTACTGGTTCACAGGGTGGAGGTGTTTCTTTGAGATGGAAAAGTGTCCTGGGATGTGCTGTTATCTTGTTTCCGGCTCAGATTTCATTCCTTCAGGCGTCTGGGTGTGAAGTCTGTACACAGGCTGAACTGCTGCATCCAGTGCATGGAAAGCTCCACGCTGACCACTCTGGAGTGCAGAAGAGGAAATGACATCACTGATGCACGGCAAACGTCCAGGCTGGTGTTGGGGATAATGCAGGGATAGTACAGGCTACGCGCTCGGGGCTCACAGCTCCTTCTACTGGCCTTTTTGCTCCCTGGAGGAGAGCAGCTTGAATATATAGTGGAGGCAATTAGGTTAATTAGGTTAATTAGGTTAAGGTGTATGGGCTGGAGGTCTGTGGCTGTGGAACCACAACAGCCAGCAGACCAACAATCTTCCAAAAAGCACAAAAAAGTTGAAAGTAAAGTATGAAGAATTAAAAATATGATGAATTGGGGGTAATTTTAATAAATATAAGGATAATAATAGTAAGTGGAATTAGAGTTAAAACATTTATTTAGAAGATGAAAAAAATGTGGAAAAAAAAAAATGAAATACAAATAAATGTAAAATAAAAAATAAAATGAAAAATAAAAATGGGACAAAAACAATGAAATAAATAAATAAATAAATAAATACAATAAATAAATAAATAAATAAATATAACAAAAAATAATAATAATAATAAAAAAATAAATAAAATAAGTATAAAAAAAATAAATAAAAATAAATGTAAAATTAAAATAAAAAATAGGATTAAAAGCACTGGGACACACATTATGAGGATGAGCTCAGGGGGACATGAGGGAAGGGGGGGGGGGGCGGGGGGAAGGGGGGTGAAGTTGTTATATAGAACGATGGAGTTGCTATCTGGGTCCATGAGGGCACAGCGGTCCCTCAGGTGACTGGATGATATGACAGCAAAGGACCATGGGGGTATTTTTATGTTGTAAGAAACTTCTACATGGTTTCTATAGTGATGGGTAAGGTGTACATATGTATATATATACATATACACATACACATACATGCATACATATACATACACATACACATATACACATATATATATATATATATATATATATATATATATATATATATATATATATATATATATATATATATATACATATACACATACATATACATACACATACATACACATATACACACATATACATATACATATATATACACATACACATATACATACATACACATACACATACATACACACACACACATACATACATACACACACAATAATAGGAAAGTGAAGAATGAATGTATGATTGGAGAGGGGAAGGGGGGGGAATGAAAACTACAACAAAGAATGTGTTTCTAATTCTTCATTGAGTCCCCCTGGCGAGAGAGTACCCAATGAATATATCCAGTAGGCCTCCTGCTGACACAGGCGTTTAAAACGTTCCGCAGCAGGAAGACCTCTGGGCATAGCCTCGATGACCCAGACTCTGAGGCCCATGGTAGATTTTTGGTGTTCCTTCAAAAAATGAAGAGGGACACTGTGTTTGTCCCAGCCCTTTTCTATGAAACGCCTGTGTTCTCCAAAACGTTGGCGTAGGGGGCGTATGGTCCTGCCCACATAAAAGAGACCACATGGGCAGGTCAGGCAGTACACCACGTATTCACTGGAGCAATTATAAAAGTCTTTTATGGTGTATGTTTTGTCTTTAACAGTGAAGTTTTTTTGTCCATGGTCAACAAATTTGCATGTTAGGCATAATTTTTTCCGGCATTGGTACATTCCCACTAATGGAATTAGGGGGATGTGTGAGGCTGGATTGAGTGGGACTTTACGGATTTTACTGGGTGCTATCCTACTTTTGATATTTTTTGCTCTACGATATGAAACCTTGGGTAGTTGGGTGAGGGAAGTACCTAGAAAGGGGTCTCCAAGCAAGATGCACCAATGTTTGGCCAAGATGTTCTCCATCTTCTTGTGACAATCATGAAACTGGGTAGTGAAACGTGTTGGTTGTGGATTATCTGAAGTTTTGGGTTTGGGTGGAGGTTTCTTTGCCTGTTGGAGGAAGGCCTTTTGTACCAGATGTGGTGGGTATCCTTTGTCTTGAAATTTATTGGAAAGGAGTTTACCCTGTATGTGGTAATCTTCGTCCTTGGTGCAATTCCGCCGAATTCTATGGAATTGGCTCTTCGGTATGTTGTTGATCCATGTTGGATGGTGACAGCTCTGGTAGTGAATATAGGAATTTCCAGCGGTGGGTTTGACAAAGTTTGTAGCATGTATTTCAGATTCACTATGAAAAAGTTCTAAGTCCAAGAAGATTAGTTTTTCAGGGTCTATGACATGGGTGAAGGATAGCCCTAGGGAGTTGCAGTTGCAATGCTTGACAAAGGACTCTATACTCTCTGATGTGCCCTCCCAGATCAGAATGATATCATCGATGTAGCGCCCATAATATATGATATGGGCGGCAAAAGGGTTGTTATGTGAGATGTATTGTAGTTCCCAGTAGCCCATAGTCAGGTTGGCGTAGCTTGGGGCAAAATTGGCACCCATGGCAGTGCCTTGAGTTTGTAGATAGAAGGTGTGGTCAAACTCAAAGTAGTTGTGTTCTAGACAGAATTGTGTAGCCTCCAGGATGTACTGTGCTTGTCTGGGATTGATGAGGGGGTCCTCAGAGAGAAAATATTCTACTGCTCTGAGGCCTACTGCGTGGGGGATGGAAGTGTATAGAGATGTAACGTCCAAGGATACCCACTGGTAGGTGGGTTCCCAGGTGTAGAAGGAAAGCATCTCCAATAGGTGGGTACTATCTCTAATATAAGATGGGAGGTGTTGCGCAAGGGGTTGAAGGAAATGGTCTATGTACATAGAAAACCCGCTGGTGATGCTCTCCATAGCAGCTACTATGGGACGGCCTGGTGGGTTGGACTGGTCTTTATGGATTTTTGGTAAATGGTAAAAATAGGGAGTTTTACGAAAACCTTTGATGAGAAATGACAGTTCAGCTTTGGAAATAATACCATCTTCTAGAGCTCTGTGGGCTAATTTTGTGGCTTTCTGGGTGAATTCTGGTAAGGGATCATGAGTGAGTTTGGAATAAGTGTTGGTGTCGGATAATAGTCTGAGTGATTCCGCCATGTAGTCTGAACTGTTCTGTAATGCCGCCTCCCTTGTCTGCTGCCTTTATGATGATATTATGGTTGTTGGTTAACTCATCCAGGGCCTTCTGTTCTGCTTTAGAGAGATTAGCTCTTTTCTTGGGAGTCGATTTACACATTTGGACAAGGTCGGTATACATGACTTGATAGAATGTCTGTAGATAGGGGCCTTTTTTATGTACTGGGTTGAAGATGGACTTGGGTTTGAATTTTGTATGTTGAATGGGAGGGGATGTTTGGTAGTGTTGAGTGTACAATTCCATATCTGCAAAGGGATATTCTGTATGGAGTTCATCTGGGTCCAAGATGAGGGAGGAATCTGTGTCTGTATCTATTGGGAGGACATCATGGTTAATGGTTTCAATGGGTTCTTGCGAGGGTGGGGGTTTCAGAGAGGATTGGATGTTGTAGAATCTTTTCACTGTCAAGTCTCGTATAAATTTATTAAGGTCTTTGAATAACATGAATGGGTTTGGGCGGATGGTAGGTGCAAAGGTGAGACCTTTGCTCAAGAGTGAGGTCTCTTCCATAGATAATATATGGGTGGATAAGTTGAAAATCTTTATACTTTCCGTATTTTTCCTTTTAAGTTTTCCTCTGCCCCCCCTTCCTCCTCTCTTGCGTACTTTCTTTTGAAGGTGCCGAGTGGGGGGGCTGACCCTAAAAAATCATCATCCTTGGTTGTTTCTGTGTTGTTGGTCACTGTGGGGCTATAGAATGAAGTAGGAAAAAGGGGGGTGACTGGGTTGGACTGTGTATTTGTTATAACCCTGGTGTTGAAAGAAGGAGTACTTGGGCAAAGTGTAGTGGAGTTTGGTTCAACCGCTGGGTTTGAAGGTGTATCTGGTGATGGATCTGGATCCGCATGAGCATTGTTGACTGGTGTGAGCATTGTTTTTGACTGGGGGTTATGAGTTTTTTTGTTTTTGTTGGTTTTTGCCACTCGCTGTGGTTTGGGAATGAGTTGGAGAAGAGGTTGGGGAACGGGGATAGGTGAAGGGTTATGATGGGAGTGCTGGGTGGTTGTTGTCGGTGAGGGACCTGTTGAGAGTGACCTAGGTGCAGGTCTCCAGGGTGGTGGAGCAACCAGCTTTTTCTTCCAGCAGAAAACCCTGTTGTTAGTATAATCACCAATGTCCCTCCTGAATTTTCCTAATTTGCTCCAGTGAATACGTGGTGTACTGCCTGACCTGCCCATGTGGTCTCTTTTATGTGGGCAGGACCATACGCCCCCTACGCCAACGTTTTGGCGAACACAGGCGTTTCATAGAAAAGGGCTGGGACAAACACAGTGTCCCTCTTCATTTTTTGAAGGAACACCAAAAATCTACCATGGGCCTCAGAGTCTGGGTCATCGAGGCCATGCCCAGAGGTCTTCCTGCTGCGGAACGTTTTAAACGCCTGTGTCAGCAGGAGGCCTACTGGATATATTCATTGGGTACTCTCCCGCCAGTGGGACTCAATGAAGAATTAGAAACACATTCTTTGTTGTAGTTTACATTTCCCCCACCTTCCCCTCTCCAATCATACATTCATTCTTCACTTTCCTATTATTGTGTGTGTATGTATGTATGTGTGTGTGTATGTATGTGTATGTGTATGTGTGTATGTGTATATATATGTATATGTATATGTGTGTATATGTGTATGTATGTGTATGTATATGTATGTGTATATGTATATATATATATATGTGTATATGTGTATGTGTATGTATATGTATGCATGTATGTGTATGTGTATATGTATATATATACATATGTACACCTTACCCATCACTATAGAAACCATGTAGAAGTTTCTTACAACATAAAAATACCTCCATGGTCCTTTGCTGTCATATCATCCAGTCACCTGAGGGACCGCTGTCCCCTCATGGACCCAGATAGCAACTCCATCGTTCTATATAACAACTTCACCCCCCGCCCCCCCCCTTCCCTCATGTCCCCCTGAGCTCATCCTCATAATGTGTGTACCAGTGCTTTTAATCCTATTTTTTATTTTAATTTTACATTTATTTTTATTTATTTTTTTTATACTTATTTTAATTTTTTTTTTTTATTATTATTATTTTTTTTTATTTATTTATTTATTTATTTATTTATTTTTTTTATTTATTTATTTATTTATTTATTTCATTGTTTTTTTCCCATTTTTATTTTTCATTTTATTTTTTAGTTTATATTTATTTGTATTTCATTTTTTTTTCCACATTTTTTTCATCTTCTAAATAAATGTTTTAACTCTAATTCCACTTACTATTATTATCCTTATATTTATTAAAATTACCCCCAATTCATCATATTTTTAATTCTTCATACTTTACTTTCAACTTTTTTGTGCTTTTTGGAAGATTGTTGGTCTGCTGGCTGTTGTGGTTCTACAGCCACAGACCTCCAGCCCATACACCTTAACCTAATTAACCTAATTAACCTAATTGCCTCCACTATATATTCAAGCTGCTCTCCTCCAGGGAGCAAAAAGGCCAGTAGAAGGAGCTGTGAGCCCCGAGCGCGTAGCCTGTACTATCCCTGCATTATCCCCAACACCAGCCTGGACGTTTGCCGTGCATCAGTGACGTCATTTCCTCTTCTGCACTCCAGAGTGGTCAGCGTGGAGCTTTCCATGCACTGGATGCAGCAGTTCAGCCTGTGTACAGACTTCACACCCAGACGCCTGAAGGAATGAAATCTGAGCCGGAAACAAGATAACAGCACATCCCAGGACACTTTTCCATCTCAAAGAAACACCTCCACCCTGTGAACCAGTAAGTGTAATTGTTACACTAACTTTTATTTTTGCATAAACAAGCTACCACAGTTGGCGCCTCCACACCCCTCCTTTTTTCAACATTGATTATCAACAGAGGTAATGGACACCCTCTGAGGATGGCTGCCTCCTCATTCTAGAATTTACCTGCCTTATTTTATTGTGCTATTATAGCTACCATTGTACTATTTACCTTAGACATCACATGTTGCGGAGCACCGGAAAACCCCCCCTTTTGTTTCTCTGCTGACAGTACTCCGGGCCAAGGGTATAATTTACCGCTGGAAGTTCCCTTATGGTTTGGCGGCAACAGTACAAGGACGCTCAGCTCTCCTCAGAGTCCCTGAGGATCTACATTCCTTCTGTGACACGCTCGGAATTCCTCTCATGGAGGTCCCAGATTGGTATGCAGAATTTCGTACCCCTACAGCATCTAAAGCACCTTCCAGGAGTGAAGCAATGGAGACCCAACACACAAGCTACCGAAGACACCGTTCGCCATCAGAACCAAGAATTCTTCAACCCGACCCGCATTCTCCTTCCATCTACAGCCCGACGAAACCTCCACGCTCCAGAAGAGCTAGAAGAGGTCGGTGAACACAGATGGCATCTGCAACATAAGCTGAAAGATTTCCTCTGACTGTTCATGTGCCGTTTTTAGAGTATTGAAAGTTCATGCCCCGGCTGGTAATATGTTCCTAAAGTATTTCAATATGTTAAGTTTAGTTTAGGTAGATCATAGTTCTTACACACAGGCATATCTATATCCCCCTTAACGCTGACTACCAAAGCAGCGCTTTGCCTGCATGGTTTGTTCTGTCACACCTTACTCTCCAATACAGCCCTACACTAGCAATTCCACCCTTCATTAGAGCTCTATTATAATTAAATTCTTATGTGACTGTATTTTCCAATCTAATGAGGTATAGGGTCATCAGAGATCTCCAATCTACTTTATCTCTCCCTCCTCTAGCTGATCGGTACACTGACAGTTTAACAGGGTTTCATCCCGCTCCGATTACACGGATTGATAATTCTAACTGCAAATATGCCCTTCTCTTACACACAACAGGCTGCTAGTAATATTCATTGACACCCCTATTTTAATCCTGTATTAACTCTCTGTTCCTCTTAGATAGCAACTACATTATTAGGTGACTACTAGAACTACCACACAATCTTATTGCCATGACAACCAGCTGTTCATCGCTCTATTGGTTGCTGTCTTTCGGCGCAAATTCATGAGAGGAGCCAAGGTCTGAGGTAACAAGCTCTCCCTCAACATGACTCATGCAGTCGCTCATTGGCTCTCACAAGGTTAGAGACCTGACTTGTTACCGTGGTGACACACTGCAGACCTTTCTCCCCTGCCTCCACACACGCACCTCCCATAGGAGGATGCCTGTGTCATCCCAGCCCGAGATAATTGTGACACATGATTCATCTCCTTAGTAGTCCTAACATCACCTTATCTGTCATGAATTACGCAAAGATTAGGGCACTCACTACCCTGTATGATTATATAGAACTTATCCTTACGATTGCCTTTCCCTGACTAGACAGCTATCTACATGCCAAAACAGAACTGACAGGCTTCTCAGACAAAGGCACTCTAAGGGAGTTTCACAGACACTGATCTTTCTCATATATTCCTTGTCAAAAGAAGTTTATTGAGTATACAATGTTATAAAGATACATAAAGTAAGTTTACAAGGATCTATAAAGTAAGCTCATTGTTTTACAGTAGGGTTTATATAGGTAAATATCATGAAATTTCAAATATTAAACATTGGGTTCACGTAAACCTAAATTAAAGATATATCATTTCCTTAGTTACTTTTGTAGGTATTTAAATGATTTATACCTACTATACATATTGTTTACAAGTAGAGTGTATATAGGTCAAATAAATTCTGATAATGAGCTTTAATCGTAAGGTGGAGAAAAGGAAAGAGAAAGAAGAAAAAGGGTTGAAAGGTAGAGGTATGGTCCACAAGGTTGTCCCGCTCGTCAGTTTATTATTCTTTTTAGTTCTCTTTGAAGCCTTAGAATGGGTGTCTCTGTAAGTCATTCAATCTGTTACCATGGCAACAGGACAGAGTCATTGAAATTTGACAGGAACTGTTGTTTTATCCAAGGGTGCCAAAGTTTTTCAAATTTTGGAATTTGATTTTGATCGATGGCTACCATCTTAGCATGGGACATTGTATTATTCATTCTGTGAATTGTTTCTGCTAGTACCAATGTAGGAGATTTCCATGCCTTGGCCACTGTTTGTTTTGCAGCCGTTATTAGTTGGATCATAAGTTTGAATTGAGAGAGTGTTAACCATTCCGGTTTTAGATTAAGTAAAGTTAAATATGGATCTGGTTGTATTATTTTTTTAAATATTTTAGATGCAATCACGAAGACTTCCTTCCAGAAGGTTTGGATTACTGGGCACGTCCACCATATGTGTAAATGTGTGCCTATTTCTGGGCATCCTCGAAAACAAAGAGCTGAGCTATTAGGTGAATATCTCTACAAGGTACCAGCGAGTTAGGACTTTATAATTTGTCTCCAGTGCTAAGATGTTGGGTGAAGATGACTTAGATGTGAGCCATATGTTAGACCAGTCCGTGTCTTCTAAAGTTCGTCCCAGGTCCTCCTCCCACCTCTGAATGTAAGAGGGTCTATTAAGATTTGCTACTCCATATAATTGATTATAAAGTGATGAAATTGTACCTTTAGCAAATGGATCTTTTGTACAGATTGATTCAAAAATGGATAATTGGGATAATGGTGTATCCCCCTTTAGGAATGGTGTATATAAATTTTTGATTTGGAGATATCTAAATATCTCAGAGTTTGGTAGATCATATTTTTCTCTAAGCGATGGGAATGAAAGGAATGATTTAGATGCTATGAAGTCATTTAGTGTCTGAATGCCTGATGTTGTCCAAGCTTTAAATGAATTTGGGTAGATCCATGCCGGATAAAAGGCCGGATTTCTGATAAAAGAAAGGAGAGGATTGTGTGGAGATTGTAACTGATATTTGGTTTTTAGTTTATCCCAGAGAGATAAGAAGTGTTTAGTTATGGGATTATGATTTTTAAAGCGGTCTTTAGGATCAAGCCATAATAAATTTGATATTAATAGAGGGTCATTTTCTGAAGCCTCTATAAATACCCATAATGGGATTTCCTGTTTTGCATGGTATTTGGACAGACTGGCCAAATGTGCTGCTCTGTAGTAGTTAGTAAAATTAGGGTATCCCAGGCCTCCTTTATTTTTGGGAAGATGTAGTGTGTGTATAGGTATACGTGGTTTAGAAGAGCCCCATATAAACGAAGTTGCTCTTTTTTGTACTATTCTCAAAAAATAGGAAGGAATTGGAATAGGGAGGACTCTGAATAGATAAAGCAATTTGGGTAGAATAGTCATTTTGATTGCATTAATCTTCCCTATCCAGGATAAAGGAAGTTGCGACCATTGTTTTATTAGATTTGTGATCTGTCTTAATACAGGAGGATAATTGGTTGAGAATAAGTCAGAATGAGATGCTGTTAAATGAATTCCAAGATATGGGATTGATTTTTCTGCCCATGTGAATGGGAGTGCAGCCCTAGCCGGGATCAATTCCATGTTTGTGAGTGAAATATTAAGCACTAGGCATTTCTTAGGATTAATCATAAGGCCGGATAGGGCTGCAAATCCATCAAGAGCTGGTATTAAGTTAGGACCAGAGACCTGTGGTGATGATAGAAAAAGTAATATATCGTCTGCAAATATACATAATTTGTGTGTAATACCTCCTACTTCAATGCCAGTTATAGTTTGGTTTGTTCTGATGTATTGGGCCATGGGTTCGAGTATAAGGGCAAATAATAAGGGAGATAATGGGCAACCCTGTCGGGTACCTCTTTCGATATTAAAGGCTTCAGATTTGTATCCAGCATATTTTATATAGGCTTTGGGTTTATTATATAATGCTTTGATCCATGTTAAAAAGTGGGGTCCAAAACCCCATTTTTGTAATGAATATTGCATATATTGCCAGGATACTGTGTCAAATGCCCTCTTAATATCGAGAGATAGAAAACATAAAGGGATTTTCCGTTTTTTAGCAATATGTGCCAATAACACTGCCCTGCGTATATTATCGCCTGCCTGTCTATTTGGCATGAAGCCTACTTGATCTCTATGTATTAATTTTCCTATAATGCTATTGAGGCGTTTTGCTATTATTTTTGCTAATAATTTAATATCGAGGTTTAACAGAGAGATAGGCCGATAATTCACACAGGAAGTATCATCAGAAAGGGGTTTTGGGATCATACAAACAATTGCCATTAGTGTTTCTTGCCGAAAAGAATGTCCATCTAGAAGTTTGTTAAAAGTTTCAGTGAGAATGGGAGAGAGTATTTCTGAGAATGTTTTATAGTATAAAGCCGAGTAGCCGTCTGGGCCTGGTCTTTTGTTAAGTTTTAGGTCTTTTATGGTGTTAGCAACTTCATCTATAGTTATAGGCTCATCCAAACTGCTTTTTTGATTCTGAGATAACTCAGGTAAGTTTATTTTTGAGAAGAAGGATTCAGCTTCTGTAGGATTAAATTCATTGTTTGTCTTGTATAAAGTTGCGAGATGTGAGTGAAATTTATGGACTATTTTAACTGGATTACAAGTGTAAACATTTTTTGATAATTTCAAACGTATTGGTTTGAAAGATTTGTTAGTTGAATTTAATGCCCGAGCCAAATATGTACCTGGTTTGTTTGTATTCATGTAGAAATTGTGTTTGGAGCGTTTGAGGGATTTATCAACTGACTCAGTGAGAAATAGATCGTATTCCAATCTAGATTTTTCCAGATGAGATTTTGTACTCTGAGATGGATTATCTTGAAATGATATGTAGGCTGCATTAAAATTGAGTTCTAGTTTTTTTGCTAGATTTTTGCGTTCCCGTTTAAATAGTGCCATTTGTCTTTGTATTGTACCACGCAAGACAGGCTTATGAGCTTCCCACAGTGTTATTGGGGAGATGTCTGTTGTATTATTAATTGATATGTATTCCTTTAAAGCTTGTTCAATGGCCATCTGATGTAGTGGGTGTTTGAGCATTATGTCCGGTAAGTACCACGTTGGGTCATGCGCTTTTGGTATGACTGAGGCTATAGTAGTGTATACTGCATTATGGTCAGACCACGGAATCGGAACTATATCTGATGCAATCATTTCTGGTATCATTCCTATTGTTAGAAAAATATGATCTATTCTGGTGAAGGTTTGATGAGGGTGCGAAAAATAAGTGAATTTCTTTTTCATTGGGTTACTTTCTCTCCATGAATCTACAAGATTGTATTTGGAAAGAAGTTGAGAAAAAGGTAATCTAGAGGTTATTTTGGATGGTGTAAAAGGTGATTTATCTAAAAATGGGAGGAGGACCTGGTTCGAATCCCCACACATTATCACTGTTCCTATTTTGTGTGTATTAATCACTTGTAATATATGTGAGAGGAATGGTGTAGGTTGTTTGTTAGGAGCGTAGTAGGAAATCACCGTGATTGCTGTATCCATTATATAACCCATGAGTATCAGGTATCTACCTTCTGGGTCTTTAATTTCTGATGATAAGGTGAATGGTGTGGATCGGTGAAATGCAATTAGAGTTCCCCTTTGCTTGGTACAGGCAGAAGCCGTGTAAATTTGTTGATAAAAAGGAGAAATATATTTTGGAGTAGAATCTTTGGTGAAGTGTGTTTCTTGGAGGCATACTATGTGAGCCTTCTTGTTATGGAAAGTACGGAAGGCTTTGGTCCTTTTTTGAGGGACATTTATTCCCTGAACATTCAGGGAAAGTATATTCAGTGGTGCCATGGCAACAGATCAAATAGTTTTGACTTACTTTTTGTTATGCAGAGCTGACTGCGCAGATCAACCTGTGTGGACTGAAGAGATGAATAGATAGAAGAGAAACCAGTGAATTCTGGAGTAAAGAGTAAACAAAAAACATATGAGATTAGATGATACATTGTATAAATTATTTTTTGCAAGTAATCACAATTTACCCGTGAAAGAGAATAAATATCTCTCTCAGGGGAATAAGTGCATTCGTCACACTCCCACATAATATGGTTGGGAGAATGAGGAGGGCTAATGGGGGTACACGGATCTTCCGCTTACAGGAGAGAAGTGCTATGACAAAAGACATCAAAATGATGTTTCATTAACCACTTGAACCCCGGACCATTATGCTGCCTAAGGACCAGAGGTCTTTTTCCAATTTGGCACTGCGTCGCTTTAACTGCTAATTGCGCGGTCATGCAATGCTGTACCCAAACGAAATTTGCGTCCTTTTCTTCCCACAAATAGAGCTTTCTTTTGATGGTATTTGATCACCACTGCGGTTTTTATTTTTTGCGCTATAAACGGAAAAAGACCGAAAATTTTGAAAAAAAATGATATTTTCTACTTTTTGTTATAAAAAAAATCCAATAAACTAAATTTTAGTCATACATTTAGGCCAAAATGTATTCGGCCACATGTCTTTGGTAAAAAAAATGTCAATAGGCGTATATTTATTGGTTTGCGCAAAAGTTATAGCGTCTACAAACTAGGGTACATTTTCTGTAATTTACACAGCTTTTAGTTTATGACTGCCTATGTCATTTCTTGAGGTGCTAAAATGGCAGGGCAGTACAAACCCCCCCCAAATGACCCCATTTTGGAAAGTAGACACCCCAAGAAAATTGCTGAGAGGCATGTTGAACCCATTGAATATTTTTTTTTTTGTCCCAAGTGATTGAAAAATGACAAAAAAAAAAAAAAAAAAATATTTACAAAAAGTTGTCACTAAATGATATATTGCTCACACAGGCCATGGGCCTATGTGGAATTGCACCCCAAAATACATTCAGCTGCTTCTCCTGAGTATGGGGATACCACATGTGTGGGACTTTTTGGGAGCCTAGCCGCGTACGGGGCCCCGAAAACCAATCACCGCCTTTAGGATTTCTAAGGGTGTAAATTTTTGATTTCACTCTTCACTGCCTATCACAGTTTCGGAGGCCATGGAATGCCCAGGTGGCACAAAACCCCCCAAAATGACCCCATTTTGGAAAGTAGACACCCCAAGCTATTTGCTGAGAGGCATATTGAGTCCATGGAATATTTTATATTTTGACACAAGTTGCGGGAAAGTGACACTTTTTTTTTTTTTTTCATAAAGTTGTCACTAAATGATATATTGCTCACACAGGCCATGGGCATATGTGGAATTGCACCCCAAAATACATTTAGCTGCTTCTCCTGAGTATGGGGATACCACATGTGTGGGACTTTTTGGGAGCCTAGCCGCGTACGGGACCCCGAAAACCAATCACTGCCTTCAGGATTTCTAAGGGTGAAACTCGTACTCAGGAGAAGAAGCAGAATGTATTTTGGGGTGTAATTTCACATATTTCCATGGCATGTTTGAGCAATATATCATTTAGTGACAACTTTGTGCAAAAAAAAAAAAATAAAAAAATAAAATTTGTCTCTTTCCCGCAACTTGTGTCGCAATATAAAATATTCCATGGACTCGACATGCCTCTCAGCAAATAGCTTGGGGTGTCTACTTTCCAAAATGGGGTCATTTGGGGGGGGTTTTGAACTGTCCTGGCATTTTATGCACAACATTTAGAAGCTTATGTCACACATCACCCACTCTTCTAACCACTTGAAGACAAAGCCCTTTCTGACACTTATTGTTTACATGAAAAAGTTATTTTTTTTTGCAAAAAAATTACTTTGAACCCCCAAACATTATATATTTTTTTAAAGCAAATGCCCTACAGATTAAAATGGTGGGTGTTTCATTTATTTTTTTTCACACAGTAATTGCGCAGCGATTTTTCAAACGCATTTTTTGGGGAAAAAACACACTTTTTTAAATTTTAATGCACTAAAACACACTATATTGCCCAAATGTTTGATGAAATAAAAAAGATGATCTTAGGCCGAGTACATGGATACCAAACATGACATGCTTTAAAATTGCGCACAAACGTGCAGTGGCAACAAAATAAATACATGTTTAAAATCCTTCAAAAGCCTTTACAGGTTACCACTTTAGATTTACAGAGGAGGTCTACTGGAAAAATTACTGCCCTCGATCTGGCCTTCGCGGTGATACCTCACATGCATGGTGCAATTGCTGTTTACGTTTGACGACAGACCGCCGCTTGCGTTCGCCTTAGCGCGAGAGCAGGGGGCGAGAGGGGTGCTTTTTTTTTTTTTTTTTTTTTTTTCTTTATTATTTTTTTGCTTTTTTAATCTTACTTTTAAACTGTTCCTTTCATATTTTTTTTTAAATAATTTTTATTGTTATCTCGGGGAATGTAAATATCCCCTATGATAGCAATAGGTAGTGACAGGTACTCTTTTTTGAAAAAATTGTGGTCTATTAGACCCTAGATCTCTCCTCTGCCCTCAAAGCATCTGACCACACCAAGATCGGTGTGATAAAATGCTTCCCCAATTTCCCAATGGCGCTATTTACATCCCGTGAAATCTAAGTCATAAAATGCTCGTAGTTTCCGGTTTCTTAGGCCATAGAGATGTTTGGAGCCACTCTGGTCTCTGATCAGCTCTATGGTCAGCTGTCTGAATCACCAGCTGCATTCTCAGGTTCCCTGTTGAGACAGGAGAGCCAGAGAAAAACACGGAAGACGGTGGGGGGGGGGGCATTCCCTCCCACGGCTTGTAAAAGCAGTCTAGAGGCTAATTAGCCGCTAGGATTGCTTTTACATGAAAGCCGACCGCTGGCTGAAAAGAATGATACCAAGATGATACCTAAACCTGCAGGCATCATTCTGGTATAACCACTCAAAGTCGTGAATGGCGTACCTGAAGACAAAAAAATGGTTAACAATGGTTAACAATAAAGCACAGTAAACAGTAAAGTATAAATAATTACATACCTGAAAAACAAACATGATAAAACATAATAACAATAACAATAACAATAAAACATTGCAGAATAGAATACAGTAAAAAAGAGCAGAACAATAGAGAGAGAGAATAGAGAGAGAGAGAGAGAACAATAAAACGACAACTATTTTTTTTTATTTCATATATTTTTTTTTTTTTACACTTTTTTTGTAACTAACTTTTATAACTGTAACCGGTTCCAGGTTCGGGTCTCTCAAAATGTGATGGCATCTTGGGAGACCCTGTGAAAGTGCGCCTAGTCTGTGGAATGCTGTACCCTACGCTAATACTCAACTAGTGTATGGTAGCGTTCAAAACATTCACCAATGCAAAGACCAGGATTGTCAGGACAGGAGGGACAATAATAGTGGGTGTCACGCCTATATCCGCGCTTGCTGCAGACACAACATCTTTTTTGGGGGGGTTCGTTGGGTAGGGGTACACGGGAGGACATAAAAATGCCTCTCATGCAGCCGACTGCATTTGGTTGGGGATGTGAATGGGGGAAGTACGGGCGCTGCAGAAGTGGTGGGTTCCCAATTAGGATTGGCGAATGCAGCAGGAAGGGCACTATGGGCACGACGGGCCTGTGTTTGTCTTTTTGGTGGCAGCGGGACACTACTTGTGCTTGCCACCTCACCAGCTTGAACTGCACTTATGGGACTCGCCACGTCACCAAGTGTTACTGCAGTGCTGGTTTGACTATGACCGGGGTGTACTACGCCGCTGGTGCTTGCCAGTTCCCCAAAACGCTACCATAAAAACTGTTAGCGATCGCAGGGATCAGGCCTGATTCTGCGAACGCTGCAGTTATGCGTTTAGAGTTTTGTAAGTGACAGTGATCGATCGATACTGCACTTGGGTGGGCTGGGCTGGGCCAGGCGGAGGGGCAAAACGCAGGTGTTAGCAGGTATCTGGGCTGATCCCGCTAACACTGCGTTTTTGGGAACCCTAAACTGCTGGGGACGCTAGTATAGATCAGATCGGATCAGATATTGATGCGATCAGATACTATACCACTAAGGAAGGTGTATGCTGCGTGCGTGGGTGTTAGCGGTACTGGCGCTAACCTGATGCTGCCTGGGGCTGGTGCTTGCCAGTTCCCCAAAATGCTACCAAAAAAACTGTTAGCGATCGCAGGGATCAGGCCTGACTCTGCGAACGCTGCAGTTATGCGTTTAGTGTTTTGTAAGTGACAGTGATCGATCGATACTGCACTTGGGTGGGCTGGGCTCGCCTGGGCGGAGGGGCAAAACGCAGGTGCTAGCAGGTATCTGGGCTGATCCCGCTAACACTGCGTTTTTGGGAACCCTAAACTGCTGGGGACACTAGTATAGATCTGATCGGATCAGATATTGATCCGTTCAGATACTATACCACTAAGGGAGGTGTATGGTGCGTGCGTGGGTGTTAGCGGTACTGGCGCTAACCTGACGCTGCCTGGGGCTGGTGCTGGTGCTTGCCAGTTCACCAAAATGCTACCAAAAAAACTGTTAGCGATCGCAGGGATCAGGCCTGACTCTGCGAACGCTGCAGTTATGCGTTTAGTGTTTTGTAAGTGACAGTGATCGATCGATACTGCACTTGGGTGGGCTGGGCGGAGGCGCAAAACGCAGGTGCTAGCGGGTATCTGGGCTGATCCCGCTAACACTGCGTTTTTGGGAACCCTAAACTGCTGGGGACGCTAGTATAGATCTGATCGGATCAGATATTGATGCGATCAGATACTATACCACTAAGGGAGGCGTATGCTGCGTGCGTGGGTGTTAGCGGTACTGGCGCTAATCTGACGCTGCCTGGGGCGACGCATATCACCGCCGGGCGATCAGGGGGCTAAACCTTTATTCGGTAATAAACGGCGGGTGCCCTGACACTATAAAAAATAAACAAACTAACCAGCGTCAACCGTAACGGTTATACGGTGATCAGTGGTGAAAGGGTTAACTAGGGGGCAATCAAGGGGTTAAAACATTTATTAGGTAGTATATGGGGGTCCCTGACGCTATAAAACGCTGACGGCGAACCTAAATATTTACCTCACTAACTAGCGTCACCAGCGACACTAATACAGCGATCAGAAAAATGATCGCTTAGCGACACTGGTGACAGGGGGTGATCAAGGGGTTAAAACTTTATTGGGGGGGTTAGGGGGGTACCCTAGACCTACAGGGGGGGTAACAGTAACTGTCCCAACACAGTAACTGTCACAAACTGACACCTAGCAGTAATCAGAAAAAAAAAAAAAAAAAAAACCTGCTGGTGTCAGTTTGTGACGGGGGGGTGATTGGGGGGGATCGGGGGGCGATCGGGGGGGGGGGGGTCGGGGTGTTTTGTATGCCTGGCATGTTCTACTGTGTGTGTGTGTGTTGGTGCACTCACATAGATGTCTTCTCTCCTCGGGCCGGAACGGAAAATACCGACCCGAGGGGAGATGACATCACTTCCTTTGCTGCTGTTTAGCATACAGCAGCAAAGGAGTGTTCTCATTGGCGGCGATCGCGAGGGGGGGGCCACGAACGGATGGCCTTCCCCTCGTCTCTGATCGCCGGGGGACAGAACGGGACCACCTCGGGTGGCGGGGGGGGGTCCGATCGGATCCCCCACCCGCGGGAGGCAAATCACGTACCATGTACGTGATTTTGCCTGCCCGTGCCGCCTTGCCGACGTACATCGGCGTGAGGCGGTCCTTAAGTGGTTAATTGGAGTGCAGAATATAGTTTTTGTTGAAATTATTTATTTATTCCAGGGTGCTTGTATATGGTTAGTCTTGCCCTAGGCTAAATAATTCAGTTAGAAAGGTACTGTTAATAACTTTGGTATTGATGAAGATAGTTTGAATTATTTTGGGATTTTAACCCTTTTAGAGTAAACAATTACATATTTGATTCATATGTAACTGTTTAGATATGTTAACTCATAAAATTGAGGTTGTATTGCTTCAGATTAGAATAAACAAAAACATAATTCTAGGAACTAGTTAGGTAATAATATATTTGTTTTAAGAAAAGAAAGAAAAAGCTTCCATTACTTCTGGATTATTGAACATATTTGTCCTAAAAAGTAATAAATCTATTGTTATTACCTGATAATATATAACTGAACAAGAATTTCCTTATTTCACTTATATATTCTAAGGCTATATGAATCAGAAGTAATAAGAAATATAACTGGAATGTAACATGATCCCACACAGTGTGTGACTATCAGAATGCAGTTACATTCAGTTATAAATATAGGTTTTTTAAAGAGAACCATCTCTTAGTATAATCAATGAAGAGATATCAGGAATTAGGATGTCAGTCCATTGAATCTTCTTGGTCCATGGATGATGTGGCATAACGGCCTCTTTTGTGAGAATGATGATTCCCATTTTGTTCTGAAATTTTCTGAGTGCTGCCTGAAGGTGAAGATGATGCCATTCTTCTGCGTGTGGGAGAGTTGCTGCTTGTGGGTTCTGTCAGATTTAATTTTAAAAGGGTTTGTTGTAGTTCATCTGCTGATCTGCTTCTGTAAATTGTACCTTGGTAGTTAAATCTGACTGAAAAGGGGAAGCCCCATTGATACATAATGTTGTGGCTTTGCAGTTCCATTAGTTGGGGTTTCATGGATCGTCTTTTAGTAATAGTAAGTTGGGATAGGTCAGCAAAAATTTGATAATTGTGTCCTTGAAAATTAAGTTCCTTTTTTTCTCTTGCAGCAATTAGTATTTGTTCTTTCGTTCTGTAATAATGAAATTTTGTGATTATATCACGTGGGGGTCCATCTTTCTTTTTGGCTGTGAGGGCTCTGTGTACTCTGTCCAGTTCTAAACGTTCAATAGGGATATCTGGCTTTAGTTCTTGTAATAGAGCAGTAATAGTAGATTGCAGGTCTGTCACAGTTTCAGGTATTCCCCTTATGCGCAAGTTTGAACGTCTGGCTCTATTTTCGTAATCTTCGAGCTTAGTTTGAAGTATTAAATTCTCTTTTTTTAATTGTTCCAATTCTGTTATATTTTCTTTGGTTGTAATTTCAATTTCATCCATTTTTATTTCTAAGGCTGCGGTGCGGTTTCCCAGCTCTCTTATTTCTTTGGTTAGGCTTTTTGTTATTTGGTCTGAGGTTTGTTTTAAAGCCTTATGAAGCATCTTTTCAAATTGTAATAATATTACTGGGGATACTGAGGAGGCTTGTGGAGAAGTTTGTGAGAGGATTTGTTCTGTATCTGACTCAAATGGAGAGTCTTGCTGTGACATTTTCTGTCAGGGAGAGCGCCCTGATGCTGTATCTTGTGAGGTGACTGGAGCTGCTTCAGCTGCAGTGAGTGCCTGTGAGCTCTTTGTGAGGTGATTTTTATTTCTGCCACGGTTTCCTCCCAGTACCATATTTCCTGCCCAAACTTTCACAGTTTGTTCCCTGGGGCAAAAAGGTTCAAATGGATACCTTTTGAGCCTGCAGGCTCCGCTTTGTCCTTCTCTTCTCTCCTCAGCGGTGTGGAGCTCTAACAATACATGTCTGCTCCGCTAGGCTCCGCCTCCTGCCCCCCCCTTTCTCATATATTCATCCCCTCCTATCCAATGAGATATGCTCCTAATTAGCATATCGATCTACATGGATACTTTGTTTTATTAATTATTTTGACAAGCTTCTTCATAGCCTTCAGGGGTACAGTAGTTCATTATTAATTAGTTCAGGCACGGTTTATCTATCTTAAGAGATAATACTTTCTACCTATGTTGAATACTCTGATCTGCAAACTGTTCAAGTTTTCTGGCTGATTGTTTAACTGAATTATTACATAGACTTTTGCGCTATGAATATCTGCGCCTCATCAGATGTTTATTTTATGTGCTACTCATGGGGATGTTTATTTCTTTTATTTCTTTTATTTTTCTGTCTTTTTTTTTTTTCATTCTTTCCTCTCACTTAACGATCACCAGGGGGACGATCTCACAAAATATGTCATTAACTTAATGTTTCATCTGACCATACACCTAATTTTTTATCTGCTTTTCGCAAATCTGACCCATGCTGTTTCTCCAAATCCACTGAGAAAGTTAATAGGCGCCATTCACAGCAATCTAAATGCAACCATTTCACACATGGACCGTCTTCAGTCCATGCCTTCTTCCTACATCTATCCCATATGTCAGCGGCTCTTGTCCCTTACTGACAGGTTTTACTTTTCTCTACGTTACCGTTTGGTCACCTTCCCAAACAGTGGTTTCAATTGATTACCTGATTTCTTCACTCAACCCTCCTTTAAACCACCACTGACCCATTCCGGTACCATATATCACGAGTGTATACTCGTACATAGCCTAGCGAGCAGGCATCGCTAGTCCCCGGATTACTTTCCACTACCTATAACCCCTAACAACACTACACAGTGGTCTTCACAGTTTCCTCTCCCCCGCATACCCAATATCCCTCACATCACTCCCTATTCCTGAACAATCTACTCTCATCCTGAATAGAATCTCATCACTCTCCTAGAACGCGCCTTCCACACATAAGAGCATAAGGCACAAGTCCAACTACTGTTCTTTTTCTGCCACACATACACCTGCAACGCGGACTATATTCAGTAAACACCACCCCAGTCTAACTCACAACACCTCCCAAATTACAGAATGACACCGGTCTCACACAATTCTACATCAATACCTCACCACAACGCCACTACTAAACTAGTCTCGCTCAACGCACGGGGACTAAATGTCCCTGAGAAACGTACACAAGTTCTCCTTTCTATGCATAAACTCAAGGCAGACATTATATACATCCAAGAAACGCATTTCAAAACGTACTCTATCCCCAAATTCTCCAACTTACGTTATCCAACAGCTTTTCATGCTACCAACAAACAATCAAAAACAAAAGGAGTCTCTATCCTTATCTCAAAACAGTGTCCACTCATAATCAAAGACACTCTAGCGGATGAAGATGGAAGATTTCTATTTGTCAAAGGTTCACTTTTCGGTAAACCTTTAACCTTAGCAAACATATACGCCCCCAACATTAAACAAGTCCCATTCTTCCGACACACACTGCAATTGCTCGCATCATTTCAAGAGGGTATACTATTAACTGGAGGAGATTTTAATGTTCCCTTAAACCCAATACAAGATACATCTTCCGGTGCATCCAAATTACCCTTCTCCGTGTTACGAGCAATTAAACAATGTTTTCAAGAATTGACATTACATGACGCATGGCGTACTTTAAACCCCTCAACTAAAGATTACACTTTTTTCTCCAACCCACATGGCAGTTACTCCAGACTTGACTATTTCTTTATTTCACAAAGCGATCTCACCATGCTCAAGCACACCTCCATCGAACCAATGTACATATCAGATCACCACCCGATAACCATGTCCTTGGAATTTCCATCCAAACATACTCGCTCACAAATATGGCGTCTTGATCCCTCACTGCTGACAGACATTTCAATAGTGTCTACTAAACTTTAAAACTTTATTTCCAGGATAACGACTCCTTTGAAATATCCCCAATGATAAAATGGGAAGCCCACAAATGCACCATACGGGGAAAACTAATAGCTATCGCTTCCAAGAGAAGACGAGAAAGACAAGCGCATATTTCTATCCTTTCCAAACGCATACAGGATTTGGAAAAAATACATAAGAAAACTCGAACTCTCTCCACACTTGAGGAACTTACTCAGGTGAGGACAGAGTTGAAAGAAGTGTTACATAAACAAATAAAACGCAAATACATATTATCACAAAAAATATTCTACGAACATGGCAACAAATCCGGTAAAATTCTAGCCAGAGCCCTCCGTGCAAAAAGATCATCTACAACACTTCATTCCATTAATGACCCTTCGGGTTCTAAAGTAACGTCTAATACACTGATAGCAGACCAATTTGTGAATTATTTCTCGCAGCTCTATAATATCAATCTACATAAACCCATGATAAACAATGATCGTAGAACACACTTGATTAAAGATTTCCTAGCCCAACATGGTCCCAAACCCATTTCTGATGCAGAAGCATCGCATCTAGAACGTCCCATCTCTAAGGATGAACTAGAGACTGTGCTCAAATAACTCAAAACAGGCAAAAGTCCAGGTCCAGATGGCCTAACAGCAGGATACTATAAGGAAATCATTGCTACGCTTTATCCTCACTTTTTAAATGCTTTCAACTCCCTTTCATCCGAGAACCCCCCTCCCAGAGATCTTCTCACAGCCCACATAGTGGTTATTCCAAAACCTGATAAAGATTCAAATTTAGTTCACAAATACAGACCAATATCTCTACTAAATGTTGACCTGAAAATATATGCAAAAATTTTGGCTAATAGACTTTTACCCCTTCTCCCTGGCCTCATCTCCTTGGACCAAGTTGGTTTTGTCCCAGGTAGAGAGGCAAGGGACAACACCCTAAAGGCAATCAGTATTCACAATTGGCTGACTTCAAAGAAACAACCAGGATTCCTTCTTTCCTTTGATGCGGAGAAGGCATTCGACAGGGTAGCCTGGGACTACCTAAAAGAGGTCCTAACACACATTGGCATACGAGATCGCATGCTACAATTTATTCCTGCTCTATACTCCACCCCAACTGCCAAAGTCCAGATAAATGGACACCTGTCGAATGCCTTCTCCATATCTAACGGTACAAGACAAGGATGCCCACTCTCTCCGCTTATTTTTGTCTTGGCACTGGAACCATGTCTAACGCATCTAAAAAACAATCCAAACGTTAAAGGAATAACCATCGCAAAATCTACCTATAAATTAGCGGCATTTGCGGATGACATCCTATTATTCCTGACAGAGCCACACATTACGCTACCCAATCTCCTCAAAGATCTTACTCTCTTTGAAAATCTCACATATCTTAAAATTAACTTCGCTAAATCAGAGGCCTTAAATATCACTCTACCACCAGATATAGTGAAACAATGTCAAACTAATTTCCCTTTCAAATGGAAACCGAGCGCCATTAAATACCTTGGGGTCTACATTCCAACCTCGCTATCGGACTTATACAGCAAAAACTATACTCCCATTATCCAAAATATTCAAAAAGACCTCAACACTTGGTCAACGGGTTTGTTCTCATGGTTTGGCAGAGTTTCCATTATAAAAATGACTATAATGCCAAAATTTCTATACCTGCTCCAAACAATCCCAGTGTCACTACCACAAACTTTTTTCAATGCATACCGCAAATCCTGTATGAAATTCATCTGGAACGATAAGCGACCTAGAATGAGTTTCAACAGAATGACCATACCCAAAATGAAAAGTGGGTTAGGCCTACCGGATCTTCGAAAATACTATTGGGCCTGTCAACTCTCTCGAATAGTGGACTGGAATGTTCACCCTAAAACTAAAGCGTGGATCGCAATTGAACAAGCCTTCTCACAAATCCCGCTCCATAATCTACCCTGGATTCACCCTCGCCACATCTCTCCACATTGCAAACAACATCCCCTTATCGGTACAACACTGAATTCCTTTAAAAAGACATGTAAACATTTGCACATTTCCTCCTCTCCAGGCCCTCTCACGCCAATCAAACATAACCCAGACTTTCCACCAGGCATTGATGATTCTTTCCTTCATCAAATAGGATCCCAGACAAGGATAACAGCGGGAGATTTCTTCGCTAAGGGGAATATTAAACCGCTGTCCTCATTGAACTCCCAAGAAACGAATCACCAGATCCCTTTCTGGTCTTATATGCAACTCAGACATTTTCTTCTTGATCCCCAAACTAGGGCTGCATACTCAAGAAACCAATCACACTTTGAATCCGTTTGCTCTGCCACTGAACCACAAAGACACCTGATATCCACCATATACTTGAACCTCTTTCTCGAGCATACTCCTAAAACAACTATAGCTAGTGCAAAATTGGAAAAAGATCTTTCCATCCACCTCTCTGATAAGGAATGGGAAAAGATATACTCTAACATACACAAAGGCTCCATTAATGTAACAACTCAAGAAAACGGATACAAGCTTTTCTCCAGATGGTACAAAACGCCTCTCAAGTTACACACCATTAATCCAGAGATCCCATCTAATTGTTGGAGATGTAATGACAAAAACGGATCACTCCTTCACATATGGTGGGACTGCCCTGCAATTTCTGCCTTCTGGACTAAAGTTTTTCACCTCTCCTCCCAAATCACTGCACTTCAGCTAGATTTCTCTCCAGCACAAGCCCTCCTACACCACTCCTCCCTACCGATGAAATCTTATCACAAATCCCTAGCACTACATCTAATCAATGCTGCTAAACTCTGTATCCCAGTTCTCTGGAGATCTCCCAACCCACCCACAATCGCAGACTGGTTCAAAAGAGTAAACAAAATAGCTGAAATGGAGGAACTTGTACATCAAGCACAGGATTCCTATACTAAATACAGGAACACTTGGGCCTGTTGGCTACATTTCCGCACAACATCTGAATATACCCAATTAATCAGTCAGGAATCCTCCTCCTGCACACCATAATACACATCATACATCCGAACTGTCTATAGTCCTCCCTATAGCCGTGCATGAAACAAAATTCAGGAGGCAACTATATCATTACGCATACAGAATTCACTTCAAAAGCTCTATTATGCTTTTCTTCCTGGGACTTGGTCCTTCTGTAAAGATATTTCCCGTTAGACCCATGGCTGAGCCAGGGACGGGAAATAACTTTCCCCTACCTTCCTTTTGTACTTCTCACTATATTTTGACCACCATTTAATCGAAACTTTGCTATGTTAGGTATCTATTGTTGTATGCTATGATTATATCTCTATCTACAGACATTACCCGACTTCTGGACACCATGCACCAGGATCAATTTCACACTCTCACACAGACATAGTAATTAACGATTATTCCAAACACAACCCAACAAAAATCTCAGACTCATATACTAAGGCTATCATAGGCAATCTATTATAATACGGTTTTTACTCCTCTCTCCCTTTTTAATCTTTTTCGCCCTCAAAAATCAACATGTTTAAAAAATGTTTTACCTGCTTTAATATATGTTCTTTATTTTTTCTGCCCACACTACTCTGTAATCCCATATATCCACACCCCAGATGTAATGTGTTTTTCAACAACTCCACAGTCGTAGATTTGAATACTTGTTAAAATACAACGTTGTACTCTCTGGACTGTTCCCTCTGTATAACACTGTTATCATTTTATCTCAAACCTTGCTTTTGTGTACTACTTTTCTGTATGAATTTAACTTAATAAAGCTTTATTTGGAAAAAAATAAATAAATTTGGCTAGGTATGGTGCTAAAGTGTTCGCAAAAGTTTTATAATATGGTGTGGAGAAGCCATCTGGACCCGGAGCCGAACATCTCTTTAGGCTTTTTATTACCGCTAGAACTTCCTCAGTAGATACAGGAGCTTCAAGTCTATCTCTGTGTTCTGCCGACAGAGTGGGAATCGGCAGGTCATCCAAGAATTTGGTAACATCCCGAGTCCCACTCAACTTATGTTCACTATAAAGATTCGCATAGAATCCATGGAAGGCTTCCATGACCTTCAGAGGATTTGCCGTGTGTTGTTGGCCTGCTATTTTAATTCTAGGGAAGGTGTATGAGTGAGTACGTGGTGTGAGTCGGGAGGCCAAGAGAGACCCAGTTTTATCTTTTTGGTACTAGTATTTCGCTCCTTGCCATAAAATGCGTTTTTCTGCCTTGACTGTAAGAGCTAAATTGAGCTCCAGGCGTGCAGCATCCAGCCGGGATACCGGAACCCGGGCTGGATCTCTCTTGTGCTCCAAGCACAGTTTGTGGAAGGTCTTTTCAAGATTGTCTATGTCCACCCTGTGTTCCCTTTTAATTTGGGAAGATATTTGGATTAGTTTCCCCCGAATGGTCGTCTTATGAGCAGCCCATAAGGTTTCAGCTGAGACATCAGCAGTGTCGTTTAGTTTAAAGTAGTCCGAGATAGCCTTTTCGATTTTTACTTTCCTAATGGGGTCAGAAATAATTGTTTCTGTTAATCTCCAGAAGGCGGGTTTGGTTTGTGGGGCAAGGTTGTTTATTGTAACACTCAACAAGGAGTGATCGGACCATACTGTGTCTGTAATTTGTGCTTTTCGGGCTGACGGAATTAGGCTATTGGAGACCAACAAATGATCCAGTCGGGCATAAGATTGGTGAGCATGGGAGAAATGAGTGTAATCCTTTTTGGTTGGATTTAACTCCCTCCAAATGTCCATGAGACCTTGTGTGTATATCAATTTAGCTATCTTAGAGCTGGTCCTAGTTGGGCGAACGGTTTGAGCTCTATCTAGGCCCTGGTCAAAGGCAACGTTAGAGTCTCTGTCAAAGATCATGGAGCCTTCCAGTAGGGGATCAAGAGTCTTAAACAGGTTACTGAAGAATTTGAGTTGACCCGCATTCGGGGCATAATAGGATACCAGAGAAAATAGTCTACCCTCTATAGAACCCTTCACCAGGATATACCTCCCTTCTGGGTCCTGCAGCACCTGTTGTAAAGTAAATCTACAACTCTTGGAAATGAGGATAGCTACCCCCCTAGTTTTATCTTCCGCATTAGCTAAATAGAATAAGGGGAATTGGGCATGAAGGAAAGTGGGATTGTATCGGATCGGGAAGTGTGTTTCTTGAAGAAACAAGATATCAATTTTGCGGGACTTCATATAATCCAGGACCTTCCTACGTTTAGAAGGTGAGTTTAGCCCTTGGGTATTATGAGTCGCCACCCGTAGTGGGGGAGACGATAAATTATCAACAGCCATGGAGCAGAGGGGGTGGACCTACCACCAATCCATCAACGTTTACCTGATCTACGGAGCTGTGGAGAACCACATCTAGTGCAGAGAGGGGAATCCTTCGCTTCTTGTGTGGAAAATGGACATCGACAGGCAGACGACCGACTGCAAAGACAAGAGTAGTTGGAGAGGAAAGAAGAAGAGGGGGGGTGAGGAATGGAGCTTCAAGCCCCCTAGGGGCTCCAGAGAGCAGTGAAGGCTTCGGAGCACACCACGCATTGGAAAACCAGACACGTCCAGTCCCTGCATACAGGGCGGATTCCTAACCCAGGGAGAAGGGATTACCTAAACCTTGGGGTAGGGGGAGGCACGGCATGACTGCCCCAGCCTCGGCGCACCTTAACTTAAACAAGAAAACTATAAAAATAGAATCACTCCAATTTGGGGGATCGGGGGTCCCCGACCATAAACTGTAAACTGCGGAAGGAGTGTGTCTTGCCTTTGTAGTCAAACTTCAGTGCAAAGGGGAAGGCCCAATTGTATTTGATTTCACATTGAGATCAGTAAGCAGGGGTTTCAGTGACCTCCTTTTTTGTATTGTGGTTGGTGAAATGTCAGCAAATACTTGTATGGTATGTCCTCTGCACGTGAGAGGGTGTTGATATCTGCATTTTTTCATAACTTCTTCCTTCACCGAAAAGTAGTGAGGTTTGACCACTATATCCCTAGGTAAGCCATCTTTCCTGAGGGGTCCCAATGTCCTGTGAGCTCGGTCTATCTCTAACTTATGAGAAGGGATGTCAGGGATAATCAGTTTGAGAAAGTCTTGAACAACCGATATTGTGTCCGTTATCGATTCTGGGAGCCCCCTAATTCTGAAGTTCTCCCTTCTAGATCTATTTTCAAGATCAACAATACCTGGATGTGGGCAGAGTTCTGTCTGGTTTTAGAAATGGTATGGTCAAGTTTATCTTCAATTGCTTCCATCCGGGAACCTAGTACCTGGAAGTCTTCTCTGATGTCGCCCGTGATTTTAGCTGCAGTTTGAGCTAGGCCTCTGTCTAAAAGGGCTGACAATTGGGAGAAGAGGTCCGGAGCTGAGAGCAGTGTGTGAGAGTGGATGTCAGCCATTACAGGCCCTGTCCCTGTGTTAGGAGAGGTAGGCCCCATGGACATGTGCTGAAGCTCCTCCAGCGACTGTGTAGTAATGGGCTCTTTAAATGCTGGGGTGGGAGCAGTAGGTTTAATAGTACTCACTGGGGTCGCAGGATTAGAAGAGCAGGTCACTGCAGCATAAGACAGCTTATCTCCCTGTCTCTCCTCAACGTTCTGTGCAGTCTGCAGCATGGCGTCCGCCATCTTGGATTCGGCCCGTCCCGCCGAAGCTCTAAAGAGCGGCTCTAGGTCCCTCCTGAACGAACCTGCCTTCATGGGCTTGTGCTCCAGCTGTTCCGCCCGCGGTGTGGGTGTTTTTTGCAGCCCCCGGGGCCCCGGATCCCCCGCTAAGTGCGCCGTATGGCTGAGGCAGTGCGGAGCTCCAGACTTAAGCAGCCATCTTGGAGCTGACCGTGCATGCGCCCTGCTATCACATATTAGAAGTGATCAAAAGTCTTTGAATAGTGGAGGAAGGAAACAAAAAAATAACAAAAACGGAACAGAGAAACACCTTCCCAGGGGAGTCTAAACCCGTAAGGATCTGAAAGGAAGTCCTGGAGAGAACATAGAAGAAGGAAGTCACCAAAATACTGGCGTCAGGTCAAGCGCCGGCATAGTCCAAAGTGAAGACCTAAGGTAAATTCTTTTCAGACTGCAGGCCCGATCATGGGGGAAAGGATTCCTTTGAACGTTTGGGAAGCTGTTTCTGCCACACTGGCGACACTGGGCTGGTGGGGGATGTTCTCTTGACAAACGATGCTCCTCGAGAGGCAGAAGGTTGTGGTACTTGCTGAGTAATCAGGCCTAGATGTAGGAGAAGTCGTTCCCCATCTTGGAATGTTGAAAAACTATATGGTTTGTTGCGATATGAGAAGTGCAGTCTCAGCGGGAAGGCCCACCTGTACGTGATCTCTTTGCCCGCCAAGACTTGTAGTAGCGGTTTCAGAGCCCTTCGTTTTTGTACGGTATATGGGGATAAATCCGCAAAGATTTGTACCTGATGGCCTTGGATCATCAGCTTCTCCGCTGCCCTGGAGAGTTTCATCACTTCCTCTTTAACTGCATAGAAATGCGGTTTCACAATAATGTCTCGTGGCAGTCCATCAGAACACGGTGGTTGTAGCACCCTGTGGGCTCTGTCAAGCTCCAGACGGTGGGCTGGGATGGTAGGGATTAAACTTTTGATGAAGTCCTGAACAGCCGTGTGGGTGTCTTTGACGGTTTCGGGGAGCCCCCTAATGCGGAAGTTGTAACGTCTCGACCTGTTCTCGAGGTCATCTATTTTGGAGGTAGCGGATTCCAGTTGGTCCTGGAGATCCTGGATCCTGGAAGTATTTTGGTTAATTCTCAGGATAGCCTGGTCAGATTTTTTCTCGATCACTTCAATTCTGGCTCCAATCTGCAGCATATCTGTGTGTATAGAGGCAGTGATCTGTGCAGCTGTGTGAGATAGGCCTTTTGAGAGCATCTGAGTGAAAGCAGCCATCATGGAGGAAAAATCAGTAGGAGAGGGGGGAGATCCCTGGCCTGTGCCTCCCATGGGTCCGGGCCGTAAAGCAGATCCTGCTGAGGGGTGAGAGCAGCCCCTCCAAATGACCTCTTTAGCAGAGAGTCAGTGGATGCTGGTGAGGGGAACCCCGGGAGTGAACTCACTGTGGCATCTGAGGATTGTGGTGACGGGAGGGCCCCTTGATCCTGGTCAGCAATTGATTCTGTCAGGCAGGACAGGCCTCGTGAGGTGACAGCTGCCATCTTGGAAGGACCGGGCCGCTCCGAGGAATTGTTCAGCGCGGCTATGAGGTTCCTACAGGTGGGATTGAGAGTCATCCGATCATGGCTGGAGGTGTCCCCTATTCTATGGTACGGGTGTCGGGCCGAAACGAGGGCTTACACCACTGCTGTGGCTGGCGTTAGGTTGGAGAGGCGCGGAGCTCCCGGACTAAGCGGCCATCTTGGACGCTGCCGCGCATGCGCCCTCAACATGCATTATTTTTTAATTCCCACCCCCCACTCCTTTCTTCAGCAGCTCTGCAAGGATTGGCTGTTCCACACCTCAGCATGATTTGGCATGCTGAAGTCATGTGGTTACTTTCCTGTCTTTTCACTGGATGTTAGAGATCATAGTAGAAGTTCAATGTAAGAAATACACAGGAGAAAATTCATATTGACAAGGTGAGTGTAGAGGGGGCGGGGAGTGACATCACGACTCCACCCACCGAGCTCCAGACAACAGACCCACCCACAGAATATGCATTTTTTTGGGTCTAATAACAGACAGAGGGGAGACATTTGACAGGTAAAGATACATGCAGGAGGCATGTATATCCTTATAGATAACCCCTATGGCAGTAGTTTAGAAAGGATGGCATTGAGTTTACATCCACTTTAAGACTTCGTTTAAAAATAGAAATATTAATAGTTTATTTTTATCAATTCACAACATGGAAAGTCAATGAACACAAGAGAAATCTAAATCAAATCAATATTTGGTATGACCACCATTTGCCTTCATAACAGATTAAATTTTTCTAGGTGCACTTGCACACAATTTTTGAAGGAGCTCGGCAGGTAGGTTATTCCAAACATCTTGAAGAACTAATGACAGATCTTTTGTGGATGTAGGCTGCCTCAAATCCTTCTGTTTGTTCATGATATCCCAGATAGACTTAATGATGTTGAGATCAGGGCTCTGGGGGGGAGGATGGGGGCGTGACCGGATGTTGAGGTGAGGGGTGAGAGAGGACGCCGTGACTGAATCCAGCCCTCTCCCCTTGCTCCGTCTCCGACATAGCGAGCTCCAGGAGGCTGAACGCCCAGAGCACTGAGAGAAGCCGCTGCAGACGTGACTACCGCACTAAGCTGCACCAGCTGCACGTTGCTCTCCCGAGGACAACATCGACGGCGCCTGTACCTGTGAGAGAGGAAGGCGCCGACACCCGGGATTGAGCAGGCAGCAGATAGCACTGAAAACCCCCCTTGAAGGTCGGAGCAGCAGAGGATCCCACCCGGAACACTGGAGGGGTGAGTCGCTGTGTGTATACCCACAGCACAAAAACTCAGCTGGAAAAGACTCTATCATTGAAAGCTTGACGGGGGGGTGCTATACAGGCCCAGGTCTCAGGGCAAGGGACTAGTACTGTGCATTGAAAAAGCATCACACTGTCGGACATGTCAAAGAAGAAGGGGATGGAGGATGGGCCAGCCCAACAAGGGACAGGGGGTCTCGGAACCCGCAGCGCCAAGGAGAAGGGGAATCAAGCAGCCACCAAACTAGAGCGCTTTACGCACACCCCAAATCAAACCCCTAACAAACCCAATAGTCTAGGGGGGGGCCAACAACAGGCGGGCCACCCAGGGAGGAGAAGTCAGACCCAGGAAAACGGGACTTTGACAGCTATCCCATCAACTATACCATTGGCAGGCTCAGTCGCAAGAGGGACCCTGGATAAACAACAGGTCCTGGGCCTGGAAGGGGCGGCAGGGGGAGGCCAGGGTGGCTTGGGTGAGAGGGAGCCATCCCTGCAGGATATCCTTACAGCTGTTAACACTTGCAAGCAATCAATCACCGAGCTGTCTGAGCAATTTAAAAGCATTAGAGATGAACTGCTTATTGTTAAGGGGGAAGTGCGCACAGTTTGCACCCGCACAACAGCACTTGAGGAGAGATTCAGCCAAATGGAGGATGATGTGTACCCACTAAAACAAGAGGTGGCACTTATGAAAATCCAATTAAAGTAATGTTTACAGAAAATGGACAGTATGGAGAACAGGCTGCGTAGAGAGAACCTGAGGGTACTTGGGCTCCCAGAGGGCTGTGAGGGGAACAACCCCATTCAATTCATGGAGGACTGGCTAAGGGAGAAGTTTGGCAGGGATTCATTTTCCAATACCTTTGCTATTGAGCGTGCACATAGAATAGGTCCTAAAACCTTAGCACCAGGAGGCCACCCTAGACCCTTTATTTTTAAGCTTTTATGTTTTCGGGACAAAGTCACTATTTTACAGAAGGCAAGAGAGTCAAGGAATATCCAGCACAATGGAGCTAGGATTTCAATTTACCCAGACTTCTCCCCTGAGCTGCAGAGACAAAGAGCTAAATTTGGAGACTGTAAACGAAAGCTTCAACAACTCAGAATCAACTATGCGCTTTTGTTTCCGGCTAGACTGCGAGTCTCAGCTCTGGGGGAGGTTAGGTTTTTTTCTACCCCCAATGAAGTGTCAACCTGGCTAGAGAGCAACGAAGAAAGAATTAAGAGAGGAGAGGGAAGCTAGGTGCCGTCTGGAACTTTCTCCTGTTTTTTCTTTGAACTTTTTTTGTATTAATTCTGTTTTTTTTTCTTCTTTTTTTTTTTCTCTCACTGGTTTTTTGCCTTTTGATGTGATAAATTGGGAGTGAAGCGGGGGAGGGGGGGAAGGGGGGGTTAAGTAAATAGTGGTATAATACACTTATAGAGAAAAATGCACAAATTATACACATGGTAATAGTACAATATATATATATATATATATATATATTTTTTTTTTTTTTTTTCTTTTTCTCTTAAGGGGGAAATCCCCCTCCTACTGGATTTGGTTCACGTTTTTTTCTTTTCCTAAACCTCAAAAAAGTTTTCTGAAGGTCACAATTGAAGCCCGAGGGTTAGGCCCAATAGTGGGCGCGGGGGTACGATGGGGGTGGGGGGGCGAGGGGGATGCTGGGAGGGTGAAGGGAGTTGGGGGGTGGGGGGTGGGGGGGAAGGTGCACAATTATAATCAGAGGTGGAAGGTAGGGAGTGGTGCTATGAATGGATATGAGTGGATTCAGGTTGTTAGATCAGAGGGATGGGTTAAAGATAGGGAGATACACTATATATCCCCTTACTGCACCAGCAATGGGAGATGGTTAGATTTGATAGGAGTTCAAAATAATGTAACGGCACCAGATGGTACGACCCATGAGCATTGAAAGAAGGGGTGGTAAAATCCCGGATACGGGAAAAAGGATTAACATATGCTCATGGAACATAAGAGGGGTAAAGGATAAGCTTAAAAAACAAATAATTTTCTCAATAGCCAAAAGGGGGAATGTCAAGATACTCTGCCTCCAGGAGACCCATCTGGTAAAAGATACAACTGAAACTTTAAGTAATAAACAGTTTCGGAAGCAGTTTCACTCCACTCACTCATCATATTCAAGAGGGGTGAGTGTACTGATAAGCACAGATTTAGCTTTCTCCTGCGGGCAGAGCAGATTGGATGAAAAGGGAAGGTATATTTTCCTCTCTTGTTTAATAGAAAACAAAAGGTATATACTGGCCAATGTGTATACCCCCCCCCCCCCATTTTGTACAGAGGTAATGGAGGACCTAGCCAGGTTCATAGCAGACTTCCCTGGGACCCCGGTAATAGCACTGGGAGATTTCAATATGACGATGAACAGGAGTATAGACAGGTTCTCGTTAAGGCAAGGAGCTGGAGAGGCCAATAGAAGTCCCCTTCTGCAGTACTGTGATGAAATAGGGCTGGTAGATATCTGGAGAAGGAGGCATCCCGGAGAGAGGCAGTACTCATGTCACTCCAGGACTCATGCCACCCTGTCCAGAATTGACCTTGTATTGGGCAATGTGGAAGCATTAAATGTTGTGGAGGAAATACCCTACGAACCGAGAGGCGTCTCAGACCACTCGCCAGTTATTGCCTCCGTGAAGGTGGGGGGGCAACACAGCAAGGGGAGCTGGAAGATTAATCCCTTTTGGCTCAAACTCATAGGTGAGGAGGAGAAAATGATGGAGGGGCTGTCTGAATTTATTAGTAAAATTTAGGATCGGCTCCATTGAGGGTGGTCTGGGATTCTTTAAAGGCATATCTTCGAGGAGCTTTAATTCAGAGAATTGCTTATGTTAAGAAACAGTCACAAGCCGAGGAACTGGGAGCTAAAGAAAATGCAAGACTGTCGGAGGCGCACTTCGTAATAGCACCATCCCAAGCTAATTATGAGTGCTGGGTGAGGAGGCAGGATGAGTATAGTAGGGTACTCCGAGAGAAGACAGAAAAGATTAGATCTTTTCAGAGACTGAGCTTTTTTGGAGAATGAGAGAGAATTGGGAAAGCTCTGTCTCTGATAATTAAGGCAAATGGCCCCCCGAGCGCAGTGCCGGCAATCAAAGGGAGGGAAGGAGAAATAAGAAAAAACACCCCAGATATAGTAGACGAATTCAAGACATACTTCGAGAATTTATATAGCTCCTCTGGGGTAAATACAGAGGGGGAAATGCAGTGCTTTTTTGAGGGGCTGGGGATAATCCCGGTATCAGAGGAGGATAGGGAAATATTGGGGGCCCCTTTGACCCTCAAGGAATTGCAGAGGGCTGTTGGAGATATGGCGGCCCAAAAGTCCCCGGGCCGGCTGTTGGAGATATGGCGGCCCAAAAGTCCCCGGGCCCGGATGGCCTGCCCATAGAACTATATAAAAAATACGGGGGGGTATTGTTACCCTTACTACTGGAGGTATTCAATGTGGCTAGGGAGGAAGGGGCTTTGCCCCCCTCTATGGCAGAAGCCATAGTAATACTTCTGTTGAAAGAAGGGAAGAATCCAATAGATATGTCTTCATATAGGCCCATCTCTCTCTTGTGTTCGGACGTAAAGATCCTGGCCAAAGTACTAGCTGCAAGGCTGAATAAAATAATCCCCAAATTAATACACACAGACCAGACCGGGTTTATCCCGGACAGATCTACAAGCACGAATATAAGGCGGGTATACCTTAATATGCAGATCCCCATAGAAAATAGTGGCAGGAGAGCAATTCTCTCGCTATACGCAGCCAAGGCCTTCGATTCCTTGGAATGGCATTACTTATGGAAGGTGTTGGCAGAATACCAGCTCGGTCCCGGGTTCACTCGGTGGCTAAGATTGCTATATAGTGAGCCAAGGGCCAAGGTGAAAATCAACGGGCAGTGCTCGGAGTGGTTTCAGCTGAGCAGGGGCACGAGACAGGGGTGTCCTTTGTCCCCCCTGTTCTTTGCCCTGGCAATTGATCCCTTGGCGGTTGCTCTGAGGAAGGCACAGGGCATACAGGGGTTTAAGAGAAAGAGAGGGGTGGATAAAGTGGCCTTGTATGCCGACGATATTTTGCTGTTTCTGGCGGATACGCAAGATTCACTGGAAACAGCTATGGGGATGGTTAGGGAGTTTGGTATCTTCTCTGGGTTACTGATCAATTGGGAAAAATCAGTGATTCTGCCTATTGACGCCTTGAGTGGGCCTCTCCCTCACCAGGCATCCCAAGTCCAAGTGGTCAGGCAAATGAAATACTTGGGGATTAATATATCTAGAGACCCAGGCCAGTATATATCCGGAAATCTAGCTCCATTGATGAAAAAGTTGAAGCAGAAATGTCAAGTGTGGAGACACCTGCCCCTCTCGGTCCCTGGGCGCTGCAATCTGATTAAAATGGTCTGGCTACCCCAAATATTATACGTCCCGCAGAACTCTCCTGTTTGGATCCCCAGGCATTGGTTCAAAAAAATGGACAGTATGTTTAGAGAGCTTATTTGGAAGAATGGGGTGGCCAGGATCGGGTTGGGGACGCTACGGCGACCAGAGGTGAAGGGCGGCTTGGCAGTACCAGATCCACGAGGCTACTTCCTTGCAGCTCAATTGCAACAAGTTGGAGGTAGTAATAGACTAAGAGAAGTGGGAGCAGGGGGTAGCATCTTATTGAACGACACCGGACATGACACATTGGCAGAGGGATTAGAGGAAGATTCATTTCGTACTAAATGCCCCACTACCCGGATGATGAATAAAATCTGGGTACAAGCTAAAAGAATCCTGGGTTATACTGGTTTTGCGGAATTTTCGCCACTCTGGGATAACAACAGCCTCAACGAGCTTAAAAAAATGGGTTGCGTTGAGGAATGGGTATCCACTACCTGGCACAGCTATATAGGGCGGGGAGGTTGAAGTCCTTTCAGGAGCTGGTAGAGGAGTATGCAATCTCCAACAGGTCATTTTACAGATATCTGCAAGTCAGGCATGCCCTGGAGGCACAATTTGGGAAGGAAGCGCCAAGGTGGTGCGAAATGACCTATTTGAGAAAGCTGATTGACGCAGGATCCACAAAGGGATTGATCTCAGACATGTATGGATGCCTGAAAGCAGCAGCCCAGGAAGGCCCGGTTGAAAATAAAAACAAGGTTAAATGGGAAAAAGATGTGGGGGCACTGTCTGATGATCAATGGGATCAAGTCTTGGCGTCTGGTCCCAGGGTCACTCTCTTTCCCTCACAAGTGATGTCTCACCTGTATTTATCTTATAGAGCATACTATACGCCCTTGAAACTATTTAAGTGGGGTAAGAGGCCCGATTCGAAATGTCAAAGATGCAGAGGGGGACATGGGGATTTGATCCACATGTTCTGGCGATGCCCCAAGCTGCACAGATATTGGAAAGGGGTAGTGGGGAAAATAAACTTAGTGTTTGGAACATCGCTGAGGTTGGAGGCGAGGGAGTGCCTGCTGGGATTGATGACGGAGGGGGGGACTTCAAAGGACATACAAACGGCAAGAGCCAGATGCTTTTTTCAGGGAAGAAAGCTTATTGCACAGCACTGGCAAAGGAAGAAGGCTCCGACAGTGATAGAATGGGAAAATGCAGTAAGGGAGGTGATTTGCAGGGAAAAGTATATCTATAAAAAAAGGGGCAATTATAAGAAATTTGAGAATATATGGAAAGTATGGCTGGATTGGGACAGAGTTGGATCGGAGGGGGAGGCGGGGTGAGGATGGTATGGAAAAAGAAGAGTGGTGTAGGGTATATGTGAGGATGCATGGCGGGTGGGGGGAGGAGGAGGGTGGGGGTGAAAAAGAGGGGAAAAATGAAGAAAGTATTTTTATCTTTCCCTTTTTGAAGGTTACAGCTTATGAGTATTTTGAATTGGCACATATTAGATGCAAAAGAACTTGTGGGAACAATGGATGATTTTAATGAGTTGGCGACCTTAGTGACAGTCCCTATTTTTGTACTTTTTCTCTTTTGTGTTTTTTTTACTCTTTGTGACTTGATTGTGTTGTGTATTCTGTAATGGATAACTTTTTCAAATAAAGAGATTAAAGGTGAGATCAGGGCTCTGTGTGGGCCAAACCATCACTAACAGGACTCCTTGTTCGTCTTTATGCTGAAGATAGGTCTTAATTCGAGTTAAGCGAACAGTTCAGGCCTAGCAAAGGTTTGGCCCAAACATCGCCTGTTTGCCCGTTTGGCGAACACCTGAATTTGCAGGGCATTCCGCGGGTGTTTGCACCGATGAATGCACTGTGTTATGCCAGGCCACATGCCTCTAACATGGGGGGGTGGGTGCTTTGGGGTGGGGGGGGGCTCTGGGAATTGATATTGGTTTGAAGCCAAAGGGTAGTCACACCAAATATTGATTTTATTTATATTTTTCTTTGCTCACTTTGCATTTTGTAAATTGATAAATATAAACAATTAAAATATTTATTTTTGAAAGCATTCTTACTTTACTGCATTTCTTCACAACTACCTAAAACTTGTACAGTACTGTATGTCCATTGTCATACTTTTTACATAGTCTTCTGTACATTAGAGATATGCTGACAGTTTGGTCCAAACCTAGGTTCAAACCAAACTTTGCCTGTTTCTGCATTTGGACAAATGCCCAAACTTTTGCTCTTCAGGCCCTATTTGGTGGTAGTTAAGCATCCTATATAGATGTAGTATTCCTTCCATTTCTATATATGACAGTTCCCCCTTTCACTTATTCCTAAGGAAGCAGTGAGTGTTTATAGAAACAGCTGATGTTATGGCACATTGCCTTGCATGGCTGGGATTTCCCAGGAATGTAAGCAAGATGGTGGTGGCGAAAGCAGTGACATTAATGCCCAAATGATGTCACGACTGTTTGCAGCCCTTCCCTTATATACATGATGACAGCTTCAGCAACTATCATTTAGCTTGTGGTACTGTTGGGTTTGGTCACATACACAGGTGAGTGAGTGGGGGGGGCACACATTATAACTGACAATGAATTTACAAGGTCGCATTTTTTGTAGAGTTAAAAAAGGACTTGTCAAACATTTTAATTTCTTTTTTTTAGGTTACTTTTTTGTGAATGAGAATGGGTAGAGCTAATTTGTACCCCATACTCCTAAATATAGAGGGGGCAGCATCTGGGGCCCCCTCATTATTAAAGGTTCCTCATCCTGCAGACCTCCACAACCATTGACCAGGATTGTGGGGAAGAGGCCCTTGTCTTCATTAACATGGGGACAAGGTGCTTTGATGGGAGGGCCCTGGCAATGTACCCCCCCCCATGTTGAAGATATGTGGCTTGGCATGGTTCTGGGAGGGTGCACACTCCTCCCTCCAGTTTCCTGGCAAAGCAGGCTGCATGCATAGATTAAGGGTCTTGTATGTAACAAATCTCCTGTAGTTTGGCACCTGGGACACTTGGCATCTACTCTTCTCCCCCAGTTATGGAAATGTCCCAAACTATTTCGCTACTGGACGGAAGTAGTTGAGACCATAAATAAGATCTTCAACTTAAGCCTTAAATTAGACCCGAAATCATGTATCCTGGGGGTGGGGGGGAACCTGGGTAACGGGAGGGATAAAATAAAAGCGGTGCGGAGAAGCCTCTACCAGGCAAGAAAGGGAATAACCAATAGATGGCAAGCTGAGAAACCCCCTTCTGTAGATGACTGGCTTAGAGCAGTGTCAGAAACAATAGGGAAAGAAAAGACAGTTTATGTAAGGGAAGGGAATCTAAAGGAATTTAAAAAAATCTGAAACCCCTGGTTGGTAAAGATGGTCCACCCTATATTGTGAACAGTGTAAAAAGAAGATAAGGAAAGATGTAGGTCTCAAGATAAAAGTAGAAGTGTGTGTGCAAGAATTTATGATAAAGAGAGGGCTTGATACAGGGTGTATGTATTGGGGTAACAGGGGTTAAAATGGAAGAAAATTAGAAGTGCACTTCTTGCAGGATGGATGTATACATCTCGTAGGGTATTAGGATGTTTTTTATTGTTTTGAATTTTGTATTCTGAGTAAAGTGATGTATTTTGTATAATTATGAATAAAAATTATCAAATTAAAAAAAGAGTTTTGTATGTATTTTGGGGGGACTCTACACATTTTTCTTTTTATTCTTACTATAGGATGTGCTTTAGCATAAATGATATTTGCAAAGAAAAAAAAAAAGATACAGTCTAAAATGCTGTCAAATATAATTTTATAGCCAGCTATAAAAAAAGCACACATACCCCTCCAATGATCCCCAAAAATACATAACTGACCCTTGGAGGGGTCTGTGTGCTGTTTTTTTTTTTTTTTTTTTTTTAATTTTTACGTCAACAATTTCAAACAAGGTGTGACCATTCACAGGCAGGATTAGTATCACATTAAGCATTTAAAAATATAGTGCTGCTCCTGACCACATGGATTTTTTAAAATTATTTTTTCTTGGATGCAAGTTTCATGTTACCCAAGCTATATTTTAAACAACACTTTGTCTATTAGCCCCGAAAATTTGTATTTTAAATTTGACGGATTTAGTTCCAATTTATTTCAAGTGGGTTTGGATTCTCCAAAGTTTGAACTAAGCCCAGAGCAGTTTGGCTTATCCCTATTGAACACATTACCCACAATCACCCTCTGTACAGTTCTCATGCACATACTACTTCACTGTACTCCGTGTGATCCCATGCAGACCATAGAGGCTGTTGTCATACATTCCTGTCCCCCTCTCGCACACATACAGGCCTTTGCCATACCCTTCTTTACTCCTCTCCCAAACCTACTGGCTGCTATCATACCATCCACCCTCCACTCCTGTACTCACTGCACACTGTATTTTTTCTGCATTCTTCTCTTGCACATTCTGACTGCTGTCACATTCTTTGCAGTCCTTGCCTGCAGATACTGCCCTCATCATGCCTTTCCTTACTGCTCTGCTACACCTACTTGCTACTGCTTAAACCTCTGCCACTGCTCTCTTGCCTATTCCCTATAGTGTGCTAGATGTAAATAGGTTAGTTGTTGGAGTAGGCAAATTGGCTTGGCTGAGAGCCAGGCCTGGGTTGTGAATCAGGGAAACTGGATGACTTATTCAGACAGCTCTTCTGGTGCCTCCCCCTGTTTTCTGGAACCTTGGAGAAGGTTGTAGATGTAGTGGGTGGAGACCAAGAGGGGCTGTTTGGAATATTTATGAGGGCCTCAACTAATGACCAGCAAAAAGGGTCTGGAAGGGGGCAGGCCACCCTATAAATAGGCATGAGTTGTGCCAGCAGGAGCAGCTGGGTGGAAGATGGAGTGCTAAGGAGGCTGTCAGAGGCCCTTGCAGGGTGCCCCGTAGTCTTGTGGGTGTGACCTTGGATCTGGGTCATGGGTGCTAAAGGGATCCACAAAAACACACATAGGAAGCCCTTCCTGGAGGCATGGGAGCAAGGAGAGGACAGTGGGAGCAGGTCAGCACATATGGGAGATCTCCTGAGAGTCAGCCGGGTGGGTAGGTGAATGTCAGTCTGGAGGACTGTGGAGAGAGTGTCAGTCTGGAGGACTGTGGGGAGAAAGGCAGTTTGGCAGTGCCTGAAGAGAGGAAGTGCTGGGAAAGTGTGAGCTGTGCCAACCTATCTGCTCTTCAAGTATAGGGGCTGCAAGTCCCTGCATGAAATGGGCTTTTACTACAAAATGACTACAGGGTGACATAGCTGTGTTCTGCAAGAAAGTGTGTGCTGCAGGAAGAAGTGGAGTTGTATATACAGAAGGACTGTATATATGAAGAGTTGTCCCTGAAGTTTATTTGAAGTCAAGTGGGCATCCCATAACCTCTCATCACTATCCAAGTTATATCCCTCAATAAAACAAAAAAAAGTGTCCACTATCGTACCCTCTGCATTCCTTTCCTGCATATAGTGTACCATTCTCTATTGGTTTAACAGAAACATTGCTGTTTCTGTTATGTACAGTATATTGTACTTAAGATACTGAACCAGGAAATAAAGACAAGTAGTGCATCATTCTGTGTCTGTGTTTAACTTTGACTTGAACTGCTCCCACAATGCTTGTGTGTGTCTGGACGTGGGGAACGGAAGGTGTGTCGGCAAAGGTCAGTATTGTATAAGTAATTTAAAGGTTATATTCAGAATTAGAGATGGAAAGATTACAGATTCTCTCACTGTAATACAAATTTCATATGTGGTTTATTATCTGTGTAATCATTTACTTTGGTATATTTTCCATGGTTGTAGACAAATTTGGATGATAATAATGTAATGAATGGCCTGTTTTGTTTGATTTTCTCAAAATAAAAACCTGTTATTGTAGAGTCCCCAAGATCAAACAATGTTTAAGTTTTTCAATTGGATTTTTAGCAATTCTGCACAATAATGTGTTACGTAAACCAAAATATTATAGCAAGAATAAATTTCCTATAGGTTGCAAATGTGGAATAATCAAACATCCAGCAAAATCATTAAGTGGTTTAGGTTTGTGTCTGAGACAGGGCGGGATGTAGAAAAAATGACTGCACTGGGAATTGGCCTTTCCTTTTATCTAAAAGGATGCAGGGGGTACTATTTTTTAATACAACAGTTTCCTGCCATCTAACCTGAAGTCAATAATTCTGAAATTGTGGAAGTGAGCCAAATTCTGGGACGTGCTGGCTATTTCTGCAGTTATGTAAATTTTCAAATATATATATATATATATATATATATATATATATATATATATATATATATATATATATATATATATATATATATATATATATATATATATATATATATATATATATATATACTATATTACCAAAAGTATTGGGACACCTACCTTTACACGCACATGAACTTTAAGGTCAGGACTCAAGTTCCTCCACCCCAAACTTGCTCATCCATGTCTTTTTGGACCTTGCTTTGTGCACTAGTCCAAATCATTTGGAGGCGGGGGGGATTATGGTGTGGGTTGTTTTTCAGGGGTTGGGCTTGGCCCCTTAGTTCCAGTGAAGAGAACTCCTAAGGTGTCAGCATACCGATACATTTTGGACAATTTCATGCTACCAACTTGACTATAGGATTCTTCAGCTGCGGTCTTACACTTATCTTAAACCTATAATAACCACACAACGCTGCGTGACATGGGTTTAAATGGCCACAACAGCCCTTTTATTAACAAATTATATAACAACAAACAGAACAATTTTAACACCAGGAGGGGGTCTTTGGGGTCCCATTTTGATCAATAACAACTGTGTCCTCAGCTGTGCCCCAGCCGGCTCGAAGACATTGCGACTTTCCAATTTTCTTTCCCATGGGACCTAAGTCCTGGGAGAACCACCAACAACCAACCAAGGTGGGATCCCATACCCTGTATGGGTCCCCCAAAAATTTTAATAATCTGTTTTAATTCTTGACCCCCCCAAAGACCCCCTGACCCGCCAGCTGCTGTGACAAATTTAAAAGAAATTTTTTCTTTTTTTTCTATATTTTACCCTTCTTACATTTTCCACTCTTTTTTTTTTTTTTTTTAAACAATGACACTCCCCCACCCCTTATCTGTATTACTCTTTGTTTTTGTTTTTTGTTTTTTTTATATACCACCCCTTAACCAAATGTAGGGCGGGAGAGAGGGAACTTCTTCAAACAAGAAATCTTCTGGAATGATTACCCATCAGCCTATGCAACTACCCAAGCCCCCTTTCGGGCTCCACCCAGACCATCTAACCTGCTGCTCCAATAAGGTAAGCTACCCATTCATCTAAAACTACCTCAGTAACACTTTAACCCTTTCAGACCTGTTCCTCCCATAGTCATGCCGACCCTCCGTCTAATTTTCTCCTCCGGGTCACACTTGACTATAGGATTCGTCAACTGCGGTCTTACACTTATCTTAAACCTATAATAACCACACAACGCTGCGTGACATGGGTTTAAATGGCCACAACAGCCCCTTTATTAACAAATTATGTAACAACAAACAGAACAATTTTAACACCAGGAGGGGGTCTTTGGGGTCCCATTTTGATCAATAACAACTGTGTCCTCAGCTGTGCCCCAACCGGCTCGAAGACATTGCGACTTTCCAATTTTCTTTTTTTTTAAGTCCTGGGAGAACCACCAACAACCAACCAAGGTGGGATCCCACACCCTGTATGGGTTCCCCAAAAATGTCAATAATCTGTTTTAATTCTTGACCCCCCAAAGACCCCCTGACCCGCCATGCGAGCTTGAGTGACACCTCACTAACGCAAGTCCCTCCACACCTGAAGAGCCCTCTGAACCCCTTCTTGCAATCCCAAGAACCAAAAATCTGTTCCAACCGCATTTAAATGCACACCATCATCCCTCCAATACCGAATAGACAAGTCTTCCAGATCCCGATGGCGAACCACCACTCCCCCAAGACGAGACACAAAACGTCCGATCTACCTGTTGGCTTTTATCCTGGCCTTATTCAAGCGCTCAACAGAACGCGCATGATGCCAATTGTGTCGTGCCACTATGTCTGACCACACTATGATAACACCAGGGAAATCACGCATCAATCGCAAAATGTCGAATTTAACATCCCGCACAATATCCCTAGCAGCCTGGACCCCCATATCATTCCCTCCCACGGATAGCACCAAAACATCAGGAGGCCTATCCACTCTAGAATTATAGTGGAATTCCGGAAGAACCCAGCCCCACATCATGCCTCTGACTCCCAGCCATTTGCATACTGCTTCACTCCGGGGAACTCTGAGCTGTCTCCCTTCGGGCCGTGCATCCGCTCTGATCGCCCCCCAGAAGACATAAGAGTCACCCAGAATCCACACCAGGCTTTGAGGAAAACCTGCAACATACAACCAAAGAAAAACATATAGCCCAAAAACAGAACTACAAAAATGGAAATAACATCAAGAAACAAACATTATAGCATGTGCAGACGGACATAAATTTTAAAGCAGTCAGATTCCCACCTCCCTATCCACTTTACTATCTGTGGACTCAATCCCCAGTGAGCTGCCTACGTAGCTGCCCCTACCCTGGAAGAATGAGTATTGAATTGAGAGGCTGGCATGCCAACCGACAGCAAACAGCGCTTAAAAATTGACACAAACTGGAAACGCGACAAGGATGAGCCATCCTCATGCTGCAAAAACGTCCCTTGCACACCCTTCCGAACCTGAGCGAAGCGCTGTACAGAAAGCACCGGACACACCGTCTCCGGAAGCACCTTAAATAACGTCACATAAACCCCTTTGCCCAGTTGATCAGTTTTTGATCTGCTGATCTGGAGCTGAATGCTATCCGCAGCGATCTGCACCTCCGAAAACATCAAACCCCCTTCACCTCGTTTGTTTTTACTCACCAACTCCCCAATCCTCAGGGCTCCAAAGAAAGCCAAAGAAAAGGCTGCCGTAAACAGGTGAACCTCATAAGGCAAGGAACAATCACTGTGCAAGATGCCTACCATGTCCTGTAGCAACCCAAAAGACACCAGGCGCCTGGTATCTCTTACCACGCATCCGCGCCGGAAACCTTTCATAGCCTGATGCACCATAAAATCCTTCGTAATAACCCGCAGGCCTCGTAGCTTATAAAGAAAAGCCAGCGCAGCCAATCTCCGATTCATTTTAGATACCGACTCTCCCCTGGAAAACTGCGTCCCAATCACATACAACAACAGGGAAAGCCTGTCCTGATCTGAAACACAACCCCCCATGGAACTTACCAGGCCGTCCCATTCACGCCAAACCGATGAGTAAGCCGCCCATGTTCCCACACTCACCGAACGCTGTACCAAGACACCAGCTATTCCAATGCCAGTCTCCACAGATGCGCAGGACAAGGAACCGACCTCTGCTCTGCCACCGGCGCCAGCTTCCGGAACCTGTCCCACTGAAAACGAGACAAGGCATCAGCAATGGAATTCTCTACACCCGGTACATGTACAGCTTTTACTAAACAATTCAAGCTTAAACAACGAAGAACCAAAAAACGTAATAAGCGCACCACCGGCGGAGACGAAGCAGACAGACTAGACACAACTGCCACCACCCCCATGTTATCGCAGTGAAAGCAAACTCGCCGATTTTGAAATCGAGACCCCCAAATTTCCACTGCCACCACAATCGGGAAAAGCTCCAATAACACCAGGTTACTCAAGAAGCCCGCAACACGCCATTCCTCCGGCCACGCCTCCGCGCACCATGCCCCTTGACAGTACTCCCAGAAACCCAAACTGCCAGCCGCATCCGTATACAAGTCAAAATCAAAGGCCGACACCACCGGGGCCATCCATAAGGACCTCCCGTTTATAAGAGGACAGAAACTCCTCCCACACCCGCAAATCAGCCTTGTGTTCGGCCGAAAGCCTAATAAAATGATGCGACAATCGCACCCCGGAAGTAGCGGCACTCAGGCGACGACAGAAAATGCGCCCCATCGGCATGATGTGGCAGGCAAAATTAAGCTTCCCCAGCAAAGACTGCAATTGCTTCAGCCTAATTTTTCTCGCCTGCAGGGCCGCCCCCACCAACAATCGCAAGTCCTCCAATTTTGCAGGCGGCAAACGACACTCCATCGCCTGCGTATCAATGATGATACCCAAGAATTGAATCTCAGTGGAAGGCCCCTCTGTCTTTTCCGGCGCAAGAGGAATCCCGAAACACTGCGCCATGCCTTCCAATGTCCGTAACAAGACCGAACAAACCGTGGACTTCGGGGGGCCAATACAAAGAAAATCATCAAGATAGTGCAGAACCGAGCGCACTTGTGACTCTTCCCAGACCACCCATTCAACAAAGGTACTAAACGTCTCAAAAATAAGAACAAGAAATAGAACAACCCATGGGAAGACAACGGTCAACAAAAAACTGCCCACCCCAAAAACAACCCAGCAACGGCTGGCTATCCGGGTGAACTGGCAATAGACGAAAAGTGGACTCAATGTCCGCCTTTGCCAACAATGCCCCTTGCCCATACCGCTGAACCCAACTGACGGCCGCATCAAACGATGTATAGGACACCAATGTTAAATCAGGCTCAATCGCATCATTCACCGAAGATGATGGATAAGACAAATGATGTATCAGCCGAAATTTATGTGGTTCCTTCTTAGGAACCACCCCTAAAGGGGACACATGCAACGTAGGTATGGGTGGGTGATCGAAGGGGCCAGCCATTCTGCCCAGCTCCACCTCCTTAGCAAATTTTTACGTCACCACCTGAGGAAACTGATCGGTAGATTTTAAATTCTTGGGCACAGAAGCCCCAGACAAGGGTAATGAACAAGGAATGCGAAAACCAGTGACAAAGCCCTCGGCAAGGAAAACCGCCGCCTCCCTATTTAGGTACGGCAGCATCACGGGCAGGTTTACCGGTGTCCTCCCTTTTTGAAGTGGACTCACCGGATTGTAGCTTCCCTTTCTAGAAACAATTGAAATGACAGGCCGCGCCAAAACGGCACGCTCCTTTGTTGAACTGCCAACAATAGTTTTTCCGTTGTGAGGCCGACTGTCCAGCACCTGAACCGCCGCCCCCCCCCCTGGAAAGGGCTGACCCGAAGCCCGAGCCTGCACCATGAGCTTCATCCAAAGCCCAATATCCTTATGGTCCCATCGTAGCTGAGGCCTAACGGCTTTCTGCTGACGAAAATCTTCGTCATAGCGAAGCCACGCCAATCCCCCATATACTCTATAAGCTTCCCCGATAGCGTCTAAATAGCAAAAAAGCAGAGAACAATTCTCCGGTTCCTTTTCACCGATGACGCTGGCCAGTATCGCAAAGGCTTGCAGCCAGTTAGAAAAAGTCCTATGGATAAGCCGCCAACGACGCCTCTCCTCCTCCTTCTTACTCTCGTCCGCTTTACCTCTATCTATGTTAAACTTTTCTAATGGCAAAAGGAAGAATATTTCCACATATTGCCCACGCCAAATCTTCTCCCTAACTTCGGGCTTGAGATGCACACCCAACGGACCCTCGAAGCATACATAAACCTCGCCATGTGCTTTATCTCCCAAACGAACCCCATCATCCACAGACTCCTTGGCCTTACGCGACTCCAAGCCACTAACCCTCACTGTCTGTGGAGCAGACTCAACTACTGTAGAGGATAATGGAACCTCTGCGGCCATTTGTCCGTCCCGCTGTGACGCCGTGCCTACCGCCGGCGGCAGTGCAGAACTACGCATGATGGAGGCATCACGGCCCAAACCATCCGACGTGGTCACGGCAGGGACCCACGCCCCCATTGGCCCCACTACGGGTCCAGAAGGCCCGGGTGGCGCACAACGGTCCAACACTTCACGAAAACCCGCGAAAAATTCCGCCAAGCCCAACACACCAGGTTCCCTTCCTTTCTGACCCAAGTGCACCCTGCCCTGCGACCCCCCCTGCTCACCCGCCACAAACCCGACACCCTGATCTACAGAAGGGATTCAGCACTCACCAGGCTGCCTGCGTGTTGAATCCCGAGCAGCCGCACTTCTGGATCCCAGCTGGCTCTGCACAGTAGGGCGCACGACCGGTGATTGCCCATCGCCGTCATCACTGGTTACCTCGCCCGATTCTGCTGACGACTCACACATGGAATGTGCCGCAGGCGTCCATCCCCCTCGATTCTTCCGGCTCCGCACGCCCCGGCATACCACCATCCTCATCCACCTCCAGCGGAAAGCTGCGGGGTCCCTGTGCACCCCCAACTGTGGAAGGGGGTCGCCTACCCTTTAATTAGGCCTGGCCACTCCCCCGTGTAGCTGTCACTCTGTCCCTATGTGAAGCAGTCTGCAATGTCATTGTAGAAGCAGCAGAGGGAGCTAACTGCCGTCTGCTGCCTGTTTCAGTAGACTTCCCACGCTGAGCCGTCCTCCCAGCCACAGGCGAGGGAGCCGAGCCTTCTGACGATGCCGCCAACGATCTCAGGTACCGGACCTCCAGGCAGGCACGATCTCCCATCCCCACAGCTCCAGAAGGGACAGGGCTCCCGCCCCTCCCTGCATCCGACCGTGTCCCGCGCCGAGCTGGCCTCCTGCTAGGCACATCAGCAGGAGAGCCGGCCACCATGTCCTGAGCCACAGTAGAGGGGGAGGAGGGGGAAAGAGAGCGCAGCGTCCCAGCCTCCCGCAGGTCCCGCCGATGCTGGGGATTCCTCCCAGGCCCTCCGCTGGAGCCAGAAGCTGATGGCACAGCAGGGGACACTGAAGGGTTCCGAATGGAGCTCCCATGCGGCCACCGGGCCCGGGGGGTGTGTGAAGGGCTCAAGCGCTCGGGAGGGCGAACCCTCCTAGCGCGTTTAGAGGAAGGGGGGGACCCAGGAGGAGATGGATCAACCCCGGACCCCCCTAACATGCCTAGCAACTGCTGCTGGAGCCACTGTGGACCCCGTGTAGAAGCTGCAGCCCTGACCTGGTCCCATAAGGCCTCCAAATCACTCATACTGTCTTGACTTCTCTCCGCAGGGGACGACAGAACTTCTTCAAACAAGAAATCTTCTGGAATGATTACCCATCAGCCTTTGCAACTACCCAAGCCCCCTTTCCGGCTCCACCTAGACCACCTGACTTGCTGCTCCAATAAGGTAAGCTACCCCTTCATCTAAAACTACCTCAGTAACACTTTAACCCTTTCAGACCTGTTCCTCCCATAGTCTTGCCAACCCTCTGTCTAATTTTCTCCTCCGGGTCACACTTTCTGGGAACAGTTTTGGGATGGCCCCTTCCTGTTCCAATATGACTGTGCACCAGTGCACAAAGCAAGGTCCATAAAGACATGAATAAGCAAGTTTGGGGTGGAGGAACGTGACCGGCCTACCTGGCCTGAGTCCTGACCTCAGCCTTATAGAACACTTTTGGGATGAAGAGAGACTGCGAGTCAGGTCTTCTCGTCCACATCAGTGCATGACCTCACAAATGTGCTTGTGGAAGAATGGTCAAACATTCCCATAGACACACTCCTAAACCTTGTGGACAGTCTTCTCAGAATAATTGAAGCTGTTATAGCTGAAAAGGGTGAGCCAACTCAATAATGAACCCTATAGACTAAGACTGGGATGTCATTAAAGTTCATATGCATGTAAAGGCAATATAGTAAATGACAATATAGTGTATATATATATATATATATATATATATATATATATACACACACGCACACTTTATAACTTAATTTGCATTCTCTTCACAGAAACATATTAACATAATTTTTTCTGTCACTATTGTGTGGAATGGTAAAAGGAAAAATGCAGAATAAGGTAGTAAACTCTGTTTGTTTAGACAGCATTCTTTTTCCCTCTACACTGCAGAAAACAAACAATTCCGAAGTGTTCATTTCTCTCTTGATAGTCAAATACCATTAGCCAAACGCCAAATTCCACTAGGCACAGCTGGCATTCATCCATCAAACAGGTTGGAAAATGAAAACTCGTACAATAAAATGAGTCCCTTGTTGCCACTGAGCTACATTCCTATGGGATGTGGTAAGAAGTCTGAGCGATCACTATTAGGGCAATGTCTGCATAACCCTAACTTCCCCAGCCCTTTTCACTCCCTAAGATTTCATAAACACTTCCAGTCATCATCATACTTGCTGAATTTCTATTCATAACACAGATGAAAAAAAGTATATAGCGTTCCTCACCCTACTGTTCACACATGTTATATAAACAAAACGTTCTGGACTGGCAGGCCTCAGATGTGTTCACAACTACTTTTTTTTTAATTTAAAATCTGTTCAGTTTGCCATATTTCTGCTTCCCAGCAATGCAGGCTGAAAAGAAGACCTGAGACATTAAACATGCAGTGCTAGGCTGTTGCACCTAATTTTCTTCAAGTTCACACCAAATTGAAATCTCTAGGAAGCTTCAAAAAGGCAAGTGAGGAAAAATGTCAGCAGACGTGTAAATAAACAGCTGTTTCCTGACATATGTATTTTCTTCGATATTTTTCAGGTGCTATAATCTACAATCCATATCTGCCAGCCTCAAAACATGCAGCATAATTTAACTGTAATTGATAACGTCAGGGCAGATGGCCAGAAGTGTAAGACTCTCCTTGCATCCTCCTAGCTTTTTGAGTATAGCACAACAGATGGCCCAGTGCCTCTTTATTTATGTGTTGCTTTCAACTCCTTTGCCTTCATGATAATGGATCATTATTTCTTGCTGAGCACAAACAGCAATATGCTTTTAAATCTGCTTTAAAAGAAATATGAAAAAAGAAGGTGTCATTTTCTAATAATTTATGGATCTGCACTTAATAGCATAACTGTGGCATTAAATTATCTGATGGCATTTAAGGGCAATAATTTAATAACTTGTACTTTATAGAATATTGGATAGTTTCAAATCAGTCTTGCATGGTTCATTCATTTGATATATACAGTAAACTAAAGAGGGCCAATGTCAATTCAATTATGTAAATAATAAAATTGCAAATTGCATAAAATGATATAATTACATTTTTTAATATCATTTATTTTTGTTACATATTGATATTGTCTTTATGCAATATTTATTTAATCTAAATTTTTCTGACATTCTTTTTTGCAATTTGTGATTTCTTCATAATATTTATGTAAGGTTCAAGTTTACATGCCAGAGGATGCATTGACCTGTAAGTGCAACTGGAATGGTTGCTGGCAATCCATTCAAAGAAAACTGATAATAAACCAGCCACCCTGTTGTATTCCAGGCTGTGGATAACCTGATCAGGAAAAATTTTGTAAAATGGCATATTCAGAGTTTTAATGAATGTCTACAGTCAGAGTTGTCCATAGACTTCCACTGAAATGTGTGTAAGTGTAAGATGTGTTTGTGTAAGTTAGACCTCATGTACACTGCTGCTGGTAAACGGACGTTTAGGAGCAGTTGGAATTTTTTTTTAACTGTCCCTGAACTCTCCTCTGTGTTATCTTATCAGTACATGTACACAGGGTAGTTTACAGTCATTTATAGGCAGTTGAGTTTAGAGGCATTTTTTGGAACGCAAAAAAATGCGATCAGAAGCGGAGTTTACAAGCATTTCAAGCGCCAAACGCTTCTAAACGTGATAATTCGCATTTAGCCGCGTTTCGTTTACAGGCGTTTTTCATTTTTGGCTATTAAAAAACAATATATATATATATATATATATATATATATATATATATATATATACAGTGGGGACAGAAAGTATTCAGATCCCCTTAAATTTTTCACTCTTTGTTATATTGCAGCCCTTTTGCTAAAATCATTTAGGTTCATTTTTTTTCCTCATTAATGTACACACAGCACTCCATATTGACAGAAAAACACAGAATTGTTGACATTTTTGCAGATTTATTAAAAAAGAAAAACTGAAATATCACATGGTCCTAAGTATTCAGACCCTTTGCTGTGACACACATATATTTAACTCAGGTGCTGTCTATTTCTTCTGATTATCCTTGAGATGGTTCTACACCTTCATTTGAGTCCAGCTGTGTTTAGTTATACTGATTGAATTTGATTAGGAAAGCCACACACCTGTCTATATAAGACCTTACACCTCACAGTGCATGTCAGAGCAAATGAGAATCATGAGGTCAAAGGAACTGCCTGAAGAGCTCAGAGACAGAATTGTGGCAAGGCACAGATCTGGCCAAGGTTACAAAAAATTTCTGCTGCACTTAAGGTTCCTAAGAGCACAGTGGCCTCCATAATCCTTAAATGGAAGACGTTTGGGACGACCAGAACCCTTCCTAGAGCTGGCTGTCTGGCCAAACTGAGCTATCGGGGGAGAAGAGCCTTGGTGAGAGAGGTAAAGAAGAACCCAAAGATCACTGTGGCTGAGCTCCAGATATGCAGTCGGAAGATGGGAGAAAGTTGTAGAAAGTCAACCATCACTGCAGCCCTCCACCAGTCGGCGTTTAATGGCAGAGTGGCCCGACGGAAGCCTCTCCCCAGTGCAAGACACATGAACGCCTGCATGGAGTTTGCTAAAAACACCTGAAGGACTCCAAGATGGTGAGAAATAAGATTCTCTGGTCTGATGAGACCAAAATAGAGCTTTTTGGCCTTAATTTTAAGTGGTATGTGTAGAGAAAACCAGGCATTGCTCATCACCTGTCCAATACAGTCCCAACAGTAAAGCATGGTGGTGGCAGCATCATGCTGTGGGGGTGTTTTTCAGCTGCAGGGACAGGACGACTGGTTGCAATCGAGGGAAAGATGAATGCGGCCAAGTACAGGGATATCCTGGATGAAAACCTTATCCAGAGTGCTCAGGACCTCAGACTGGGCCGAAGGTTTACCTTCTAACAAGACAATGACCCTAAGTACACAGCTAAAATAACAAAGAAGTGGCTTCACAACAACTCCATGCTTGTTCTTGAATGGCCCAGCCAAAGAGCCCTGACTTAAACCCAATTGAGCATCTCTGGAGAGACCTAAAAATGTCTGTCCACCAAACGTTTACCATCCAACCTGACAGAACTGGAGTGGATCTGCAAGGAGGAATGGCAGAGGATCCCCAAATCCGGGTGTGAAAAACGTGTTGCATCTTTCCCAAAAAGACTCATGACTGTATTAGATCAAAAGGGTGCTTCTACTAAATACTGAGCAAAGGGTCTGAATACCTAGGACCATCTGATGTTTCAGTTTTTCTTTTTTAATAAATCTGCAAAAATGTCAACAATTCTGTGTTTTTCTGTCAATATGGGGTGCTGTCTGTACATTAATGAGGAAAAAAATGAACTTAAATGATTTTAGCAAATGGCTGCAATATAACAAAGAGTGAAAAATGTAAGGGGGTATGAATACTTTCCGTCCCCACTTATATATATATATATATAATTTAAACACGCTAAATCCCGGCAAAACGCGGCATGTATACGCGGCAAAACAGGCGATCAATTTAAATCGTTCAGGAGAGGTTGTAAAAACGTCCCATGTACATGAAGCCTTAGTAGGCACAAAATTCATATAGACCAAAGGCATTTTAGACAACCTATGTACTGTACATGTTTCACCTTAAGATTGCTTGGAGAACAGGAGACAAATGCCTAGACTATGGTCTCCCTGAAGTTAATCTATTCCTGGATACTGCCTTACCATGCCTTCTCCTGCACTGTGCCTCTGTGTGGAGGCATCCATCTAGTTACCGATGCAAGTGTTTGCCTCCCCATATGGGACCTGCTCCCCTGATGACTGGTGATCTGGTGACTAATAGGTGACATATCTCTCATTTTAGAGAGATCTCCTCTAACTTCCTGTTGTGTCTCTGTGATAGAAAGTTAAAGGGATGCTTTCTTACAGGACAGAAAAAAAAAATCTGATAGGGGTCTTACCTTTCTCCACCCTATCCAAAACTCACAAAAAAGTTGTGATTTTACACAGCTTTAACTTTATATTTTATTGTTACAAAAAATACTTAGAACAATTGTCCAGAACACAGACAGTCCCCGAGTTACAAACATCCGACTTACAAACGTCTCATGCTTACAAATGGAGGGAGACAACAGGAAGTGAGAAAGAAATCTACCCCTAGGAAGGGAAATTTACTCCTGTAATGCCGCGTACACACGGTCGGACTTTTCAGCTACAAAAGTCCAACGGACGCTGACGGACTAAAGCTGGCTGGTAATCCGATCGTGTGTGGGCTTCTCCGGACTTTCAACGTACTTTTTTAGCCTCAAATCCGACATACTTTAGATTTGAAACATGCTTCAAATCTTTACGTCGTAACTACGACGGACCCCGAAATCCGCTCGTCTGTGTGCTAGTCCGACGGACAAAAAGCCACGCTAGGGCAGCTATTGGCTACTGGCTATCAACTTCCTTATTTTAGTCCGGTGTACGTCATCCGTCGGACTTTTGTGTGGTCGTGTGTAGGCAAGTCCGTTCGTTAGAAAGTCTGCAACAAGTCCGCCGCAAGTCCGCCGAAAGTCTGTCGGACCGGCTGTCGGACTTTTGTAGATGAAAAGTCCGACCGTGTGTACGCGGCATAAGAGTTATCATGGAAAAAGGTGTCTCCGCTGATGCTTTATCACCAATCCTTGTTTCCACAACAACCCAAAATTTTCTAAATCCAATTGTCACAGGGTCAGAAGGTGAGGTGAAATCTTCTGAACAGGGGCACAGACAGAAAAACAAACCTCACAGTGGTGTTAACCCTTCCCTATGCTATCCAAAAAACCTAAACAGATTTTTTTGACTGGAGTTACACTTAAAAATGTATCTGTTTCAACATACATACATGGGGACCGCCTGTATAAGTAAATCCCCAAATATATGTATTTACATATTTTTTTGCTGTGTTTTTGTGTCATTAGGTAAAATTTACTAGTAGCATAGCTTATTACTACATAATATATCTGTTTGCTAACAAAACTGGGTCTCAATAAAGATGCATAGTTCTTTTTCCTGTGCTAGGAACCCCAGTCATTATTGATAGGATCATATAGGGGTCTATATATAAAACAGTCATTGGGTGGACGTGCCAAACATTCGTACTTCCTATATTGCCAGCACCATCTAGAGTCCACAATGTGTTTTTTTTCTGATGTATTTCTGGGAAAAAAAAGGAATCTAAACAATAGAAGGCACTGGCGATATCACACATGTTCATCACACATAATAGAGGAAATACATCAATTTTTGTTAAAACATGGACCTTGGCAATGATGCACTAGATACAAATCTTTATTAATGTAACCTTCATAAACAGAGAGTCGAGGAAATTAAGGGGTTAATGCACAGGTCACATACAGTGAGAGGATGGAGATGAGGGGGTTTATATGCATGATAAGAAATGTGAGGGGTTAAGTTTATTGTCACATTAAGACGGATGTCTTATTTCTCAGATCAGCTTATTATCCATTGTCTGTGAATGGAGCAGTCCAAAGATTGCTTGGTTTTCAGCCATTAATGGGCATACTTGCTGATTGAGGGCTATTTTTGGAGCTTTGTTTTTAAAAGGCACCCTAGAAATAAACATCTACAACTCTGCCATTTTGTTTACAATATGGCGGTAGTAAGATAAACAAAAAGACTCTGTCAATAAAAAAATTTAAAAATGCTACTAATTTGCTAATATAACATGTAGGCTAGGTATGAGCAAACCTGGCCAGATTCAGTTCAAGTCAGATTTGGCCCATTGAGATGTCTGAAAACCCCAAATTTTGCTGAGAACCTAATTAAGGTCTGTTGAGAGTAATTTTATGCTCATTATCATGGCTAAAAGGCAAGCTATTGGTAAAAAAAGTCACAGGAGTCTAAGGAATCACCATGGGGATATGTATTCATCCAAAAATAATTTTTCAAAAATACCTTTCGGTGAGGAGGTCTTTTATTTTAGCTTTAAAGACAATATTTAAAAAAAAATACACATCTTTTAAAAAATGTGCTTGGATGCTGCACTAACCCTCCCTCTGCCAAGTACCTCCTCCATTTTAAAAGCACAAGCCCTATGGAATAAGGATTCATTTTGTACCTCCCATAATAGTTTCTACTAATAAACTAATATCATTATTAGCCAATATAAATACAACACAACTTCCAAAATTCTTACTAAACTTAACTGTATAAATTGTAACAAATTACAAATATTTGTACATTTCACATTTGTGCATTTTTGTGAAATGGTAAAAATCAAAGGAAGGCAAAACTGTAAAACAGAGAGAGAGAGAGGATTGGCGCCTCTCTGAGTGAAGTATGTCAGTTATAATTCAATGTTTAATAAAAGTAATATCAACTCACATTTTGGTGAGATAAATTGTGCCTGGCATAAGTAGCTTGGGCTCCTGAGGTCCAGCTGGGCAGCGGTTGTGATCAACAATCTCCGGCAGCTCCGGTGGTTCCTGAGGCTTCGAGGCTGAAGACGGTCACACAACAAGTGCGTCAGCAGTGATGGACAGGAGGCGTGGTCAAGCTCGCGTTCGGAGCATGCATGCTCCATTATCAGGCATATGGAGCAGCCATCTTGCACGACTCCTTCTCCTTCTTTTGAGATACAAACCCTATACTGCCATGTCGATACCTAGTTGTGCAGGCTATGAATGATTCACAACACTAAATTGTTGCATCTACAACTATAAGTATGAAGGCCCCTCTATACCTCCTACTCCCATTACCTGGAGAGGGTCGTTTTTCTATGTTTAAGTATACATGTATCTTTGCCTGTATGTACGTGCATGTGCATACTTGTATGACTATGCATGTATGTATATGTATATCTCATAATTGGTGAGTACTCATTGGCCCAAGAAACACACATAATCCTATATACTTACCTACATAATGTGGCTACCTACATAAACCCTATCACACTTATTCCCTCAGTCAAATTAGTCCACACACTATGTCCCTTTGTGTAGATGTGTGTGCGCATTGGCACGCCTATCTGTATATACATATATATAAATATATGTGTCCGGATGTGTGTGTACACACGCATGGATATGGCTGTCATTGAGTTCCTTGTTTGCACACATTTATATATATATATATGTAAAGAAATAATTTATGAGATTTTTATAGATAATTGTTGTGACAGACTTAGCCGGGAAAGAGACTTTTGGAGGGGACTGTATGCTAGCCTCTTGCAGATCGATCGGGGGCCCTTGCATTTGGGGGAACGGTGCTCTTTGTGAGCTGTATGCCCTGGGGACCCTTGAGGTGGTATTACTGTGGATTCGGGTCCTGGTCCCCCAGGACACACAGACTCTGGGGACCCTGGATTTGTCATATTGGAATAGTGGCTGATTCATAATGCTGGGACAGATACTGTTAGGAGATGCTGATGTAAATCCCAACACCTGTCTGTCTATTGTCTGCTAAAATGTGTATTGTAAATAAGTCTATAGTATGGGATCTAAGAGTCATTAGATCCCTATTGTTATTTGTGTTAATTAACTCTGTGTCAGAGGAATAACATAAACTTTGTTTGCCAGTACCGGCATTTCCCTGTACGCCTGCGTGGCAGAATGGCTAATAGGCGTATGCGGGTACGCGATTCAGCAGACCGCGTCACGGCGTAACGGCGCACATAGACGTGCAAGTCAGCGGACGGCGAAACGGCGTAACGGCGAAACGGCGTAAGCACGTACGCACGTACGCATCTTAGCCGCACACGTGGGTTCCCTTATTAGCCCTATAAAAGGCAGCCCAGCTCTCTGGCTTATTGCTGGTTTGTCATTTCAGCTTCTGTGTTCCTGTTCCTTGTTCTACTATTGACTCCTGCCCGGATTTCCTTGACCATCCTTGAACTTCTCCTGCACCTTGACCTCGGCTTGCTTAACGGATTCCTCTTCAGTCTGCTCCAGTGTTTGACCCCCGGCTTCTCTTTAAAGACTTTGCTTCTGCCTGCTCCAGTGTTTGACCCCCGGCCTGTCTTGGACTCTCCTATTGATTGATTCCTGTGTATGACCTTGGCTTGTTTAAACGGACTTCCTTCCTACCGGCTTGCTGTGTTTGACCCCCTGGCTTCTCTACATACTTGTTCCAGTTATCTACTTCAGGTCCAAGGTGTTGGAGCCCCAGTCTGATTCCTCTGCTGATCACCGTCCGGGTGTACCCTGCACGGACTACTACCAGACAGAAGTTCAACACGCAGGCTCCTACTAGTGCCTGGCGACCCGTGCCTCTCTGTGCCGGATACCCTCTGTGCCACCTCCAGGGGTATAGCGCACTCAGCTGCAAGGGGAGCCGCTCTCAGCATCTCGGCCCTGGTGAGTACCCTGACACTCTGCTATTGTGAAGAAGAGTCTATGTTGATTGTGATAATGTTGATTGGATTTTCTGAACTACAAGATGGCCAGTATGGCCTAACGGTCATGTCTGAGTCATCTAGGCTGTCTAAAGGGATTAGTTAATTAGCTCATGTTAATTAGGTTAATTAGGTTACAGCTGTATTGTTAGAGTAATATGAGCAGGAGGTCTGCACCTCCACTTTGAGTGTATAAAAGCCTGTATTTTGCAATAAAGGATATTCCTGTTTGCACTTACATACAGCCTGCCTGGTGTTTGTTCTGAGCTATCACAACTGGACTAGAACGGCACAGAGCCTTAGTTCTAGTCCCGGAGCATCGGATGACTGAACCATCAGACGTTGCAATCTGATTCAATAGCTGCAGAGGAGTGTCGGGAGAGTAGAACCGAGCGAGCAAAGGGGCTCGTTACAATTGTTTATAGATAATTTATTATATTCTCAATGTATATCTTTTACATATATTTTTCAACAGGCTCTTATGGTCATTAGTGATTGTCATTTTTTCTGCAAACTCCGTTTGTAAGTATACCATGGTGGACATAATGATACTAGCAATCATGTTGATAATAATCCATAATTTTTTTTTCTTTTTGATTTTATTCTATAAATCTTTTCACTTTTTATATTCCTCAATTTGATCCCTATATAATTATCCTACTAATGAACTTAAGCATGCTAACAGCGTGTAAAATCAGCATCAATGCTAGCACTATCACCCAGTCATCTGCACACCCAGCAAAAAGTGACCAGCAGAAGATCCAGCCCTGACATTGGTCAGCTGTGTGCTGTAGTCACAAGTACCGCCCCTCTCCAATCTCATAAAACCCACACCTAAGATGGCTGCTCCATATGCCTGATGAAGGAGCATGCAAGCTGAACGCGAGCTTGACCACGCCTCCTGTCCATCACTGCCGACATGCTTGTTGTGTGACCGTCTTCAGTCTCAGTGCCTCGGGAACCACTGGAGCCACCGGGAACTGCTGACCACCACCGATGCCCAGCTGAACCTCAGGAGCCCAAGCTACTTATGCCATGCACAATTTAACTTACCAAAATGTGAGTTGATATTACTTTTAGTAAACATTGAATTTTAACTGACATACTGCTCTCAGAGTGGTGCCGCTTCTCTCTCTCTCTCTCTCTCTCTCTCTCTCTCTCTCTCTCTCTCTCTCTCTCTCTCTCTCTCTCTCTCTCTCTCTCTCTCTCTCTCTCTCTCTCTCTCTCTCTCTCTCTCTCTCTCTCTCTCTCTCTCTCTCTCTCTCTCTCTCTCTCTCTCTCTCTCTCTCTCTCTCTCTCTCTCTTCCACAGAGTCGCTTCTGCTCTCTACAGCTGGCTGCAAACACTGATATATATCAGAACCCTGTTCTGGTCTCAGCAGTGAATAAACTTTGCCTACTGGCACACTTGGACCTTGGAACTATTTCCATATTGCACTAGCTGCATTTCTAGCACTCTATATTTTTATTTTTAAAACTGTAAAACAGCAACTGAAGCTAAAAATCTTGAAGCTAACTTTACACCTACACCTTGTGGTAATGCATGATCAACAACAGAGTAAGTTGTAATGCCCTGCATTTAAAATTTCACCCTAATGCACGTTGCCAGCATAAATCAATTAATGTGTTTCAGCATTGTGTGCTGCATTGAAAAAAAGAAAAGAGTCAGGTTTTTTAGTGCACTATACTGTGTGGGCACCCCATTCAAAATACCGTATTTATCGGCGTATAACACGCACCAGCATATAACATGCACCCCAATTTAGGAGGGAATTTTAAGGAAAAAAAAACTTTTAGGAGGGAAGTTGAAGGGAAAAAAACTTACATTTAAATGCCCATCATTGCAGCCTTCTCAGTGCAGCCTTGCCCCAGTGCAGCCATGTCAGTGCAGCCTTGTCAGTGCAGCCTTCTCCAGTGCAGCCTTGTCAGTGCAGCCTTGTCAGTGCAGCCATGTCAATGCAGCCTTGTCAGTGCAGCCATGTCAGTGCAGCCATGTCAGTGCAGCCATGTCAGTGCAGCCTTCTCAGTGCAGCCTTGTCAGTGCAGCTTGTCAGTGCAGCCTTCCCCAGTGCAGCCTTCCCCAGTGCAGCCTTCTCCAGTGCAGCCTTGCCCCAGTGCAGCCTTCCCCAGTGCAGCCTTCCCCAGTGCAGCCTTGTCAGTGCAGCCTTCCCCAGTGCAGCCTTGCCCCAGTGCAGCCTTCGATCCCCTGTCCCTGCTTCCTGGGCTTCAAAATCGCTGACCGCGATTTGAAAATGGCGCCGCCGCGCGAAATACACAGAGCTCTCGTTCACTTTCGGCTCCACTCGTAGTCCCGAGCGGAGCTATCCGAGTAGGTTCGGATAGCTCCGCTCGGGACTACGAGTGGAGCCGAAAGTAAACGAGAGCCGCCGGAAAGAGCCGAGGACCGGCCCTGTGTATTTCGGCGCCGGCGGCGCATTTTCAAATCGCGGTCGGCGATTTTGACATTTTGACAGCTCAGGATCGCAGGGGATCGGCGTATAACACGCACCTGCGACTTTCCCCTGATTTTAAGGGGAAAAAAGTGCGTGTTATACGCCGATAAATACGGTAGTTATTGGGCTGCCTAACACAAAACACCTTATTGCAAAAATAGTGCACATTGAAGAAACACTGACACTTTGTTCAGTCAGTACCCTCTTCCCCTCAATCCACTGATACTGCTTTTAAGCAATCCTTACTTTTTCCTTCTTCCATCTCAGCCATTACCAAAATATCCAGTGTTGGTTATTGTCAAGGTCTAGAGCAGTAGTTCTCAACTCCTGTCCTCAGGACCCACTAACAGTCAGGTTTGCAAGATAACTGAAATACTGTACATCAAGGTAATATTAAAATCTGGCATGTTAGTGGGTCCTGAGGACAGGAGTTGAGAACCACTGGTCTAGAGGGAGCTGTGATATCACCCCTTTGTCATGCAACAGTGCTCAAAACTAGTGATTGGTTGTGTTGGGCGAGCCTGGTCATGTGTTCGGCAAACACCCAAATTTACGCAGCACCCAGCATGATGTATGTCTGCCGAGCACCCAACAATGCACTGCACCCTGCACAGTGCATTCTATGCCCTATTTTGCTTAAGCAATGCACCTGACCACAAGGCTTTGTGCAGTGAATAGCTGATTGTTAAGGAGCCAGCCAGGAGCCAGCCGCCACATCCTTAACAGATGAATCATCAGCTGTCAGCAGGCTTCCCCGCTGACAGCTGAATAAAAAAAAACATTGCCGCCAATACAATTTTTTTTTTTTAAATGGTGTGGGGGTCCTTCCGCAATCCATACCAGACCTAACTGGTATGGATTTTGAGGGGAACCCCACAGCAAGTTGTAAAAGTAAATTGCATAGGTTCCCCCCCAAAAATCCATACCAGACCCTTATCCAAGCCTGGAAGGCCAGGAAAGGTAGGGACAAGCAAACGCCAATGTCACGTAACTGGTCGATGAGCCCAAACCGCAGAGGAGGCCTCTCTTATGCCTCTGACTCAAGGCCCTTGATAGATTAAACAGAAGGTGCAGGAGTGCAGAGTAGCACGAGTGCCTGGCAGAATCAACAGCAAGGAGATGAACTCCAGATAGCACTGTGCAGGGTACTCAGCAGACAGAAGCAAAAAACTGGAGGACTGGACCAGACTGGAAGGAGGATCCCACAGGACTGGAACTCAGAAGGGTGAGACAAGCCGGGTCATACACAGACAGGTAAATTTTAGACAAGGCAGAAGCAGGAGCAGGGTCACTGGAACAAGCCGGGTCGGTATCAGGCAGATGGCAGAAGGACCAGAGGAGCAGGCAGATGCAACATCAAGGCCAGGGTCAGATGCAGGCAGACAGCAGGAATAGTCAAAAGACAAACCAGGTAATACACAGGAACAGATTTGGATAGCAGGTAACACACGGGAACGCTGTATATCAGACAGCAATGCTTCTGTATGTCAGCCTGGTTTAAATATACTCATCTAAAAGACCTGTTGTCCGATAAACCCAAGATTGTGTACAGGAAGGCGCCCTCGTTACGTGATAGGCTAGTGCACAATATAGTAGAACCACCTCAGCCAAGGCCTAAAATGTTTTGGAATCTGAAAGGTTTTTTTGGCTGTGGAAGATGCTATAGCTGTGTTAGGGTACCTTCTAATAACAAGAGATTGAAGGAGTTCTCTAATCCCCATAGGGGTAAAGATGCACACCATAGAGGATTTTATATCTTGTGATACGATAGGGGTGGTATATGCGATCAAATGTCCCTGTAATCTCGTTTATGTGGGCCGTACTACTAGAGCCTTGAAAGATCGCATGGAGGAGCATGTGAGAAATATAAGAAAGGGATATGATAAGCATCACCTCTCTACACATTTCAAAAGGGTTCATAATCAGAGTACGCAAGGCATGAATTTTTGGGGAATTGAAGCACCAAAACGCAACTGGAGAGGCTCCAATTACACCAGGGACATTAGTAAGCGTGAATCCTGGTGGATTTACCAGCTTGGCTCTTTGTCGCCCGGTGGGTTGAACAAAGAGTTTGATCTCACATGTTTTTAAGTAATTTTTAATGGAATTTATAGTTTTTATTCATTCTGGAGGTACAGGACTGTTGGTAGTTGAATAATTTGTGTATGCCAATTGAGGCTTGAGATCCATTTCACTTATTCACACATAAGCAAGGCATTTACCCCCCCCCCCTTTATATATGGTATTATATTTTAATGTTATCGTTTCTCAATTAGAGATGTAACCAAACTTCCCTCCTCCCCCCCCCCCCCATCTGGGGAATTGCAGATGATTAAAGAGATCCAATGATGTAAGGGTTAACTGGATATGGGGAGTCTGTTTTTTCACATATGGTACCTGTATGTCTATATTCAGATATACAGGTCTCTTGATAGATATGGCATATTGTATATGGGGTAGCGTCTACAATAAGTTGTGGATTATAATGAAATGAAATTTGGGATATTTTTCACTTTTATCGTTTTTGATTGCCTTCTGGGATCACTCACTCTTGCTATCTTTTTAATGATTGTTTTTATGCTAATAAATATGTATTGTATATAGTACAGCTATGTTTGGTGCAGCGGGGTATTTTTGTTTCTCTCCTCCTAAAGCTCCGTCCTGGATTAGTATTAAAATGGGATACATAGCGACAGTTTATAATCATGCAGCGTCTTTGCATGGATTCGCAATACAGGAGATAGAGTAATGTAGCCCTTGAGGATCTAGTCTGCGATCCTAGGAAAAATGGCCGCCGGGGAGTATTTAGGTGATAGAGCATCCGTCCAATCATATCCCCTGATGAAGACACGTGATCCCCTGTGTCGAACACGCGTAGGGGAGGGGCCAGGACGGACGAGAAGCACACAGCTGAGTTGGGAGGAAAAACATACCCTGCGGCACACATACTAGCGATTTTATACGGCGCTTTATTGTCTGGTGCACAGAAGCACCTTGAGAATGTGAGTACCCCCTTGTGGGAAGCATTTTTAATAAAACAGTGGTTGATGGTATTACGCTATGTAGTCTCTCTTCATTTATATATGGATGTCTATGGAGCCTTGTCAACCTGGAGTGAGTGGAGTGGAGATCGTTTTATATTTGATCTTGCAGAGCCCATTGAGTGGCTACCAAGCGTGATTTGACATAGCTAGCCACTGTGTCACACGCTCTGAGGTGAGCGCAATCACTTTGGGGGGTTTCCAGGATTCACCACGATTGATTGCAGCACTTGGATACATTTGCACCGGATGTGTGTGATTTCGCTGAACACAGATGCACTTTTATTTGGACATTTTATGGACACTTTGTATTGAGAGTTCACTAAACGCAGAATATTTTGACTGCGTTTAAAAAGCACTGGGCACTTTCATGCTGTTTTCCATGTTTTAAGTGATCTGTTTTCTTTGCATGCTACAACAGATGGGAGTCATTGCATGTTATTTGATACATCACTTGATTGATTTTTGTGTGAGTGCACACACTCTTTGCACTCTTATTGTTTTACATAACATAGAGGTTTAGATATACAGTTTATATAGGATATCTGCAAGGTGTATCCGATATCTAGATATTAGTGATTTTTGACACTATTTTTATAATATAATTTCTATCCAGCGCAGCGCAATTGATTTTTTTCTATATTTTTGCACGGATATGAATACGTGAACTGCGTTTGCGGCTAGATACTCACAATTATTTAAACGTTTTTTATTGTTTTGGAGTTTCACATTTGTACGCACTGAGCACTGGATCATTGTGGCTCGCAAGATTTTTCCCCTTTTCGTTCCAACCATTATTTCATACACTTGTTAGCAGCCTATGGATCCATTTGCTTTTTTTGATAATAGGGAATTAGATCTTGAGGATCTATTCTCTGACAAAAAATCTAGGGAGGATGACCTTGCACAGTCATTCAGAAAACTGGGTCACTGTATGGACAAAAAAAGCAATGTTTGGTGGGACCAATCCACTATGGAAAAATATTTGAAAGACAATCTAATCCCTAGGAAACTGCGATGGGATGTCCCCATAAATGATGGTTTGCTAGGAAAAGACGATATAGATGAATGGTTTACCTTTTTTGAGGGAAAAGGGAGAGAGGTTATGGAGTTTCTGATTAAGAGAAAACAACGTAAGCTAAAATTGTTAGAAAACCAAATCAAGGAGATTAGGGATAAGATCTATCCATTCAAAGAGACACCTGAATATAGTAGACTTATGGGAGAGCTACAGAAAAATATGCAAAAAAAAAGATTTGGAGAATAAAAATGGAAAAAAGAAGAAATACCTAAGGGACTTGGAAGATTACCAAAATAAGCGGATATACCGCTGGCAATCCACGTTGGAAAACAACACAATGGTAAATCCACAAGGTGGAACCACTAATGATCGGAATGAAGAGGCAGGAGTGATGCAAGCTCAGGAGAGGCAAAACCCCCAACAACAAGATAGGGGACCATCTAATAACAAGCATCCCTTGCACCGATATGAGGATAAGCAACCCTATACACCTTATCAAAACCCTCCGAGAAAATCGCAGAATGACTATTATGAAAACCAAGGACCATATGAGTACAGGTACAACAACCATCATCAGGGTCCCCCCTCTAATCAAGGTAATTGGGGCTATGGAGTACCGTACAATAGAGGAAATGGTTATAGAAACCAGCAAGGTGGACACCAGTATGGAAGGGGACATGCACCCAACTATACGCCCTACAGGAGGGGTGGACAACAGAGGGATCAACCCTTCTATGGACCACAACAATATAGGAACCAGGGACACCAACAAGGAACACCTTATAGGGGTGGCCGGCGCCAACCGTATGGGGATCCTCCGCCACCCCCACCACCCCAACCCAGGGACCAGGGATATCCTCCCCCGCAAAGAGGTGACGCTCAAAGAGGGGAAGTATACTACTCACCCAAACCACAGAGAGTGAGATATGATAGATCCACACAGGATCAATATGGAGTTCCGGTATATAACAGTTATCAACCACTGATGGATAGTAGTTACCAGTACCCCAACGAGTCTTTTTTAGGGAGGGAGAGGGATGGGTACACCCGAGAAACAAGAAACCCAGAAAGAGAGGAGGAAGAGCTGGACGAAGGTTACAGCAGAAAAAGAAGGCGGGAAAACTAGGTGAGGGAATATATAATTTGAGTGGTAAAGACCTGTCAAGAGAAGAAATTTTGACTCTTGATAGGGGTATTAAGTTTGCACCCAAGAAGGGGTTAAACAAGTTTGAGACTTATATAGGGGTACAAAAACTCATTAGGAAACTTAATATTAAAAAATATTACGCCCTAAATCCAGTAGAAAAAACCGCTGTAAGTAATAAATTTACGAATCTGCAAAATAACTCCGTCTTCAACCCCCACATAGCCAACAATAGGTATGTGGATCTCTTTAAAAAATTGGTCACTACTGAGCTGGAGCAATTACCTATTAAGAAGGCATATGAGCACAGAGATTTAAGGAAAGGACTGGATTCATTAGAGAGGAGAACTGACATAGTAATACGGCCAGCGGATAAAGGGGGGGGCATTGTAGTACTTTCACTGCAGCAATATAAGGATGAAATGAACAGAATACTGAGTGATAACAGTACTTATCAAACGCTGAGTACTGATCCTTCGAAGGTTTTTAGGAAAGAATTAGATCTTATTATCAAACATGGTGTGGAGAGTAAATTTTTAAATAAACAAGAAGCCAAATATCTAATGCCCACGGTTAGTAGGACTCCGGTAATATACTACTTACCGAAAATCCATAAGGACAGCTCTAATCCCCCGGGAAGACCCATTGTGAGTGGGATAGAGTCCTTAACGTCAAGGCTCGGGGAATACATAGATCTACACTTACAACCTCTGGTAAAAAAGACACGTGCTTATCTTAAAGACACCAAGCACACCCTTCAATTGATAGCAGAACTTAACATGGAAGATGATATAATTATGGCTACGGGCGACGTGTCATCGTTATATACCAACATTGACCATGAGGGCGCCCTGGAAGCAGTAGAATGGGCCTTAGATAAGGAGGAAGGGATTGATAAAGACCTATGTGGATTTATTTTGAAGTGTTTGGATTTTTGTTTGCATCATAATTTCTTTTGGTACAATAATAAATTCTTCCTGCAAATTAAGGGTGTTGCTATGGGCGCTAAATTCGCCCCGAGCGTAGCAAACCTATACATGGCCAAGTGGGAGGAGGAGTCAGTAATGGTTGAGCAGTACACTGATATGGTGTTATATAAAAGGTTCATTGACGATCTTATAATCATGTGGAAGGGGAGTAGAGAATCACTAATGACGCTATTGGAAACCATGAATGATAACGATCGAAATATCTCTTTAACTTGGGATATAAGTAATGACCGTATACACTTCCTGGATCTGGAGATACTCAACACAGAAGGAGGTATGATCACGAGGTCCTTCTTCAAAGCTACAGATCGTAACTCCTACATTTCCACTACGAGCTGTCACCATAGACCATGGCTCGATAACATTCCTAGGGGCCAGTTTATGAGGATGAGGAGAAACTGCACACTTGAAGATGATTTTGAAACCCAATCAGATAGGTTAGAAGGAATGTTTTTAGATAAAGGATATCGAAAAGAATTTTTAAAGAGAGAAAGAAATGTGGTTAGGAACCTGAGTAGGGATGATTTATTGAAAGACAAAAACACCGCTGTGGGAAATAAAGAATTTGATGGCACTTGTATTGTTTTAGATTACAGTTTACAAAGTAAGGATGTAGAGAGGATTTTAAAGAAGTATTGGAGTGTACTCAAACAAGATACTCATCTAAAAGACCTGTTGTCCGATAAACCCAAGATTGTGTACAGGAAGGCGCCCTCGTTACATGATAGGCTAGTGCACAATATAGTAGAACCACCTCAGCCAAGGCCTAAAATGTTTTGGAATCTGAAAGGTTTTTTTGGCTGTGGAAGATGCTATAGCTGTGTTAGGGTACCTTCTAATAACAAGAGATTGAAGGAGTTCTCTAATCCCCATAGGGGTAAGATGCACACCATAGAGGATTTTATATCTTGTGATACGATAGGGGTGGTATATGCGATCAAATGTCCCTGTAATCTCGTTTATGTGGGCCGTACTACTATAGCCTTGAAAGATCGCATGGAGGAGCATGTGAGAAATATAAGAAAGGGATATGATAAGCATCACCTCTCTACACATTTCAAAAGGGTTCATAATCAGAGTACGCAAGGCATGAATTTTTGGGGAATTGAAGCACCCAAACGCAACTGGAGAGGCTCCAATTACACCAGGGACATTAGTAAGCGTGAATCCTGGTGGATTTACCAGCTTGGCTCTTTGTCGCCCGGCGGGTTGAACAAAGAGTTTGATCTCACATGTTTTTTAAGTAATTTTTAATGGAATTTATAGTTTTTATTCATTCTGGAGGTACAGGACTGTTGGTAGTTGAATAATTTGTGTATGCCAATTGAGGCTTGAGATCCATTTCACTTATTCACACATAAGCAAGGCATTTACCCCCCCCCCCCTTTATATATGGTATTATATTTTATTGTTATCGTTTCTCAAATAGAGATGTAACCAAACTTCCCTCCCCCCCCCCCCATCTGGGGAATTGCAGATGATTAAAGAGATCCAATGATGTAAGGGTTAACTGGATATGGGGAGTCTGTTTTTTCACATATGGTACCTGTATGTCTATATTCAGATATACAGGTCTCTTGATAGATATGGCATATTGTATATGGGGTAGCGTCTACAATAAGTTGTGGATTATAATGAAATGAAATTTGGGATATTTTTCACTTTTATCGTTTTTGATTGCCTTCTGGGATCACTCACTCTTGCTATATTTTTAATGATTGTTTTTATGCTAATAAATATGTATTGTATATAGTACAGCTATGTTTGGTGCAGCGGGGTATTTTTGTTTCTCTCCTCCTAAAGCTCCGTCCTGGATTAGTATTAAAATGGGATACATAGCGACAGTTTATAATCATGCAGCGTCTTTGCATGGATTCGCAATACAGGAGATAGAGTAATGTAGCCCTTGAGGATCTAGTCTGCGATCCTAGGAAAAATGGCCGCCGGGGAGTATTTAGGTGATAGAGCATCCGTCCAATCATATCCCCCTGATGAAGACACGTGACCCCCTGTGTCGAACACGCGTAGGGGAGGGGCCAGGATGGACGAGAAGCACACAGCTGAGTTGGGAGGAAAAACATACCCTGCGGCACACATACTAGCGATTTTATACGGCGCTTTATTGTCTGGTGCACAGAAGCACCTTGAGAATGTGAGTACCCCCTTGTGAGAAGCATTTTTAATAAAACAGTGGTTGATGGTATTACGCTATGTAGTCTCTCCATTTATATATGGATGTCTATGGAGCCTTGTCAACCTGGAGTGAGTGGAGTGGAGATCGTTTTATATTTGATCTTGCAGAGCCCATTGAGTGGCTACCAAGCGTGATTTGACATAGCTAGCCACTGTGTCACACGCTCTGAGGTGAGCGCAATCACTTTGGGGGGTTTCCAGGATTCACCACGATTGATTGCAGCACTTGGATACATTTGCACTGGATGTGTGTGATTTCGCTGAACACAGATGCACTTTTATTTGGACATTTTATGGACACTTTATATTGAGAGTTCACTAAACGCAGAATATTTTGACTGCGTTTAAAAAGCACTGGGCACTTTCATGCTGTTTTCCATGTTTTAAGTGATCTGTTTTCTTTGCATGCTACAACAGATGGGAGTCATTGCATGTTATTTGATACATCACTTGATTGATTTTTGTGTGAGTGCACACACTCTTTGCACTCTTATTGTTTTACATAACATAGAGGTTTAGATATACAGTTTATATAGGATATCTGCAAGGTGTATCCGATATCTAGATATTAGTGATTTTTGACACTATTTTTATAATATAATTTCTATCCAGCGCAGCGCAATTGATTTTTTTCTAGGTTTAAATAGCCAGCCTGGCATTAGGGACCATGCAAGCGCTCCCGTGCTCGCGCATGCACACTCATGCATGCACATTGGCACCCGCAATCACGCACCAGCTTGTCCGGATCTTCTGTTTCTGGCAGGATCTTCCTGACAGCCCCCCACCTGAACCATACCAGGCCACATGCCTTCAAAATGCCTCCCGTCCCCAAAGCATCTTGTTCCCATGTTGTTAGGGACAGGGACATCTTCCCCACAGCCCTGGGTGGTGGTTGTGGGGTCTGCAGGCTTATCAGAATCTGGAAGCCTCTAGATCCCAGCCCCCACTATGTGAATGAGTAGAGGTACATTAGTAGGTGGCCCCACCCCTTACCTATTTAGAAACTGTCAGATGGGGGAGCAGGCAGATGGCGGTAGCCTTTGTTGTGGGCAGATATGCAGAGAAAGGCACTTCTAAGTGCAGTATGTCAGCAATTTTATTAAAAGGCAACGGTTAAAAACACTTACAGGATTACAGAGTAAACAGGCTCATCACTGTATGACGTCCCCCTGAGATGGTATTCCTATGTCACTCTGCTGGTCAGCAGCTGTAGATACCAAGAGGTTTTGAAGAAGAAGCCTTTGAGCATGCTCTGAAACTAGTCACCGCCCCTTTCTGATGTCAATTGTGCCCTGTGTTCCACGATGGTTTCAGAAAGTGCGGAAGCTATCTTGCTCCTCCAGACCCTCAGTTCCAGCAGCTGCTGGCCAGCACAGTGACATGGGAATACCATTTCAGGAAGACTTTATACAATGATAAGCCTGTTTACTCTGTAATCCTGTAAGTGGTTTGAACCATTGCCGTTTAATAAAATCACTGACATATTGCACTTAGGAGTGCCTTTTTCTGCATATCTTTGTTTATCCAGAGCCTGCTTTTCTCTTGTAAGTGCTGCTTGAGTGCCTGTCAGCTTGCAATCCTGCTACCTTAACCACTTCAGCCCCGGAAGAATTTACCCCCTTCCAGACCAGAGCACTTTTTGCGATTCGGCACTGCGTCGTTTTAACTGACAATTGCGCGGTCGCGCAACGTGGCTCCCAAACAAAATTGACATCCTTTTTTTCCCACAAAAAGAGCTTTCTTTTGGTGGTATTTGATCACCTCTGTGCTTTTTATTTTTTGCACTATAAACAAAAAAAGAGCGACAATTTTGAAAGAAAACGCATTATTTTTTACTTTTTGCTATAATATCCCCCAAAAATATATAAAATTTTTTTTTTTTCCTCAGTTTAGGCCGATACATATTCTACATATTTTTGGTAAAAAAAATTGCAATAAGCGCTTATTGATCAGTTTGCGCAAAAGTTATAGCGTTTACAAAATAGGGGATAGTTTTATGGCATTTTTATTAATAATTTTTTTTTTTAAATGGCGGCGATCAGCAATTTTTATTGTGACTGCGACATTATGGCGGACACATCGGATATTTTTGACATATTTTTTGGGACCATTGTCATTTATACAGCAATCAGTGCTATACAAATGCACTTATTCCTGTGTAAATGACACTGGCAGTGAAGGGGTTAAACCACTAGGTGGCAGTGTAGGGGTTAAGTGTGTCCTAGGGGCGTGTTTCTAACTGTGAGGGACATGGCTGTGTGTGACATGTGACTGATCTCTGCTCCGATGACAGGGAGCAGAGATCCAGTGACACTGTCACTAGACAGAACGTTCTTCCTCCCCGTGAGGCGATCGCAAGTATCCCCGCGGTGATCGAGTCCGCGGGACCCACGACCCGACTCACTGAGTTTGCCGCGCGCCCGCTGGCCACCTCTTAAACGGGAACGTACAGGTTCGTAGTTTTACCTATACGAGCCCTTCTGCCGCAGTATATCTGCATGAGGCGGTCGGCAAGCGGTTAAATGATCCTGAATGTATATAGCAACTGGAGGACCCTTCTAGCAGAAGCACTCATACCTACTATTCTCCATTTCGTCGCGGGTGGAGCTTTTTTTTCTTTTCTCTGGTGCGAAGGTGTCATGAATGACAATGGTTCTACATCAGGGGACATTGTTTTTTATTATTTTTAACAAAGGAATTGTCAAAAACTGTGTGTGTGCATTTATTTCTTTTTTGACACTTTTTTAGTGAATGAGTAGGGGTACAATAAGCTCCCCGCCCACCGACCTTACAGCCACCGCCCAGGGATGTGGGGAAGAGACCCTTGTCCCCATAAAAATAGGGACAAGGTGCTTTGGAGTCAAATGGGTGCAATCGTGTTAGATTGTAAACGTGTTTCTGCGCAAACCACATCTATTGAAAAAACTGCTTAATTCAAAATATAATCCCAGCTGGGATAACACAATTTAAACAGATATAGGGTGAAAGTCCATACAAAACGTGCTTCAAGGTGACTAAAAGTGTTCATAACATCATAAAAATCATGAAATCATAAAGCAAAAACACTTGTGATTAGTGAGTGAACATGCGTTGCTTGGTGATCTGGTGACTGTTCGTGGAAAGGAGGACGCCCACTCAGGGCTCCCAGAACTCTCACCTTCCTGGCACAATATAAGTGCCTGTAGTTTTCAATGGATAGGACGTTGCTCTGGTCCGGTGGTGGTAGTGGCGTCCTGGACCTTCTTTGGGGTGGTATCCCTTCCTCTAATGGATAAGCTCCATAAAGTAGTAATAGGAAACAAAAAGGCTCCAATAGTGTAGTAGGTTTAAGCCAAGGAATTTAATAAGTGTAATAAAATGGCTGCTTACATCAAAGAAAACGAAAAAACGCCAAACAACAGTGGGGACAGCTAGTTTGCGATACTCGCTACGTCACTTCCGGTCCGCGTTAGCGTATTTCCGGTTGCGTGCCTACGCGTTGCGTCATATCACGTGACTTCTTCAGGGCACCGGATTGGCTAATGCCATGTAGGTTTTATATCAATGGGACAGGAAGTGGGGATGACTCCATTTTGTTGTGGACCAAGTGAGTAATTCAACCGCGGCCATCTTTGAGTGGGCAATGTCGTTTGGATAGTAATTAATAAAGTTATATACGAACAAAACAAATAAAAAAATTTTATTTAAAAGTGTTTAAAAACTGATCGGTGATCCAGGCCGGTGCCAACGCCGATCAACAACCCACCGGTCCATACATGATGCAACCAGCTCGAAACCAAGATCCTTATGCCCGATCTTATGTAATGGGTGATAATACTATAAATAGGATCCTTGCATAAAATGAATGAATATTAACGTTAAAATTATTAAAATGTGTTTAAAAATATATAAGTAAATAAAAAGACTAAAAAATGGCAGATCAAATAATTAAAATATGCTCCCTAATTAGAAATACATAAGTGTGTCCTAGGGGCGTGTTTCTAACTGTGAGGGACATGGCTGTGTGTGACATGTGACTGATCTCTGCTCCGATGACAGGGAGCAGAGATCCAGTGACACTGTCACTAGACAGAACGTTCTTCCTCCCCGTGAGGCGATCGCAAGTATCCCCGCGGTGATCGAGTCCGCGGGACCCACGACCCGACTCACTGAGTTTGCCGCGCGCCCGCTGGCCACCTCTTAAACGGGAACGTACAGGTTCGTAGTTTTACCTATACGAGCCCTTCTGCCGCAGTATATCTGCATGAGGCGGTCGGCAAGCGGTTAAATGATCCTGAATGTATATAGCAACTGGAGGACCCTTCTAGCAGAAGCACTCATACCTACTATTCTCCATTTCGTCGCGGGTGGAGCTTTTTTTTCTTTTCTCTGGTGCGAAGGTGTCATGAATGACAATGGTTCTACATCAGGGGACATTGTTTTTTATTATTTTTAACAAAGGAATTGTCAAAAACTGTGTGTGTGCATTTATTTCTTTTTTGACACTTTTTTAGTGAATGAGTAGGGGTACAATAAGCTCCCCGCCCACCGACCTTACAGCCACCGCCCAGGGATGTGGGGAAGAGACCCTTGTCCCCATAAAAATAGGGACAAGGTGCTTTGGAGTCAAATGGGTGCAATCGTGTTAGATTGTAAACGTGTTTCTGCGCAAACCACATCTATTGAAAAAACTGCTTAATTCAAAATATAATCCCAGCTGGGATAACACAATTTAAACAGATATAGGGTGAAAGTCCATACAAAACGTGCTTCAAGGTGACTAAAAGTGTTCATAACATCATAAAAATCATGAAATCATAAAGCAAAAACACTTGTGATTAGTGAGTGAACATGCGTTGCTTGGTGATCTGGTGACTGTTCGTGGAAAGGAGGACGCCCACTCAGGGCTCCCAGAACTCTCACCTTCCTGGCACAATATAAGTGCCTGTAGTTTTCAATGGATAGGACGTTGCTCTGGTCCGGTGGTGGTAGTGGCGTCCTGGACCTTCTTTGGGGTGGTATCCCTTCCTCTAATGGATAAGCTCCATAAAGTAGTAATAGGAAACAAAAAGGCTCCAATAGTGTAGTAGGTTTAAGCCAAGGAATTTAATAAGTGTAATAAAATGGCTGCTTACATCAAAGAAAACGAAAAAACGCCAAACAACAGTGGGGACAGCTAGTTTGCGATACTCGCTACGTCACTTCCGGTCCGCGTTAGCGTATTTCCGGTTGCGTGCCTACGCGTTGCGTCATATCACATGTTGAGGGCATAAGACCTGGTAATATTCAGGAAGGGGGGCATTTAGCCGTCCCCCCTTTTTCTGGCCTTCCAGGCTGCATGCTCGGATAAGGGTCTGGTATGAATTTTGGGGGGAAACCCCATTGCGTTTTATTTTTTTCATTTTGATGTGGGGTTTCCCTTAAGAGACCCCCATGCCAGTCTTTCTTTACATTTTTGTACTGGCGACAATGTTTTGTTTTTTTTTCATGAAAGTTTGCGGCCGGGAAAATCTATACACGGTACAGATGCGCCACATTGCAGGCTGAATAAGCGTACCCCCCAGGCACTATGTTTACAGTTATTGTTTCATTTTGTAAAGCCAGAAGATTTTTTTGTCTTAATCACTTCAATACCAGACACTTTCGCCCCTTCCTGTCCAGGACAATTTTCAGCTTTCAGCGGTGTCGCACTTTGAATGACAATTGCGCGGTCATGAAACACTGTGCCCAAACTACATTTTTATAATTTTCTTCCCACAAATAAAGCTTTCTTTTGGTGGTACTTGATCACCACTGGGGTTTTTATTTTTTGTTAAACAAACAAACAAAAAAATTTTTTTGAAAAAAAAAAACTGATGGGCACTGATAGATGGCACTGACAGGGGGCACTGATGGGTACTGATGGGCACTGATAGGCGGCACTGATGGGCACTGATAGATGGCACTGGATAGGCAGCACCAATGAGGAGCTACTGACAGGCAATACTGAGTGGCATCTGAAGGGTACTTACAGGCATTACTGATGGTACACTAATTGGCACTTTTATGGGCACTGACTGTCACATTTATGGGCACTGACAGGCGTTCTTTACGGGACACAGGCTGACAGCTGATGGCCAGTGATTGGAAGCTGATAGGCACCTCTGGTGGGGGCTGGACTGATAATCAATGTGCTGATTATCAGTGCAGACCCCCCACCTCTGACAGGGAGAGCCGCCAATTGGCTCTCCCTGTCAGCGTGAACCGAGGAAAGCCGTTTACGACACTTCCTGGTTCACACGATGATCAGCTGTGATTGGTCACAGCTGATCACGTGGTAAGAAGCCTCTGTCAGAGGCTCCATACCACAATCAGAGTTGCTCTGTGTCAGACTGACACACAGCACCTCCAATCGCTGGGTTCCTCTGCGGGCGCGCACCAGCTTGTTATCCTGATCACATTATATGATGTCCAATCAGGATAACAAAACCACTTTTCCAACGTCATATTGTTATATGGTGGGCAGCAAGTGGTTAATGCCTTCTACGCATTAAGATAAAAAGCACTCTGTGTGCAGCAGCCCCCCTCAGATCCCTAATACTTAACTGAGACCCATCTAGATCCAGCAATGTTGCAGGAGTGTCTCGGCTGTACGGGAATCCCCTCCTCATTGGCTGAGACAGCAGCGAGGCGCCATTGGCTCCCGCTGCTGTCATTTAAAGTCAGTCATCCAATGAGGAGAGAAAGGGGATGGGGCTGGGCTGCAGCTCCGTATCTGAATGGACACAGGGAGCTGTGGCTCAGCTTGGGTGCCCCAATGGCAAGCTGCTTGCTATGGGGAAACTCCAACAGGAGGAAGGGGCCATGAGCACCATAGAGGGACCTGAGAAGAGGAGGATATGGGCTGCATTGTGCAAAACCACTGCACAGGGCAGGTAAGTATAACATGTTTGTTATGTTTAACTGAAAAAATAGACTTTACATTCACTTTATGCATCATTAAAATCACTGCTCCTTTAAAAACAATCTTTTAAAAAAAAAACTTTTGTGCATTGATACATGTCCCCTATAGCTGTACCCGGCTCCCATACCCTTTTTATGTCCAATAACTTGCATATAAGCAAGTTATTGGACATAAAAAGGGTATGGGGACTTTTGATATTTCCCATAGACTTTTAACCACTTTCCACCCAGGCTAATTCTGACATTTTTCTCCTACATGTAAAAATCATATTTTTTTGATTAAAAATTGCACAGAACCCCCAAACATTATATATATTTTTATCAGAGACCCTAGAGAATAATATGGCGGTCGTTGCAACTTTTTATCTTGCACAGTATTTATGCAGAAATTTTTCAAATGCTTTTTTTGGGGGAAAAAAACTGTTTCATGCATTAAAAATTAAAAAAAAAACAGTAAAGTTAGCCCAAATTTTTTTGTATAATGTGAAATATGATATTATGCCGAGTAAATAGATATCTAACATGTCACACTTCGAAATTGCGCAGGGTCGTGGAATGGCGCCAAACTTCGGTACGTAAAAATTCCCATAGGCGACACTTTTTTACAGCTTACATGTTTTGAGTGACAGAGGAGGTCTAGTGCTAGAATTATTGCTCTCTCACTCTAATGTTTGTGGCAATACTTCACATGTGTGAAAAAAATTATAGGGGAAAAAAGCGGGGAGAGGGGGAGTGAAAGGAAATCGGGACCTTAATTGAAACATGTGGGTGCAGAATAAATAATTGTAATTCGTTAAGTAAAATTGATATTTAATAATTCATAACCAGGGTGTATTATGGTAATAATACATCAGAACCCAGTTTGATTCATACATGGTAATGATACAAAATCGAACAATGTGCATGATTGAACATATATAAAATACAATTTAGCCAATATAATCTGGGACCTTTCTTAATCCCCAACATTTATGATAAATAAAGTTATACAGTAATACATAGTCCAATGGATTGTATACATACACATGCCAGTGATGCCCTATTGTGGGGCCCCATAGATCCCTATGATAGATACTAATTAGATCATCCCATGAGGAATTAACAAGGGCAACAATGGAACTTATTATCTTAAGTAAAAAGCATAAAGTTATTGGAATGGGCATAACGAAGTACACGGCATCTATAGCTCGACGTGTTTCATGGTGTCAGGTCACCTAGAGGCTGGGTGACAGATGCACACCGCTGGGATCAGGAGTGCACCACAAGGCAGTGGACCCTACGGCTGACTGCTGCGGATGGGAGTCCGGGTGGTAAGGAAGGCAGGGCCGCTGGGACACCAACACTGATCCCACCGGGGCTAGAGCCTAGGATTCCCTGGGGCGCAAAGTCTAATGCTGCGTACACACGAGCGGACTTTACGGAAGACTTTGCTCGGCAGACTTTTCGCCGGACTTTGTCGGCTCCTTGCGCCGGACTTCAAAAGGGACGGACTTGGCCACACACGCTCACGGCAAAAGTCCGCTGGTTTGGAATGCGGTGACGTATAGCACGTACGACGGGACTATAAAAAGGAAGTTCAAGCCCCACTACAGCACCCTTTGGGCTCCTTCTGTTAATCTCGTGTTTATCTCGTGTTAGTAGAAGTTTGGTTAGAGACGATTCGCGCTTTTCACACTTCAGCTTATTTCGATCGTTTTCTGCGGTTCAGTTTGTGCTTGTGAGGTTTGTATCTGCTTTTCAGTGCGTGTTGGTCAGTTCGTACACTGCCTTGCAGGCCGTTCTGGTCCGCTCGTTCCTGATTTTCAGGTCGTTCTTCATAGGCCTTGCTGTTCTTCAGTGCTTTTGTTATAAGTTTGTTTGTTTGACCAGCTGACCCTTTTGAAGCCATGTTGCGTGGACGTTCTCTTTCTCAAGTTCGTGCTGCGTGGGGACTTGGTGTTGGGGTTAATACTTTGACCCGAGTCCAGTCCATGAACAGGGCGAGGAGGAGTTCATGGATGAAGAATTGGTTGCGCCAGCGTGACCAATTCTCTCATATGCCTTTGCTCCGTGAGCTCAGTGAGAATAATCCTGAGGATTTCAGGAATTATCTCTGGATGACGGACCCCGTCTTTGAGCATCTGCTGGCTATGCTGACCCCCTATATCAGCAGGCAGGATACCTGCATGAGGCAAGCCATCAGTGCGGAGCAGAGGCTAGTTGCCACATTACGTTACTTGGCGACAGGGAGAAGTCTTCAGGACTTGAAGTTCTCGACAGGCATCTCCCCCCAGGCTCTAGGGATCATAATCCCAGAGACCTGTTCTGCTATTACTCAGGTCCTGCAGAAGGACTATATGAAGGTAAGTTTTATCCTTTAACATTACATGATATGTATTAAATGTTTTTTAATGTATTGTATAAATGTCCTCCTTACCTAATTGCCATGCTTTCAATATGCTATGAATGTCCCCTTTATCTTCATGCATGACTGTTTTTGGACATTAATCATTTACTGACCTACATGCATATTTTCCTTCATTAACCTCCCCACCATGCAATCCTGGGTCCATTTATATCTCTAGCCTCTAGTCCCTTGAACAATGTATATTATCTGTTCCATTGTCTTGTTTGACCCTCCCCCACCCCACAAATGTTTCAACCAGTCAGGTGTGTTTGTTAACCTAATTAGAACCCCTCCCCCACCCCACAAATGTTTGAATCAGTCAGGTGTGTTTGTTAACCTAATTAGAACCCCTCCCCCACCCCACAAATGTTTGAACCAGTTAGGTGTGTTTGTTAACCTAATTAGAACCCCTCCCCCACCCCACAAATGTTTGAACCAGTCAGGTGTGTTTGTTAACCTAATTAGAACCCCTCCCCCACCCCACAAATGTTTGAACCAGTCAGGTGTGTTTGTTAACCTAATTAGAACCCCTCCCCCACCCCACAAATGTTAGAACCAGTCAGGTGTGTTTTGGGCCCTAATTAAAACACCTCCCCCCACATTCAAATGTATTAATGGGCCATCAGAGGGGGTGATTAATCTTATAAGTGGGCCTTATGTTTTTTACCATTTCAATTACAAACACACATATTAATAATGTTTGACTGCTGTTGTTCACTAATGTTTTGGTGCAATCTGATATCCAATTTAGGTTTCAAAGTTCTTATCTTAATTTTTTCTTTTTTTGCACTCCACAGTTTCCTTCAAGTACACAGGAATGGCAGACTGTGGCCTCCCAGTTCGCTGACCGTTGGGACTTTCCCAACTGTGTCGGTGCGATTGACAGGAAGCATGTCCGGATTGTGCCACCACCGCATTCAGGGTCCTATTTCTATAACTACAAGGGGTTCCATAGTGTAGTTTTGATGGCGGTGGTCTCGGCACATTTGGACTTTCTGTTTGTGGATGTGGGGAAGAACGGCCGGATGTCTGATGGGAGTCTTTGCACAGACCGAGCTGTGCCATCGGCTCCAGACCGGTGGCCTGGGATTGCCACCTGATGACGAGAATGTGGATGGACTCCCCTCAGTTTTTATTGCTGATGAATCGTTTGCTCTCGGTGAGCATTTGATGAGCCTGTTCCCCCAAAGGACACTCACCCCTGAGAGGAGGGTATTTAATTACTGGCTGGCCAGAACAAGAAGAGTTGTGAAGAATGCCTTTGGGATTCTGGCCAGCCGGTTCCGTTTATTCCTTTCTGCAATTAATTTGGCGGAATATAAACTAAACTACATCATCCTTGCTTGCTGCATCTTGCATAACTTTTTAAGGAGACATTCAGCAACATATATATCTTCTGTTGGGCCTGAGGCCGGACTGAAACAGGATACCACAATGACAGGCCCAGAAATTGGCCGTATTGGCTTGGCCCCCCGAACCGCACGTCAAGTGCGTGACCGTTATGTAAATTATTTTAATGGTCGGGGGGCCATTGCTATTCAGCAAAAGCTGTAATTTTAGCCAAAAATACAATTTTTTCAAAAATATCTTGTTTTTATTCTTGTTTCCATTTAGTTATGTCTGTCTCCTAGTGCACTTGTAGTAGTGGCAAGTGCATTTACCTTTATTTAGTCAGACCCCCCCAAAAAAAAAAATTTGTCTGCAATAATCAGCCACACAAATTGTATTAATAACAAAATTTTACTTTGTGCACTTTAAAGGGTGCATTTTTGAATATTTTTTTGTTTTTTCTTTTTTTTACAGATTTTTCGTTGTGTAAAAATATATGTTTTTTAAACATTATTAAAGGCATATATTTTAAAAAATAGACCTTTCTAAAAATAGTTACATACACAACAGTGTTTTTATAAACATAACAAAACATTAAAGAACTTACAAAGTTCAACATTTAAAGAACGGTGCATGTGATTTCACCCTTGGAAATTCTTTTCTTTAGAATTCGTTCCTTTAGAATATATTCAAAATTGAGATTTACAAAAGGGTCACGTCAACATGTGCTATTTCCCATCATGGGTGAGCAATGTACGTGTTTTGTGTGTGCAATCCCTTTTTTGGTTCCTATCACCACAAAATAATTTTCAGGATGAAGGGGTTGCAAACACAAAACAAGTACATTGATAACCCATGATGGAAGATAGCACATGATGACACACCGTGTGCATCATAATGTAAATTTTGGTATCCCAAATAAATTAAAATAACATTTATTCCAAAAAACAAACTTCACAAGGAAATGAAGAACATGATTGATGTTTTTAGGCCAAACGTTATTATATTCTGACCAAAACATCAATCATGTTCTTCATTTCCTGTTGCATGGAGTCCAGGCGAAGCTGCATGCTGTGAATTTGGTCACGCATTTTATCTATTTGGCCATTCCACAGCATTATCTGGCCAATCAGTCTTTGGGCACTGTCTGTGGTGAATGGCTCTGCCGCTTGGCCTTCCACAACCAGAAACTCACCTAAAATGAGTGAATAAAAACAAGGGTTACAATATGCACGCCAAAATACATTAACTTAAACTGGGGTGTCAGTCACTCACTTGGGCTTGAAACCTCGCACACTTCCTCCACCTCTCCTTCCTCCAGGTCGTCAGGTGGGCGTGGTCTTGGGCTGGGGCTTAGGGTATCTTCTGCCTCAGGCTGGTGACTTTGGGGGGTCTTGGGATCCTTGGACTGTTGTCTGAGTCTTTTCTCACCTATGAGAATTGAACAAAAGGTATAGTTAAAACACAGTGATATTTTAGATTTTATTAAATAAACTTAAACGTTGGTTATGAGTTGTGGCCAATTGCCTTTTTTGATCATAAAAAATTTAGAAGACAGGATGAACATTCCCTCTGAACAACAATTATAAACAATGCACATTTTCAGGCAAGTTTCACAGATTCAGACACCTCAATTATCTCCTATGTGTATTACCCCTCTAAAATGTATTTATGGTCACATAGTACACTATAGTGCTCGTGAGTCCAGATGTGGAAACAGCTGCTGTGTCCTGTCCTTACATTACACTGAATGATTTTTGAAGAAGCATTATATTTTCCAACACATCTACACCAAATCAACAAATTGTGGGAATTTGACAAATTATCAAGACATAAATGTATGTCCAACCCTGTCCCATCGTATTTGGCGAAAAAATTACGTCATTTTCTAAAGTATCATATGTATTTTACAAAGAACGGTCTTTACGAATGATGCTGTATAAAGTCCAAAAATAAGGATCGGCATGCAAGTTAATAAGTATCTCAATAGTAAAACACAACAAGTACTTACTTTTTTTAAGCAGCTTCTTTATTCGCCAATATTGCTCAGGCTCCCTACTTTTGATGTCAGACCACCGCTTCCTCAATTGTTCTTTCGACCGTTTTGTGCCAAATTTTGATTCTAGAGCGGTGACAACTGAGGACATTATTTTGTCCTTCCGCATATTCGGTCGTGTGTACGGTCCTTTTTTGCCATCGTCGTCCTCCCTTCTCAACATGGACACCATCTCCACCATCTCTTCAAAAGCCATGTTGGTGGCCTTATATCTCCTCCGGGATGTGAATGTTTGGAGCTCCGGGCTTTCCTCTGCGCTACTTCCAGTGATTCTCTCCACCATCTTTAGCTATCTACTCCCACTGCGCAACGAAGAGTGAAGGGGCGGGGCCAAATTGTACTAAAGAACGTCGGGGTGGGCGACGCAGGCGGAGCATGACACATGCGCAGTGTATATAAAGCTATTACGATGGCCTACGTATGTCCGTGCAGAAGTAGCGAGCGTCAGAAATTAAGGTAAGATTAAAGTGGGTGTGTGTGTGTGTGTTTGGTGTGTGTGTTGTTTGGTGTGTGTGTGTGTGTATGTATGTGTCCCCTAGATTACAACCAAAGATAATCCTGTGATTTGTGACTGACATTATTTTGGATCTTGTGTCTTGTCTTTCAGAAAAAATGAATCCCTTTAAAGAGGAAGAATTTTTGTGCCAATTTATTGAGCTCTATCAGGAAAAGAAAAACCTGTGAGAGGTCAAACACCCCCTATATTATAATAGGGATGTAAGGAAGGCAACACTGGGCACACTTTTAGAGTTTGTGAAGACTCGAGTCCCCCAGGCAGACCTCAAGTTTGTGGACAAGAAAAATTGTATCTTGCGAAACATGTATAAGCATAACCTTCCCCCCACCCTTCCCTCCAGCCTTCCCTCCACTCTTCCCTCCAGCCTTCCATCCACCTCCACCCCAGCTGAGGAGTCCCAGGATGAACTGAGCCTTTTCATCATTGATGAAGTTGATGCACCCAGCTTCAGCCAGGTATCCTTTTTTTTGTAATTTGTGATTGTGCAAATGTTATTAATGATGTTAACGTGTTAATTTGTAAGGTGCTTACTAAAAAATGACTTCTGCACAAAGATTAATATGTAGACATATCACTAGACAGTAGTGGCCAAAAATATACTTCTGCATAGGTGTGCGCAGCCTCTTGCATTAGGGTGTGCACCCCAAAGCTAAAATACATATGCATGTGTATATGTACTGATGGTGTCAGTAGGGCAGTGGACAGTGTAATTTAGTTAATTTTCTTTTACCCAAATTTTTGGGCTTGGGTAACATTTTTTGGGGGGATGAAATATCAGTGGTCAAAACAGGGGGGAATATGCAGCACACAAGGCAATTAGGGTGTGCCCAGGCACACCTGGCACACCCTGTGCACACGCCTATGTACTTCAGATATTGTTGATCAGCTGAAATAATGGTGGTGTCAAATAGATAGCCTTTACTATTTTGTGTAACTTATATTTGAAAGTCATGAGCTGAAAATTGTGTGTGATTGCATAACACAATATTACAACTATGTCCCTTTTTTTGACACAGGATGACCTCAGCCAGGAGGAGGCCTTGCCCAGTGGGAGAGAGGAGGAGGCTGTGACTGGGCCAAGTTGAAGCCGCACAGAGTGTCAGGTGCCTCCCCTCCGCATTCACTACAAAACGCCCAGGAAAATGACACCAACTGAGCAGGAATCCCTAGCCCTCATACGGGAAGCAAGCCTGATCCTGAGCAAACCACCCAATGCAGAGGAGGCGTATGGCACCTATATAGCCAGCAGATTGCTGGAGTTGGAAAAGGGCCAACGCCTCCTCTGTGAGGGTCTGATTTTTGAGGCTTACCAGAAGGGCTTGAGAGGGGAGCTTACTGCTACCACATATCTGGCAGATGAAGCCACTCCTCCTCCTCCTCCTCCTTCTCCTCCTGCCCCAAGTACACCACCAGAGGCACAACCTCTGAGGAAGGCTGCAGAGAAGCGTGGAGGGAAGGCTGCAGAGAAGCGTGCAGGGAAGGCTCCACGGAAGAGTCGAAAGTGATTGCCTGGCTTCTGTCTGGTCTGACTGTGCTCCCTGTGCTCCCTATAGTCGCAAGATACCAATTTTCTTGTCCTCAAACTTTATGTGTGTCCTGGGGGACGAAAGGCTTCCCAGATTCTAATAGTGTCTCCAGTGTTGCCTTCCTAATTTTTTTTTTTTTTAAATAAATGTATTTTTTGGTTACCTTACATTATTGCTTATGTGTTTTGATTAAAAAACACCATTTTGTTTGGGAGTAGGCAGGTACGGGTCAAAAAGACTATGGGGTTGATTTCAAAAAAGCAAATAGACTGCGCACTTTGCAGAGGGCAGTTGCCCTCTGCAAGTGCAATTGCTCCAGAGCATCAGAAATGAGTTAAAAGGCTTGACTTTGCAAAGAGTACCCATTCCTGTGCAAGGAAAATTCTAAAAACAGCATTTTTGCTTGCACATGATTGTATGATGGAAGTCAGCAGAGCTTCTGCTCATTTACTAAGCTCCGGAGCAACTGCTCTTGCAGAGGGCAATTGCAAAGTGCACAGTCTTTTTCCCTTTAGTAAATCAACCCCTATGTGTGTTTTTGACAAAAGGCTAAATCATTTCGAATATCAAGTGAAAAGTACTAGTGAAAAGTTCACTTGAGAAATTGCACAGCAAGTGCACTTGTTGGAAGTGCAGTCGCTGTAAATCAGAGGGGAAGAGCTGAAATTAGGGGAAGCTCTGCTGATCTTTTCATAAAATCATGTGCAATAAAAATTTTCTTTTTTGGGCTTCCTTGCTGGTGCCCCTCGGATCCACAGCGAAGGCACTTCAAAATGCTCTTTCTGTGGAATTCCAAGTAGAATTAGCACTTGTAGTGAAAAATAATTTTGCCTTGGTTAAATACACCCCCCTATGTCTAATGAACAAGGGACACCAACCTCATTAAGGTTCATTAAAACAACACAAAATATTAAGGTTATTGTGGTAACTTGAAAATCCACACAAAAAACACCAAAAAAATGTGGGTATAATTTAACACACATTGTAAAATAGATAAGTGTTGAAATCAATCCAAAAAATAAAGATGAGTCCAAAATCTAATTTAATTTTTTTTCAAAATATTATATTAGTCATAGCATGAGGATAAATCATGAAGAAAGTAGTTTGTGAGAACTCTGTGTGAATAAAAAGCAGAAAAACAACTTCATTCCTCTCGCATTATCAATCCTACAAAAAGCGCTGTATTAAAAGATCACAAAAGAGGAATGTGCTAGCTTCAAGACGAAGGCTAGTTTTACCAGACCAAGCGCTTCCGTCTTGTAATTGCTTCAGAGCATGCGTCAGTTTGAGTTCGTCGGACTACAGTAGGTGACCGCGATATTGTGTCAATCTCGCCGCACTTCTCGGCGAGATTTGACACCTACGAGCCCCGTCGCAGGAGCCAGCGCCGAGATGGCTCACTCATCGGGAAAGGAAAACTTTGTCTTCCTCCCGCGATGAGTGACAGGCAGCGCTGACAGCTGTCTGGTATGAATCCTGAGGCGGGAACACCGCGCCAAATTTTAAATGAAAAAACCGGCGTGGGTTCCCCCCTCGGAGGCATACCAGGCCCTTGGGTCTGGCATGGATTGTAAGGGGAACCCCCTATGCCGAAAAAATCGGCGTGGGGGTCCCCCCCAAATCCATACCAGACCCTTATCCGAGCACGCAGCCCGGCCGGCCAGGAAAGGGGGTGGGGACGAGCGAGCGCCCCCCCCCCTCCTGAGCCGTACCAGGCCGCATGCCCTCAACATGGGGGGGTGGGTGCCTTGGGGGAGGGGGGCGCCCTGCGGCCCCCCCACCCCAAAGCACCTTGTCCCCATGTTGATGAGGACAAGGGCCTCTTCCCGACAACCCTGGCCGTTGGTTGTCGGGGTCTGCGGGCGGGGGGCTTATCGGAATCCGGGAGCCCCCCTTAATAAGGGGGCCCCCAGATTCCGGCCCCCCACCCTGTGTGAATGAGTTTGGGGTACATGGTACCCCTACCCATTCACCTAGGGGAAAGTGTCAATAGAAAAAAAAACACACTACACAGGTTTTAAGAGTCATTTATTAGTCAGCTCCGGGGGTCTTCTTCCGACTTCGGGGGTCTCCTTCCGACTTCTCCCACTGTCCGGCCTCTTCTCCCGGGCCCCGCCGCTATCTTCTTCCAGCTCTATTGCCAGCGAGGGGCCCGGTCTGCTGCCGCTGTCTCGCCGCCGCTGTCCGGCCTCTTCTCCCGGTGTTCGGCCTCTTCTCCCGGGCCCCGCCGCTATCTTCTTCCAGCTCTATTGCTAGCGAGGGGCCCGGTCTGCTGCCGCTGTCTTGTCGCCGCTGTCTCGCCGCCGCTGTCTCGCCGCCGCTGTCTCGCCGCCGCTGTCTCTTCTTTTTTTCTTCCCCGATGTTGACACGACGCTCTCTCCGGCTCGAATGCTGTGTGCGAGCTGCGGAGCCATTTATATAGGCGGTAACCCCACCCCCTTACGACGTCATGGTCCCAGCATGCGCAGGGACTCTGGCGTCATAAGGGGGCGTGGCCCCAGAGTCCCTGCGCATGCTGGGACCATGACGTCGTAAGGGGGTGGGGTTACCGCCTATATAAATGGCTCCGCAGCTCGCACACAGCATTCGAGCCGGAGAGAGCGTCGTGTCAACATCGGGGAAGAAGAAAAGAAGAGACAGCGGCGGCGAGACAGCGGCGGCGAGACAGCGGCGACAAGACAGCGGCAGCAGACCGGGCCCCTCGCTAGCAATAGAGCTGGAAGAAGATAGCGGCGGGGCCCGGGAGAAGAGGCCGAACACCGGGAGAAGAGGCCGGACAGCGGCGGCGAGACAGCGGCAGCAGACCGGGCCCCTCGCTGGCAATAGAGCTGGAAGAAGATAGCGGCGGGGCCCGGGAGAAGAGGCCGGACAGCGGGAGAAGTCGGAAGGAGACCCCCGAAGTCGGAAGAAGACCCCCGGAGCTGACTAATAAATGACTCTTAAAACCTGTGTAGTGTGTTTTTTTTTCTATTGACACTTTCCCCTAGGTGAATGGGTAGGGGTACCATGTACCCCAAACTCATTCACACAGGGTGGGGGGCCGGCATCTGGGGGCCCCCTTATTAAGGGGGGCTCCCGGATTCCGATAAGCCCCCCGCCCGCAGACCCCGACAACCAACGGCCAGGGTTGTCGGGAAGAGGCCCTTGTCCTCATCAACATGGGGACAAGGTGCTTTGGGGTGGGGGGGCCGCAGGGCGCCCCCCTCCCCCAAGGCACCCACCCCCCCATGTTGAGGGCATGCGGCCTAGTACGGCTCAGGAGGGGGGGGGGCGCTCGCTCGTCCCCACCCCCTTTCCTGGCCGGCCGGGCTGCGTGCTCGGATAAGGGTCTGGTATGGATTTGGGGGGGACCCCCACGCCGATTTTTTCGGCATAGGGGGTTCCCCTTACAATCCATGCCAGACCCAAGGGCCTGGTATGCCTCCGAGGGGGGAACCCACGCCGGTTTTTTCATTTAAAATTTGGCGCGGTGTTCCCGCCTCAGGATTCATACCAGACAGCTGTCAGCGCTGCCTGTCACTCATCGCGGGAGGAAGACAAAGTTTTCCTTTCCCGATGAGCGAGCCAGCGCGACATTCACAGTACCCTGTCGCCGAGAACCAGCGCGATGCTATCGCGCTGGAAACACAATCTCGCGGTCAGGTACTGTAGCACACAGACGACCGGTTTGTCCGCTAGAAAGAAGAGTCCGTCGGATAGATTTAAAACATGTTTCAAATCTAAGTCCGTCCAACTTTTGAGCAAACAAAGTCCGCTGGAGCCCACACACGATCGAATTGTCCGACGAAATCCAGTCCGCCGGGCAAAGTCTGCCGTAAAGTTCGCTCGTGTGTACGCGGCATAAGAGCCAGCAGGTGTTCACCAGAGCCTCTAGAGGTGAGGATGGACTGGGCTGCAACTGGCTTCAGGTCGCGGCCCCCAGGGTCCCCCAGCTCACACCCACAGTAGGCAACAGGAGGATAGGGATAGTAAAGGAATAAGCCAAGGTCAGGGCCACAAGCAGACAAGGACAACAGAGTTCACACCAAGGTTCAGGGTCACAGGCAAACAGGGATAGTTGGGGACACGCCAGAGGTCAGGGTCACGAGCAGACAGGAATAGTAGAGAACACGCCAAAGTCGGTAACAGAAACAAATGTGGAGCACACGCAGGCAGGAACAGGAAGCCAAACACACAAAGGTTGATCAGCAGGGCTGACCTGCAGTGCAGAGGTTAATATAGAGTTCTCTGATAGGAGCTGGGGTGGAGCCATGCTAGAGGAGAGTTAATAAAAGCAGTCAGGTGAGAGACAGCTGGTCTTTGGAGATGAACACATGGAAACAGGTAAGCTGACAAACAACCTCTATTGTACAAGCCTATATCTACTCAAAATTTACTGTTGACATCCTTTATAACAGCTGTACCACTTTTATAACTTGTACTCGATGAGCGATGTGCTCCTTTTTCTTTCTCTTGATTGATGTAATCTTTCAATAACTTAATAAACTTTACTCTTTAAAACTCAAACATTTTTTTTATTTTATCTAAATAGAAAATTTAAAAAAAAAACAAAAAAAAACAAAAACAACCTCTATTGCATAACCATGACAGTACGCCCCCTCTTACGAGGCCTCCCCCTTCCCTGCGTGTAGGGATGAGCCGAACACCCCCCTGTTCGGTTCGCACCAGAACATGGGAACAGGAAAAAAGTTTGTTTGAACACACGAACACCGTTAAAGTCTATGGGACACGAACATGAATAATCAAAAGTGCTAATTTTAAAGGCTAATATGCAAGTTATTGTCATAAAAAGTGTTTGAGGACCTGGGTCCTGCCCCAGGGGACATGGATCAATGCAAAAAAAAGTTTTAAAAATGTCAGTTTTTTCAGGAGCAGTGATTTTAATAATGCTTAAAGTCAAACAATAAAAGTGTAATATCCCTTTAAATTTTGTACCTGGGGGGTGTCTATAGTATGCCTGTAAAGGGGCACATGTTTCCTGTGTTTAGAACAGTCTGACAGCAAAATGACATTTTGAAGGAAAAAACTCATTTAAAACTACCCACGGCTATTGCATTGCCGACAATACACATAGAAGTTCATTGATAAAAACGGCATGGGAATTCTCCAAAGGGGAAGCCCGAACCAAAATTAAAAAAAAAAAATGACGTGGGAGTCCCCCTAAATTCCATACCAGGCCCTTCAGGTCTGGTATGGATATTAAGGGGAACCCCGGCCAAAAGTTTAAAAAAAAAATGATGTGGGGTTCCCCCTAAATTCCATACCAGACCCTTCAGGTCTGGTATGGATTTTAAGGGGAACCCCGCGCCAAAAAAAAAAAAAAAAACGGCATGGGGTCCCCCCAAAAATCCATACCAGACCCTTATCCGAGCACGCAACCTGGCAGGCCGCAGGAAAAGAGGGGGGCGAGAGTGCGGCCCCCCTCCTGAACCGTACCAGGCCACATGCCCTCAACATTGGGAGGGTGCTTTGGGGTAGCCCCCCAAAACACCTTGACTCCATGTTGATGAGGACAAGGGCCTCATCCCCACAACCCTGGCCGGTAGTTGTGGGGGTCTGCGGGCGGGGGGCTTATCGGAATCTGAAAGCCCCCTTTAACAAGGGGACCCCCAGATCCCACCCCCCTGTGTGAAATGGTATGGGGGTACTTACCCCTACCATTTCACTAAAAAACTGTCAAAAATGTTAAAAATGACAAGAGACAGTTTTTGACAATTCCTTTATTTAAATGCTTCTTCTTTCTTCTATCTTCCTTCATCTTCTGGTTCTTCTGGTTCTTCTGGCTCTTCTGGTTCTTCCTCCGGCGTTCTCGTCCAGCATCTCCTCCGCGGCGTCTTCTATCTTCTTCTCCTCGGGCCGCTCCGCACCCATGGCATGGGGGGAGGCTCCCGCTCTTCTCTTCAGGGTCACGAGCAGACAGGAATAGTGGAGAACACGCCAAAGTCGGTAACAGAAACAAACGTAGAGCACACGGCAGGCAGGAACAGGAAGCCAAACACACAAAGGGCCTCATTATTCCAGCTCAGCAGGGCTGACCTGCAGTGCAGAGGTTAATATAGAGTTCTCTGATAGGAGCTAGGGTGGAGCCATGCTAGAGGAGAGTCAATAAAAGCAGTCAGGTGAGAGATAGCTGGTCTTTGGAGATGAACACATGGAAACAGGTAAGCTGACAAACAACCTCTATTGCATAACCATGACACATGGCTGAAGCCAACCTTCAGGAACGAAGCACGTGAAATAGATCTATGGTAAGAAACTATAATTATAGTAGTTCCTAAAAAATTAGGCAATACTGATAAATGGCAACAATGGGATGGATATGAAAAATCCCCCTAGGGAGTGTTACTTTCAGGATGTCTGTATAATGATGATATGGCACTGAAGGTCGCGAATCACCCAAATAAAGTAATTACCGGGAGCTGTGGTGGCACGCCAATAGATGTCGGTCAAAGCAGGACAGCAGTCAAGGTGGGTATAAATGTCAGGTCACCTGAAACCAGGTGACAGATGCACTCTGTAGGAGTCAGAAGTGCACCTCTAAGGTAGTGGACCCTAGGACTGACTGCTGCGGATTGAACCCTGGAAGGTTCAGGAAGCAGGTCTACTGGATCACTAACACAGATCCCAGTGGGAGCTAGAGCATAGATTCCCCAGGGTGCAGAGTCTAAGAGCCAACAGGTGTTCACCAAAGCCTCCAGTGGTAAGGATGGACTGCGCTGCAGTCTGGCTCCAGGTCTCGGCCCCCAGGGTCTTACAGCTCACGCTTACGGTAGACTACAGGAGATAGAGGAAGCAGCAGGCTAGAACAACAAGGATAGTAAAGGGATAAGGCAGAGGTCAGGGCGACTAGCAGACAGGAACAACAGAGTACACGCCAAAGGTTCAGGGTCACAGGCAAACAGGGATAGTCGGGGACACGCCAAAAGGTCAGGCTCACGAGCAGACAGGAATAGTCGAGAACACGCCAAGGTCGGTAACAGAGACAAACGTAGAGCACACGGCAAGCAGGAAACAGGAAGCCAAACACACAGTGAATACACAATGGTTGATCAGCACCGCTGGCTAGCAGTGCACAGGTTAATATAGAGTTCCCTATTAGGGCTGGGGTGGAGCCATGCTAAGAGGAGAGATTATTTAAACAGCCAGGTGAGAGTGACTGGCCTCTTAGTCTTACTGCATAACCATGACAGTACCCCCCTCTTACAAGGCTTCCCCCTCCCCCGCCTGGGCCCAGGCTTAAAGGGAAACTCCAGATGAAACCTCCTCAACAGACAAGGCGCAAAGATCTTAGATGCAGTGATTCACGACCTCTCCTCAGGACCAAACCCTTTCCAATGTACGAGGTACTGAAGAATACCTAACCTCGTACTTTAGACTATCCTCAGAGACCGAAACTAAGGTAGGGAGAGGACGAGAGGACTTATTAAGGACTAAAGGCTTCTTAGGAATGGGTAAAGGCATGAGAAGACCATCAGGAGTCTGAGCAGGGTTTCCCAGACCCTTAAAGATGAGCTGGACATCCAGCACAGGAGCATCAGACTGGGCAGGAGTCAGTGGATCTCTGAGGCCAGGTTGGTTAGAAGGTGAGGTGTCACAAGAGTCAAGCTGGATAGCTGAAACACAAGCAGCATGCTGAGAGTCCAGAAAGAAAGGTTGAAAACCCCACCTGGCTGAATGAGGCAGTCTGTCCATAGGATGGATTGAGCCTCTTAGCCGAGTTTGAATGGACTTAGTAGTAGTAGGGTGAGGCCAGGTTGCAGAAGGTCCTGAATAGGGAACAGCAGGAAGCTCACTGGGCATGGGCTGGGCAGGCATAACTGGTGCAAAGGCCGACTGAATAGCATTGCCAGAAGTAACTACTATCTCAATCGCATCGCAGGGCATAGCGACTGTGGAACTTGCGGACAAGTTAACCTGGCTATGCGTCCAAGGGAGTTTAGGGACAGGCAAGGGTAAATGGTTATGCAAACTGGAGTAAATGATCGGCTCAGGTTCACAGGTGGGCTCCTCATCCAGAGTGCCACATGACCTAGAGAGTGTCTCGGCCTGACTATTGCAGGACAAATCCCAGAAATTGCTATATACAGCGAGAAGAGCAGAAGATACTGGGATAGTGGCAACAGGAAGTTTCTCTTTTGGGGTAACCCTGAGTAGGCAGGAAGAGGAACAGGAGGAACCCCAAGCCAGGATCTGTCCAACAGTCCAGTCAACGTTTGGAGAATGGAGCCATAACCAAGGAAGACCTAATATGATAGGAGATGAAGCCTTAGGTAAGACAAGGAAGGATATCCACTCCTGGTGGAGTGTCCCTATCGACATCATAACAGGGAGGGTCTGGAAGCGGATAGGGCCCCCTGGGAGAACAGTGCCATTAATCACCAAGACCACCAATGGCATTGTAAGGGGCAAAAGGGTAAGTCTCATGGAAGATGCAGTTTCTCAATCCATGAAATTGCCAGCGGCTCCGGAATCCAGATGTGCCGAGATCGAACAAGAGAAAGTGCCGACATGAAGGTACACAGAAAGGAGAAGACGAGAAGGTGAAGGTGATATTTCAGGGTCTAATACTCCACCTTCCAGATGTATTAGCCCCAAGCGTTTTTCCTGACGAAGAGAACAAGTGTCACGAAAATTACCTTTGGCCCCACAATAGAGGCACAGACCCAGAGTTCTGCGCCTAGCTCGTTCTTCGGGAGATAACTTGGTCCAGCCCAGCTGCATAGGTTGCTCAGCAGGCAGGGTGTGCTCCTCGGATCGAAGAGAAGGGACTGGGACCTCAGGCTGCCTAAAGAAAGGGGAGTGTTGGCGTCTTTTTTCCAGGGCCCTCTCCTGAAAGCAAATATCGATCTGATTACACAAGGTCCACAACATCCAGATCAGCAGGAAGGGATTTTCCTGCTAATTCATCCTTCACTCTATCAGAGAGGCCATGTAAAAAGGTTGCAACTAGGGCCTCATTATTCCAGCTCAGCAGTCAAAATATGAAAATGAAGAGTGTACTGTCCCACAGAAGCAGACTCTTGACAGAGACGTAAAAGAGCGCTGGCCGCAGAGGAGACATGACCCGGTTCCTCGAAGATATTCCGAAAAAGTTTCAAGAAATCACACAGGCTAGAAACCACTGGATCATTCAGTTCCCACAGAGGGGCAGCCCAAGCTAGCGCCTCGCTGGACAGGAGGGATATAATATAGGCTACTTTCACCCAATCGGACAGGAAGTTCTGGGGCTGAAGTTCAAAATGAATTGTGCACTGGCTAAGGAACCCCCTGCAGGCTTTGGAGTCCCCAGAGAAATGGGCCTGAGCTGGCAGTTGTAAAGAATGTGTGACTGCAACTGGTGCAATGAGTGCAGCATCAGATAGCGGTTGAGGTTGTTGAACCGGGGGTCCTAAAGAGTCCTTAACCTGTTCAAAACGGGAGGCAAAATCCTGAAGGAATCGCATCACCTGGGTCTGATGTGATTCCTGGGTCTCAAGTCTGCGAACTAGGCCCTGCAATGGACCATCTGCAGGTAGCGGCACATCAGACAGGTCCATGGCTGATCAAACTGTCAGGTCACCTGAGACTAGGTTACAGATGCACTCCGTAGGAGTCAGAAGTGCACTGCTAAGGTAGTGGACCCTAGGACTGACTGCTGCAGATTGAACCCTTGAAGGTTCAGGAAGCAGGTCTACTGGATCACTAACACAGATCCCAGTGGGAGCTAGAGCATAGATTCCTCAGGGCGCAAAGTCTAAGAGCCAGCAGGTGTTCACCAGAGCCTCCAGTGGTAAGGATGGACTGCGCTGCAGTCTGGCTCCAGGTCGCAGCCCCCAGGGTCTCACAGCTCACGGTCATGGTAGACTACAGGAGATAGAGGAAGAAGCAGGCTGGAACAACAAGGATTGTAAAGGGATAAGCCAGAGGTCAGGGCGACTAGCAGACAGGAACAACAGAGTACATGCCAAAGGTTCAGGGTCACAGGCAAACAGGGATAGTCGGGGACACGCCAAAAGGTCAGGTTCATGAGCAGAGAGGAATAGTCGAGAACACGCCAAGGTCGGTAACAGAGACAAACGTAGAGCACACGGCAAGCAGGAATCAGGAAGCCAAACACACAGTGAATACACAATGGTTGATCAGCACCGCTGGCTAGGAGTGCACAGGTTAATATAGAGTTCCCTATTAGGGCTGGGGTGGAGCCAGGCTTAGAGGAGAGATTATTTAAACAGCCAGGTGAGAGTGACTGGCCTCTTAGTTTGAACACATGAGGAGAGGTAAGCAGACAGAGAAGGATTACTGCATAACCATGACGAGCTGTGGTAGTGCACCCGCCCATCCCACGTCACAGCAGTAGGGGAAGAGGGGGAGCCTGCAGTGCGCGTCGCAGCTCCCGGATTAAATGACAGCTCGGGTGGCCACAGCCATTCCAACCACAACCACCACACACAGCAGCCCGAGGGGACATGTTAAATAGTTAAAATTAATGAAGGGGATAACTAGGGCCAACCAGGCATCATGAGAAAGTGTAAATAATATAATCAAATGGACTGAAAATTACCTCCCGAGTTATAAAAAGGCGCACAACCACATGTTTCCTTTCCTATACTGAATATTACAACAAAGGAAAGGAATAAAAATGTGGGACTTTAAATGAAAAAATGGCCTGGTAGGGTCAAGTACCTCCATGTCAGAGGTAAATAGAAGTACCTCCATCCCTGTCACTGTGAAAAAAATTATGGGGAAAAAAGGGGGAAGAGGGGGAGGGAAAGGAATTGGGTTCTGATGTATTATTACCATAATATACCCTGGCTATGAATTATTAAATATCAATTTTACTCAACTAATTACAATTATTTATTCTGCACCCACATGTTTCAATTAAAGTCCAGATTTCTTTTTTCTCCCCCTCTCACCTGTTGTGGAAATTTTTATTAATGTATGTTGTTAGATGTCACCCAGAGTCTGTTTTGCTGTAATACGCTCATGTGAGGGTATTCGCACATACAGACGTTGGTGGAAGACCATTGGCTGCGGAAACCTTCCCGTGGACACGGCTGATCTGTTTGTTCTTTTAAGGATGTTTGTTTATGCCTCACCAAGAGACTGGCCACTCCATGGCGATCGCATTTAAACTCCTAAGTAAGCAGATCTGCATACATGGGAACCATAGCACAACCATACAAAATCATGGCCCACTGAGCCATGATAGAGTATGGCTCGCGTCATTGGTAGCAGTGGGAGTGTGCACATGATCGTGTTCAGAACCATGTGCTTGCCGCATGGTTTTGCACACGATCATCTGCACACGTTACTACTGCATTTCTATTTGAATATATACATGTGTGTGTGACTGGTTCTTTTGAATGAATAAAAGTGTCTGATTCTAAAGCCACCACCTTCTTTTGTTATCCATATTTTAGTATAAATAAAAGGAGCCTGGCTATTTTCTTCAGGATTCTGCTGAGCTCGACGTGATACCAGCGTCTGTTTGTGTTACTGAGAGACATGCAAATCGCTCTTTCCCGGGATTATATGAGAGAGCTGTATTTGTGCTTTTAAGCACAAAGAAATTATATGCTTATAGGGAGAAGCTTAGAATTTCCCTGACAGTATGGCAGGCCAGAAAGGAAGCCAACAGATATTCCTAATTCAACGGACCTCGAGGAGGGAGAGACATCCAGAACCAGACTAGCAAAGGCCCGCCTATGGTAAGACAACCATACTTCAAGTTTTTTGAACATTTTTGCTGTTCTGTGTTCGGGATTTTGATTACCTGAATGAGGTAAGATCTGCCAGGCAAAGAACCTTATGTTTTTTTTGTCTATTTCTGTATAATGACGGGACTTTTATTGTAGGTTATATTTTTGTCATTGTAAGTAGGTCTATTAATTGGGGAAGCACCTATATTTAAATCCTCTATAGGTCCCATTTAATACAAACCTAAAGTGAATGCTGTGTGTGACTGAGTAGGCTGTGTAACTGTGTGTTGTGTGTATGACTGAACAGGCTGACACTGTGTGCTAAAATGCTGCATATGTAATTGACCATGTTAATGAGCGGGGGAGGGGCAACCATTATTGTTGATGGTCCTGTGTATCTGTTGACTTTCCAACCTTCAGAACAAAGTTATGTGTAATAAGTTTGTGATGTATATGAGAAATAGAAATGGATGAATTGTGATTTTTACCTTTGTATGGGACCAAGACACATGTCAAAATATTTTTAAGTAAAGGGTTTGGTTTTAAGTTGAAAATGCCTGCCGCATATTCAAGCGGCCTGCCGCATATTCAATTGTTGGGATATAACTTACAATAGGAGCTGTTTCTTGAATGGGCTACACCTTATGGGTGGTCTCAGGTTTCTAGGTAATAGCATGGGGGAGTTCTGTTGACCTTCTAACTTTTAGAGCAAAGTATTGTGTTGTATTTGGGAACAAGAGTATATTAAGGTGTGTTATTTCATGTTTTATTTAACTTTGGCGTTTTTGGATATACAGTATCTCACAAAAGTGAGTACACCCCTCACATTTTTGTAAATATTTTAATATACCTTTTCATGTGACAACACTGTAGAAATTACACTTTGCTACAATGTAAAGTAGTGAGCGTACAGCTTGCATAACAGTGTGAATTTGCTGTCCCCTCAAAATAACTCAACACACAGCCATTAATGTCTTTACCGCTGGCAACAAAAGTGAGTACAGGCATACCCCACTTTTAAGTACGCAATGGGGTTTATTTACTAAAGCTGGAAAATGCTAAATCGGGCTCACTTCTGCATAGAAACCAAAAAGGTTCTAACCCCAGCTTGTTCAATTATGCTTTGGTAACAAAACCTAGAAGCTCATTGGTTTCTATGCAGAAGTGAGCCTGATTTTGCACTTTCCAGCTTTAGTAAATAAACTCCATTGCGTACTTAAAAGTGGGGTATGCCTGTACACACCTAAGTGAAAATGTCCAAATTGGGCCCAAAGTCTCAATATTTTGTGTGGCCAGCATTATTTTCCAGCACTGCCTTAACCCTCTTGGGCATGGAGTTCACCAGAACTTCACAGGTTGCCACTGGAGCCCTCTTCCAATTCTATATGGCAACATGAGCTGGTGAATGTTAGAGACCTTGTGCTCCTCCACCTTCCATTTGAGGATGCCTCACAGGTGCTCAATAGGGTTTAGGTCTGGAGACATGCTTGGCCAGTCCATCACCTTTACCCTCAGCTTCTTTAGCAAGGCAGTGGTCGTCTTGGAGGTGTGTTTGGAGTCGTTATTATTTTGGAATACTGCCCTGAGGCCCAGTTTCTGAAGGGAGGGGATCATGTTCTGCTTCAGTATGTCACAGTAGATGTTGGCAATAATGGTTCCCTCAATGAACTGTACCTCCCCAGTCCTGGAAGCACCAGTCCATGACACTCCCACCACCATGCTTGACTGTAGGCAAGACACACTTGTCTTTGTACTCCTCACCTGGTTGCCGCCACACATGCTTGATACCATCTAAACCAAATAAGCTTATCTTGGTCTGCTCATCAGGACATGGTTCTAGTAATCCATGTCCTTAGTCTGCTTGTCTTGAATAAACTGTTTGCAGGCTTTCTTGTGCATCATCTTTAGAAGAGGCTTCCTTCTGGGACAACAGCCATGTAGACCAATTTGATGCATTGTGCGGTGTATGGTTAGAGAGCACTGACAGACTAGCCCCCCACCTCTTCAACCTCTGCAGCAATGCTGGCAGCACTCATACAAAAAACAAAAACAACCTCTGGATATGACGCTGAGCATGTGCACTCAACTTCTTTGGTCGACCATGGCAAGGCCTGTTCTGAGTGGAACCTGTCCTGTTAAACCGCTGTATCATCTTGGCCACCATACTGCAGCTCAGTTTCAGGATCTTGGCAATCTTCTTATAGCCTAGGCCATCTTTATGTACAGCAACAATTCTTTTTTTTAAGATCCTCAGAGAGTTCTTTGTCATGAGGTGCCATGTTGAACTCCCAGTGACAAGTGAGATGGATAACACCAAATTTAACACACCTGTTCCCCATTCACTCCTGAGACCTTGTAACGCCAAAGAGTCACATGACACCGGGGAGGGGAAATGGCTTATTGGGCCCAATTTAGATATTTTCACTTAGGGGTGTACTCACTTTTGTTGCCAGTGGTTTAGACATTAATGACTGTGTGTTAAGTTATTTTGAGGGGACAACAAATTTACACTGTTATACAAGCTGTACACTCACTGATTTACATTGTAGCAAAGTGTAATTTCTTCAGTGTTTTCACATGAAAAGATATAATAAAATGTTTACAAAAATGTGAGGAGTGTACTCACTTTTGTGAGATACTGTATTGTTTAGTTAATATGCCTATATTTTAGTACTCTGGGCCCTAATTGATATAGCCTAAAGTGTTTGTCTAGGGATAAGTGTTAATATTGGTGTCTCAATTTTATAGTCAGTTTTTATAGGGAGAAATCTTGGTTTGTGTTGGTTTTCATTTGTTAATGTCAGCCATTTTGCTGTAGTCCGGATTTCATCCACCATTTTACCGTGGACCGATTTTTGATTGTTGCAACTGCCTTTTTGTTTCTGCTGATTTTAGTCTCGAGCGAAATATAGTCTGTTTTTGTACTGAATTCCATTTCCAGTAGAATCATTTTGTTTTTTATTTAATTCCAGTTGGTTTAACAAAGTTTTATAGTGTAATACAGTTTTGGGTAGAGAGCAAACAGGATGCATCCACATTATTGTTTTAAATTCTAGGTACAGATAGAAGCCATAAGTTGTTTTTTGATTTAACATATCTCCAGGTTTTTTAAAATTTTTTCCAACCTTCCCACACCTCCAAGTTCCCACTTCTTACTTCAACTGTAGTGTTTGCCAGTATCTCGTTATTATACGTTTCCTCTACTGCATCAAGCCACTCCCATGTCTCTGGGCCCTCCTTCCTCTGCCAACCCTTCGGTATCAATCTCTTTGCAGCATTTAAAAGAAATGGTACCAATGTCTGCTTATATTTATTTGTATCTCCTTCCCCCCCATGGAACAGAACCACCCACGGGTCTTCTACTACATCTATATTCGTTATTATTTTTATTAAGGCAAGAGTCTTCTTCCAGAAAATTTTTATTTTGGGGCAATTCCACCAGATGTGGCCCAATGTTCCTACATCTTGGCAGCCTCGCCAGCAGAGTGCCGAAGAGCCACTCTGGTATTTACTTAATATCTCAGGGGTTATATAGCTTCTACTTATACATTTATAGTTCATTTCAGCTGAACGTGTATCTATTGTTAACTTAAAAATCCTATCTAAAATTTTACTAATTGGGTTTTTGTCTTTCTTCGTGCCCAAATCCCTCTCCCATTTCTCAATGAATGGCGGTATCTCCAACTTTTCTGTCGTCATCAGGATTTTATACACATTCGAGATTGTATTTCTCGGATCTTCACGATCACATAACTTTTCCATAACTTTTCCATCTCTGTCAGATCTTCCCCAGACCTAATGGGATGTGGTAGCTTACTCACGAAGTGTTTCAATTGTATCCCACGTGTCGCCCTATCTTGTCTAAGTTGTTGAAGTGTTATTATTTTACCATCTTTAATTATTTCTCTTACCTGTGTTATTCCCCAAAATTCCACCTTTCCTCCTATGTTTTCAATTCCCGGTGCAAAATATTCTTTTTCTTTGAGTGCCAATAATGGTGAATTATATTTCCCTATCACTTTCTTGTATACCCCATCCCAAACTTTAAAGACGTTTTGTGTAATTACGTGAGTATTAATGTCTAAAGTTCTAAAATGTGGAGGATTACAAATAATATTTCCCAAGTGTGCTTTACTAAGTGTATTTTCTATTTTCACCCACTTTTTTTCATTATCTCTCTTTGCCCACTCTACTAGTCTAGAAAGGACTATCCCTTTGTAATAGTTTCGGATGTCTGGCACAGCCAGTCCACAATTTACTTTACTTTGTTTTAATGTCTGGAAGGAGACTCTTGGCCTTCTATTTTTCCAGATAAAATTCATTATTATCTTTTTTAATTTTGTTAAATAGTATTGGGGGAGTGGTACAGGGATCATCTGAAATTGGTACGTTATTTTAGGGAGGAGGACCATCTTGGTGACATTTATGCGACCTATCCATGAGAGTGGTTTACTTGTAAATCTCTTGCAGTCTAGTCTGATATCATCGAGCAGAGGGACATAATTTATGTTATACATCTTCTCTATTGAGTTGGTTAAGTTGATTCCCAAGTACCTTAATTCCTTGGTCCACCCGAAACCAGATACCCTCTTCACCTTCTTTACCTCTGCCTTGTTTAGATTAATATTTAATATTTTGGATTTTGCTGAGTTTATTTGGAAGTTGGACAGCTCTCCATACTTTCTCAGGACTTCCATTAATTTGGGTAAGGAGGCCATTGGATCTGTTATGTAAAACAACACATCATCAGCAAATGCTGCGATTTTGTGTTCATCTTCCCCCACCTTGATGCCTCTTATATCAGAGTCTCTACGTATTGTTACCAGGAGTGGCTCGAGGGCCAGGACAAAGGAGTAACGGGGACAAGGGGCAACCTTGTCTCGTGCCGTTTCTCATCTCAAAGGGTTGAGACATCAACCCGTTGACTTTTATTGTGGCCGTAGAATGATGGTACAGCGTTTTTATCCGCTGGATCATCTTAGGTCCTATTCCCATAGTCTCCAGAGTCTGAAACATGAACCCCCAGTCTACTCTGTCAAAGGCCTTTTCGGCATCAATTGACAGCAACAGTCCTAGGGGTCCACTCTCCTTCAACTTTTGCAACAGAAGGAGCGTCTTAACCCCATTATCCCTCCCTTCTCTTTTGGGGACAAATCCCACCTGGTCCTGATTAACCAAGAAGTTCATAAACTCCTTTAGCCTCTCAGCCAGGACCTTTGCATACAGTTTTGTATCGGTGTTATATCGGCGAGATAGGACGATAACTTGAACAGAGTGTTTTCTCCTTACCTTCCTTCAAATTAATTGCGATAGATGCCTGAAGGGCATCTCTGCTCATCTCATAGCTATCTCCCAGCCCATTCATATAATTGCAAAGCCTTGGGACTAGTATCTCTTTAAATTTTTTATAATAACACAATGTGAGCTCGTCCGGGCCAGGACTTTTCCCGGAGGCCCCTCCCGTTAACGCCTTTCTAATTTCATCTTCCGAGATTGGCGCCTCCAAGAGTTCCCTGGCTGAGTCTGAGATTATGGATAGCTTAGCTTTCTTCAGGTAATTATTATTTTTCTCTCTCCTACTTTTAGATTGAGGATCATGTATATTGACTGAGTATAAGCTTTGATAGTAGTTCTTAAAGATTTCAGTAATCTTTCTAGATGAATATTCCAAATGACCATCTTTAGTCTGAATTTTCTCGATAAAATTTCTAGCTTTCTTTTTTTGTACAATTTTTGCCAGGAATTTACTTGGTTTATTTCCCCATCGGTATCTGTCCCTTACAAACCTACTGTATGCTATTCTTGATTCCAGCTCCAGTGCCTTTTTCAACTCTGTCCTTTTAGTTATCAACTGTTGGTATACCTCACAGGGTTGCTGACCCGTTTGTTTTTTATGTTCCTGTTCCAGCTTATCTACTTCCCCTGTTAGATTTGGGATTCCTTCCCGTTTCTCTCTTTTCTTCCTGGTCCCCATCTCGATTAGGACCCCTCTAATAAAGGCCTTGTGTGCCTCCCATAAAGTGGACCCTGATACTTCCCCATTATCATTTACTGAGAAGTAATTCTCCAGTTCCTTTCTAATTGAGGCATAGCCTTCTTCCTCCCGTATCAGTTCCTCGTTAAGGCACCACTGACCCCGGATCCCCACATCCCCACCGATTATCATTTCAATGACCATAGGGGCGTGATCTGAGAATGTTACATTACCAATCTTGGAATCCACAACCTTATCTATTTCCCTATGTTCTATAAAGCCAACATCAATCTGAGAGTAAGAATCGTGCACAGGAGAATAGAACATATAGTCTCGTCTACTTGGGTGTTGAACCCTCCAAATGTCTACCAAATAATACATGGATAGTTTTTGTTTCACCTTTAATTGACTATTGATCATCTCCTGCACACGGGCCGTACTGTCCATTCTTGGGTCCATACAGAAATTAAGGTCCCCCATCTAAATCAAATGCCCTTTCCTAAACTCCATTAGTTTCCCCAGGGTGTACACAAAGTATTTCATTGAGTTTTTATTAGGTGCATATATATTGGCCAGGGTATATTACCCTTCGTTTAATCTGCCTCTAAGAAAAAGGAATCTACCTTCTGGGTCTACCAATCTATCCTCCAGCACAAAACTTATTCTTTTTGCAAACCCAATGGCCACCCCTCGAGTACGACTTGAGATGGTGTCATCTTGATACCAGAGCGGGAAATCACTTGAGTACAGTCTTAGCTTAGATTGTTGTGAGATGTGTGTCTCTTGGAGGAAGACCACGGCAGGGCCTATTATTTTAAGCTCATTAAAAATATTTTTCTGTTTTTTAATCATATTTAGGCCTCTGACTTTGTACGTTATAAATTTTAATGTAGACCTAGCTATCATTCTGCTCTAATAGATAGCACCTCTTTCTTTTGACCTTGGAGAGATTCCCCCTCTTCATTTTGTGGCAAGGATATCCCCCTTTCCCGCCCCCTTCCCCCCACCTCCCCACACCCCTATTTCCCCCTTATCCGCCCTCCTCCCCCCCTTCCCCCCTTTGGTCCCTATTGGACCCTTAGACCTTTGAGGAACTCGCATAACGTGATCCTCTTTCGGTCACCACCTCAGAGGGTGGAGCTCTCGGTGTGTTTCCCAGCGAGTCACCGTTAACCAAGTGACCTGGTGGGCTGACCAGTTCCAAACAGCTCTTTACTTTAACGGATTACATCTCTCCTTATTTCCCCCCACCCCCACCCAGTGCCACCCCCATCCCCGAATTATGGACCCCGTTCTTAAGTCTACCCACTGTTCATTGGACCAGTCTGGCATCGAAGGGGTCTGGATACCCAACTTCCCACAAAATTCCTCCAGTTCACCTGGGAATCTGAGTCTTGCTGTTTTGCCGTCTTTGCTTCCTAGCAAACAGGCCAGGAACCCCCACGTATATTTTATATTTTGCTTTATCGTTTGTTCCAGAGGGAGCTTAAGTCGACGCCTTCTTACCAGAGTGTCTTTAGCTAAATCAGCGAATACTGATATCCTGGCTTCCTCATATTGAAGCGGGGTTCTCCCTCTTAATTTTACCCAAAGGTTTTCTTTATCTTCGTAAAATCTAAACCTCACTATTATGTCCCGGCTTCTTTCCGTTCGTCTAGTGTCGAACCTTCCTATGCGGTGAACCTGCTCTGTTTTTGGAAAATCTCCTCCTCCCAATTCCAAGATAGGGCTGAAGATATCCGCAATGATCTTTCTCAGATCTTCACCCCTCATTTCTGGTACCCCTCAGATTCTCAGGTTTTGTCTACGATTTCTGTTTTCCTGATCCTCTATTCTGTAGCAAATTCTTATTTGATTTTGTTGAATAATTTTGAGTTGTTCTTTTAGGTCAGAGAGGGCCCGCTCTTGGTTATCTATTGTATCTTCTGTTTTCTCAACTCTGGCCAGTATGTTCCCCAGGTCTGTCCTCAGACCATTTATTTCAAATTTAATTGCAGTTTCAAGTGATTTAAACATTTCTAAGATTTCATTCTTCGAGGGAAATTGTGTATCCTGTCTATTTTCTTCCAATCTGGTTGTTTCTAGAGTGTTCTCAGCTGATAGCTCATCTCTGGAATGATCGGGTGTTTGAGCTCCCTTTCCATTCCCCCCAATCTTTTTATCCGCCATGGTTAACTTTTGGGTCTCTGGGTGGGTGTTCCCTGGGCTACCTCCCCGGGTCATATATTGCTTAATTGTACTCCCAGTGGAAGTGCTCCCTGATGTGTTGTCTTTTGGGGTCTTGGGTGTCCCCCCTTCCCGGTTTTAGTCGCGGCTCTACTCATAGTTTTTTCCGTACTCTGTGGTTGATTCATATTCTTTATACAATAGATAGGAAAATGGTAACCTATGGGTTCTCTGGAATTTTCCAGTACTGCCAGAGAAGGTATTTTTAAACCAAAATGCACAACTTCACAGCACAACTTCAAGATTGGTAGCACAGCTTCTAGTTTAAGCTATTAATTCTTTGTTAGTCTATAATTGCCACCATAAGGCCTTGCCAGAACAAGTGGTACCTCCAGTATTGTAATTGTTATCAGTATAGAGACAGCAGATTATAGATAGTAGCGGCTATAGCCTCTGAATTGTACCAACAGCAGTGTTCAAAAAAAAAAAATTCTCTTTCTCTATTTTCCAAAAGAGCACATTAGTACCTTCAGCTTCTCCTCATCCCTTTTGCAAGGGGATCTCTGTTCTTCTCTTACCTTTAGGCAGGGATCATAGAGCAGCTCTCCCCAGCCCTGAACTCATAGGCTTGATGTCCTCTGGAATGCCTGTCAGGTCTCCTTTCCAGCCAGGCACCGAATGTTTGTGTGCCGCTGTCTCAGCTTGCTGTCCGCACCGGGAAGGGTCTTGAACGGAGGCATGATTGTATACACTCCTATATCAGGGGAGGGGGGTGGAGGGAGGAAGGGGGGGAGGAGCGGGGGGAAGGATCAGGGGGAACAGGACGGAAGACCGGAACCTGCACGAAGCTCCAGGGTGTCTGTCCGCGCCGCTGGTCTCACACACCGGCACCCGGGCTCCCCTCCTCGCCCTGTCATCCACCCTATCGCTGGTTTGTTCAGACACGAGGCCGTTCAACGCTGGCCAGCCAACACACCTCCATCTCCTCCCCTCCCCTCAGACGTCCTACGTCATGACCACTCCCCTCCCTTCCTCAGAGGGGACACATCATGAAGGATAGAGTAATAACTTTTGTGTATAAGTACCTTTTCAGGTCCAAGGAGTTTCTGAAAGTGTATGTACATAGATAGCAGGTGTATGTAGATAGCTGTACACATGTATAAATACACATGCCTAAGAAGGTAAAAGTATCATAGGCTATTTCACTGTTTCATTGTTTTATTTCTGCACAATTATAAACCCTGCATGTCTTCCTCCAGTTTGTAATGAGGAATAAAAGGGGGGATGATAGTGGTGAGAATGACAATTTTCAAACCAATAATACTAACTGCTCTAATTCTAGCCAAGTTTGTGACCTAGTAGGAATCACAAGTTCCACGACTGTCTTTCTTTGATAGAATTTGAATCATCAGTCTGGTGAAGGACGCTCCCATAAGAACCTTTTTGTCAATTCCAGGTATTACACCCCAGATGATAAGATGCAGTGACCACAGTCATTAAGTTCTCACATGTCTGGGTTATTCCCATATGAGATTTTTTTGGAGGTCAACCAAAACCAGAGTTGTACTTTCCTCAGCAGCTGTCGACATTCTCAGCTGATGGGGTAGGTGCAGTCATTGTAACATGAACTTCAAAAGGTCCACCACAGGGTTCATGAGTCCCTCCTGTACCCTGACACAATAACCAGTTTACATTCTTTCTAACCAGGTGACTGCGTTGTTGTAAAAAAGCTTGAGGGACGAGACCAGGCCAGCCACTGCAAGAAGCTGCTCAAATACACCAAAGGATGAGGAGTATCTTTGTTTATTTATATTTTTAAAGTGCATTTTCCAACTAGCTATGAAAGCAAACAGGACACATGGTGGGGTCTACTCTGAGTCTCCACTGGGCTCTAGTGCCCCAGCGATGATGGTGGTACATGCTATATGTGATGTTCATATTGGTATGAGGAGTTTTGACAAACTAGTAAAATCCAAACAGACACTTGTCAATAGAATTTAACGATACATTTCTAGAGGGTAAAATTAATTATAATTTTAACAATGGCTCTGGTTCTTGCCAGCTTTGGTATCAGGACAACTAGGTAGCCCACAAGTGTGCTCCAACTTTTTTTTGGCATTAATGCGGATCTACAGCTTACAAGGTAATTCCCCTAATGCAAGAGGTTCATGTTTGCTGGTGAAACTCGTCTGAGCATCTTATGTTGCAGCCGATCGTGAGGATCTGATTGCGCTAGAGAAGGTAAGAATGACAGGGACAGCTAGAGGGAAATTGTTCACCAACCTCAACCAGGTCTGGGCATGGTTTCCTGCTTGTACACGGTGGGGGCTTGAGCTTATGAAACGATTGAACAATTTCTCATCCATTGAGGATGGGATGTTTCATGTAACTGTTGAAGCTACAAGGAAGTTCCCATAGTCCAAGGGGGTTTCTGTGAAATCATAGGAAAAGATTGTTATACCTGGATCGGGGATAATAGTGACAAAGTTCAGGCCCATATGGATAAGGTTTGGATCCCTGCAAGGCAAAGCAAGAGCTATAGCTAGTGAAGGTTGAATTCCTTTTAAGGGTCTGGGAATCTTTGGGGATTTATTTTTTTATTTTGCAGTGTATCATAGTTGAAGGAAGTAGGGGTATATATACTCATGTTACTTTTGTTTCTATTCCTTCTATATGCCATGATGAGGTGCTCCTGTTGCCTGATTGGACGAGTGAACAGAGCCTGAGCAGATGACCACATCTTCCTCACCGAGATGGGACGCCCCAAAGCCCAGCCCACCTACAAGACACAGAGGATCCCAGATCGACCGACGATTACTACAGCTCACCATGTCGTGTCCTCCTTCCTGAAGAACAGAGTTTACAAGTCAAGCCATGTTATGAACTCGTATGGACTGTAAGGACTGATTCATTTCCAGGTGTAAGAAGAAAATCAAGATTCATCAAGGAACACATGGGAGCATATGACAAAGAGGAGGAGCTGTTGTTAAAATTTTTATTAATGTATGTTGTCAGATGTCCCCAGTGTCTGTTTTGCTGTAATACGCTCATGTGAGGGTATTCGCACATACAGAGGTTGGTGGAAGACCATTGGCTGCAGAAACCTTCCCGTGGACATGGCTGATCTGTTTGCTCTTTTAAGGATGTTTTTTTATGCCTCACTAAGGGACTGGCCACTCCAATAGGGACCGCATTTAAACTCCTAAGTAAGCAGATGGGAACCATACTACATGGGAACCATAGCACAGCCATACAAAATCATGGCCCACTGAGCCATGATAGAGTATGGCTCACATCATTGGTAGCAGTGGTAGTGTGCACACGATTGTGTTCAGAACCATGTGCTTGCCACATGGTTTTGCACACGACCATCTGCACACATCACTACTGCATTTCATATTTGAATATATACATGTGTGTGTGATTGGTTCTTTTGAATGAATACAAGTGTCTGGCTGATTCTGAAGCCACCACCTTCTTTTGTTATCCATGTTTTAGTATAAATAAAAGGAGCCTGGCTATTCTCTTCAGGATTCTGCTGAGCTCAATGTGATACCAGCGTCTGTTTGTGTTACTGAGAGACATACAAAGCGCGCTTTCCCGGCATTATATGAGAGAGCTGTATTTGTGCTTTTAAGCACAAAGAAATGATATGTTTATAGGGAGTAGCTTAGAATTTCCCTGACATCCCCCCTTTTTCCCTATAATTTTTTTCACAGTGACAGGGATGGAGGTACTTGACCCTACCAGGCCATTTCCTCATTTAAAGTCACAAATTTTTATTCCTCTCCTTTGTTGTAATCTCACATGTGTGGTTTGAACACCGTTTACATATGTGGGCACAACTTACGTATGTGTTTGCTTCTGCGAGCAAGCACGTGGGGATAGGGGTGCTTTATATATATATATATATTTTTTTTTTTTCAAACATCCCTTGCAATAGGAATAAGCATGACAGATCCTCTTTACAGTGAGATCTGGGGTCAATAAGTTCCCACATCTCATCTCTAGGCTGGGAAGCCTGAAATAAAAGAAAAAAGATCTAGGCTTCCCAGCCGAGGCGGCACCATTTTTTCGATAGCAGAAGCTGGGCGTGACGTCATAACATCGTGCCCGGCATCCGAACGATCATAGAGTCTCCAGGGACCATCTGGCCCACCGGAAATCTCTATGGTCGGCATCCGAGGCAGATCCCTTCTCTGGTTCGCTGATGGCAGGGACGAGCCCGCAGGAGCACCAGAGGGTGGCGGAAGGGGGAACAGCCACTATTATCGTTCTTATGGTGAAGGGAATCTCCGGCTCTAAAAGACTATATCTGAATGATGCCTGCAGCTGCAACCGCTCAAAGTCACAATGTCATATGACATTAAGCGGGCGGCAAGCAGTTAAAGTGTTTGCGGTTCGGGTCTGAACTTTTTCCATGTTTAGGAGTTCTGTTGTGAACTGAACCAGGGGGTGTTCGGTCCATCTCTAGTGATTGGCCACTACACCCAAGTGCTGTCACAAAACAGAAGGTTGCTCCCTCTCTTAGCCCCCATTCCCAATGGTGTGACTTGTCATGTGATTTTACAGGTAATGTCGGCAATGGAACTGTTCAAAACGGTGCGACCACGAATTTGCGGTGATGCACTGATTTTTTTAAAGTAGTTCCTGCACTACTTTTGGCGATTTCAGGTGCAACTTGCATAGAAATCTGTTCATGAAGTCATGTCAGCCAAGTCGCACCTAAAGTCGCACTGACATGGGCGATTTGTCCTGTGTGACTGTAGCCAAAGTGCATCTAGTAGTGATCATCAAAGGTATTTGCTGGCTGTGCAGACATCCACATGCACAGGTGTCGAAATTAGCTGCAGCAATCATCAGATGCCTGCTGTTGTAATTCACTACTGGCCAAATCACCTGTGCAAATGTGGTATCTCTAACATGCATGTGGTGGTGCACTGCAATGTACTCTACATACGGTATATGTAAGAGAGATTTAATACTTACTCTACTTAGAGTTATACCAAAATGAACTCCCCAAGAATCCATTTACACCTCATATTTTTTTTAAATGTAGGTAATGTTTTTGGCAAATGTGGTTGCTAACACTTTCTAGCCCAGTGAGAGTAGGTGGACAAATCAATAGAAAATGGGCACATAAAATATACTAAAGATATATACTATAATACAGCACTGAAAAAAAAACTATTTTTCTAAAACTATTTTTCAAGTGGTCAGTGTGGACACTTAGCAACACAGATAGCATACAATATGTGTAGGTGATCCTCAACCTAACTTAGACATATAGAAGAGTTCCAACAAATTAAATTGATAAGATTTAATTGTTCAAAGTATGTCATTAAAATATTCATTGGGCCATTTCAAGGTAAAAAAGTGCTGCTAAATTAATATGTGCTGGTAAATATATGAAGTATTAAACTCTGTGTTCTCTTTTATTTTATTTTTTTTTCCAAAAAAGTTTTTATTTGTGAAGTCGAACAAACAGGTTAACATATGTTATTGTACACAATATTTGAAGATACACAGTAAGTGAAATATCAAGAGTAACAGATTAAGATACAGGTAATGATCCTAAGTGTCTATATAGACTTTGATTTACAGTATTGAGACGTCAAAACTTTTCAGTTATAATGGTCCTGTTGTCTAGATCAAGTTTACAACTTGTGATAACTCTTGTGTCATCCCAATGTATCATTCCAAAATGATTGGATTTGTGGGCATTCCCACCAAATGTACAGCAATGTGCCCGGATGTGTATTGCATCTCCAGCAGAAATCCGGGATTGCTGGGTTGAATTTGTGTAATAATTCAGGTGTGCAATACCAACGGGATTGGATTTTGTAACCATTTTCCTGAGTGGAAACGTTAATGGACCTTTTGTGGATGTTGAGGTAAATGTTACCCCAATCTACTGGTGTTAGAGATAGTTACAAGTCTTTTTCCCAAACTTTGCGCCATCGCTGGGTTGTTGGGATGACAGTCTGCAAAAAGAAGGGAGTGTGTGGCTGAGATCAAGTGTGTTTGGAGGGATGACTGAGAAAAGAAGTGTTCAAAAGATGTAAGCTGTCTAGAGCATGAGGATTTCTTGTCCAATGTACCTAGGTACTGTGCAATTAGAAGGTAAGTCCATGGCGCAATCGGGGGTCTGTCAAATCATGTAGAGAGGAGAGGTGCTGTGTAGAGTTTACCTTGGTTAACCACTTGCCGACCGCCGCACGACGATGTACGTCGACAAAGCGGCACGGGCAGGCAAAAGGGCTTACCTGTACGTCCCTGCCTGCCCGCGGGTGGGGGGTCCGATCGGACCCCCCCCCGGTGCCTGCGGCGGTCGGCAAATGTCCCCCGGCGATCGGTGGTGAGGGGGAGGCCATCCATTCGTGGCCCCCCCCTCGCGATCGCTCCCAGCCAATGGGATCATTTCCCTGCCTCTGTATTGTACACAGAGGCAGAGGAAATGATGTCCTCTCTCCTCGGCTCGGTATTTTCCGTTCCGGGCCGAGGAGAGAAGACTGAACTGTGAGTGCACCAAACACACACACACAGTAGAACATGCCAGGCACACATTTCACCCCGATCCCCCCCCCCGATCACCCCCCGATCACCCCCCCCCCCCCTGTCACAAACTGACACCAAGCAGGTTTTTTTTTTTTTTTTTTTTTTTTTTTTCTGATTACTGTATTGGTGTCAGTTTGTGTCAGTTAGTGTGTTAGGGCAGTGAGTCTTAGGCCCCCTTTAGGTCTAGGGTACCCCCCTAACCCCCCTAATAAAGTTTTAACCCCTTGATCACCCCCTGTCACCAGTGTTGCTAAGCGATCATTTTTCTGATCGCTGTATTAGTGTCGCTGGTGACGCTAGTTAGGGACGTAAATATTTAGGTTCGCCGTCAGCGTTTTATAGCGTCAGGGACCCCCATATACTACCTAATAAATGTTTTAACCCCTTGATTGCCCCCTAGTTAACCCTTTCACCACTGATCACCGTATAACTGTTACGGGTGACGCTGGTTAGTTCGTTTATTTTTTATAGTGTCAGGGCACCCGCCGTTTATTACCGAATAAAGGTTTAGCCCCCCGATCGCCCGGCGGTGATATGCGTCGCCCCAGGCAGCGTCAGATTAGCGCCAGTACCGCTAACACCCACGCACGCAGCATACGCCTCCCTTAGTGGTATAGTATCTGAACGGATCAATATCTGATCTGATCAGATCTATACTAGCGTCCCCAGCAGTTTAGGGTTCCCAAAAACGCAGTGTTAGCGGGATCAGCCCAGATACCCGCTAGCACCTGCGTTTTGCCCCTCCGCCCGGCCCAGCCCAGCCCACCCAAGTGCAGTATCGATCGATCACTGTCACTTACAAAACACTAAACGCATAACTGCAGCGTTCGCAGAGTCAGGCCTGATCCCTGCGATCGCTAACAGTTTTCTTGGTAGCGTTTTGGTGAGCTGGCAAGCACCAGCCCCAGGCAGCGTCAGGTTAGCGCCAGTACCGCTAACACCCACGCACGCACCGTACACCTCCCTTAGTGGTATAGTATCTGAACTGATCAATATCTGATCCGATCAGATCTATACTAGCGTCCCCAGCAGTTTAGGGTTCCCAAAAACGCAGTGTTAGCGGGATCAGCCCAGATACCTGCTAGCACCTGCGTTTTGCCCCTCCGCCCGGCCCAGCCCAGCCCACCCAAGTGCAGTATCGATCGATCACTGTCACTTACAAAACACTAAACGCATAACTGCAGCGTTCGCAGAGTCAGGCCTGATCCCTGCGATCGCTAACAGTTTTTTTGGTAGCGTTTTGGTGAACTGGCAAGCACCAGCCCCAGGCAGCGTCAGATTAGCGCCAGTACCGCTAACACCCACGCACACACCGTACACCTCCCTTAGTGGTATAGTATCTGATCGCATCAATATCTGATCCGATCAGATCTATACTGGCGTCCCCAGCAGTTTAGGGTTCCCAAAAACGCAGTGTTAGCGTGATCAGCCCAGATACCTGCTAGCACCTGAGTTTTGCCCCTCCGCCCGGCCCAGCCCAGCCCACCCAAGTGCAGTATCGATCGATCACTGACACTTACAAAACACTAAACGCATAACTGCAGCGTTCGCAGAGTCAGGCCTGATCCCTGCGATCGCTAACAGTTTTTTTGGTAGCGTTTTGGTGAACTGGCAAGCGCCAGCGGCCTAGTACACCCCGGTCGTAGTCAAACCAGCACTGCAGTAACACTTGGTGACGTGGCGAGTCCCATAAGTGCAGTTCAAGCTGGTGAGGTGGCAAGCACAAGTAGTGTCCCGCTGCCACCAAAAAGACAAACACAGGACCGTCGTGCCCATAGTGCCCTTCCTGCTGCATTCGCCAATCCTAATTGGGAACCCACCACTTCTGCAGCGCCCGTACTTCCCCCATTCACATCCCCAACCAAATTCAGTCAGCTGCATGAGAGGCATTTTCTTTATGTCCTCCCGAGTACCCCTACCCAGCGAACCCCCCCAAAAAAAGATGTCGTGTCTGCAGCAAGCGCGGATATAGGCGTGACACCCGCTATTATTGTCCCTCCTGTCCTGACAATCCTGGTCTTTGCATTGGTGAATGTTTTGAACTCTACCATTCACTAGTTGAGTATTAGCGTAGGGTACAGCACTGCACAGACTAGGCACACTTTCACAGGGTCTCCCAAGATGCCATCGCATTTTGAGAGACCCGAACCTGGAACCGGTTACAGTTATAAAAGTTAGTTACAAAAAAAAGTGAAAAAAAAAAAAAACACAAACAAAAATATAAAATAAAATAAAAATAGTTGGCGATTTATTGTTCTCTCTCTCTCTATTCTCTCTCTATTGTTCTGCTCTTTTTTACTGTATTCTATTCTGCAATGTTTTATTGTTATTATGTTTTATCACGTTTGCTTTTCAGGTATGCAATTTTTTATACCTTACCGTTTACTGTGCTTTATTGTTAACCATTTTTTTGTCTTCAGGTACGCCATTCACGACTTTGAGTGGTTATACCAGAATGATGCCTGCAGGTTTAGGTATCATCTTGGTATCATTCTTTTCAGCCAGCGGTCAGCTTTCATGTAAAAGCAATCCTAGCGGCTAATTAGCCTCTAGACTGCTTTTACAAGCAGTCAGAGGGAATGCCCCCCCCCCCCAACGTCTTCCGTGTTTTTCTCTGGCTCTCCTGTCTCAACAGGGAACCTGAGAATGCAGCCGGTGATTCAGCCAGCTGACCATAGAGCTGATCAGAGACCAGAGTGGCTCCAAACATCTCTATGGCCTAAGAAACCGGAAGCTACGAGCATTTTATGACTTAGATTTCGCCGGATGTAAACAGCGCCATTGGGAAATTGGGAAAGCATTTTATCACACCGATCTTGGCGTGGTCAGATGCTTTGAGGGCAGAGGAGAAATCTAGGGTCTAATAGACCCCAATTTTTGCAAAAAAGAGTACCTGTCACTACCTATTGCTATGATAGGGGATATTTACATTCCCCGAGATAACAATAAAAATGATTTAAAAAAAAAAATGAAAGGAACAGTTTAAAAATAAGATAAAAAAATAATAATAATAATGAAAAAAAAAAAAAAAAAAAAAAAAAAAGCACCCCTGTCCCCCCTGCTCTCGCGCTAAGGCGAACACAAGCGTCGGTCTGGCGTCAAATGTAAACAGCAATTGCACCATGCATGTGAGGTATCACCGCGAAGGCCAGATCGAGGGCAGTAATTTTAGCAGTAGACCTCCTCTGTAAATCTAAAGTGGTAACCTGTAAAGGCTTTTAAAGGCTTTTAAAAATGTATTTAGTTTGTCGCCACTGCACGTTTGTGCGCAATTTTAAAGCATGTCATGTTTGGTATCCATGTACTCGGCCTAAGATCATCTTTTTTATTTCACCAAACATTTGGGCAATATAGTGTGTTTTAGTGCATTAAAATGTAAAAAAGTGTGTTTTTCCCCAAAAAATGCGTTTGAAAAATCGCTGCGCAAATACTGTGTGAAAAAAAAAAATGAAACACCCACCATTTTCATCTGTAGGGCATTTGCTTTAAAAAAAAAAATAATGTTTGGGGGTTCAAAGTAATTTTCTTGCAAAAAAAAATTATTTTTTTATGTAAACAATAAGTGTCAGAAAGGGCTTTGTCTTCAAGTGGTTAGAAGAGTGGGTGATGTGTGACATAAGCTTCTAAATGTTGTGCATAAAATGCCAGGACAGTTCAAAACCCCCCCAAATGACCCCATTTTGGAAAGTAGACACCCCAAGCTATTTGCTGAGAGGCATGTCGAGTCCATGGAATATTTTATATTGTGACACAAGTTGCGGGAAAGAGACAATTTTTTATTTTTTTTATTTTTTTTTGCGCAAAGTTGTCACTAAATGATATTTTGCTCAAACATGCCATGGGAATATGTGAAATTACACCCCAAAATACATTCTGCTGCTTCTCCTGAGTACGGGGATACCACATGTGTGAGACTTTTTGGGAGCCTAGCTGCGTACGGGACCCCAAAAACCAAGCACCGCCTTCAGGCTTTCTAAGGCCGTAAATTTTTGATTTCACTCTTCACTGCCTATCACAGTTTCAGAGGCCATGGAATGCCCAGGTGGCAAAAAACCCCCCCAAATGACCCCATTTTGGAAAGTAGACACCCCAAGCTATTTCTTGAGTGGTATAGTGAGTATTTTGCAGACCTCAGTTTTTGTCACAAAGTTTTGAAAATTGAAAAAAGAAAAAAAAAAATTTTTTTTCTCGTCTTTCTTTATTTTCAAAAACAAATGAGAGCTGCAAAATACTCACCATGCCTCTCAGCAAATAGCTTGGGGTGTCTACTTTCCAAAATGGGGTCATTTGGGGGGGGGTTTGTGCCACCTGGGCATTCCATGGCCTCCGAAACTGTGATAGGCAGTGAGGAGTAAAATCAAAAATGTACGCCCTTAGAAATCCTGAAGGCAGTGATTGGTTTTCGGGGCCCCGTACGCGGCTAGGCTCCCAAAAAGTCTCACACATGTGGTATCCCCATACTCAGGAGAAGCAGCTAAATGTATTTTGGGGTGCAATTCCACATATGCCCATGGTCTGTGTGAGCAATATATCATTTAGTGACAACTTTGTGCAAAAAAAAAAAAAATTTGTCACTTTCCCGCAACTTGTGTCAAAATATAAAACATTCCATGGACTCAACATGCCTCAAAGCAAATAGCTTGGGGTGTCTACTTTCCAAAATGGGGTCATTTGGGGGGGTTTTATGCCATCTGGGCATTTTATGGCCTTCAAAACTGTGATAGGTAGTGAGGAGTAAAATCAAAAATGTACGCCCTTAGAAATCCTGAAGGCAGTGATTGGTTTTCGGGGCCCCGTACGCGGCTAGGCTCCCAAAAAGTCCCACACATGTGGTATCCCCATACTCGGGAGAAGCAGCTAAATGTATTTTGGGGTGCAATTCCACATATGCCCATGGCCTGTGTGAGCAATATATCATTTAGTGACAACTTTTTGTAATTTTTTTTTTTTTTTGTCATTATTCAATCACTTGGGACAAAAAAAATGAATATTCAATGGGCTCAACATGCCTCTCAGCAAATTCCTTGGGGTGTCTACTTTCCAAAATGGGGTCATTTGTGGGGGTTTTGTACTGCCCTGCCATTTTAGCACCTCAAGAAATGACATAGGCAGTCATAAATTAAAGGCTGTGTAAATTCCAGAAAATGTACCCTAGTTTGTAGGCGCTATAACTTTTGCGCAAACCAATAAATATACACTTATTGACATTTTTTTTACCAAAGACATGTGGCCGAATACATTTTGGCCTAAATGTATGACTAAAATTGAGTTTATTGGATTTTTTTTAGAACAAAAAGTAGAAAATATCATTTTTTTTCAAAATTTTCGGTCTTTTTCCGTGTATAGCGCAAAAAATAAAAACAGCAGAGGTGATCAAATATCATCAAAAGAAAGCTCTATTTGTGAGAAGAAAAGGACGCAAATTTCGTTTGGGTAGAGCATTGCATGACCGCGCAATTAGCAGTTAAAGCGACGCAGTGCTGAATTGTAAAAAGTGCTCTGGTCAGGAAGGGGGTAAAACCTTCCGGGGCTGAAGTGGTTAAAGAAGTGATAAGCAAGAACCTTTTCTTTCAACCAATGTTGTGGTAAAAAATCAGCAGTCATACCTGGGGGGAAGTCAGGGTTCAATCTTATTGGAGATAATGGGACTCGTACTGTCGATAGGGAGGATTGTTTGCATAGTTTGCTAAAGCATTGTGTGGTTGGCCTGACGAGAGGGTGTGATTTAAGTTCCGGGGGAATATGGTGATCTAGTATCCATGGTACTGATGCCAGGTGTAATTTTGAAAATTAATCGTCCAGACCCACCCAGTCTTTTGAGGATGCGTGTAGATTCCAATCGAGTATTCTGGTCAGATGGACTGCCTTATAATAGTTCAGGAGGTCTGGGAGACTGATGCCTCCTAGATGTTTGGGCAAGGCTTAGTATGTGTATTTTATTCTGGACTTGTGTCCTCCCCATATGAAGTTGGAGCTAAGGCTTCTATAGGTTTTGAAGAAGGCCTGCGGTATGTGTATTGGTACTGTTTGTAGGATGTACAACATTCTTGGTAACACGTTCATTTTCAATATCGCTGCCCTTCCGAACCATGACAACACTGGTCTGTTCCAATTTTTAAGATCAGTGGTCAGTTTGTTCAATATTGGTAGGTAGTTCTTCGTGTATAGGTCTGTCAATTTGGCGGGTAGTTGTATGCCAAGATAGGTGATTGCATCTGTCTGCCATGGAAGGAAAAATTCTCTTTGCATTGTATGGCTAGGGATTGTGGTAAAGATATAATGAGGGCAAAAGACTTAGATAAATTTATTTTAAGGTTGGAAATCAGGTTAAAGCTTCGGAATTTGTCTAGTAATACCGGTAACGTGGTGTGAGGGTTTGAGAGAAACAGTAAGATATAATCTGCGTAAGCAGCTAGTTTGTATTCTCTCTGGTTGGATCTGATCCCTTGGATGTCTGGGTTCTGCCTGAGTAAAGTAAAGGTTCCAGGGTAAGGACAAAGAGGATAGGAGACAGGGGGCATCCCTGCAGTGTTCCATTATGGATGGAGAAGGAATTTGACAGTGTGTTATTTACTGTAATCCGAGCTGAGGGTTTAGCATATAGGGACATTATAAGACTGATCATATACCGGTACTGTTTTTTTTACCATAAATTTTTTATTGTATAACAAAAATAGCATACATTGAATATGCAAAAACAACATCACATTTTCAATTACAAAACCATATATTGTTACATAACTAAAATGAGATAAACTTTAAGCAAACAAAGAATGTATTTCAGTAACGTGAGAATAATATCGTATAGTATTTATATAACTCATGTCTAGAAAGGACTATATATCACTCATACTGCCAGGTAATCTCATGCTACCCTGTTGAATGCCTTCTCTGCATCCAGGGAAAGGAAAAAGCCTTTTTGGTTTTATGATGTGATGTGATGATGTAAATTGATAGTTTTAAAAGTATTGTCCCTGGCTTCCCTTCCAAGGACAAATCCGACTTGATCTTGTGAGACAATGGAGGGGAGTAGTGGTAGTAGTCTATTAGCTAAAATTTTGGAGAACATTTTGATGTCCACATTAAGGAGCGAAATTGGCCTATAGTTTGCTGCTTGTGTTGGATCTTTATCAGCCTTTGGTATTACAGTAATGTGGGCTTCCAGCATTCCTAGGGTCAGTGGGTTGGAGTGGGATATGGAGTTAAATGCTTTTACGTATGGAGCCCATAGTGTGTCTGCAAATGTTTTTTGTAGTATGTCGCCGATAGGCCATCTGGGCCAGGACTTTTTCCTGGTTTTAGATTTTTGACTGCTTCTTTCCATTCTATTGGAGTGATCAGGCCTTCTAGTGTGTCAGTGGAATCAACTGAGATTCCTTTGGGGCAGAATTTGTCTAGGAATTCCATAATTTTATTTTGCCTTGTCTCAGGAGAGGGGGCCGATGTATTCGCCTTGTCAATATGGTATAGAGTCGAGTAGAATTTCTCAAATTCATGAGCTATGTCGTCGTTTTTCATATAGACGCCGCCTGTCGGGGAATGTAACTTGTGGACTGTTGTTTTGGCTTTTCTCGCATGTAGTGCTTGGGCTAATAGGTGTCCGATTTTTGTTCCCGAATTCATAGAAAAGTTTTTGTGACAACATAAAGTTTTTCCTGATAATTCGACCTAGTTCTTCTTTTATGAGTTTACGTGTATAAGTCAGTTCCTGGTACGTTTGTTGTGCTAGCATTTTTTGTGGAGGGCTTCCAATGTCCTGAGTGTTTTGAACAGATCTGAAAGTCACTATTGTCTACCCTTCCTAATTTTGGTCGCCATGGAGATGAATTCTACCTCGCATGACACACTTGTGTGCTTCCCATTGGGTTATTTTCAAAGTGTTCTGAGTGTCATTATCTGTATCTATGTTCACAGGTAATGATGACAATAGTAATTAAAGAATATACTAAATAAAAAGCTCAACTCGATCTAGAAATAGGTGCTTTGGAAACACAGCTGGCCCAATTTAAGAGCCATGCACTTTATTCAAAGTTGCAGACAAAGTTGAAAGAGCACTTGTCAGCTTACAACAAGAATATCCTCCAGAATAAAGAAACCAAATTTTGGAGGGACAAAACATCATTCTCTGAGGACAAAGCCTATAAATGGTCCAACAAAAAAATCATATTCGAGAGGACAGACACGAGATCGCCCCCAATCGAATAAACCCTTCTCCTATTCACAATCTAATTCCCCTCCGCCCAAACATAATCAAAACACAGATATTAATAATAGAGAGCGAGGACGCCAAAAGAGGAGCAGGAACAATAGGAGCTCTCTGGAAAAGAACCAGAAGAAGCATACTGTAGATACTGATTCTGATTACAATCAGCGAAGCAGTTCAAATGATTGCTTTCCATCATCGTTGAGAGTATGGTGATTGACTGTTATCTACAACCGTTCGTTACAGCCCTAATGTCTTTTACAAAAGACACCATTAATTTTTTGTGGATAATAAATTATTTGAAATTATCTCCAGATTCAAATTGGTCACCATAGACGTTGAAGCCCTATATTGTTCAATCCCACATGGGAAAGGACTTCTGGCTATTCAAAATGTACTAAGATTGGGTTCTCTGTATGAAAAGTCTCTCAACAATTTTATTTTGAGTGGATTTGATTACATTCTCAATAACAACTATGTTTCCTTTGGCGGCTCCCACTACCTCCAGGTGCAGGGCGTAGTGATGGGGACAGGCTGTGCCCCATCCTATGCCAATCTGTACCTGGGGGAGTGGAAGCGGTCCCTTCCCAGTGACGAGGGCCTCGTCGAGTACCTGGGCCATATCACCATATGGCTCAGATACATCAATGACGTCTTTGTCATCTGGGAGGGTTCTGAGGAAGCATTGATTCACTTCTTTGATTTGATAAGTGTAAATGATTTTAATATAAAATTAACCATGAGCCAAGATGTCAGATCTGTAACCTTTTTGGACATGAAGGTAGAGTGTGATACAGAGGGCAACTTAACGAGTACCCTACACAGGAAATGTACAGCAGGGAACACACACAGACAGTTTCCACCCAACTCCCCTCAAAAACTCCATTCCATATGGACAATACCTCCGCCTGCGGAAAAACTGTTCCAATGAGACTTTATTCAAAATCGAAGCTGGTAAGCTTCAAAATTGCCTGTTGGATAGAGGTTACAGTCGCTGCTGCTTACGCAAGGCATACAATCGAACGATTCAGCAAGCCCGTGAAACTTTGCTGTTTAGGCCACAAAGAAAGAGTGATAAACAGGCCAATTCAATGCGCATTATTATGCGATATTTACAACAACACAAGCAAATTCGTGACATTGAAAAACACTAGTCAATTTTGACAGATGACAACAAAATAAAGCATTTCGTACCGCCTTTTCCTCCTGTTACCTTCAAACGGGCTCCGTCCCTTAGAGATAAATTGGTAAAAAGTGAATACCACACGCTCAACAAAAAACATTGCTCAGTACTTGGCACCTTTCCATGTGGACATTTTACAAATCCTTTTGACTTATTTTTGCTGCTAAAAAGCCCCATGGGGAAATCCCACTTGTTTCGGGGTGTGCAGTCCTATCTCCCATATATGTGTCGATTTATGTTATATTATCTGTAAAGTAATTGTCCAGGCATTTGGCTAGTGTGTTTACTTGAGTTTCGTCGGTCAGGATATTGGGGTCCAATCTCCAGATTTTGGTAAGTGTGATTTTGTCGGGAAGGTAGGGTGTAATCGTTATTGGGTGGTGATCTGATACGGTCATTGGTTCTATCGTTGCCTTGGTGAGATAGGAGAGATCATGTTGTGTTAGGATGTGCTGTATGTGTATGTAAGCGTGTCAGGACCCCATGGGGCAAGGGCCGCGCTATACTGCAGATGGAAACCGGCAGCAAAAAGCGCCCTGAGGTGATTCAGTTCGCATAGGTAGCGCTATACAAGTCACTCATTCATTCATTCATTCAGGAAAAGATAGTGTTTTGGATTCAGAACAAACGTTCCGATATTATTATATCAAATAAGCTCACACTGAGACTGCTTAGTTCAGAGTCAAATCCCTTTCTGTTTAACATTTCCGTTTCTCAAGACTTTTATACAATTCCATTAAAGATTGAGATACCTCAACAAGAGTGGCGCATACAAACCACAAATATAAAAATACATACAGTGATAAAAATTGGTTTTAGCTGGGTGCTCATTTGCGTAAGTTGCTTTTATTCTTGCAGCACTTTGCAGCACTTTGCAGAACTTCTTGCTCCTTTTAATTCATTTGTGTTATGTTCGTGTTATGTTGTTATATTCTGAATGTGTTCTGGAAGCAGGCGCAAACTTCTCTGTTAACTCTTGCAGTCCAGCCACAGTAAGAGAGGGGCAAGCTTTGATATCTACTGAATATTGGCCTATAAGCGTAGAAGCTGATATATGACAGATATATAAAACATGTACTTACATATACATTGGAATAGATGTTTCATGATTCCCTTAATCACATCCATTACAGTCCCCCCCTTGAAACTGTCTATTTCAAACTGTCCCTCATACTAAAAGTCCTACTCACTCCCCTGACTCATTCTCCTCTGCAACTCTGTTCAGCTGTATATAGAAAAGAGCAGTGACTAATTCACTACCCCCCTCGATACAGCTTGGAGAGGGCAGCCAGGTGCTGTCTGTCCTTGTAATCCTATGGCATTGCATCTCGGGGGAAAGTGACTGTAACAGAGCATAACACATAATCATCAAGTCTTACATAGTCTTCATCATCATCTGGTATTTCTTGGTTCACAAGCATGGGAGTAGATTGGTCAACAGCTTTTTCTACACACTTCTTAAAGTAGGAAAGAACACAGCAGACCATGCCAGCTAGGGTCACTAGAATTATCAGAATGGCTATTCCGATCTGTGTTAAAATTCCCTGCCATCCCCCTTGATCCAGGTGAAGTACTGATCCCAGGGGTTGGAGAGCCCTGAATTCTTCTTTAATTCTTTGGACAAATTCTCAAGTTTCTGGATGGCTAAAGTCACTTTATCATTTGGGCCTGTGTTATCTGGGATATAAGTACAGCATGTCCTCATTTCAGGTAACATTTTACACACTCCCCCCTCTTCAGCTAGGACCATGTCTAAGGCCATACAGTTTTGGAAGGTCATATGTGAAGCAGCTTCTAATTGTTCAGCTAAACCTCGGAGTGCACCTTTGTTGGTTGTAGTAGATGAAATTTTTCCAGTCTACATTCTTGTTTATAGTGATGATGGGGATCAGGGACTCAAACCCTGCTGCTACTTGGTCTCTTGCTTTGATCTCATCTGGGACCCCTCTAGGGACCCCTATGGCATCTATGTATACATGAGGGTCAAAGTTTCCTGCTGGGGCACTCCTACACCTTCTGTTAGGTCGGGTGCCTTGTTTGTATTTGGCTTAGGGTTTTCTGAGAGAATATGTAGAGGCATTATGGCCTTGGCCAGTGCACATTCTCCTGTCCACTGTCCTGTCAATCTGCTTCTAATTTTCATGCCTCCACAGATCCAGTACACGTCTCCCAAAGACTGGACTTGATTTTGCACCAGATATGCAGACACCTCACTATAAGATCCACAGTAACCCTTAGTGAAATTCCCAAGAGATTTCCCCACTCCCTGATACCGTCCATAGCATGTGTAATTGCCATGATATATGGTGATATCTTCTCCTGGCTTGGGTGTCTTGGTAACTATGGGATATTCCTTCTTCCAATGTTCACACAGGGAGTGGTCAGTGGTTGTGTTGGTAAACAGGCTGAGGAAACATGTCTAATGTTCAGGAGATATGTACAGGGGTACCGTTCCCCATTGTGTAGCCCCCCCACACATAGCAATTGGCCTTATTGTGTTTCCCTGCACTGTACCTCATCCACTCGAGCCACAAGTTGACATCTGAGAACCCGGTTTCTGCAGCCATAGTATCCTCAAAGGTAGGGTCTGCTATGGCCACCATGTCCTTTAATAGCTGTATATGGGGGGCGTGGCTTGGACGGGAATAGAGATGGCTGCCTGAACAGACAGCTCCTGCACAAAGAGGATGACAAACGCCTAATTTGGGTCTCTAGAGGCACATACCCATGATGGGAAAGCCTAACAGGAGCACCCGACACCCCGCACACAAAAGGAGCCCGGTACACAGATCAGTGGTAATATCTCGGAGATCTTCCGGACCTGACAAGCTGCGCAACTCGAGGCATCGCAGGCCTCGCAGGCCTCACAGACCCCGCAGGCCTCATCCCCAGACTCAATTAGGAGCAGCGCGGACCCGCTCATGGACAACGACGGCTCCGGCGCTCCTCTCCCAAGCCTCCTTGACCTCCAAAAAGACCTCCAGAGAGTCACCCTGGACATCAAACACTCCATGATGTTGGCGATTTCAGACCTGAAGGCTGACATTCACTCAATGAACCACCAAATCTCGGATGTAGAGGAAAATGCTCAAACACAAGCTGCAGCAATTAGGCAAGTACAAAAGACATATGATATGCACCTGCCACATTTGTTTGAGCTCCATAGGCAAGTAGAGGACTTAGACAACAGGGGCTGTAGGCATAACGTGAGGGTGAGGGGGGTCCCAGAGGGAGTTGACCAGGCCGCACTGCAGCACACAGTATGCTCCATCCTTAATGATTTGCCCCCTCCCCGAGACTCTGAACCACCCAGGGACATTGTGTGTTGCATTGTCAACTTTCCCCTCAAAGAGGAGATTCTCAAGAAAGCAAGAGATAGAGGCCGCATACTGTTTAATGGCACAGAGGTGAAACTGTTTCAGGACTTATCCCAAATTGCATTACAGAACAGACGCACCCTGCGCCCCCTGCTGGAAGTCTTGCGTACACATAACATCCAATATAGATGGAAGTTTCCGTTTTGTCTCTCAGCATACACCAGGGGTCGCACAGCTCTTCTTTGAACCCCGGAAGATTTACCCACTTTCTGCGAACAACTGGACATACCCCTGATGGATCTTCCTGAGTGGTACTCCTTCTACTTTCCTACGGAAACATGGAAACCAGTCTCACACAACTCCTCTCCTAATGCTCAATGACAACGACCTAGATGTTGCAGATTGGACCCCACATCACCCGGAGAGCGCCCTTCTCGCCGAGACTTGCCTGCTCGCAGCCCAGGACCGGCAGACACTCCTCGTCGGAATTACCCGATGGCATAACATAACCTTGGAACTTTTCATACTGCCTTCATGCAGCAAACACTAACTTTTACTCCCTTCTAGCTTACCGCATCTCCCTCTCCCCCGGGTTTTTTGTTTTCTTTTTCTCTTTTCTTCTTTTTTAGTTGGCGGAAAAACAACAGACCTCGAAAAGATCGTACACTTCACAAGAATCCCTACTGGAGGTTCCATTTCCAGATATGAGTCTTGTGCTCTGGAATCTTGAAGAAATTTCAACACCCCACAGGGACTTTGTGAGTAAAGATCTAACGTAAGATAGATGGTTTGTTAACTCATCCACTCCCGCCTAAGGCATTGTTGCTACTCACACGCCTATTTGTTAAAGACACATACCTACCTGAAAAAAACGATCTCTCTCACCAAGAGCATAATGCTAAAATTCTTGTCTCTCCTGAACCACTTTAGCTGATATTTCTACTTTACGGGTAAACTATGGGAGTCTGGATTGCTCGAAGTCTAGCTATGAGTCAATCTGGTAATTACGCATTCAAACCACCATTGGAGGTTGGCCTGTTGTGCTCCCATGTTTCCCTCTCGTATGGGGGGGTGGGAGCACTGTGGGCCCCCTTTCTGCATGTGCCATCTAAATCTGCAGATACCTCTACCCTCTAACAATATCTCACACACCGCTCATAGCCTATAAACCATCAACAAGCTTCCCATAACACCACTTCTACCCACAAAGAGAATGAGGAACCAGAAACACTACACCTCATCAGCAGTAAACAACCTTCTAGCACTAACCAATCCTCCTGTGCCTTAACACTCACACTTACTCATTGAGCCATGAATGATGGCCCAGACTCCCATGCTAGCCAGCCTGACCTCAGTGTGAAGAGGCAGGAAAATGAGAGAAAGTAAGACATAGAGAGATATGCTTCTAAAAGTTTCATTGTCTTTACTAATAACAACATGTTCAATGTTATATGACTGAAATAGGTTGTTGTTTAGGTTTTCTCTTAACTGTTACTTGTTAAATAATTCAATGTTCATGGTTCTATCTCGCCGAAAGGTGTTCATGTGTAATGTCATTAACATCATAAACGATGTATGGTTCGTCAAAACTTGTTAATGCACGTGACCGAAATAGCACTAATATGACTCCACACGTCCCGCATTTAGATTTCCCAAAATGCAGTTTTTGGCACACCTCTTCATACCCTTAGCTGCTAATATATATCTTTGTTCGTCCTCCGCAGTGCTACAGCACTCACTCCCACCCCAGTTCGCAAACCCCAAACAGCTGTCCATACTGTCTAGAGCTACTAATCCTCGCATTCTTCTATAGGTGGATAGGCACGCCTACGACCACCTCCGGTAACGATTTACATACGTACCCAGCTGAATTTCTTAGGTACTCTCCCCAATCCCCACTAAGCTAATCTTATCTACCCCCCCTTCCCTCCCCCCCCCCCTTTTTTGTTTTTTTTCCTCTCCCGAAATCTTCCCACCCCCTTTGTCTTATACCCTCTTTATTTTATCTAACACCCCAGTTCGCAAACCCCAAACAGCTGTTCATACGGTCTAGAGCTACTAATCCTCGCATTCTTCTATAGGTGGATAGGCACGCCTACGACCACCTCCGGTAACGATTTACATACGTACCCAGCTGAATTTCTGAGGTACTCTCCCCAATCCCCACTAAGCTAATCTTATCTACCCCCCTTCCCTCCCCTCCCCCCCTTTTTTTGTTTTTTTTCCTCTCCCGAAATCTTCCCACCCCCTTTGTCTTATACCCTCTTTATTTTATCTAACTTCTCCTTCCCTTTTCACATTTCTTCTATATCGAATCCCTCTCACAGGTGGGGGCCGCTCTTCTCTCCTCCTCCCCAGTCTCCACATACCCATGAAATCATCCTGTAAAACACATAAGGGACACAGAACCAACTAAATACACGTAACATTTCCCGCAATCCTAGAAATACTCACAATGCCGAAAGAAGCAACCACTACTCAACAACTCTCACTAAAATGCCTGTCACTTAATGTAAAAGGCCTAAATATCCCAGAAAAGAGGTCGCAAGTCCTTTCTGCATTAACTAAACACAAAGCTCACTTCCTCTTGCTACAGGAAACACATTTTTGCACGAAGAATACCCCCAAATTAACAAATCACATCTATAAGCATACACTCCACTCTACGAACCCAACCTCTAAACAAAAGGAGTCTCCATACTTATCTTTAAACACGCTGACTTTCAACTAGCGGACTCACTGGTTGATCACGAAGGTAGATACCTTTTTGTTAAAGGCACATACTCATCTAAACCAATCACGATAGCAAATGTGTACTGCCCTAACGAACACCAAGTAACCTTCTTTAGGCAAATTTGTGATCTTCTTTCTACCTTTCAAGAGGGCATAGTAATACTTGGTGGAGACTTTAATGTCCCACTAAACCTGACATTGGACTCCTCTACAGGGACCTCTGCACTCCCCTATTGCGCACTACGGCAAATTAAACTCCAACTACAAAGTTTGACTCTCCATGACACATGGCGTACCATGTTCCCGACGGACAAAGACTACACATTCTTTTCCCCCCCGCATCAAAAGTACTCGAGAATTGATTATATATTTCTATCCCAGACAGACCTATCATTTCTCTCACAAGCCACAATAGAACCTATGTTTTTATCAGACCACCACCCCATCACGTTAACTTTAACATTTCCAGAATACAACAACAGAACTAAGACTTGGAGGTTGAACCCTTCCCTTCTTATAGATCCTGACGTATTAAGACAAATAAACACCCGACTTAAACTGTACTTTCAAGAAAATTCTTCCCCAGCCTTAACTCCTATCACACTTTGGGAAGCACACAAGTGCGTCATTAGGGGAAAACTCATAGCCCTAGCAACGAACGCAAAAAAAAGACATCAGGCCCAGATTGCATCACTCATCAAAACTACCAATAGACTTGAAACGACACACAAGCAATCTACCTCTCAATCCACATTACAGGACCTCCTACATACACGATCCACATTAATGGAGGAATTAGGAAAACGCACAAGACGACAATACGTTCTCAGACAGAAAGTGTTCTACGAACACGGTAACAAGAGTGGGAGATTGCTTGCTCGCACGATACAAGCAGCCAAAACCTCATCTATAATTCACCATTTGCACACTGATCAAGGCACACTTCTCTCTAAAAATGAAGACATGGCTGCCCACTTCAAAAAATTCTACTCTAAACTTTACAATCTGCCACACCACAACACAGGATTACCTAATACACCAGACCGCCAATCTCAAATACACGACTTCTTAGCTCAATATTGCCCTAAACCAATCACTTCACAACAAGCTGAAGCCTTAGAATGCCCATTGACCACTGACGAGCTGAGTCTAGCTATAAAGCAAATGAAAGTGGGCAAGAGCCCAGGCCTGGATGGACTACCACTAATCTATTACAAAAGTTTCTCAGAAACACTCTCACCTCAAATGCTCACAGCCTTTAACTCCCTATCGAACCCACTCACCCCAACATGCTAGAGGCTCACATAGCAGTCATACCGAAAGCAGACAAAGATTCTTCCCAAGCGTCCAACTATAGACCCATCTCACTACTTAATGTAGATATTAAATTATATGCAAAGATGATAGCAAACAGACTAAGGGAAGAAGAGAAGAAGAGAAGAAAAGAAGAAGATAAAGAAGAAGATGAAGAAGAGAAGAGCGGGAGCCTCTCCCCATGCCATGGGTGCGGAGCGGCCCGAGGAGAAGAAGATAGAAGACGCCGCGGAGGAGATGCTGGGCGAGAACGCCAGAGGAAGAACCAGAAGAGCCGGAAGAACCAGAAGAACCAGAAGAAGAAGAAGAAGATGAAGGAAGAAAGAAGAAAGAAGAAGCATTTAAATAAAGGAATTGTCAAAAACTGTCTCTTGTAATTTTTAACATTTTTGACAGTTTTTTAGTGAAATGGTAGGGGTACTTTTGTACCCCCATACCATTTCACACAGGGAGGGGCCAGGATCTGGGGATCCCCTTGTTAAAAGGGGCTTCCAGATTCCGATAAGCCCCCCGCCGGCAGACCCCCACAACCACGGGCCAGGGTTGTGGGGATGAGGCCCTTGTCCTCATCAACATGGGGACAAGGTGTTTTGGGGGGCTACCCCAAAGCACCCTCCCAATGTTAAGGGCATGTGGCCTGGTACAGTTCAGGAAGGGGGGGCGCTCTCTCGTCCCCCCCTCTTTTCCTGCGGCCTGCCAGGTTGTGTGCTCGGATAAGGGTCTGGTATGGATTTTAGGGGGTACCCTACGCCGTTTCTTTTTTTTTTGGGCGCGGGGTTCCCCTTAAAATCTGTACCATACCTGAAGGGTTTGGTATGGAATTTAGGGGACCCCCACGACATTTTTTTTTTACATTTTGGTTCAGGGTTCCCCTGTGGGGAATTCCCATGCCATTTTTATCAATGAACTTCTATGTGTATTGTTGGACCGGCAATTCATTAATAGCCGCGAGTAGTTTTAAATGACTTTTTTCCTTTGAAATGTCATTTTGCTGTCAGACTGTTATAAACACGGGAAACATGCGCCCCTTTACAGGCATACTATAGACACCCCCCAGGTATGAAATTTAAAGGAATATTACACTTTTATTGTTTCACTTTAAGCATTATTAAAATCACTGCTCCTGAAAAAACGGCCGTTTTTAAAACTTTTTTTTGCATTGATCCATGTCCCCTGGGGAAGGACCCAGGTCCCCAAACACTTTTTATGACAATAACTTGCATATAAGCCTTTAAAATTAGCACTTTTGATTATTCATGTTCGTGTCCCATAGACTTTAACGGTGTTCGCGTGTTCGAACAAAATTTTTCCTGTTTGCATGTTCTGGTGCGAACCGAACAGGGGGGTGTTCGGCTCATCCCTAGTCCTGACCCTAGAACCTCTTCTAAATAGACTACGCGCCAATACAGATATTCAAGGAATAACTATCAACCAGAGGGAATTTAAGGTAGCTGCTTTCGCAGACGATATTCTTTTGATACTCCAATCACCTCGTATATCCCTGCCCAACTTGTTGAAGGACATTAACCATTTTGGTGTATTATCAAATCTTAAAATCAATTACCCCAAATTCCATGCCTTGAATATCTCCCTTTCCCCACAAGATGCTACCCACTGCCAAGATTCCTTTCCTTTTCAATGCCTACTTATCTAGGCATTCGAATTACTAGGCGTCTCCAAAGTTCAGACAGATTTAAAAAACTGGTCCACCCTCAATGTCTCATGGTTTGGGCGCTCGGCCTTAATAAAAATGATTATCCTTCCCCACCTTCTTTACCTAATGCAGACCATCCAAATCCATTTGCCCCCTTCCTTTTTTCTATCATATAAAAAAACTTGCACAGCCTTCATCTGGAAAAACAATCCCCCACAAATTAAATATAAACGATTGATATGTGACAAGACCAAGGGTGGGATTGCCCTCCCAGACCTTCATAAGTACTATCTGGCTTGCCATCTAACTAGAGTAGTAGACTGGAGACCCAACAAAATAGGGAAGCCTTGGGTCGTATTAGAAAGCTCCTTCATACATAAGCCAATACACAACCTTCCCTGGCTCCCACCAAAACACTGGCCCCAACTCGTTAAGACACATCCACTTATCTACCCTTCATTACTTGCTTTTACTTTGGCTGTAACCTCATTTCATATATCCTCACAACCAGGGCCTCTGACTTCCCTGAGGGGGAACCCAGATTTCCCCCCGGGGGAGTCAGATGCATTTTTAAAACAAGAATGGCCACACGACGATATCCAAACACGCCACTTTTTCCACGAAGGCCGGTTACGATCCTATGAAAACCTAAGATCCACATCCCACACAAAGGATTTTCCTTTTTGGTCGTATAGACAGTTGAGACACTTTTTCACCTTCTCAGACTCCAATGACCTATGGTCAAGACAACTTACACCATTTGAAACTCTATGCTCTCAGAACACACTACAAAGACACCTAATATCTATCATTTACTCTCTTCTTCAAGAAAAAACTCATTCCTCACAGACAGAAACCCTACGATTATCCTGGGGTAAAGATTTAGCCTTTACCGATGATGAATGGGAAACCATTCATGTACATGCACACAAAGGTTCATTAAACATAGCTATACAAGAAAATGGCTACAAAATACTCACAAAATGGTACAGAACACCGACTCGCCTACACAAATTCTCACTCTCAATCCCAAACACCTGCTGGAGGTGTAATAAAGAGGAAGATTCCATGATCCACATCTGGTGGGAGTGTCTAGTGCTTAAAACATTCTGGAAAGAGGTACATGATATAATACAACGGTCACTACCTACACTCTGGATTTTAATCCAGCGCAATATCTCCTCCATCATACAACCTTGCCTAAACATTCCTACCATAAATCACTGGCCATGCACATGGTAAATGCGGCCAGATTATGCATACCTGTACACTGGAGTTCAACCAACCCCCCGACTACCAGGGAATGGCTGAAGAGGATTGCTAAGATAGAGGAGATGGAAGAATTGATCTATGTCTCACAAGATCGCATACAGAAATTCACCACTGTCTGGGCATGTTGGACACATTTTAAAAGTACTGAATGTTACAAGTCATACTTCCCGACGTGATACTTTCCCCCCCCGAGTGAAATGGGAATTACCCGGTCACTCTTTCTGATTGGGGCTGGGTGACCTGAGATGAGGAGCGGCCCTCTACCCTCTCTACCCCAGCGCCCCCTACCTCCCTTTTCTTTCCTCTTCTCTCACCCCTCTTTCCCCGCTGTTTATTTTTATACTCACCCCCCCTCCTTCTGTATCCCTCTAATATCCCCACCTCATCTAAGCTCCCTCTCCCATCTATTCATACCTACCCATTTCTCCCTAAAATACCTTACCAAGACAATCAGCGTAATATGTATTAATAACTCACCAGAAACATGTCACTCTTATATATTTTCATACAAGTCTAATACTCCTCTTTACTTTGTGACTGGACCTGGTGATAGTGGCCCACACGGAGGACTTTTGATCATAACAATACTTGTATTCAGCAAGATGTCCCATAGTAGAATGTTCAGACTGATTTTCTTCTCCCTCCTGGTACAGTGATTATTTTCTTTTGGATGCACTTCACTTATCCTACCATATAACTTTATTTCCCATGATCCAGATTGCAATAACATTTTCTGTATTACTAATGTATAATAATATCATGGACGCATCTTTCAAAACCTGTTCAACTGTTTGTACATGTAATTGTGCTCTCTTTCAATAAAAACTTTTTTGTGGAAAAAAAAAATATCTGTATATGGGGCCTCAAGGGGTTTCAGCCAGATGTGGATTGGAAAGGCTTTCTAAAACCGTGATATCCACTTCCCCACCATAGGCCCAGAACATAGGTCCCACTGTCTTCTGGGCTAGGATTCTCAATGGTCAGCCTGAACTCTTTGGTGTAAGGCTGATCTGTGTGCTTGTTGATTGTCATTCTATCTAAGAGTGACTTCCCATTTTTGTCTTTTCTATTTTGGGTGTTTTCAGGTTTGTACCCCCAGTTTGTACCCCCAGTGTTCCAACCCACTGCTCCCCAGGAATCACAGTTGTTACCCAAATAGGTATCAGTGACCCATACATACACAGTCATGGGTCTTACTGCTTCATCCCAGGACCGGATCTTGTATATAGTACCTGGAATTATCTGTTCATAAGAGGATATAAAAGTGGCAACATGTGTATTGGATGAGTTATACCAGAATTGGGTTATACCATCTTTTTGTTTGATGGCTACCTCTTGCGCCTGAGCAATGATTACTATGAAAATTATATACATAATCATTTGGTCCCCTTGGCCTCTTCCTCAGGTACAGGCACTTTCTTGCAGTGGGAGGCGTGTGTCCACGTGTTCTTCCCGGCCACTTTGACTAATGTGGCAGTTGTTAGGAGAACCTGGAAAGGACCATCATATCTGGGTTCAAGAGTATGTTTTCTCACAAACTTCTTTATCAGGACACAGTCACCAGGAACCAGCTTATGCATTCCTGTATCTAGCTCAGGATCTGGAATGGAAGAAAACACTTCCGAATGGATACGGGTTAATTCTCGAGATAAAGCAGTCACATAATCGGTTAATACATCAGATTTGAGCTGTAACTGTTGTGGGAAATAACAACAAAGTCTGGGGGCTGAACCAAACAATATCTCATAGGGTGACAAACCATGGTTTCCCCTTGGAGTGTACCTAACACTGAATAAGGAAATGGGTAGGCTGTCTGGCCAACTCATTCCCATTTCCTGAGACATTTTTAGAATTCTAGATTTTATTGTGCCATTCAATCTCTCCACCTTCCCACTGCTTTGAGGATGGTATGGGTGTGGAAAGCTAGTGTGACACCTAAAGCTGCCCATATTTCCTTGGTCACTGAGGCCGTGAAAGCCGGCCCCTGATCGCTTTCTATGACCTCTGGGACACCACACTATTTCTGTAAAAAGTCTTTTAGCTGTGGAGTGATCCCTAGGGCCAAGTAGTATTTGTTGATTAGGACGTTCATAAGGGTTTTTGACAGATGAGAGGAACCCTGGACCCACTGTACCACTCCAGGAAACATTGATCGTGGCAGACATGGTCTCTTGTTTAATTCCATGATTCCTTTTTTTTTTTCCATTTCCATTGTTTATTTCTTTGTCAGCTGCCTCCTGTTGCTCCTTGAGGTGGGTCCTGTTTACAGGAGGGTTTTGTAGAATCATGGTGGTTTGTACAGACTCTTCAGGGGTATCTATTGGTTCATCCAGGATGGGTGCATTCACTCTGCTGACCACTTCTTGTGTCCCATCTGCAGCTTGTTTCGCAGCAGTATCTGCCAGGTGATTGCCTTGTGCTTCTTGGGAAACCAGCTTGCTGTGGGCCTTTTATATAAAAAAGTATATCAGCGCACATATGACACAAAAAAACTAGAAGCAGCTGAACACCAGGGTCAAACGATCAAATCCCTCCAGATAAATAAGTAAAAAGGTGCAGCGCTAAATCAATAAAACAACCATAGAGAAAATATATAATTGCTAAATCCCAAAGGAAGTGCTGATGTAATAAACAGCACAAAAAATGTCCAATTGCAAAATGTCCAAGTATGAAGAAATGAATCCACCAGGAATGTGATGATCACAGCAAACAAATGTGACTGATAGTGGAACCCTTCACCATGAACCGAGTGGCCTCTCACCTGGTCCCAAAGATCAATCAAGCAATCTCATATAGGTCAGCAGATAAATGGCAAAGGTCCTAAGGCAAGGGACTCCTCCAGATAACCAGGTAGCAGGTGGATATCGTTATCATGAAATCACAAAAGGTACAGACATAGTGCTCTCCGTATATAACAGTTTATTGAAAAAATGAATGAAATGAAACTTACATAGCAAGCACTTCTCAAGTGCCAGGAAACAAACATAGGAACACAGCAGAGTGTGTACGAGCGGTGGAGCATGCGCAGTAGCCGCGGATGACGTCACGACGTCACGTTCTGGATGCGTTGCGTCCCAGTGGGCGGGGACTTCCTCAGCAGATGTCGTGACTACGTGGGCACCCGCGCTATAAAGAGGTGAGTTGTTATGGCAACACCAAAACAACTACGAATGACGTATACCAGATGTGGGCCGGCTCCGGAAGTGTCTCCACGCACATCATTCGGAGCAAATAAAGCCCGGTTTGATATTAAAGGCTCAAAAACTGCACATGATATAAAATTAAATTTAAAATTAAAATTATATAAAAAGACATATATGATCTGGTGTTGGCACAAGACACACATAAAGTGTAATCTTGAAAGAACAGTGACAAACACCATAATTATTAAAATGATTGAAAAATGCATAATAACCGTCATCCGCGACCACCGACTGCTCACCAACAAATAAGGATAAAATTATCATCATAAAACTTCTCATCATACAAATTATCTAAAAACTTATCGATCAGATATGAAACAATTAGTATCGAATTCTACATTTAACCCATCGGGGCACATAACCCCAGTCTCATAAATCCAATGGGATTCTCTTTTACTGAGCTGCCGGATGAAATTACCCCCTCTCCAGTGCTTTGTAACCCTTTCAATGCCCCAGAATTTTAGACACTTAGGGTTTTGTTGGTGGAAGATCTTAAAGTGTCTGGACACGTTGTGGGTCTTGAGGCCTTTCTTAATATTATTAACATGTTCGGCCAATCTAACATGTAAGGGTCTTGACGTTCTTCCAACATACTGGAGACCACAGCTACACTCCAGCATGTAGACCACCCCAATGGTGTCACATGTGATTAGCTGTTTGATCTCGTACTCCCTGTTAGTGGCCGAAGCTAAAAAATTTTTTCTTTTTTTGATGTTTCCCTTGGAGTGCCTACAGGGGACACATCTACCACAAGCGTAAAAACCTCCTAATAAAGAGAAAAGCTTATCTGAGGTAGGTACTGGGGGGTTAAGGACACTAGGTGCCAGACGATCCCTAAGCGTGGGGGCTTTTTTGTATATAAACTGAGGTCTATCAGGTAGTATAGGACCTAAAACTCTGTCTTGTTTCAGAATAGCCCAGTTTTTTTGAATAATTTTCTCAAATTTCCGGTATTGTATGTTATAATCCAATACCATTTTAAAATTGTGACTATCACCAGTAGGGGCCTTAGAGGTATTGGCAATAAGTTCATTTCTTTCCATTAGCATGATTTTAGATACCTCTTCATCTAATGAGGCCCGATTGTACCCCTTCTGTTCAAATCTGGAGGTAAGGACCTCGGACTGGCTAACAAAATCCTCCACAGTGGTACAATTACGACGCAATCTGATATATTGACCCCTGGGGATGTTGCACAACCAAGAGCTGTGATGGCAACTCCCCAGGGGGATATAAGAATTGCGGTCGGTGGGCTTAAAATAGTTAGTAAGAGAAAACTGATCATGTAAAATACTGATGGATAAATCCAAAAACACTACCTTTTCAGAGCTGATGGTCCATGTAAGAGATATATTTTTGGAGTTGTTGTTTAATGATTGAATGAAGTCATCCAACCTGGATCTCTCACCATTCCAGATTAAGATGAGATCATCAATGAATCTCCTGTAGCACAGCAGCTCAGGGGGGCGATGGAGAAAAACCGCTTCATCCTCCCAGTGGGCCATAAAAATATTGGCCACACTGGGAGCAAAGCGGGCCCCCATAGCAACACCCCTGGTCTGCAGATAAAATTCTCTGTTGTACCAGAAATAATTCCTCTTGAGGCAGAAGTCCAAGCAACTCAAGAGGAATTCCTGGTGGCCACCAGATAGGGTAGAGGAAGCCAATGCCCATTCGACTGAGGTCATGGCATCCTCATGGCCAATAATGGTGTACAGGGAACCTACGTCCGCTGTTACCAAAAATGTTGAAGGCGAGCATTTCAAAGTTTCAAGGATCTGGATAATATGTTTTGTGTCCTTCAAAAATGCTGGAGTTTGCATGACTAAGGGCTGCAGGAAAAAGTCGATATATTGTCCCAATCTGGCGGATACAGAATCGATCCCGTTAACGATGGGTCGTCCAGGAGGGTTAACCGTATCTTTATGAATTTTTGGTAAAAAATATATAACGGGTGTTTGACAAAATAAAGGATCTAAATATAAGGCCTCTTTCTTATTAAGGATCCTACGGTCTTTACCGTCCTCAATAATGCTGTGCAACTCGTCCTTAAAGGACAACATAGGGTCTTTGTTCAGGATGTGATAAGTGTCACGGTCTGACAAAAGGCGGGACATTTCATTTTGGTAATATTCCTTACTCAGAATAACCAGCCCCCCTCCTTTATCCGCCGGACGGATCACAATGTCCTTTCGTTCGGTTAAAGATTTAATTCCCCGTTTGATAAACAATGGATCAGAGACTTTTTTAATATGTAACTTCTCCAAGTCTTTGGAGACCATATTTTTAAAGACATCTAAATGTTTATTATCTGAAATTTGAGGGTTAAATGTAGATCTGTTACGCAAAGTGGAGTAATTCTGTCCAGAGGGCCTGGACCCTTGAGTAGGATGGGATAAAAAATATTTTTTCATATTCAATGTTCTGATGTATTTTTGAATACTAACATAAACATTAAATTTATTGAGATTTTTTATGGGTGCGAATTTTAAACCACGATCAAGGACTTTAACTTCATCGTCATTAAGATCAACATGACTGAGATTATAAATCCCTATACCTGATGTGGCTTGGATTTTTTGTACTCGCTTCCCCCCTCTGCTTCCTCTCTTTGTTTTCGCTTTAGGGGGGGCCTTTACCTTAAGTATAGCCACTTGTGCTGGGAGGAGTAGGGCGTCCATTAAGTCCTTGATAGCTGCACTATGTTTTACAGGTGTTCCTGCTGCTGTCAGGAACCCTCTGGTGTTCCAGATGATCCCCAAATTTCCTTCTGCCAATTTGCATGCCATAGTTAGGGCCTGGAGTTCTGCTTCCTGGGCAGACATGGAGGAGGGTAACGCCTGCATACCTGGAACCATCCACAAAAATTGTCAAGTCAGGATTCTCAAGGGCTGTTTCACTGACTGTCTGTAGGTGTGATGTCTCTATTTTCATTACTTCGAAGCAGTCATGAGCGGTGAGATGAGGATCATTCTCCAAAGAGGTTCCCCCCTCGAGAAGAGGAAGCAGAGTGGATGGGTTAAGGGTATCACATCAGAGGAGGGTGATGTTACCGGGGAGAAGCAAGGCACACTGGAGTCTGAGGTGTCTTGCTGAGGACAGGTGTTTGGGCTGTCCTTGGTTCAGTATGGCAGTTATGTCATGAAGGGCATTGGGCTGCAAAGACGGCTCTGAGGCAGGAGGCCCCCCCCCTGGCCACTGAGTCCAGTTGACAGGAGTAATACCCAATGGGTCTGAGTCTGAGCCAAAACTCCTGTGGCATGTCCTTGTTTCACTGAGACAAACAGTTTGAAAGTCTTTTCATAGTCTGGGAGTCCCAAAGCAGGGGCTGTTGAAAGGATCTCCTTTAGAGTTTCAAAGCTTCTGGAGAAAGCGAGAAAGGGTCAGATTTCAGGGCATCATAAAGGGGTTGCATCAAGAGGGAGGCTTCTGGGATCCAAGAACGGCAGTAGGAGATTAATCCTAGAAAGGCGTGAAGGGGCTTTTGACCTTGAGGCAAAGGGATGGCCTTGTTTGCAGCAACTCTTTCTTCAGTGAGATGTCGAGTGCCTTGGGAGATGCAGTAGCCTAGGAAAATCACTTTCTCTCTGGACTTTTTGCTTTAAGGCCTTGCATCCTTGCTCAGCCGGGTAGTGGAGGAGGCTTTTAGAGAAGATTGAGGCATCAACAAGGGTATCTGCACAAGCAGGAGGCCATCTACATACTTTAGGAGTACAATGTCTTGGTGTAACTTCATCCAGGTGTCCAGAATGAGGGCCATTGCCTTGGTGAATTGAGAGGGGGAGTTCTGGGCACCTTATGGCATAACAGTCCAGGTGTAGCGGGCAGGTGACACAGGCTTGCCTGAATCCTAGAGGAGAAGGTCCATGTGATCCGGAGAGGGGCGGGGTGGTGGGCGAGGTGGGGTGTCATGTTCCTGGTACTGGGCACTTTCATGTGGACCACGGTTGGGGCTTGGTTGACTGTGGATTAATTTCTGAGGGCTTCGGTATTCCCTTCTGGAGTGGCCGGGTCTTCCACAGTTGCAGCAGACACGTGGAGTTGGTACTGGTGTGTGTCAGAGGCCATCATGAGAGGAGCTACTCTCTACTGCTCTGTGAGTATTCTGGACCTAATAACCACTAATAACAATGTCTCAAGCTCCATTGCTCTATACTCCGGGTGTGATAGGATCAAACATTGATTCTTCAAGACTAGAGACAAATGCAACAGTCAGCATTTGTGCATGTGCTTTGGTCCGCAGGCTGAAACCTAATTCAGTAAATATTTGTGATATTTTCTTGTGATATTTATCAACAGATTTGCCTTTTTCTTGTGTGACCCTTTGTACACATATTGGCTGTGAACCATCTCCATAGAGAGTAATTGATTTTTTTTTCCTAGTACATAAAATTACGCAAGGAAAGTACTTCCTCTTTTGTTACTAACCATAATTCATCTGGCGCAAGGCCCAGGATACATAACTTCCTCTTTATTTATAATACTCTTAAATATGTTTTTGGTTGAATTAAACATTTTAAACTCCCCAATTATTGCTAATGCAGCTTAAACACAATTAAAACAATTTGCATAAATATAGCACATTTGCTACATTTGCTGTTATTAGAGAAACTCCTTAAAGTCAGACTCTGACTGAAATAATCAAGACACCCTATATCTAAATATTTTATTTAATTAAAATGCTACATTGATTGCTACTATGTTCCATCACTGGAAACATGTGGGTGGGTTTCGGTGTGGGCGTGTTGCCACGGGGGGAGGTGTCACTTGGAACAGAAGGGCGGTAGATGAAGGGCAGTGTCTACTTCCTGGGGACCAGATGCTATTATAGGGCGGTGGCTGACTACTTAGCTTCCTCTTTTCTGGTTTTCTATACACATACAGTAGATGACCGCGATGTTGTGTCAATTTTGCCGCATTTCTCGGCGAGATTTGACACCTGAGAGCCCCGTCGCGGGAGCCAGCGCCGAGATGGCTCACTCATCGGGAAAGGAAAACTTTGCTTTCCTTTCCCGATGAGTGACAGGCAGTGCTGACAGCTGTCTGGTATGAATCCTGAGGGGGAACGCCACACCAAATTTTAAATGAAAAAATCAGCGTGGATTCCCCCCCAGGGGCATACCAGGCCCTTAGGTCTGGTATGGATTGTAAGGGGAACCCCCTATGCCGAAAAATTGGCGTGGGGGTCCACCCAAAATCCATACCAGACCCTTATCCGAGCATGCAGCCCGGCCGGCCAGGAAGGGGGTTGGGGACGAGCGAGCGCCCCCCCCTCCTGATCCGTACCAGGCCACATGCCCTCAACATGGGGGGTGGATGCCTTGGGGGAAGGGGGGGCACCCTGTGGGCCCCCCCCACCCCAAAGCACCTTGTCCCCATGTTGATGAGGACAAGGGCCTCTTCACGACAACCCTAGCCGTTGGTTGATGGGGTCTGCGGGCGGGGGGCTTATTGGAATCCGGGAGCCCCCTTTAATAAGGGGACCCCCAGATCCCGGCCCCCCACCCTGTGTGAATGAGTAGGGGGTACATGGTACCCCTACCCATTCACTAGGGAAAAGTGTCAATAAAAAAAACACAGCACACAGGTTTTAAGAGTAATTTATTAGGCAGCTCCGGGGTCTTCTTCCGACTTCGGGCGTGCGGGGTGTTTTCTTCCGATTTCTCCCGGCCCCTCCACTATCTTCTTCCAGCTCTTTTGCCATCCTTGTCGCCGCTGTCTTGCCGCCGCTGTCTCGCCGCCGCTGTCTCGCCGCCGCTGTCTCGCTGCCGCTATCTCATCGCTTCTTCTCTTCATCTCTTCTTCTTTTCTTCTCTTCTTCTCTTCTTCTTCCGATGTTGACACAACGCTCTCTCTAGCTGGAATGCTTTGTGCAAGCTGCGGAGCCATTTATATAGGCGGTGACACCGCCCCCTTGTGATGTCACGGTCCCAGCATGCGCAGGGACTCTGGGGTCATGCCCCCTTATGATGCCAGAGTCCCTGAGCATGCTGGGACCGTGGGGGGGCGGGGTCACTGCCTATATAAATGGCTTGGCAGCTCGCACACAGCATTCCAGTCAGAGAGAGCGTCGTGTCAACATCGGAAGAAGAGAAGAAGCGACGAGAGAAGCGGCGGCGAGACAGCGGCGGCAAGACAGCGGTGGCAAGACAGCGGCGGCAAGACAGCGGCAGCAGACCAGGCCCCTCGCTGGCAAAAGAGCTGGAAGAAGATAGCAGAGGGGCGCGGGGCCCGGTAGAAGAGGCGGAACACCGGGAGAAGTCGGAAGAAAACACCCCCCGACCCCGGAGCTGTCTAATAAATTACTCTTAAATCCTGTGTGCTGTGTTTTTTTTTAATTGACACTTTTCCCTAGGTGAATGGGTAGGGGTACCATGTACCCCATACTCATTCACACAGGGTGGGGGGCCGGGATCTGGGGGCCCCTTATTAAAGGGGGCTCCTGGATTCCTATAAGCCCCCCCGCCCGCAGACCCCGACAACCAATGGCCAGGGTTGTCGGGAAGAGGCCCTTGTCCTCATCAACATGGGGACAAGGTGCTTTGGGGTGGGGGGGCCCACAGGGCGCCCCCCCTTCCCCCAAGGCATCCACCCCCCATGTTGAGGGCATGCAGCCTGGTATGGCTCAGGAGGGGGGGCGCTCGCTCGTCCCCACCCCCTTTCCTGGCCGGCCGGGCTGCGTGCTCGGATAAGGGTCTGGTATGGATTTTAAGGGGACCCCCACGCCGATTTTTTCATTTAAAATTTGGCGCGGCGTTCTCCCTCAGGTTTCAAACCAGACAGCTGTCAGCACTGCCTGTCACTCATCGCGAAAGGAAAACAAAGTTTTCCTTTTGCGATGAGTGAGCCAGCGCAACATGCACAGTACCCTGTCGCCGAGAACCAGCAAGATGGTATCGCGCTGGAAACACAATCTCGCGGTCAGGTACTGTATACAATACAACAGACCTTTTTTACGTTTCAAAACAGTACGCCATTCATCTACCTGTAGCCTTCCACCCAAATGCATATCAACCACACACTTTTGCCAATTTCTTTACCTTTTTTGACAGCACCCTCTCCCTCCCGCTCTAATAACAAGTCACAGGCCAAACTGCCCTCTTTTGGCCTCACTAACTTTTGCCCCCTCGTTTCAGAGAGAGAGAGAGAGAGAGAAGCCTCTCAGCAAGACACTTAACAAACAGATAAGGAGTACAGCAGTTAATATTCAATGCACCACTTAAACTGTTATTTACATTTCCCAGAACCATGCCCAAATTCCTCACTCTGTCCTTTTCTTCCTCTTCAAACTGTTCTGGTTGTTGAGGTTGCAAGGGGCACCTTTCGACTGCGTGTCCCCTCCTTCTAACTTCACTTTCTATAACCTGTGGTGACTTGCCAACCTCAAGTTTAACTGGGTAATGCACATTTAATCTGAACACCAACACATCTGTGATCTCCGCTAACAGGGGTTTATAACCAAGACATTCCCTTTTATATCCTGGCTCGACCACTTTAACCAACCCCAAAGCTCTTCATGTATGGCAAATAACAGACCACAAACACACTTAGGACATGACATTACCATCAACAACAAGATGTGACCAACAACCAACAACAAGCAACAAGATGTGTGACAACCGTAGAGGAATACAGGATTGTTCAGATCTCACAGGATCCCCACGCCACCACTGAGCGTATTCCTGACGCCCCCTCCTGGTTCTCCCATGCACTTCCTTGCACCCGTGCTTTGCCGCACAATTATTTGTTCCCCAGGAGGAGTTTAACCACGTCCTGACGCCTCCTCCTGGTTTTCCCGTGCTTTACCGCACAACATATTTCCCAGGAGAATTTTAACCACGTCAACTAATTTCATCCGTGACTATATAAGCAATCCCTCATTCCCAACAGCCACCATAAAACACAAGATCGATCAACAAAACAGAACAGAACAAAACAGGCAGTAGATATAATTGAAGGTTCCTTATTATATGAACAGACTCGAGGCAAGATATATACCTGTCTTTGAGGGCCGCAGGAAGCCGATATGGACACAGAGGTTGACCAGCCATGGGTACAGGATAAACAGTAGACTCGATATATGAGGTATCAAAAGTGTCTTACCGTTTTTAGAGGTGATCAGTCTCCATCCTGTCTCTCCGTGTTGGCTTGTCCTGGTCCCTTCTCGATCGGCTATCCCTTGGGATCCTAGCCTTGAGCCCCACGTTCGAGCGCCATAATGTTTTGGATTCAGAACAAAAGTTCAGATATTATTATATCTACCCCTGATCAGATTGTTGAATATAGAGCATGCATGCTTCAAGTAAGCTCACACTTAGACTGCTTAGTTCAGAGTCAAATCCCTTTCTGCTTAATATTTCCGCTTCTCAAGACTTTTATACAATTCCATTAAAAATTGATATACCTCAACAAGACTGGCGCATACAAACCACAAATATAAAAATATATATAGTGATAAAAATTGGTTTTAGCTGGGTGCTCATTTGTGGAAGTTGCTTTTATTCTTGCAGCACTTTGCAGCACTTTGCAGCACTTCTTGCTCCTTTTAATTCATATGTGTTATGTTCGTGTTATGTTGTTATATTCTGAATGTATTCTGGGAAGCAGGCGCAAACTTCTCTGTTAACTCTTGCAGTCCAGCCACAGCAAGAGAGGGGCAAGCTTTGATATCTACTGAATATTGGCCTATAAGCGTAGAAGCTGATATATGACAGATATATAAAACATGTACTTACATATACATTGGAATAGACATTTCATGATTCCCTTAATCACATCCATTACAATAGTCCAGTCTTGAATATTTGTTGTGTGGGGCTGAGAAGAAGGTGAAATCTTTTTCTTGTGGACTAATGCCCTGAACACACAATAGGATTTTCCGACGAAAAATGTGCGATCGGAACTTGTTGTCGGAAATTCTGACTGTGTGTGGGCTCCATCGGACTTTTTCCATCGGATTTTCCGACACACAAAGTTTGAGAGCAGGCTATAAAATTTTCCGACAACAAAATCTGATCGCATCAATTCCGACCGTGTGTGGACAATTCCGATGCACAAAGTGCCACGCATGCTCAGAATAAATTCCGAGACGGAACTGGTCGGTCTGGTAAAATTAGCGTTCGGAATGGATATAGCACTTTCGTCACTCTGCAATGTTTTAAATTGTTTGATGCAGCGCACTCTCTTCTTCTTTATAATGCTAGAAGAATAAAGTTGTTTTGCTGCTCATATACACACAGACTTCTCACAAACTTCTTTCTTTATTATTTATCATGATTTCATCAATATAATATTTTTATTTGTCACATCTACTGAAAAAATTATATTTTTGGGATGTTTTTAGATTTAAAATATTTTTTTATGATTTTTTTAAAGCCTGAACTTGTGTTATATTTAGCTTTTTTTTTTACTCCAGAATATTTTTGGGTGTGTTTTGTGTGTCAAGTTACCACAACACCATTATTATCTTGTATTATTTAATCTCAAGGAGATAGTTTGGTGTTGGTGTCCCTTGTTAATTTCACATTATATTTTTGAAATGTACCTACCTCCTCAAAAACTGTCCTTTTTGAAGGAAAACACACACAGGCAAGTATTATTGAAAAAAAATCCTTTATTAAGGCCTCATAACCAAACAAAGAGGAAGGCAACGCTGGATAAACAGCAGAAACTGGCAAAGCCTTTGGCCCCCAGGGCACACATCAATTATTTTACTCCAAAATTGGTGGCCTGAGGAGTCCATATATAAGGGAGTACAATCTGGTCTAGAAGTCCAAGAGAATCATGAACAGCAGCAGATGACATGTATGTCCCCAGGCTGTGGTCATACAAGAGCCTGTATCTTTTGTCAGACCAGACTAAACCCAGGCCATCACTCTCTGGTCTTCCTTACACGCTTCCTTCCCGGCTATGGCTCTGGTGTTGGAGGTGTGGCAGGAGGAGGAGGACCTGGAGGAGGAGGACATGGAGGAGGAGGAGGAAGAACATGGGTGAGCTGACAAATGTGGGTTTGGCATGTGAGTTGGTCCCTCAACCCCTTATGTAGTGCTTCGAAAATAATAAACTCACATAAGAGGTGTTGACCCTCCTCCATTTGCCGCATTTTGCATGCTGTTATGGCAGCAAAATCCTCTTCAACACTGTGGGGTGTTCTGAGGGCCTCAGTAGCCTTCCAAAATAGGTAAATTGCTGCCTCCTCCAGGTTACTCCTCTTCCTGCCACTTTTTCTTTGAAGGCGCAGGGGAGGGACCTGGGTATAGGGCAGCCTACTGGGCCCGGCCACCTCCTGGCTGAGACTTTCCTGTGTATGAAAAAGGGACATTGTTTTAGTTTTTGGTTCATCAATCACAATCAGAAATTAGGAATCCAAACTAACATATATTTAACATCATTAATTTGACAACCAGAAATATTTAGAAGAATGCTATACCTGGCTTAAGCTGGGCTCCTCCACATGTTGCTGCCTGGAAGGCCCAGGTTGGGCGTCAGAAGCCTCAGCTGAGGGGGAAGGAAGCATGGAAGAAAGAGTGGAGAGTGCTGGCCTGGGTTCAGTCTGACCTGCCAGAAAATGCAGTCTGTCATAGTACCACAGCCTGGGGAAATAAATGTCATCTGCTGCTCCGGATCTCTGGGAATCCTGGACCTTCTTGTGCTCCCTTAGATAAGTGCTCCTCATGCCACCAATTAGGGCCTTCAAATAGGTGATGTCTGCCGTGGGGATCACCGGCTTCACAATTTCCAGCAATTGATCCAGCGCTGCCCTCCTCTTTGTTTGATTCTTATAATGTGGGTGGCTTACCTGCCACAGACAGGGCAGCTCCCTGAACATATCAATGAATATGGTGATATAGTCCTGATCCTTCAATATATCCATTTTCTCTGCAAGACACAACACAAGACAAACCCTAATGCCAGGCTAAAGTCTCACAATCTTGTCCCAATATAGGCCCCAATCTATAAGCAGTATAGGCCCAAGTTTAAATGTTACCTTCCTTATCACGATTGGTGCTTCCGATACTCCTTCCTCCGCTCACAGATCGTACGTACTATGCACACGTGTTACGCTTTATATACACTTCACATGCGTGAAACTCCGCCTACCCCTGACATTCTTTCTAGTCTACTCCCCACCCCTTCTCGTTTGGCGCAGTGGGGAAGAGCAAATGGTGGAGACAGAGCAGATGTGTGCTAATTACAGCAACAAGGAGGAGGAGGAAAGCCCGGAGCCAGAAACGTCCCGATCCCAGAGGAGACGATTTAAGGCCTCAAATATGTCCTTTGTAGAGATGGTCGACATAATGAAGAGGGCCGGCTAGGACAGGAAGTATGGACCTTACCCCAAACCCAATGTCAGAAAGGCCAAGATAATGGCGAAAGTTGTCAAGAGTCTGCACCAAAATTTTGGGATACGGCGATCCAAGGATCAACTCAGGAAGCAGTGGTCGGACCTCAAATTAAGGGAGCACGAGCAGTACAGAAGGATCAGGAGAGTGCTGCAAAAAAGTAAGTAGTTGTCCTGTGTTCCTATTCGTTATTTTTATAACGTTCCTGCTGCTCCATGTGCTTTTCTTTATTACTGTTGTACAGTTTAAAATGGCAACTTTCATGTTCATGGACACATTATTCGTTCGTAGGAAAGATTGTTTGTTTGACCAATAAAACACCATGTTTTGTCCAGATGCAGTTCAATACATTTTTTTCTAGCCTACTTCTGTTAAAAAAAATTGGTGTCTAGATGGGTTTGGAACTAGAATGAAATGCAAACTAGATTCTGTGTAAGTAGAGGACACTCAGCAGCTGTTTACACATCTGGACGCTGGATCACTATTGTGGGACACCAGAACATCCATTTTATTAGGGGGCCCACACAGGTGCTCCAGTATATACTATAGGGTTGTCTCCATCTGTGAAGCTTGCACAAAACAGGTAAGTATTCAAGCTTTACAAAGGAAAACAATATTTCTTCATCTTGAAACTCTGCCAAAACAGGCAATTGTGCCCCACTTCTAAGCAATGTTTCATATTCCTATTTCTGCCATTAAATATCTGTGTGCTAAGTATACTTATTTTTTTTTACATTGGGGAGAAAAGACTTGGAGTACACCACTCATCCGAGGAGACAACAGACCCCCCACCTCATGAAGAAGGGGAAATCCCCCAATGCCAAGCAGAGGAGGAGGAGGGAGACGTTATAGAACTTGTCACCGCAACAGGTGAGTGTCTGCGACCACAGGCTCAGGTAAGAGATGGATGCCTGCATATTTATAATACATGGTGTGTTTTTTTACTATATTTTTAGGTGATCTTGATGTTCTGGATGAAGGTCATTTCACCAGTGAAAGTGCCCAGATCCTGATCGGGGAGATAATGGGGTGTAATAGAGACTTGGAAAACATCAAGCAAAACATCAATGATCTTCAAAACAAAATGAAGAACATCATTGATGTTTTAGGGAGAGTTTAAAACCCCTCGAAATCCCTAATTATTTCTGCTTTTTTTACAGAAAATATTTTTCTAATTTTTTCACATATTCTCGAAAAGCCAAATTTTGAGGATGCACACAGTGTGTCAACATGTGCTATCTTCCATCACAGGAGATCAATGTATGCGTTTTGGGGGTGCAACCGCTTCCTCAATAATAAAGTAGCTGAGAGGAAGGAGTTGCACCCACAAAATATGTCCCTTGATCCCCCATGATGGCAGCTAGCACATGTTGACATTCGGCAATTTGTGTGCATCTTCAAAATTTGGCTTTTCCAGGGGTGACTTCAGCCCATCTGCTGAACACAATGTCAAACACAGTTTATAAATACTCATGTCTGATATTGCCTTCAATTTCTACAAAAGTTGAACTTTGTAAGTTCCAGATTTGTGTATTTCTTGTTGTTTTTAAACATGCCTGTTTTACCTTAAATGGACATTTCTACTTTTATTAATGTGACCAAAAAATTTGTTAGACAACAAACATGTTGGTTTGTTTTCAAAACCTTTTATAAATGCACATGTGACTGTGCTGGTATTAAAAAGATTTATAATCAACAATGTGTGGCTTCTTCTTTCAATGCTCATAAACTTTTTTGTGGTAAGATTGGTGTTTTTAATGACAATGGGGGTTGGTTCCTAAGGGCAAATCTACTTTGCACTACAAGTGCAGTTTCAGTGCAGTTTCAGTGCAGTCTCAAGTGCACTTGTAGTGTAAAGTGTATTTTCCTTTAGTAAATAACACCCAACAGTGCTTTCTAATTTTACACAATCATGCCATTTTCACGACTCCCCACATTTCAGTCATGGTCAGCTAAAAGAAAGCCAAGCAGTAAATGTAAGCAAATATTTGTTCAGTTTAAAAAAAAAAAAATTTTCAAAAAATGTCTCAGACATTGTCTGGCATATTGATGGCCCCCCTACCCGTAAGTATTCCATGTATCTTATATGGACCTCGTGGGCACTTAGGGGGGGCAAGCCAGGATGGCCAGCTTCAAGCGCCGCCAGGGTTGGTTCATTGAGATTAATAATTCCGGCTTCAGGCCCAACTGAGCCAGCATAGTTCACAGAATTTCTCCTTAAAAAGTTGTGGAGAACAAAGCAAGCCAGGATGATGTGATAGAGTTTATATTCCACCATGTGTATGGGTGTAAGAAATAGGTGGAACTGGCTGGCCATTATTCCAAACGTGTTCTCCACCACTCTTCTGGCTCTGGCCAGCTGGTAATTAAAAACCCTCTGGTCCAGGGTGAGGGTCCTCATAGGGAATGGCCGCATAAGATGATCCCCCAGTGCAAACGCTTCAGCCGCAATGAAGACGAATGGGAGTCCTTCCGCATTGTCTTCTGGAGGTGGCAAGTCCAAGTTGCCTGTAGAACTACGTGTGGGCGATGACTACACCATCTGACATGCGGCCATTCTTCCCCATGTCCACATACAGGAACTCATAAGTAACCGACACCACCGCCAACATCACAATACTATTGAACCCCTTGTAGTTGTAATAGTATGACCCCGAGTTGGGTGGTGGGACGATGTGGACGTGTTTCCCATCAATTGCCCCTCCGCAGTTAGGAAAGTCCCACCGCTGGGCAAAGTGGGAGGCCACATTCTGTCATTCCTGTGGGTTGGAAGGAAACTGTGGAGTCAAACAAGAAAAATAAATTAATCATTTTGCACATAAACATGGAAAGCAGATTAGACACAAATATTCTTGGCCAATATCAGTATAACATTTATTTTAGGGAGTATTTAAAGACAAAGGTATAAGATCCACCTATCAGATCCCCCCCCCCCCCCATGGCCCATTTAAAAAAAAATGATGGGGGGAGATGTTTTGGACAGGTAACTCTCTCCACTTCATTGAGAGATAAATGCCTAAATAATGTGTATTACTTTGGCCAGCCCCTCCTTACTTTACACTGTTGGCAGCCCACTGGACAGGTAAGAAGTGTCATAATACAAAGAGATAAATACACACTGTACACATTTTAGAACATTTTTACATTCTGCTATTACCTATCAAGATAATAATAGGATACAAAAACTTTAAACAGTACCATTTGAAAGTATTCAGGCAGGCCCTTGCACTACATGCTTTGGGGAATTCATCCATAAATCTGACCACAAAAGAGGTGGGTATAGTGTGTATGGGTTTAGTAAAGTCAGCAGATAGAGGATTTGTATCAGCTGAGTTAGCAGTTGGGGGAAGGGAGGGATTCAAATGATTTTGGGACCCCAAAAAAAAGCCTCTGAATTTAAAGCATTTAGGAATTTAAAGCACACGTCACAATTTACAACATTTTAGGGGGTATTTAGGGTAAAGCACTACTATGGAGCTGACAAAATACATTGTTAAGTGACTACATGAGGTGAATATAGGCCAAGGAGAGGATGCTGGGGAGGTAAGTGAAGGCAAATATGTATGAAGGACAAAAAAAAAATTACATAAAAATCCAGCATGCATGAGAACAAAGGGGACATTCACAGCCTATTACCATCATGGTAATAAGGGAATGATGAAAGAAATACAATACATTAGTAAACATTAAATACAATAAAATGTGATGGTAAAGGATAAATCTTACCTTCATATAATCCTTCTGCAGGACCTGGATGATGGCAGAACAGGTCTCTGGGATAATGATCCCAAGAGCCTGGGGGGAGATGCCTGTCGAGAACTTGAGGTTCTGCAGGCTTCTACCCGTCGCCAAGTACCGCAGGGTGGCGATGAGCCTCTGCTCCGGAGTGATGGCTTGCCTCATGCAGGTATCCTGCCTGCTGATATAAGGGGTCAGCAAAGCCAACAAACTGTGAAATACGGGGTCCGTCATCCGGAGAAAGTTCCTGAAATCGTCAGGATTATTCTCACGGACCTCACGGAGCAAAGGCATGTGACAGAACTGGTCACGCTGGAGCAACCAATTCTTGGTCCATGAACTCCTCCTCGCCCTGTTCATGGACTGGGCTTGTGTCAAAGTAAGAACCCCAACACCAACCCCCTGCACAGCACGAACTCTACGATGAGTATGTATTCGCAACATGGCTAGAAAACAGTCGGCTGTTTAGAACGAAGTAACAGAACGCACTGAAGAACAGCAAGGCCTATGAAGAGCGACCTGAAAATCAGTAACGAACAAACAAGAACACAATCACAAGTCAATTGTACTCGCTGCACGCACTGAAGACCAGATACAAACCCACAAGCACAAACTGAACAGCAGAAAACGATCTGAAAACCACGAGTCTGAAAAAGCGCCAATCGTCTCTCTCCAAACTTTTACTAACACGAGATTAGCAAAAGGAGCCCAAAGAGTGCCGCGCTTGGTTCTGAACTGCCCTTTTATAGCCTTGTCGTACGTGGTGTACGTGACCGCGTTCTTGGCGTTTGGAAATTCCGACAATTTTGTGCGACCGTGTGTAGACAAAACAAGTTTGAGCCAACATCCGTTGGAAAAAATCCATGGATTTTGTTGTTGGAATGTCCGATCAATGTCCGACCGTCTGTACGGGGCATAAGGGTGCGCCATGTGTCGTGCAATAGGAGGGTCTGTAGGCTAAGTTTAATTTGGCATAAAGCTCTGTATGGTTGGCTGGAGGATCCTGTTAACGTGTCTAGAAGAGGGTCAAGAGGGACATTGAAGTCACCTCCCAGGATTAACATGCCATGTTTGAAGTTGGTGAGAGTTTGCATACTTATGTGAAAGAATGAGACCTGGGATGTGTTTGGGCTATAGATGTTGGCTAAGGTAATGGGTCGATTTTGAAAGTTCCCCTTCAGGAAGATGTATCGGCCATGATCATCAATGATGGTGTCTGTTATCTGAATAGTGACATTTTTGGATATGAGAATTGAGACTCCCTTTGTTTTGGAATTTGATGAGGTTGCGTGATAGTACGTTGGGAAGTCCCTGTTTGATAGCTTAGGCACAGTAGAAGAGCAGAAGTTTGTCTCCTGTAGGCACACTAAATCTGCTTTCATGCTCCACATACTGTTTAACACTTCGGAGCGTTTCTTTGGGATATTTAATCCCTTTGCATTTAATGAGATCATTTAAGTGAGATATTCCTTGTTGAGGAATTAGGGGCATCCATAGTGTTTGAAGATTTGTTGGACCTGAGGTGGGGTCGCCCACCAGGGGGAAGCAAGAGACGAGTTCCCGGCTAGTAAAAAAAAGAAAAAAAGGAGGGGGACAGAAAAAGGTTAATGTGGTTGTATAGTGTTTTTTGTAACTTTTACCTACAGGTAAGCCTATAATAAGGCTTACCTGTAGGTAAAAAAAATATCTCCTAAACCTGTACAGTTTAGGAGATATTCCCCTTGCTATGAGCCGCTGACTGCAGCGGCGCATGTGCACAGGGGATTCACGGCTGAAGGCCCGGCAACTGCCGGACCTTGCCGGGTAAGAAATCTCCCACGCGCATGCACGGGAGTGATGACATCGGGGCTCCAGCCACTCACAGCGCTGGAACCGCGATACCCGGAAGACACGCCGAGGCAACATGACAGCTCCCTTGGCATGGACCAGGTAAGATACCGACGCCTCGTTCTAAGGTAAGTATTTCATAATGAGCTAGTATGCGGTGCATACTAGCTCATTATGCCTTTTGCTTTACAGCAATGTGGCCATTCCCGATGAGGACCCTTACCCCGGACCAGAGGGTTTTTAATTACCGGCTGGCCAGAGCCAGAAGAGTGGTGGAGAACTCATTTGCAATCATGGCCAGCCGGTTCCACCTATTTCTTATACCCATACACATGGCGGAGTATAAACTGAATTATATCATCCTGGCGTGCTGTGTTTTTTTTTTTTTTTTTATTTCTTTTTTTTTTCCACTTCAGCGAAAATCTTACTGAGAGACATTGTATCAGCTTTGAAAATCAAAATGTATCTCTTCTCATTTTTCACATCATTGTGGCTTATTTCCGTCTTATCTTTTTTATACACGTCTTTTTTCTTGTTTTCTTCCTTTTACATTTGAAAATAAAGACTTATACAACCAAGCAAATAGTGTGCACATCCCATATAAAAACTTCTAAGAAAAGTCAGCCTACTAAAAAAACGGAAAAACAAAAGACAGCATCCCCAAACATATTCCCCTATAACACCCCTCCCTACCTCCCCTCCCTCCATCACACCATACCTTCCAACCTCCCTCCACCCCATACTCACTCCACCCATTCTGCCTAATCCTCTCATTCCTAATCAAACCATTCATACTCCAGCCATTGCTTCCATATCTTCTTATATTTCTTCAAACTACCTTTTTTCCTATACCTAAACTCCTCCTTCATAATCATATCATTAACCTCTCTCATCCATTCTGCTACTGTTGGGGGGTCTTTTGCCTGCCACTTCCTTGCTATAATCTTCCTACCCTGAAACAGGCATCTTATTATTGCAGTCTGAGTGTCTTTCAGCATACCATTGTTCTCCATCAAGCTCAGAAGGCAGATTCTGGCCTCCATGGCTAGCGAGGTCCCAAATACTACATTGATTTTCTCCACTATTTCTTCCCAATACCTATATAGCTTGGGGCATCGCCAGAACATGTGTATGAGATCCCCTCTCCCGTCCCCGCAACGTTGGCATTTCGCGTCTTGCCTCCTTCCAAACCTAAATAGTTTTTCTGGAGTATAATATAGTCTATATACCAGATACAAATGGGATACCCCTTGTGCCGGTGACAGAGAAATCCTAGGCCCTAGTGCCAGAACATACTTCCACTGTTCCTCCGTAATAGTTCCAATCTCTTCCTCTCATTTGGCTCTCTTTTTCAACTCCACTACCCCCTCCCGCCCCGCCATATTTATGCTCCTGTACATTTCTGAAATCAGCCCGCCAGAGCCACTGTTGTTTACCACTTTCCTCAACAAAGGCATTTCGTTCCACTCTATCCTCTTTCCTCTGAATTGTATCTCCAGGGCATGCCTCACTTGCAGAAAAAAAAACAGCCAAAAAACAGTCTATTGGGGACTGCAAACTCCTCTCTTAACTCTTGAAATGACTTCAGTCTCCCCACCCTATACAGTTGTACCAAGCAGTGGATACCTCTCCTATCACACTCCTCTATTTTCCCCATCATGTTAAGCTCTTTTAAATTTTTGTTATTCTATATTGGAGAGAACTCAGAGAACCCCGTACACCCTAATACGGCCTTCACGGTCTTCCAGCTTCTAATCATTAACTGAGTTGTGGGACAGCTATGCACAAAAGATTCTGCCTCCACTGCTTCCACAACTATATCATGACCGCTGTTGTTCAGCCACATACCGCTACCTCCTGCCCTCACTTCAGGCAGGTTGCTACCTCTCATGAACTGCATTTGGGCTGCCAGAAAGTAACTCCAGGGGTCCGGTAGGGCCAGGTCTCCCTCCTCCCTCGGCCATCGAAGCACCTGCAAACCAATCCTTGCCACCCTATTCTTCCAGATTAATTCTCTGAACAAACTGTCCATCTTTTTAAACCAATGTTTTGGGATCCAGACAGGAGAATTGTGTATTACGAATAGAAATTGCGGCATCCATATCATCTTAATAAGATTACATCTACCGGCGACCAAGAGAGGAAGACTGCCCCACACCCGACTCTTTTGTTTTAACTTCACCATTAGTGGTACTATATTACCTGTTATGTTCTGTCCCGGATCTTTTGTTATATTCACCGCTAAGTACCTCATTTGATTTACCACCCTTATTAAATCTACCTGTCTCGGAAGCGGGTCTACCAGGGGGTCTATCGGTAAGAGTGAAGATTTTTCCCAGTTTTTTTTAAACCAGAGAAATGGCCAAATTCTTTAATCAATTTCATGGCTGCTAACAGTGAGGACTGAGTATCCTCCAGAAATAACAAAATATCGTCCACATACATTGCGACTTTCTCCTCCTCACTCCCTCTTCTAAACCCTCGAAACTCCTGTGACGTTCTTAGAGCCACTGCCAATGGCTCCACTGCGAGGGCGAAGAGCAGGGGCGATAATGTCTCGTCCCCCTCCCCAACTGGAACCCCCCGGAGCACTCCCCATTGACCCTGACTTTAGCTCTTGGTTTGTCATATAAAATTCTCAGCCATTTCACAAAATTAGGACCAAATTTAAACTCTGCCAGTACTTTCCACAAATAATGCCATTCAAGGCTGTCGAAAGCCTTGACCGCATCTAATGATGAAATGGCTCTATTCCCCCCCTTCTCTGTAGGTAATTGTACATTACCATAGACACGCCTGATATTCACGCTTACTGATCTATCCGGTATAAAACCGATTTGGTCTGCATGTATTACTTTAGAAATTATCTTTTTTTAACCTATCTGCTAGGGCTTTCGCCAGGATCTTAATATCTGTACATAAGAGTGAGATCGGTCTATAGGAGGATACTTCTAACAGATTCTTCCCTTCTTTCAACAAAATGATGATAGTGGCTTCTGTCATGGACATGGGCAATCTTCCTTCCACCACGGCCCTGTTTAAAACTTCAAATAATTTTGGGAGCAAAACATCTCCATGTTTCTTGTAAACTTCTATAGGCAAACCATCGGGTCCTGGTGCCATTTCCACTACCACTCTTTGCAGCTCTGCCTGTGTTAACGGGGTTTCCAAAATTCCCCTGTCTTCACTGGATAACGGGACAATTTTCAGTTTTTCAATAAACTCCCACATCTCACCCTCTACATCCAACTGTGGGGCCTTGTACAGGTCTTTTTAAGGCGAAATTCTGCCAACTATGCTGCCTCAGTTGGGCCTGAGTCCAGAATTCAAGTAAATGAACCAACCCTGATGGCCCTTGAAAGTGGCCGTCCTGGCTTGCCCCCCATGAGTGCCCACGAGGTCCGTCTTAGATACCTTGATTACTTTGCGGGTAGGGGGGCCATCAGTATGCCAGACAATGTCTGATACATTTTTAAAATAAAAAAATCATTTTAACTACTGAAATCTTTGGTGACATTTACTGCTTGTGTATCTTTTAGCTGACCCTGACAGAAATGTGGGGAGTCCTTAAAATGTCGTGATTGTGTAACCTTAAAAAGCACTGTTGGGTGTTATTTACTAAAGGAAAATACACTTTTCACTACAAGTGCACTTGAGCCTGCACTGAAACTGCACTTGTAGTACAAAGTGGATTTGCCCTTAGGAAATAACCCCCATTGTCACTAAAAACACCAATTTTACCTTAACAAAATTTTAGGAGCATTGAAACAATAATCCACACATTCTTGATTATCAATCTTTTTAATACCAGCATAATCACATGTGCATTTCCAAAAGGTTTTTAAAACAAACCAACATGTTTTTTGTATAACAATTTTTTCGGTAACATTAATAAATATTGAAATGTCCATTTAAGGTAAATCAGGCATGATTCAAACAAACAAGAAATACACAAATATGGAACTTACAAAGTTCAACTTTTGTAGAAATTGAAGGCAATATCAGACATGAGTATTTACAAACTGTGTTTGATATTGCGTTCAGATGGGGAGAAGTCACCCCTGGAAAAGCCAAATTTTGAAGATGCACACAAATTGCCGAATGTCAACATGTGCTAGCTGCCATCACGGGGGATCAAGGGACATGTTTTGTGGGTGCAACCCCTTCCTCTCAGCTACTTTATTATTGAGGAAGGGGTTGCACCCCCAAAACGCCTACATTGATCTCCCGTGATGGCAGATAGCACATGTTGACACACTGTGTGTATCTTCAAAATTTGGCTTTTCTATAAAATGGCAAAAAATGTTAAAAATTTTTACTTTACAAATACCACAAACAAAGAAGGGATTTGGAGGTGTTTAAAACTCTCCCTAAAACATCAATGATGTTCTTCATTTTGTTTTTAACATCATTGATGTTTTTCTGGATGTTTTCCAAGTCCCTATTACACACCATGATCTCCCCGATCAGGATCTGTGCACTCTCACTGGTGAAATGACCTGGATCCACAACATCACGATCACCTAAAAATATAGAAACAAAAACACACTATGTATTATAAATATGCCGGCATCCATCTCTTACCTGAACCTGTGGTTGCAGACACTCACCTGTTGTGGTGACTATTTCCACCATGTCTCCTTCCTCCTCTGCTTGGCTTTGGGGGATTTCACCTTCTTCATGAGGTGGGGGGTCTGCTGTCTCTTCTGCTGAGTGGTGTCCTCCGAGTCTTTTCTCCTCTATGTAAAAAAAAATAGGTATACTTAGCACACAGATATTTGATGACAGAAAGAGGAATATGAAATATTGCTTGGAAGTGGGGTACAATTGTCTATTTTGGCAGAGTTCCAAGATGAAGAAATGTTGTTTTCCTTTGTCAAGCTTAAATACTTAGCTGTTTTATACAAGCTTCACAGATGGAGACACCCCTATAGTATCCACTGGAGCACCTGTGTGGGGCCTCCTAAAAAAAGAGTGTTCTGGTGTCCCACACTAGTGCTCCAGCGTCCAGATGTGTAAACAGCTGCTGAGTGTCCTCTCCTTACACAGAAACTAGTTTGCATTACATTCTAGTTACAAACCCATCTAGAATCCAAAATTATTTTAAGAGAAGTAGGCTAGAAAAAATGTATTCAAATGCATATGGCCAAAACAATTGTGTTTTTTATGGCGAACGAACAATGTTTCATACGAACGAACAATGTGCCCATGAACATGAAAGTTGCCATTTTAAACTGTACAACAGTAAAGAAAAGCACATGGAGCAGCACAAACGTAATAAAAATAAAGAATAGGAACACATCACAACTACTTACTTTTTTGCAGCACTCTCCTGATCCTTCTGTACTGCTCGTGCTCCCTCAATTTGAGGTCCGACCACCGCTTCCTGAGTTGATCCTTGGATCGTCGTACACCAAAATTCTTCTGCAGACTTTTGACTACTTTTACCATGATCTTGCCTTTCAGACATTGGGGTTGGGGTAAGGTCCATACTTCTCATCATAGTCGGCCCTCTTCAGTATGTCGACCATCTCCAACATCTCCCCAAAGGACATATTTGAAGCCTTAAATCGTCTCTTTCAGGATCGGGACGTTTCTGGTGCTCTGGGCTTTCCTCCTCCTCCTCGTTGCTGTAATTAGCACGCACCTGCTGTGTCTCCGCCATGTGCTCTTCCCCCACTGCGCCGAACGAGAAGGGGCAGGGAATAGACTAGAAAGAACGTCAGGGGTGGGCGGAGTTTCACGCATGCGCAGTGTATATAAAGCGTAACACATGTGCGTAGTACGTACGGTCTGTGAGCAGAGGAAGGAGTATCGGAGGCGCCGATCATGATAAAGAAGGTAAGATCTAAATTTGGGCCTATACTGCTTCTAGATTGAGGCCTATATTGTAACAAGATTAGGAGTTTCGCCTGACATTAGGGTTTGTCTTGTGTTGTGTCTTGCAGATAAAATGGATGGCTTCAATGACCACAACTTCCTCCCCCTGTTCATAGACAAATACAGGGAGCTGCCATGTCTGTGGAAGGTCAAACACCTGCATTATAATCATAAACAAAAGAGGCAGGCAGCGCTGGAGAAAATGCTGGAGTTGGTGAAGCCGGTGGTCCCCACAGCAACCATCCCCTAATTAAAAGCCAAAATTGGTGGCCTGAGGAGCACATATCTCAGGGAGCGCAAGAAGGTCACGAATTCCCAGAGATCCGGAGCTGCAGCAGATGACGTTTATGTCCCCAGGCTGTGGTACTATGAGAGACTGCAATTTCTGTTAGACCAGACTGAAGTCAGGGAATCCCTCTCCACTCTTCCTTCCACTCTTCCTTCCACCCTATCTTCCAACCCAGTTGAGGTTTCCGATGTCCAACCTGGGACTTCCAGCCAGGAAGAAGTGGAGGAGTCCAGCTAGAGCCAGGTATAGCATTTTTCTACAGATTTCTGGTCAAGAAATAAATGATGTTTACTAGATGTTATTATTAATCACTAATTGCTGATTTAATAAAGTTTTTTACATATCAATAGACAGTAGTGGGCAAAAATAATTGGGACAAGAATGAAAAATGCTGGGCTCAGAATGATCATCAGTTATATTTGTTAACATTCATTTTGCAACAGTCATGAGGTGAAAATTGTGTGTGATTGATGAATAAAAAACTAAAACGATTTCACTTTTTTATACACAGGAAGACTTCAGCCAGGATGAGGAGGCTGTGGAATGTGGCACACAGGAGGAGGCTGTGGAATATGGCAGCCAGGAGGAGGCGGGGGTTAGTGGCAGCCAGGAGGAGGTGGGGCTAAGTGGCAGACAGGAGAAGGCCGGGCCCAGTAGGAGCCTGACAGAATCGCAGGTTCCTCCCCTCCGCCTTCCAAACAAAAGACCCAGGAAGGGGAGTAACATGCAGGATTCAGCACTCAGGCTGATTCAGGAGGCTTCTGCGTCCCTCATAGCCACCCCCACTCCTGAAGAGGCCTTTGCCTGCATGGCTGCCACAAAACTGCAGGGCATGCAGGTGGGCCAACGCCTCCTGTGTGAGGACCTTCTTTACAAAACACTAACTAAGGGGATGAGGGGCGAAATCACACACAAAATCCACCTGTGTGAGTTGGACCATCCTCCTCCTCCTCCTGCCACAACTCCACCACCACAGCGTGGAAGGAAGCGTGGAAGGAAGAGAAGAGAGTGATGACCTGGGTTCAGTCTGGTCTGACAAAAGATGCAGGCTCTTGTATGACCACAGCCTGGGAACATACATGTCATCTGCTGCTGTTCAGGATCTCTTGGACTTGTGGACCAGACTGCACTCCCTTAGATATGGACTCCTCAGGCCACCAATTTTGCAGTTAAATAATTGATGTGTGCCCTGGGGGCCAAAGGCTTTGCCAATTTCTGCTGTTTCTCCAGCGTTGCCTCAATCTTTGTTTGGTTCTGATCCCTTAATAAAGGATTTTGTGTTTAAATTATAATTGCCTATGTGTGTTTTCCTTCAAAAAGGACAGTTTGTGAGGAGACAGGTACATTTCAAAAATACAATGTGAAATTAACAAGAGACACCAACACCAAACTATTTCATTGAGATTAAATAATACGAGATAATAATCGTGTTGTGGTAACTTGACACACAAAACACACCCAAAAATATTCAGGATGTAAAATAAAAAAATTTTAAAAATTAAAAACACGATCAGGCTTGAAAACAATACAAACCAAAAAAAAAAAAAAACATATATCTTTTTTTTGTCAGATGTGACAAATCAAAATATATTGATGAAATCACGATAAATAATAAAGAAAGAAGTTTGTGAGAAGTCTGTGTGAATATCAGCAGCAAAACTACTTCATTCTTCTAGCATTATAAAGAAGAAGAGAGTGTGCTGTATTAAACAATTTAAACATTGCAGCCTGACGAAAGTGCTATATCCATTCCGAACGTTAATTTTACCAGACCGAGCTGTTCCGTCTTGGAATTTCTTCTGAGCATGCGTGGCACTTTGTGCGTCGGAATTGTCCACACATGGTCGGAATTGACGCGATCAGATTCTGTTGTCAGAAAATTTTATAGCCTGTTCTCAAACTTTGTGTGTTGGAAAATCAGATGGAAAATGGAGCCCACACACGGTCGGAATTTCCGATCACACGCTCCGATCGCACATTTTCCGTCGGAAAATCCAACCGTGTGTACAAGGCATAACAGTGTAAATTTACTGTCCACTCAAAATAACTCAATACACAGCCATTAATGTCTAAACCGCCGGCAACAAAAGTGAGTACACCTCTAAGTGAAAAGTTTCCAAGTTGGGCCCAAAGTGTCAATATTTTGTGTGGCCACCATTATTTTCCAGCACTGCCTTAACCCTCTTGGGCATGGATTTCACCAGAGCTTCACAGGTTGCCACTGGAATCCTCTTCAACTCTTCCATGACAACATCACAGAGCTGGTGGATTTTAGAGACCTTGCGCTCCTCTACCCTCCATTTAAAGGATGCCCTACAGATGCTCAATAGGGTTTAGGTCTGGAGACATGCTTGGCCAGTTCATCACTTTTACCCTCAGCTTCTTTAGCAAGGCAGTGGTCATCTTGGAGGTGTGTTTGGGGTCATTATCATGTTGGAAAACTGCCCTGTGGCCCATTCTCCAAAGAGAGGGGATCGTGCTCTGCTTCAGTATGTCACAGTACATGTTGGCATTCATGGTTCCCTCAATGAACTTAAGCTCCCCAGTGCCGGTAGCACTCATGCAGCCCCAGACCATGACACTCCCACCACCATGCTTGACTGTAGGCAGGACACACTTGTCTTTGTACTCCTCACCTGGTTTCCGCCACACACGCTTCACATCATCTGAACCAAATAAGTTTATCTTGGTCTCATCAGACCACAGAACATGGTTCCAGTAATCCATGTCCTTAGTCTGCTTGTCTTCAGCAAACTGTTTGTAGGCTTTCTTGTGCATCATTTTTAGAAGAGGCTTCCTTCTGGGACAACAGCCATGCAGACCAATATGATGCAGTGTTCTGCGTATGGTCTGAGCACTGACAGGCTGACCTCCACCCCTTCAACCTCTGCAGCAATGCTGGCAGCACTCATATGTCTTTTTCCCAACGACAACCTCTGGATAGGATGCTGAGCACGTGCGTTGAACCTCATTGTTTGACCATGGCGAGACATGTTCTGAGTGGAATCTGTCCTGTATGGTCTTGGCTGTATGGTCTTAACCACCGTGCTGCAGCACAGTTTTAGGGTCTTGGCAATCTTCTTATAGCCTAGGCCATCTTTATGTAGAGCAACAATTTTTTTTTCAGATCCTCAGAGAGTTCTTTGCCATGAGGTGCCATGTTGAAATTCCAGTGACCAGTATGTGAGAGTGAGAGCGATAACACCAAATTTAACACACCTGCTCCCCATTCACACCTGAGACCTTGTAACACTAATGAGTCACATGACACCAGGGAGGGAAAATAGCTAATTGGGCCCAATTTGGACACTTTCACTTACGGGTGTACTCACTTTCGTTGCCAGTGGTTTAGACATTAGTGGCTGTGTGTTGAGTTATTTTGAGGGGACAGCAAATTTACACTGTTATACAAGCTGTAAACTCACTACTTTACATTGTAGCAAAGTGTCACTTCTTCAGCGTTGTTACATGAAAATATATAATAAAATATTTACAAAAATATGAGGGGTGTACTCACTTTTGTGAGATACTGTATGTTTGTCTGTTTGCTGAGGAGAGGGGGTGGGAGTGGTGGTGGGAAGGGGGTGGTGGGTTGTTACAGTAACTGGCTGCAAATAGAAACTGTCTTTTCTCTTTGCCAACTAGTCAGCCAGTAGAGGTCAGACAGAGCTCTCAGAGTCCGCTGTGTGTGAGGGTAGTTGGGTACAGTTCCTGTTTCAGTTCTTGTGAGGTCTAGTTGCTGGAAATAAAAATTGTACGGTGGTGAACGGGGAGTAAACGTATTAAATTACGTTTATGTAAGTTTATGTAAATAGGTGTGCGTGTATGGAAGAGGCGAGTTCATCTTAGTAGTGTGAGAGGAGATGTGTTATTATTTTCTGAAGTCTTTGGAGGGTGCATGTGTGTTGAGAAACAGGTTGTCTCCATGTACCATAGGTAAGGGGAGAGTACCGGGTATTCTACAGTTTAAGTAACAACATATATTGTCTTAACAAGAAATCCAAAAATAAAGAAATTGAAACGAGTTTTGAACCAGCTTATCTTAACAATGCTATACTTATAAAGTATCAATCCTGACCAGTCCCAGAGACCAACTATAATAGGGCGTACACACGGTCGGACTTTGTTCGGACATTCCGACAACAAAATCCTAGGATTTTTTCAGACGGATGTTGGCTCAAACTTGTTTTGCCTACACACGGTCGCACAAAGTTGTCGGAATTTCCGATCGACAACCACGCGGTCACGTACACCACGTATGACGAGACTAGAAAAGGCCGGTTCAGAACCAAGCGCGGCACCCTTTGGGCTCCTTTTGCTAATCTCGTGTTAGTAAAAGTTTGGTGAGAAACGATTCGCGCTTTTTCAGACTCGTGGCTTTCAGATCGTTTTCTGCCGTTCAGTTTGTGCTTGTGGGTTTGTATCTGATCTTCAGTGCGTGCAAGCAAGTTCCGTGTGACTTTAAGTAGTCATTGTATTCTTGTTCGTTCGTTACTGGTTTTCAGGTCGCTCTTCACAGGCCTTGCTGTTCTTCAGTGCGTTCTGTTACTTCGTTCTGAGCAGCCGACTGTTTTCTAGCCATGTTTCATATGTGTACTCCTCGTAGAGTTCGTGCTGTGTGGGGGCTTGGTGTTGGGGTCCTGACCTTGACACAAGTCCAGTCCATGAACAGGGTGGGGAGGAGTTCATGGACCAAGAATTGGTTGCTTCAGCGTGACCAGTTCTCCCATATGCCTTTGCTCCGTGAGATCAGTGAGAATAATCCTGATGATTTCAGGAAGTTTCTCCGGATGACAGACCCCGTGTTTCACCGTTTTTTGGCTTCGCTGACCCCCTATATCAGCAGGCAGGATACCTGCATGAGGCAAGCCATCACTCCGGAGCAGAGGTTGGTCGCTACCTTGCGGTATTTGGCCACAGGGAGAAGCCTGCAGGACCTCAAGTTCTCGACAGGCATCTCCTCCCAGGCTCTTCTTTGTGGACATTTACTGCTTGTGTTTGTTTGAGCTGACCCTGACAGAAATGTGTGGAGTCCAGAAAATGTTGTGATTGTGTAACCGTACAAAGCATTGTTGGCTGTTATTTACTAAATGCAAAGACACTTTTCACTACAAGTGCACTTGCAACTGCACTGAAACTGCACTTGTAGTGCAAAGAGGATTTGCCCTTAGGAAACAACCCCCATTTTCTCATAAAACAACAATTACATCACCCCAAAAGTGTTGTAGCGTTGAGACAATAATCCACACATTCTTGATGAACAATCTTTTTAATACCAGCACAACACCATGTGCATTTACCAAAAGTTTTTCTGACAAACCGACATGTTTGTTGTATAACAATTTTTGTGGTGTCATTATCCAAAATCAAAATGTGCATTTTATAGAAAACAGGCCTGTGTAAAACCCACAAGAAAGACACAAATCTTGATCTTACAAAGTTCACATTTGGTAGAACTTGAAGGCAATATCAGACATGAGTATTTAGGAACTGTGTTTGATATTGCGTTCAGATGGGGTGAAATAACCCCAGGAAAAGCCAAATTTGGAAGATGCACACAAATTTCACAATGTCAACATGTGCTACCTGCCATCACGGGGGATGAAGGGACGTGTTTTGGGGGAGAAAGCCCTTCCTCACCGCTACTTTATAATTGAGGAAGGGGTTGCACCCCCAAACCGCGTCCATTGATCTCCCGTGATGGCAGATAGCACATGTTGACACACTGTGTGCATCCTCCAAATTTGGCTTTGAGAAAAATCACAAAAACATTTAGCACATTGTAGCACACAAAAGAAGAAAGTGATTTGGAGGGGTTTTAAACTCGCCCCAAAACATCAATGATGTTTTTATATTTTGGAATAACATCATTGATGTTTTGCTTGATGTTTTCCAATTGTAAATTACACCCCATGATCTCCCCGATCAGGATCTGGGCACTTTCGGATGTGAAAGGATCTTCATCCACAACCTCACGATCACCTAAAAAGAGAGGAAACCCAAAATAAATTAGGTTTCAAAAAAATGCCGCATTCCATCTCTTATCTGAGCCTGTGGTCGCAGACACTCACCTGTTGTGGTGACTAGTTCCACCACGTCTTCTTCCTCCTGCTCATCTTGTGTTGTTGGGATTTCCCCTTCTTCCAGAGGGGGGGGCTCTGGTCTCCTCGGATGAGGGGTGTCCTCCGAGTCTTTTCTCCCCTATGTAAAACAAAAATGGTATACTTAGCACACAGATATTTAATGTCCGAACTATAAAGATGAAACATTGCTTGGAAGTGGGGTACAATTGTCTATTTTAGCAGAGTTCCAACATGTAGCTTTTTTAGTGTCCTTTGTCAAGCTGCAATACTTTACCTGTTTGGTACAAGCTTCCCAGATGGAGACCCCCCTATAGTATACACTGGAGCACCTGTGTGGCCCCCCTAATAAAAATGGTGTTCTTGTGTTCCACACTAGTGCTCCAGTGTCCAGATGTGAAAACAGCTGCTGAGTGTCCTCTCCTTACACACAATCTAGTTTGCATTTCATTCTAGTAACAAAGCCATCTACACAACCCAATTCTTTGAAGACAAGTATAAGGCATCAAAATGGTGGCCAAATGCATATGGCCTAAACAATGGTATTTTATCGTCTGAAATAAAAATGTGTGATCCGAACGAATAATGTGCCCATGAACATGAAAGTTGCCATTTTAAACTGTACAACAGTTCCTAAAAGCACATGGAGCAGCAAAACGTAATAAACATAAAGAATAGGAACACAGCACAACTACTTACTTTTTTTTTTTAAATTTAAGATTTTTATTGTATTTTTAAAGAAAGAAATAAAAAAATACAGAAACATCGCCAATTGGGCATACCCTGGCGTCTTAGCATGTACATAAACGGCAGTGAGAAAAGAGTTTATTTAAGTGTAGTTTTGATTGGTCTAAAGCAAAAACAATCAATGAATAATAAGTAAACAAGCATACTACAAATAACTATGGTAGCATAAAGTATTCCTGTACTAATAGGCTAAGTAGTGAGTGGGGGGGACACCTGTGTGTAACCTAAATCATGGTGTAGCATTGTAACCTATATTACGTGTTTTAGTAAAATGTCCGTGAGACCGTTATGAGATAGGGGGGGCTGGTGTATAAGCTAGCCACGCTAGGGGCTGGACCATTACAACAGTGGTGTACTTCTAGAGTCCAAAATCCAACGGTGCCAGTTTCTATTAAAGCACTTAATGGACATGTTGGCTTTGGCAAAAGAGAATTCCATCTGAAAGTGTTGGTTAAGTAGGTTGATGGTGTTTTTAAGTATTGGTGGGTCAGTTGATTTCCACTTTTTTGCGATTGTCAGTCTTGGGGCAATGAGAATATGTGTGACCATTGTTTGCCGATGGGTGGGCAATGTTGGGATCGAGAGACCTAGGAGTAGGTCAAGCGGGGACAAAGACTGGGGTGTACGACACAAGGCTTCGATTAGGTTATGTACCTGTCTCCAGAAACTTTTAACTAAGTGGCATTCCCACCATATGTGTGAGAGAGATCCAATGTGAGCACATCCCCTCCAACAGTTCGGGGAGGTGTTCGGGTAAATTTTCGCCAGCCTTTCTGGGGTGAAGTACCATTTGTGAAAAAGCTTTTGTGCTGCTTCCCAGTGGTTAATGCAATGCGACAGGCGTAAGGGCAATGTGAGGGCCTTTGGCCATTGTGTATCTTAAGGTGGTTGGTCTGACAGTGAGGACCAGTACTGTACGGAAGAAGCCAGATGGTTAGTAGTTGGTTTAGTGAGTAGCTTGTACATAAAAGAGATTCCTTTGGTCTTGGGTATAGCTATATTATAGAATTTGAGTATAGGGAGTGAGACATCGTCTGAGGTTGTCCAGGAAATTCTTGACAGGCTAGATCTAATCCTTAGGTAGAGGAAAAACGTGTGTTTGGATAGTCCATATTTTTGCATTAATTGCTCAAATGAAATCAGAGTTGATGATGAAAAGAGCATACCTAGATGGGAGATGCCGGCTTTTGTCCATTCTGAGAGAGGTAAATCCGGGGAGATGAGGTGTAACGCCTCAGTGGGTATTGCTGTCAGAGTGTCCTTTGATATCCCTCTCTTGATTTGCAGTACTGAGGTCCAAATTCTTGTGGAGGATGTAATAGTATCAAGAGGGTATCTTTTGGGGTGGGGGTTGAGCCACAGTGCGGCTAGGAAGTTTTTTGGATCCGTGGGTAGTAGGTTGGTTTCAATTTGTTTCCAGGTTGTGTGATGTTTGTCTGACCACCATGTTTTCAACTGGTCCAGAATAGTTGCTCGGTGGTAAGCTTGAATGTCTGGGGCACCCAGTCCTCCATGTTGAACTGGGGTTGTGAGTATGACTTTTTTTATTCTAGGTCTCTTTTGTTGCCAAATAAAGCCGCTGATGATCCCTTGGATTTTTTTTTATTTGATTTTGCGCTAGAGGAAGGGGCAATGTACGGAAAAAATATAGGACATGGGGAAGTAAATACATTTTTCTCTGCGCTATCCTACCAGCCCAGGAAGCTGGAACCCTACCTAGATCTTTTGCTAGTTGAGTAAGCTTGCCCACGAGGTCTTCAAAGTTAATTCTTAGTAGCATTCGGCTGGGGAAAGTTAATTGGATACCCAAGTATGGGAGAGAGGAGTTGGAGGCCCAAGCAAAGGGGGAGCTAGTGGTAATGGTATTTAAAGTTTGAGAATCAAGGCCAAGGTTAAGCATTAGGGATTTACTGTGATTTAGTTTGTACATTGATACTGCGCTGAACTTGTCAAGGATTAGTTGGACTGCTGGGAGAGACAATAGTGGATTTGTTAGAGCAATGATCACGTCATCTGCGTACAGACCGATTTTATGATCGGTTTGTCCAATTGTTATACCTGTAATCGAGGGGTCAGATCTAATAATTTGTGCTAGGGGCTCCATTATCATGGAAAAAATTAGGGGGGACAGCGAGCACCCCTGTCTCGTGCCATTAGTGATTTGGAATGGGTTGGAGACAACCCCTGATGTCCAAATGCGCGCAGATGGGTGAGTGTACAGACCTAGTATAGCAGAGAGAAAGGTGCCCGAGAATCCAAATTTTTGGAGTATTGCTTCCATATATGGCCAATATACTCTATCGAACGTCTTCTCTGCGTTCAAAAATAGGAAGAGAGAAGGCGTTCGAGTGTGCTCTGTCCATTGGATAAGGTCAATGAAACGTCTAGTACCATCTGAGGCTTGTCTGCCGGGTACAAATCCTACTTGGTTGGGATGAATAATCTGGGGGTTGATGGTGGAAAGGCGTTGTGCTAACAGTTTAGCGTAGATTTTGGTGTCTGTGTTGAGGAGTGAGATTGGTCTGTAGTTGGCTGGATTGTCTGGGGGTTTACCCAGTTTGGGAATGGTAACCACTAGGGCATCGAGAGATTCCCTAGGGATTATGCCTGTAGTAGCAAATTGATTATACATGGCACATAGGTGGGGGACTAAGGGTTGAGTAAACTTTTTATAATATTCGTTGGGTAGTCCATCAGATCCTGGCGCTTTATGTAGAGGTAGGTTGTTTATCACTTTTTGAATTTCGGTCTGTGAGAAGGGAGTCGTGAGAGAGTCTAGTTGTTCTGGAGAGATCGAGAGGAGGGAGATAGAAGATAAAAAGTTTTTTATGTCATCTTGGGTGGGTGTGAGTTGGGGGTCTGTTTTCGTAAGGTTGTAAAGTTTGGTGTAAAAATTACCAAATTCGTTGGCAATATCTAGCGGGTTGGTCAAGTGCTTGCCCTGGGGGTTTGTGATAAATGAAATTTTTTTATTAGAAAGTTGTTGTTTGAATTGTTTGGCCATAAATGCTCCTGATTTATTGGCCGATGAGTATATCTGAAGTCGTAGTCGTTTGATAAAGTAATCAAAATTTTTGTGAAGATGACTACTGAGTTGGGATCTGAACTTTTTAAGTTCTGAAGAGGTGGTATTAGTGGGGGATCTCTTGTTTGTTGTTTCAAGAGATCGAATTTGTTGCAGGAGGGACTCTGTTATAGAGGAGTGTTGTTTTTTAGCCTGGGCTCCAAGTTTAATGAAAAGACCCCGTAGACAAGCTTTGTGAGCATTCCAAACAATAGCACAGTCAGTTACAGAATTGACATTTTGGTGGAAATAATTATCTATTTCGGATTGTATTTGAGACTCAAAGGAGGGGTTGTTGAGGAGGGAGCTGTTTAGTCTCCAGACCGTATGTCTAGTGGCTTGGGAGGGGGATGCTATTTTGATCATGATTGGAGCATGGTCAGACCATGATATAGTGCCTATGGTAGAGGTAGTGATAGCTTGTAGTAGGTGTTTATCTGTAATGAATAGATCAATACGGGAGTATGATTGGTGTGGGGGGGGAAAGTAGGTGTAGTCTCTCTCCTCATCGTGCATGCACCTCCATATGTCATAAAGGTCTTCTTTTTTGAGGATATTTGATATTGCTGAGGGCCTTTTTCTCACAGGATTGGAGGTATCAAGTGTAGGGTTAATTACTTCATTAAAGTCTCCACAGATTACTAGGGGGGGAGATCTGTAAGGGGCCAATTTGGCAAAGAGAGTGGCGTAGAATCTTTTTTGTGTTGTATTGGGGGCATAAACATTGACTATAGTGAGAGGGCGGTTGTCAAATGTGGCTGATAGGATTAAGAATCTGCCATCTTCGTCTCTTTCACAGTGATGAAGCTTAAAGTTTATTGCTGCGTTTATGGCAATCATTACTCCTCTCTTTTTTTAAGGGGCACTTGCGAAGAAGCAATGGGGATATTTTTTGTGACTACATTGGGGTTGTTTGAGCTTAGTAAAGTGCGTTTCTTGGGCGCAGATTATGTCTGCCCATTGTTGTAGTGCTTCTTTCCATAGGAGGTTGCGTTTAAATGGTGAGTTTAGGCCTTTAACATTGAGGGAGGTAATCGAGAGTGTCATATTGGTATTTTAGCTATGAGGGCCTGGGCAGAGGGAGAGAGACCTCACCTAATGTTAATGGATGTGAATACACAATTAGATAATTAAATGCCGTATATGGTACAAGTATGTTACCAAAACCAGTTGCTAAATACAAACAATCTACAATTCTAGGAGAAAATTATAATCAATGTCGATTAATCTGTGCTGTAATCAAGAAAAAGAACAGAGAATAAGAAAAAAAAGCAGAGACAAAAAACGTGTGCTTAGCACAACTGTAAACCTGAGGTGTGGTGAGGAAAAGAAATAGATGTGGCGCCCAGGCTGGATACAAGTAGATCTGGGGGTCTGGGCTTGTATCAAAGTTAGGTCTTTTTGGGAGCTTTATTCGCCATATTTCTGGAGTCAGATGGTTTATAGGAGGGAGTAGGTTGTTCCGCTTCTCTGGGAGCAATGGGGAGAAAACCCCAATTGGTGAGTTTTTTGTAGCCATCTTTCGGGGAGAGAATAGGTACTATCTTTTGTTGGTGAGTGACCAGCAATTTCATAGGGAAGCCAAATTTGTAGGTTATTTTTCTTTGTTGGAGTATGGAAGTCACTGGGGCGAATGCTCTGCACATCTCCATTGTAGCCGGGGACAGGTCAGTGAACAGCTTGACATTATTGTATGGGGCTGGCAGGGGTGTCACGGATCTGGCGGCGGAGAGAACTTGTTCCTTCACATGGAAGAAGTGTATACGTGCCAAGATATCTCTGGGGATATCGTCAGGGAGGTGTGGCGGTTTAGCAATTCTGTGGGCTCGGTCAATTAAAGTGTCGCGGGCGTTGAGACGTGGGGCTGAGATAAGTTGTTGCAAGTAGGGGGTTATTTCGTTCGGTTTAACCGATTCAGGGATGCCCCGGAATTTGATGTTATTCCGCCTAGAGTGGTCTTCCAAATCAGCCAATTTCATTTTGATACGGTGGATTTCTTCCGAATGGTGCTCGTGAGCATCTAACAATTCGTTGTGTGCCTTAGAGTAATCTTGCATATTTTCTTCTAAAGCGTCTGTGTGCTCTTCTAGGCAGTCTATTTTATCATGCATCTGAGATAGTGACATTTGGAGCTCTCTATGCAGATCTTGCTGCAGTGTAAGGAGCATAGATTTCAGCATAGCTTCAGACACTGTATTGTCAGTGACAGGTATAGCAGCCAGGGAGGGAGCATTTTGAGTGCTGTGTGTCCCTGCAACAACATGGGACCACAGCTGCTTCTTTGCATGTGGCTTTTTGTTTGGGGAATGTGCAGGGGAGGTAGCCAGCCTCTTACCTCTGTCCTGCTGCAGTCCTCCTGGGGAATCCTCTGGAGGGGGGTATGTGTCCATGCTGTCCCTTTCCGTTGTTGTGGTCACAGTGCCATGGAGAGGGAGTGCTGAGGAGGTAGCAGGCAGGCCCTCTGTGTTGTTGCTGGAGCGGGCGCCGTCGCTTCCATCAGCGCCATCTTGGGCCTTCTGCATGGCGGCGGCCGTCGGATAATAGTCGGTGAGACGGCGGGGTTTGGCGGCTTGTACCGCTGCATCGGTGTGCCCGAGAGTTTCCCCAGTCCTTCCCCGCTGTTGTAATGTGAGCAGCGGGAAGGATGGTAGCTAGGTGTTGCTGGTATCCAGGCCGTGGAGCGGAGCTCGGACTTCAGGCAGCCATCCTGGTCCGCAGCAGGCCACGCCCCCACAACTACTTACTTTTTTGCAGCACTCTCTGGATCTTTCTGTACTGCTCATGTTCTCGTAATTTCAGGTCCGACCACCGCTTCCTGAGCTGATCTTTCGATCGTCGTACTCCGAATTTCTGGTGCAGACTCCTGACCACTTTCGCCATGATCTTGGCCTTTCGGACATTGTGGTTGGGGTAAGGCCCATACTTTCCATCATAGTCGGCCTTCTTCAGGATGTCCACCATCTCCAACATCTCCCCAAAGGACATTTTTGAGTCCTTTAATCTCCTTCTGGATCGGGACGTTTCAGGCTCCGGCCTTTCCTCCTCCTCCTCGTTGCTGTAATTAGCACGATCCTGCTGTCTATCCGCCATGTGCTCTTCCTCCACTGCGCCAAATAAAAAGGGGCAGGGAATAGACTAGAAAGAACGTCAGGGGCGGGCGGAGTTATACACATGCGCAGTGTGTATAAATCGTAACGCGCGCGTCTTACGTACGATCTGTGAGCGGAGGAAGGAGCATCGGAGACGCCGATCGTGCTAACGAAGGTAGGATCTAAACTTGGGTCTATACTGCTTCGAAATGGAAGCCTATATTGTAACAAGATTAGGGGAGTTTGGCCTGACATTAGGGTTTGTCTTGTGTTGTGTCTTGCAGAGAAAATGGATGGGTTCAACGACCACAATTTCCTGCCCCTGTTCATAGACAAGTACAGGGAGCTGCCCTGTCTGTGGCAAGTGAGACACCCCCACTATAACCACAAACAGAAGAGGCAGGCAGCGCTGGAGAAACTGCTGGAGTTGGTGAAGCCGGTGGTCCCCACAGCAACCATCCCTTATTTAAAAGCTAAAATTGGTGGCCTGAGGAGCACATATCTTAGGGAGCGCAAGAAGGTCACAGATTCCCAGAGGTCCGGAGCTGCAGCAGATGACATTTATGTCCCCAGGCTGTGGTACTATGAGAGACTGCGATTTCTGTCAGACCACACTGAAGTCAGGGAATCCCTCTCCACCCTTCCTTCCATGCTTCCTTCCACCCCAGCTGAGGCTTCCGATGTCCAACCTGGGCCTTCCAGCCAGGAAGAAGTGGAGGAGCCCAGCTGGAGTCAGTAATAGCATTCTTCTACAGATTTCTGGGCAATAAATAAATGATGTTTACTAGATGTTATTATTGATCACTAATTGCTGATTTCATAAAGTGTTTTACACATCAATAGACAGTAGTGGGCACCCAAAATTGGGACAAGAATGCAAAATGCTGGGCTCAGAAGGATAGTCTGTTATATTTGTTAACATTCAATTTGCAGCAGTCAGGAGGTGAAAATTGTGTGTGATTGATGTAAAAAATACTAAAACTATGTCCCTTTTTCATACACAGGAAGACCTCAGCCTGGAGGAGGCTGTGGAATGTGGCAGTCAGGAGGAGGCGGGGATTAGTGGCAGCCAGGAGGAGGCGGGGCTAAGTGGCAGCCAAGAGAAGCCTGGGACAAGTCGCAGCCTGACTGAGTCTCAGGTTCCTCCCCTCCGCCTGCCATACAAAAGGGCCAGGAAGGCCATTCCCAGTCCTGTGCAGGATTCAGCATACAGGCTGATCCAGGAGGCTTCGGCGTCCCTCAGAGCCTTCCCCAGTCCTGAAGAGGCCTTTGCCTGCATGGCTGCCACCAAATTGCAGGGCATGCAGGAGGGCCAACGCAAGATCTCTGAGGACCTGATTTATAAAGTCCTACGTAAGGGGTTGAGTGGGGAACTGACACACAAGACGGATGTCATTGAGATGGACGATCCTCCTCCTCCTCATGCTGCCACAACTCCACCACCACAGCCAAAGCCTGGAAGGAAGCGTGGAAGGAAGACCTGAGAGTGATGACCCTGTGTTCAGTCTGGTCTGACAGAAGATGCAGTCTCTCGTATGACCACAGCCTGGGGACACAAATGTCATCTGCTGCTTTCCGGATCTCTGGGACTTCTGGACCAGACTGCCCTCCCTTAGATATGGACTCCTCAGGCCACCAATTTTGCTTTTAAATAATTGATGTCTGCTCTGGGGGTCCAAGGCTTTGCCAATTTCTGCAGTTTCTCCAGCATTGCCTCCCTCTTTGTTTATAGTTGTGAGCCCTTAATAAAAAAAATTTCGGTAAATTCTACTCTCCTGTGTGTGTTTTCATCCAAAAAGGACAGTTTGTTGGTGACGATTCAGGTACATTTCTAAAAACATAAAATGTGAAATTAACAAGGGACAACAACACCAAACAATCTCCTACAGATTAAATAGAACAACATATCAATGGTGTTGTGGGAACTTGTCACAAAAAACACACAAACATTTTCGGGAGTACAAATCAAAATCACCAAAAAAAACTATTAAAAAAGAGAAACACAAAAAAAGAATCTACATTAAAGTCAAAAAAAAAAAATATGTTGTCAGATGTGAGAAATCAAAATATATTGAGGGAATCCCGATAAATAGTAACGAAAGAAGTTTGTGAGAAGTGTGTGTGAATATGAGCATCAAAACTACTTAATTCTTGTCACATTATAAAGAAGAAGAGAGTGCGCTGTATTAAACCATTTTGAACATTGCAGCGTGACGAAAGTGCTGTATCCATTGCGAACGCTAAGTTTACCAGAACAAGCTGTCCCGTGTCGGAATTTCTTCTGAGCATGCGTGGCACTTTGTGCGTCGGAACAGGCCACACACGGTCGGAATTGACGCGATTGGATTTTGTTGTCGGAAAATTTTATCTCCTGCTGTCCAACATTGTGTGTCGGAAAATCCGATGGAAAATGTCCGATGGAGCCCACACACGGTCGGATTTTCTGACAACACGCTCCGATCGGACATTGTCCATCGGAAAATCCGACCGCGTGTACGGGGCATAACACTTCAGACATGTGGGACATGATCATGGAACCTGGACTCGTGAGGCTGCACCCTGTAAGACCCTGCCCCATGTTATTGTGCCCTTTATGAGAATACTCAGTGCATTTAGTCCTATTGGGTTTCTGGCTTAATAGAATTAGTTCACTGTGCTCTTAGGCCTGGCTCCTATGGAGATCCTGGCTTTAGTGGTGGGAATGACCTCCTTGATGGGGGTCTATGAATTTATAAGGGTGAGGTTAAGTAAACTGCATCCGGGATTGTTTCTCCCTGAGGTATTAGGGATCATTATGGGGTAAGTAATTTGTAGAGGATAGGTGTCACCCCTACCTGTGTCTCCGGTCCTGAGCCAAAGGGGTATTGGGTTTGCAAAATATCTTTGTGGACGGGTATTGTCAACTTTGTCTTAAAAAACTGGAGTGAAGTACGCCAAGTAGTATTCGTTTGTTACATTAGATTACAACAGGTAGGAAGGAGACATTCCATATTGATATTATCTGCCTATAATGGTACAACAGAATATATCCTCCTGCTGTACAGGTAGTGGAGGAAGATATATTGTGTCATATCCTATATTCATAGGTTGTTCTAATCCTACCTGATTAGGGTCAATTGATCAAATAAAGGATGAGCTTTGTTACTCGATCCTTGGGGTTATCGTAGTCCAGAGACAACAGACTATAAATGATAAGGTGCACAATCTGCAAAAAAAAGATCATAGTTACTAGGTCAAGTCAAGCGGTCGCTTCCAAGAGGAGTATAGTCTTAAGTTCCAATCTGGTGATTCAGGCAAGTTGTGGTATAGTCCTTGGCTAACTCATTCAGTCTGTCTGTGGGTTGACCTTCATCTTGGCAAAGAGGTATCTTTCTAAATTCCTTGTGCATGCTAGTTAGAGTTGTTATCCATCTCCGTGTCTCTGCTTTTTGGGTTCTAACATAGCCCTTTTTATTTTAATTTTATATCCTAAAATAATTACCGTACTTCTTTATAGCTGAGTATTTCCTAATAATTCTACATTTTTCGCATAATATTATATTTATATCTAATTACAGCAAGATATTTAATAATGTTTCAGATGTCCATCTTTGGTATGAGATCCCATTATGAAGGAATTCTTTGTAGAAATGCAAATGTTTAAATTATAAAAAATACCTTTCTTTGTCTATAATATTCGCCAAGTATTAAAGCGTTAAATGTGAATGCTAAAACTATGAGTCTATGAGTATGAACTATGCTATAAGAACTATCTGTCTCTGGAATCAAGTTAAGTCTCCTGAGTAATTTGGCAATTTTGCTAATTTTTGTTACAAAGTCAAAAGTCACTACACAGTGTTTGGATTTTCTCCTCAATATTAAATTAATTTTTCTGCCATATTTGTTTATCCAAGATGTTGAAACACATTTTTATTGGACAAAAATCATTCTAATTATTGTTATTTTACTATACTAAAAGCAAGTAAGGTACACCCATATAAAATATTAATTTTGTTTCCTATCATGTTGACCTTGCAGCATTTGAAAGTATCATTCTTTTTCAGAAAATAAATGCAGTGTGTGAGTTTATTAGGAAATTTTAGTGTCTAAAAGATTTTCTATACGGATTATGACTGGATTCTTATCCCTTTGAATAGTGCTATAGAAAGGGCATTGCCTTGCTTATTTCCTTGTATCATTCCAGCTGGAAATATAAAATTAAGACTTTCTTTTGCAGTCATACTGGAATAGTGAAGCAAAATGGTTTACTGAGGACATATTTAACTACTTGCCTACTGAGCACTTTTACCCCTTCCTGCCCAGGCCAATTTTAAGCTTTCAGTGCTGTCGCACTTTGAATGACACTGTCAGTGTGGGGAGAGGAATGAGGATAACCAGCATTTCCTTGTTTACATGTGATCAGCTGTGATTGGACACAGTTGATCACGTGGGTAAAAAGCCTAGTCGTCGGCTCTTTACCAAGATCGGTGATGTGCTGTGTCCCAGGTAGAGTGCACTACTGATCGGCGCGGTGCATGCCCCCACGGGTGCGCAAGCACTGCAAGAGTGGGATGACATCATATGACGTTGTCCCAGAATGAGAGAGCTAATTTGCAACTGTCATATTACAATATGGTGGGTGGGAAGTGGTCAAACTTAAGAGGCTTAGATTGTTCAATTTATTTTTTTATTTAAAGGCTAAGTTCACCTTTAAAAAAATAATAAATGTACATTTATTATTATTTTACTCAGGAGCCTGCAGAGCATTACACTTGCGATCAGTAGATCGCTGGTGCAATGTTGGGCTCCTGCTTTCTCTTCCATACAACTCTGTGCTCAAACCTCCATATGGGCTGTCAGTTTCAGAGCTGTTGGACGAGTAAATGGACTATGAGGGTGCTCATCAGCACCTTCACAGTGCATTGAAAACTAAAAGCCATCTGCTGTGGTGGCAGATGGGAAAATTGCTCTATACAGTCACAAATCTCTCTACCTGCACAGCTGGCCATACTGATTTTAAAATGTGACAGACAGCAGATACAGGGGAAAGGAACCCTTGCCTGCTGTCATGGTGGGGGTGGGCTCAGGGAGTAAGAGGGGATGCATAGTGACATGTTTCACCCTACATTCAAGTGTAACATGATACTAAAGGGGAACCTAATAGAAAAAGTGTTAGTCTATCTATCTATCTATCTATCTATCTATCTATCTATCTATCTATCTATCTATCTATCTATCTATCTATCTATCTATCTATCTATCTATCTATCTATCTATCTATCTATCTATCTATCTATCTTCCATGACACACATATTAAACAGTATTATGTTTGCTTTTAAACTGGCATCAATGCTGATGCAAACTTTCTCTTCCTGACTGAATTTTACTCCCCGATCCACCACAAATGTAATGGGCAGTCCTCCTCACACTGATGACCAATATGGCAGTATTTTTTCTTCCACTGATGTAAGGTTTAGCATATTACACACTTCTGATCAAAGTGCAGTATTCTATATGTTACATACTCTGGATAGCTATAATCTGTAAAATATTCTTACTTTTTCAGACCACTTCACTCAATGTAATTTGTGCTGTACAGTACATTACATACTCTGCATACATCTACATCCTGTAAGCTGCATTCTAGATTACTTACTCATGATCACTTTATTCTGTAAGTTGTGCTGCATGCTACAATTTCCTGAGCACTGTACTTTTTTGGCTATGTTGAATGTTACAATGTCCTGGCTGCTCTGCTTTGTAAGCTGTATTGGATGCTTCATTGTCCTCAGTTTCTTAAAGCAGAGGTCCGCCCACCGCTGCAAAAATTAAAAGCCAGCAGCTGCACATACTGCAGCTGCTGACTTGTAATAATCGTACACTTACCTGTCCTGGAGTCCAGCGATGTCAGCACCTCAGCTGATGTTTCCATCAGCTGTCAGGTGCATGCTGCCTCCATTGTTAGTAAGGGAACCCAGCAGTGTAGCCTTTCGGCTTCACGCCGAGAACATTATTGAGCATGGGCGAGGCTCCACTCCTCTCTCCTACTGGCCCGGCAACAGGGGGAGGAGGAGGGAGGAGGAGGGAGCCCCAGCCGTGACATCAACACCCACAGCTGCGGCTCCCAGAAGTGGGGAAAGCATACCTATGAAAGGTATGCTGTCCCCCCTCCCCCCGAAAGGTGCCAAATGTGGCACCGGAGGGGGGGGGGGAGAAGCACAATGAGTGGAAGTTCCACTCTTGGATGGAACTCCGCTTTAATGAAGTTCTTGTTTAACATAAGCTTGGACTAGGGATCAGCAGAGTAATTTCACTTAAAATAATCTTACTGTAAAATTAACAATTTTGCCTCTGTAGAAACTTCATTAAAATTCTGTCAAAAACTCACAGAGCTATTTACTGTAGGAAAATTTGCTATAAAAAAAGTACCCTTTTTTCTTTATTTAGATATGGTTTGGTTTAGTGTAATTTGTTATTTAGATTATTTAAGAGCCATTTTTTGACACAATAACAATTAGACACCAGTAATGAGTTTCTGTAATTATCTGGAGCCATGAAGCCTGAGTTCACACTGTGTTTGCATGCGGCTCACAGCAGGGGTCCGGGGCGTCCCCGTTCACCATTTCAGGTCCGATTTCAGCCCGAATTTTTGGTTGAATTCAGACCTGAAATGGATCAAAAGACGCACAGGGCTCCTGTGCAAATTTGCACTGGAGCCACAGTGAAGATATGTGAACCGGCTCCATAGAGAGCTGGTCAAAATCTCCCACATCCAATTCGCAATAGTGTGAACCCAGCCTTAAAGCAGAAAACACCACCAAAAACAACCAATTTCACCTTACCCAATGACTCCAATACATTTTTTAACAAAATGGTTTCTGACAAAATATCTATAATGTCTGTAATATGTGTGCAGAAAAGCAAAGCTAATGTAAGATTTCCATCAGTTTTTTTTTGTAATCATCACTAGAGATGGGATCGGGCATGTTCGGGATCTGTGCAGCTGCGGATCGGAAAATGTCTCACTGCCTGTGATTAGCCGTGTGCAGTGGGATCCCAAACACACCTGAGCTCATTCCTAATCATCACATATTTATAGGTTTATTTGTGCCTTTAAAAGTCGTTATTATGGCATAGTATATAAGGTATATTTCTTGGGCACAGAAATTGTGGCGTATGTGTGCAGTGTATACAAAGTATGGTCAGCTATCTCAGTTTAGGCTTTTGTCATTTTTTAAATAATATACTAAAAAAAGTTACACCTCTAGCATCCGGTTGCCTGTTAAATTCTTGGACAAAATTATAAGAGTGGTCAGTATTTATTGCATTGCATCTGTTTCAGTTTCCAGTAACACTGTGCTAGATTTGATTATTCACAGCTGTCTGAATAGTTGAGTTGGCTACTTGAAAAGCTCACATTTTGAGGTTTAATATAAGGATGTACAAAGTGTGATGAATTTGTCAGCTAGAGGTATTTGTTGACTTTTAGCCCAGTGTATCTTTTTATTTTTTATTGTTTTTCTTAAGAAACCAGATTTTGTTCCATATGCGAAATTCCAATATCTGCTAATAAATAAATACATACATAATACAGTTAGGCAGTCTGTATTTATTAATGCTATTGTAGTTAAATGGAGCGGGGTGGGGGTCATACAACAGAAGTTCCCAACACATAGCTTGAAAGACACATATGGCTCTCAGGCACATTTTTTCTGTTGTGTACAAAAAACTCTCTTAAATTTCTTCATCATACTTAAAGTTTTAAATTAACATAGGTTCAATTCATCACATTTTAAGAAATCAAACCCAGGATTGATTCACCTCACTTCACACTTTATAAAATTGTGCTTTTAGCTCCAGTTCATTTCAGAATGCGGTGCAGGAAACCCACGTTCCATGCATATTTGCTGCACTTCATTCCAAAAGCATTGGGTGTGCAATCTTCTGTGGGTATCAATAGATTTCCAATGACTCCCCAAAACACAAATGTCAAATACAGTGTGTTTGCCTATACTGGATCTCATGGTACTGTGGTACTTGCAGTTTTTAAAAGTAGTGCATGCAATGTAATGGGCTGTGAATGGGCTGAAAATTTCATCGCACTAAATCACACAGAGATCACACAAGAAAGCAGAGCAATTCCTGGTGTAATCTGGCACTTAGGATGGATTTGCACCTTTGCATTGTGATAGTGTCGTACAATGTGTATTTTGCCATGCATTACCGCAAGGCACAATAATACCCAAACCATGCCCCCAACACATTTTGACAGTATCAAGCAATAAATCTATAATGTAATGTACAACACACATGCCATGTGTTGTGATCCACTACAGAAAAAAAAGTTAGGTGCATATTTAGTGCAAAAAGGTACACTGCCAGCTCATTCAAAATGTACAGGTCGCCCTTATGCACAATAATATTCCTGATAGGGATGGGCCGAACACCCCCCTGTTCTGTTCGCAGCAGAACTCCCAAACAGGGGAAATGTTTTAACCCGAATTCCATTGAGGACTTCGGGAGCCGAACAGGAAAAATCAAAAGTGCCCATTTTGAAGGCTTATATAAACTTAAAATAAATCACGTCATGTGAGAAGGGGCGGTGCCACCGGGTGACATAGCCGGGTGGCCTGGCCCTTGCTTATATAAGAATTGTCAAAGGGCATATGGTGGGGGGCCTCCCAGGAGGCATCAGCGTTGGAAAATATTTTTTTCATTTTTTTAATAAAGGATTGGTTAACAACTGTCTTGTGTGGTTATTACTTTTGTACACTTTTTTAGTGAATGGGTAGGTGTACCCCATACCCATTCACATACAGGGGGGGCAGGATCTAGGGGCCCCCTTGTTAAATGGGGTTTCCAGCTTCCGAGACCTGCCAAGCTACATGCTCAGATAAGGGTCTGGTATAGATTTTGGGGGGGAACCCACGCCATTTAAAAAAAAATTGGCATTGGGTTCCCCTACAAATCCATACCAGACCTCAAGAGCCTGGTATGGAATGGGGGGGGGGGCGACGTCGTTTTTTTCTTTTTTTTTTTTCGACCCTTTTTTTTTACTCAGCTGTCAGTGGGGAAACCTATTGACAGCTGATGACTCATCGGTTTGTAGACGCGGCGGCCGGATTCCTTGTCCCGCTCCTTAACAACCAGCTTACACTGCACCCTGATTGGATAAAGTTTTGCCCAATCAGGGCACAGAATGCATTGTGCAGTGTTCACTGCATTTCAGGGTGTTCGTCGTGGTGAACACCCGGTGAACACCTTGCAAATTCGGGTGTTCGGCGAACTCATGCTCGGGCTGAACTGTTCGCCCTTCCCTAATTCTTGATAGACAATGCAGGTTTTCAGGATATCACACCACAAACATTTGGACAGACAGAAGTGGTGGTCAGGGTGTTATAACAATATGAAGATAAATAGCACTGGCTGTCAAGATGTCCCATGGACTTAAACAGTGTGTTTTTTTTAAGATGTCATAAACACATCTTGTCATAAAGACATCTTGATAAATTGCTGGATGTCAAAGGAATACAAAACACATGGACAGTTTGTCTTAAAAAAAAGCATGGCCACTTTTCAAGTCTATACAAGATCTTTGGACTAGAAAAATCCTTGTGAATGACAAAGGTGTCATTAAAGGTGAACTAGTATCACATACTGTATATTTTTTCATGTTAATTGCATGCATGCAAAGTAATGTGTAGCACCTGTAGTTGTTTAATACTACGTGTACCTTTCAGAAAAATCACAGTGCTCCCTATGACAGTGCCTTTATCTTCCTTTTTACCCAGAAGGCTGGTGCTATCTTTGTTATGGCATAACCATGGGTCAGCATCTATTTCCTATACTATTTTTTACAGACATTTATATTACGCTGACATTTTATGCAGCGCTTTACATTGCAGACAAACGCCAATTATCCCACCAGCATATCTTTGGAGATTGGGAGGATATTGGAGTACCCAGAGGAAAGCCACACAGGCACAGGGAAAACCTGCAAACTCCATGCAGGTATGGCCAGCTGGGATTCAAACTGGCACCCCTAGTGCTGCAAGGAAGAAATGCTAACCACTTAGCTGCTGTGCTGCCACAATAAACGTTAAAACATTTCCCTAAATTATTATTAGGGGTCTCCAAACGGTGGCCCGAGGGCCAAATGTGGACCTTTGCTAGCTTTTATACGGCCCTTGGGGCACTATTCCTCCCAATGATATGAGGAAATATTTTTCCCACTGACACCAGCAATGAGGCACAATGTCTTCCACTGATACCAATGATGGAATACTACTTCTCCTAATACCAATTATGGGGCACTACTTCCTAATATCAATAATAGGGCACCACTCCACCTACTAATAATGGGGCACTACCCTTCCTACTGACCACCAACCCTGAGGCCATATTTATTCTCAATGATGCTGGGCCTGGGACATTTTCTACCCCCACTGGCCACAATATGGCCCTCCTAAAGTCTGAGGGACAGTAGACTGGCCCTTTGTTTGAAAATTTTGGAGACCCCTGTTATAGGGTCATGTAAATTTGGATCCACTTTATGTTCTGGGATATGTGCACATGTTTCACACAGATCAGCCTTCTGTTGAAACTTCTCACCTTGTAAAGGTCTACAAAGTTGTAATATTGTGGTCTAATCACTAGGGGAGAGGAGACAAAGAAAACATTCTTTGTCCATAATTCTTTGTCCACTTCCATAAGCAGATAAAAAGTAATCTTATATATTACTCATAGTTTTGTCACTTGTCTTTTTCTTTACAAATATACTGTTGCATATTGTGATATATCCTATAAAAATTATTTTTGGTTGCAGGAGATTAAGGATTAGCTGAACCCCCCGGTTCGGTTTGCACCAGAACATCCAAACAGGAGAAAAATTCGGAAGAACACACAAACACCATTAACCACTTGCCGACCGCCTCACGCCTATATACGTGAGCAGAGCGGCACGGGCAGGCAAAATCACGTACCTGGTACGTAATTGCCTTCCCGCGGGCGGGGGGTCCGATCGGACCCCCCCCGGTGCCTGCTGCGGTCGGCATTTGGCTGGGAGCATTGAGAGACGAGGGGGAGGCCATCCGATCGTAGCCCCCCCCCTCGCGATCGCTCCCAGCCAATGAGAAACATCCCCTGCCTCTGTATAGTACACAGAGGCAGAGGATGTGATGTCATCTCCCCTCGGCTCGGCAGTTTCCGTTCCAGCGCCGAGGGGAGATGACATGTAAGTAAGTGCACAACACAAACACACACAGTAGAACATGCCAGGCACACTAAACACCCCCGATCCCCCCCCGATCGCCCCCCGATCCCCCCCAATCACCCCCCCGTCACAAACTGACACAAAGCAGGTTTTTTTTTTTTTTTTTTTTTCTGATTACTGCATAGTGTCAGTTTGTGACAGTTAGCAGTGGTAGGACAGTGAGTGGTAGCCCCCTGTAGGTCTAGGGTACCCCCTAACCCCCCCTAATAAAGTTTTAACCCCTTGATCACCCCCCCTCACCAGTGTCGCTAAGCGATCATTTTTCTGATCGCTGTATTAGTGTCGCTGGTGACGGTAGTTAGGGAGGTAAATATTTAGGTTCGCCGTCAGCGTTTTATAGCGTCAGGGACCCCCATATACTATCTAATAAATGTTTTAACCCCTTGATTGACCCCTAGTTAACCCTTTCACCACTGATCACCGTATAACTGTTAGGGGTGACGCTGGTTAGTTCGTTTATTTTTTATAGTGTCAGGGCACCCGCCGTTTATTACCGAATAAAGGTTTAGCCCCCTGATCGCCCGGCGGTGATATGCGTCGCCCCAGGCAGCGTCAGATTAGCGGCAGTACCGCTAACACCCACGCACGCAGCATACGCCTCCCTTAGTGGTATAGTATCTGAACGGATCAATATCTGATCCGATCAGATCTATACTAGCGTCCCCAGCAGTTTAGGGTTCCCAAAAACGCAGTGTTAGCGGGATCAGCCCAGATACCTGCTAGCACCTGCGTTTTGCCCCTCTGCCCAGCCTAGCCCAGCCCACCCAAGTGCAGTATCGATCGATCACTGACACTTACAAAACACTAAACGCATAACTGCAGCGTTCGCAGAGTCAGGCCTGATCCCTGCGATCGCTAACAGTTTTTTTGGTAGCGTTTTGGTGAACTGGTAAGCACCAGCCCCAGGCAGCGTCAGGTTAGTGCCAGTACCGCTAACACCCACGCACGCACCGTACACCTCCCTTAGTGGTATAGTATCTGAACGGATCAATATCTGATCCGATCAGATCTATACTAGTGTCCCCAGCAGTTTAGGGTTCCCAAAAACGCAGTGTTAGCGGGATCAGCCCAGATACCTGCTAGCACCTGCGTTTTGCCCCTCCGCCCGGCCCAGCCCAGCCCACCCAAGTGCAGTATCGATCGATCACTGTCACTTACAAAACACTAAACGCATAACTGCAGCGTTCGCAGAGTCAGGCCTGATCCCTGCGATCGCTAAAAGTTTTGTTGGTTCCGTTTTGGTGAACTGACAAGCGCCAGCGGCGTAGTACACCCCGGTCGTAGTCAAACCAGCACTGCAGTAACACTTGGTGATGTGGCGAGTCCCATAAGTGCAGTTCAAGCTGGTGAGGTGGCAAGCACAAGTAGTGGCCCACTGCCACCAAAAAGACAAACACAGGCCCGTCGTGCCCATAATGCCCTTCCTACTGCATTCGCCAATCCTAATTGGGAACCCACCGCTTCTGCAGCGCCCGTACTTACCCCCCATTCACATCCCCAACCAAATGCAGTCGGCTGCATGAGAGGCATTTTTATGTCCTCCCGAGTACCCCTACCCAACAAACCCCCCCAAAATCGATGTCGTGTCTGCAGCAAGCGTGGATATAGGCGTGACACCCGCTATTATTTTCCCTCCTGTCCTGACAATCCTGGTCTTTGCATTGGTGAATGTTTTGAACGCTACCATGCACTAGTTGAGTATTAGCGTAGGGTACAGCATTCCACAGACTAGGCACACTTTCACAGGGTCTCCCAAGATGCCATCGCATTTTGAGAGAACCGAACCTGGAACCGGTTACAGTTATAAAAGTTACAAGTTTGCAAAAAAACCACAAACAAAAATAAAAAAAAATAGTTGTCGTTTTATTGTTCTCTCTCTCTCTATTCTCTCTCTATTGTTCTGCTCTTTTTTACTGTATTCTATTCTGCAATGTTTTATTGTTATTATGTTTTATCATGTTTGCTTTTCAGGTATGCAATTTTTTATACTTTACCGTTTACTCTGCTTTATTGTTAACCATTTTTTTGTCTTCAGGTACGCCATTCACGACTTTGAGTGGTTATACCAGAATGATGCCTGCAGGTTTAGGTATCATCTTGGTATCATTCTTTTCAGCCAGCGGTCGGCTTTCATGTAAAAGCAATCCTAGCGGCTAATTAGCCTCTAGACTGCTTTTACAAGCAGTGGGAGGGAATGCCCCCCCCACCGTCTTCCGTGTTTTTCTCTGGCTCTCCTGTCTCAACAGGGAACCTGAGAAAGCAGCCGGTGATTCAGCCAGCTGACCATAGAGCTGATCAGAGACCAGAGTGGCTCCAAACATCTCTATGGCCTAAGAAACCGGAAGCTACGAGCATTAGATTTCGCCGGATGTAAACAGCGCTATTGGGAAATTGGGGAAGCATTTTATCACACCGATCTTGGTGTGGTCAGATGCTTTGAGGGCAGAGGAGAGATCTAGGGTCCAGTAGACCCCAATTTTTTCAAAAAAGAGTACCTGTCACTACCTATTGCTATCATAGGGGATATTTACATTCCCTGAGATAACAATAAAAATGATTAAAAAAAAAATATGAAAGGAACAGTTTAAAAATAAGATAAAAAAGCAAAAAAAAATAATAAAGAAAAAAAAAAGCACCCCTGTCCCCCCTGCTCTAGCGCTAAGGCGAACACAAGCGTCGGTCTGGCGTCAAATGTAAACAGCAATTGCACCATGCATGTGAGGTATCACCGCGAAGGTCAGATCGAGGGCAGTATTTTTAGCAGTAGACCTCCTCTGTAAATCTAAAGTGGTAACCTGTAAAGGCTTTTAAAGGCTTTTAAAAATGTATTAATTTTGTTGCCACTGCACGTTTGTGCGCAATTTTAAAGCATGTCATGTTTGGTATCCATGTACTCGGCTTAAGATCATCTTTTTTATTCCATCAAACATTTGGGCAATATAGTGTGTTTTAGTGCATTCAAATTTAATAAAGTGTGTTTTTTCCACAAAAAATGCGTTTGAAAAATCGCTACGCAAATACCGTGTGAAAAAAAAAATGAAACACTCACCATTTTAATCTGTAGGGCATTTGCTTTAAAAAAATATATAATGTTTGGGGGTTCAAAGTAATTTTCTTGCAAAAAAAAATAATTTTTTCACGTAATCAAAAAGTGTCAGAAAGGGCTTTGCCTTCAAGTGGTTAGAAGAGTGGGTGATTTGTGACATAAGCTTCTAAATGTTGTGCATAAAATGCCAGGACAGTTCAAAACCCCCCAAATGACCCCATTTTGGAAAGTAGACACCCCAAGCTATTTGCTAAGAGTCATGTCGAGTCCATGGAATATTTTATATTGTGACACAAGTTGCGGGAAAGAGACAAATTTTTTTTTTTTTTTTTTTTGCACAAAGTTGTCACTAAATGATATATTGCTCAAACATGCCATGGGGATATGTGAAATTACACCCCAAAATACATTCTGCTGCTTCTCCTGAGTACGGGGATACCACATGTGTGGGACTTTTTGGGAGCCTAACCACGCACGGGACCCCGAAAACCAATCACCGCCTTCAGGCTTTCTAAGGGCGTAAATTTTTGATTTCACTCTTCACTGCCTATCACAGTTTCGGAGGCCATGGAATGCCCAAGTGGCACAAAACCCCCCCCCAAATGACCCCATTTTGGAAAGTAGACACCCCAAGCTATTTGCTGAGAGGTATAGTGAGTATTTTGCGGACCTCACTTTTTGTCACAAAGTTTTCAAAATTGAAAAAAGAAAAAAAATTTTTTTTTTTCTGGACTTTCTTCATTTTCAAAAACAAATGAGAGCTGCAAAATACTCACCATGCCTCTCAGCAAATAGCTTGGGGTGTCTACTTTCCAAAATGGGGTCATTTGGGGGCGTTTTGTGCCATCTTGGCATTTTATGGCCTTCAAAACTGTGATAGGTAGTGAGGAGTGAAATCAAAAATGTATGCCCTTAGAAATCCTGAAGGCGGTGCTTGGTTTTCGGGGCCCCGTACGCGGCTAGGCTCCCAAAAAGTCCCACACATGTGGTATCCCCGTACTCAGGAGAAGCAGCTGAATGTATTTTGGGGTGCAATTCCACATATGCCCATGGCCTGTGTGAGCAATATATCATTTAGTGACAACTTTTTGTAATTTTTTTTTTTTTTGTCATTATTCAATCACTTGGGACAAAAAAAATAAATATTCAATGGGTTCAACATGCCTCTCAGCAATTTCCTTGGGGTGTCTACTTTCCAAAATGGGGTCATTTGGGGGGGGTTTGTACTGCCCTGCCATTTTAGCACCTCAAGAAATGACATAGGCAGTCATAAACTAAAAGCTGTGTAAATTACAGAAAATGTACCCTAGTTTGTAGATGCTATAACTTTTGCGCAAACCAATAAATATACGCTTATTGACTTTTTTTTTTACCAAAGACATGTGGCCGAATACATTTTGGCCTAAATGTATGACTAAAATTTAGTTTATTGGATTTTTTTTATAACAAAAATTAGAAAATATCATTTTTTTCAAAATTTTCGGTCTTTTTCCGTTTATAGCGCAAAAAATAAAAACGACAGAGGTGATCAAATACCATCAAAAGAAAGCACTATTTGTGGGAAGAAAAGGACGCAAATTTCGTTTGGGTACAGCATTGCATGACCGCGCAATTAGCAGTTAAAGCGACGCAGTGCCGAATTGTAAAAAGTGCTCTGGTCAGGAAGGGGGTAAATCCTTCCGGGGCTGAAGTGGTTAAAGTCTATAGGACACGAACACGAAAAATCAAAAGAACTAATTTTAAAGGCTTATATGTAAGTTATTTCATAAAAAGTGTTTGGGGACCCAGGTCCTGCCCCAGGGGACATGTATCAATGCAAAAAAAAGTTTTAAAAACGTCTGTTTATTCGGGAGCAGTGATTTTAATAACGCTTAAAGTGAAACAATAAAAATGAAATATTCCTTTAAATATTGTGTCTGTTGGGTGTCTATAGTATGCCTGTAAAGTGGCACAGTTTTCCCATTTTTAGAACAGTACCACAGCAAAATGACATTTCTAAAGGAAAAAAGTCATTTAAAATGGATTGTAGCTGTAATGAATTGTCGGGTCTCGGCAATATAGATAAAACTCATACGCTCATGTGAGGGTATTCGCACATACAGATGCTGGTGGAAGACCATTGAATGCGGAAACCTTCCTGTGGACACAGCAGATCTGTTTGCTCTTTTAAGGATGTTTGTTTATGTCTCACCAAGGGACTGGCCACTCCATGGTGATCACATTTAAACTCCTAAGTAAGCAGATCTGCATACTTGGGAACCATAGCATAACCATACAAAATTATGCCCCACTGTGCCACAATAGAGTATGGCTCGCATCATTGGTAGCAGTGGAAATGTGCACGCGATCGTGTTCAGGGACACATGGGAGCATATGACAAAGAGGAGGAGTTGTTGTGGAAATTTTTATTAATGGTTGTTGTCAGATGCCCCCCAGTGTCTGTTTTGCTGTAATACGCTCATGCGAGGGTATTCGCACATACAGATGCTGGTGGAAGACCATTGAATGCGGAAACCTTTCCGTGGACACAGCAGATCTGTTTTCTGTTTTAAGGATGTTTGTTTATGTCTCACCATGGGATTGCATTTATACTCCTAAGTAAGCAGATCTGCATACTTGGGAACCATAGCATAACCATACAAAATTATGCCCCCTGAGCCATAATAGAGTATGGTTCGCATCATTGCTAGCAGTGGGAATGTGCACGCGATCGTGTTCAGAACCATGTGCTTGCCGCATGGTTTTGCACACGACCATTTGCACATGTCACTACTGCATTTCTATTTGAATATATACATATGTGTGTGATTGGTTCTTTTGAATGAATACAAGTGTCTGATTGGCTGATTCTCTACAGGATTATACTAAGCTTGAGGTGATACCAGTATCTGTTTGTGTTACTTGGAGGGATAAACGAGCGCACTTTCCCGGCATATATTTGTGCTTTTAAGCGCAAAGAAATGATATGCTTATAGGGAGAAGCTTAGAATTTCCCTGACATCATGGCCGGCCAGAAAGGAAGCCAACAGATCTTCCTAATTCAGCAGACCTCGAAGGGGAAGAGAGCTCCAGAACCAGACCAGCAAAGTCCAGCCTATGGTAAGACAACCATACTTCAAGTTTTTTGAACATTTTTGTTGTTCTGTATTCGGAATCTTGATTCTCTGTGCCCTGAATGAGGTAAGATCTGCCACGCAAAGAACATTATGTTTTTTTGTCGCTTTCTGTATAATGACCGGACTTTTATTGTAGGTTATATTTTTGTCATTGTAAGTAGTTCTATTAATTGGGGAAGCACTTATATTTAAATCCTCTATAGGTCCTATTTAATACAAACCTAAAGTGAATGTTGTGTATGAGTGAACAGGCTGTGTAACTTTATGCTGTGTAAAATGTTTGTGATGTATATGAGAAATAGAAATAGATATTAGATATTAGAAATAGATAGAAATTGTGATTTTTACCTTTGTATGGGACCAAGACACATGTCTCCATAAGTGTAAAAATATTTTTAAGTAAAGGGTTTGGTTATAAGTTGAATATGCCTGCCGCATATTCAAGTGGCCATGCATTGTTGGGACATCTCAATAGGAGCTGTTTACACCCTGTGGGTGGTCTCAGGTTTCTAGGTAATAGCATGGGGGGGAGTTCTATTGACCTTCTAACTTTCAGAGCCAATTATTGTGTTTTGTTTGGGACAAGAGTGTATGTTTAAGGCGTGTTATTTCATGTTTTATGTAACTTTGGTGTTTTTGGATATTTTGTTTAGTTAAATATACCTAGTATGGGCCCTAATTGATGTAGCCTAAAGTGTTTGTCTAGAGATAAGTGTTAATATTGGTGTCTCAATTGTATAGTCAGTTTTTGTAGCGAGAAATCTTTGAGTTGGTTTTCATTTGTTAATGTCTGCCATTTTGCTGTAGTCTGGATTCCATCCACCATTTTGCCGTGGACCAATTTTCGATTGCTACAACTGCCTTTTTGTTTCTGCTGATTTTAGTCTTGAGCGAAAAATAGTCTGTTTTTGTACTGAATTCCATTTCCAGTAGAATCATTTAGGTTTTTATACCAGTTGTTTTAGAGAAGTTTATGTTTCCATTGAAGAAATCAGTTTTTGGTGGGATCAACAAACTGCATTTCATGTGTTAATGGTGCCGTTTTGTTGTGGCCTGGCTTTTGTCGGCCATTTTCCATTCTTGTAGTCACCGTGTGGCCGTGGCAACTACCATTTTATGTCCGCTGTGTTTGGGTGGAATTGCTATTTTGGTTTATAGAAGAGCAGTTTAAGGCTCAGTTTCCTTTTAAGTGAATTCAATCTTTTCTGTTTTTGTACTTTATACATACTTTTCAGTGAAACTGCTCTACTTTGCACTGAATGTACTAACTTTAACTAAGTTTTTGTACTTTTAAAATGGTGTGTGTTATTTTTGTTTTTGATTGTTTATAGCCTGCAGTGGAAAAGAAAGGCTTTGGTTGACCTCCTTCAGCCATATTTTTGCAGGAGTTTCAGTCTTTTGGCTTTTGTTGCTCCATAGATTTTTTTTAATGTCTTGATAGACATAATATGAAACTAGGCTTCCCTTCCCCCCTCCCTCTTCCTGTTAATTGATATTTAAATTAACCAGTTAGATGGGTTTTTAGAGCTGAGAAGACAGGAAGTTCTTTGCAGGTATGCAACAGGAAGTTGGTGGGAGGAGTTTGCGGTCTTTTGACTCATGTTTGGAATGACAAAATCATTTTGATTTTTAAACTTATTTAAGTTTTATCCTGTAATACAGTTTTTGGTAGAGAGCAAACAGGAGGCATCCACCTTATTGTTGTAATATCTAGGTACAGATAGAAGCCATAATATTGTTTTGAATAGTGGAGGATTTCATGGTGCTTTGTAGTTTGTCTGTCAACACATTTATAGGGCTACCAATAACCGGTTGAAGAGCATATAAATGTGAGGAGTAGTATGCTAGCATACCGGGAGGCTGTGTAAGTTACTCAGAAATGCCGGGTGCCAGTACTGTAAAAATAGTCACTAGGCAGTACTGCTCCGAAAGTTAGTGCAAGGGTGCTCTGGACATAGGGACCGTCATAAGCAATTCAAATCGTCATGGGTAATGTTGACCGTCCATGTGTTGGAGAAAAAAATGAGGCTCCACACCAGTCAGACAGCTGCAGAATACATGAGGTCTGGGTTTGGGGCTCCGGACATGAGACCCCTTAAAGATTGGCATATATGGTTAGAGGGTACAGTAACGTGTATTCCTTTGGAAGGTACTTTTGATGTCTGGAGGTACGAGACCCCAGAATAAAATTACCTTGGAAGTAGTTCAGCTATGGCTTCAGAAATCTGTAATGATGAGTGAGTTGATGGATGTGTAGTACACGTTTGTGTGTTTAAAAATGATCATGCCTGTTTTTGGACTTTGTGTGGCTGGTGCATGCAAAGATGTTGAGCTGATCTCGTGTTTTTCCCATTGTATTTGTTTCTATCGCTAAAAGAGTGAAGGTAGTATTCCATCTGGTTGTTTTGTTTTTTTCATTTTTGTTTTGGGAACTATGAAATATCTCCCCCACATTTGTATCTAAATATTTGTCTCATGTTTTTATGTGGTAACAAGAATATGTTTTAACCTACCGCGACAGCCCTCTTACGTGTCGCGGGTGTTTTATTTTAGTAAGAACGTGAAAGTAAGGGTTACAGAGGGTTTAGGTATTATCGGTTTTGAGGAATGTCAGTGACAATTTACCTATGTACACAAATGTTGTATTGTTTATCATTCTTTGCAGGTTAAATATGAAGGATAGAGTAATAACTTTTGTGTATAAGTATCTTTTCGGGTCCAAGGAGTTTCTGAAAGTGTATGTACATAGAAAGCAGGTGTATAAGAAGGTAAAAGTATCAAAGGCTATTTCACTGTTTTCATTGTTTTTTTCTGCACATTCTAAACCCTGCGTATCTTCCTCCAGTTTATAATGAGGGGGAAAAAAGGGGGGGATGATAGTGGTGAGAATGCCAAATTCAAACCAATAATACTAACCGCTCTAATTCTAGCCAAGTTTGTGACCTAGTAGGAACGACAATAGGTTCCACAACTTTTTTCCTTTGATGGAATTTGAATCAGCAGTCTGGTGAAGGAGGCTCCCATAGGAACCTTTTTTTTTTCAATGGTTCCAGGTATTACACCCCACATGGTAAGATGCAGTGACCACAGTCATTAAGTTCCCACATGTCTGGGTTATTGCCATATGAAGTTTGTTTGGAGGTCAACCAAAACCAGAGTTGTACTTTCCTCAGCAGCTGTCGACATTCTCAGCTGATGGGGTAGGTGCAGTCACTATAACATGAACTTCAAAAGGTCCACAACAGGGTTCATGAGTCCCTCCTGGACCCTGACACAATAACCAGTTTACATTCTTTCTAACCAGGTGACTGGATCTTTGTAAAGAAGTTTGAGAGACGAGACCAGGCCAGCCCTGCAAGAAGCTGCTCAATTACACCAAAGGATGAGGAGTATCTTTGTTTATTTATATTTTTAAAGTGTATTTTCCAACTAGAGAAGAAAGTCAACCAAACACATGGTGGGGTCTACTCTGAGTCTCCACCGAGCTCTAGTGCTCCAGAGATGACGGCGGTACATGCTATATGTGATGTTCATATTGGTATGAGGAGTTTTGACAAACTAGTAAAATCCAAACGGACACTTGTCAATAGAATCCAACTATACATTTCTAGAGGGTAAAATTAATTAATTTTAACAATAGCTCTGGTTCTTGTCAGCTTTGGTATTGGGACAACTAGGTAACCCACAAGTGTGTTTCAACTTTAGTTTGGTATTATTGCGGATCTACAGCTTATAAGGTAATTCCCCTAATGCAAGAGGTCCATGTGCCCAGGTGAAACTCGTTTCAGCATCTTATGTTGCGGCCGATCATGAGGATCTGATGGTGCAAGAGAAGGTAAGAATGGCAGGGACAGCTGGAAGGGAAGTGTTCACCAACCCCGACCAGGTCTGGGCATGGTTTCCTCCTTGTACACGGTGGGGGCTTGAGCTTATGAAACGATTGAACAATTTCTCATCCATTTGAGGATGGGATGTTTCATGTAACTGTTGAAGCTACAAGGAAGTTCCCACAGGAATAATGGCAAATCAAGACCTATTTATTAAAAGATGGCCCATTAATATCTGTTGGCATCCAAGGGGGGTTTCTGGGAATTCATAAGTAAAGATTGTTAAACCTGGATTGGGGATACTAATGGCAAAGTTCAAGCCCATATGGATAAGGTTTACTCATGTTATTTTTGTTTCTATTCCTTCTATATGCCGTGATGAGGTTCTACTGTTGTCTGATTGGACGAGTGAACAGGGCCCGAGCAGATGACCACATCTTCCTCACCGAGATGAGACGCCCCAAAGCCCAGCCCACGTACAAGACACAGAGGATCCCAGACCGACCGGCAATTAATATAGCACACCATGTCGTGTCCTCCCTATAAGTCCTCCCTTCTGAACAGAGTCTACATGTCAAGCCGTGTTTTCATTTTATGGACTCATATGGATTGTAAGGACTGATTCATTTCCAGGTATAAGAAGATCAAGATTCATCGAGGGACACATGGGAGCATATGACAAAGAGGAGGAGTTGTTGTGGAAATTTTTATTAATGGTTGTTGTCAGATGCCCCCCAGTGTCTGTTTTGCTGTAATACGCTCATGCGAGGGTATTCGCACATACAGACGCTGGTGGAAGACCATTGAATGCTGAAACCTTTCCGTGGACACAGCAGATCTGTTTTCTGTTTTAAGGATGTTTGTTTATGTCTCACCAAGGGATCACATTTATACTCCTAAGTAAACAAATCTGCAAACTTGGGAACCATAGCATAACCATACAAAATTATGTCCGACTGAGCCATAATAGACTATGGCTCGCATCATTGGTAGCAGTGGGAATGTGCACACGATTGTGTTCAGAACCATGTGCTTGCCGCATGGTTTTGCACACGACCATTTGCATGCTATTTCTATTTGAATATATACATATGTGTGTGATTGGTTCTTTTGAATGAATACCAGTGTCTGATTGGCTGATTCTGAAGCCACCACACTCTTTTGTTATCCATCTGTTTAGTATAAATAAAGGCAGCCTGCCTATTTCTCTTCAGGATTATACTGAGCTCAAGGTGATACCAGCATCTGTTTGTGTTACTTGGAGAGATAAACTAGCACGCTTTCCCGGCATTATATAAAAGAGGGCTGTATTTGTGCTTTTAAGCTCAAAGAAATTATATGCTTATAGGGAGAAACTTAGAACTTCCCTGATAAGGGGTCCCCCCAAAATTTATACCAGATCCTTCAGGTCTGGTATGGGTTTTAAGGGGAACCCTGCATCAAAATTTTAAAAAAATGATGCAGGGATCCCCCCAAAATCCATACCTGACCCTTATCCTAGCATGCAACCTGGCAGGCCACAGGAAAAGAGGGGGAATGAGAGAGCACCCCTTCTGAACCATACCAGGTCACATGCCCTCAACATAGGGAGGGTGCTTTGGGGTCTGACCCCAATGCACCTTGTCCCCATGTTGATGGAGACAAGGGCCTCATTCCCACAACCCTTGGCAGGTGGTTGTGGGGTCTGCGGGCAGGGGGCTTATCGAAATCTGGGGACCCCCAGATCCCCGCCCCCCCATGTGAATTGGTAACAGGTTACATTGTACCCCTACCATTTCACAAAAAAAGTGTCAAAATGGTAATAAAGACAAGAGACAGCTTGGGACAAGTCCTTTATTACATCACTGGGTGGTCCTGCCCTCAGCTTTATAACAGCTGTTATTGAGGAAAAGCGTCACTCGGCGGGAGTGTCATTGTTGCGGCTTTTTTTTTCCGGTCTGTCAGGTGGCATGGATTTGCATCGCTGGACATTTTTATTTTTTAATAAAGGACTTGTCCCAAGCTGTCTCTTGTCTTTTTTACCATTTTTGACACTTTTTTGTGAAATGGTAGGGGTACAATGTATCCCGTTACCAATTCACATAGGGGAGGGCTTGGATCTGGGGGTCCCCTTGTTGAAGGGGACTTCCAGATTTCAATAAGCCTCCCACCCGCAGACCCCCACAACCACCGGGCAAGGGTTGTGGGGATGAGGCCCTTATCCCCATCAACATGGGGACAAGGTGCTTTGGGGTCAGACCCCAAAGTACCCTCCCCATGTTGAGAGCATGTGGCCTGGTACAGTTCAGGAGGGGGGTGCTCTCTCGTCCCCACCCTCTTTTCCTGTGGCCTGCCAGGTTGCATGCTCGGATAAGGGTCTGGTATGGATTTTGGTGCATTTTTTTTAATTTGGTGCAGGGTTCCCCTTAATGTGTGGGCGGCACAGTGGTGTAGTGGTAGCACTCTCGCCTAGCAGTAAGAAGGGTCACTGGTTCAAATCCCAACAACGACACTACCTTCTTGGAGTTTGCATGTTCTCCCTGTGCCTGCGTGGGTTTCCTCCGGGTACTCCGGTTTCCTCCCACACTCCAAAGACATGCTGGTAGGTTAATTGGATTCTGTCTAAATTGTCCCTAGTATGTATGAATGTGAGTTAGGGACCTTAGATTGTAAGCTCCTTGAGGGTAGGGACTGATGTGAATGTACAATGTATATGTAAAGCGCTGCGTAAATTGATGGCGCTATATAAGTACCTGAAATAAATAAAATAAATAAATAAAAATAAATTTCCATACCAGACCTGAAGGGCCTGGTATGGATTTTGGGGGGACCCCCACGCAATGAAATTTGTCTATATTGCCGAGACCCGACAATTCATTAAAGCCGTAATCAGTTTTAAATGACTTTTTCCTTTAGAAATGTCATTTTGCTGCGGTACTGTTCTAAACACTGGAAAACTGTGCCACTTTACAGGCATACTATAGACAGGCACAATAAAGGAATATTCCATTTTTATTGTTTCACTTTAAGCATTAATAAAATCACTGCTCCCGAAAAAACGTCTGTTTTTAAAACTTTTTTTTGCATTGATACATGTCCCCTGAGCAGGACCCAGGTCCCCAAACACTTTTTTTGACAATAAGCCTTTAAAATGTTCACTTTTGGTCTTTCATGTTAGTGTCCCATAGACTTTAACGGTGTTCCACGGCTTTCAAATTTGCCGCGAACACCGCATATTGTTTGGTGTTCGCCGAACTTATGCTCGGGCCGAACCGTTCTCCCATCCCTACAGGAGATACACAGCCTCTTGGTTAAAGAAATAGTAAAAACAAAATTTGGCAAAACTTTCTTATAGCGACTGAGCAATCTTAACCCATAAGCGCAGTGCTTGGGTTGGAATATTTAGCAACTAAGGAAGAGTTTGACTGAGGCCAAGCTGTTCCCAGATGACTGAAAAGGTAAACATAATGGCCAGATTTGGAGAGTTCACCAGCTCACTCAAACCTGGAGTAAATTATTGAGTGGTAGTTAAGTCATTTATTTACTAGTGTTATTACTGCCACCAGTAAATGACAGCTTTCAGCTGTCTGTCAGATTGTTTAAAATTATAAACAAACTAACAGGTATCCTAAATTATATCATAGTTGGTCAATTACATCAGCTACCATCCTCAGCCAGTTTGTTGACATTATGCAGTCAGAAAGGGAGCTGTCATTTGCAATGGGAGTAGTAAAGGGAGAGGATGCCTATGGTTATCATAACTGATGATGGATCTACATCACTGCACAATGTGATTAATGTTAGATTTGCATTTGACATTGGGATGTAATACATTTGCTATTCATGCATGAAGGTTGTTGTCTGTGTCTTGTTTCCAAATGCTAATGTAGCTCTACCCCGACATGAGCCACCTTTTAGCTTTGGGTCCTCTGCTCTGGTTTAGCCCAATGTGAGAGCTCATCTTCACTGACACCATCAGAATACCTTGCCCGGAAACACCTGGCAGGCACACAAGAATTATGTACATCACCCTTTAAAAAGATAAGCAGACTGTATTGGCAGATTAAAGTTGCAAATATAACAAAGCAGATTGGTACATAAAAATCAGTACACATAAACACAACGGTAAAGGGTACAGTGTACTTCACAGAGGTGCCTCTAGAGTCAAGACCCAGGTCATACTGTAATATAAGAGTGTAAACAGTAGCTCTCCACATTAGATGTTACACACCGAGTGCCCAAAGAAGAAATACAAAGCAGTGAAACAGACTAAGTCAAGGGCTAGGCTTACACCTTCAAATTAAAAGTCTGTAAAAAAAAAAAAAAAAAACAGTTCTGCCCTCAGGAACAGAGTAACTCAACCTAGTCTTTTATGATGAATTTCTGCCAGCTATGTTGGGACCCTTTAAGGCAATTAACATGCAGGGTGATGAGGATGAATCAAAGGGGGTTGTTTAACAGCAGTATATTATACAACTTGGGCTCAGTAGATATGAATCTACTTTGTTGCAGCAGGTGCGAAGAGTGGAGCAAGCCAAAAGTTATCAGCTGGGGTATAAGAGACTTGAATGTTATGCAGCAAGTGGATTCAGGTGGAAAGCAGAACAAAGTCAGTGGGGAAGAGCTTCGAGTTTGAGTCGAACATGAGTTTGACTCGAACAGCGGCTGTTCGATCGTCCGACGAAGAACGAACATTATGGGCCATTCGTGTCAAATTCAAGTGGCGCGTCATGGCCCATAATGCATTGCGTCATTGCAGTGGTTTGCTGGCTGATGATTGGCCAAGCATGCACTATGATTCGCATGCTTTGGCCAATCACAGCGCCGTAAGCAAACAGAGCCATAATTGGCCAAAGGCAGGGTGCCTTTGGCCAATTATGGCTCAGGGGATTAAGTACATGCCCCACACTATAGAAGGCCGCTGGCACGTCGGCCGTGTGTAGTGTGTTCCGGCGTTCAGAGAGAGAGAGAGTGTCATTTCATTTCATTTAGATAGATTAAGCAGACAGTTGATTCAGTTAGCTTCAGTATATTAAGTATATATATACATTCCAGGCTTTGTACCCAGAGTGAGGAAGGCAGTAACATGAGGCCAGAGAGAGGGGGTGCCCAAGAAGGACAACAAACTGGCAGTCATGTTCCCCCAGCTGTAGCATACTGCCAGGTTTGCTCCAGTGACGAGGAGGGAGGGGATGATGAGGTCACTGACTGTACGTGGGTGCCTGAGAGGAGAGAGAGGGGAGGAGGAGGCACATCTCCAACGAGGAAGGATGCCCTCCAGGGGCCAGCTTAAGGGCAGCCAACCGATTGCATCACACCGCTGAGCTCCGCATGTGCAGGGCGCTGCTGATTCCGCACATTTTTCCAAAAGTTCTTTGGTGTGGGCAGCAGATCGCACTGTTGCTGTTTGCAACATATGTTGGAAGCATATCAAGCGTGGCCAAAACAGCAGCCGCTTGGGCACCACATGCTTGACCAGACATATGTCGAACTCCCATGCAGTCCGTTGGCAAGCGTACTTAAAAGACCCACACCAAAGAACAAGGCGGACCTCTCCTTGCTCCTCATCAGCTGGGATCTCCAACCCCACTATACCTTCAGTTCTCTCATAAACCTGCACTGAGAGGAATGAAGGTGTACAATTAGGTGTGCCAAGTACTTGCGGGCAATCTGCTATCGAACGTCCGATTGTAGCAGGCAAATTTCCCTACCCCAGTTGCTAAACCGGCGAAAGAAATTTGATCCCAGCCATCCACATCCACAGCGGCTGAATGCTAGCTTGGCAAAATTTAAGTGAGAAAAGTGCCTTCGCGCTACTATGGATGAGTGCAAAAAATATTTATAAATAATTTAGGTGAAAGTGTATAAATAAATGCAGCAAAGTCTATTAGTGTGAAATGAACCACTGATCAAATGAGACAAATAATAAAGTGATTTTGGGCAAATATTAAAATAGTGTCAAATTAATAAATAAAATATTTCAGGAGACCATCTAAATTATTTCCATGATAAATAAAACCACGTGATATATATAGAAATCTCAAAAATGTATATATATAAAAATATTATATCTCTAATAGTAAATATTCAATAAATAATCTATATAGCAATGATTATGTCCGTATGTGAATTCTCAGTGCTAGACGTACAATAGTGTCAATATTAAACAGATACAAATAAATCCCAGTCAATGAAATGTATATAGATGAACTACATTAAATCTGGACTTGATGAATTGTACTTTGAATGTCTCTATAACAATGGTATGGAGCAATCTAGAGAGAGTCCAACAAGTATCATAGTAGGTAGAGGATAATAAAGTTTTATAAATATAAAATCAGGTAAGGATGATCGTTCCAAATATTTCTGCCGTAGCTCCTTTGTGTATCTGGTCTCCCAGAACTCTTACCTTGAGATTAGTAATAACATGCAATTACCGCCGTCACCACTGGGGGGATCCCTCGCTTTTTCTATATAGTAATCGTCACTTCTCTGGACGGCATATCGTGATGCTGTTTCCTCTCACCTAGCCTCGTTCAGTCACTTTCACCTGTTAAATGGGACGGTACCTTCGTGGAGAGGGGACAGGGAGAGAAAGGGAAGGGGGGGAGCCTCCAATAGTGCAGTATATCAGGTTTTCTTAAAAAACATATTTATTAAAAGGCATATACTCTTACACAAAACAAAGTTAAAAAGCACAGGGAACAAATTAGGCGTTGTTCCTCGCCTTCTCACGTCACTTCCGGTCGCGGCTCTATTCGGCCAATCCCTACGCGTTACGTTGTCTCACACAACTTCATCTGGGGAACCGGATTGTCTATTGGACCATGCTTTTATTATTAAATACCGGAAGTAACGTGGCGGCCATTTTAGGAATGGGCGATATGGGAACCTCGTGGCCATTTTGTTGTAGTCTATTTTAGAGGTGTATTGCAGTCACTATTTCACTTAATACTCGGTCTACCGTTGGCCATTTTTTGTAAGTTTAGTGTCTGCAATGAAGGTATGAGACTAGTTAAGCTGCACTCTGTAATTTTGGATTTGTTTGTGGCCTGTAAGATTGAATATACATTTCTTATTCGTGAGTTAATACCGCACTAGTGGAATTGGTGACTGATATAGTCGCTTTGTGTCTGTTTGGTGAGATAATATATACTTTTCAATATCCATGGTATAAAACATTCTTGATTGGGCCATCCAATCAATCTTGATTACATTTTATATCATTAAATATGTAATATGCATTTTACACATCAACCTCTTAGTGCATAAACAAATAAAAACTAGAGTTCTTTATATCTTAATAGTGGATTATTACGTGTTAAAATTGATTTGTTAAAATGTTTAGTAAATAATTAAAATTCCTTAATAAATGTGTCCCAGAGCAACCCTATGATATTGTGATATATAATACATGTAGACTATATAATTAGTAATCTCCTCTTAGAGGTGTCTATATGTTTCCAGCTATACTAGCTGCGTATTAGTTCATTCTATTGTGTAATTACTCATGTGAATGGGGTATAGATATAAAAATAGGATCGGTAGAATAAAATTACATGTATTAAAAGTTACTTAAAAAACAGTTCATATCTTTTTTGTTACAGTTAGGCTCATAGTCTGTTTTTTATTCCTTCTTTGAAACGATAGAGCTCTCATTGGCTCAACCATGGGCGGTCCGTGAGCTCAGGACAGGTTCAGAAAAAGCCATTAGGCTCTCCCGGGTTCCCTCTGGGTGGGTCCGCGTACAGCAGGTTCCCAATCGGGGTTCGTGGCCGACCCTGGAGGAACTCTGGTACCCGCGAACTATAGGTTCCCTGACCTGAGCTCTGGCAGCCTTACACTAGGAGATGGAATTTTGAATGTTGACCTTGAGTCCTCATATGTCTACACTCCTCTCTCGTTCATGAATCAAGAGGAGGTACATGTACATCTTGACACTATGGTAACTTACATTGCTTTGTATCTCCTGGTGGTCTATGCCAGTTTGATAATTTTGTACTGTTATTTATTTTTCAATAAACAGTATTTAAAACTGAAAAAAAAAAAAAAAAAAACAGTTCATATCAAATTCTACGTCCATTCCCCCAGGTGTTAGTGTGCGCATGGTGTATATCCATTTGGGTTCCTTCTGGCTTATTGTTCTAATTTTATGGCTACCTCTCCACGCTTTTTGATAAAAATTGGAGTTGTGAGGGATCCTTGTTGTGTTTCAATAGGAAATGTTTTGATACGTTATGTTTTGGAAAACCATTTTGTATATGTTCTTTTATTCTTACTTTCAGTGCTCTCTTGGTCCTTCCAACACACTGTAAGTTACAGCTGCACTGGAGGACATATACAACTCTTTCCATATGACAGTTGATAAAGTCATGAATCCTATGTATTTGGCTCGTGTTCGTGGCTGTAAATTCCGTTCTTTTGCTCTGAAACTTTTTGCATGATGACAGGCGTAACAATTTTTGCAAGGATAAAATCCTTTGCCATTGAAGAAGGTAAAGCTTGGTTTCCTTGGTGGTTCTATTACTGATTTAACAATCAGATCTTTGATCGTAGGGGCTCCTTTATAGATAATGTTCGGACGTTCTGGTAGTATCTTATTTAAATCTTTGTCATTCTTGAGGATGTGCCAGTGGCGTTTGATGATCCTGGCCACATCCTTGTATTGGGCATTGTAGTCCAATATTAAGCTTAGTGCTTCCGATAGCATTTTCTTTCTTGGTTTATCTTGTAACATCTGGGTTCTCTCGATCTTTTCAACATGTTGTATTTGATCTTTTATCCATGAGTCGTTATATCCTTTAGCTTTAAATCTCTCACCTATTGCTTGTGCTTGAGATAAATAGTCTTCATTTTTGGTGCAGTTCCGTTTCAACCGAATGAATCCTTTTGGTATGTTGTATAACCACGGTTTGTAATGACAGCTCTTTATGAATAAGTAACTGTTAGCATCAACATTCTTTCTTTTTTTTTTAACAATCAGGAGTGCTTTATTAAAAACTATAAAATGCAGTACAAAAAGAAAAAAGTAAACAAAACATATGTAGAAACTTACATTATCGTGCGGATCATATATATAGCTAGAGGTAAACTCTTGCTCTCATAAGATTTATCATACAATGTTCAATGCAAACACATAAACTCCATTTAGTACATTAATTAAAGATCATGGTAGGTATTCCTATCAGGCAATGCAATAAGCATAAAGCCGCGTACACACGGTCGGACTTTTCGTCTACAAAAGTCCAACGGACGCTGACGGACTAAAGCTGGCTGGTAATCCGATCGTGTGTGGGCTTCTCCGGACTTTCAACGTACTTTTTTAGCCTCAAATCCGACGTACTTTAGATTTGAAACATGCTTCAAATCTTTACGTCGTAACTACGACGGACCCCGAAATCCGCTCGTCTGTGTGCTAGTCCGACGGACAAAAACCCACGCTAGGGCAGCTATTGGCTACTGGCTATGAACTTCCTTATTTTAGTCTGGTGTACGTCATCACGTACGAATCCATCGGACTTTTGTGTGGTCGTGTGTAGGCAAGTCCGTTCGTTAGAAAGTCTGCCACAAGTCCGCCGCAAGTCTGCCGAAAGTCCTCCGGAAGTCTGTTGGACAGGCTGTCGGACTTTTGTAGCTGAAAAGTCCGACCGTGTGTACGCGGCATAAGAGTAAGGAGCCGGGGGGGGGGGCAACATCCATATCAGAGGAAAACATATAAAGGGAGATTTCACACCCGGAGCAGCAAGATAACAGATCAGTCCATCCCCTCCTGCCCACCATCCCGTGACCCGACAACCATCATAAGAGCTCAAGGGTTACACTACTAATTGATCCATGGGTGCCAGAGCTTGTCGAACTTCCAGGGGCACCCCCGACTATTATACGTCAGCCTATAAAGGGGCAAAGCAGTATTTATTCTATTTTCCCAGGAGAAGAGGGTCGGAGGGCCAGCAGAGGTCCATCTGCTAAGGATCTCCTTTTTGGCATAATAAAAGAGGAGCGAAATTAAAATTTTACTATGATGGGACCTGTGTTCATCCTCGTATATTCCCAATAGGGCCATCTCAGGTGTTTTGGGAACAGACAAATGCAACCTAATATTTAAGTGATCATATACTCACAGCCAGAACTTTGACAATGCAGGACAGTCCCAAAACATGTGAAGATACGTGCCAATCTGAGTTTGACATCTAGGGCAATGTGGATCCCTATCAGGGTATATTTTAGATAGTCTCGCCGGGGTAAAATAGACCCTATGTAGAAATTTTGTTTGTGTCAGTTTGTCTCCGGCCGAGATCACCAGTTTGGGACCATGCTCCAGACAGGCCTCCCAATCCTCTCTATCCAGAGTGGGGATATCTAATTTCCAGGTATTCCACAGCCTGTCCATCTTGGGGACTTCCCTAGGCAGCAGCGTATTATATAGGGCCGAAAGAGGCTTTTCTAGATCGCTAGTGGATAGCAATTCCTCCAGAGGGTCCAATTGGAGGAGAGAAGGGACAGGGAACTGTGCCCTAGTCACATGGCGCAGCTGAGCATAACGGAAAAACATCCATCGCGGGAGCCCATATGCCCTTGACATAAGCGCAAAGGACATCAGTACCCCATTAGGCATAATATCTCTTAGGGTTTTGATTCCAAATCTCACCCACAACTGAGGATCAGGGGTTGTTTGGAAATGGGGCAACTGAGGATTTCCCCAAAGAGGCTGGACAGGTGCCCATTGCCCTGCAAGGTACAAACCCCTTCTAGCCATTCTCCATACCTGAAGCGTTGCCCTAGTCGGAGCAGGCAGCTCCACATATGCTTTTACCCCTCTGTAAACCAGAGTTTGCAGATCTTGTATAGAACCTAGCCGTGCCGCCTCCACACACACCGCAGCATTAGAGCGTTTCCCCTCAAACCACCAGAACGTTGTCACTAACATCACCACCCAGTAATAAATTCTGAAGTTGGGGAGAGCAAGCCCCCCAACTGTGTAGGTAATTGCATTGTGGATTTGGCTAGTCGTGGAGTAGCTCCATTCCAGATAAAAGAAATAATATGTTTGTCTAATTCTCGAAAAAAGGACGCCGGGAGCCAGATCGGACTATTTCTGAAGAGGTAAGTAAACTTGGGCAGGAGCATCATTTTTAAGATGTTTATACGTCCCAGTAAGTTAAGAGGAAGTCCGGACCATGCATGGCACCTTTCTTTAAGGAGATGGAGCAGAGGAAGCATATTTAAATTATAATATTGGGTAACATCTCTGGACACCCAAACCCCGAGGTACTTAAATTCCGAAACCCACTGAAGGGGTGTACTGCCTGCCACAACAGGAGCCCCACTATCCAAAGGGAAGAGGACCGATTTAGACCAATTTATTCGGATCCCTGATGCATTACCAAATTCGTCAAAAATGGCCAGGGCAGCCAAAAGAGACGGCCCCGCATCATTCAAATAAAGCAATGCATCATCCGCGTACAGGGATATTTTCTCTTCAAGTCTACCTATCTGCAGCCCCCTGACCTCCGAAGATTCTCTAACTAAAATCGCCAGAGGCTCCAAAGCAAGGGCAAATAAACTAGGCGACAATGGGCACCCCTGGCGAATACCTCCATGGAGCGGGAAGGGATCAGAGATCCTGTCATTGGTGCGCACCCTAGCCCTCGGTGCATGGTATAGCAAATGTAGCCATCGGAGAAAACCAGGGCCAAAACCAAATTGCTTTAGCGTCCCCCAAAGATATTCCCACTCCACAGAGTCAAACGCCTTTTCAGCATCAAAATATATATGAAACCCTGCGAGCCACTTACGGATAAATGCCTACAAAATAATAAGTGAACAGTGGAGACCAGCTGCAAACACTCAGTCACGTTCCATATTCGTGCAAAGTATTAAAATAAAAAAACAATGTGTCTGCGCTAGAAAAAATCGCTGCACTCAAAGTGCAGTACTGGTAAACATAAACAACATGGGTGTTGATATATATGTGCATGCGTAAAAATACCCCTAGGTGCTAAAGTATAAAGTGCACAGTGCTATGTGAAACACAGCAAGTGAGTGATCAAACAAAACAACATATCCATTAAAATATCAAAATAAAATACAAGAGGATATAACAAACAGTGAATAAATGAAGTCCAAAAACGTGTATATCCAATGATATAAGATTGCCCAAATAAATTAGTCCAAAAATTTGGTGAATTTCACATATCCTATCTTCCAAACTGTGCCACCAAAAAACATGCTGTGGTGTCTTCCAGCCGCCCCCACAGGTGTATATGCTCACCTTCCTGTGTGTGACACAGCGATTAGACTATGTCAAACAAAGCCTTGGAGCCACTCCTGTGCTCATTAGGAACCAGCTGTGCAGACTTCCAATGTTCTCAAGTGGAGATGGTTTATGCAAGAGAAAAAAACTCCATAGCGCAATATGTAGGTATAAAGGATTTTAAAATAATCAGCTCCCCTCACATATATGTGCATGCGTAAAAATACCCCTAGGTGCTAAAGTATAAAGTGCACAGTGCTATGAGAAACACAGCAAGTGAGTGATCAAACAAAACAACATATCAATTAAAATATCAAAATAAAATACAAGAGGATATAACAAACAGTGAATAAATGAAGTCCAAAAACGTGTATATCCAATGATATAAAAGTGCCCAAATAAATTAGTCCAAAAATTTGGTGAATTTCACATATCCTATCTTCCAAACTGTGCCACCAAAAAACATGCTGTGGTGTCTTCCAGCCGCCCCCACAGGTGTATATGCTCACCTTCCTGTGTGTGACACAGCGATTAGACTATGTCAAACAAAGCCTTGGAGCCACTCCTGTGCTCATTAGGAACCAGCTGTGCAGACTTCCAATGTTCTCAAGTGGAGATGGTTTATGCAAGAGAAAAAAACTCCATAGCGCAATATGTAGGTATAAAGGATTTTAATCAAATAATCAGCTCCCCTCACTGGGGTACTCACATATTGTGGGTGCGTGAGTGCACCATCCTTAACAAGCATAAAACGGTCAATCTCTCGGTGTGGTGTGCGGTGCAGCGTGTGTAACGAAAATCTCCTGCTCTCTCTCTGCTGACAGCTCCGTCCAGGCCCCTGGGGAGGGGCCTGGACGGAGCTGTCAGCAGAGAGAGAGCAGGAGATTTTCGTTACACACGCTGCACCGCACACCACACCGAGAGATTGACCGTTTTATGCTTGTTAAGGATGGTGCACTCACGCACCCACAATATGTGAGTACCCCAGTGAGGGGAGCTGATTATTTGATTAAAATCCTTTATACCTACATATTGCGCTATGGAGTTTTTTTCTCTTGCATAAACCATCTCCACTTGAGAACATTGGAAGTCTGCACAGCTGGTTCCTAATGAGCACAGGAGTGGCTCCAAGGCTTTGTTTGACATAGTCTAATCGCTGTGTCACACACAGGAAGGTGAGCATATACACCTGTGGGGGCGGCTGGAAGACACCACAGCATGTTTTTTGGTGGCACAGTTTGGAAGATAGGATATGTGAAATTCACCAAATTTTTGGACTAATTTATTTGGGCACTTTTATATCATTGGATATACACGTTTTTGGACTTCATTTATTCACTGTTTGTTATATCCTCTTGTATTTTATTTTGATATTTTAATTGATATGTTGTTTTGTTTGATCACTCACTTGCTGTGTTTCTCATAGCACTGTGCACTTTATACTTTAGCACCTAGGGGTATTTTTACGCATGCACATATATGTGAGGGGAGCTGATTATTTTAAAATCCTTTATACCTACATATTGCGCTATGGAGTTTTTTTCTCTTGCATAAACCATCTCCACTTGAGAACATTGGAAGTCTGCACAGCTGGTTCCTAATGAGCACAGGAGTGGCTCCAAGGCTTTGTTTGACATAGTCTAATCGCTGTGTCACACACAGGAAGGTGAGCATATACACCTGTGGGGGCGGCTGGAAGACACCACAGCATGTTTTTTGGTGGCACAGTTTGGAAGATAGGATATGTGAAATTCACCAAATTTTTGGACTAATTTATTTGGGCAATCTTATATCATTGGATATACACGTTTTTGGACTTCATTTATTCACTGTTTGTTATATCCTCTTGTATTTTATTTTGATATTTTAATGGATATGTTGTTTTGTTTGATCACTCACTTGCTGTGTTTCACATAGCACTGTGCACTTTATACTTTAGCACCTAGGGGTATTTTTACGCATGCACATATATATCAACACCCATGTTGTTTATGTTTACCAGTACTGCACTTTGAGTGCAGCGATTTTTTCTAGCGCAGACACATTGCCTTTTCAGCATCCAAGGAGGCGATCATCCTACCCCCACAGTTATCATGGGCAATGGACAGGTTGAGGAAGAGGCGTCTGATATTAATATCTGTCCCCTTGCCCGGCATAAAGCCAGTCTGATCAACGTGAATCAGTGTCGATATAATTGACGACAAACGGGTAGCAAGGATCTTGGCCAACACTTTAGTATCCACATTAAGTAGTGAAATGCGCCTATATGACGCGCAATCCTGAGGATCCTTACCCGGTTTATAGATCAATACAATGATCGCCTCCTCCATAGACTCCGGCAGGGCATTACTACCAGCAAGTTTAGAGAAAAGGGACGTGAGTTTAGGTGCAAGGAGGTCCATATTCTGACAGTAGAACTCCGTAGGGAGTCCATCCACTCCAAGGGTCTTTCCTATCTGCAGTTCCCCAATAGCAGTCTGGACCTCCTCTAGGGAGATATCCATATCCAACATTGCCCTATGCTCATCAGATAATGTAGGGAATGGGATATTGTTCAAATATTCCTGCAATGCCAATGGGCTGCCACTGGTTCTGGAAGCATATAGATCATGGAAAAAAGAGGAGAATCTATCATTAATGTCTTCCGATGAGGTCAGCAACTCCCCTCGAGCACTTCGTACCCCTGCAATGTGTGTGGCTCCTAATTGGCCACGTGCTAGCCAGGCCAACAATCTCCCATTTTTACTGCCATATTCGAATATCCTTTGCGCAGAGTGCATCATAGACTTCTTAGTTTGTTCTACATTAAATAAGGAGAGTTCCCTCAAAGCCCTCTGCCATGTTTGATAATTAGGTTCCATTGGGGATCTTACATATACAGCCTCACACTCCCCCGCCTTCCTCTCCAACCGCTCCAGGGACCGAGTAGCCTCCCTCTGCAGTGAAGATATGCGGGATATATATTCACCCCTAACCCAGGCCTTAAATGTATCCCAAAGGATCAGTGGATCCGCAAACTCTCCATTTCTCAGCCAGAAATTACATATAGCTTCCGACATTGCCTCCTGAATCCTGTCATCCAGCGCCCAAAACCTGGAAAGACGCCACAGCCTTGTACCAGAAGGTCTGCCCAAGGAGATGACAAGATTAAGGGGAGCATGGTCTGATATTGCCAGTGGGAGGTGTTTTACCTCCCTCGTCCAACAGAGCGCATCCCTGGACACATATGCCAGATCTATACGGGATAGAGCTCTGTAGGAGGCTGAATGGCAAGTATATTCTCTGTCTTTAGGATGGAAATGTTGCCATGCATCCGTCAGTGCAAAAGTATTCGCCCAATTCTGCAACTCCGACGAAATGCGGGCCCCGGGGTTGAGCCTATCCACCTCCTGAGAGGGCACCAGATTGAAATCTCCAAAGATCAAAACTTCTTGAGTATGATACCCCATGACATTTTGCATAATGTCATAAAGAAGTTGAGCCCGCGCAGGAGGGGGAAGATACAGACCCACCAGCACCAGTCCTATAGAGTGTACAGTCATATGAATAATCACATAACTTCCCCCAGTGTCTGTTTTAAAATCAAGAATCTGAAATGGGAGGGACCTGCGGATCAAAACGCTCACTCCCCTAGCGTAATTGGAGTAGGTAGAGTGGTAATGTGCCCCCACCCAGGCCTTTTTTAACCCCAGAATTTTGGAGCCGATCAGATGCGTCTCTTGTAAAATGCATATGTGTGGTATGTACTTTTGTAGATATTTAAAAACAAGAGACCTCTTAACGGCTGAGTTTAATCCCCTGACATTCCACGAGATAATAGAGATGTCAGCCATCTAACAAATCACAAAGGCAAAGTGTGTCGGATCCGCAAGTCCCACCCATCCCCCCACTTGTTGCAAGGACAATACCTCTATTCTGTTCACCATCTTGAGAATTATGTACTATGTGAAAAGACAGATCTAACTGCATATCTGCAAGTGAAAAGTACAGTACTGAAGGGCAAAAGAACCCAATTGTGTTAAAAGCAACTCCAAGTTTAAGCAAAACACATATAATTTCCCGATGTCTGCAACGGCAGAAACTTTCCCCCCTTCCCCCACACCCCCTTTTAACCTGGTGATGTGTAAGTACCCATAAATCCCAACTATTACAACCGTAGTAGGGGCGTGAACTTATATTAGATGGTGTTGTCTAGCCAGACAACAGAGATGCTAGAAAGACATAAATTATAGAAAACATTTCTCCTGGGCTATTGCAGGGGCACATATCTTAGTTACAAAACTGAGACCCTAGGCTCATTCTCCCCTAACTCAGAGACCAGTGTATAGGCCTATGCAAAATAATATATGAAACACAAAAAACTCAGTAACCACCTATGAAAGAATTGTTTCCCTGCGCCTGCCCCTGGGCCTTTGTAGGACAGTGGCAGGTGTCAGTAACAAAAGTTCAATATTTCACTGCATGTATTACCACTATGGCGGAGTGTTACATACTCGTCCGACAGATATCATTATCTCATGTGGCTAACCGTACTCTCCGCATCTGGAACAAATCAAAAAACCACAGAAGATCTTCTTCAAATAAAAGAAAAGTCCCACATTGTGGAGAAAATAAAGATGATAAAAACCAAAAATTAAGAAGGCATGCTGTTCCGTACAATCTTGGTCAGCGCCCGACAGTACATCCAGGGGCAGTCAATCGGCACTAACAACCTTACCAGTGGGTTAAGCTGTCTCTGTCCTGGGAGTACAGTAGAAATTTCTCAGCCGAGGCGACCAGTGCAGTAGAGTAACATGACGTCAAAGGTATGCGCCAGGGTCTCCATCATGTCTCTGATAGTAATAGGTGGCAGCTAACAAATCATGAAGGCTTTTAAACAATAGTATGGTATCCAAAACGGTCTGGAGAGAATAAAAATAACATCTCATTTAACGGTGCTGTGGCAGAGCCTCAAGCCAGGTGGCAGCATCACAGGGAGAAGTAAAGAATTTCACTGTCTCACCATCCTGTACCCTCAATCTGGCCGGAAAAAGTATGCTATACTTGATGTTCCGCGCCCGCAGCGATGCTTTAACTTGATCAAATGACCTGCGTAGTTTCTGTGTTTCCACAGAATAGTCCGGGAAAAAAAGTAGGTTTGCATTTTGGAACTTTATTTCCCCAGCCCTGCGCGCCTCTCTCAGAACTGCATCCCGGTCTCTGAAATTAAGCATACGGAAAATCAGGGTACGGGGATTTGAGCCAGGTGGACCGGGGACAGGAGGGATCCGATGCACACGTTCCACAGTGTAAAAGGGAGAGAACTGTGCAGCTGGGAGCAGTGTTTTCAGCAGCTCTTCCACAAAAACCATAGGATTTTTCCCCTCAGCTCCTTCTGGCATGCCCACGATCCGAAGATTGTTTTTTCGGTTCCGGTTCTCTGCGTCGTCCACTTTATATTCTAGAGCCCGGACTTTAGTCTGCAACATGCGGATGGATGCAGCATGTTCTGTGACCGTATCCTCTGCCAGTCCCACTCGCTCCTCCACCTCAGACACCCTCGATCGGAGCTTGTCCTGGTCCTGCCGGATCAGGCTCACATCAAGCTGCACCGATTCAATCTTACTAGTCGGGGCAGCCTGGCAAGAGGCAATCGCAGCCATCACCTCCGGGAATCCGAGCTGTGACGGCTCGGCCGGGCCGTCAGCCTCCGTCTGCGACACCATGTTTGAGAGCCGCCGGGGAGATTCCGCCATGTGGGGATCCGCTGTCAGGGCTATATCCTCCAGAAGTTGCGGGAAACGTAGCTTTTTCACCCACCGCCAGGTTTTGTATGGCATTCAGGCTACTGTAGATAGTTTTCCTCGCAGAATAACAGCCAGGAAACAGGATATTTAGGAAGTCCTTCAGCAGAGCTCCGACAAACACGTCCTCCTAAGTTGCCATCTTGGCCACGCCCCCATCAACATTCTTGAAGTACGTTTTGGTGGTTAGTTTTTCCTCCTCTATGCAGATATTTAGGTCTAGGAAATCTACCGATTTCTCATCTATCTTCCACACCAATTTAATATTTTTGTTGTTTTCATTGAGCTTGGTTAGGAAGGCTTCTAGTTTGTCTCGATCTCCATTCCAAACTATTATTAGATCATCTATAAATCTCTTATATAGGGTGAGTTCCCTTGGGGTGTCTGTATAAATCGCTGCCTCCTCCCATTCCGCCATAAAGGCATTAGCAACTCCCGGTGCAAACTTTGCACCCATAGCAATCCCTACTGCTTGTTTGTAGTATTTTTGGTCATGCCAGAAGTAATTGCATTTCAGGCAGAAATCAAGGCATTTAACAATGTATTTTCTTTGTATACATGGTAAAGTGCCTCCTAAAATGGCCGCAACACTCCTTCCGGTATTTAATAATAAACGCATGGTCCAATAGACAATCCGGTTCCCCAGATGAAGTTGTGAGACAACGTAACGCATAGGGATTGGCCGGATAGAGCCGCGACCGGAAGTGACATGAGAAGGCGAGGAACAACGCCTAGTTTGTTCCCTGTGCTTTTTAACTTTGTTTTGTGTAAGAGTATATGCCTTTTAATAAATACGTTTTTTAAGAAAAACCTGATATACTGCACTATTGGAGGCTCCCCTCCTTCCCTTTATCTCCCTATCCCCTCTCCACGGAGGTACCGCCCCATTTAACAGGAGAAAGTGACTGAACAAGGCTAGGTGAGAGGAAACAGCATCACGAAATGCCGTCCGGAGAAGTGACGATTACTATCTAGGAAAAGCGAGGGATCCTCCCAGTGGTGACGGCGGTAATTGCATGTTATTACTAATCTCAAAGTAAGAGTTCTGGGAGACCAGATACACAAAGGAGCTAAGGCAAAAATATTTGGAACGATCATCCTTACCTGATTTTATATTTATAAAACTTAATTATCCTCTACCTACTATGATACTTGTTGGACTCTCTCTAGATTGCTCCATACCATTGTTATAGAGACATTCAAAGTACAATTCATCAAGTCCAGATTTAATGTAGTTCATCTATATACATTTCATTGATTGGGATTTATTTTTATCTGTTTAATATTGACACTATTGTACGTCTAGTACTGAGAATTAACATACGGACATTATCATTGCTATATAGATTATTTATTGAATATTTCCTATCAGAGATATAATATTTTTATATATATACATTTTTGAGATTTCTATATATATATATCACATGGTTTTATTTATTATGGAAATAATTTAGATGCTCTCCTGAAATATTTTATTTATTAATTTGACACAATTTTAATATTTGCCCAAACCATTTGTCCCAGCTTGGCTAAATTGCTAGCACTCCAACTGCTACCTTTTCAGCTGGTAGACTCTGCCCCTTTTCGTGAATTTGTGGAATGTGGGGTACCTCAGTGGCAGGTTCCCAAATGCCACTTTTTTCACGGAAATCGACTCCGGCTCTCTGACTCATGGTCCATCAGGCATGGACAGGGCCATTACCTATCTTTCACTGCGCACTGCGTGACCCTGCTGGCAGCTGGGAAGGATGCAGGACAGGGTGCAGTATTGTTGGAGCTTGTTCCGCCACCACGCCTCCAAAATGCTACTAGTGGTGATTCTGATACACCTCTCTCCTCCACCCCCTCCTCTTCTTCTTCCTCCATGGCCTCTTCCTCTATAGATTTGTATTTGTAACCAGACGTTCAATGGGCTAAGAAAGCACTCAGGCAAAAAGATGCCATGCGGTGCTTGAGCTGGTGTGCTTAAGGGACAGGAGCCACACTGGGGCACAGATTCTGTCAGCTCTGAAGGGGCAGGCTCAGAGGTGGTTGACGCCATGCCAACTTCAGGCAGGAATGGTGGTTTGCGACAATGGCACCAACTTCCTCTCTGCCCTCTGACAGGGACACTTCACCCATGTTCCCTGTTTGGCTCACAACCTTAATTTGGTGGTGCAACGGTTCTTGTGCAGGTATCCAGGCTTACAGGATCTCCTGAGGTAGGCCAGGAAAGTCTGTGTGCATTTCTGCCAGTTATATAATGCCAGTGCTCGGCTGGCTGACCTCCAAAAGGAATACAACCAAGAACCGCCTAATCTGTGACATGCCCACCAGATGGAACTCAACGTTGGCCATGCTGCAGTGGCTGCACATGCAGCAGAGGGCCATCAATGAGTACCTGTGCATCTATGGCACCATGACAGGGTCAGGGGAGCTTGGCTTTCTTTGCCACGCCAGTGGCTCATGATCAAGGATGCATGCACTGTCCTGTCACCATTTGAGGAGGCCACGAGGATGGTGAGTAGTGACAGTGCATGCATCAGTGATACTGTCCCTCTTGTCTACCTGTTGGAGCACACGCTGCATGGAACAATGGACAGGGCACTTGAGGCAGAACAGAGGGAGGAAGAGGAGGACTTCCTTACCTCTCAAGGCCCCTTTTATCCAAACAATGTTCCTGGGGTCCGCCGATCACACAGGAAGAGGAGGAGGAGGAGGATTGTGTCAGCATGGAGGTGGAGCCTAGCACTCAGCATCAGCAGCAGTCTTCAAGTGATCGTTTACAGTTCCCAGAGACCCATGGACTTGTACGTGGCTGGGAGGAGGTGGCTGTGGATCAGGTCGTCCTTAGTGACCCAGAGGACTCCGGACCGAATGCCTCAACAAATCTACGCTGCATGGCCTCTCTGATCCTACAAAGCCTGCAAAAGGACCCTCGGATTCATGGTATCAAGGAGAGGGATCAGTACTGGCTGGCAACCCTCCTTGATCCACATTACAAGGGTAAGGTTGCGGGACTTATCCAGCCATTGCAGAGGGAGCAGGGGATGAAACATCTTCGGAAGCCCTTGCAGAAAGGTTTGTGCAATGCGTTTCCAGAGCCTGGGAGGTTACAAATTGCTGGTCCTGGACAACGTTTTACTGAGGCTTCGGTCAGTCACAGAAGGAGCGGTGGAGAAGGTGGCTGTCTGACAGATGCGTTCAGACAATTTTTTAGTCCACAGCCCCAAGGTCTGATTAGTTCCAGCAACCATCGTCAGTGTCTGATTTACATGGTGCAGGAATACCTAGGGGCAAGATCAGACTTGGAGACCTTTCTAACCGAAAATCCTCTGGGTTACTGGGTCTTGAGGATGGATCACTGGCCAGAGCTTGCACCGTATGCAATTGAGCTTCTGGCCTGTCCTGCATCCAGCGTTCTTTCGGAACGCACATTCAGTGCTACTGGAGGCTTTGTAACTGATGGTGTGGGAAGAAAGGGTGGAAGGCGCGTGATCAAACACTAGCATCAAATTCTACAGTTTATTCACAAGTGATAAAATACATACATCTAGGGAATATAAACAAACTATGTTTTGTAGAAAAGGGTTACACTATATATATATATATATATATATATATATATATATAAACACACGCTTTTAGTGTTACAAGAGGAACATGCCCGAACGGGGGCACATACTAAAATGTTGGCTGACGCGTTTCGAGGAAAACCTCTTCACCTCTTCATCAGAGCTTTGAAAGGTGAAAACCAGTCTGTGTAGACACAAGGACCCACACATATGCACATGGGAAGGAGTGGCTAGTGGGGAGATTTATCACGTGTAGAAAGGTTAGTTCTCCTTGACTCCATGTAGGTCCACATCTAAGCGTTCTAAATAGAAAGTGGATAGATGAAAGTCATGAATGCGTAATGCAGAGCGCCTGGTGGGTGTGGGTTTGCGCAGAACAGACTGGAAGTGTGTAATAGATCAATAGAATCAAAATGATATGATGCAGAATGATTGCACATATTTTGGTTGGAGTAATAGCAGTAGTATTGAAAGAGATACCTGTATATTGAGATATATTGGAAATTAGTGATGAAATGATGCGATGCAATAATTGGCAATTGCAAAGTGAAATAGAATAAAATACAATAAAATGAAATAGAATAAAATAAAATTTAATTAAATAAATTAGACAAAATGAATTAGATAAAATGAACTACATGGTTGCAGTAAAAGGTGATAGAAGGTAATGAGATGGTACAATATGGAAATATGTAGACATAACCATGGTCATTGTAGAAAAATAGTTAAAAATCGATAGCAGTATGACCATACAGAAGTCAAATTGCAATGGTGGACGAATGTTACTGGTGCTGTTTAAAATAATTAGTATAAACAGCATATGGCAGAAAGTGTTCATGCTCATACACTTGATGGCAAAAGGGCATATAAAAAGCGTGGAATGACAGATGGATACAAGTGCGCATACACATCTATACACATAGATATAAATATAAATACAAACAAATATGCGCATGCACGTAGATGGCCACGTGCATGCACACAAAACCATATGCAACTGTGTGCGTGTGCACTACTAATATGTAAAAAAAAACAAAAACTAGAATGTCACCTACCTATGGCAGCAAGAGTGTGTGTGCAAGGAGTCCTACTTGTAGGAATGGAACAGTCCGATGTGCCTACAGGAACTGAAATTAAGACAGGAATAAAGTAAGGGATGAACTGGGGAGGGGGCTCCCAGGGAGGCTGGGATGGGTGTAGCCAATATTTTAGTATTTGCCCCCGTTAGGGCATGTTCCTCTTGTAACACTACAAGCGTGTGTTTATATATATATATATATATATATATATATATATATATTGTGTAACCCTTTTCTACAAAACGTAGTATGTTTATATTCCCTACATGTATATATTTTATCACTTATGAATAAACTGTAGAATTTGATGCTAGTGTTTGATCACGCGCCTTCCACCCTTTCTTCCCACACCATCTTCTTCAGACCACCCCAGGTCAGTCCAGGCAGCAGGACACACCTGATCATCTTCTCCAGTCCGGCAATTACAACAGTACTACGTACCCATACCAAGTACACCCTCATGAGCGCAGGAGTTTATCTTTTTCTTTTGCTTTGTAACTGATCACAGAGTGCACCGACTCGATTGATTGGCTCACCTTCATAAAAATGAATCAGTCTTGAATCACCAGCTACCAAGCACCCAATGCTGATGTAACCGACTAATTTTTTTAAGGAATGTGAGATCTCTTTAAGACTGCCTATGCTGATGCAGAGTGACTATCCTGTTATGCTGAGTGACTATCCTATTCCTCCTCAATGTTCATGTTGATAGCTTGTAAGAACATTTTTGGTTCTGGGCACCACCACCAGTGGCTAAGGCCCAATTTTTCGGCCCCTGTTCAACAGGGGCATGTAATTACAATTTTTGCTGTAATATTTTGCAGCAGGGCTTGTTCCTGTGCTCAACTAGAGTATCTGTGAGGGGTTGCAGTGTTGTGGCACCACCACCAGTGCCTAAGGCCCAATTTTTCTGCCCCTGTTTAACAGGGGCATGTAATTACAATTTTTGCTGTAATATTTTGCAGCAGGGCTTGTTCCTGCGCTAAACTAGAGTATCTGTGAGGGGTTGCAGTGTTGTGGCACTAGCACCAGTGCCTAAAGCCCAATTTTTCTGCCCCTGTTCAACAGGGTTGTGTAATTACAATTTTTGCTGTAATATTTTGCAGCAGGGCTTGTTCCTGCGCTCAACTAGAGTATCTGTGAGGGGTTGCAGTGTTGTGGCACCACCACCAGTGGCTAAGGCCCAATTTTTCTGCCCCTGTTCAACAGGGGCGTGTAATTACAATTTTTGCTATTATATTTTGCAGCAGGGCTTGTTCCTGCGCTAAACTAAAGTATCTGTGAGGGGCTGCAGTGTTGTGGCACCAGTGCCTAAGGCCCAATTTTTCTGCCTCTGTTAAATAGGGGCATGTAATTTCAATTCTTGATATAATATTTCACAGCAGGGCCCGTTCCAGTGCCCACCAAGAGTAACTGTGAGGGCTTACAGTGTTCTGGTACCACCAACACCCAAGGCCCAAATTTCTGCAGAGTATATAGGGCAGGCCCCTACATTCAAATATCCGACTTACAAATGACTCTTACTTACAAATGGAGGGAGACAGCAGGAAGTGAGAGGAAATCTACCCCTAGGAAGGGAAATTCTCTCCTGTAAGAGTTAAAGCGGGGTTCCACCCAAATTTTGAACAATATCTGTATGTATTCTCTTCCATGCCTAGATGCTGACATGCCGTTTAAAAAAATTTAAATCACCGTAATTACCTTTTATTTTTCTATTCTTCTTTGCACTTCCTGGTTCTCCTCCCGTGGGAGTAGGCGTGTTTCTAGCCTCTCCCAGACTCCTGGGAGTTAGTCTCAGGCATCCCAGGATGCCACTGAGCATGTGCGGGAACGAGCGGTGAATGCTGGGAGCATAGCATTCACCACATCCAGGAAATAAATGCTTGTGGGCTTCAAATGCCCACAATGAAGATGGAAACTGCCTGCAGTGAATAATATAAGTTATTCTTTCTGACTAAATCTGACACAGGCGGACATATTACACACAATATGCTGAGAAGAAAAGTTTGTGAATGAACTAAAAAAAAAAAAAAAAAACAATAGATAGGTGGACCCCCGCTTTAATATGGGAAAAAGGTGTCTCCTCCACTGATGCTTTATCACCAATCCTTGTTTCCCCAAAAACCCCAAATTTTCAAAATCCAATTGTCATTGGGACAGAAAGTGAGGTGAAATCTTCTGAATAAGGGCAGAGACAGCAAAACAAATGTTACAGGGGTGATAACCCTTCCCTATGTTTTCCAAAAGCTTAAAAATAGATTTTTTGGCTGGAGCTACACTTACAAAATGTACCTGTTCCAAATTACAAACAGATTCAACTTAAGAACAAACCTACAGTCCCTGTCTTTCTTGTATACTGATGTTCAGAGCCCCACGCCTTTTCTTTTTTTAATTTGGGCGCGGGGTTCCCCTTAATATCCATACAAGACCCAAAGGGCCTGGTAATGGGCTGGGGGGTTACCCATGCTGTTTTTCTCAAAAATTTTCATCCATATTGCCGGGACCCAACATTACATTACACCTGCAAGCAGTTTTAAATGACTTTTATTCCTTTAGAAATGTCATTTTGTGCAGGGACTGTTCTAAACATGGGAAACATGCGCCACTTTACAGGCATACCATAGACACCCCCCAGGTACGATATTTAAAGGAATATTTCAAATTTATTTTTTTCACTTTAAGCATCATTAAAATCACTGCTCCCGACAAAACAGCCGTTTTTAAAACTTTTTTTGCATTGATACATGTCCCCTGGGGCAGGACCCAAACCCTTTTTAGACAATAAATTGCATATTAGCCTTTAAAATTCACACTTTTGATTTCTTTCTTTTTTTTTTTTCAACAATAGTTTTTATTGATTTTTTAAATTTTACAAGCAAAGAATATATAGTTACATTCCAAATTTCTCAAATCAAATATCTTAACAACATAGGTTTATTAAAATGTGTGTTTTTCCAACTATGAATTAGAACGTTGAATCATGAAAATAAAACAATGGTTTCAGTTCGACAAAAGGGCCTAGAGTATGTGTTTCTTTCATAGACAGATTCATCAGCAGAGTAATTGGTTTATAGAAATGCTGCTGCTCGGGACCACCGGGTCCAGGAAAGCCACCCTGTTTGAGTTTTCCCCATCAATCCTTTAGTTGAGGTGAATAGCATTTCGTAATTGTAGTGTAGATTAACCATGTCTAAAGTGTTTTCTACAGTGGGTATTTGGTCGGTTTTCCAGAGTCTGGTTAGACTCAGTCTGGCTGCCAAAAGGATATTGGTTGTAACTTTCCTTTGTGGCAAGGGGATATTGTCGATTGTTAGGTTAAGCAATGCCAGTGCAGGAGTGGGGGGTACATGGCTGAGTGTTATGTCTGATATAATGTTATAATGTTAAAGATCGTTCTCCAGTAGTCTTGTATTTGAGAGCACGACCAAAAGATGTGGAACAAATCGCCTTTTTCTGCTTGGCATCTACAACAGAGATTTGAAGCTTTGTTGTTGAAGGACCCTAGTTTAGTTGGTGTTAAATACCACCTTAAGGATATTTTTTGTGTGAGTTCCCGAAGCGCGTAGCTATGAGTGGCTGTATAGATAGAGCTTAAGGATTTCCGCCATTGGGTTTCATTGAAAATGTGGTCTAAGTCTGCGTCCCAACGAAGGTGGTGTTTTGCTTTGATAAACCTTTTTTTTTGGTGAAAGGCGTTATAAAAAAGGGAGATACCTTTCATTTGTGGAGTGGGGTTAGTCAAGTATGTCCACAGGTGCTGAGGGAGTTTGTATTGTGTTGTAGTGAGCTGAGAGATGCAATGTTTAACTCGAGTGTAGTTGAAGAGTTCCGCGTGAGGAATATTGAATTTTTGTTGAATTTGCGGAAAGGATAACAGGTTGTGTTCATGAAATAGATCTTGTAATGCAGGCCATTTGATGTCCAGTGTTTCAGTGACAGGTCTATAGTGCAGTGTTATAGAATGTTTAATGGGAGAGGTGGTGTGAATGTATTTGGTTGAGTCGGATGAGTTTATTAGTTTTTTCCACGCTAGAGCCGAGGCTCGTATCGTGGGACATAATGCCTGAGATATGGGAGAGCCAAGTGGAATACCCAAGAGCCAACTACGTAAATTGTTATATTTAAGTGATGTTGCTTCCGATTGTCCCCACAGAGTTTGGGGGTGCAGACGGAACCAGTCCTGTAATTGGGTCAGAATGGAAGCTCTATAGTAATCTTCGAAGTCGGTAGATTCGGTCCCCCCTGTATACTTATGTTTGGTGAGTGTAATTTTAGCGCAGCTGGGTTTTTTACCTTTCCATAGTAATTTGTTGAGTATTGTTTGGAGGGATTGGAAGTAGTATGCTGGGATAGGGATAGGAATCGTTCTAAACAGGTACAGCAATTGAGGTGTATCATTTTGAAAGCTGCTAGTCTCCCAAGTCAGTTCGTGTTTAGCTAATTGTTGGACATCTTTTTGGAGTTTGTTGAGTAAAGGTTTAAACTTATATTTAAAAAGATTTTATGTTGTTTTCGTTAGTTGTACCCCTAGATACGTTATATCCGTGTCTGCTCATGTAAATGATGTTTGTGATTGAAGTAGATTTCTGGCAGTGGCGTCTATACCAAGATCATGGACATAGGATTTTGTAGCATTAACCTTATAGTATGAGATTTTACTAAACCATTCAAGAGTTTTTTGTACCTCAATGAGGTTAGATGTTGGGTTGGTTAGCATAAGGATGACATCATCCGCGAATAAGCTAATCTTATGTGATGCTTGGCCTATGTTGAATCCTACTATTTTTGGGTTTTGCCTGATGTGTTCCGCAAGGTGTTCCATGAGAGGATTAAAAATTTGTGGGGATAGTGGGCACCCTTGTCTAGTGCCATTGGTTATTGCAAATGATCGGTATTTCATATCTGCTGCGCATACTTGGCCTGAGGGAGTAGTGTAGAGTGCAAGGCGTCCAGAATTAATCCATTGAACCCAAATTTCTGGAGGACCTGTTGAAGGTAAAGTGGATTCTGTCGAGCACCTTCTCTGCGTCCAGTGAAAGGAGCAGAGAAGGAGTTCCTGTGCTTTTGGCGTGGTGGATGATATTGATCAGTGTTCTAGTGGCGTCTGACGCTTGTCTACCTGTTGTGAAACCGGATTGATCTCTATGGATTAGTGTGGGCATGACGTGTAATAGACGTGTGGCTATCATTTTTGCATAGATTTTTAGGTCTAGATTTAAGAGTGAGATGGGGCGAAAGTTTTGGGGGGCCGTAGGTTCTTTTCCCGGTTTGGGGAGGGTGATGATCAGCACTTGTAGAGATTCTCTGGGGAACCGTGATTAAGATGCTGCTTCATTAAAAAATGTAGTTAAGTGAGGTGCTAATAGGTGGGCAGATTCCTGAAAGTACTCCCCTGTGAGACCATCAGGGCCTGTTGCTTTATTTAGGGGGAGGGATTTTATGGCTGCTATGATCTCTTGGTCTGTAAAAGGGTAGTTTAGTCGGGATAGTTGTTCTGATGATAACGAGGGAAGTTTAATTAGTTGGAGGAAGTCTTGAATGTCATTGGTAGAGGGTTGGTGCGTATTTGGGTCGCGTTGAAGATTGTATAAGTCACTATAATAATCACTGAAATCATCAGCTATCTCTTGGGGATTTCTAAGTTTTTCTTTCGTTTGGTGGTGGTATAAGTGAACAATTTTTTTTTTAGTTCTCCTACCTTTAATACATTGGGCAAGAGCTTTACCTGCTTTATTAGACGTGGAGTACGAAGTGGCTTTTAGTTTTTTCTGTACATGTTCAAAGGAGTGGAGAAGGTGTAGTCTGAGTTCTTCTCTAAGAGACAAGAGTTGTGCTGAATGTGAAGAGTGAGGGTTAGCTTTGTTTAGGCTTTCCAACTTGGCTATTTGTGCTGTAAGGGTGTCAATGCAGTTAGACCTTTGTTTTTTGTATTGGGAACTGAATTTTAGTAGTATGCCCTATGTATATGCCTTGTGCGCATTCCACACCACACCTGGTTCGGACACTGAGCCTGCGTTGAGTTAAAAATATTTCTTAATATGTTTTTTTATTTCAGGAGAGTATTGCGGATGTTGTAGGATATAATTATTTACTCTCCAGATAAATGTATTTTTCTGTTGTGGAGAATCGGATATAGAGATGGTGATAGGCGCGTGGTCCGACCAAGTCGTGGTGTGGATGATAGCTGCGCTGATGTTTTGGAGCAACCATTTATCTGTAAGGAACAGGTCTATGCGGGAATATGTCCGGTGAAGGGGAGAGAAGTACGTGTAGTCCCTCTCCTCTCCATGGAAACACCACCAAACATCAAACAAATCATGTGCTCTTATGAAATTTTTTAGAGGGGACTCCCTGCATTTCTTCGCTGAAGATGGAGTCTAGTTGTTTTTCCAGGACTAGATTGTAATCCCCACATATGATTGCGTTGATATTTGGGGCATAGAGATTTATCCACGTATAGTCAATATTGTTAATAGTACATACAAGAATAATGTATCGCCCTTCAGGGTCGGAAACGCTCTGTTTTAGCTGGAATGATACAGAATTTCTGACTGCTATCAGCACCCCTCTGTACTTAGAGGTGAAGGGAGTCGAGAAAACATGAGGAAAATGTTTGTTTGTACACATAGGTGGAGCTGTAGATTTAAAATGTGTCTCTTGTACACAGAGTATATCGCATTTTAGATCCACAGCTGTTTTCCATAGTGAATGTCTCTTAGCTGGGTGGTTGAGTCCATTCGCGTTTAGGGACAGCACTGTAAATTGCATTGTCCTCGCTGTGTGAGTAATTGTAGAAATAGGTACACTTACAGTTAGGAGTAGGCTGGTGAATTCTCCGGATCTGGAGGTCGGTGTATATTCTGATGAATCGGTAAGGGCAAAGTTCACTCTAGACAAGCAATTGAAAGAATGTTATCAAGTAAAACTGAGCACTAGAAAAATTGGAACTGGCATAGAACTGTAACAGGGTGGTTATACCACCACTTAGAACGGTATGTGGTATAGTGAAAATATATTTCAACTAAGCCACTACGGGGGTTAATAAAGTCAAACTCAACTAAGGTAACGATTCAAAAGGCTGTTAGCCAGGGAGAGTCAATAACACGTAGATCATAGGGCCCATGTGATGAGGATTAGATGATCCATTCAGGTATCACGGTGACCATGGGTGCGACGGGAAGGATGTGGCTGTCTTTGTTCCAACGGCAGGTTGGTGTCTTGCAGTGGGTCCAGGATGATTCCCCAGGAGTGGAGCAGTTGCATGCCCTTGTGGAGAGATTGGATGACGTGGGAAGTTCCGTTTCTTGTTACCAGCAGAGTTGCTGGATAGCACCATTTATAGAGGATTTTGTGGTTGTGGAGACGTTTAGTGATCGGGTTGAGCTGTCTCCTCATTTGCAAGGTATATTTAGAGAGGTCAGGGAACAGTAGAATTCCTTCGTATGGAGCAGGGAACGCAGGACTGTTTCTGGCTGTGGTGAGGAGCTTTTCTTTTATATGGTTTGGCTATTCTGTGGATCCGATCCACAAGTAGATCCCTGGGTGATGCGTCTGGGAGGATCAAGTGCATAAGTTCCTTGGCATATTTAGGAAGATCTATCGGTAAGATGGACTCAGGAACTCCTCTAATTTTGATATTGTTCCTCCTGGAACGATCTTCCAAATCGGCCAGCTTGGCCCTGACCCAGGTTTGTTCGTCTTTTCTAAGTGAGCTACTTTTCCATCCATATTATGCAGGTCTGTGTTTATTCTGGTAAAGAGGGATGAGAGGTCTGTCATTAAGGAGGATTGGAGTGAGAGGAGCATCTCCTTTAGTGGAGTGTCGAGCACGGGCTGCCCTGTGGTGGGGAAAGAGGCCATGGAGGATTGTAGGGCCTGGTTCGCTTGGAAGGGGCTGAAAGCCTGGGCCTCTATTTGTTCTAGTGACGGCGGCGGAGTTGGCTCCATCCGCATGTGGGCTTTCGCTGGGCTGCCCATAATGGGGTTTTCTACCGTTTTGTGGGTGTATGGGTCGGGTGTGCCTGTGGGGTCTGGATGTTTCTGGGAGATCATCCGGGAGGTCATTGTAGGCCGCCGAAGTCGCGGCCGCGCCAGCACCATTTTGGCTTTGACTGACCTTGTCACCATTTTGGCTTTGACTGACCTTGTCTGGCGGTTTGAAGAAGGCCATCAGCTTCTGCGGGTAGTGCTCGGTCAGCCGCTTCCGTGACATGGCTGGGGATGATGAGCGGGTTATGGAGAGGTAGGATGGCCGTGGATTGTGCTGTAGTTTGGGCCCTTGTCACTCCGGGGGGCTCTCCCTTGGCTGATGAGCTCAGTGTCTAAGCATCTATTCCTCACACTTTTGATTTCTCATGTTCGAGTCCCAAAGACTTTAACAGTATTCGAAAGTTCGCTCAAACTTTAGGTCTGTTCGCGTGTTTTGAATGTGAACCGAACTGTGGGGTGTTCGGCTCATCCCTATTCTGGAGTACTAATGGCTTTATGATCTTTGTAGGACTCTGATGGCCATAGATTAGTGAGGGATGCTACAGAAGCTGTGATGAATCTCTGGCTGAAGAATGTCAGTGGATGGGGAATGGCTTATTTATAAGTCTGGGTTGAAAAAATGGTTGACAGGTGGTTATAACTGGAATAATGGTAAGAGACCCTCTCACCCGATTCCTTTCCCAGCAGTACTCTGGTAGCAACAGGTGTGATGTATAGTGGGGGCAGCAAAGTGTCAGCCAATGTGATGGCACTTTTACAGCGATTCTGGGTGCAGATGTCCCAGGTCACCGGTATTGTTACAGTCACTCTCTGGGTCAGTCCGTGGTCCCAGCATCCAAATCAAGCACAGCAACCCATCTTTCTCTGGGCACAGCACAGCTTGGCAAAGGACAACTCTCTCTACTCCTCTCTGGTTGGCATGCTTCTCCCAACTGCCCAGGACTTTTGCTTATGTCTGGTTCTTCTTTATGGGCCTTGTAGTTGCAGTCCAGGGACAGGTATAATTTAAATCTTTCTCCAAGACTACATATCCCAGACTGCTCCTGTGTGACCTGCAAAAAACCAGTCACAGCTAGGCAAGGCATAACTGGCCATACCATCTTGTGAACAAAGATATACCGTATATACTCGAGTATAAGTCGTTCCGATTATAAGTCGAGACCCTAATTTACCACAAAAAAATGGGAAAAACTTATTGACCCGAGTATAAGACGAGGGTGAGAAATGCACAGCTACTGTAAGTGGAAAAAGAGGGTCAACAATGCCCATCTGCAGCTGTATACCTCCCTGTGTCCTGTGCATATGTGTCATGTGTCCTGTGCATATGTGTCATGTGTCATGTGCATATGTGTCATGTGTATATGTACCTGTGTCATGTACCTGTGTCCTGTGTATATGTGCATGTACCTGTGTCCTGTGTATCTGTCATGTGTATATGTACCTGTATGCATGTGCATGTGCATGTGTCTGTGTGTCTGTGTGTGTGTATCCTACCTGTGTCCTGTGCATCCTCCGTGCGCCGCTCTGCACCGATCACCGTGTAGTATTCGGCAGCCGGTTCAAGAGCCGCGCCGCCTCCTCGTCCAAAAAACTCAATTTCCCAGCAGTCAGCGGTCAGCCAATAACGGACATTCTCTCATCCTCATACCACGGACGAGGATGAGAGAATGTCCGTGATAGGCTGTACACTGACTGCCTATCACAGACAAGGAGGCGCGGCTTTTAAACTGTGAGAGCCGCTGCCGAGTGCTATGTAGCACACGCTGGCCGCCGTCTGCCTGCATGACACGCTGATCATGTAGGCAGATGGCGGTGACTCGTGTATAAGTCGAAGTGGGCACTTTCAGCCCCAAAAAAGGGGCTGAAAAATTCGACTTATACACGAGTATATACGGCACCTGTAATCAGTAACATTTCTCAGTGTTACAGTAGGCATAAAAATATTACAGGTAAAAAAAAAAATGTTATACCTTGCACATTGCAAGTATTAGGTTCAGCTCATTATCATGCTGCTAATAAGGATATCAGTGTTTATCAGAATGCAACAGACGTATCAAAATTAAATTTTCCAAATACACTACAATACTGCTTATCAAGCAATAACCAAATGTAAAACTGATTTTAAAATGAACGACTTAAATCCCTCTATAGTATGTACTCGTCTCAATCTGGAGCACTAAGTGTCATTTCTGTCTGCTGAATCATTCCTCTACTATCTGCAAAAGTCACTTCTGACAAATTTTCCTGACACCAAAAGGTAAAAAAGGTGACAGGGGAGGGAGCACACAGCCTGTTATTGGCATGTTCATCTCTGTTAGTAGGTGCTGTGTGAAGAGGGTGTTCCCTTCCCTCCAATCAGCTTTCCTTAAGTTCTGTAGAGTGTAACTTCAGCTCCCTACCCCTGCTTTCTGAAAGCTCAGACAAGCTGTGTAAATTCTGCACTTTGAATGACTGTAGAGGAGAGAGGGCTGTGGATAAACAGGTACAGCTTATATAGAAGGATTTATTTAATATCTGTGTATCACCTGAGGCCAATCACTTTACTGGATATACAAGGTATGTAAGGGTTTACAACCACTTTAAATGAAGGCGAGAAAAAAAAGCTGTGGCATTGGATGATACTGAGAGGTCAAAATCAGATGAGGGAATTCATGAACATATGTTATATACTGTAGGGTTTTAGGCTTTGGTTTCTTTCTCACCCTTGCCCACTTCCTGTCAGATCAATATTTGTGATCTTCCACCCTTGATAAAGGCTGTCACACCAACACCAGCTTTTTAACCACTTCAGCCCCGGAAGGATTTACCCCCTTCCTGACCAGAGCACTTTTTGCAATATGGAACTGCGTCGCTTTAACTGACAATCGCGCGGTCATGTGACATTGCAACCAAACAAAATTGACGTCCTTTTTTTCCCACAATTATAGCTTTCTTTTGGTGGTATTTGATAACCTCTGCGTTTTTTATTTTTTGCGCTATAAACAAAAAAGGAGCAATAATTTTGAAAAAAAAGCAATATTTTTTACATTTTGCTATAATAAATATCCCCAAAAAATACTATTTTTTTTTCTCAGTTTAGGCCAATATGTATTCTTCTACATATTTTTGGCAAAAAAATTTGCAGAAGCGTATATTTATTGGTTTGCGCAAAAGTTATAGCGTCTACAAAATAGGGGATAGATTTATAGCATTTTTATTATTAATTTTGTTATTAGTAATGGCGGCGATCTGCAAATTTTTATCATGACTGCAACATTATGGTGGGCACATCGGAAACTTTTGACACCATTTTGGGACCATTATCATTTATACAGCGATCAGTGCTATAAAAATGCACTAATTACTGTGTAAATGACAATGGCAGGGAAGGAGCTAAACACTAGGGGGCGATCAAGGGGTTAAGTGTGTCCTGGGGAGGTGTTCTAACTGTGGGGGGGGTGGGCTTCCACTGACACGTCATTAGGCAGAATGAGGACATGCTTTGTTTGCATAGGCATCTCCCTGTTCTTCTGCTCTGTGACACGATCACGGGTCCCCGGTGGACATCGAGTCCGCGGGACCCATAGGCACTGACGCGCCGCCGGAAGCACGCCCACAATGCCGTGATTCAAAGGGGATGTACCTGTACGCTCATTTGCCCAGCCGTGCCATTGTGCTGACGTACATCATAGTGCGCTGGTCGGCTAGTGGTTAAAGAGTCAATAGTTACTGAAGCCAAAGTAATGACCAATTGACTCACAGACAATACAATCCCCCCCTTCACCATATGATTTGGACCAGTGCACAAAGCAAGTTCCATAAAGACATGGATGAGCGAGTTTGGGGTGGAGGAACTTGACTGGCCTGCACAGAGTCCTGACCTCAATCTGATAGAACATCTTTGGGATGAAATAGAGTGGAGACTGAGAGCCAGGCCTTCTCGTTCAACATCAGTGCCTGACCTCACAAATGCACTTCTAAAAGAATGGTCAAAAATTCAACTAAACACACTTCTAAACATTGTGAACAGCCTTCCCAGAAGACATGAAGCTGTAAAGGGTGGGCCAACTCAATATTGAACCCTATGGACTAAAACCAAGCCCAAAATAAAATTGATACCTTCCTGGCTGTGTGGCAGGGTCTTCTGAATCACAGGACTGGCTGAACAAAGTTGCAATTCCTTTGGCAGGTAAAAAGCATATATCTTATATAGATTAACCAAGGGTGGACTTGGACTGGACTCATACAAGAATGTGAGTGCTGGGGCTCATCTCTCCAATCTGTATTTTTTTCAATGTGACACAACTACAGTCTTCATCTAACAACATTGCCTTTATTTCTGGTGCCACAACTTAAAACAACAGAATAGTAATTTGCATTGCATTTTTCACAAAATCGTGCATAATCAGACAAATAAGCCCATCTGATTTATACATTTTATGCTCAGTGGACGATACAAAGATGCATATAACAGTGAAGAAACATATAAAAGCTGAGAACAAGCTCACCAATATCCAGTTCCCGACTTAGAGGTGAGCCGGGTCACTATGTGCAGCAATAAAAGTATACTGTTCGTCTGTGAATGCTGAAATGTGTCATTACATCTTAGCTAATGTATGTTGCATCACTCCCAGTAACAGAATGGGGTCCTACCTTGCACATAGCGTGGACTTCATGTTCTCACTTGTTAACTCCTTCCCTCTCATACTACTGTATGTGACCAGGTCATGGATCTCTGCAACCAGGGCCGGACTGTGCATAAAAACCAGCCCTGGAAATAATTTCATAGCAGCCCCAGTGGCGTAGCGTTGGTTGTCCGCACCCAAGGCAAGTAATTTGCGCCACTAACCCGCGGACATTTAGCACTCCGAGTCCCTTCCACTCGTACAGTATATTTACCATAAGGTACAATTATGGTACCTCTTAGGATGTACCACTCTTTCTATTTGTTCTCCTTTTCTTCCCTATATATCGCTCTCTATCCATCTGTCATGTTCTTTCTCACCCACTTTCTTTGTTCCTCCCCCTCTTTTTATTCCTTCTCCTCCTCCTCTTTGTTTTTTTTCCCTCTCTCACCTCTATATCTATACACACACATACACTGTACGTATTTACACCTATATGTATATTGCACCGAATAAATAATTGTCTTTTGGGGGAGGGTGGATTCCAATGTGAAATGTGCCTTGGCCATAGTGCCCACCATAAAGCATTCTCCCTCTGTACTGGTCCAGGACTGGGGGCTGTAATATACTTCTGCTGTGGCAGGTGGGGAAGTGTATACAGTGTGTGTGTGTATCATGTGTGTGTCCTCTCCTGCAGGGATTGCAGACACATTACAGGAGATGGTCAGAGACTGCAGACATTGTACAGGAGATGGTCAGAGACTGCAGACATTGTACAGGAGATGGTCAGAGACTGCAGACATTGTACAGGAGATGGTCAGAGACTGCAGACATTGTACAGGAGATGGTCAGAGACTGCAGATATTGTACAGGAGATGGTCAGAGACTGCAGATATTGTACAGGAGATGGTCAGAGACTGCAGATATTGTATAGGAGATGGTCAGAGACTGCAGACATAGTACAGGAGATGGTCAAAGACTGCAGATATTGTATAGGAGATGGTCAGAGACTGCAGATATAGTACAGGAGATGGTCAGAGACTGCAGATATTGTATAGGAGATGGTCAGAGACTGCAAATATAGTACAGGAGATGGTCAGAGACTGCAGACATACTACAGGAGATGGTCAGAGACTGCAGATATTGTACAGGAGATGGTTAGAGACTGCAGACATAGTACAGGAGATGATCAGAGACTGCAGACATAGTACAGGAGATAGTCAGAGACTGCAGATATTGTAAAGGAGATGGTCAGAGACTGCAGACATTGTACAGGAGATGGTCAGAGACTGCAGACATGGTACAGGAGATGATCAGAGACTGCAGACATAGTACAGGAGATGGTCAGAGACTGCAGATATTGTAAAGGAGATGGTCAGAGACTGCAGATATTGTACAGGAGATGGTCAGAGACTGCAGATATAGTACAGGAGATGGTCAGAGACTGCAAATATAGTACATGAGATGGTCAGAGACTGCAGACATATTGCAGGAGATGATCAGAGACTGCAGATATAGTACAGGAGATGGTCAGAGACTGCAGACATTGTACAGGAGATGGTCAGAGACTGCAGACATTGTACAGGAGATGGTCAGAGACTGCAGACATTGTACAGGAGAGATGGTCAGAGACTGCAGCTATTGTACAGGAGATGGTCAGAGACTGCAGATATTGTACAGGAGATGGTCAGAGACTGCAGATATTGTACAGGAGATGGTCAGAGACTGCAGACATAGTACAGGAGATGGTCAGAGACTGCAGATATTGTACAGGAGATGGTCAGAGACTGCAGATATTGTATAGGAGATGGTCAGAGACTGCAAATATAGTACAGGAGATGGTCAGAGACTGCAGACATACTACAGGAGATGGTCATAGACTGCAGATATTGTACAGAAGATGATCAGAGACTGCAGACATAGTACAGGAGATGGTCAGAGACTGCAGATATTGTACAGGAGATGGTTAGAGACTGCAGACATAGTACAGGAGATGATCAGAGACTGCAGACATAGTACAGGAGATGGTCAGAGACTGCAGATATTGTAAAGGAGATGGTCAGAGACTGCAGACATTGTACAGGAGATGGTCAGAGACTGCAGACATGGTACAGGAGATGATCAGAGACTGCAGACATAGTACAGGAGATGGTCAGAGACTGCAGATATTGTAAAGGAGATGGTCAGAGACTGCAGATATTGTACAGAAGATGGTCAGAGACCGCAGATACAGTACAGGAGATGGTCAGAGACTGCAGATATAGTACAGGAGATGGTCAGAGACTGCAAATATAGTACATGAGATGGTCAGAGACTGCAGACATATTGCAGGAGATGATCAGAGACTGCAGATATAGTACAGGAGATGGTCAGAGACTGCAGACATTGTACAGGAGATGGTCAGAGACTGCAGACATTGTACAGGAGATGGTCAGAGACTGCAGACATTGTACAGGAGAGATGGTCAGAGACTGCAGATATTGTACAGGAGATGGTGAGAGACTGCAGATATTGTACAGGAGATGGTCAGAGACTGCAGATATTCTACAGGAGATGGTCAGAGACTGCAGATATTGTACAGGAGATGGTCAGAGACTGCAGATATTGTACAGGAGATGGTCAGAGACTGCAGATATTGTATAGGAGATGGTCAGAGACTGCAGACATAGTACAGGAGATGGCCAGAGACTGCAGACATAGTACAGGAGATGATCAGAGACTGCAGACATAGTACAGGAGATGATCAGAGACTGCAGACATAGTACAGGAGATGATCAGAGACTGCAGACATAATACAGGAGATGGTCAGAGACTGCAGACATAATACAGGAGATGGTCAGAGACTGCAGACATAGTACGGGAGATGGTCAGAGACTGCAGACATAGTACGGGAGATGGTCAGAGACTGCAGACATAGTACGGGAGATGGTCAGAGACTGCAGACATAGTACGGGAGATGGTCAGAGACTGCAGACATAGTACAGGAGATGGTCAGAGACTGCAGACATAGTACGGGAGATGGTCAGAGACTGCAGACATAGTACGGGAGATGGTCAGAGACTGCAGACATAGTACGGGAGATGGTCAGAGACTGCAGACATATTACGGGAGATGGTCAGAGACTGCAGACATATTACAGGAGATGGTCAGAGACTGCAGATATTGTACAGGAGATGGTCAGAGACTGCAGACATATTACAGGAGATGGTCAGAGACTGCAGACATATTACAGGAGATGGTCAGAGACTGCAGATATTGTACAGGAGATGGTCAGAGACTGCAGACATACAACAGGAGATGGTCAGAGACTGCAGACATATTACAGGAGATGGTCAGAGACTGCAGACATATTACAGGAGATGATCAGAGACTGCAGATATAGTACAGGAGATGGTCAGAGACTGCAGACATATTACAGGAGATGGTCAGAGACTATAGATATAGCACAGGAGATGGTCAGAAACTGCAGTCATACAACAGGATATGGTCAGAGACTGCAGACATATTACAGGAGATGGTCAGAGACTATAAACATATTACAGGAGATGGTCAGAGACTGCAGACATAGTACGGGAGATGGTCAGAGACTGCAGACATAGTACAGGAGATGGTCAGAGACTGCAGACATAGTACGGGAGATGGTCAGAGACTGCAGACATAGTACGGGAGATGGTCAGAGACTGAAGACATATTACAGGAGATGGTCAGAGACTGCAGATATTGTACAGGAGATGGTCAGAGACTGCAGACATATTACAGGAGATGGTCAGAGACTGCAGACATATTACAGGAGATGGTCAGAGACTGCAGACATATTACAGGAGATGGTCAGAGACTGCAGATATTGTACAGGAGATGGTCAGAGACTGCAGACATACAACAGGAGATGGTCAGAGACTGCAGACATAGTACAGGAGATGGTCAGAGACTGCAGATATTGTATAGGAGATGATCAGAGACTGCAGACATATTACAGGAGATGGTCAGAGACTATAGATATAGCACAGGAGATGGTCAGAAACTGCAGTCATACAACAGGATATGGTCAGAGACTGCAGACATATTACAGAAGATGGTCAGAGACTATAAACATATTACAGGAGATGGTCAGAGACTATAGATATAGCACAGGAGATGGTCAGAGACTGCAGTCATACAACAGGAGATGGTCAGAGACTGCATACATATTACAGTGATGGTCAGAGACTGCAGACATATTACAGGAGATGGTCAGAGACTGCAGACATATTACAGGAGATGGTCAGAGACTGCAGACATAGTACAGGAGATGATCATTGACTGCAGACATAGTACAGGAGATGGTCAGAGACTGTAGACATAGTACATGAGATTATCAGAGACTGCAGACATAGTACAGGAGATGGTCAGAGACTGCAGACATAGTACAGGAGATGATCAGAGACTGCAGACATAGTACAGGAGATGGTCAGAGACTGCAGACATAGTACAGGAGATGGTCAGAGACTGCAGACATAGTACAGGAGATGATCAGAGACTGCAGACATAGTACAGGAGATGATCAGAGACTGCAGACATAATACAGGAGATGGTCAGAGACTGCAGACATAATACAGGAGATGGTCAGAGACTGCAGACATAGTACGGGAGATGGTCAGAGACTGCAGATATTGTAAAGGAGATGGTCAGAGACTGCAGACATTGTACAGGAGATGGTCAGAGACTGCAGACATGGTACAGGAGATGATCAGAGACTGCAGACATAGTACAGGAGATGGTCAGAGACTGCAGACATAGTACGGGAGATGGTCAGAGACTGCAGACATATTACAGGAGATGATCAGAGACTGCAGACATTGTACAGGAGATGGTCAGAGACTGCAGACATAGTACGGGAGATGATCAGAGACTGCAGACATAGTACAGGAGATGGTCAGAGACTGCAGACATAGTACAGGAGATGATCAGAGACTGCAGAAATAGTACAGGAGGTGGTCAGAGACTGCAGAAATAGTACAGGGGACAGTTAAGGATTGCAGACATAATTGATTCAGGAGATGGTCAGAGACTGCATTTAAAGCTGAATTCAGTGTACAGGTATATAGTATTGCAGGGTTTCTCCACTCTATTTAAACCATCTCTGCAAGATCAAGTCAGTCATTTTCCTTTGAAAGCACAAGCAAGTGACAGAAGAAAACATCACATCCAGTTTCCAGGGCCGGACTGGCCTACCGGGATAGCGGGAGATCTCCCGGTAGGCTGGTTGCCTTGTGGCCGCTGTCAGCTAGGAGCTGTGAAGAGGAGGCGGGGCTGGCTGAGGAAATGAATTCTAGAAGCGGAGGGACAGAGGAGCACGTGGCTATCATGCGGCAGGCAGGTCTGTGCTCTGCAGGAGGATAATTCAGGTGGGAGGGAACATGGACACTGTGTGTTCTCTGGGCAGCCACAGCCAATAACGCTGCTTAGGGAGTACAAGGGAGGACTTGCTTCTCCTCCCGTCCATCCACAGCCAATCAGCAGGCAGTGTAGCCCTCCCCCGCTCACATTGACTGTAAGTGCTGGAGTGAGGCTGAATGGGGACGCCAGGAGGGAGATACAAGGAGGTATGACTACAATAATGCAAGTTCACCAGTACACACAACTCTGGCTAAAAGGAAAAAACAGGATCGTCTGGAGCACAATAACACCAGCTGCAATGTATTCCAGATATCTATGTGATCAGGCAGTGTGCAGGTTACCGATCAGTCTCCCCTCATTCATATCTCCCTGGTTACTTTTTTTTATCTGCCTAACCTGACCTGCACATTGTCTGATCACACTGATAAGATCTCTGGAAGACGCTGCAGCCCATTCTATGAGACCCGGGACACATGGCTGTTAACTATTTCAGCTTACAATCAGCTATTTAGCCAGAGCTCTGTAAGTGCTGCACAGATTGTTTGATGGGGTTTTTTTTTTTTTTGAGGATTTACTGCTGGATCAGGCTAAAAGCTTCACAGACCTATTAAATGGTTACTGTCCTCATCTAATCTTGAGCAGTTCAGTGTTTGCAAGAAAATTTGTATTTTGGAAACTGGATGTGATGTTTTCTTCTGTCACTTGCTTGTGCTTTCAAAGGAAAATGACTGACTTGATCTTGCAGAGATGGTTTAAATAGAGTGGAGAAACCCTGCAATACTATATACCTGTACACTGAATTCAGCTTTAAATGCAGTCTCTGACCATCTCCTGAATCAATTATGTCTGCAATCCTTAACTGTCCCCTGTACTATTTCTGCAGTCTCTGACTACCTCCTGTACTATTTCTGCAGTCTCTGATCATCTCCTGTACTATGTCTGCAGTCTCTGACCATCTCCTGTACTATGTCTGCAGTCTCTGATCATCTCCCGTACTATGTCTGCAGTCTCTGACCATCTCCTGTACAATGTCTGCAGTCTCTGATCATCTCCTGTAATATGTCTGCAGTCTCTGACCATCTCCCGTACTATGTCTGCAGTCTCTGACCATCTCCTGTACTATGTCTGCAGTCTCTGATCATCTCCTGTACCATGTCTGCAGTCTCTGACCATCTCCTGTACCATGTCTGCAGTCTCTGACCATCTCCTGTACAATGTCTGCAGTCTCTGACCATCTCCTTTACAATATCTGCAGTCTCTGACCATCTCCCGTACTATGTCTGCAGTCTCTGACCATCTCCTGTATTATGTCTGCAGTCTCTGACCATCTCCTGTGTTATGTCTGCAGTCTCTGATCATCTCCTGTACTATGTCTGCAGTCTCTGATCATCTCCTGTACTATGTCTGCAGTCTCTGACCATCTCCTGTACTATGTCTGCAGTCTCTGACCATCTCCTGTACTATGTCTGCAGTCTCTGATCATCTCCTGTACTATGTCTGCAGTCTCTGACCATCTCCTGTACTATGTCTGCAGTCTCTGATAATCTCATGTACTATGTCTACAGTCTCTGACCATCTCCTGTACTATGTCTGCAGTCAATGATCATCTCCTGTACTATGTCTGCAGTCTCTGACCATCTCCTGTAATATGTCTGCAGTCTCTGACCATCACTGTAATATGTATGCAGTCTCTGACCATCTCCTGTTGTATGACTGCAGTCTCTGACCATCTCCTGTGCTATATCTATAGTCTCTGACCATCTCCTGTAATATGTTTATAGTCTCTGACCATCTCCTGTAATATGTCTGCAGTCTCTGACCATATCCTGTTGTATGACTGCAGTTTCTGACCATCTCCTGTGCTATATCTATAGTCTCTGACCATCTCCTGTAATATGTCTGCAGTCTCTGATCATCTCCTGTAATATGTCTGCAGTCTCTGACCATCTCCTGTAATATGTCTGCAGTCTCTGACCATCTCCTGTAATATGTCTGCAGTCTCTGACCATCTCCTGTTGTATGTCTGCAGTCTCTGACCATCTCCTGTACAATATCTGCAGTCTCTGACCATCTCCTGTAATATGTCTGCAGTCTCTGACCATCTCCTGTAATATGTCTGCAGTCTCTGACCATCTCCTGTACAATATCTGCAGTCTCTGACCATCTCCTGTAATATGTCTGCAGTCTCTGACCATCTCCCGTAATATGTCTGCAGTCTCTGACCATCTCCCGTACTATGTCTTCAGTCTCTGACCATCTCCCGTACTATGTCTGCAGTCTCTGACCATCTCCCGTACTATGTCTGCAGTCTCTGACCATCTCCTGTACTATGTCTGCAGTCTCTGACCATCTCCCGTACTATGTCTGCAGTCTCTGACCATCTCCTGTAATATGTTTATAGTCTCTGACCATCTCCTGTAATATGTCTGCAGTCTCTGACCATATCCTGTTGTATGACTGCAGTTTCTGACCATCTCCTGTGCTATATCTATAGTCTCTGACCATCTCCTGTAATATGTCTGCAGTCTCTGACCATCTCCTGTACTATATCTGCAGTCTCTGATCATCTCCTGTAATATGTCTGCAGTCTCTGACCATCTCCTGTAATATGTCTGCAGTCTCTGACCATCTCCTGTTGTATGTCTGCAGTCTCTGACCATCTCCTGTACAATATCTGCAGTCTCTGACCATCTCCTGTAATATGTCTGCAGTCTCTGACCATCTCCTGTAATATGTCTGCAGTCTCTGACCATCTCCTGTACAATATCTGCAGTCTCTGACCATCTCCTGTAATATGTCTGCAGTCTCTGACCATCTCCCGTAATATGTCTGCAGTCTCTGACCATCTCCCGTACTATGTCTGCAGTCTCTGACCATCTCCCGTACTATGTCTGCAGTCTCTGACCATCTCCCGTACTATGTCTGCAGTCTCTGACCATCTCCTGTACTATGTCTGCAGTCTCTGACCATCTCCCGTACTATGTCTGCAGTCTCTGACCATCTCCCGTACTATGTCTGCAGTCTCTGACCATCTCCCGTACTATGTCTGCAGTCTCTGACCATCTCCCGTACTATGTCTGCAGTCTCTGACCATCTCCCGTACTATGTCTGCAGTCTCTGACCATCTCCTGTATTATGTCTGCAGTCTCTGACCATCTCCTGTATTATGTCTGCAGTCTCTGATCATCTCCTGTACTATGTCTGCAGTCTCTGATCATCTCCTGTACTATGTCTGCAGTCTCTGATCATCTCCTGTACTATGTCTGCAGTCTCTGACCATCTCCTGTACTATGTCTGCAGTCTCTGACCATCTCCTATACAATATCTGCAGTCTCTGACCATCTCCTGTACAATATCTGCAGTCTCTGACCATCTCCTGTACAATATCTGCAGTCTCTGACCATCTCCTGTACAATATCTGCAGTCTCTGACCATCTCCTGTACAATATCTGCAGTCTCTCACCATCTCCTGTACAATATCTGCAGTCTCTGACCATCTCTCCTGTACAATGTCTGCAGTCTCTGACCATCTCCTGTACAATGTCTGCAGTCTCTGACCATCTCCTGTACAATGTCTGCAGTCTCTGACCATCTCCTGTACTATATCTGCAGTCTCTGATCATCTCCTGCAATATGTCTGCAGTCTCTGACCATCTCATGTACTATATTTGCAGTCTCTGACCATCTCCTGTACTATATCTGCAGTCTCTGACCATCTCCTGTACTATATCTGCAGTCTCTGACCATCTCCTGTACAATATCTGCAGTCTCTGACCATCTCCTGTAATATGTCTGCAGTCTCTGACCATCTCCTGTAATATGTCTGCAGTCTCTGACCATCTCCTGTACAATATCTGCAGTCTCTGACCATCTCCTGTAATATGTCTGCAGTCTCTGACCATCTCCCGTAATATGTCTGCAGTCTCTGACCATCTCCCGTACTATGTCTTCAGTCTCTGACCATCTCCCGTACTATGTCTGCAGTCTCTGACCATCTCCCGTACTATGTCTGCAGTCTCTGACCATCTCCTGTACTATGTCTGCAGTCTCTGACCATCTCCCGTACTATGTCTGCAGTCTCTGACCATCTCCTGTAATATGTTTATAGTCTCTGACCATCTCCTGTAATATGTCTGCAGTCTCTGACCATATCCTGTTGTATGACTGCAGTTTCTGACCATCTCCTGTGCTATATCTATAGTCTCTGACCATCTCCTGTAATATGTCTGCAGTCTCTGACCATCTCCTGTACTATATCTGCAGTCTCTGATCATCTCCTGTAATATGTCTGCAGTCTCTGACCATCTCCTGTAATATGTCTGCAGTCTCTGACCATCTCCTGTTGTATGTCTGCAGTCTCTGACCATCTCCTGTACAATATCTGCAGTCTCTGACCATCTCCTGTAATATGTCTGCAGTCTCTGACCATCTCCTGTAATATGTCTGCAGTCTCTGACCATCTCCTGTACAATATCTGCAGTCTCTGACCATCTCCTGTAATATGTCTGCAGTCTCTGACCATCTCCCGTAATATGTCTGCAGTCTCTGACCATCTCCCGTACTATGTCTGCAGTCTCTGACCATCTCCCGTACTATGTCTGCAGTCTCTGACCATCTCCCGTACTATGTCTGCAGTCTCTGACCATCTCCTGTACTATGTCTGCAGTCTCTGACCATCTCCCGTACTATGTCTGCAGTCTCTGACCATCTCCCGTACTATGTCTGCAGTCTCTGACCATCTCCCGTACTATGTCTGCAGTCTCTGACCATCTCCCGTACTATGTCTGCAGTCTCTGACCATCTCCTGTATTATGTCTGCAGTCTCTGACCATCTCCTGTATTATGTCTGCAGTCTCTGATCATCTCCTGTACTATGTCTGCAGTCTCTGATCATCTCCTGTACTATGTCTGCAGTCTCTGATCATCTCCTGTACTATGTCTGCAGTCTCTGACCATCTCCTGTACTATGTCTGCAGTCTCTGACCATCTCCTATACAATATCTGCAGTCTCTGACCATCTCCTGTACAATATCTGCAGTCTCTGACCATCTCCTGTACAATATCTGCAGTCTCTGACCATCTCCTGTACAATATCTGCAGTCTCTGACCATCTCCTGTACAATATCTGCAGTCTCTCACCATCTCCTGTACAATATCTGCAGTCTCTGACCATCTCTCCTGTACAATGTCTGCAGTCTCTGACCATCTCCTGTACAATGTCTGCAGTCTCTGACCATCTCCTGTACAATGTCTGCAGTCTCTGACCATCTCCTGTACTATATCTGCAGTCTCTGATCATCTCCTGCAATATGTCTGCAGTCTCTGACCATCTCATGTACTATATTTGCAGTCTCTGACCATCTCCTGTACTATATCTGCAGTCTCTGACCATCTCCTGTACTATATCTGCAGTCTCTGACCATCTCCTGTACAATATCTGCAGTCTCTGACCATCTCCTTTACAATATCTGCAGTCTCTGACCATCTCCTCTACTATGTCTGCAGTCTCTGATCATCTCCTGTACCATGTCTGCAGTCTCTGACCATCTCCTGTACAATGTCTGCAGTCTCTGACCATCTCCTTTACAATATCTGCAGTCTCTGACCATCTCCTGTACTATGTCTGCAGTCTCTGATCATCTCCTGTACTATGTCTGCAGTCTCTAACCATCTCCTGTACAATATCTGCAGTCTCTGACCATCTCCTGTACTATGTCTGCAGTCTCTGATCATCTTCTGTACAATATCTGCAGTCTATGACCATCTCCTGTAGTATGTCTGCAGTCTCTGACCATCTCCTGTACTATATTTGCAGTCTCTGACCATCTCCTATACAATATCTGCAGTCTCTGACCATCTCCTGTACAATATCTGCAGTCTCTGACTATCTCCTGTACTATGTCTGCAGTCTCTGACCATCTCCTGTACAATATCTGCAGTCTCTGACCATCTCCTGTACAATATCTGCAGTCTCTGACCATCTCCTGTACAATATCTGCAGTCTCTGACCATCTCCTGTACAATAGCTGCAGTCTCTGACCATCTCTCCTGTACAATGTCTGCAGTCTCTGACCATCTCCTGTACAATGTCTGCAGTCTCTGACCATCTCCTGTACAATGTCTGCAGTCTCTGACCATCTCCTGTACTATATCTGCAGTCTCTGATCATCTCCTGCAATATGTCTGCAGTCTCTGACCATCTCATGTACTATATTTGCAGTCTCTGACCATCTCCTGTACTATATCTGCAGTCTCTGACCATCTCCTGTACTATATCTGCAGTCTCTGACCATCTCCTGTACAATATCTGCAGTCTCTGACCATCTCCTTTACAATATCTGCAGTCTCTGATCATCTCCTGTACCATGTCTGCAGTCTCTGACCATCTCCTGTACAATGTCTGCAGTCTCTGACCATCTCCTTTACAATATCTGCAGTCTCTGACCATCTCCTGTACTATGTCTGCAGTCTCTGATCATCTCCTGTACTATGTCTGCAGTCTCTAACCATCTCCTGTACAATATCTGCAGTCTCTGACCATCTCCTGTAGTATGTCTGCAGTCTCTGACCATCTCCTGTACTATATTTGCAGTCTCTGACCATCTCCTATACAATATCTGCAGTCTCTGACCATCTCCTGTACTATATCTGCAGTCTCTGACCATCTCCTATACAATATCTGCAGTCTCTGACCATCTCCTGTACTATGTCTGCAGTCTCTGACCATCTCCTATACATTATCTGCAGTCTCTGACCATCTCCTGTACAATATCTGCAGTCTCTGACCATCTCCTGTACAATATCTGCAGTCTCTGACCATCTCCTGTACAATGTCTGCAGTCTCTGACCATCTCCTGTACAATGTCTGCAGTCTCTGACCATCTCCTGTACAATGTCTGCAGTCTCTGACCATCTCCTGTACAATGTCTGCAGTCTCTGACCATCTCCTGTACAATGTCTGCAGTCTCTGATCATCTCCTGTAATGTGTCTGCAATCCCTGCAGGAGAGGACACACACATGATACACACACACACTGTATACACTTCCCCACCTGCCACAGCAGAAGTATATTACAGCCCCCAGTCCTGGACCAGTACAGAGGGAGAATGCTTTATGGTGGGCACTATGGCCAAGGCACATTTCACATTGGAATCCACCCTCCCCCAAAAGACAATTATTTATTCGGTGCAATATACATATAGGTGTAAATACGTACAGTGTATGTGTGTGTATAGATATAGAGGTGAGAGAGGGAAAAAAAACAAAGAGGAGGAGGAGAAGGAATAAAAAGAGGGGGAGGAACAAAGAAAGTGGGTGAGAAAGAACATGACAGATGGATAGAGAGCGATATATAGGGAAGAAAAGGAGAACAAATAGAAAGAGTGGTACATCCTAAGAGGTACCATAAGGGTACCTTATGGTAAATATACTGTACGCGTGGAAGGGACTCGGAGTGCTAAATGTCCGCGGGTTAGTGGCGCAAATTACTTGCCTTGGGTGCGGACAACCAACGCTACGCCACTGGGGCTGCTATGAAATTATTTCCAGGGCTGGTTTTTATGCCCAGTCCGGCCCTGCCAGTTTCCAAAATACAAATTTTCTTGCAAACACTGAACTGCTCAAGATTAGATGAGGACAGTAACCATTTAATAGGTCTGTGAAGCTTTTAGCCTGATCCAGCAGTAAATCCTCAAAAAAAAAAAAAACCCCATCAAACAATCTGTGCAGCACTTACAGAGCTCTGGCTAAATAGCTGATTGTAAGCTGAAATAGTTAACAGCCATGTGTCCCGGGTCTCATAGAATGGGCTGCAGCGTCTTCCAGAGATCTTATCAGTGTGATCAGACAATGTGCAGGTCAGGTTAGGCAGATAAAAAAAAGTAACCAGGGAGATATGAATGAGGGGAGACTGATCGGTAACCTGCACACTGCCTGATCACATAGATATCTGGAATACATTGCAGCTGGTGTTACTGTGCTCCAGACGATCCTGTTTTTTCCTTTTAGCCAGAGTTGTGTGTACTGGTGAACTTGCATTATTGTAGCCATACCTCCTTGTATCTCCCTCCTGGCGTCCCCATTCAGCCTCACTCCAGCACTTACAGTCAGTGTGAGCGGGGGAGGGCTACACTGCCTGCTGATTGGCTGTGGATGGACGGGAGGAGAAGCAAGTCCTCCCTTGTACTCCCTAAGCAGCGTTATTGGCTGTGGCTGCCCAGAGAACACACAGTGTCCATGTTCCCTCCCACCTGAATTATCCTCCTGCAGAGCACAGACCTGCCTGCCGCATGATAGCCACGTGCTCCTCTGTCCCTCCGCTTCTAGAATTTATTTCCTCAGCCAGCCCCGCCTCCTCTTCACAGCTCCTAGCTGACAGCGGCCACAAGGCAACCAGCCTACCGGGAGATCTCCCGCTATCCCGGTAGGCCAGTCCGGCCCTGTCTGCAACACAAGTTTGGTTCCAGTTGCTACTGAAACTGACCACTGGGGAGGGACACATGGACCCCCTCGCTACCGGAGGACCTGTCGCCAATACCAGGTACCACGATTCATGACTGGCTGCTGTGTTAGTCCTTGGTTACCCATCGCAACTACTGTACATTCCTCTTGTCCCGCCAAGTAGACCTAGTGCTTTGCTTTGTACCCTGCATGTGCTTTACTGACCCACGTTCTTTTGGTACACCAGAACCAGCATGTACCCCTTTGAATAACTTCAGACCAGGCTTAGAACAGTTGATGCACCTTTACTTAAAAGTCTTTCAGCATTACAGCCCATGATGAACATTAACATTAAAGATCCCTATCTATCACTAGCTGGCTGAGTCACAAAGTATGTTGAGTATGATGACCAATGGTACAGAACTGAAATCACTGTATTTTCTAGTCCTAGAGATGTTGAGATTAGTTTGTAGTATTTGAAACACAGTCATACAAATATAATCATATAAACTGTCCTTTGTGATTTCTACATTTTTTGTGCTCAGTGAATAAGATCCAATAGGTTTATAACAACAGACAAAAAAACACATACACAGTAACTGGTCAAGCAAGTGTCGCTAAGCATGATGAGAATGACCAGTAAATGCTCAAACAAGTGTAGCTAACTATGATCAGGGGGGCGTGGCTTGCCTTGTGAGAAGATGGCTGCTTAACCCATTAGCTCCGACAGACCGAGGCCGACTTTTCGATTACTCTGGGGTCTTCAGCTACACTCTCTCACAATTATGGGAACATCTTCCCGCACATCCTCGGCATCTAGATCTCGCTCTCCGAGAGACATTCAAGGACCTGCTAGCCAGAATATCCCGGAGATCTTCCGGACACAGAGATCCAACATGGCGGCATCTACCTCAGCTGCATCTCCCGCTCAGTCATTCGCAGGGATCACCCTCACCCCCACCGAACTACCCCCCGCTACTCCTGCTGACACCCAGCCACCGATACAACAGCCGAGCCTGAATGACCTCCGCACAGTAGCGGCCGATATTAAAAACACGCTATTTGCGCCCATCACGGATCTGCGACATGACATACAGGCCTTAACGGGCAGAGTACTTGAAGTAGAACGCACTACAGCACAACAACATACCGCTATCCGTAAAGTGAACCATAAAGTGGACACACATACCTTGCAGCTTCGGGATCTACAAAGACATGTGGAGGACCTCGACAACCGAGGACGACGTCATAACCTGAGAGTCAGAGGCCTCCCCGAATCCGTTGCGCCTGATCGTGTACGAGCAACGGTGACAGAGCTGTTCAATCAACTCCTCGATCAGCCCCGCCAGAAGCCCATTGCCATGGAGCGTATCCACAGAGCGCTGAGACCACGCGGCAGAGACTCTGACCCTCCGAGAGACGTCATATGCCACATAGATGACTTCCAGATTAAAGAAGACATCCTCCGGAAAGCCCGCACCAAGACTCCACTAATGTATGAAAGACACACTATTCATGTATATCAAGACCTCTCGGCAATCACGCTCAGGCACCGCAAGGATCTTCGTCCCCTGCTAGATGCGCTGCGAGCAAAAGAAATACCATACCGATGGAAATTCCCATTCGGTCTTTCGGCCTCCCATCAAGGACGCACAGCCCTCCTACGAGTCCCTGAGGAACTGGAAGACTTCTGCCTGACTCTGGATATCCCGCTAGTAGAGGTTCCGAACTGGTACGCGGACTTCCACATCCCTGCTCCGCACTGCCATCAACCCAGAGAAGAAACGATGGAGACGCAAGACTCCCGGTTCCGGAGACGACGCTCGCCATCTACACCGAGATCAAACCCAGCGTTAATGTTCCAGCAACAACTTCCGAACACCATGACGACTCCGTTACCTCGCAGAGCACGCAGAGACCGCTAAGCTATCCTCCTGTCATATATGCCTAGGACTAGCAGATAAGTGTCTTTGCCGCCTGTTCTCTACTATTAACGTTTTTCACCTGCATGCCTTTTTCCACCCTGAATATGTCAAAATCACCCCTGCTTATCCATACACCTACTTGATACCTTTACTATACATCCTTATAGCACAGTATAGCTTCTCATTATATGCTAGGAGGGGTTACATGCCCCAGGTTAGCAGACCGACTTACTGTGCGGCTGCTGCATCTCTCCCCTATCCTGACACTGCTACCTACAGCCTCTACACCATGTGTGCCTCTCATTTCAACATACATAATGAGATGTAGATCCTTAGTTCATAAACATATAGGGTCCCACGTTCACATCCCTATTGGCAATGCTGTATTTGTCCACACGACTTTTACTCTTGAGGACCACCTAACATGCCAACGTTCTATATACCCAGCGCCTTTCTGACCCGGCGCCAACCTAGAACACAATCGGTCGGTCATGCATAAGTTGCCGATAAGTTTGCTCCCTGGTTCCACCTCCAAAATAACCCTCTCCTTAAGTCTGAGGCACCTACATGACTACTACACATACACTGCAACACCTTCCTGGCTACGTGATATGGTCATACTGTTACTGACTTCAAACCCTCCTGGGTATTTATCAATATGCGTTACCGGTTGGTTTTACATCTATGTTTGCTCGTTACTTTAGAGCTGTTACTAATTTACCTTCTACCGTTATTGTTCATATATTGATATGTTAATAGTCTCTACTCACAATACTACTCTATGGTATGGACACGATGCAGAAATAAAATTCAGAAATATGATAACGGACTACCCCACGCTTGACACCCACATCTGACTTCCACTGCACCCGTGCATATGCAGATCAAGACTCAATGCACATCCTACTACCAATAACACGATCCAAGCCGTATTTCTCCATTCGACCCAAAAAGCACTGATCCCCCACATGCACCCGTACATACGCAATGGCTTCTCACCTGTCGGTTCATCTTCTCATTTAGTCTCCTCTTCAAACATCAAGTCACTCCCCACACAGTGGTATTCCTGACGACACCTATAACATTGTAGTAACCTTTGTTATATACCACTGATCTTTTTCGGCTACTCCGCGTTTGCGGACGATACCCTACTTGGACACATGAGAAGGTTCTCACCTGTCGCCGAAACCTACCCAGACCGTTTCCATACCCGCTCACCTTCATCCCTTGATCCTCCACCCCGACCCACAACAATAACTGACTCTAATTCCTAAGCTAACTTTCCAGAACATCTACCTATTACTCTCCACTTCCTCACCTCTAACAGGGCCTTCTTAAACCCAATCCGTAGGACTCTGGTTACAGCATTAACAATGACCCCTACAAAGGCCACTACCAACAAGCTCCCTATCAAGATCATCTCGCTAAATGCGAGAGGACTTAATATTCCAGAGCGACGATCCCAACTACTCCTTTCTATGCAACGCAGCAAAGCGGACATCATATTCCTACAAGAAACGCACTTCCGCACTGATGCGATACCAAAACTACAAAACCAATACTACCCTACTACATTTCACGCCACTTCCCACACATTCAAATCGAAGGGTGTCTCAATACTTATGTTGAAGCATTGCCCCCTCCAACTCACGGACACACTGACTGACGTGGAAGGCCGATACCTCTTCATTAAGGGGGTGCTTTTCGGCAAAAAGATCACGTTCGCAAACATATATGCTCCTAACTCCCACCAAGTGAAATTCTTCCGTGATATCACCAATGCCCTCCTTACATTTCAAGAAGGCATTCTAATCCTGGGTGGAGACCTTAACGTCCCCTTAAACCCAATCCAAGACACCTCTACAGGTACATCCTCACTCCCCTATGCTGCTCTGAAAGCCATCAAATCACAACTCCAATTGTTGCTCTTACATGATTCTTGGCGTTTCCTAAACCCCAACGGCAGAGACTACACTTTTTTCTCGGCTCCCCACAATAAATATTCTAGGATTGATTACATGTTCATAACACAAAATGACCTAACTATCCTACAGCACGCATCCATAGATCCAATGTTTCTCTCTGACCACCATCCTATTTCCATGACCATTGCATTCCCAGAAATACACCCTCGCCCACAACACTGGAAATTGGACCCCTCCTTGCTCACGGACCCAGCAATGCTGGCGGAGGTCGAACTACACATCAAACAGTACTTTGCAGAGAACAAACCCACTGACACCTCCCCTATTATCACCTGGGAAGCCCACAAATGCGTAATAAGGGGCATCCTAATAGCAGCCGCATCCAGACGTCGTAAAGAAAAAAAACAACACCTCCTAGACCTCTTAAACAGAATAAAGACCCTGGAAAATGCTCATAAACGATCACAAATATTAGCCACATTACAACCCCTTTTACAAGTTCGAAATGAACTGTTAGAACTATTGGATAAACAAATTAAACGTAAATACATTCTCTCCCAACGCGTATTCTACGAATATAGCAACAAAGCTGGAAGGCTATTAGCGAGAGCCTTACAGGCCAAAAAAACGACCACTACGGTGCATTCCCTGACAGATTCCAAAGGCCGTAAGTTAACCACTACCCCAGACATAGCCGAACACTTTGTCACTTACTACTCGCAATTATACAACTTGCCACCTGCGTGCTCACCCACAGCAGTAGATTCGAGACGACAAGCTATCAGAGAATTCCTGCAGCAATACAGCCCCGCTCCAATCTCAACGTCCTTAGTGCAGCAACTAAACGACCCCTTGACGGCTGAGGAAGCTGCAGTAGCGCTGAAACAAATGAAATCAGGCAAAAGCCCAGGTCCCGACGGATTGACTACAGGCTACTACAAATCATTTGCTACTTTCCTTACACCCTTTTCTCTCACAGCGTTTAATTCCCTCGCATCACCTATCGAACCCCCTCGAGATCTACTCGCGGCCTACATAACAGTGATCCCAAAACCAGGAAAGGACCCCTCCACAGTCACAAATTATAGACCTATTTCACTGCTGAACGTTGACCTCAAGTGGTATGCCAAAATGCTTGCTAATCGACTACTCCCTCTGCTCCCCCATTGGATAGATTTGGACCAAGTCGGTTTCATACCAGGCAGAGAAGCGAGAGATAACACGCTTAAGGCTATTAATGTGCACCACTGGCTAACAACTCAGCAGCGACAGGGTTTTTTACTATCCCTTGATGCAGAAAAGGCATTCGATAGAGTGGCCTGGGACTACATGTCAGAAGCCCTGCGATTCCTGGGCCTCCCCCCACGTATGCTGCAATACATACTAGCCCTTTATGCTAACCCCACCGCTAAGGTGAGAGTAAATGGCCACCTATCGAATGCCTTTACAATCTCTAACGGGACGCGCCAAGGGTGTCCACTCTCCCCAATAATCTTTGTTCTTACTCTAGAACCGATGCTCAGACGTCTCAGGGCAAACCCTGACATAAAAGGGATAGATATCGGACTTCACACCTACAAAATAGCCGCGTACGCGGACGACATCCTCCTCTTTCTTACTGATCCTCTCACCACAATCCCAAACTTACTTAAAGACTTCCACACTTTCAATTATTTAACGAACCTCAAAATTAACTTTACAAAATCTGACGCCCTCAACATAACACTGCCCCATGACCTATGTACACAATGCCAAACTAACTTTCCATTTAAATGGAACAACCGTTCCATTACATATCTGGGTATCCAACTACCTTCTTCACTATCTGATCTATATTCGACTAACTATCTCCCTCTTCTACACAACATTGTGAACGATATGAAAAAATGGTCCACTGGGCTCTTTTCCTGGTTTGGCAGAGCCTCCATAATAAAAATGAACATCTTACCCAAACTCCTGTACTTGCTGCAAACAATCCCAATTAGGCTCCCACCTGCTTTCTTTACAACATATCGAAGAACTTGTTCAAACTTTATCTGGGGCAGACTACACCCTAGAATAAGCTATGCTAGACTCACCATCCCAAAACTCAAAGGAGGTATCGGCCTCCCTGACATTCACAAGTACCAACAAGCCTGCAATTTAACAAGAATTATTGACTGGAACGTACACCACAACACCAAAGCGTGGGTCCGCTTAGAACACTCTCTGTCACCTATCCCGCTCTCCCAGGTACCCTGGATTGCACCAAAACACATTCCACCAGCATGTAAAAACCACCCGCTCATCAACCCTACACTGACCTCCTTTCATATTGCCTGCACTAGGTCTAAAATCTCCTCCGCCTTAGGACCAATGACGCCAATTAGACAAAACCCGGATTTCACCCCAGGTACCTCTGCCTCCTTCTTATCGGACATCTGGCCTCACACAACCGTCCGCGCCGAACATTTCTTTGCACATGACCACATGATCTCCCACACTAACATAGCGGCCATAACGACATCTGGCACATTCCCTTTTTGGACATATATCCAAATTAAACATTTCTTTGATAAAACTAAACCCGTACCTAATTGCTCAAGACAACTCACCCCCTTTGAAGCTCTATGTCAAAGTTCAACACCTCTAAAACATTTGATCTCCTACACATACACGCTTCTCTTCTCAGAACAACGACCCAAACTAAACTGGGCCAGTCACAAATGGGAAAACGAACTCTCCCTCGATCTGTCTGATCAGGAATGGGAAAAAATATACAAATGCATGCACAAAGGAACAGTAAACGTACACGCACAAGAAAATGCTTTTAAAGTATTCTCGAGATGGTACAAAACCCCCCTGAGACTACACCACATCTACCCTTCCATCCCCCCACTTTGCTGGAGATGTGAAACTAACATTGGCTCCCTTTTACACATATGGTGGGCGTGCCCTAAACTGCAACCTTTTTGGAAAGAAGTGCACAGGCTAATCGAACACATAACAACCTACCCAGTAGAATACTCGCCTGCACAATTTTTGCTACATCACGCCAACTCAGCGACTAAAAACTATATACGATCCTTGGCAATGCATATGATCAATGCGGCTAAGATGTGCATCCCAGCAAACTGGCGTTCCTCAAAACCGCCGACTATAGCGGAATGGTTAAAAAGAGTACAAAAAATCGCAGAAATGGAGGAATTGATACATCAGGCTCACGATACACCATCTAAATTCTGTACAATTTGGTCGTGCTGGTTACACTTCACCACTACGGCCGAATTTCAACAGTATAACACATGAATGCTTAATTCTTACACTGGTAGAAATAAGAAATGCTTGACGAAACATTTTGCTAACGTCCCTTCTCCCAACCACCAACCCAAATGTATTTTTCCTCCAGACGTAACCCCAGTTTTAAAACTTCCCCTAGACATCCTCCGGACAAACATATGCGAAACTCTCAGACATACATGTTCCCCCCCAGCATCTTGTCGTACCATAGTGTCCAGACGATATGCTCACATCCGGGACTCTCACGAACCAACTATGACTTCAGCTACAATAAACGATTTATTCTGCTTCTTGCAACTGACGGATGTCCGATAATACTTTAACTTATGTTTCCACTAGCTTTGTTGTTGTTATTAACATTGACACACGCGAGGCCCTTAGCTTCGATATTGAGTAAACTACTCAACTCTGTCTGTATTTGTTATATCTTATATACTATTGCATAGCGGCTGCGCCCGCAAACTCGCATACTTTGGCTTTGTTATGCTCTAAATACTTTTCAATAAAAACTTTTGCAACAAAAAAAAAAAAAAAAAAAACTATGATCAGAATGCTTAGTAATGGTGCAGAACTGTAATCACCATATTAAGCAGTCTTCAAGATGTTGACATTAGTCATGTAGACTTGAGCCTAATATTTAGCAGGTCTCTCTCTCTCTCTGTGACATAGAAAAAAATTGAAAAGTGACAGCAGAAAAAAGACCAAGTGGTACATCGAGTTTGCCTTTTTTAAAAATTTAAACAAGTGTTTTGTATTTTTTTTTTGTTTACTTTTTTGTCTGAGTATAGATCTATGTTTGTCCCAAGCATGTATGAATCCCTTTACCGTTTAAGTCAGTACCAAGAATCAACTATTCTTTTGGTAAAATAATACTTTCTAAGTTTTGAACTATCTTCCTGCCAGTTTGAAGTCCCTGTGTTCTTGATCTTGGCTTCATATTAAAAATACTAAATTCCTGAGACTTGTTAACCCCCTTGATGTAGTTAAAGGTTTAAATCATGTCTCCCCTTTTCCTTCTTTCCTCCAGATTGTACTTATTAAGTAAAACAAGTCTTTCCTGATATGTTTTATCCTTCTGACCTTTCAACGTTTTTGTTAACCATCTCTTGACTCGTTCTATCCTTTCAATATCTTCTTGTGAGTGAGGTTTGCAAAATTGAACACAGTATTCTAAACAAGGTCTCAATAAAGATCTATAGTATATAGGGGAATCAGGACTTCCTCCTGGTGACCCCTCTAGTATTTCTATTTCTTTATTTTTATTTTATATCTACTTTCCCCACTGCCTGGCCACACTGCTAATTTTAAAATCATTTTGAGATAAATACTTCCAAATCTTTTTCCTCTGTAGTGCTGGCCAACACTGTACCCCCCAATGTTGTACTCTATCAAGGGATTATTTTTCCCTAGATGAATTATTTTATATTTAGACACATTGAACTGCAGTTTCCACTACTTTGACCAATCTTCCGGCAATGCCAAATTCTGTTCCATGCTACAGACACCTCCAGAGATATCAACCCTATTGTACACCTTTGTGTTGTCAGCAAAAAGACATACCTTAACAACCCTTTAGTTATATAACTTACATATAGATGAAATAGAACAAAGCCTAATACAGAGCCTTGTGGTACACCAATAGTGACTGGTCTCTCTTCTGAATGAGCTTGTACAATGTTTTTATTAGATCATTATGTGGAACTGTATCAAACGCCTTGCTGAAATAAAGATAGGTTATGTTCACAGCACCACCCTGGTCCAATACATTAGCAATATAGTAAAAAAATCCAATCAGGTGTGTTTTTAAGTAATTCTTTATTATAGTAGTGATTCCCATTAAACTGACTACAACAGTTGTTAAATTCACTGGCCTATAATTGCCAGCTTGCTACCCTTCTTGTGGATAGGTACAATATTAGCTGTTTGCCAGTTATTGGGGCACTTCTCCTCTCAGAAGTGAGTAATTAAAAAGATTGGTTTCCGGTTCAGGAAAATAAAGAATTCTAGAAGATCCCGTACAAATAAAGTCCTTAATCTTTTTTTTTTTTACAATTTTAAACTTTGAAAATAATTCTTGACACATGAAGGGGTGATGGGTTCCCTGTCCCCAAGTGAGAAGGGGTCCCTGTCCCCAGGGAAGATGAAGTTCCTGTCCCCAGGGGAGATGGAGTCCCTGTCTCCAGGGGATATGGAGTTCCTAATAGGGTCCCCCCCATTGCAGTGTCCTCTGTCCCCCTTCACATCACTCCCATAGTGTTCTATGCCCCCCTCGCCCCTTAGCAAGTTTTCCGTGCCCCCATAGTGTCCTCTGACCCTGCACCCCGTCCTCCCACTGTAGTGTCCTCTGTCCTCATAGTGTCCTCTGATCCCACAGTGTCCTCTGCCTCCATAGTGTCCTCTGCCTCCATAGTGTCCTTTGCCTACATAGTGTCCTCTGCCCCCATAGTGTCCTCTGCCCCATAGTGCCCTCTGTCCTCTGCCCCATAGTGTCCCTCTCCCCCATAGTGTCCTTTGCCCCCAGTGTGTCCTCTGTCCCCTGCCCCCATAGTGTCCTCTGCCCCCATAGTGTCCTCTGTCCCCATAGTGTCCTCTGCCACCATACTGTCCTCTGCCCCCATAGTGTTCTCTGTCCTCTGCCCCATAGTGTCCTCTGCCCCCCCCTGCACTCCACCCCACAGACACAAAAACACACACTGTGTAGGTAGAACATCAACAGGCTGGTGATTGGGTGTTAGCATCGACCGGTAACCAATTACAATGCTGTTTAATGTAAAATGTTAACTTCAGCGGTTCCCGGCCCCATCCAGCCCTGTGATACCAGCCGCCCGCCACTGTCCAAGACAGCGGCGAACATGTCCGCAGACCCTTGGCTTACATGATATTGGGTAGAGGTTTTGTAAATTATTTTTTTGATTACCCAAGTCCTCATTCCCATAGTGTCCTCTGTCCTCTGCCCCCATAGTATTCTCTTCCCCCATAGTGTTGTCTGTCCTCTGACCCCAGAGTGTCCTCTGCCCCTATAGTGTCCTCTGCCCCATAGTGTCATCTGTCCTCAGCCCCCATAGTGTCCTCTGCCCCCATAGTGTTACCTGTCCTCTTCCCCCATAGTATCCTCTGCCCCTATAGTGTCCTCTGTCCTTTGCCCCCACAGTGTCATCTGCCCCTATAGTGTTCTCTGCCCCCCTAGTGTCCTCTGTCATCTACCCCCACAGTGTCCTCTGCCCCCATAGTGTCCTCTGTCTTCTGCCCCCATTTAAAAAATGTAAAATTTAAGTTTGACTTAAATATAAGTACCTGTTAGATATACTTTGTTCTCTTACATGCTCTATCCATGTGATGTCACCCCTCTCTTTAGGACCTAAAGGTAAATCATACCGTATTAGGTATCAAGGATACAGACTTGTCCTGAAATACTCTATAATTGCTAGTTGGCATGCATTTTCTTTGTATAAGATCCGACTAATTGAACAAATGGGAAAATCCTACAACAGGTTGACACAACTGATGGTAGGCATGTGTGTGATTGATTCCTCTAAAATATTGACAAGACAACAATATCTCATACTTTGCAGGGAATTACCATACAAGGATCTATGGCCCTTCCAGCCTAAAGCCTCGTACACACAATCAGATTTTCGGCAGGGAATTGTGTGATGACAGACTGTTGGCCTAAAATCCGACCGTTAGTACGCTCCATCAGACAATTGTTGTCCAACTTTCCGCCAACAATTGTTGGATGGCAGACTAGTAAATTTTTGGCGGACAATGGTCTGTTGTTAGATTTTCCTATTGTCTGTACACAAGTCCATTACACAAAAGTCCAAAGTACAAACACGCATTCTCAGAAGCAAGGACGAGACAGAAGCGGTTGGTCTTGTAAACTAGCGTTTGTAATGGAGATTTACCATTCGTGACACGACAAATTATGAATTGTCAAAATGCAGCGCACAATTCTCTTCTTCTTTAATGGGATAATAATGAAGCTGCTTTGCTGGTGATACTGATGGAGTTATGGCAAACGTATTTTAAAATTGTTTTGTTTTCTAGTGATATCAAGAATAATATTATTATCCACTTGCCTACCAGGCCATTTCTAACGTTTCTCTCCTACATGTAAAAATCATATTTTTTTTGCTAGAAAGTTACATAGAACCCCCAAACATTATATATGTTTTTTTAGCAGAGACCCTAGAGAATATAATGGCAGTCATTGCAACTTTTTATCTAGCACGGTATTTGTGCAGCAATTTTTTGAATGCGTTTTTTTGGGAAAAAAAAATGTTTTGGGCTTTAAAAAAAAAAAAACAAGAAAGTTAGCCCAATGTTTTTGCATCATGTGAAAGATGAAGTTACGCTGAGTAAATAGATACCCAACATGTATATGGGCCCACAAAATTACACAGGTGGGTGGTGGTATAGATCTTGCCCCCCTGTTGAGCTGCAAGATGAGCTCCTCACACCTTCTCCTCTGGTCACCGGCCATCCCCCTTATCCTAATGGCTGTCACCACGCCAAATCACTCGCACTCATCTTGGTCAGTACGGATGGCAGTAGTGGCCTGGCTGAGGAAGGAAGCTGTGGCCTCATCCAGATTCCTGCTCTCCCTGGCCCTTTTAGCAGGAGGGCGTAGGGGAGGGATCTGGGACTCCGTCTGGCTGCTGTCCCATGAAAATGGGACATAATTAGATTTTTTTAGGGTTTGGTCATCAATCACACACAATTTTGATCTCCTCATTGTTGCAAATTGAATGTGGACAAATAGCAAAAACTATCATTCTGACCCCATCATTATTCATTCTTGTTCAAATCATTTTTGGGCACTACTGTCTATTGATATGGAAACCACTTTGTTAAGGCTGAAATATTTGAACAATAAAGTCTAGTTATCGTCATTGTATTTTTGAATACAAATATGTTCAACACTGCTATACCTGGGTCAAGCTGAGCTCCTCCACATCTTCATCCTGTGCAGCAGGACCTGTGTGGACCTCTGGAGCTGTGGCCTCAGCAGATGTCGAAGAGAGCGTAGACAGCAATGGCCTGGGTTCTGTCTGGTCGGTCAAAAAGTGCAGGTTGTTGTAATACCACAGCCTGGGGACATATCGCTCATCCGCTGCTGCTCCAGATCTCTCAGAGTCCATGACCTTGTCATACTGCCTTTTAAAAGTACTCCTCAGGTTGGAAATGTTGTTCTTGACATAGTTGAGGTTTAATATTCTTTATTAACACAAAAAGCTTAGTACAAAGCACACATACCTATGCAGGCTTATTCCTTTTCTTTATTTTTTACATCCAGTTTATAAATAAGTAACTAATAAGCACTGCATTGGGTAGCTAAAAATACATAATACATTGATTTTTCCCCCTTTAATTACTCAATTCCCCACACCTTTTCTCCATTGAGTTATATCTACCCACCCCACCTCCCACCCAAAACCCACCTCAGAATTCCCTCCCCCCACCCAATTAATAGGTTTAACAGGGGGAATTTCCCAGCCGAGTAATAAGTTTCCTCAGTCTAAATCTTCTCCCCCCCTATTCCTCCCTGTTCACACTTACACAACTATTTAAGTTAAGTTTTAGGTTCCTCAATTTCTCAAAAGGGGAAGCCCAAGCTTTCTAACCATGGTCTCCATAATTCTATAAATTTGCCATAACAACCCCTTCTAATGTACGTTGTCTTTTCTGTCCATATCATTTTATTTATCACTTCGATCCACTCTTCCGGAGTTGGAGGGGCAGCCGAGACCCAACACTGTGCTATCAGTTTCCTGGCCTGATAAAGGCATCTCCGCACCGCGATCCTGGTGCTAGTACCCCCTATATGCTCTCCAATCATGCCCAGGATACACATCCTGTCCTCCGAGGCTATTTTAATTTTCCACCTAGTTCCTATGATTTTTACTATCTCCCCCCAATACCTTGCTAGTTTTGGGCATCGCCACATCATATGGATAAGATCTCCTGTGTCCTGGCATCTGGGACACTTATCATCTTGTCTGCTACCGAATTTATATAATTTTTTTGGGGTGTAATAAGCTCTATGCAGCAGGAGGAGATGCGAGGCCTGCTGCGACGGAGAAACGGACACCAGCGGACCATACTCCAAAATCTTCTTCCACTGGAAATCCGTAATCTCCCCCACATCTGCCTCCCATCTCGCCCTGACTCCCATGGCCTCCTGTGGGGCAAGCATCTTTTCAGCCTGTTGTCCATACACCTTTGCTATCTGGCCTTTAGTATTGTTTAATCTAGTAATGTTTTCGAGGAGGGGGACCTTGCACCATACAAGTGGGCACTTCTTAAACTGACTGTCTAAGGCATGCCTAACCTGCAAGTAACAATAAAATGCTTCTTTTGGAATACCATATGTGTTCCTAAGCTCGGTAAAAGATTTTAATATGTTATTATTTGCATATAACTGTGTCAACCTATTTATTCCATAGTGCTCCCAAACCCTATTCTTTTCCAAGGCCGCCAATTCATACAAGAATTTATTGTGCCATATAGGTGAAAACTCAGTGAACCCTCCATATCCCATAATCCGCTTAATCGTCAGCCAAACTTTATTGACTAATCTACTTGTTGGGGGGCCATCCTGTAGTGACCCAGCTTCCAGTGCCTCTATCAGAGATTTGTGCATGCAGTCCTGCAACATAATTTTACCGCTAGAGTCCTTCCAACCCTGTGTCTCACACCCCCCTATATGCTGCAGTTGAGCAGCGAGGAAATAATTATATGGTTGGGGCACTGCCATTCCCCCCTCCTCAGTGGGGCGCTGCAATGTTTGTAAGCCAATCCTTGCCTGTCCTTTTCTCCAGATTAACTCTCTAAACAGGGTATTTATTTTTAGAAACAATTTCTTCCCGATCCAAACTGGGGAATTATGGAGCACATACAAAAGTTGTGGCATCCATATCATTTTGATTAGGTTGATTCTGCCTGCCATAGATAGAGGAAGTTTACCCCAAATATCGCTTTTCCTTTTGAATTTTTCTAACAGGGGGGCTAAGTTGTCTTCAATATACTGATAGGGATCACTAGATACCACTATACCTAAGTAATTCATTTTCACCGTTACCTTTAGCTGAGCCATACAGCCAATCGGGGCGTTAATGATTGGATTTATTGGTAAGAGCATAGATTTACTCCAGCTAACTACAAGTCCAGATAGGTTCCCAAACCTTCTCACAAGCTGGATTGCTTCTTCTAATGATGGGCCTGTATCGCCTAAGAACAGTAGTACATCGTCTGCATACAGCGCTATCTTGTCCTCCCCATTGCTTCTCTTAAATCCCTGTATTCTGGCTGATTTTCTAACTACTCCCGCTAGTGGCTCCATAGCTAGGGCGAACAACAGGGGTGACAATGGGCACCCCTGTCTCGTCCCTCTCTCAAGCGGCATCCACTCGGAGGAATCATTGTTTATCTTTAACCTGGCCCTTGGTTGGGAATACAATATCTTCACCCATCTTATAAATGTGGGGCCAAACCCGAATCTCTCCAGTACCCACCAGAGATAGTCCCATTCCATGCTGTCAAATGCCTTGGCAATATCCAAGGACAATATCGCCCTAGAGACATTTACCCCTGCTGGGGACTGGAGACACAAATACGCCCGCCTTATATTTATACTAGCAGACCTGTTGGGAATAAATCCCGACTGGTCCAGGTGTACCGGGCCCGAGACACATTTTTTTAGCCTGTTTGCCATTATTTTTGCAAGGATTTTAATATCCGAACAGAGTAGTGAAATTGGTCTGTACGTAGATACATCAAGGCCATCTTTCCCTTCTTTCGGTATTAATGTTATGTTAGCTTCCGACATTGACAGGGGCAGCTTTCCCTCTGCCATCGCCCAATTAAATGTTTTCAGGAGTAGTGGGAGCAACGTTGTCCCAAAGTGTTTATAGATCTCTAAAGGGAGTCCGTCCGGGCCTGGAGACTTTTGATTAGGCATATCCGCTACTGCTTGTTTTATCTCTTCTAGGGTTATAGGGGCTTCCAGGTTAGCCCTATCAGTGTCTGGGAGAACCGGTAACTGTACGTTCTCCAGGAAGCTCTCCACTTCGTTTAATTCTAGCTTACACTTTGACTTGTATAGATCTTTGTAGTAGTTAGAAAATGTTTCTTTAATTATCTGGGGGTCGAATGAGTTTTCACCACTAGGGGTCCTGATCATAGGTAGTGATGAGGAGGAAGAGTTGGTGCTGGCCAACAATGCCAACATTCTCCGCACTCTCTCCCCCTCACCAAAACACTTCTGCTTCTGAAACAGTCTCCTGTTCTTTCTAATTGAATCTATCTTATACTCCTGTTGTTTTTTCACCCATAGCGCCTGGTTTTCCGAGCTTGGGTTCTCCACATATTGCCTCTCTAGTTTTAATACTTCTTCTCTAATCTGCTCGCTCTTTACCTTTGAGCGTTTCTTAACCCATGTTATCTGCTGAATAAGCAACCCTCTAAGGAATGCTTTTAAAGAATCCCAGACCACCCCCTCCGAAGCTGTACCCTGATTATTTCCAATGTATTCTTCTAGTTTTGCAGAAATCTTCTCTATTCCTCCCATGACCTCTAACCATACTGGGTTTAGTGCCCATGCCCTCTGAGTACATCTATCTTGGGTCCTTATCTTCAGCGTCAGAGGGGAGTGATCCGAGATCCCTCTTGGTTGATATTCTATCTTAACTATGCGGGACTGTGCCACCCCGTTACCTATTGCTAGGTCTATCCTAGAGAGTGTGTGGTGCGACCCCGAGAAGCAAGAATACTGCCGAGCCTCTGGATTCCGGGTTCTCCAAAGGTCGCACCACCCAACCTCTTCCAAGAATTGAGCAAGTCGCCCCCCTGACACTCCTGTCGACCTGGAACCAGGTGGGTACCTGTCCAAATATCCATCTAAGACCATGTTAAAGTCACCTATTATTATTATCGGGACACCAGGTTTATCCTCCGTGTACTCTAATAGACAGTACAAAATTTCCAGTTCAAAAGGTGGGGGGATATACAAATTGGCTATAACAAATGGGTGACCCTCTAGAAGACAGTATAAAAACACATAGCAACCCAATGCGTCGATCTTGACATCCCTGCAGGAGAATATAACACCTTTTTTTACCAGTATGCTAACCCCCCTTGAATAAGACGAATATACCGAGTGGAACTGGGCCTGAATTTTCCTATTCCTAATCAATAGTTTGGTCTCATTAGTCAGGTGGGTCTCCTGGAGGCACATCAATCCCGAGCCATGCAACTCCAACTCAGCAAATACCGCAGCTCTTTTGGTGGGATCGCCCATGCCCCTGATGTTCCATGAGCTAACACTCACAATACTAGGCAACATTTATGGAAATAATCATTAATAAAAAATAAGGAAAGAAAGAAGAGAATAAACAAAAAAAAAAAAAAAAAGGCAAGAATAACCCCTGTAGTCAGGGGACCATAAAAAAAATAAATAAATAAATAAAAAGTACTGTTCTAACTGACCAATAAGGCTCCTATTTTTACAATAATCATCTTATCTTGTGCGTCTATCTTTAGTGCGTCTTTCCCTATCGTGCTCGACCCCTCCGTTACTGACCTTAATTGTGTTTTTTAGCTGTGCATAAAACTCTCGACAAACTATAAACCTTTTAACCTCATCATTTCCCAACTTTTGATCTGGTGTAGTGTGATCCTTTTTTTACTATTTTGATACCCTGTGTTCTTTTACCTTCCTGTAGACCCCCCCTCCTCCCCCCAAACCCATCTTGGTACGCCCCGGGGACATACTTTGTGACCATTCTAACCCCAACACTGCACTCAATCCGACTTTCCCTCCCCCCCTCCCAGTACATTCCCACCCCTATCTCCACCCTCCCTTCCCTAACCCCCATCCAGGTTTCTTGCCCCAGTGCTCTCATGTAAGGGGCATCCTCCACCCTCTGCCCTTTTACCATCTCTCACAAAAAAAAGAAAAAAAAAAACACTTCTAGCAATCCGCCCCTCTCCCCCAACCCTTGCTGCAAAAAAAAAAAAAAAAAAACCCTCATAGAAAAAAAAGAAAATAAAGTTAACAATAATTTTCATTCAATGTGATCCAGCATTAAAAGTTCCGCTTGTTATCTTCAAGCCACTTTGTGGCCTTATCCACAGTGTCAAAAAATTGTGTCGCCCCTAAAGCTTCGATACGCAGCCTCGTCGTGTACAGTAGCGCATATGGTATTTTAAGAGTTCGCAAACTACGTTTTATATCCGCAAACCCAGCCCTCTTCCTCTGCAACTCCGGAGAATAGTCTGGGTACAGTGAGACGCGGGCTCCGTTGTAAAAGATATCTCCCTTCTCTCTGGACTTCTGCATTAATGTCACCTTGTCCTTATAGTTAAATATTTTCATGATCATAGGTCTAGGGCGGGCATTTGATGTAGCTACCCTTATAGGTACTCTATGCGCCCTTTCAATGGAGAAGAAATGTGAGAATGTCTCAGCGTCAAAGACCTCCCTCAACCATCCTTCCAGAAATTCTTTAGGTCAGGGACCCTCACTTTTCTCAGGGAGGCCTAGTACCCTCACATTCTGTCTCCGTAGCCTGTTCTCCATTTCATCCATTTTGGATTTATAGGTGTCCAGCTGTGTTTGCATTATTTTAAATTCTTGTTGCATTGGGTGCAAGATGTCCTCTGCCTGACTCAACCTCTCCTCCAAAGTTGAGGCCCTATCTGCAGCTTTTTGTAACTCCTGACTCATAAGATGTAGTTCATCTTTAAGGCCCCTCAGTTGATCACTTAGGCTAGTCAACGAGCTTCTACAAGAATTAACTGCTTTTAGTACTTCCTTTAATGATGGCTCTGGTTCACTTAGTTCATTAGGTGCTGGAGTGTCCTCTGGTGTTTTTTCCAATGGGGGTTTTTCAGGACTCTTTTTATTCGCCCCTTTAGCAGGGATTACGGGTACCGATAGAGTTTCACCTGTACTTTTCCTATCCCCCGTGCCTCCCGACTGCGTTTTTTCTTGTGATGGGTGATTACCCCTGGCTGGGGAATGCAAGGGGGTATGCGCATATTTTTCCAACTTGGCTGCCGCTGCCATTGCTGTTGGCGCCTGGCCCCCCTTTTCCTTAAGTGAACGAGTGGCTTGAGCCACTGAACCCTCCTGAGTGTGCTGGGCCTGTTCCTTCCCCTTTTTCCTAGTCATATTACAACAATAGAACCAAAGCAGTGAAGATATAGAGTTAAATTAATATGATGGATATCAAGGGATTTGCAGGGATTAAATAACAGAGATATCTTCAACAAGGCAGATTGTCCTGCACACCAATCACCTCCTCACTTTTCCAATTCTATAAGCAGTGTCCAAGTCCACCATTTGTTCAGGGAGGCATAAGAAGACATAAATTAGAGAAAAAGAAAAACTGTCACTTTACCAGTCCCAGTACCATGTCTTTTCCAGCGTTGTAGTGCAGTTATCCAGTAGTTATCTGGCGACTTGAACCGGCTCGTTCTCAGTATGTTGCAGGTCCTGGTATCGTCCTAAGACGCTCGGCGGTTAGTATGCTGCTCACTTTCTTACCCCTTACCTCTCTCGCGAGAGTACGGAGCCACTGCCAGGCAACCCGCCGGCGTGCACAGTCAGGGAATCCGCCGCTCGCCGTCTGACATCCAGCCTCCTCCGGCGCAGATCCGCCTCCCTCGCTCCACAACACAATGCTGGCTGATTCGTTTCCCCCTTGCCTCTCTCGCGAGAGTACGGAGCCGCTGCCAGGCAACCCGCCTGCGTGTACAGTCAGGGAATCCGCCGCTCGCCATCTGACATCCAGCCTCCTCCGGCGCAGATCCGCCTCCCTCGCTTCACAACACAATGCTGGCTGATTCGTTTCCTACGGGTCCCAGCAGAGGTAAAACCATAGGCTATACAGGGATGTATGCAGAGAGCCTCGCGCAGAGGAACTGCTGCTGTGTTTAAGCAGTAGGGGGATATCCCATTACATGACGCTGGATCGCCATATTGAGGGTAGCAGCAGAGGGCTGAGGGGGAGATCACACACCACCGCTCACCACCACATCCGGTCACGCCCCCTGTGTTCTTGACATAGTTGATGTCTACCCTTGGATACAAAGGCTTCTCCAACTCAAGCAGTTTCTCCAACGCTGCCTTCTTCAAGATTTTATTGGAGTAATCTCGACTCTTGACCTTCCAGAGACAGGGCAGCTCCCAGTACAGGTCGATAAATTGTGGTAAAAAATCAGGTGCTGTAAATGTATCCACCATGATAAATGATATGATGCCTGCAAGACAGAACACAAGACAAACCATAATGTCTGGCTTAACTAATAAGCTGATCCCAATATAGGCCTCAATTGAAGCAGTATAGGCCACTAACGTCCTTCCCTCCAAGATCATTCCTACGGCCATTCCATCGACTGTGCATTCTGGCTTTATATACACTGTGCATGCGTCAAACTCTGCTCTCGGTGTGTCATGAGGCTGGGGCGTGACCATCTCTCTTCTGCATGCGCCACACATGGCGGAACATTCGGGAGGGACAACATGGCGGAATTGGGGGATTAAAGGCATCCCCACAGTGGTGGAGCTCATAGGAGGTACAAAGCAATCCCCATGAGCAAGGGTGAGATGGTGGAGATGGTGTGCATCCTAAAGAAGCACGACTTCCACTGCAAGCTGTGCAATTATGAAAAGCCCAACAGCCAAAAGGACAGCATTTTGTATAAGGTCATCGCCATTTTGCAGGGCAAATTTTTGGTGCAACGAACAAAGGACCAAATTAGAAAACGATGGTCTGATCTCAAACACCGTGAGCAAGACCAGATGGAGTCTGTACATAAGATCATCAAAAGAAGTAAGCAATATTTGTATTTAACCAATATGAATATATGTGTAAATTAGCTGTCTGTATATGTGCTTTCTCTAAGTAGCTCGAGAGAATTATATATAATGTTATCTCTAATCTTTGTCTAAATTGTTATTTTAAAGATGAAGTAAAATAGAAAGCAGATATGAACATTCTTTTTTGGTTCTGTTTTTAAACATTTCTTTATATTTGGACCTAATTTTTTTTGCTTCTTTCAACAGGGAGGCACCAAAAAATGACACAATAACCAAGCCACCAGAAGGGATGCAGGGAGGCTACTCTCGCTCCAACCCCAACAGGGGAGGCAACAAGGCCATCTTCCCACCAAAAATGCAAGTGACAACTTCAAACACACTCATTTAGCCACCAACAGGGGTGATTCTAGGTGGGCCAAAGGCCATGGGCTTAGGGCAGAACTTAAGGGGTAAAGAATACTTTCTGGTTGCTTCCTGGCTCATCAGTGCCCATTAATGCAGTCTTGCCAGTGTAGACATGGGTCGAGGAGAGGCCCCGGGGATCACAGTCACACAGAGTCATGCCTGCTAGAATGATCATCATATATCCCCTATCCCATAGAAGACAAGAGGGGTGGGGGGCAACTGCAGGACTTTTTCAATGTTGGAACTTGTCCAGTGTTTGCCCTCTGTAAAATGACATCACCTTCCCTTTTCTATGCATTTTTCACTGTAAAAAAAAACACAGTGCAGCATGGTGGAGTCCAATAGTCAGGAGCAAACATTGTCATCAGACCAAGTGCAAAGGTTGGTCAACTAATGTAGCAAAATGGATGCTAGAAACAGATGGGACTATACTAGGGGTGGCTTAATGAATGGTGTATCGTTTCTTTGTAGAGGAAAGTGAGTGCGGTCAGCTCACCCAGGATGTTGGTTTGGAGGCATGGGATCTGACTCCTGGACCCAGCAGAGACTTGTCCATTGTGGATGTCAAATCCCCTGACAAACTGAAGGCCAAAGTGACCCCGAAGAGGAAGAAAGTATTCAGGAGCCTCTTGTTTGTGCAAGTAAGTATTCTTGGAATCTGGCTTCAAATGTGTATACATGTTGAGTGTTTAGCTGAACAAACAAAACACCCACTCCACACATTAGCAAAGTATGTAGTGCCTTAACATTAGCATAGAGAAGGGAGAGGTGGAAGGGGCTGGCAGTGTTGCTATGTACCCAAGTTTTGGAGAACTAGGCACCAGGGCCAAGATTACAGTAGTAGTAGTAGAAGCAGTAGTAGTTGGAATCTGGCTTCAAATGTGTATACATGTCGAGTGTTTAGCTGAACAAACAAAACACCCACTCTACACATCAGCAAAGTATGTAGTGCCTTAACGTTAGCATAGAGAAGGAAGAGGTGGAAGGAGCTGGTAGTGTTGCTAGGTGCCCGGGTTTTGGAGACCCAGGCACCAGGGTCAAGATTACAGAGTAGTTGCAGTGTGTACATTCCTAGTAGTGTAGGTGTCTTAAGGGCAAGCAGGTTGCAAGCAACAATAGACTGGGAAGGTAAGTATTTCCTGAATTTGACTAGTAACTTGACCATAACTCACTATGTAGGGCCTCAGACACTTGACCATCATTGCCTTAATACTTTTTTTTCCTTCTTACTAGGTCATGATCTTCCAAGATGCATAATTGGCCGAATTAGTGCAGATATGTTGCATTGTTTGAAGGACCTGGAGCAAATAAAGGACGCTGCCACTGCTTTACAGTGAAGAATCCATGATTTTGTAGACATTCTTGCCAAATTTGAATTTCCTCTTGCCGGGTCGGAAGTTTCTTGTTCCACTTGTTGGCTCCTGTTTGCACTTTTAATATTTACCATGTTTTTTGGACTTTTAAATGAGATAGTTTATTGTCCGAACTCAGTGTTTCTCCACTCCGCAGTCTGAAACTGACTGTGTGAATTACTAACATTGAAAATGACAATATCACCCGTGCCAAATTCAACAAGTATAGGAAACCTGACCTGGGTTTTCAGCTTGAGAAGGAGAATTGGGAAACACTGCCCTAAGTAATGTGAATTGTAATCTTTCTGTGTTTTTAAGAATAAAAAATTTGAAGATGCCCACAAATTGTGCCTTAACATTCTTATTTCCCTCATGATCCCCTGCCTAAAATTAGGGATGAGCCGAAAACCCTCCGATTCTGCAGCAGAACATGCGAACAGGCCAAAAATTCGGCAGAACACACAAGCACCGTTAAAGTCTATGGGACACGAACATGAATAATCAAAAGTGCTAATTTTAAAGGCTTATTGGCAAGTTATTGTCATAAAAAGTGTTTGGGGACCTGGGTCCTGCCCCAGGTGACATGTATCAATGCAATTTTTTTTAAAAAAAGGTCAGTTTTTTCGGGACTAGTGTTTTTTTAATGCTTAAAGTGAAACAATAAAAATGAAATATTCCTTTAAATATCGTACCTGAGGGCAGGGCCACCCGGTGAAACTAAACGGGTGACCTGCCCCCTCTGACACCATGGGGAAGCTCCTGTGGTGTCAGGGGGGTGGGGTCACCCGTTTACGTCACCGGGTGGCCCCGCCCTCAGTTATAAAAGAACTGTCACAAAGAAGATGCGTCAGTCAGCGGGAGCCTCCCATGGTTGCGGCTTTTTTTTTCTTTTTCAGTCTGTCAGGCAGCGTGAACTTACATCGTGGGACATTTTTGATTTAATAAAGGACTTGTCCCAAGCTGTCTCTTGTCTTTTTTTACCATTCTTGACACTTTTTTGTGAAATGGTAGGGGTACAATATACCCCATTACCAATTCACACGGGGGGGAGGCCGGGATCTTGGGGTCCCCTTTTTAAAGGGGACTTCCAGATTCTGATAAGCCCCCTGCCCGCATACCCCCACAACCACCAGGCAAGGGTTGTGAGAATGAGGCCCTTGTCCCCATCAACATGGGGACAAGGTGCTATGGGGTCAGACCCCAAAGCACCCTCCCCATGCTGAGGGCATGCTGAGGGCATGTGGCCTGGTACGGTTCAGGAGGTGGGGAACTCTCTCCTCCCCCCTCTTTTCCTGCAGCCCCCTGGGGCAGGACCTCAGTCCCCAAACACTTTTGATGACAATAACTTTCATATAAGCCTTTAAAATTAGCACTTTTGGTTTTTCATGTTAGTGTCTCATAGATTTTAACGGTGTTCTGGCAGCTTTCCAATTTGCCGCGAATACCGCAAATTGTTCACTGTTCAGCGGACAGGTGAACACCCGATATTCGAGTCGAACTTACATCCCTACCTAAAATGTGTGTCTTTCCCTACATCTAGTTTGCTAAAGCCCGAAAACACACCGTGTGACAACATGTGCTAGCTCCCATTATGGGGTATCAATGGACGTGTTCGGGGGTGCAACCTCTTCCTCTGACCTACTTTAGGTCAGAGGAAGGGGTTGCTAATGTCTCATCTGGCCTTCACTTTACCAAACTCAAACTTTGTAAGTTCCTGAATTGGGGATGTGTATCTTATGTTTTCTTGTCAAATTTGTTTATTGAAATGTAATAAATCAGGATACAAGTTCAAAAGTGATACAGGAATATAATATGCTAGGATACAATATTATACCTTAATATGACTAAAAATAAAATTTGTCTCATACTTTAGTCAAAAGATTAATAACTCAGAGAGACAATTTCCTATACTGTTCAAGAGAGAAAATTTCTAAACATTAACAATGATAATATAACAAAGTCTCAAAATAATAATAATTTGATATTATCTAAAGTATTTAATATAGGAAGCGTTAAGGGATTATCACTCTCATATTTCAAGCAGAAGCAAATTTCTATGTTTTTGTAATATCACAAGAAATAAAGAATGCAATTAAAAGTAATGCTATTTGAACCTGATGAAGATAAAGAAGAGGTATAAGAAAGAGGAAAAAGAAAGGTAAAGTAGCGAAGGGGGTAGAAAAGGAAAAAAAGAGAAGAAAGGAAATGGAACAGAAGGGATCTCCGGGGCAAGGTGTGGTTTCAATCATATAATAAGCATGGACAAAAATGAAAATGTAGGAAAAATTTACCAAGGCATCAACAAGGATTCATCGAAATTAGAAGGAAAATAGTGTGTTGTCCAAGGGAGACATGTTTTCTTAAATTTAGATATTTTGTCATGGGTTATAGCCTCTATTTTGGCGTGAATCATGACTTGATTAATTCTAAGTTTAGTTTCAGTTAATACCAGGGTAGGTGATTTCCAGGCTTTAGCGACTGTTTGTTTCATGGCTGTAGTGATCTGTAGTAAGAGTTTGACCTGATTACTGCAGAGAGTTGTCGGTTTTAAAATCAAAAGTGCTATCAAAGGATCAGGAGAGATGGACACTGCAAATAATGTCGAAATCATGTGGAATATATCTTTCCAAAACCTTTTGACAATTGGGCAAGTCCACCATATATGAAAATGTGATCCAGATTCAGTACAGCCTTGAAAACAAGATGAGGAGTAATTGGGGGCAGAGTTCGCAATTCTGGTAGGGACTAAGTACCAACGTAAGTACTTTGTAATGAGTTTCTAAAGCAGCTATATTTTGAGAGGAAGATTTTGTAGTAATCCAAATCTTGTCCCATACTGCTGTTTTCAATGAAAAACATAGATCAGATTCCCACTTAGTGTATCTTATGTTTTTGAACATGCCTGTTTGACCACAAAAAAGACAAATAATGGCAAACATACATGTTATACATCAAGATGTTGGTTTGTTTTAAAACCTCAAAACGCACATGTGAATGTGCTTTGAGTAAAATATTTTTTACTAAACAATGTGTGGCTTATTATTTCAATGATCAATACCAATGAATTTGTGCTCTTAACAGTGGCCAACTCCGGCAATTTTTTGGCCTCCAAAAAATTAAAAGAGTTGAAAAGGCATAATGTTTTTGAAATTCATGCATTAGATCCATTAAGAACAAAAATATTGTGTGTGTTCAGCAGACCCACAGCACACCATAATCATTAGCTGATGAAGAGATTGTCACCTCATGTAGCAAATAAGGTATGTTTGCACTATTGTAGTAAGTGGCCAAAATAAAGGACATTTAAGAACATATTATACAGATAAGAAACACAGATAACAGTAGTTCAAATGAAATATGAGTTTATGATCAAATAAAAATATTATTCAGGATTAGCTACAATTTGCTGCCAAGACACTGCCCCCCTACCCACAAAATAATCATTTTTGATGTATATCTCTGGCATTTTGGGAGGGCAATCCAGCACGGCCAGTTTCTAGAGCCATCATCATGCCCACAGATGGCCTAGGTGCAGCCTCTTCAGCTGGGCCTGCCAATGCAGGGTCCGCATCAGTTGACACTGAGGCAAGGAAGCTGCTAGCATTCCTCCATAAAAAATGATGGAGTATACAGCAGCACAATACCACATGGTTGATTTTGTATAGTGCCAGGTTAATTGGTGTTAAAAACAGCCTGAACCAACTGGAGAGGATGCCAAAGGCATTTTCAACCACCCTTCTGGCACGAGAGAGACTGTAATTAAATATTCTCTGCTCTGGGGTGAGGTTCCTCATATGAAACAGCTTCATAAGATGTTCCCCCAGAGCAAAGGCCTCATCTGCAACAAAAACTGAGGCCCTCAACATTCTCTTCAGCAGGTGGCAAGTTTAAGATGCCATTCTGGAGCTGCTTGTAGAACTCTGCCTGTCTGAATAATGACTCCTCCATCAGAGTCAAACTTCCCAACATCAAGAAACAAGAACTCATATGTGGCAGACACTAGAACTAGCAGGACTATGCTGCAAAAGCCCTTATAATTGAAATAATATGAGCCAGAGTTGGGTGGTGGAACAATATGGACATGTTTTCATTAATAGCACCACCACAGTTGGGAAAATCCTACTGATGATGGAACTAAGCTGCAATGTCCTGCCATTTCTGTGGATTGGAAGGAAACTGTGGATTAAAAAAAGGAAAAAGAAATTACAACTTTTGCACATAACATTGCAAGAAGATTTGACACAAACATGCTTAGCCAACATAAATATAAAACTTAAATGAGTATTTAAAGACAAAAGTGTAAGGTCAACCTATCTGATTCCTCACCCCCTCTGGTGGCCAATTCTAAAAATGTTATTTATGTTGGGGGAGAGGTAATGGGTAGATGTTTTGGACAGGTAACCCTCTCCACTTCCATGAGAGCTGTTTGCATAAATAATGTGTGATACTTTGGCCAGCCCCTCCTTACTTACGATATTGGCAGGCCAGTGGACAGGTAAGAAGTGTCATAATCAAAAAATATGGATACACACTGTCCAAATTGCAGCACATTTTGACATTAAGAAATAATCTATCAAGATGATAGGAGACAAAAACATTCTATGTTACAATTTGAAGGTAATCAGGCAGGCCCTTGCACTACATGCTTTGGTGAATCAATCAATATTATCACTGTCCCAGCCCTCCCAGCTCTTTCTCTCTGCGCAAAGAGCTGTGTCTCCACCTCATCATTAACATTGGGTAGCCTGTAACAAACTCCAATAATTAACTTTGATGTACTCACACCCATATGCAGGTCCACCCATAATGCTTCAACAGCATCACACTTTCCATCAACTAGGTCCTCTTTCACTCTTTCTTTGAGATCACTTCTCACATAGAGACAGACACCACCACCTTTTAGTTTTACCCTGTGTCTCCTAAAGAGAGCATAGCCAGAAATAGTGAAAACAATTAACTCCGCACCAATATGGGTGAATAATATCAGTATTAAGAATCAAAAAGAATATTTTACTTAAAATAATGAACCATAACCCAAAAGAACACACAAACAAGCTGCTCCCCAACTGAACATGAAATGATCAGATGGTAACTAGATAGATAGGGGGCGCTAATACGTGTCTAATTAATAAGCTAATGTATTATATATTAATAAATATGTTTAGTGTAAACCTCATTTAAAAAAAGGTAAAATAGGAATAAACAATATATGGCAATTGATGAATTTGAACCATATACAGTAACACAAAAACAACAGTGATAGTTTCAGTGACAGTGATATACTATCTCCATAAGCCGTGAATAAAATTATAAATTATAATGGTGTCTTCCAAAGTGAGCCAGTTGCTTCCTGTCAATAGATAAAAAAGTTCCTTCACCAAAGGAGAAGAGGAAAATCCACCTAGTAGAAATAGATATCTGCTTACCAGATACCCATGACCCCTTTAATCAAAAAGAGAGTCATTAGCGCTTTTGCGGGATTGTGCCTGCTCACATGGATGGCTGGACAGCTGGTTGTTGATTAGGCTAAGAACCCCTCCGGTCCCAATCGAACATGGGATATATGTGAAACAAACAAAGTCTTCATAGTGTAAAATCGTTTAATAAAAGGCTAAGGATACATTAAAAATGCCAAATGGCTGCTTACATTTGTGGGTGCTTACCCGGCACTAGGGCTGCTCGCCTGTCAGGGTAAGATTGGGATCACTGACCCATCGCACCACATCGAAAACAACGTGCATTCCACCCGGCGTGAGAACAACCAGAGATCCGGATGTAGGTAAAAATCAGGTGACCACGTACCTCCGACGTACGTTTCGTTATGAACGTCCTCAGGGAAGTGTACGTTGGTCACTAAGTTACGAGTTTATAAAGAAAAAAGGGGGCGGGTGAAAAAGACGTGATAGGAAGGAGTTCCGTTCACATCAATAAAGTTGGCATGTGAAATGGCAATAGCTAGAGGAGTAAAGTAATACTCCCCTGGTGGTTCTAATGAAAAGGATTCAATAGTCTATCTAACTAAAAAGAGTTGACTATGTATAAAGACTAACAATAGTTCTAATTGTTAAATACTTACTCCCTCTAGTGGTCATTTCCAAATAATGTCGGGAATTACCTATAGTCAGGATGTAGGTATAATGCTAGTTGAAATTCGATAATAGAACAATAAATTTGATAAATCTGGTAGTCTATAGTGGACCATGTTAATTAATAAACCTGTCATTCTGTGCAGCCACAGTCTTGGTTAAGATTATCATACTTGAAACGCTTTACTATCTTTAAATTGGTCACAGCAAGATATTCTCATATAATATTATGAATATATTACAATGTAGGGAAAAAGAGAAATATTCGAAAAGAAACATAATTGGCTCTATTTATAACTTGTGATAAAATAGAAAAAGACTATTAGACCAAAACAGTGAGTGTTGATGGTGTAATTCCTTAAATTTCTAGATACAAAAGTAAAACCGAATAGTATCGTGGGGAATTTGATGAAGTTAGTAAATTATATTAAAAATATGGTGATATATATTTATTTATATATACAAATTGATTGTTCTATTATCGAATTACAACTAGCATTATACCTACATCCTGACTTTGGGTAATTCCAGACATTATTTGGAAATGACCACTAGAGGGAGTAAGTATTTAACAATGAGAACTATTGTTAGTCTTTATATATAGTCAACTCTTTTTAGTTAGACCAGGGGCGGACTGACCATTGAGCGATTAGGGCACTGCCCGAGGGCCCTGGGCCACTAGGGGGCCCCATCAGGGTTGCCAGCCTCAGTAAAACCAGGGACAGTATGTATAAATCTGTGTTTTTTTTACATCTGTCTGTGTATATTGTGTGTACATGTATGTGTATACTGTGTGATTGTATACTGTGTGTGTGTATACTGTGTGGCCGGATAATCTCTGATTGCCTGGGGGCCCCAAAATCTCCTATTGCCCGGGGGCCCCATAATCTCCTATTTCCCGGGGGCCCCATGAGTTATCAGTCCGCCCCTGAGTTAGACTATAGAATCCTTTGAATTAGAACCACCAGGGGGAGTATTATTTTACTCCTCTAGCTATTGCCATTTCACATGCCAACTTTATTGATGTGAACGGAACTCCTTCCTATCACGTCTTTTTCACCCGCCCCCTTGCTTCTCACGCCGGGTGGAACGCACGCTGTTTTCAATGTGGTGGGATGGGTTGGTGATCCCAATCTTACCCTGACAGGCGAGCAACCCCAGTGCCGGGTAGGCACCCACAAATGTAAGCAGCCATTTGGTGTTTTTAATGTTTCCTTAAACTTTTATTAAACGATTTTACACTATGGAGACTTTGTTTGTTTCACATATATCCCATGTTTGAACGATTGGGACCGGAGGGGTTCTTAGCCTAATCAACAACCAGCTGTCCAGCCATCCATGTGAGCAGGCACAATCCTGCAAAAGCGTTAATGACTCTCTTTTTGATTAAAGGGGTCATTGGTATCTGGTAAGCAGGTGGATTTTCCTCTTCTTCTTTGGTGAAGGAACTTTTTTATCCATCGACAGGAAGCAACTGGCTCACTTTGGAAGACACCATTATAATTTATAATTTTATTCACGGCTTATGGAGATAGTATATCACTGTCACTGAAACTATCACTGTTGTTTTTTTGTTACTGTATATGGTTCAAATTCATCAATTGCCATATATTGTTTATTCCTATTTTACCTTTTTTTAAATGAGGTTTACACTAAACATATTTATTAGGATATAATACATTAGTTTATTAATTAGACACGTATTATAGCCAGAAATAGTCATAGTCCAGTCATGTGAAGAATGAAGCAATGCCAATTAAAACATAGCTCTCTTCATGCACCAAGACTTCTAACTCTCCTATTTTGCTCACCATAATTCTGGCATTGGTAAACAAACAATTTAATTCATTGTCACATTTTAAACTTGTATGTGAAACTCAATATCACCTGCAATAACCTTCCCCCAATCTTCAACCCATTCCACCTTCCATTATTGTCTGACCCCTAACTGACTGACTGCCACATTATAATCTACCCCCCCTCAATCCTAGTTTAAATACTCCTCCAACCTTCCCATAAACCTCTCCCCCAGCACAGCAGACCCTTTTAGGTGCAAACCATCTTTAACATATAAGTTGTACCCCAATGAATAAGTCACTCCAGTGCTCTAGAAACCCAAATCCTTCCCTCTTACATCAGGTCTTTAGCCACGTATTGAGTCCTCTAATCCCCCCCCCCCCCGTCTTTCCTGTGTTGCGCATGGCACAGGCAGTATTCCAGAGAAAATAATCTTGGCGGTCCTTCCTTTCAACATGCAGCCTAGTTATTTATAAGATAAGTTTACCTTACTTTTTTCTAAATTCCAGCTCCCCTATGCATCAATATCCCATTAATGTACTTCTTTTGCAGCAATAAAAAAGGTTTCTATTTATCTTACAGACTCTTTACCTCAGTGTCCAGCTGGCTGTATAAAAAAAAGAAACTTCTCCATTACTTTCTGGACAATCTCTGTATAATTTCCTTTACACTTACCAGAACTAATAAGTAAGAGGACCCACCTATCTATCCATTCACTCTGTATCCAGTGAGGCCCTTGTACTACATAGTTGATGGTAAATCTAAAGGAAATGTTACAATAAGATTGTATACAAGTACATAGGAGGGAGTTCACATCTCTGCATAGTGGGAACTCCCATTCCTGCATGAGTTTTTTTGTGAGGTTTTGGTGTTTTCACTCAACATGCATAGGGCATTACATTCACTTAAATGCAACAATCACACCAAAATAACTTTTTAGAGCAGAATGTGGTGTGTTTTTTACTTTGCTTTTTGGTGCATTTGCAGTGTGTTTCTAAAACACAAGGCAAAGCATGCATTTTTTGTGTGGTTTGCCATGCATTCAGAAATACACACATGTGAATGGAGCCTCATTGTTCTTATGTTAACACACAAATTTCACTTTCAGGCCCCACACACACCTAGCGTAGTTTTTGGCATGTTTTTTCTGTGCCTTTCATAGGACAACTCATTGATTTCAATGGTCTTTGCTACACGTGGCAAAGTAGCTCATGTGACCTTATGGCATCTTGTGGGTTGTAGGTTTTTTACTGTGTGTTTTGCTGCATTTTGCTGCAAATTGGGCCTTGGGTTTTGGTGGTGGATTCACACCATAACCCTTGACAGTTATCGTTGGCAAATGCAGGATTTGATTCTGTTCTTTAAAATGATGTCACACGGGTGTGGAAAAATTGGGCCTTGGGTGTTGGTGGTGCCTGCACACTGTAACTCCTCACAGTTACTCTTGGAGGGTGCAGGACTGACGCTGTGTTCAAATAATTCAGCTGACTCCTCTGTGCATGATGGTGGGGCTATGACAAAAGTAGTTGTGGATAAGGAGGCAGAATAGGCCTCTCTGGAAGCTGCGGTGGACTGCAAACTAGCATTAGCTCTGGCGATAGAGGATGATTTAGTGAGCCACTCAACTTCCGCTGCATGCTGTGGCTGGATAGCACGGCCAATAACAGTAAAATGAGACAAACCTGCCCTGCCTGAGAACACACCACGTCCACCCTTGCCTGTGAACACAGATGCTGGTGGCCCCCTCGTATGTGGCATGGGAAAGTCTGCCTCTCTTGTTGGCCTCCCAGACAAGAGGGGGGGGGCTTATTACACAAATGTATTAGATAATAGGAAATAGGTGATTAGATGCACTTTATAGTGCACCAAACACCACATTTCATTAGATAAACAGTGTACAATGGAGGACTGCCGCTGACACAAATTGAAAAACTAAAAAAAATAAGGGATAATAAAATAAAAAAAGGGGGAACACCAGCATCACAGTAAGAAAAAAAAAAAGGGAGCAGGGGAACAACAACAATAAAGAAATTAAAAAACGCAGCAACAGAAAAAAGAAAAAAAAAGAAATGTGGTGCTTGGCGCACTATGAACTGTGTACAATTGGAGACTGCTGGTGACATAAATGGAAAAACTTTAAAAAAGAAATTTAAAAAAAGGGGGGAATGCCAGCATCGCAGTAAGACAAACTGCGGCTGACAATTTCAATAAAGGGGGCAGGGGAACAACAACAATAATAAAAAAAAAAGGCACAGCGTATAAAAAAAAAAAAAAGGAAATGTGGTGCTTGGTGCACTATAAACTGTGTCTTTTTTACACCTGACTAACTATGTAACTATGTAGAATTCACTGTGTGAACATACGAAACATCCCGCCGAGCGCCTCACATGTTCGGGTGCTCGGCAAACACCCAAATGGGAGCTGTTTGGGGCCGAACCAATGCTCAGCCCGAACAGCACACCGATATCTATTAGTATTAGTAGTGTATGTTGAGCTTTACAGAACCCGGGACATACTGTTTTCAGTATTACAGTTCTATCCACATAGGCATTATCTAATCGCTCAGCTCCTGCAAACTCTGCCAAATGAACGATCCATGGCTGTGTATTTAGTGAGAACAGTATTCACCGACTGCATTGTAAAAACATCCACCAGATGAGGTGGGTGGTAGTGATTTGCTGGAAAGAGAGGAAAGATGCAGGATGTGTGTTAACAAGGTCAGCTAGTAAACTCCTTCCTGTCTTACATCCCAAGGGCTGTCCAAGAAGTAATGAAGTCATTTTTTTATACAGCCAGCTGGACACTGAGGTAAGGGCTGTGTAGGATAAATAGAAAGCAAAAGTTCAGTCTAAACAGAGCCTGTTCGCCCTTTGGCGAACATCTAAATTTGTATGGCTCTTGGTGGGATGTTCGCTCAAGGAGCACTCCACAATGCATTGCGGGTTTCAGAGTGCATTCTAGGGCCCTAATTGGATAAAGCAATGCCCCTGACCGCTGATCAGGCACAAGGCTTTGCCAATTAGGGCACAGAGCACTGTCAGGGCCCCGATTTGATAAAGTGATGATGACTTTGTCCAATCACAGCTTAGTGCTCATAGTCCCACCCTTATACTATAAAATGTTCCTTCCCACAGGAAGCTTTTGCAGTGTGTTGTTGGAGTTAAGATTGAGCAGGGCTCAGTTGGCTACTAGCGAGTTAGGGTGTTCACTTATTGTGTAGTGTAGAGTGTAGAGTGTTAGTGTAGTGTGTGAGTATAGTGTGTGAGTATAGTGTGAATATAGTCTGTCAGTGTAGTGTGAGTATAGCATAGCGTGTCAGTATAGTGTGAGTACAGTGTAGTGTCAGTGTAGTGTGTTAGTGTAGTGCATTGTTTAACACAGCATTACATAACATTTAGTGCTGTATAGAGCGCTGTATACCCTTTGTTCTGTTTTTTGTTGCTGCATTTTTTTGTCCCCTGCCTGCCCCTTTTTTTTAAGGTGGACATGGTCCATCCTCAGGCAGGGCACATTTGTCCCTGTTTAGTGATGTTGCCCATGCTATCCAGCCACAGCATGCAGAGGAGGTAATGGACTGGCTTACTAAACCATCCTCATCCTCCTCATCCTCTATGACCCAATAGGGATGGGCTGAATAACCCCCTGTTTGGTTCCCACTAGAACTTTTAAACATTGTGAAAGTTCAGAACCGAATAATAAGGAACCCATTGAAGTCTATGGGACCCGAACTGGAAAAATCAAAAGTGCCAATTTTGAAGGCTTATATGCAAGTAATTTGGCATACAATGGTTATGGGGGTCCAGGTTCTGCCCTGGGGGACATCTATAAATGAAAAAAGTTTGTAAAAAAGTAATTTTTAAATGAGCAGTGATTTATTGATGCTTAAAGTGAAAGCATAAAAATGAAAAATTCCTTTCAATATAGTGCATGGGTGTTCCCCTTAGTCTACCTGTAAAGTGGCACATCTGTACTGTGCATAGAAGCTGCTGCAGCAATAATTGCATTTATAAAGCCAAATAAATGACATTTTCCTTGCAAGCTTTCTTTATTTTGTAAGCAATGGCTTGTGGAGCCAGTCTGTGTGATGAGGCCACAATGTAGTGCACTGGAAACAAGATTAGAGATTTTTTGAAAAAATTCTGGTGTCTCTTCCACAGGCTTTGGATAGAAGTAACAGGTGCAGAAAAACTGATTTGGGTGTCGGTGGTGCCTTCACACTGTAACTATATAAGGGTACACTTGATGAAAGCAACAATTGGCCTTGCTGTAAAAACATTGCAATTACATGCTCCTGTTAAACAGGGGCAGAAAAATTGGTCTTTGGGGGTCGGTGGCGCTTTCACACCATAACCCTATACAGGTACTCGTAAGGAAAGTAAGAATTGGCCTTGCTGTCAAAAATTGCAATGACATGCTCCTGTCAAACAGGGGTGGAAAAATTGGTCTTTTGGTGTCGGTGCCACCTTCACACCATAACCCTATAGAGGTACTCTTGATGAAAGCAAGAATTGGCCTCGCTGTCAAAAATTTTAATTATATGCACCTGTTAAACAGGTGTGGAAAAAGTGGTCTTTGGGTGTCCATGGTGCCATCACAACATAACCCTATAGAGGTACTCTTGATGGAAGCAAGAATTGGACTTGCAGTCAAAAATTGCAATGATATGCACCTGTCAAACAGGTGGAAAAATTGGTCTTTGGGTGTCAGTGGCGCCTTCACACTGTAACCCTATAGAGGTACTCTTGATAAAAGCAAGAATTGGCCTTGCTGTCAAAATTTTTAATTATATGCACCTGTCTAACAGGTGCAGAAAAATTGGTATTTGCGTGTTAATTATGCCCATGAAACCTACACCAAAAAATCCTTCCAAATGAAATCAACACCCACAACGCTAGGCAGCCTAGAAGTCCTGCAAAGATTCCACATCCCAAAAACACGTAATGAGAAACATCAGCATCAGGAGCTTCATAGCTGCTGGTAATCCAGGACTGAATAATTTTGATAAATGTCAGATGGTCCACAGAGCCTATGGACAGATGCGTTCTATTATCAGTAACAAAACCTCCAGCAGCATTGAATGCCCATTCGTAAAGCACACTAAATACAGGGCAGCCCAGCAGCTCAGTTGCATGCTGGGCAAGTTCTGGCCAGTGGTCTATTCTCACGACCCAGTAAGCCAGTTGATCATTAACTGGAAAGCTCTCCATCTCTGTTTTCACTCCTAGATAATCACCCACCATGTGATGCAGGCAATTCTGATAGAATGTGGAAGGGGAGGATGCTGACGTGACACGTCAGAGCGTGGGGAGGGGCCTGCCGACGGGGCTGGTGTGTGGGAGCTGAGGAGGGATGGTCGGACCGAGCAGTGAGGACATAGTGCAGAGGGTGAGAACCTGCAGAGGGTTTGACAGAGGAAGCCCTGGGACAGACCACCTCACTCTGCATCACTTCAGAGCTACTGCAGCTGCTGGGAGAAGCTGGAGGCTAACGATCCCTCCGTGTGGGAAGCTTGTCCCTGTGTAGCTGGGAGAATGTCTCTCCCCTTGTGAGATCCCCCCCCTGCAGCCCTTCTCACTCCCCATAAGCCATCCGGAGCTGATATCAGCCCGAGTAAAGACAAGTGAAGATAAGAGGAACCGAGGAAGAGGGGCTGAACAGCTTATGCCTTAGGTGAACTTGGACCCCCTGACACGGAGCAATTACCAGCTGAGAACAGCAGCCTGCAGATAACAAGTTTTCTTCCTAGAACAGCATGGAAGGTACGGAGATAAGATAAAGACTCATCTCAAGGTATGAAAATTAACCCTCTCTTACCTCAAAGAACTGCAGTATTATGCTTTTGAAAGTTATTAAGTCTATTTAAAGCTATTTAGAGACTCCACAAGAGACTGCCTCAGATAAATGATCCCCACTGACTGTTTGGTACATTGGTATGGCACTCTTTTTTTTCTCCCTGAGTGTGTATCTGCCTCTCTACCTGTGTTAGGCAAGTTAAAAGAGACTGGGATGGACATTGTGATGGAAACTCACTAATCACTTCTAAATATAACACTCGCTAGCGTTCTCTGATAGATCCTTTAACAAGATCATACTACTACAACAGCGTTGCCCCCCCTGGTTAATAGGGGGCCTAGGGGGAAAACCTGCCACTCGAGCCCCCCTGATTAAAACGCAAGTCACAGTGCGGGGTAAATAAAGAGGTGGGGGTATAAGATAAAGGAGGTAATATGAGAGGTCGATCACAAAAAGCAGCTGAACCCAAGACCCCAAGAGAAAGCCTAAATTCTAGCACAATACAGAAATATCTTAAAGACGCTAGCACAAAGAGCCCCAGACTGGATAAGAAACAAACAGGGACAAAAGAGAAAAAGAAAGAACTGGTGAAACAAAAGGGGGAGACGGGGGAGAATATCAGGGACGACCCAGAACAGCTCAGAGTGCTTGAACGCAGTATGATGGAGGAGCAGAGAAATTTTGTGTTAATACCGACCAAGCCGGAAATGCTTGAAATGTTTTCCAAGTTAGAAAACTCTATAAAGTCAGAGATACTGAATGTACGTACTGACATGGGCCACCTGCTGCAAAGAGTCGAGGAGGCAGAAGAAGCATCAGGAATTCAGGCTAAAGAAATATTAGATTTAAAGTCGCAGATGAAGAAGATGCAGAGCGATTATTGCACCCTGTTATACAAAGTTGAAGAGCAGGAAAATCAGAGCCGTCGCCAAAATCTGTGGATTAGATCTTTACCTGAACAAATGAATGAAGATCTGACGATCAAAATGAAAAAAATCTTTAACCCAATCCTGGGTAGAAGGGAAGAAGAGGTACTAAAGATCAACAGAGTACATAGAATCAGAAAGCCCCCAAATTTGAGGAAGGAGGTACCTAGAGATGTAATCATTAAATTCCACTCATATGAAGAAAAAGAAAAGATCTGGAAGAGTCTTCGGGGGGCCTCCCCAGTATGTTTTGAGAATACGGAATTACAAATTTTTTCAGATCTATCAGCTGGGACTCTGGCGTGGAGAAGACAGTTAAGACCGCTTCTTGATCAATTAAGAAAGTCCAACATAAAGTACAGTTGGGGATTTCCTTCTTCCCTAGGAGTTATGAAAGAAGGAAGATCGATTAGACTGAGGCCCCTGGAAAACCTACAGGACTTCTGTGAAAAGTTGGGCATTCCAGTTCCGGACATCTCTAGCTAAAGGAAAAAGGCACTCAGTTTTTTTTTTTTTCTACAGAGGAGAATGTCTCGGACTGGGGGGTTTATTGGTATAGGGCTTGTATCTCTCGCAGTTCTTAATAATCACTATGGCTTGGGGAGGGGGGTGGGGGGGACTAATACTGGCAAAATGTGATGCAGGTGGGGGGGTTATGGGGTAGGACGATGTGTGGTTCGGAATGCCCACCCCGGCCCCTTTCCCCCACCGCCCCGCTTGTTGCGGGGTGGGGGGGGCACTGGTTGCCGCTGGTAGAGCCGCACCCAGGGTATGGAAGCGCGTGGCATGGGATCAGCTGAGATCCACGTTGTCGGGCGCAGGGCCGGACCTAGGCTGGAGAGGGTGGGAGGGGACTGGGGGGGCTGTTGGGGGGGGACTTGGGGAGGGTTTTTTTTGGGGGGGCAGGGGAGGGCATGGGGAGGGAGGGTGGGAGGTAGGGAGAGGGTGGGTAGGTATCCTGCTGGGATGTGAACAAATTTCCTTAGTAAAGCTGGTGGTGGTAGGAAGACAAAACCTCCCAATAGATCAGAAAAAATTATGGAGTTAAACTTTTTTTCTTATAATGTGAAGGGCCTGAATTCCCCGGTGAAGAGGCACAAAGTGTTAAAAGAGTTGCATCATTATAGAGCGAATGTGGTATTCCTCCAGGAGACTCACCTTGCCCTGGATACAAATATTAGGTTATACTCCTCTGCTCTACCGGTCTGGTATTATAGTGATTCTCCCATAAGGATAGCTAATGGGGTTGCAATTGGTTTCTCAAGGTCGGTTAATTTCACCCTAATTAACAGATAAGCGAACCCGGAGAGACGTTTTCTGTTTCTGAAGGGTAAGCTGGGCGGTAAAGTAATGACTCTAGCTAATGTGTATTGCCCGAACAAAAACCCAACTGTTTTCTTGAAGCAGGTGTTGGACAATTTGATGGAGTTCAAAACAGGGGAGGTAGTTCTGGCAGAAGACTTTAATTTTTGTCTTAATCCTGTTCTGGATAGTACGTCCCGGGCACAGGGGACAAGCAGGGTTCAACTAAAGAAAATTGGGTGTAAGCTGCACCAATGCCACATTATGGATGTGTGGAGAGTGCAGCATGCAAAGGTAAATGACTACACCTTCTTCTCCCCTGTGCACGGGACATACTCAAAATTAGACTACATCATGGCTGATCATAGTTTATTGGATTTGGTGGAGGAAACTAGAATAGGGATTACCACGCTTTCGGACCATGCACCGATTTCAATGAGGATCAGGCTACCGGGGCCCCATCGACAACCATTCTCATGGAAATTAAACGAAAGTTTACTAAAAGATGATAAAACGGCAGAATTAGTACAGAAAGAGATCAAAATTTTTTTTAAGGCTAATGAAAGGGGCGAAATAGCATCCTCTATACTGTGGGAGGCCTTTAAGGCATATATTAGAGGGATCCTTATATCCATTGGGGCAAAGGAAAAAAATAGAGATCAAATAGAAGGGAACAACTTTTAGAGGAAATACATTAACTGGAACAAGAACATAAAAAACATAAGGGACACCATTGGGAAAGCTTCCACCAGCTGACCATCAAAAGGGAGGAGTTAAGGGATTGTCTGGAACAGGATTCGAGGAGGACATTAAATAAAATAACAAGAGACAGATATTTTTGGGGAAACAAGTCAAATAAGCACATTGCAAGGTTATTAAAAAGTAAGAGAGACCCGAACTTCATAGAAAGAATCCAAAACAAAAAGGGGGAGACAGTATTCACAACTAAAGGTATAGCAGAAGAGTTCAGGAAATATTATGCGGCACCCTATACAGTAGGTCAAAAGGGACACCCAGAGCAGACAAAGGGTAGGAGGGTCGAGGAATTCCTGAGTGAAGCAGGGCTGACAAGGCTGTCGGAGGGAGACAGGACAGACATGGATAGACCCATAACTGAAGCAGAAATTTACTCCGCATTAAAGGATTCTCCAGCAGGAAAGAGCCCAGGCCCAGATGGGTTTACTACCTTTTTTTTAAATAAATATAAAGAAACCTTGGTGCCAAAGCTCTGCCATTTCTGGAATGATCTAGGTACCAAAAGTGTCATGGGGGAGGATTCCTTGTCCGCAACTATTACCCTGATACTAAAAGAGGGAAAAAATAATATATTGTGCTCCAGCTATAGGCCTATTGCCCTCCTAAACGTGGATACCAAATTATATGCTAAGGTCTTGGCGGGCAGGCTGAAGGACAAAATGACGACTCTGGTACACCCAGACCAAGTGGGGTTTGTCCCGGGTAGAGAGGGGAGGGACAATGGAGTTTGCTCGCTTCTCCTCCTCGAGTCTACCAAGTCTGGTGGGTCCCCAGCTCCATTCCTGTCAATGGATGCCGAAAAAGCATTCGACAGGGTAGACTGGGGACTCATGATTAAAACATTGGAATATTTGGGAGTTGGCCCAAGATTTATTGCTTGGGTCAGAATGTTGTATAATCACCCGCCAACATCCATTAAGGTTAACGGGGTCCTCTCAAGGCCATTTAAGATGGAGAACAGAACTAGACAAGGGTGTCCATTGTCTCCCCTATTATTCATCTTAACCTTGGTACCCCTGCTGGTTACTATCCGGAAAAACCCAGACTGTAGTGGGATAAGGATAGGAACCGAGGAACATAAACTAGCGGCATATGCCGATGATGTCCTTTTCTATATTACGAATCCTCAGATATCGATTCCAAACTTGCTGCAGATTTTAAAAAGATATGGTGACATCTCAAATTTTAAGGTAAATCTCAGCAAGTCTGAAATCTTAAATATTAACATAGACAAACAGGAATAAGAAAAACTTTCAGGGGAATTTCACTTCCCCTGGAGAAAGGGAGATGAAATATTTGGGAGTTAAACTATCCAACTCTCTGAAGAAATTGTATTTAATTAACTATATACCCTTATTGAATTTAATTAAGCAAGAAATACAAAAAATGTCCACGCGACCACTCTCCGTGTTTGGCCGCGTAAATACAATAAAAATGGTGTTGGCCCCGAAAATCCTCTATAAATTTCAGATGCTTCCAATTTCCCTACCACAGTCATATTTGAGAGCCTTGCAAGGCCTAATGGTAAAGTTCGTCTGGGGTAATAAAAAGCCACGAATAGCATATAAGTTTCTGACTAGGGGGAAAAAACAGGGTGGTCTTGCCCTACCGGATTTAAGTAAATATTATAAATCAGTGACGCTTTCACGGGTGATGGAATGGTCAAAGTTGGCATCAGAAAAAAGGTGGGTTAATATCGAACATAGTTTGAGTAGCACACACTTAGGGCACATTATATGGAATCCCCCAAAATATAGAGCACTTAGCACAAACACATCAGATATAACACTTAATACACTAAAATGATGGGATCAGATTCACAATCAAAATAAATGGAGTTATAACTCTCTTCTGATTTATTTGAGGGATAATACATTTTTTGAACCCGGTATGAGGGAGGTGGGGAGGAATTGGATTAAGAACGTTAATACACAATTAAAAGATGTAATTAAAGAAGGGAAAATTCGCACATTCCACGATTTGAAAACTGAGACATATTTAATGGAGATTGATGTGTGGCGGTACATCCAGTTGACACATTTTGTAAAGAAACTTCAGAAACCAATTAGAGGCGAAGAAGATTATAGGCCACTTGAGCAGCTTTGTTTGAGAAAGGAATCCAGAAATATAATTTCTCGGCTGTATAAAATTTTAATGACTAGTGAGGAGCTGGATGTACTGTACCTCCTTATATCAAGGAATGGGAAAGGCAATTGGGGACACAATGTAGTAATCACGTGATAGGGAAAAATCCTGAAAATGCTGCATACCTCCTCAGTTAGCACGAGGATGACGGAAACAAATTTCAAGTGCTTGGCAGGGTGGTATGCGACCCCAGACAAACTTAGCAAATTCCAACCGGAGAAATCTGGGGAATGTTGGAGAGGGTGTAAAAATATTGGCACAATGGCCCATATATGGTGGGAGTGTCCCACCATGAAAGTGTATTGGAAGAAAATGATATGCCTAATAAAGGAAATTACTAATAAGACGATTCAGGAAGACCCATGAATTTGTTTATTCCATGGGACTTAGGAGGCAATCAAGCAATATCAAACATTGATAGTTCCCATTTTGTTGGATACTGCCAAAAGTCAGATTCCTAAAAAATGGATGGAGCCTGAGAGCCCTAAAATTTGTGAATGGTTACCCTTTGTTAATGAAATTTACATAATGGAGTGTGAGGAGGGCGCCGAAGCAGAGTTTGAGGAGGGGACTGAACCAAAAGATAAATGGGCAGGGTGGCGAAGGTTCAAGAATACCTGGAGCTATGCGGAGGAGATTACTGGCTAAAGGTTAAACGGGTATAAAACAAGGGATCTACGTGAGGGAATTAGGTTATTGAATTATATTATAGTAACTCAGCAGGATTGGGAAGGGAGGGGGGGTGGATATTTTTTTTTTTTCTTTAGGTTGTGGGACATTAAAGATGGATTTTATCTATATGTATGTCAATATATGGATTTTTGTAATTTGAAAATATAAATAAAGAATTAAAAAAAAAAGAAAAGGGAAAGGGGGAAAAAAGGAAAAAAAAAGAAAAGAAAGAGAGAATGTGGAAGCTGACAGCCCTGGGCGGCGAGGACTAAAAAATATAGTGAAATGCATCACTTAGGCGGCCGCCTTCTCCACGATCCTCTCTTGACCAACAGACCCTCAAAACTACATTTTCCACGATACTGTAACCTACCAGATTTGGAAAAAGCATTATATAAACTCCTCTTTAAGGTTTCCTCAAGAGATTTCATTGTCTGCACTCTCTGTGGGGACGGGATGAGCCCTGAGAGATTTTTCCCTTGCAATGGTGGTCAAGGAGGGTAGCAAACTAATAGTGATCCTTCTCCATGTACTCTTGGGTCCTTTTGTAAGGTTTTAAAGTATAAGGGAGCCCATGCACCACAAATTTGCAGGGGCATGAGAAGCAGACTCTTTAGGGTCACTGAGGATTATAGTACTGGAACTGCCTCCTCCCAGCCACATACTACTCCCAAGGGTTCTGGGGACGGAACACCATTTCTTACAGTTTGACGTATGTCTTACTCTGCTTCAATGCCTCCAAAATTGCCAGAATCTTCCTCCTTCTCCCCCTCTCCTTTTGTGTGTTCTGTGGTATTGGAACAAAGGTGTCTGCATAAAGTGGGCCTTGAGAGGAAAGGAAGTCTTTCTCTTCCTCCTGCTGCTCTGCCTCGAGTGCCCTGGTTATAATGCCACGCAGAGTCTGCTCCAGCAGAAACACAACAGGGATTGTGTCACTGATGCATGCATTGTCATGGCTCACCATCCTTGTGGCCTCCTGAAATGGTGGCAGTACAATGCATGCATCCTTTATGAGCAGCCTTTGGCGTGGAGAAAAAAATCCAAGACGGTCTGAGCCTGTCGTTGTGTCATACTCACACAGGTACTCATTGACGGCCCTCTGCTGCATGTGCAGCCGCTGCAGCATTGCCAAAGTTGAGTTCCACCTGGTGGGCATGTCACAAATCAGCCGGTTTACAGGCAGGTGTAATTCCCACTGAATTTAAGCCAGCCAAGCACTGGCTGTGTATGACCACCTAAAATGGCTTCAGGCTCTTTTGGCCTGCTTTAGTAGATCTTCCAACCCTGGGTACGTATTTAGGAAACAGTGCACCACCAAATTGAGGAGATGTGCCAGCCATGGCACATGTGTCAACTTTCCCTGTCTAAGGGCAGACAGAAGGTTTGTGCCATTATCGCACACTCCACCATTTCTGGCTCCAGCTGGCATGGTGTGAACCACTTCTAGGCCTGTCCTTGCATGGCACTTTTAAGCCTGACTCATTGAATGACCCCTTGAACACTTAGGGGGTATGTGCAAATTCACGGAAGGGGGCAGAATCCATCAGATGGAAAAGCAGAAGTTGTAAAGCCAGCAGCTTTGACAAGCTTGCATTTAGATGCTGGGCATGCATGTGGGTGGCAGTGAGTGTATTTTTTTTTCACTGCAGCAGATTGGATAGAGAAATTTCCCAGCTATAGTCTACAGCTGGTGATGTGCTACTGGCAGATGTGCTGCAAAGATCTGGGACACCCTGCACTATACCATCATCCCTGTCAGTGGAGGCTGCTGAGAGTCCATGAGGAATAGCAGGGGCAGACTGAGGTGAGTAAGGTGGTGGAACAGAATTGTGCCCCTTTTGTGTGGCTTTCAGGTGCTCTTGCCAACGGGCTGAGTGGTGGGAGATGAAATGCTTTGTCAAGCATGTGGTACTCAAATGGCTGGTGTTTTTGCCACACTTGATCTGCCTGCAGCAGAGATTGCAAATTGCAACACTGTGATTGGTTGCACAAGTACTAAAAAAAGGCCCAGATAGCTGAGCTGTGGGAAGTGGGCTGGGAGATAACAGCTCCACCATGTGATGGAATAGGGTGGCTGCTCTCTACTCTTCAATGATGGCTGCCTCATTGGGGTTGTGCCTCACCCTCCCCCTCACTTTCCTCCTCTGCTCTATCCGGCACCCAAGTCATGTCAGTGACCTCATCATCATCCTTTCCTCCATCCTCATTACCACTGGAGACAGTGGTAATGAGGCGATACGTTGGTATGAGGCGATACGTTGATATTAACTTGGCAATACGTTGTGGCTGAGGGAACATGACTGCCAATTTGTGTTCCAGTGTTTTCCCTGCTCTGTAGGCTCATGTTCCTGCCTTTCTCAACCTCAGAACCAACATCTGAATCAATTAATGTCTGTGCATCATCAAGGAGCAAGCAGCTGACGCTGTATTCAAATAACTCAGCTGACTCCTCCATGCCTGATGCTGGGGCTATGGCAGAAATAGCTGTGGACAAGGAGGCAGGTTTAGCCAATCTGGCAGCTGCAAAGGACTGGGCACTAGGGATGGGCTTTATGTTCGGGTCGAACATGAGTTCTACTCGAACATTGGCTATTCGCCCGTTCGCTGAATAGCAAACAATTTGGGGTGTTTGTGGCAAATTCGAAAGCCACGGAACACCCTTTAAAAGTCTATGGGAGAAATAGTCAAATAAGTCCGCTAGGCCTGCCCCTCCTATTTTTTTGTGGGACATGAGGTTATTTCTGGAGCATCTAGCTTTTTTACCATTCCAGATATATCTCCAACCTAATGGTATGTGGATTGGTAAAGTACGAAATATACACAGTATTTGTGGTAATATCATCATCTTATAGGCTGTGATTCTACCAAGCCATGAAATTTCCTTGTTGGACATATCCCTGAGTTAGGCCTACTATTGCTAAGCAATGGGTGGTCCCCATGGAACTTGTCAACCTTTACTCCCCCTATGCAGATATCACTGAGAGCAAGGAGACTCATACTTGAACAGAAACACAATGACATACAAGACATACACTACAACCTACCCCTGACACTAATAGAGACAAAGATTCCTTTACTGAAGGTCAAGCATTTGACAAACAAAGGTATCAAAAACATATTAGATCTCTATAACGGAACACAACTCAAACCTATCGATCAGATTATGACCCAATATAACCTCCCGAATGACCGGAGACTCATATGCCTGGGGATCACATACTTCCTTAAATCTTGCACTAGACCGACCATTTCCCTCCCAAACAAAATATGGCAATTCTACTCAACTGCTGACAGTAATGCAAAAGGTATATCCTTTTTCTACAACAACATAAGGAATAAAATCACATTCCTTAAAACTACAGCAATGGGAAAATGGGAGAATGCATTGAGCACTACCTTCTCAACAGACAATCATTCAAGGAAATACACAGAGCCTCTCACTGTGTTAAGCACTGGGAACTAGCAATTAAAATGGCTAACAGGTGGCATTATACTCCATATAGATTAGCAAACTATTTCCCCAGAACTTCACCACTTTGTTGGAGAGCATGTGGACACACCGGTTCCCTTCTGCACATGTTATGGCACTGCCCCACAGTTAAAAGTATATGGAACCAAGTATTTAGTTTAATTACCTCTATAAGCGGAATGCTCACACCCCCAGACCTGACTATGGCAATCTTACATTTAAACATGGAGAAATTTCACACTGACTTTAGACCTGTAGTGACTCATATACTGCTAGAGACAAGATCACTGATCCTACGCAACTGGAAATCCACAACAGCCATAAATATAACAGACATTGTCAAAGCTGTTAACAGGAATTATACTTTTGAACGTCTCCTAGCGATAAATTCATCAAAATGTGCGGCATTCGACAAATGTTGGTCTATATGGTCAGGGCCGGACTGGCCTACCGGGATACCGGGACATTTCCCGGTAGGCTGCCTGCCCTGGGCCGCTTTGGGCTAAGCTGTGGCTGCAGTGCTGCTCTCCCTCCTTCCCCTCTACATGTCACACATAGCAGGCATCTCCTGCTGTGTGTCTCGGAGCTGAGTGTGAAAAGTCCCGCCCTTCTCCTTGAGCAGCTTGTGTGATAGGCAGAACAATGCGTCTATCACACAAACTGGTCTGGGAGGAGGGCGGGACTTTTCACACTCAGCTCAGCCACTGTGTTGTCACATGCTGCTATCCTGACGAGACGATATGGATTGGGATCGGCATTATGTGTGCTGCTTATGCTTGCTACCAAGAATATTGTCTGTAAGTTTTCTACCTACATTAAAGTCTGTGCTTTTACTATAATAGAGAGCACTTTGATTTGTTTTATTTATTCATGACCGGGATACATGTGAGATTGGGATCTCTCGCACTCCAAAGTGTTTCCCTCTGAAGTGGGAAAAAGTGTTTAGTGATCTTCCTTTTGGTTCAGGGGTCGTTCCTATGAAGCGAGGGGAGGGGAGCATTTTGCCTGTTGGTTGGTGGTACAAATGGATCTGATAAAACTCGTGGATTCTTCTGTCTTTTATTGGGCTCTGGACTGCTCTTAATGATTAATGCCATATTGGACTTTTTATAACTACATCATATTTATTGCTCTGCACTGTCTGTTTTTACAAATTTGCATTTGGAGCTTTGTGACATTAAACCTTATGCCCCGTACACACGGTCGGACTTTGTTCGGACATTCCGACAACAAAATCCTCGGATTTTTTCCGACGGATGTTGGCTCAAACTTGTTTTGCCTACACACGGTCGCACAAAGTTGTCGGAATTTCCGATCGACAACCACGCGGTCACGTACACCACGTACGACGAGACTAGAAAAGGCCGGTTCAGAACCAAGCGCGGCACCCTTTGGGCTCCTTTTGCTAATCTCTTGTTAGTAAAAGTTTGGTGAGAGACGATTCGCGCTTTTTCAGACTCGTGGCTTTCAGATCGTTTTCTGCCGTTCAGTTTGTGCTTGTGGGTTTGTATTTGCTCTTCAGTGCGTGCAGTCAGTTCGTATCGGAGTTTTCTGTGCGATCTTGTCCGCTCGTTGCTGTTTTTCAGGTCGCTCTTCACAGGCCTTGCTGTTCTTCAGTGCGTTCTGTAACTTCGTTCTGAGCAGCCGACCGTTTTCTAGCCATGTTTCGTATGCGTACTCCTCGTAGAGTTCGTGCTGTGCGGGGGCTTGGTATTGGGTCCTGACCTTGACACAAGTCCAGTCCATGAACAGGGTGGGGAGGAGTTCATGGACCAAGAATTGGTTGCTTCAGCGTGACCAGTTCTCTCATATGCCTTAGCTCTGTGAGATCCGTGAGAATAATCCTGATGATTTCAGGAACTTTCTCAGGATGACGGACCCCGTATTTCACTGTTTGTTGGCTTCGCTGACCCCCTATATCAGCAGGCAGGATACCTGCATGAGGCAATCCATCACTCCGGAGCAGAGGTTGGTCGCTACCCTGCGGTATTTGGCGACAGGGAGAAGCCTGCAGGACCTCAAGTTCTCGACAGGCATCTTCCCCCAGGCTCTTCTTTGTGGACATTTACTGCTTGTGTTTGTTTGAGCTGACCCTGACAGAAATGTGTGGAGTCCAGAAAATGTCATGATTGTGTAACCTTATACAAAGCACTGTTGGCTGTTATTTACTAAATGCAAAGACACTTTTCACTACAAGTGCACTTGCAACTGCACTGAAACTGCACTTGTAGTGCAAAGTGGATTTGCCCTTAGGAAATTACCTCCATTTTCTCATCAAACAACAATTACATCACCCCAAAAGTGTTGTAGCGTGAGACAATAATCCACACATTCTTGATGAACAATCTTTTTAATACCAGCACAATCACATGTGCATTTACCAAAGGTTTTTCTGACAAACCAACATGTTTGTTGTATAACAATTTTTGTGGTGTCATTATCCAAAATCAAAATGTGCATTTTATAGAAAACAGGCCTGTGTAAAACCCACAAGAAAGACACAAATCTTGATCTTACAAAATTCACATTTGGTAGAACTTGAAGGCAATATCAGACATGAGTATTTAGGAACTGTGTTTGATATTGCGTTCAGATGCGGGGAAATCACCCCTGGAAAAGCCCAATTTGGAAGATGCACACAAATTTCCCAATGTCAACATGTGCTATCTGCCATCATGGGGGATCAAGGGACGTGTTTTGGGGGAGAAAGCCCTTCCTCACCGCTACTTTATTATTGAGGAAGGGGTTGCACCCCCAAAACGCGTCCATTGATCTCCCGTGATGGCAGATAGCACTTGTTGGCACACTGTGTGCATCCTCCAAATTTGGCTTTGGGAAAAATCACAAAAACATTTTGCACATTGTAGCAGACAAAAGAAGAAAGTGATTTTGAGGGGCTTTAAACTCGCCCCAAAACATCAATGATGTTTTTATATTTTGGAATAACATCATTGATGTTTTGCTTGATGTTTTCCAATTGTAAATTACACCCCATGATCTCCCCGATCAGGATCTGGGCACTTTCGGATGTGAAAGGATCTTCATCCACAACCTCACGATCACCTAAAAAGAAAGGAAACCCAAAATAAATTAGGTCTAAAAAAAATGCCGCCATCCATCTCTTATCTGAGCCTGTGGTCGCAGACACTCACCTGTTGTGGTGACTAGTTCCACCACGTCTTCTTCCTCCTGCTCATCTTGTGTTGGTATTTCCCCTTCTTCCAGAGGGGGAGGGGCTCTGGTCTCCTCGGATGAGGGGTGTCCTCTGAGTCTTTTCTCCCCTATGTAAAACAAAAATGGTATACTTAGCACACAGATATTTGATGGCAGAACTCTAAAGATGAAACATTGCTTGGAAGTGGGGTACAATTGTCTATTTTAGCAGAGTTCCAAGATGTAGCTTTTTTAGTGTCCTTTGTCAAGCTGCAATACTTTACCTGTTTTGTACAAGCTTCACAGATGGAGACCCCCCTATAGTATACAATGGAGCACCTGTGTGGCCCCCCTAATAAAAAGGGTGTTCTGGGGTCCCACACTAGTGCTCCAGTGTCTAGATGTGAAAACAGCTGCTCAGTGTCCTCTCCTTACACACAATCTAGTTTGCATTTCATTCTAGTAACAAAGCCATCTACACAACCCAATTCTTTGAAGACAAGTATAGGGCCTCAAAATGGTGGCCAAATGCATATGGGCTAAACAATGGTATTTTATAGTCCGAAAAAAAAATGTGTGATCCGAACGAATAATGTGCCCATGAACATGAAAGTTGCCATTTTAAACTGTACAACAGTTCCTAAAAGCACATGGAGCAGCACGAACATAATAAACACAAGAACAATAGGAACACAGCACAACTACTTACTTTTTTGCAGCACTCTCCGGATCTTTCTGTACTGCTGCTCATGTTCTCGTAATTTCAGGTCCGACCACCGCTTCCTGAGCTGATCTTTCGATCGTCGTACCCCGAATTTCCGGTGCAGACTCCTGACCACTTTCGCCATGATCTTGGCCTTTTGGACATTGGGGTTGGGGTAAGGCCCATACTTTCCATCATAGTCGGCCTTCTTCAGGATGTCCACCATTTCCAACATCTCCCCAAAGGACATATTTGAGTCCTTTAATCTCCTTCTGGATCGGGACGTTTCAGGCTCCGGCCTTTCCTCCTCCTCCTCGTTGCTGTAATTCGCACGATCCTGCTGTCTATCCGCCATGTGCTCTTCCTCCACTGCGCCGAACAAAAAGGGGCGGGGAAAAGAATAGAAAGAACGTCAGGGGCGGGCGGAGTTATACGCATGCGCAGTGTGTATAAATCGTAACGCGCGTGTCTTACGTACGATCTGTGAGCGGAGGAAGGAGCATCGGAGACGCCGATCGTGCTAACGAAGGTAGGATCTAAACTTGGGCCTATACTGCTTCGAAATTGAAGCCTATATTGTAACAAGATTAGGGGAGTTTGGCCTGACATTAGGGTTTGTCTTGTGTTGTGTCTTGCAGAGAAAATGGATGGGTTCAACGACCACAATTTCCTGCCCCTGTTTATTGACAAATACAGAGAGCTGCCCTGTCTGTGGCAGGTCAGACACCCCCACTATAACCACAAACAGAAGAGGCAGGCAGCACTGGAGAAACTGCTGGAGTTGGTGAAGCTGGTGGTCCCCACAGCAACCATCCCTTATTTAAAAGCTAAAATTGGTGGCCTGAGGAGCACATATCTTAGGGAGCGCAAGAAGGTCACAGATTCCCAGAGGTCCGGAGCTGCAGCAGATGACGTTTATGCAGGGCCGATCCCAGACGGGGTGCACGGGGTGCAGTGCACCCCAGCGCCAGAGAGGTGGGGGCGCTGTAGCGCCAGAGTGCTCCCTTCCCTCCTCTTCCTCCTCTTGTTTGTGTCCTGCGGCGCCTCTCCGCTGGTGTTCTAAGAAGAAAGGCGCCGCTGTTTTCAGTGCTCAAGCCCCTCCCTCCTTCAGCCAGCCGAAGATGAGAAGGGAGGCAGAGTGGCTGGTCTCTGTGTGGAGAGAGACCAGCCGTGCAGTGAGTGATGTCGCGCGCGGAGGGGGAGGGGGAGCGGAGCGGTCCGTGCTTACACATTCTCATCCTCTCTGTGTCTCTCACTCCTGCTGTGTAATCTTCTGCACAATCTCCTCTCCATCTGCCGCCCGGTTGTTTTTATGTACTGTACCCTAATGGAGGGGGGGGTCTGTCCTGGGGGGGTCTGTAGTAATGGAGGGGGGTCCTGCCCTGGGGGGTCTGTAGTAATGTAGTGGGCTCTGTCCTGGGGGGTCTGTAGTAATGGAGGGGGCTCTATCCTGGGGGGTCTGTAGTAATGGAGGGGGCTCTATCCTGGGGGGTCTGTAGTAATGGAGGGGGGTCGGTCCTGGGGGGTCTGTAGTAATGGAGGGGGGTCTGTCCTGGGGGGTCTGTAGTAATGGAGGGGGCTCTATCCTGGGGGGTCTGTAGTGATGGAGGGGGCTCTATCCTGGGGGGTCTGTAGTAATGGAGGGGGCTCTATCCTGGGGGGTCTGTAGTAATGGAGGGGGCTCTATCCTGGGGGGTCTGTAGTAATGGAGGGGGGTCTGTCCTGGGGGGTCTGTAGTAATGGAGGGGGGCTCTATCCTGGGGGGTCTGGGGGCTCTATCCTGGGGGGGTCTGTAGTAATGGAGGGGGCTCTATCCTGGGGGGTCTGTAGTAATGGAGGGGGCTCTATCCTGGGGGGTCTGTAGTAATGGAGGGGGGTCTGTCCTGGGGGGTCTGTAGTAATGGAGGGAGGCTCTGTCCTGGGGGGTCTGTAGTAATGGAGGGGGTCCTGCCCTGGGGGGTCTGTAGTAATGGAGGGGGGCTCTGTCCTGGGGGGGTCTGTAGTAATGAAGGGGGGTCTGTAGTAATGGAGAGGGGTCTGTCCTGGGGGGTCTGTAGTAATGCAGGGGGGCTCTGTCCTGGGGGGGTCTGTACTAATGGAGGGGGGGTCCTGCCCTGGGGGGTCTGTAGTAATAGAGGGGGTCTGTCCTTCGGGGGTCTTTAGTAATGGAGGAGGGTCTGTAGTAATGGAGGGGGGTCTGTCCTGGGGGGTCTGTAGTAATGGAGGGGGCTCTGTCCTGGGGGGTCTGTAGTAATGGAGGGGGGCTCTGTCCTGGGGGGTCTGTAGTAATAGAGGGGGGCTCTGTCCTGGGGGGTCTGTAGTAATGGAGGGGGGCTCTGTCCTGGGGGGTCTGTAGTAATGGAGGGGGGCTCTGTCCTGGGGGGTCTGTAGTAATGGAGGGGGGCTCTGTCCTGGGGGGTCTGTAGTAATGGAGGGGGGTCTGTCCTGGGGGGTCTGTAGTAATGGAGGGGGCTCTATCCTGGGGGGTCTGTAGTAATGGAGGGGGCTCTATCCTGGGGGGTCTGTAGTAATGGAGGGGGGTCGGTCCTGGGGGGTCTGTAGTAATGGAGGGGGGTCTGTCCTGGGGGGTCTGTAGTAATGGAGGGGGCTCTATCCTGGGGGGTCTGTAGTAATGGAGGGGGCTCTATCCTGGGGGGTCTGTAGTAATGGAGGGGGCTCTATCCTGGGGGGTCTGTAGTAATGGAGGGGGCTCTATCCTGGGGGGTCTGTAGTAATGGATGGGGGTCTGTCCTGGGGGGTCTGTAGTAATGGAGGGGGGCTCTATCCTGGGGGGTCTGTAGTAATGGAGGGGGCTCTATCCTGGGGGGGTCTGTAGTAATGGAGGGGGCTCTATCCTGGGGGGTCTGTAGTAATGGAGGGGGCTCTATCCTGGGGGGTCTGTAGTAATGGAGGGGGGTCTGTCCTGGGGGGTCTGTAGTAATGGAGGGAGGCTCTGTCCTGGGGGGTCTGTAGTAATGGAGAGGGGTCCTGCCCTGGGGGGTCTGTAGTAATGGAGGGGGGCTCTGTCCTGGGGGGTCTGTAGTAATAAAGGGGGGTCTGTAGTAATGGAGAGGGGTCTGTCCTGGGGGGTCTGTAGTAATGCAGGGGGGCTCTGTCCTGGGGGGGTCTGTACTAATGGAGGGGGGTCCTGCCCTGGGGGGTCTGTAGTAATGGAGGGGGTCTGTCCTTCGGGGGTCTTTAGTAATGGAGGAGGGTCTGTAGTAATGGAGGGGGGTCTGTCCTGGGGGGTCTGTAGTAATGGAGGGGGCTCTGTCCTGGGGGGTCTATAGTAATGGAGGGGGGCTCTGTCCTGGGGGGTCTGTAGTAATGGAGGGGGGCTCTGTCCTGGGGGGTCTGTAGTAATGGAGGGGGGCTCTGTCCTGGGGGGTCTGTAGTAATGGAGGGGGGCTCTGTCCTGGGGGGTCTGTAGTAATGGAGGGGGGTCTGTCCTGGGGGGTCTGTAGTAATGGAGGGGGGCTCTGTCCTGGAGGTCTGTACTAATGGAGGGGGGATCTGTCCTGGGGGTCTGTACTAATGGAGGGGGGTCTGTCCTGGGGGGTCTGTACTAATGGAGGGGGGTCTGTCCTGGGGGGTCTGTAGTAATGGAGGGGGGTCTGTCCTGGGGGGTCTGTAGTAATGGAGGGGGGCTCTGTCCTGGGGGGTCTGTACTAATGGAGGGGGGCTCTGTCCTGGGGGGTCTGTACTAATGGAGGGGGGCTCTGTCCTGGGGGGTCTGTACTAATGGAGGGGGGTCTGTCCTGGGGGGTCTGTACTAATGGAGGGGGGTCTGTCTTGGGGGTCTATACTAATGGAGGGGGGTCTGTATTAATGGAGGGGGGTCTGTCCTGGGGGTCGTTACTAATGGAGGGGGGGTCTGTCCTGGGGGGTCTGTACTAATGGAGGGTGGGGTCTGTCCTGGGGGGGTCTGTACTAATGGAGGGGGGTTTTCCCTTTGGGGGTCTGCACTGAGTAATGTCTGTACTGAGGGAGGGGTTTATAGTTAGTGCGGGTTCTGCACTGATGGAGGGGGTCTATATTTAGTGGAGGGGGGTCTGTACTGAGGGGCGACTATAGTTGGTGGAAGGGGGGGTGACCCCAACCCTAGTGATGCCAATGCAGCTGCGGGCTCTTCTTTCCCCCCTCCCTCTCCCCCCTCCCTCTCTCTCTTGCGCACGCTGCTGTACTAGTGAGCAGCGCTTGCCAGCACAGCTGCCCACTATGTATCTTCCCCTGCCTCCATATACCCAGGGAAGAAACAGAATAGAAAAAGGAGCAGAGAAGAGGATTGTGGGACATGTAGTACCGAGGACTGGCAGCCCCACTGTAACACAGAAACTGCAGCCCACACAGCATGCTCAGCTAAATGGGAGAGAGAGCCAGGAGCTGGGAAAGCTTTCAGGGAAGTACACCCAGGAGCGGACAGTGCTGAGGGAACACCATCAGAGAGAGAACCCTGCTGACCTGCGCCACCAGAGGGAAAGCCACACAGCCTAGCGCCATCCCTGGCAGAGAAAGGAATGGAGTCATTGCCGGAATATAGATCTGGGCTCTACCCAGCGGAGTCGCCACGGGCAATTCAGAGTGAGCTGACTCCTGATCAGAGGAACCATCGCTGTATCGCTGGGTCAGGTGAGAGGGCCGATCGGCCATTATCTACTAACGTTCATAGAAAATGCAGTCTCTGATCATCTCCTGTATTATGTCTGCAGTCTCTGATCATCTCCTGTACTATGTCTGCAGTCTCTGACCATCTCCTGTACTATGTCTGCAGTCTCTGACCATCTCCTGTATTATGTCTGTAGTCTCTGATCATCTCCTGTATTATGTCTGCAGTCTCTGATCATCTCCTGTACTATGTCTGCAGTCTCTGATCATCTCCTGTATTATGTCTGCAGTCTCTGATCATCTCCTGTATTATGTCTGCAGCCTCTGATCATCTCCTGTACTATGTCTGCAGTCTCTGATCATCTCCTGTACTATGTCTGCAGTCTCTGATCATCTCCTGTACTATGTCTGCAGTCTCTGATCATCTCCTGTAGTATGTCTGAAGTCTTTGACCATCTCCTGTACTGTGTCTGCAGTCTCTGACCATCTCCTGTACTGTGTCTGCAGTCTCTGACCATCTCCTGTACTGTGTCTGCAGTCTCTGACCATCTCCTGTACTGTGTCTGCAGTCTCTGATCATCTCCTGCACTATGTCTGCAGTCTCTGATCATCTCCTGTATTATGTCTGCAGTCTCTGACCATCTCCTGTACTATGTCTGCAGTCTTTGATCATCTCTTATATCCTGTCTGCAGTCTCTGATCATCTCCTGTAGTATGTCTGCAGTCTCTGAACATCTCCTGTAGTATGTCTGCAGTCTCTGATCATCTCCTGTAGTATGTCTGCAGTCTCTGATCATCTCCTGTACTGTGTCTGCAGTCTCTGACCATCTCCTGTACTGTGTCTGCAGTCTCTGACCATCTCCTGTACTGTGTCTGCAGTCTCTGATCATCTCCTGTACTGTGTCTGCAGTCTCTGATCATCTCCTGTACTATGTCTACAGTCTCTCATCATCTCCTGCACTATGTCTGCAGTCTCTGATCATCTCCTGTATTATGTCTGCAGTCTCTGACCATCTCCTGTACTATGTCTGCAGTCTTTGATCATCTCTTATATCCTGTCTGTAGTCTCTGATCATCTCCTGTATTATGTCTGCAGTCTCTGATCATCTCCTGTAGTATGTCTGCAGTCTCTGATCATCTCCTGTACTATGTCTGCAGTCTCTGATCATCTCCTGTACTATGTCTGCAGTCTCTGATCATCTCCTGTACTATGTCTGCAGTCTCTGATCATCTCCTGTACTATGTCTGCAGTCTTTGATCATCTCCTGTACTATGTCTGCAGTCTCTGATCATCTCCTGTATTATGTCTGCAGTCTCTGATCATCTCCTGTACTATGTCTGCAGTCTCCGATCATCTCCTGTACTATGTCTGCAGTCTCTGATCATCTCCTGTACTATGTCTGCAGTCTCTGATCATCTCCTGTATTATGTCTGCAGTCTCTGATCATCTCCTGTACTATGTCTGCAGTCTCTGATCATCTCCTGTATTATGTCTGCAGTCTCCGATCATCTCCTCTACTGTGTCTGCAGTCTCCGATCACCTCCTGTACTGTGTCTGCAGTCTCTGACCATCTCCTATACTGTGTCTGCAGTCTCTGACCATCTCCTGTATTATGTCTGCAGTCTCTGATCATCTCCTATACTATGTCTGCAGTCTCTGATCATCTCCTGTATTGTGTCTGCAGTCTCTGATCATCTCCTGTACTGTGTCTGCAGTCTCTGATCATCTCCTGTACTGTGTCTGCAGTCTCTGACCATCTCCTGTACTGTGTCTGCAGTCTCTGACCATCTCCTCTACTGTGTCTGCAGTCTCTGACCATCTCCTGTACTGTGTCTGCAGTCTCTGATCATCTCCTGTATTATGTCTGCAGTCTCTGATCATCTCCTGTATTATGTCTGCAGTCTCTGATCATCTCCTGTACTATGTCTGCAGTCTCTGATCATCTCCTGTATTATGTCTGCAGTCTCTGATCATCTCCTGTACTATGTCTGCAGTCTCTGATCATCTCCTGTACTATGTCTGCAGTCTCTGATCATCTCTTGTATTATGTCTGCAGTCTCTGATCATCTCCTGTATTATGTCTGCAGTCTCTGATCATCTCCTGTATTATGTCTGCAGTCTCTGATCATCTCCTGTACTATGTCTGCAGTCTCTAATCATCTCCTGTACTATGTCTGCAGTCTCTGATCATCTCCTGTATTATGTCTGCAGTTTCTGATCATCTCCTGTATTATGTCTGCAGTCTCTGATCATCTCCTGTATTATGTCTGCAGTCTCTGACCATCTTCTGTATTATGTCTGGGGGCTCTTTCTAATAGACTCTCTAACAGAAGCCCTCTCTGTGTGCATCAGAGAGACTCCCCTCCAGGTCTCATTAGTGTACTTTCTTCCTGTATTTTCTTTATTAAAAGATCACAGGAGGATCCCAGGGTAACAAATACTTCTTAGGGAAGCATCTCTGTGTTTGAGTCGTTGCCATAGAAACATTTGTAAAGGGGAGGAGTTGGTAAGATGACCACGCCCACGTAGGGGCGCCAGAAATATTTCTGCACCCAGGCGCCGGTGACCCTAGGATCGGCCCTGATTGCCAGACCATTGTTCCTAATTTTTACTGACAGTCTGCTGACTGGAATGGTAGCAGCTGATTGGAGAAAAGCCACTGTAGCACCAATATTTAAAAAGGGCCCAAAATACATCCCTGGGAATTACAGACCAGTTAGCCTAACATCAATAGTATGTAAACTCTTGGAGGGGGTGATAAGGGACTATATACAAGATTTTAGTCATGAGAATGCTATCATTAGCAGTAATCAGCATGGATTCATGAAGAATCGTTCTAGCCAAACCAGTCTATTAACTTTCTATGAAGAGGTGAGTTGCCATCTAGATAAAGGAAAGCCCGTAGATGTAGTGTACTTGGATTTTGCAAAAGCATTTGACACATTTCCCCATAAACGTTTACTGTACAAAATAAGGTCCGTTGGCATGGACCATAGGGTGAGTACATGGATTAAAAAATGGCTACAAGGGCGAGTTCAGAGGGTGGTGATAAATGGGGAGTACTCGGAATGGTCGGTGATGGGTAGTGGAGTCCCCCAGGGTTCTGTGCTGGGACCAATCCTGTTTAATTTGTTCATAAATGACCTGGAGGATGGGGTAAATAGTTCAATTTCTGTATTTGCGGACAGTACTAAGCTAAGAAGGGCAATAACTTCTCTGCAGGATGTGGAAACCTTGTAAAAAGATCTGAACAAATTAATGGGGTGGGCAATTACATGGCAAATGAGGTTCAATGTAGAAAAATGTAAAATAATGCATTTGGGTGGCAAAAGGGAGAAACTCTGGGGGAATCTAGGATGGAAAAGGACCTGGGGGTCCTAGTAGATGATAGGCTCATGGCATGTAATGCCAAGCTGCTGCTAACAAAGCAAACAGAATATTGGCATGCATTAAAAAGGGGATTAATTCCAGAGATAAAACAATAATTCTCCCTCTCTACAAGACTCTGGTCCGGCCGCACCTAGAGTATGCTGTCCAGTTCTGGGCACCAGTCCTCAGGAAGGATGTACTGGAAATGGAGCAAGTAAAAAGAAGGGCAACAAAGATAATAAAGGGTCTGGAGGATATTAGTTATGAGGAAAGGTTGCGAGCACTGAACTTATTCTCTCTGGAGAAGAGACGCTTGAGAGGGGATATGATTTCAATTTACAAATACCATACTGGTGACCCCACAATAGGAATAAAACTTTTTTGCGGAAGGGTGTTTAACAAGACTTGTGGTAGCTCATTAAAATTAGAAGAAAAGAGGTTTAACCTTAAACTACGTAGAGGGTTCTTTACTGTAAGAGCGGCAAGGATGTGGAATTCCCTTCCACAGGCGGTGGTTTCAGCGGGGGGCATCAATAGTTTCAAGAAATTATTAGATAAGCACCTGAACGACCACAACATACAGGGATATACAAGGTAATACTGACATATAATCACACACATATGTTGGACTTGATGGACTGGTGTCTTTTTTCGACTTCACCTACTATGTAACTATGTAGGTAGAGACGCACACTCATGACCTATTTCGATAATGGCACTAACCTTCTGTCTGCCCTTCGACAGGGAAAGTTGAACATGAACCATGCCTAAAACATGTCCTCAATTTGGTGGGGCAGCATTTCTTAAACAAGTACCCAGGGTGGCAAGATCTGGCCAGGCCAGAAGAGTCTGTAGCCATTTCGGGTGGTCATACACAGGCAGTGTTCAGTTGGCTGAAATTCAGCGAGAATTCCACCTGCCCATAAACCGTCTAATTTGTGATATGCCCACCAGGTGGAACTCAATTTTGGCAATGCTGCAGTGGCTGCATTAAGTAACCCACTGCTGCAGTGGCTTTCCAGTAACCCACATGCAACAGAGGGACGTCAATGAGTACCTGTGTGAGTATGGCACAAGGGGAGGCCCAGGGCCTTTTTTACAGCAAGATCAATTCTTGCTTTCATCAAGATTACCTCTATAGGGTTATGGTTTGAAGGCACCACCAATACTAACCGTTTTTCCAAACCTGTTACTTCTATCCAAAGTGTGAGAAAGATACCAGGCTTTATCTAAAAAAAATGTTAATCTTGGCTTGAGTGTACCATAATTTGGCTTCTTCACATAATCCTATTACTGCTAACTTACAATCACATTACATTTAGTACAGCTAAACTTGGTTATAATTTGAATAAAACCTGTATATACTATTGTCAGGTCACCAAGAGGCTGGGTGACAGATGCACACCGTTGGGATCAGGAGTGCACCGCAAGGTAGTGGACCCTACAGCTGACTGCTGCGGATTGAACCCTGGGAGGTTCAGGAAGCAGGTCTACTGGATCACTGACACAGATCCCACTGGGAGCTAGAGCATAGATTCCCCAGGGCGCGGAGTCTAAGAGCCAGAAGGTGTTCACCAGAGCCTTTAATGGTAAGGATGAACTGAGCTGCAGTCTGGCGCCAGGTCGCGGCCCCCAGGGTCTCACAGCTCACGCTCACGGTAGACTACAGGAGAAGAGGAAGGAGACAGCAGGCTGGAACAACAAGGAACAGACAAGCCAAGGTCGGGGCCACAAGCAGACAAGGACAACAGAGTCCACGCCAAGGTTCAGGGTCACAGGCAAACAGGGATGATCGGGAAAACGCCAAAGGTCAGGGTCACGAGCAGACAGGAATATTTAAGAACAGGTCAAAGTCGGTAACAGGAATCAGATATAGGAAACACAGCAAGTACACACAGAGGCTAACACACAATGATTGATCAGCACTGCTGGCTTGCAGTGCACAGGTTAATATAGGGTTCCCTGATAGGGCCTGGGGTGGGGCCATGCTTAGAGGAGAGGTTACAAAAGCAGTCAGGTGAGGGTCAGCTGGTCTATAGAGATGAACACATGGAGACAGGTATGCTGATCGACAAAATCTATTGCATAACCATGACAGTACCCCCCCTCTTAAGACCTCCCCCGCCTGTGCCCAGGCTTAAAGGGAAACTCCAGATGGAACCTCCTCAATAGACGAGGAGCAAAGACCTCAGATGCAGTGATCCAAGACCTCTCCTCAGGACCAAACCCTTTCCAATGTACGAGGTACTGAAGAATGCCTCTACGGCCCTGGGAATCGAGAACTTGACCAACCTCGTACTTAAGATGATCCTCAGAGACCGAAACCGAGGTAGGGAGAGGATGAGAGGACTTATTGAGGGCTAAAGGCTTCTTAGGAATGGGTAAAGGCATAAGAAGACCATCAGGAGTCTAAGCAGGGTCCCCCAGACCCTTAAAGATGAGCTGGACATCCAACACAGGATCATCAGACTGGGCAGAAGTCAGTGGATCCCTGAGGCCAGGTTGTTTAGAAAGTGATGTGTCACAGAAGTCAAGCTGGATAGCTTCACTGGGCATAGGCTGAACTGGTGCAGAGGCCGACTGAACAGCATTGCCAGGTGCAGCGACCACCAGAATCGCATCACAGGGCGTAGCGACTGTGGAACTGGTAGACAAGTCAGCCTGGGTGTGCGTCCAAGGGGGTCCAGGAACAGGCAAATGACCATGCAAACTGGAGTGAATGATCGGCTCAAGTTTACAGGTGGGCTCCTTATCCAGAGTGCCACATGACCCAGAGAGTGCCTCAGCCCGACTATTGCAGGAGACATTTCAGAAATCGCTATATGCAGCGGGAAGAGCAGAAGATACTGGGATGGTGGCAACAGGATGTTTCTCTTTTAGGGTAACCTTGAGTAGGCAGGAAGAGGAACAGGAGGAACCCCAAGTCAGGATCTGTCCAGCAGTCCAGTCAATGTGTGGAGAATGGAACCGTAACCAAGGAAGACCTAATATGATAGGAGATGAAGCTTTAGGCAAGACAAGGAAGGATATCCACTCCTGGTGGAGTGTCCCTACCGACATCTTAACAGGAAGGGTCTGGAAGCGGATAGGACCCCCAGGGAGAGCAGTGCCATCAATCGCCAAGACCACCAATGGCGTTGAAAGGGGCAAAAGGGTAAGTCTCATGGAAGATGCAGCTTCCCAATCCATGAAATTGCCAGTGGCTCTGGAATCCAGATGTGCCGAGACCGAACGAGAGGAAGCGCCGACATGAAGGAACACAGAAAGAAGAAGACAAGAAGGTGAAGGTGATACTTCAGGGTCTAATATTCCACCTTCCAGATGTATTAGCCCTGATCATTTTTCCGGACGAAGAGAACAAGTGTCACGAAAATTACCTTTGGCCCCACAATAGAGGCACAGGCCCAGAGTTCTGCACCTAGCGTGTTCTTCAGGAGACAACTTGGTCCAGCCCAGCTGCATAGGTTCCTCAGCGGGCAGGGGGTGCTCCTCGGACCGAAGAGAAGGGACTGGGAGCTCAAGCTGCTTAAGGAACGGGGAGTGCTGGCGTCTTTTTTCCGGGGCCCTCTCCTGAAAGCGAATATCGATCTGGTTACACAAGGTGATGACACCATCCAGATCAGCAGGAAGGGATCTTCCTGCTAATTCATCCTTCAATCTATCAGAGAGGTCATGTAAAAAGGTTGCAACTAGGACCTCATTATTCCAGCTCAATTCAGCTGTGAGGATACGGAACTGAAGAGCATACTGTCCCACAGAAGCGGACTCTTGACAGAGACGTAAAAGAGCGCTAAGGTTTCAAGAAATCAGACAGGCTAGAAACCACTGGATCATTCAGTTCCCACAGAGGGGCAGCCCAAGCTAGCGCCTCGCCGGACAGAAGGGATATAATATAGGCTACTTTCGCCCGATCGGACAGGAAGTTTTGGGGCTGAAGTTCAAAATGAATCGTGCACTGGCTAAGGAACCCCCTGCAAGCCTTGGAGTCCCCAGAGAAACGGGCCAGAGCTGGCAGTTATAATGAATGTGTGGCTGCGACTGGTGCGATATGTGCAGCAGCAGATAGCGGTTGAGGTTGTTGAACCGGGGGTCCTAATGAGGCCTGAACCTGTTCAAAACGGGATGCCAAATCCTGAAGGAATCGCATCACTTGGGTCTGATGCGATTCCTGGGTCTCAAGTCTACGAACTAAGCCCGGCAACGGATCATCTGCGGGTAGCGGCACATCAGCCGGGTCCATGGCTGATCAAACTGTCAGGTCGCCAAGAGGCTGGGTGACAGATGCACACCGTTGGGATCAGGAGGGCACCGCAAGGTAGTGGACCCTACGGCTGACTGCTGCAGGGTGGACCCTGGGAGGTTCAGGAAGCAGGTCTACTGGATCACTGACACAGATCCCACTGGGAGCTAGAGCATAGATTCCCCAGGGCACTGAGTCTAAGAGCCAACAGGTGTTCACCAGAGCCTTTAATGGTAAGGATGGACTGAGCTGCAGTCTGGCTCCAGGTCGCGGCCCCCAGGGTCTCACAGCTCACACTCAAGGTAGACTACAGGAGAAGAGGAAGGAGACAGCAGGCTGGAACAACAAGGAACGGACAAGCCAAGGTCGGGGCCACAAGCAGACAAGGACAACAGAGTACACGCCAAGGTTCAGGGTCACAGGCAAACAGGGATGGTCGGGAACACGCCAAAGGTCAGGGTCACGAGCAGACAGGAATAGTTAAGAACAGGCCAAAGTCGGTAACAGGAATCAGCTGTAGGAAACACAGCAAGTACACACAGAGGCTAACACACAATGGTTGATCAGCACTGCTGGCTTGCAGTGCACAGGTTAATATAGGGTTCCCTGATAGGGCCTGGGGTGGGGCCATGCTTAGAGGAGAGGTTACAAAAGCAGTCAGGTGAGGGTCAGCTGGTCTCTAGAGATGAACACATGGAGACAGGTATGCTGATCGACAAACTCTATTGCATAACCATGACAACTATATATACTAATATATACTGTAATGGTTATAATTGCTGACTTCAGAAAATGCTCGCTGTCAGGTAGTAGCCCTTGTGTATTAGAGTCTTTACTTAAATACCTACTTTAAGCTACAGCATGGTTCCTTCGGGTCTGTAACTCAGAAATACTGAATGGAGGCTCAGTTAGGCTACTAACATTTTCAGAAGGAGGCCAGCACCTGATATTATGCTCCTGACTAAATCTAAACATTAGGCATACATACATAAAAAAAATGAAACTAGTGATGTATTAAAAAAAATATATATTTTTTTAAATAATAATTTAATTTAATAATTTTTAACATGCAACTAGAGTAAATACCTGCATTTTACTTGATTATAGCTTCTTGCAAACTAGCAGCTAATCAGGTATATTGCATGCGAATTTGCTAACAAGGAACATACTGAAAGAAGGAGAGAGCAGATAGATGACCTTAACAGGCTGCCAATGCTCTTGCTTTTCAGTCAAAGGTTGAGGGTAGGGTTAAACTTTGGTTCATGGGAGGTTCAGCAAACTCAGCAAAAAATCTACTAAACCTGAACATAACACTAAACCCAATTAGGCCTCTTTCACACTTTTCTCAGCAGGGAATCTGTCCACTGATCCCCTGCTGATCTGAGAGGAGCGGTCGGATGACAGGTCTGTGTCCACTCCGCTTATGCAGAGTGGACACAGAAACAGTCTGCTCTGCTCTATGGACAGTTGGATGCAGGGCTGGGACAAGGGGTGGGCAGGAGGAGTGGCTGCCCTGAGCACTGTGTCATATGATGTGTGTATCATGTGAGGTGGGGGCACCATGAGGAGTTTGAGGGGGAAGTAGATTTGTGTTGGGAAGAGGAATTTAGGGGGCAGCAGGGGTAAAGAATTGTTCTAGGATGGGAAATGGGGGAGTGCTAGGAGTGGTGATTATGGGGGATGCGTCTTGGGAGGGGATTTTGGGGGTTTGTGCTAGAAGAGGTGCTATGGTAGAGGGAGGAGGGGATTTGTGCTAGGAGAATCATTTTTTTTGAGGGGGGAGGAGGGGAATTTGTACTAGTAGAGATGCTTGAGGGGGTGTTGTTTATGTTTAGGAGGTAATCATGCAGATTAGTGCCCAATTCTTTTTTGATACATAATACTTATACATCTTGAGGTGGGGGGCACAGTTTGGCATGTTCCCCCCGGGCTCTAGTGTGGTCCAATTACACCAGACTGTCCTCTGATCCGATCAAGGCAGATGGAGGGGAACAGATCCCCTTTCGTTTGTTTTTTATCAGATCGGAGGTAGCTAGTAGTAATGGGCAAAAGTCCATTTATATCCGGTTACCCATAGAGGAGACTAGAGGGTCCGATTGGGCCCGCCTGAAAAATTGACAGGGGGACCCAATTAGACCTCTCATGTGAAAAGGTCCTTAAAGTCTATAGGAGCCAAATTGCGGAATTTTTATGTCTTTTTTCAAGGCCAGTTTACAAACTTTTTGTTAAAAAGGGCATGGGAAGCTGTGCACAGTCATGGGGTACTAATGCAAACAAAAAAAATTTATCAGGAAGAAGGCCTTTTAATTCAGCTAAAAGGGCAACATAAAAATACACATATCCGCTAAATAACATGCTTTGGGAATATCTTGCCCATGTTATGAAGCAGTAGATGCACTCCTTTAACCACTTGACCCCAAGGGCAATTCTGACACTTCTTACATAAGTGTAAAATCAGCTTTTTTTTGCTAAAAAATTACATAGGACCCACAAACATCAAACATTATATATTTTTTTAAGCAGAGGCCTAATGCCCTGTACATATGATCTGTTTTCCCGTCGGAATAAACTCTGAAGGCTTTTCCAACGGAGTTCCAATGGAATTCCGCTCAAGCTGTCACAGTCACACCAAATTCCGACTGTCCAGAACGAGGTGACGTACAACACGTACTACGGGACTAGAAAAAGGAAGTTCAATAGCCAGTAGCCAATAGCTTCCCTCTCGTACTTGCTTCAGAGCATGCGTCGTTTTTGGTGCGTCGAAACAGCATACAGAAGAGCGTTTTTTCCAAAAGTAATTTTTTCCATTGGAAACATGTTCTCTATCTAAGTCTGTCTGAATTTTTGATGGAAAAAGTCAGATGGGGCATACACGCGGTTGGAATATTCGATGAAAAGCTCACATCGGACTCTTTGTGTCAGAAATTCGGACCATGTGTATGCTGCATTAGAGAATAAAATGGTTGGTGTTGTAACTTTTTGTGTCACAGTATTTGCGCAGCGGTTTTTCAAACACAATTTTGGAAAAAAAATTGGAAAAAATACACTTAAGTGAATTTTATTGCAGAAAAACACAACATAATTCCAAAGTGTTTGGTAAAATAAATTTAGATGTTACACAGAGTAAATAGATACCTAACACTGTAAGCTGCACTGTAAAATTGCGCACGCTCGTGGAATCGTACCAAATGACGATACCTAAAAAAATCTCAATAAACGTAACTTTATAAGCCTTTACAGGTTACAAGTTTAGATTTACACAGAAGGTTTGGTGCTAGAACTAAAACTCTCACTATAATGTTTTGCGGCGATACCTCACCTGTGTGGTGCGAACTGTAATACACTCTTTTTTTTAAATCAACTTTATTGTTATCACATGGGATGAACAACACCCCTTGTGATAGCATGGCCAGGGACAGGTACTCTTTACTGAAACATCTAAGGTCTGTTAGACCCCAGATCTCTCCTCTGCCCTCCAAAGCATCTGATCAAACCAAGATAGGTTTGATCAGATGCTTGCTCAAGCAAATAACAGCTTTGACATCACACAGTGGAAGGAACAACATCAGTTCCTCTCACTGTGCCCTGGAACTGGATGCCACCAGTCGCATCCTTGCTGGGCTCCCTGATCGCACAGGAGGGGGGTGGGACCCACTTCTGCCACCTGTAAAAGTAATCCAGGAGCTTCTTAGCCACTAGGATTACATTTACATTGGGAATTGCTAGCCCTAAAAAATGATATATTGATCATTGCAGCAGCAATGACCGAGATAACACCCTTCCACAGGGACGTGAGGTGAGGTCAGTGGATGGTGAGGCACTGGCTAGTATCAGAGTCAGATACACATAGGTTATATATGCCACAATCGCTAGAGTGAGAACAATAATTCTAGCACTAGACCTCCTCTGTAACTCTAAACATGTAACCTGTAAAATACTTTAAAGCGTCGCCTATGGAGATTTTTAGGTACTGAAGTTTGGCGCCATTCCACAAGTGTGCGCAATTTTAAAGCATGACATGTTAGGTTTCTATTTACTCGGCTTAACATCATCTTTCATAATATACAAAAAAAAAACTAACTTTAGTGTTTTTTCTTATTTTTTTATTCATAAAACAGTTTCTTTCCAAAAAAAATGTGTTTGAAAAATTGCTGCACAAATACCGTGCATAAAAAGTTTCAATGACCACCATTTTATTCCCTAGGGTGTCTGCTAAAACAATATATATAATGTTGGGGGGTTCTGAGTAATTTTCTAGCAAACCATTATGATTTTTACATGTAGGAGAGAAGTGTCAGAATTGGCCTGGGTGGCAAGGGGTTAATTATCATAAGTAATATACAAATAATTATTATATATATAATAATATTATATATATATATATATATATATATATATATATATATATATATATATATATATATATATATTATATTGTTTTTAAGGTAATTTACTGTAGCAATAACTCTCGGAGCTGCTGGTTTAAGTGGGCTTGTTACCTTCACTCTCCTTCCCTCTGTTTTACCGGCACCGGATCTAGGGTTCCGTTGAGTTTACCTCTGGACGATACACACACCAACACTTGTTTCATTGCTTTATTAAAAGATTTACTAAGGAAGTAGCAGGAAAGAGGCAGAAGGGAAACTGCAGAAACTCAAATATCTTCTTGTAAGATTCTTGACAAATGTCCTGGTAGAATTTGGATATTACAATAGAATGCGCTCCCCTCATGGGACACACTCTTTGCTCGCCTGGATAGGCCTCTCTCACTTGCCTAGCAGCCAGTACGTAGCAAGAACAAACGTCTCTGCCACAGACTTGTTTGGGATAAACCTGTACGATCCTCTGCCACAGGATGTATTGGTTTTCTGCAATGAACATCAGTCACAGTGCTTGAACCTTTAAGCCAACCCGGCAACACTATGCTGTATAGTTACTTTTAGGATACATCCTCCAACCGAGTCACCAGGCCCCTCTCCAGACCAGCATGCTGCGTGATTCTTCCATGACGGGTCCTCCCCTGGGATCTCCTCGGTTGTCCAGCTTCTTCCTTCTGGATAGACAGCTCAGGACCATTCCTTGGCTGCTGTGGTAGGCCCCAGACAAGCTTCTGGGCCCACCCCTGCACCGCAGCAACGTGGGCCTCCGGAACGGGATTTGCACGAGATTGCTCTCTAACACCAGGAGGGCCAGCAGGTGGCTGTAAAAATGAACCTCACAATAGGGCGTCTGTCCCATAAATACCCTCGCCCAGAATGCAACTGGGAGGACCACCTCCACAGAGTTGTCCCAGGACAGAAGAGCATCCATAAGTTTCGACACGTTGCCTTTCCAACACTGACCAGTGATAACAGCGATACTCACCGGTCAGTATGGAAACACACACAACGTCAGCCAAGCTGGAACAGAGGCAAACATAACCTATTCAACAAACAAGTTACTAAATTTACCTAACATATGGTGGATCGCAAATCTACCAGCGCTACATTACTATATTTTCAAAAACTGTACTCAAGCAGGTGGCTTAATGGACAAATTACTGAAGTTTGAGGTTAGAACTTCAAACCAGTAATTTCACATTAAATAGATAAATGATAACTTATTATCTTATAACATATAGCATAATAATATATGATTTAGCTTGATTATAACAGTACCTTTTCAACAGCAACAGATTCTTATTCTCCACCTTAACTGTGTGAGAAAAACATGGGATTATGTTTTTTCCTTATAGTTAAGAGGACTTGGCTGGAAGGGAACATGTGTCTTTTAGACACAAGCCCGCTTCTATGACACTGCAGTGAGAGGCGTGCCTCCACCGCAACATTTTTATTGGACAGCTTGGGTCAATGGTACTTTACCATTGGTCCAAGACTCCAAGCTATTCATTGAGCTCAGTGCCTCTGACAAGAAGTGAGGATAGGCAATATGAGCTTATCTGTCAGTCTGCTGCAAACAGAGTGTGCCAGCTTGTGTTTAAACTGGCTGCTTCTGACAGACTGCGCAAGGAGCCCGTATCTCCGGGACCATAGATTATAGGAGCCCCAAAATTTGGGGTCTCTGTAACCCCATGTCACCGAGCTACGGCCCTCAAAGTCGATCGTTCTTTTTTAATGTTCATGGCTCTGCCTCCCTTGCCTCCCCTCACTGCATGTCCCTGGCCTTCCAATCCAGTGACATACAGGTACATCGCTGGTTGGCAAGTGGTTAAAAGTGACTTTTATTACAATAAGCTGTCAGGGTTCTGTCATTTAGCAGCAATAATGCTTCTATTATTTTGATTACAAGACAGGAGTCATCCTCTTTAACTGCCACCCACCTGCTGTATAGACAAATGATTGCGGGCAGGATTCCTTCTTGTCTGGGCAGAAGTCATATTGCGTCACCCAGTCCCACCGCAATCACACACCCCAGAGACACGCAGCGCGGCGGGTGCACTGTGTCCTTGGGACATGGCGCGACCCTGATCTTTGTAAAGTGCTGTTGACACGGCTCTTTACCCATATGAACAGTGTCAAAAGTGTTAATAATCAGTTCCCCTCACCTCACACTGATAGTGTGAGGAGAGGAAAGCCAATCAGAGGCATCTCCTCACAAGAGAGACCTGTACTGATCATCAGGACACTGATAATTAGTGCCCTGATTATCAGTGCAACCCCAACAGTGCCCAGCAGTGATGTCAGTCTGTGCCCATCAGTGACACCAATCTGTGCCCAACAGCAAAACCAATCTGTGCCCATCAGTGATGCCAATTTGTGCCCATCAATGAGGCAATTCTGTACCCATCAGTAATGCCAGTCAGTGCTGCCTTTCAGTGCCCATCAGTACCTGCTAATCAGTGCTGCCAATCTGTGCCACCTCTCATTGCCTATTAGTGCCCCCTATAAGTACCCACCAGTGCCACCTATCAGTGCCCATTGATGCTACCTATCAGTGCCCATCAATGCTGCCCATCAGTGCTCATCAGTGCTGCATATCAGTGCCACATATCAGTGCCCATCAGTGCTGCATATTAGTGCCTCCTCCTCAGTGCTGCCTCATCAGTGCCCATGATTGGCACCTATCATTGATCATCAGTGCAGCCTATCAGTGCTCATCAGTGCTGCATATTAGTGCCTCCTCATCAGTGCTCATCAGTACCACCTATCTGTGTCCATCAGTGCCTTCTATCAGTGCTCACCAGTGCTGAATATCATTGCTCCTTATCAAAGCCCATCAGTGCTGCATATTATCGCCTTTGCATCAGTGCCACCTCATCAATGTCCTTCAGTGCAACCTCATCAGTGCCCATCAGTGCTGCCTCATCAGTGCCGCCTATCTGTGCACATCAGCGAAAGAGAAAAATTACAAAATTTTCAGACAGAAACTAAGAAAAACTTTATTTTTTTAAAAAGAAAATCAGATATTTTTCCTTTTTTTAGCAAAAAAGAAATAAAGAAACAGTGGTGATTAAATACCACCAAAAGAAAGCTTTATATGTGGGGAAAAAAAAGATAAAACATGAATTTGGGTACAGCATTGCATGACCGCGCAATTGTCATTCAAAGTGTCACAGTGCTGAAAGCTGAAAATTGGCCTGGGCAGGAAGGGGGTGAAAGTGTCCTGTAGGCAAGTGGTTTAAGGATAAGTTCACCTTTCCAAAAAAAAATGCACATTTCTTAGCAGTTAAAAAATATGCATTTATTATTTATTTTGTAATGGACCTGTAAAGCACTGCATCCACGATCAGCAGATTGTGAGTGTAATGCTACGGTCCTGCAGACAGTCTGTGTATCTGTCCGACCGTACCTCCGATATGGCCAGGCAGTTACACTGTGACAGGAAGACTTAATGACCTACCACAACGCTCAACGGCGCCATGGTAGTTCATTAAGAACTACAAGCCGACAGCCACAAAGACTGTCAAATCTTGTAGTTTTCTGATTCACAGAACACTGTTTTCAAGATCTACGACTAGCTGTCAGACTGGGGGTTTGGGGGGAGTGGGGGCCGATGCATCTGTTACATGTTACACCCTAAATATGGGTGTAACATGTAACATGTTACAAAAGGTGAACTTATCCTTTAACACCTGACCACATTTATAAAATACATGCTCTCTTTTATTTGACTTTTCACAAAAAAATGCTATCAAAAGATAGCTGGCATACATCTACTTGGTCTTATGTGTCAAGGCCCTTTAAATATACTGAAAATTATATAGTGAAATACGTCATTCACTTTCTATAATACATTTTGATGCAAAAAAACAAATTCTATTATTGGTCAGTGTTACTTATAATCAAAAAAAGATAAGTCAAATCTATTTCCAAACTGATATTTTGCTGCATGTTCACTAGTTTAACATTTCATTTATTTGGAAATTATAATACTGAATCTCATACAGATGGTTTATGAACTAAGCCTGACCTTCCAGACCACCAAGAATACATAACGGAAATATGTAACTAGCTAAAACATTAAAAAAAATGTAGAACAAGCAAGGAATGGATAGAGTTTAAACTATATATTTATATACAGAGTGATCTACAATAGTTGTATATAACACTACTGAGAAAAAATGTGCCTGTAGTGGATCTGATGAAAAATGTGTAGCAGAAAAATATGATCTACCAAACTCTGAGATATTTAGATATCTCCAAATCAAAAATTTCTATACACCATTCCTAAAGAGGGATACACCATTATCCCAATTATCCATTTTTGAATCAATCTGTACAAAAGATCCATTTGCTAAAGGTACAATTTCATCACTTTATAATCAATTATATGGAGTAGCAAATCTTAATAGACCCTCTTACGTTCAGAGGTGGGAGGAGGACCTGGGACGAACTTTAGAAGACACGGACTGGTCTAACATATGGCTCACATCTAAGTCATCTTCACCCAACATCTTAGCACTGGAGACAAATTATAAAGTCCTAACTCGCTGGTACCTTGTACCCGCTAGAGTGGCAAAATATTCACCTAATACCTCAGCTCTTTGTTTTCGAGGATGCCCAGAAATAGGCACACATTTACACATATGGTGGACGTGCCCAGTAATCCAAACCTTCTGGAAGGAAGTCTTCATGATTGCATCTAAAATATTTAAAAAAATAATACAACCAGATCCATATTTAACTTTACTTAATCTAAAACCGGAATGGTTAACCCTCTCTCAATTCAAACTTATGATCCAACTAATAATGGCTGCAAAACAAACAGTGACCAAGGCATGGAAATCTCCTACATTGGTACTAGCAGAAACAATTCACAGAATGAATAATACAATGTCCCATGCTAAGATGGTAGCCATCGATCAAAATCAAATTCCAAAATTTGAAAAACTTTGGCATCCTTGAATAAAACAATAGTTCCTGTCAAACTTCAATGACTCTGTCCTGTTGCCATGGTAACAGATTAAATGAGTTACAGAGACACCCATTCTAAGGCTTCAAAGAGAACTAAAAAGAATAATAAACTGACGAGTGGGACAACCTTGTGGACCATACCTCTACCTTTCAACCTTTTTTCTTCTTTCTCTTTCCTTTTCTCCACTTTACGATTAAAGCTCATTATCAGAATGTATTTGACCTATATACACTCTACCTGTAAACAATATGTATAGTAGGTATAAATCATTTAAATACCTACAAAAGTAACTAAGGAAATGATATATATCTTTAATTTAGGTTTACGTGAACCCAATGTTTAATATTTGAAATTTCATGATATTTACCTATATAAACCCTACTGTAAAACAATGAGCTTACTTTATAGATCCTTGTAAACTTACTTTATGTATCTTTATAACATTGTATACTCAATAAACTTCTTTTGACAAGGAAAAATGTGTAGCAAAATGGATCTAATACTTTCAAAAAAGCCCTCCTCCACTAGTTTTTGGTTTAACCGTAGGACCATCAGAGTCAGCATTGTATCAAGGGCAGAGGACCCAAACTTTAGGGGTACTATGGCAATGCTATAACACTTTTGCACCTTAGATGTGGTTTCTGATTAGTTGTCCTTTTGTACACTTTATTTTTCTTTTATTTTCACTACTTTATTTTTTTATTTTCCTATCAATAACACTATTACGGTGACAACACTCACTATACTGTATCTATCAAGGGGCAGCGTTGTTAAACTAGGCCTAGAAGCTTGTTAGGAATACGGAACACCACCCTCTTTTTTTTAACAGAAAATTTTTTCTTGAACAAATCAGCAGTACAAAACAAGAATTTAGTACAGTCATTGCAGTGAGAATAAAAACAGTAAAATTGACCCTTAAACAACAGCCGTTAGTTATCAGATATTCCAGATGTGCAAACATCAGAAGTTTCACTCAACCATGCCTCTCAAAGCTCAAATCTTCATACATTTATTTGTAGCATAAAATGAGTGGCCCAATATTCAACCATACCTGGCAGGGACAGCGGGGGGGGAGCGGATAAGGAAGGATGGAAAAGGGGCGAGGAAGAAAGGAAGAAAAGGGGGGGGAGGAGAAGGAATGGGATGAAAGAAAACGGGCATAAGGAGAATAGACGTGAGATATAGGATGTCTTCCATTATGTTTCCCATCTTGTTTATGGGGTAGGGGGATCAGGGTCTCCGGAGGCGTCGGGCCAGGACGACCAGATTTTATCAAACTTCCCCGGGCATTGCCTACTTTCATACGTTAATCTATACAGAGGGAGTACCTTATTCACAGACCTTATCCACGAGGCTAGGGTAGGAGGCTCTACCATTTTCCACCGCAATAGAATTTCCCACCTAGCATAATACAATGCGAAGGTTAGACACAATTTGCTATACCTATCACCCACAACATCCTCCAGATGACTGAGTAGTAGTATTTGGGGATCCGCCTGCAAGTCTGATCCTATGACATTGCTCAGTGTGGATGCCACTGCCGACCAAAAGAGTCGGAGACTGGGACACGACCAGACCATATGCCAGAAGGTGCCCACTTCTTGTCTGCATCTCTGACAATTGGGATCTCTCTGAGGGTAAATGCGCACCAACCTCTGTGGGGTAAAATATGCCCTGTGTAGAAACTTGAATTGTATGAACCTATCTTTTGCAGCGATCATGAAAGGAATGTAGGATATTAAACACTCCCTCCATTCCTCTTCATCTAACGAGGGAATATCAACCCTCCACTTTTCCCAGGTTTTAGTTTGGCATGGTGCTCCACTGTAAGGTATAGGTATAGTGTGGAGAGGGGCTTCCCCATCACACTGGAAGTCAAGAGCCTTTCAATAGAGTCCGGTTCCAGAATGAGGGGGGCAGGGAACTGAGCCTCAAAGGCGTGCTTCAGCTGCCAGTATCTAAACTGGAAGGAGGCAGGAATAGCAAAGGATTGTCTAAGAGCTTGGAAAGTCATGAGCCTGCCATCCTTGACTATATGCTTTAATGTAAGAATTCCCTATTTTACCCAGAGAGAGGGGTCCGGTAAAGTGTAAAAATGGGGTAGCATAGGGTTGCCCCACAGGGGCATGTGAGGTGAAATGTAATTAGGTTTCCCATATATTTTCCTAGCCTCCTGCCAAACCCTTTACAGTGGTTCGCATCGGGGTCGTCATGGACAAACTGGCCCTGAGACCCCGAAACGGGAGATTACTCAAGGCAGCAAAGGAACCCAGAATGGCTGCCTCCAGAGTGACCGCGGGATTTTGCGTGGGCTGGAAAAACCACCACCTAATCATGACCAGAACTGCAGCCCAGTAGTAAATTTGGAAATTCGGTAGCGCCAATCCCCCTCCCGAAAGAGGGAGATATAAGATCTGCTTGGCCACCCTGGGTGGCCTCCCAGCCCAGACAAAGTGTATCAGCAGCCTCTCCAGCCTCCGGAAAAAGGACCTAGGGATGGGTATAGGTGTATTGCGAAAGAAATATAGATATTTGGGAAGGTAAATCATTTTTAGCAAGTTGACTCTGCCAACAGGAGTCAATGGAAGGGAACGCCAAGCAGAGCATCTAGCCGTAAGCTGTGTCATAAGTGGACGCAAATTGTTATCAATGTAATCTTGAACTTTACCGCAAATTTTTATCCCCAGGTATTTGAAATCATCTACCCATTTGAGCTGCGGGTGTGGAACTCTTGGGGTCGAGGGGTGGAGCGGAAATAGAACCGATTGATGTGAATCCCCGAATATCGATCAATCAGATTAAGTGCAGTCTGCAAAGAGGATGATGCATCCGCTAAATAAAGCAGAGCATCGTCCGCGTACATCGATAACTTCTCCTCAATGGGTCCCACTTGAAGACCCCTTACCCCAGGGTCGGCCCTCAACAATATAGCCAGGGGCTCCATTGCCAGAGCAAATAGTCCCGGGGAAAGGGGACACCCCTGTCGCGTGCCTCGAGACAAATGGAACTTCCCCGAAAGGCATCCATTGGTGCGTATTCTAGCTGAGGGGCCATGGTATAGCATGCGGAGCCACCTTGCGAAACCCGGGCCAATCCCGAATCGCGAGAGGACCTCCCATAAGTAGCCCCACTTGACGGAGTCAAAGGCCTTCTCCGCGTCGAGTGATGCCACCACCCCGTTAGTCACCTCGTCCGCCCTGTCTGTGAGTATGGAGGCGTCTGATATTAATGTCAGTTCCACTGCCGGGCATAAAGCCTGTTTGATCCCTGTGGATTAGAGCGGTAATTACCAGGTTAAGCCTATTGGCCAATATTTTTGCCAGTACTTTTGCATCCACGTTCAGAAGAGATATAGGGCGGTACGAGGAGCACAACGTGGGGTCTTTCCCTGGCTTGGGGATCACTACAATAATCGCTTCGCTCATCGTGTCCGGGAGTTTCCCAAGGCGCGATGACTCAGAGAAGAGGGCCTGCAGTTTGTCAACTAGTTCTGTGGCATATTGTTTATAAAACTCCACAGGGATGCCATCAGGTCCCGGAGTTTTCCCTGTCTGCATTGATTTAAGTGCCCGTAGTATCTCCAAGGACGTAATTGGAGCGTCAAGCTTGTCGCGATACGTTACTGTAAGGGTTGGGATATCAATGTTGTCTAGGTATGTCCCCAGATCCTCCCCTCTATAGTCTACCCTGGACCTATAGAGGGATTCGTAAAACTCCGCGAAGCAACAATTGATTCCTTCTGGTGTGTGAATCAGCTGTCCAGAGGGGTCTCTAATATGTGAAATGCTCATCCCGCCCGCCTGTTCCCTAGAGAGCCAGGCCAACAAACGGCCTGACCGCTCTCCCTGCTCAAAAATCCGTTGGGATTGAGCCAACATTTTCTTCTGAGTAAGAGATGTAAGGAGATGAACCACCTCCTTCGTCATCAGTTGTAGATGCGAATAGTGCGCAGGGTCTCGGGTACAGACAAAAAGAGCCTCCGCACTACTCGCCTCCCGCTCAGCTTTAACCAAGTCTGCCCTACGCTCACGTTGGACTCTGGCAATGATGGTCTGGTAATGCCCCCTCGTCGTAGCTTTGAAGGCATCCCACACCACCACGGAGTCAGCCGAGCCCTCATTTACAGCCCAAAAGTCAAGCAATTCCGTTCTAAATTGGGAGTCTATTGCGGTGTCTGAAATCCAAAATCTGGAGAGCCTCCATATCCTTTCTACTGACCCTAGGGAGAGATCCAAAGACAACAACACGGGTGCATTTTCGGAAATTCCCCTAGGCAATATTTGTGTCTGTGACCCGTGGAAGGACCTGACTCCCTGCGAAGACCAAGTCTATGCGGGAAAACGTTTTGTGAGAGGCCGAGTGGCATGTGTATGCCCTAGATTGGGGGTGACGCCACCTCCAGACATTAGTCAGGCCATAGGTATCCACCCACTCAGCCAACCCAGGGCAATGACATCCCGCAGGAGTTAGCCTGTCTAAATCCGGGTCAGGGACCAGATTAAAATCCCCCAATATGACATTGTTATCAGAGGCAAAGTCGGCCATCTTACCGGTGATCTGATTGAGCACCAGCAAGGAGGCCGGGGGAGGCAAATATAAGCCCACAATAGTCCACGTTAGAGAATATATTTTAGCGTGAATAATAACGTACCGTCCATTGGGGTCCAGGGCCAAATCCAAGAGCTGAAAGGGAAGTATCTTCAACACCAGTATAGTTACACCCCTAGAGAATGTGGAGTGTGTGGAATGGTAGTGGTGTCCCACCCATGGTTTTTTAAGGGCCAGAACCCTACGACCTGTTAGGTGCGTTTCCTGGAGCACACATATGTGTGGGTTATAAGATTTAATGAATTGGAACACCAGGGAGCATTTAACCGGGGAGTTCAGTCCCCTGATGTTCCAGGAGATGATATTAAGTGAGGACATGACCACCGAGAGTGTTAATAATGTTAGGATCAATGGGAATTGTGGCTCTCGGACTGGACCCCGAGACCCGGACCAGACACATTTGTAGACAGTGCAATGCTGATAAGTCAATTATTTTGGTACAAATAACAAACAAAAACAAAAACAAAACCAAACCAAAAACAAATAAAGGATCCCAATAACCGAAGCAGATGAAAATAAAAATAGCCCCAATAGGGGAACTTATCCCACCCCCCACCCCACCCGACCCCCCAAAACTGAGGCGGGTTTCAATCCCGAACTTATTCAGCTCGCCGGCTGCAACAGAGGGTCCGTGGAAGAGGCGAACTCACCCCCCCAAACTTCACACAGGGGGGGGGGAAAGCAGCATCTCAAGCGGCTTATACAGTTGAGAGCTCCGTTTGTAAAACAACAGGCTGTGGGGACTTAGAAAGTCAGATGAAGGGGAGATATCCCATAATGCGACCCCACAGTAAAGTCCATTCATCGTTGGGTGAAGATACAAAACAAAAAATGTTCCCAACACCCCTCAAGAGAACAAGCAGTTGTAAAGGAACTTCATATTTCAACGGTCTCCTGACCAAATTGTTTGGCAGGGGCATTATCTTAGAATTTTCCTGGAAGGGGTAATACATTTCTCCTCCCAAGACTGTCCACACCATGGATTGAACTGGGCATAACCTGTGCAACGAAAAAAGTCATCCATGTGGGAGTACATATATTACCTCAGACCTGAGCCAAGGCTATGGTGAACAAACAATGAGGGATCTTACAGTACATACCAGGTAAACTGTCAGCAGATCTGTGGTAGCGAGTCCATCCAGGCTGAGGCCCCCCTTGGAGAGGTGAAGAAACGAGTTGTCTCGCCGTCCTGGACTCTCAGGAGAGCAGGGAAAAGTACACTGTAGCGAATGTTGCGTGATTGCAGGGCCGCCTTAACTTGGTCAAAAGATTTCCTAAGCTTCTGGGTCTCTACCGTATAGTCGGGGAAGATCATCAACTTTGTGTTCTGGAATCTAAGGTCCACAACGTTTCTAGAGGCTCGGAGAACTTCGTCTCGATCTCTAAAATTAAGTAGACGTAGCATGAAGGTGCGAGGGGGGGGATCCAGGAGGCCCCGGCTTAGGTGGGATGCGGTGCACCCTCTCCACCGTGTAATAGGGCGACCAGCGGGCCTCAGGTAGAAGGTCACGGAGCAAACCCTCTATGAAGGAAGTAGGGTTATTCCCCTCCGCCCCCTCTGGTAAACCCACAATGCGGAGGTTATTACGCCGGTTCCTGTTCTCCGCGTCCTCGGCTCTATATTCAAGGGCCTTTACTTTAGTTTGGAGAGTACGGAGTGACGTCCCATGTTCCGTAATGGTGTCTTCGGTGGTACTCAGTCTTTGCTCCGTCTCAGTGACTCGTGATCTGATTTTATCTATGTCTTGACGGATTAGACCCATGTCCAACTGAACTGCTTCGATCTTTGTTGTTAGTGTCGATTGGCAAGTTGCAATGGCCGCCATGACATCCGCCAACCAGGGGGGACGAGAGTCATCCGACTCCATAATGCCTGTCTGTGGGACTCTGTAGGTGCCACGTACTTTAGGGGCCTCCAGAGGGGGACTGGTGGGTGTCTGGGGGGAGTCCGGCTGCGGTGGGAAGGTCAACTTCTTACCCCCTTTACTATATTTTGCGCTGGAATTCCGACGCCTCATTCAGGTGGCGGGGGCCCAGATCCGGGCAGTATTCAGCAGTTGGTAGTGGGAGCCTATCTGCACGGTCAGGGGTGTTCAAGTAGCAGGCAGGATAAAGTTTGTGTCCCCTTAACAGTGCTCCCCTAGTAAATCGCGGGGGGAGAGAGTCCAGGCCCAGAACACAGCCTAAGCACAGTCCAGAATGCCCTCACCTGTGGTCCGCAGCAGCCAGCAAGGCCCGGTATGCGATCCGATCGTGGCAGGGGGTTCTCGGCTTGCCACGCGGCCCGTCAGGAAAGGCCGCGGCTTCGGCCTAGTCGCCCGCGGTAGGCTGGGTCCCCAATCTCATGCCAGGGGTCGAAATTTTCCCCACTTCAAGGCAGGGGTAGGATCCCCTATCCCCCCCTAGGCAGCAAGAGTGGAAAAAGTGTGTGTTTTGAGGCGATGGATCCGGATTACTGTACGGATCGGCGAGCTCTCTAGAAAAGCAGACACAATGCCATCTTGGCCACGACCCCAACACCACCCTCTTTACTCAACTCTATGTAGGGAAGGTGTGCCTTAGAAGTGAGCTAGGGGGGGCTAATTCTGGTATTTCAGTGCAGCCAGTGGCATAGCGTGGGGGCAGAGGGGGTGGTGCTCCAGCCGCAACATTTAGGGGGGCGTATCCCCCACCCACCATCCACAAAAGTCACTCTGTCCACCCTTCTTTATCTATATACTGTCTCGTCCGGTGGCCCACCCGCTTTCCCCCACTTGGACTGTGCTCTGTGACCACCGCTCTGTGATGGATGAGCGGTGGACATGGGTGCACTGTGATTGGTTGAAATTTTCACGTGTGGTCACGGAGTGGGGCTGGCCCGTGGGTGAATATCGCAGTCAGAGCATGTGCAGCGCCGCTTGTTTCCGGAGTCCCGCCTCGCTATCCAACCGCTTTATGATGACACGCTGTGTCTCTCCTCCGCTCCAGATCTCCTCCTCGAGTCCTCATTGTGGCAGTGTCTGGCAGAGCCACATAATAGCAGATGGGACTCGGGAGACAGAAAGAGGTGAGTGAGTCTGTGAGTGACGTGTTGTCGGGCCCATGGCAGTGGACATGGTCAGGGAGGGGGGGGAGGTAGGTCAGTGTAGTGGTCAAGTAGTGAACTATACAAACACATATACTGCGCTGTCTAAACAACACAATAGCAGCCAGCACAATAGTGAGTCAATTGTAAAATGCAAAAAAGTTGAAAAAGTGCAGCGCTAACAAATGAACGATTTTTAAAACTGAACTAAAATCAGGTGTAATGAAAAGATGATAGGTGCACTAATGACATATACTCAATAGACAAAAATACAAAAAAGTGTCCATAGGTGAAACTGGGGACAGAGAAAACTCCTTAAACTGAAAAAAAACAAATATATAGTCCAATAAGATAAGTGACAATCAATTGGATCATAAATGTGCATCAAAGAATAATAATGTGAATTGATAGGAGATCCACCACCAGAAGCACCAATCGCTTACCAGAGGAATTAAACTCATATAGGTATACACCTAATGAGTCAATCAAGCTTTGAAGTACCCGGGATGATTCAGGCTCACTGTATGGACACAACCTCCAGAGGGATGTTCTTGACAGTGGATGTCAGCAGATTAGATAAAAATGGGCAATCAGCCAACTATTAAGATAAACAAAAAGAAGAAGGAGGGCACCATAGCGTAATTCAGTAAGGAATAGATAGATATTTAATATGTTAACAAAAGAAATACACTCACATTTCCATTAAAAAGCACTTTAAAGGACAGTAACAGTGGAATCAGCATAGCATCCCGACATGTTTCGCCTCCTAAGGCATCATCTGGGGTCAGGTAGGTCAGTGTAGGTGTCAGAGTAGGTGCCAGTGTAGATGTCAGTGTAGGTGTCAGTGTAGTGGTCAGTGTAGGTGTCAGGTGTGTCAGTGTAGGTGTCAGGTAGGTCAGTGTAGGTGTCAGGTAGGTCAGTGTAGTGATCGGTGTAGGTGTCAGTGTAGTGGTCAGTGTAGTGGTCAGTGTAGGTGTCAGGTGTGTCAGTGTAGGTGTCAGTGTAGGTGTCAGGAAGGGCAGTGTAGTGGTCAGTGTAGGTGTGAGTGTAGTGGTCAGTGTAGGTGTGAGTGTAGTGGTCAGTGTAGGTGTTAATGTAGTGGTCAGTGTAGTGGTCAGTTTCGGTTTCAGTGTAGGTGTCAGTGTAGGGGTCAGTTAAGATGTGAGTGTAGTGGTCAGTGTAGGTGTCAGTGTAGGTGTCATTGTAGGGGTCAGTGTTGGTGTCAGTGTAGGGTCAGTGTATGTGCCAGTGTAGGTGTCAGTTTAGTAATTAGTGTAGGTATTAGTGTAGTGGTCAGGTAGAGCCAGGTAGGTCAGTGTAGGTGTCAATATAGTGATCAAGTAGGTCAGTGTAGTGGTCAGGTAGGTCTGTGTAGTGGTCAGGTAGGTCAGTGTAAGTGTCAGTGTAGGTGTAAGGTGTGTCAGTGTAGGCGTCAGGTAGGGCAGTGTAGTGGTCAGTGTAGGTGTCAGTGTAGTGGTCAGTGTAGGTGTAAGTGTAGTGGTTAGTGTAGGTGTAAGTGTAGTGGTCAGTGTAGGTGTTAATGTAGTGGTCAGTGTAGGGGTCAGTTAATGTGTGAGTGTAGTGGTCAGTGTAGTGGTCAGTGTAGTGGTCAGTGTAGTGGTCAGTGTAGTGGTCAGTTTAGGTGTCATTGTAGGGGTCAGTGTTGGTGTCAGTGTAGGGGTCAGTGTATGTGCCAGTGTAGGTGTCAGAGCTCACGTATATCTCCGGATCACAGACAAGGAGAGTCGCTCAGTAGAGCTCTGACAGATCTCCCCCTGCTGCCCGCACAGCCAGACAGAAGAGGAGAATTTTGTGAATTTTATTCTTTATCACGTTTTGCTCATTAGCGCAGGTTTTTTCTACCATTTCTTTAGAAGAGGAGAGAGAGCTTCTGCCCATCCTCCTCCGACCCTCTCCTCCTGTAGCTGCCCCGCCCACTCTCCTCGGCAGTGTTCTCTGTTCTGCCTCAGAGAAGGGGATGTGTGGGCGGGAAGATTCAAGCTGAAGCTCAGCAAACAGAAAAGAAAAAAGGGAGTCTGATTCCATCCATCCATCCAGTCCCTTCTGCCTAGCAGCGAGTACACTGATGTAGGGATGCTATTCCCTCCATCCCCCTCACTTGCTTCTTTCTTTTTTTCTTTCTTTCCTTCCTTCCTTTCTTTCTCCTTCTTTCTTTCCTTTCTTCCTCTTTCTTTCTTTCCTTCCACTTTCCTTTCTTTCCATTCTTTTCTTCTTTTCTCTCCTCCCATCTTTTCTTTCTTTTTTTCCTTTCATTTCTTTCTTTCTTTCTTTCTTTCTTTCTTTCTTTCTTTCTTTCTTTCTTTCGTTCTTTCTTTCTTTCGTTCTTTCTCTCTTTCTCTCTTTCTCTCTTTCTTTCTCTTTCTTTCTTTCCTTCCACCTTTCCTTTCTTTCCATTCTTTATCTTCTTTCTCTCCTCCCATTCTTTCTTTCTTTCTTTCTTTCTTTCTTTCTTTCTTTCTTCTTTCTTTCTTTCTTTCTTCTTTCTTTCTTTCTTTCTTTCTCTCTTTCTTCCTCTCTTTCTCTCTCTTTT